>CM075267.1:2397500-3705000 GCA_037678475.1 x Bolboschoenoplectus mariqueter | reverse complement strand
ACCCTAAACCCTAAACCCTAAACCCTAAACCCTAAACCCTAAACCCTAAACCCTAAACCCTAAACCCTAAACCCGAAACCCGAAACCCTAAACCCTAAACCCTAAACCCTAAACCCTAAACCCTAAACCCTAAACCCTAAACCCTAAACCCTAAACCCTAAACCCTAAACCCTAAACCCGAAACCCTAAACCCCAAACCCCAAACCCTAAACCCCAAACCCCAAACCCCAAACCCCAAACCCCAAACCCCAAACCCCAAACCCCAAACCCCAAACCCTAAACCCTAAACCCCAAATCCCAAACCCCAAACCCCAAACCCCAAACCCTAAACCCTAAACCCTAAACCCTAAACCCGAAACCCGAAACCCTAAACCCCAAACCCCGAATCCCAAACCCTAAACCCCAAACCCCAAACCCGAAACCCCAAACCCCAACCCCAAACCCGAAACCCCAAACCCGAAACCCCAAACCCCAAACCCCAAACCCTAAACCCTAAACCCTAAACCCTAAACCCCAAACCCCAAATCCCAAACCCCAAACCCCAAACCCTAAACCCTAAACCCTAAAAGCTGCAATCCCTGTCCCAACGCCTTATAAAAAGGGGTGCTTAACATATAAAAATGGTACCCTAGAAGCCTCGACGGTACAGTTAATCAACCACTTCAACGTATACCACTCGACTTCAATGAAATAATGGTACAAACTAGTTTGTATTACCCATTTAGTTTGATACTACATGAGTAAATCCTTTGAAGCATTAGAGAATTTTTGAAATTCCCATTCCGTCCTTGCACCATAAAATATCGAGCAATCAACAATAAAAAATGCTACATAGCTATATCTAATCCAAGTTTGCCTGAAAAATAAGAAATAAAATCCCAAGGAAAACACACAAAATTCATATGGAATCATGAATATCACATTGTAATTGTGATGTTAGCAAAAAAAATTAGTATATTTTAAGTGATATTTTTTTCTTATGTCACAAAAAAAAATATCACATATTACATGATGATATTTTAGAAAAAAAATTATCCTATAAATATTAAAAAGAATAAAAATCTGAAGCATAAATCAAAGATAAATGTAAATATTAAGATGAACTTTTGACACCATATTAGAGATATGTATGCCAATCATCAATTATTGAGTGTACAATAAAAAACTTTTAATAATTCTCCTTTTTTTTATTTCCTCTTTGATCTCAATCATATATCTTCCAAAATATAATTTGAAATAATTTTTTTAATGAAAATCTAATTTGAAAAGGAAATAATTAGAGAGAGAGAGAGACAAAAGAGCCTTTGACAAATGCTTGAAAAATAAGTTTTCTATTTTGTCCAACAATGCATTTTTCTTTTGCAAGAAAAGATATGTGAAGAGCAAATTTATTCATCAAATCGATATCAACTTAATTACAACTATTGGATAAATGACATTTTAGGCATAAACAAAGTTTGAAGGAAATGACAAAAATGGAGAACTTCGTTTCTTAGATACTTTATATAATAGGGTAGAGGTAACAAACCCGACCCGATCTAACCTAATTTTTCAAAAAGTCAAACTAATCCAAAAACGACCCAACCTGACCCGAGATAACCCTAGACCCTGAAAAAGCCGATGTTAGATGACCCGAAACTCGACAATCTTTCTCAGTCAAACAAACCCGACCTGACCCACCTGATTGCCACCTATAGAGGTGGCAAATTGCAAAAACCTAACCCTGACCTGACAAACCCGCCCAACCCACCTGACACCCAAATCGACCTGACCTGATTTTTTAAAAAGTCAAATTGACCCAATCCCGACCCGACCCGACCCGACCCGAGATAACCCTAGACCCTGAAAAAACCGACGTTAGATGACCCGAAACCCGACCTAACTTGACTCCTGACCCGACAATCCTTCTCAGCCAAACAAACCCGACCTGACCCACCTGATTGCCACCTATAGAGGTGGCAAATTGCAAAAACCTAACCCTGACCCGACGAACCCACCCAACCCACCTGACACCCGAATCGACCTGACCTGATTTTTTTAAAAAGTCAAATTGACCCGACCCTGACCCGACCTGACCCGAGATGACCCGAGACACAAAAAAAGTCGATGCTAGATGATTCGAAACCTGACCAGACCCAACTCAACCATGATCTAGCAACCCTTCTTGGTCAAACTTACCTGATCTAACCTGACCTGACCTACCCGATTGCCACCTCTAATTATAGGAGTCCGGTTATGATGCTTCCATAAGCATTTCAAAATCCTGCGTTTGAAACGGAGATTTAAATAGCTCAATAAATTCTACCGATAAAAATCTTTTAGAATACTAAAGTTTACTATTTTTAGAATTTATTTATTATTTTTAATGATTTTTAAAAAATGACCTTTCTTACCTTCACATATAGGTATTTTTTTTATTTTTAAGGTCATTTTTCAAAAATCATTAAAAATAATAGAAAATTTCTAAAAATGATAAATTTTAGTATTTCACAAGATTTTGATATGAAAAATTTATTAAACTATTTGAATCGATATTTCGGATAAGAAATTTTGAAATTTGATCAGTAAATTTTTCGGATCGAAATACTTATGAAAACATATTAGTTAAACTCATAGTATATAATATACTATATATAGATTTTTAGACACTGTATCCCTGCCTAACAAAGAGGCCTTGTATCCACATTTCGTTAAAGTACCGATAGATATGTTTAACCAAATCGCCTTGGCCCGCATGCCCGTTACCAATAACTTCGAAACAACAATGCTAAAATAGGGTATAAATTATCCATTTGGTTCCATAAATTCAAGGCTTGATTCATCAGTCTTCTAACTTAAAGCCGATCTAACAAGTACATTGTATATATGGGCATGAAATCTGGTCACTAAAACACAAGTCCACCTTCTAAATCTGTTTCGACTCCCTTACAGATGTACTACTGTTTTGCTTATTTAATGCAGTAGAAAAGCTCAGACAGGGTGCGTTGGTCCAAATTCTACTTAATTTACAGGTCATTCCTCCCTTTGGACAACAACCCCAACCTCCTATGCCCAAAAACAAATTGAGAAACATAATTAAGTAGTTTCTCCGCTAAAACAAGAAAAACTTACATAAATTGCGGGTAAATTAAAGCGCTAAACTAAAACTTGAATTGCTGATTTGGCTCGACGTAGCCATCCTACACCCCGTTTCATGCAGCTCCAGTAATATGTTTCCAAATTTTGACAAATGTTCTTCAGATAAAAATTACCAGTGAAATCAAAGACTGCAAATTCACCAAGTGACCTGAAAATATTTGAGACCTCTTCCTCACTTTCAAAGTGATGTCCAATAATCCCCTTACTAAAAAGCAAGGAAACATCTTCGGTGGTGCAAACAAGTTGGGAGATGAAAACAATGTATGCAGTGATGTGATTTCCAAATTAAGGTTTGGTTTGCTCCAAAGCAATAAGGTTTCTAAAAATTGTCGTAGTTAACTCATCTATAAAAATGTACGGAATTTGCAAAACATTACCACTAAAGCTAACATCTAAGAGAGAATGGGGATTATTTTTGTGTGAGTCCCTTTTCTTGAACTTCACCCCTGCAACATGGTACTCAACAGAGCTGTGCCACTGGTATGATTGGGGGTTAACATAGTCTGGTTGCGGGCCGTGACAATTCCGGCTTAAACTCGGTCCAAAGTAGATATGACAGAGATGTAACAAATGATCAAATTCTTTTGGCCCTTCTGATTCCTTGAAAGGTTGGGGAGTTTCCTGCAAAATTTTCTCAAAAAAGATGACAACCTGATAAGTCTTAATTGCATACACTTTTTGATAGGATTTGATCTCTAAAACGATACCATTTTACATAATTTTTAGATCATTTAGTCAAATTTTGCACCAAGTTCGAGATACTGCTATGTTCTGGTTTGATTTCAGGAGTTTGGAGCATTCGAGAGCAAGAGAGAAATGTTGAAGGCAAGGCAGAGCGCAAATACAGCACTGGAAACTTGCTGGTGGAGTTTTGCACAATTATTGCGAGTCGCAGTAAATATTGCGAGTCGAAATCTCTCATGGCTAAGAAACAATTTTTCCTGCGAATTCTCTGGCGCCTTTTCGCCCCGATTTTGCGGGTCGCAATAATTATTGCTGGTCGCAAAATCGACCCTGTTTCAGATCTGAAAAGCCCAGAACAGGCCTGTTCGTTTGGAGGGGATATAAAAGGGCCTGGGCTCGACTCCCAAGAAACCCTAGCCGCCCTCAGACCTCTCCTCACCTCTCTCCACGACTCTCGACACCTAGCAACTGATTTGGGACCAAGATTCGAAGGATTTTTGGGTTGTTTGAAGAGATCTAGCGCGTGACTTGGAGAAGAAGAAGAAGAAGACTACTCTTGCTTTGTTTTATCTCTCTATTCTCTCTCCTTTAAATTCTTATCTGTCGTTCTAGATACTCTTTTGAGATGATGTGTGCCCCTATGAGAGGCTAATTCCCTATCTAGGGGCGATGGCATGTAAAACTCGAAACTAGTGCTTTAATTTTACTTGGTTTGTTGTTTTTAATTGATTATTGTGATTTGTTCTTTTGCGAATTGTTAAATGCATGAATTGTTTGTTTAACCAACTTTAGCAATACGTGTACTTAGGATTTTGAGTAAATGACTAATCAATCACTTGCTTGAACCCGGATCAAGAGAACAAAACTAGGCTAGATATGAGGTACCTAACGGTGAATCCAAAGGTCTAGACGGGTATTTTTGGTTATGTTGAATTGCTTGTGAGAGATACCTAACAGTGAATTACAACTAATTAATAGAACCAAAATCTATATATTAACCCGCACATGTTTAGAAAATATAAATACGCAAATCAAGTAAATTAAAGTCTAGTGGAAAGTAAGCCAAAGCCCCTAAAATTCTTGTTATTGAATTAAATCCCAGGATTTTATTATTTGTTTTGTCTTCATCCGATTTAGTTTAGAAAACCAACAAAAATTAATTCGTCTAGCTTAGTGAACTAGTAAGAACCGGTACTTTACGAGTTTGTCCCTGTGGATTCGACACCCCAATTACTACTTGACAAGGTTGTACGCTTGCAACCGAATTAGGTAAATTTAAGGTATTATTAGTTATAGGTGAAATATCCCAACAAGCTTTTTGGCGCCGTTGCCGGGGACAACGGTAAATATCGGTTTAAGCTTTAGTAATTAAGACTAGACATTTTTCATTTTCTTCATTTTCTTTTATTTTTGTTTTGCTTCAGATTTTTGCTTGATACTCACGTTGAATTCTCTCTCTTGTAGAACTCACTCTGGCTAGTGGATCGACAAGGATACCACGCTTTCGCATTGTGTACAAGAGGAAGAAATTCCGAACCAAGAAGAGAGACACCACGACTACTCCAACCCGACCTAGACGGTTGAATTTCGACGAAGAGTCAAGGATGGGGGAGAACGTACAACATCCTGACACTAGGCCATTGCGTGATTTTGCCGCACCACAAACCGAGTTCATTCGCATGGGTTACACTGTGCCGGCAGTTGCCGCCAATAGTTTTGAATTGAAACCAGCCCTCATTAGCATGGTTAACCAAAATCAGTTTTCCGGTCTAGCGTACGAGGACCCAAACCAACATCTAGCAACCTTTGAGGAAATTTGTAATACCTTAAAAATGAACAATGTTTCACCAGATGCGATTAAATTAAGGACATTTCCATTTTCTCTTAGGGATAAGGCTAGAAATTGGTTGCGGTCTTTAGAACCAGAGTCTATAAATTCGTGGGCCCAGATGTCTAGAGCATTTCTCAATAAGTATTTTCCGCCCTCTAAAACTGCTCATTTGAGGAACCAAATCACCAATTTCAAACAAAGGTACGGGGAACCACTTATTGAAGCTTGGGATAGATATCAGGAGTTGTTGAGGCTATGCCCACACCATGGATTGGAAAAATAGTTAATTTTGCAAATTTTCTATGAAGGGTTGATTTATAATACTCGTATCTCTATTGATGCAGCGGCAGGAGGTAGTCTCATGAGCAAGAGCGCAACCGAAACCTTCAACCTCATAGATGAGATGGCAATGAATCAACATCAATGGTCGTCCGAGCGCGGTGTTGCGAGAGCGACTCCCGGTCGTTTGGAGACGAATGCAGTGATGGAACTCTCGGCCAAGGTAGAGGCAATGCAAAAGATGTTCAATCAAATGAATATCTCGGCCATAAGTCAAATTTCTCCTTGTGGAATTTGTAGTGGTACGGATCATCTTTCAATTAATTGTACTGCGGGTTTTACTAGTGATGGAGATTTGGAACAAGTCAAGGCTTTGAACAACGATTTTAGGCTGCCAAATAATCCATATTCTAGTACTTACAACCCCGGTTGGAGGAACCACCCAAATTTCTCTTGGAGAAATGACCAAAACAATTTAAACCAAAATCAAAACCGACCTAATCAGAATTTTGGTCAAAGACAATTCGAGTCAAATATGCCACAAAAGTCCAACCTAGAAAGAATGATTGAAAATTTCATTGAGGCCCAAAATAGAACTAACAATGAGATGAATGATAAATTTGATAAGTTGAATGCAAAAGTCGATTTGTTAGCAACTCAGAGCAGGTTAATGGAGAACCAAATAGCTCAACAAGCCGCGTCGTCTTCGCGCCAAAATGGGCATCTTCCACCTAAATCTAAAGACAACCCGAAAGAACATGTCAAAGCCATAACACTTCGAAGCGGGTTTGGGTACGAAGGACCCAAGATGCCAAAGGAAAATGAAGGAGAGCAAGTGAAGGAGCCCGAAGCAAAAACTGACTCAACTAAAGAGGTCGTGCCTCAAGAACCGTCACAAGACAAGGAAACCGGTAATGGCTCCCCAAAACAGGTAAGCACGGAGGTACCCAAGTATGTGCCTCCGCATAGGTACGCTCCTTTTCCTCAAAGACTTGTCAACAGTAATATGGATAAACAATTCGGTAAGTTTGTGGAGTTGTTGAAACAATTGAATGTGAATATTCCACTTACCGATGTTATGACTCAAATGCCAATCTATGCGAAATTTTTTAAGGACATTTTGTCTAGTAGAAGAACACTTGAGGAAATTCAAACCGTGACTTTAACTGAGAAAGTTAGTGCACTTTTGTTGAACAAACTTCCTCCAAAACTTAAGGACCCCGGTAGTTTTTCCATTCCTTATTCTATAGGTAACACCAAATTCAAACAAGCCTTGTGTGACCTTGGAGCAAGTGTGAGTCTTATGCCTAGATCGGTTTATGAGAGAATTGGAGTAGGTGACCTAAAACCGACCCGAATATCATTGCAACTCGCGGACAAATCGGTTAGATTACCAATGGGTATAATAGAGGACATACCAATCCAAGTTGGAAAATTTTTCGGTCCTATTGATTTTGTTGTAGTTGAAATGGAAGACGATATCCAAACTCTGCTTCTTTTGGGACGTCCTTTTTTAGCAACTGTGGGAGCTTTAATTGATGTTAAGGATGGAAAACTAACACTTAGGATTGGGGAGGAGTCACTTGTTTTTCATGTAGAAAAATCTCTTAAGTTTCCTTCTAATAAAGATATAATTTTCAGGGTTGAAACTATCGACGCCATTGTAGCGGAAGAAATTGAGAGAATCACAATTGATGATCCGCTACGGCACGTGATTGCAAATCCAACGGAAGATGAAATTGAAATGAATTTTGAAGATGTTTTGAGTCGATTGGATGATCAAGAAATGTTGAATTTCGAGTTGATGGGAGAAGATGATCAAGATTTCGAAGAGTTTGACGAAAATTTCGATGAAACCAGAGGTTCTGGCCACTTTCTGCAAGAAATTGCAGGTCACAATAGAAATTACGAGTCACAAGAAGTTAGCAGTTTGGATGCAGAACATTCTCAGAATTCTAATCCTCTTTGTGGGTTACAATTTTCATTTTCTGGATCGGAAAAAGAAGTTTTTCAAGCCGAAACTCAGCTCTCTAAGTCCAAACCCGAAGCACCAAAGATTGAATTAAAACCACTTCCCTCTACTCTCCGCTACGAGTACCTTAGACCAAATGAAACCTATCCGGTGATTGTCAATGCAAACCTGAATCGAGACCAAACCGAAAAACTTCTTAATGAATCGAGATTGCACCGAAAGACTATTGGGTACACGATTGAAGATCTCAAAGGGATCGCGCCCTCCATTTGCATGCATCAAATTTTCATGGAGGATGGTCACAAGCCTTCAATAGAATCGCAAAGGAGGCTTAACCCAAATCTCAGGGAAGTAGTGTGGAAGGAAATTCACAAACTCCTAGACGCCGGCATCATCTATCCAATCTCCGATAGCAATTGGGTAAGCCCGGTACATGTGGTACCGAAGAAGGGAGGAACAACGGTTGTCAAAGGCACGGATGGCGAACTAATCTCAACAAGACTCGTGACAGGATGGCGAATGTGCATTGATTACCACAAACTCAACTCCGCAACGAGAAAGGACCATTTTCCTCTCTCTTTTATTGATCAATTACTAGAAAGACTTGCTAAACACACTTTCTTTTGTTATCTAGATGGTTATAGCGGTTTTTTTCAAATACCAATTCACCCCGAGGACCAAGAAAAGACCACATTTACGTGTCCATATGGAACATTTGCATACCGTAGGATGCCATTTGGTCTTTGTAATGCACCGGCCACTTTTCAAAGAGCTATGATGGGTATTTTTTCTGACCTTATTGAAAGTGCCATGGAAATTTTTATGGATGATTTTTCAGTTTATGGTACCTAATTTGATGAATGCTTATCTAATCTCTCTAAAGTTTTGCAAAGATGTGAGGAGGTGAATTTGGTGCTCAATTGGGAAAAATGTCATTTCATGGTGCAAGAAGGAGTGGTACTTGGTCTTGTCGTGTCGGAGAAAGGATTGGAAGTTGACCAAGCCAAGGTCGAGGTGATCGAAAAATTACCGCCACCAACGAATGTGAAGGAAGTGCGAAGTTTCTTAGGACATGCGGGATTCTATCGGCGATTCATCAAAGATTTTTCGAAAATTGCTAAGCCTTTAACTAATTTGACCATGAAAGATTCAATTTTTGACTTTGATGCAAAGTGTCTTGATGTTTTTTGTAGGATAAAGAAGGCACTTATCTCAGCGCCGATACTTCGACCGCCGGATTGGAGCATTCCGTTCGAGATCATGTGTGATGCAAGTGATTACGCGGTAGGAGCCGTGTTGGGACAGCGGGTAGACAAGAGGTCACATGCAATTTACTATGCGAGCAAAGTTCTAGATGAAGCGCAAATGAATTACACAACTACCGAAAAGGAGCTACTCGCCGTGGTGTTCGCCATCAACAAGTTTCGGTCTTACTTGGTGGGATCAAAAGTGATAGTCTACACCGACCATGCCGCTATCCGCTATTTGTTGAATAAGAAAGATGCAAAGCCGAGACTCATTCGTTGGATACTCTTGCTTCAAGAGTTTGATTTGGAGATCAAGGACAAAAAGGGCACAGAAAATTCAGTGGCGGATCATTTGTCTCGAATCAAGCACGAACCGAAAGAAGGAGAGTTGCCCATTGATGACTCATTCGTGGACGAGCAACTTTGCCACGTGAGCACTCTCCAAGCCCCATGGTACGCCGATTATGCCAACTTCCTTGCTTGCGGCATAATACGGCCGGAGCTCACCTATCAACAGAAGAAAAAGTTTTTCGCTGATGTGAAGCACTACTTTTGGGATGACCCGTTTCTTTTCAAGTTGGGAGTTGATGGGATTCATAGAAGATGTGTTCCGGAGGATGAAACCCATTCCATAATGTTCCATTGTCATTCCTCGCCTTATGACGGGCATTTTTCATCCAACAAGACCGCCGCTAAAATTCTCCAAGTAGGATTCTTTTGGCCAACTCTCTTCAAAGATGTGAGAAATTTCATTCAAGCGTGCGACAAGTGTCAACGCATGGGAAATATTTCGAGGCGACACGAGATGCCACTCAACAATATTCTGGAGGTAGAGTTGTTTGATGTTTGGGGGATAGATTTCATGGGTCCGTTTCCGAGTTCAAGCAACAACAAGTACATTTTGGTTGCAGAGGATTACGTATCTAAGTGGGTTGAGGCAATTCCGAGTCCGACGGCCGACTCACAAGTGGTCAACCGCCTTTTCAAAAAGGTGATATTTCCGAGATTTGGGATGCCCCGAGTAGTGATAAGTGACGGTGGTTCTTATTTTATTAACCGCCGATTTGACAATCTTCTAGCCAAATACGGAGTCAAACATAAGGTTGCAACGCCTTACCATCCGCAAACGAGTGGACAAGTGGAGATCTCCAACCGTGAAATAAAGAATATCTTGCAAAAGATGGTGAGTCACACGAGAAAAGATTGGTCCGCCAAGCTAGACGAAGAACTTTGGGCATACCGCACGGCATACAAAACTCCGATAGGTATGACCCCCTTCAAGTTTGTGTATGGGAAACCGTGTCATCTCCCGGTTGAATTGGAGCATAAGGCATATTGGGCTATCAAGACTATAAATTTTGACTTGAAAGCCGCGGGGGAGAAAAGACTTCTGGATTTGCATGAACTCGAGGAACTCCGTCTAGAGGCTTATGAGAACGCCAAGCTTTACAAGGAGAAGACTAAAAAGTGGCACGATAAACGTATTTTTCGAAGGACCTTTCAAGTTGGGGATTGGGTGCTTTTATTCAATTCTAGGCTCAAACTCTTTGCGGGAAAATTGAAGTCAAGGTGGACTGGGCCATATCAAGTACTAAACGTGTCGAACCACGGAGCGGTCGAGATTTGGAGTGAGCGCTCGGGAGCTTTCAAGGTGAATGGGCAGAGATTGAAGCAGTACATACAAGGAGAACCGATGGGAGAAAGGATCAACATCTCCCTCGCTGACGCATCATCCAGATGAGAAAACAAGGGTCGAGCTCGCGACCTTAAATTGAGAACTACTTGGGATTAACCACTTCCTCGCGCCGCCTCCACTCCACATCACACCGCCACCATTGTGAGTATTTCATGTCTCATTTGCCTTCTTTTGTAGTTTGGTTGAAGCATTGAGGACAATGCTCGATTTAAGCTTGGGGGGAGAATTTGAGATTGTATCTGCATTCGCATTTTTATGTAGGATTTTTTATTTTTGCATGTTTTTAGTTTAGGTTTCTTAGTGGATGTTTTAGCAATATATTGTGAATTAACTTGTTAAAGGAAAAGTTGACAAATGAACAAACCTTGTCGGAAAAAGAATTGAATTACCATGACGGGTTTTTGTGGGAAACTGATTAGGGAATATTTCAAAGTTTTATGATCTAACCCATGATAAATGAAATCGGTACCTACGCCGGTAGAATGGTTGAATATTTTGTGAGATTCTTTAGAATGAGATATTTTTAAGTTCAAATCTAATATTGCACAAAGAACCGATGCAGAGAAATACCCCCACCAAAAACAAAATTAAAGTGACCTAATCTAGAGAAAGTTTTGTAGTAGCCGGTGGATCCGAAAAATCATGAAAAATCAGATGGTCCCCACTTGATTGTGCGTTTTCGCACGAAGCTACATGCTTGACACAGAAAAAAAAAGAAATAAAAATAAAAATAAAGTGATCTTAAGCCTCAAATAAGTGCTAGGGCTACGCCCACGGGTTATCCGCATACGGCACGAGGCAGTCTCAAAAACGCAATTAAATAATTCAAAGTCATTCTAATGAAAAGCGCGAGGTTCAAGATTAGCACTAAATTTTTCTTTTTCGAAAAAAAAAGGGGGTCAAATCCAATAATCGGAACTAAGTGCAAGAAAAAGGTGTAGACTTGAAAGCATAGCATTTTTTTGAAAATCACATGATATAGAGAAGTGAAAGTAGGGCTGTGGGGTATATTCCTTAAGTAAAATATCGTGGAGTGAAATTTTAAATAATTGAAAATTCCTAAGAAATTTCCCAAAGACCCGGACAAGTATTTGGTAAATTGGAAAGCATTTCCTTTCGAGTTAATTACAATTATCTAAACCATTCGCGACCTTCTGCATGTTGATTTAGGGTTTTTATGAACTTGGTTAGTTTGGAGACCGGTCCTAGGCTCTCGAGCTAGACTTGCTTAGGGACAAGCAAGGTTTAAGCTTGGGGGAATTTGATAAGTCTTAATTGCATACACTTTTTGATAGGATTTGATCTCTAAAATGATACCATTTTACATAATTTTTAGATCATTTAGTCAAATTTTGCACCAAGTTCGAGATACTGCTATGTTCTGGTTTGATTTCAGGAGTTTGGAGTATTCGAGAGCAAGAGAGAAATGTTGAAGGCAAGGCAGAGCGCAAATACAGCACTGGAAACTTGCTGGTGGAGTTTTGCATAATTATTGCGGGTCGCAGTAAATATTGCGAGTCGAAATCTCTCATGGCTAAGAAACAATTTTTCCTGTGAATTCTCTGGCGCCTTTTCGCCCCGATTTTGCGGGTCGCAATAATTATTGCGGGTCGCAAAATCGACCCTGTTTCAGATCTGAAAAGCCCAGAACAGGCCTGTTCGTTTGGAGGGGATATAAAAGGGCCTGGGCTCGACTCCCAAGAAACCCTAGCCGCCCTCAGACCTCTCCTCACCTCTCTCCACGACTCTCGACACCTAGGAACTGATTTGGGACCAAGATTCGAAGGATTTTTGGGTTGCTTGAAGAGATCTAGCGCGTGACTTGGAGAAGAAGAAGAAGAAGACTACTCTTGCTTTGTTTTATCTCTCTATTCTCTCTCCTTTAAATTCTTATCTGTCGTTCTAGATACTCTTTTGAGATGATGTGTGCCCCTATGAGAGGCTAATTCCCTCTCTAGGGGCGATGGCATGTAAAACTCGAAACTAGTGCTTTAATTTTACTTGGTTTGTTGTTTTTAACTGATTATTGTGATTTGTTCTTTTGCGAATTGTTAAATACATGAATTGCTCGTTTAACCAACTTTAGCAATACGTGCACTTAGGATTTTGAGTAAATGACTAATCAATCACTTGCTTGAACCCGGATCAAGAGAACAAAACTAGGCTAGATGTGAGGTACCTAACGGTGAATCCAAAGGTCTAGACGGGTATTTTTGGTTATGTTGAATTGCTTGTGAGAGATACCTAACGGTGAATTACAACTAATTAATAGAACCAAAATCTATATATTAACCCGCACATGTTTAGAAAATATAAATACGCAAATCAAGTAAATTAAAGTCTTGTGGAAAGTAAGCCAAAGCCCCTAGAATTATTGTTATTGAATTAAATCCCAGGATTTTATTATTTGTTTTGTCTTCATCCGATTTAGTTTAGAAAACCAACAAAAATTAATTCGTCTAGCTTAGTGAACTAGTAAGAACCGGTACTTTACGAGTTTGTCCCTGTGGATTCGACACCCCAATTACTACTTGACAAGGTTGTACGCTTGCAACCGAATTAGGTAAATTTAAGATATTATTAGCTATAGGTGAAATATCCCAACACAACCTTATTTGAGAGTGATGCACATGTACCTGTAAAGAGTTCATATATTCTGCTAACTATAAGAATGGGAATCTGGTTTTCTATGAGGACAAAATCATGCATAACAAAGTTATGCCCCAATGGATCTATGGTTTTATCGAGATCTTGATGCAATGCCGATTGTGGGTAATCGGAACTCCATTCTGCACCACAAATGGATGCAATGATGAAGCACCCTTCAAGCAATAACATATGTATAAATTTATTGCTCTGTACTTTGGAATTCTCTGTGTAGTAGCTTCTTGCAACTGGATATAACTCCCAAAGTGCTTCATTATAATCTCGAATGGTCTTTTTAGGATTTGCTTTCAAGATAAAGTCCAAGCAGTTCCACTTAACTTTTTCCATGCCTTGTAGGTTTTCTTTTCCATGATGATATGGTCCGATAGATACAACAATAGGCTCATAATCGCTCTTGTATACATCACGGGTGAGTTGTTGAACTTTGCAGATGGTATTTGAGTTCTTGCTCTCAGATTCAGATGTATGACATGAAGTGCAATTGTGATCTAAATTATTTTCCAGAAAATTTTGTAGCTTTTCAATTTCGATCACTATGGTTGAATTTCTTTCACCGTCCATCATGTTTAAATAGATCTTCAATGGTTTAATGGTAAAAAAACCAATTCTGCAAAATAAATAAATAAACAAACAAGGTCAAATGAGAACAATCGCAAAAAACAAAGAGGAAGTCAATAGTCTGTTATAACAACTATTCTTCATTTGTATTCAAACTTAAATATTTTCATCATGAAGTTCTCTTATATATAGCCGTGAACATTTCAGAATTTCTTAGATGACTGCCATGAAAAGTATATACTTTGTATTTCAATGTAACTCTGTTTTATCTGCTTCTTACTGATTTTTTCTATATTCTGAAATATGTGTGCTATCTAAGTTTAAACAAAACTTACTTTCAATAATATATGCATTGACCTTGTATTCAGTTATATCTATTTATCTTTGTTCTGAAAATTTGAAACCTTCATCTCACTAGCTAGTCTATGACTAGAAATGCAAATGAATATGCTGTCAGCAAAAATTATGGTTATAGGCTTATAGCTAATTAAGTTGAAAATTTCATCAATTGAGATTTTGTTCTTAAAGAACCTATTGAATGCTATAAACTTGTGAAAAAGAAGAACAAATTTTCCTTTTTAATGTCAAATAAACTACTTTTGAATAAACTAATTAAATGTGGCAACTGTTTGGCGATGGGTCTCTTACAAATCACACTAAAAATACAGTGATATAAAAGTTGTATGAATTAACTCTTTAGATTCCTACTGAGATTCAAATCAGATAAAGTTATCGTATTCATAATCTTAGAGTATGTATGTTAAAAAGTCTGTTTAGATGAACCATGCTCAATGATTCATACCAAAAATTAGGTATCCTGATAACAACATATACAACTTAAAATAAACTCTACATTCGTGGTAGTTTCCAAATTAATGAAAGTGGTCCTATCATCAACTAAAAAAAACAGAAAGAAAGAAAATAATATGTTCAAAAGAAGATAGAAAATTTGGAGAGGGAGTATCAATTAGCACCTTTAGATCCCTAATTTCAATTACATTGCTGCATTGGACTTCCTCTTCCATCTTTTATCATTATTAATTTATTTATGAGAAAGTAAGAATAAGCGATTTTCTCTTGACTTGAATGGCTTTTTGTTTGCACATGGCATTAGCAGGGGAATATTCTTATCTGTTTTCCGTTTTAATCTGGTTGCTAAACTTCTTAGACCATCTGTTTTCATTTGCTATCTTTAGTTCAATTAACAAATACCACAAAAGTGTTCAAAATTTTTACATGATATTAACCTCTGGATCTGCCTACACGAAAGTAATTTTTAACGGTTTGAATGTCTATTGAAAGGTAGAATCTGTATCAGGATTGAGAATCATTGAGGTGAATAACCTCTTTGAGCTCTCACGAGAGTGTTAGGTTATATTTCAACTGAAAACATATAATTATGTTCATGTATTTTTATGTTCGCACAATTTATCCAAGTTACTTAATATAATCTACATATCAAATCAATGGTTCGGACATATAAGAAAAGATAGTTTAAACTTTGGCCAAAATACAAATATTTATATAATAGCCTACCTCTAGAGAAGGGAAGTCAGCGTACAAAAAAATCTATGTGTGCAGGAAGTCTAAACACAATGCAGGATATGCACTAACTGTAATAAAAAAGCGCTAGTAACCTTTTTATCATTTAGAGTAATGATTTCTTTTATTATTTAGAAAAATTATTTTGACCGTCAGAAGAATTTTCTTCTCAAGCTCGCTCAAGAATGCATTGTCCACATTGCCTGTGAGTACCAATCCTGCTTCTATGAAGTGCCGATATATTGTGCGCAATGTCACATGGTATGCACCCATTTATTGGAGAATTGTGGGGTGAATTGCTCCACTGACAGATAGCATGCATCCATCGTTTACGATTTGGTCACGTGAAACCATTACTCTTGATCTTCCATTTTCTTGCAACTAATTTCAAAAATTGTATCCATGTCCCTACAAATTAATGTGCGGACCTTTTTCGCGGCCCATGCTCGAGGTATCGACATCCTCGCTCATGGAGGAAGAAGGTGCAGATACATCTCTGCACGTGTTTATGCACTGAAGGACTTATTATTTAGGTGATTGTAAAAACTTTTATTTTCCGACGGACGCAAACCCCATCGTTAATTACCCCGGCTCTCGCCTCGAGAACCTCTGATTAATAAGCTAAAATAATCAAAATATATGGGTTGAATTCATGGCTTTTGTTTTCTCCCTTCAAATTTATTTTATTTTTGATGAAATTGTGCAAAAGAAGCTTATTTATTAGCATAGCCATTTAATCTCCCCCTTTTTTATTTATTTTATGTTATACTTAGTACCACGTCTCAAGAAATCAAAATAACCAGAACGTGTAGTTCTTAACGATCAGACTAAAGACGTATAATCTAAAGTCAGATAAACGTATAATCTCTCCCAAATCAGAGATCGATGATGTATAATCTTATTAATCTCACAGAATTCGAATATGAAGCGCACTGCCAACTCGATTCTCGAGGAACCAGAGATATTTAATCTCTATAGAGGTCCATGTCAAAGGCAAGGACGTATTGTCCTAAACAGCCTATTGACCTTCCAAATCTCAAATCTGAAGCGCTATGCCAATTCGAAACCTGAGAAAATTGGAGAATCGGGAACGTATAATTCTTTATCGATTTCCAAAATGAGGAAAAAATAAATCTGAAGCGCACTGCCAATTTAACGTTCTCAAAACATGATTTGATATGCTGGTATGTTCTACCAAGATTTAGACATGATTTTGATCATTGTTTGACTTTCAAGGGCATTCTGGGAATTTTGGTCGGCATTTGACCATCATGTGTTATTCAGGGGCATATTGATCATTTTTGTCATAATGACATATTTGGTCGACATTTAAGCATGTTTTGTATATTTGGACATAATGGCATTTTTTGTCAATGTTTAATTGTGTTTTGCATGTTTGAACATAATGACATGTTTGGTCAAGGTTTGAATATATTTTGCACATTTGGATATAATGACATGTTTGGTCAAACTTTAAGTGAGTTTCACATATTTACATATAATGACATGTTTGGTCAAGATTTAGACATATAATGACATGTTCTCCGACTATGATCAAGGCCCTGTCGACGTCGGATCTCTGATCAGAGAGCTTGATCGGCATCGTCGGAGCACGAGGAGTCCAATGGTGGTGGTCTCGTCATTGGCGATGGCGTAGATCGTCGGGAATGGCTGTAGTCATTTTGATGAATTCAAGCTGAATTTGAACAAATTGATTCAATTTTTTTGACATCTAGCATCGTTTAGATATGTTTAACAAGTTTTCGAAACTTAATTTGAATTTAAATTGTCAATTTTATGACTTTCACCAATCGGTACCAGTCGGGTTTAAGGGAGCTCAATACCGGTCGGTATCTTATTCTTTTTCTTATAATTTCTTTTCAATTGGTTCTCTCATGAGCATCCTTGAGTATGTCTAAACATGTTTGAGTGATCCATTTTACAGTTTGGGTGTGCATTGTCCTTTATACACATTGGGGCATTTCGGGTATTGATTTCAATTTGGTTCTCTTTTGATTTTGTCACATTCTTTTTGAATTGTGTATTGAGATATATTCAATGAGATCAATAATAAGTTCTGAAATGTTTTGATATCAAGTCTGCACATGTTTTCCATTTTTGCACAATACTATTTCATTTTCTTAATTTTCTGGTATTAATTTAGAGCTGATTCAGTTTTGATTTTGACAAATCCAATTTCAAAAATTTATATAAAATTACAAAAAATTCCAAAAATGGTAAAAATTTGTGATTAGATGCATCAAAACTATTCTAAATGCTCATAAATTTCAAGTTAATTAGAGCAACAGAAGGCATATTTTTTGAATTTTTATTGAATCTGGACAGAAATGCCCTCAGCAGAACAGTGCTGAAAACTAGAATTGGCCTAACCTATGTGTTAAGGCCTAGTTTAATTATTGAAGACCCTTTAAAATATCATAACAATTCATAGAAAATTCAAAAAAAATTTAAATTTGGAGTGTAAGTTCATATACCTACCCTACATTCCTATGATGTTTCATGAAAAGTTGACAATCAGATTGAGAGATATGAACTGATATCTCAACTGAACAGAAAAGACACTATTGGATTCATACTAGCATGCTTATTTATATGTCTTTCCTTTACTTAAATATGGTTTTGAGCATGCAAACATGTTTAAAATGCAAAATAAAATATCAAGGAAGAAACAAAGCTAGATTTGATCAAAATTTCATATAACATTACATTTAATATAACAAATCAAAGTACATCATTATATAAACATGGGCTTTGATTTTCTATGAAATTTGACAGCATAATAGTTTGTATAAAGTTATTTTGAGCTTTGTATGACTACTGTACATGTACACAGGATTTGAAAAAATGGTATGAATATGTGTCCATCCCTATTGAACCAAATTAGCATGTGCCAATTAGTTATTGTGTGTTTATCAAATTTCATAGAAAATATACATAATTAAACACTTGAAACTCAGTTTAGACACCAATTGCGCTTTGTGGAGCAAGAGGCACATGTGCATCTCCCAAACCTAAAGGTTTAGTTATCTCACGCATCAAGGTGAGACTAGTATCATAGCTTAAATGGGACTAAACTAAGCTCAAGGCTTGGCCCTTCTATGCCTTACCTAATCACAGAAGCTCTCTTCTTTCTAATTTAACAGGGCCTTGTTTGTGAAAATGAATTTTGAGTTTGGTTTCGATTTTGCAAGGCCTAAGCTTATGGTTTGAGCTTGAGGGCTGAGCTGGAAGCATCCTAGCCTTTGGTTTGATCAAACGATCGAGATGGAGCTCGGCAGGCAACAGCTAGCATGTGGCTTGTCATTGCGAGATTCTTCCAGTCTGAGAAAGAGAGAAGAAAGACATTGGTTTTGTCTCTTTTTGGGGCCGGTTCACCATGCCATTCGGATGAGGGTATTTCTCGAACATTCTCTTGCCTTGCTAGCGTCTAACATGCCATTAGGACATCACCAAGCGTGTTCAAGGCATTATTTTGATCATTTGAGAATTGGGCCATGTCAATTGACCACACCCGAGTCAGACCCAAGCACCAAGTGGTGAACCCATCAATCGAGCACCTCTCACACCAAATTGGTACCTCAAACAGCATCGTGGAGGTGCCTTGTAGCTTCTCCAAGTGTTGGTTCAGCTTCTCAAGCTCTCAATTGCTCATTCCACCTCAAGGGCGAGGTACTTTCTACTTCGATTTTCTCTCTGCTCGATTTACTATTTTCAATTCTGTTTATGGCATTGAACTCTCCTTAGGGTATAGATTAAATGTCCAAAACGGTTTAGTTTAATTCGGCTTATATATCATAGCTCCATTTTTAAAACCTCGGACGAGCTTCCAAACTCGGGGAAGAAGAAGGAAAGGGGAAGAGGGTTTAAATCTGAGGTTTTGTCTGTTTGAGCTCAGTTCACATGCACCATTCTTTAGTTTTGAAATTGTCAGAGAGAAAAAGCGTTTGTACCGAGTTCATCTTCCTCTCTCCTTCTTTTCTTTCGCTGGAGCAACAGCTCCTGGGCACTAGGGCTCATTGGCAGCGAGACAAAGAGCGAGGGCCTCACCTGTTGGGTTTAATGAGAGAAAGGGATGAGCGAAAAACTAAGGCTTCAGTTGTGAGCTCGATTCTCATGTACCAAAACGCAATGTCAGTGACTCGGCTCATGTACGCCATGTTCACCCAAAGTCCTTCTTTTGGTCTAGAGGCTTGTTTAATCGTTTGAGATCCCCAGTTTGCATCCAGAATGTTGTATATTCCCCAAGTTGCACACAGAATTTTCTCCAGCTATGATCTTTTTTGTATTTTCTTTATTCTTTTATCTTTATTTTATTTTTCATGTAAAAATCCATGAAAATCACATGAAATTACATTATTAATTTCATATAATTTAATTTGTGTGTATTTTCTGATAACTTTTTAATGGTAACAATTAAGATATAAATTCGGTCTATACTGTGCTCTTCATATGCATGAAGGATCAAATTCGGTCTATACTGTGCTCTTAATATCAAATGTTTTGGGTAGTATAGTAATAAAGTAACACAAATTATCAACAATAGTTGGAACTAGTCCTGCCTAATGTAGAGGTATACAGATAATTTAGGACATGAATCTTGTTAGGCTTTGATGTGAATTAATCTAACTAGAAACTATGCGTTTGCATCTATATAATATACATGATAGGTATTCCATTCCATTCACCAAATTAAACAGAACAATTAAACTGCAAAAAAAAAGACCATGTCCGAAAGAGCAATGCAACTCCTGCTTACCGTTTTGCTTCTCCTTTTTGCTGCAACATTTCAAGTTCAGTCAATAATTGAAATGAATGAAGCATATGAGATAAGTTAGTCAGCTTTTACTTGGCTTCAGTTTTTCTCTTGTTAGAATGGAAATTGGGTTTGGCTATCTATTTGGTACTCATCAAAATTGGAATAAACTGAACTTGGGGACAAATTAGTCTACTTCGGTGAAATTATAAATAAGAAAAATACTTACAAAAAGCAGAGCAGGGTCTTCAATCTGCCTTCAGCTGGGCAATTAGTATATGTCGGATAGAATAGGTGAAATTACAACTTCAATGTTTCTAGAGAGATTTTAGAACTTAACAACAATTCCAATTTATATTTATTATTCCACAAGTATCAGCCATTTTGGTTTAGAATTTAGGGTTTAGGGTTTAGCCATTTCTTCACTCAAAAAAAAGTATCAGTCATTTCGGTTTGTGAATCAATATTATGCTTTGCAGATGACCAAGATAATCCGATGAAACAGGCTGAAAAGATTATGTCTCAGCGTGGACCCCTAATTGTTATTCCAAGATTCCTGCCACCAGCTCCTCCAGATAGCATGGAAAAAGAACGGGCGCACATGAAGTAATAGGTGTCCGTGAGTTCTATCTGAAATGAGCCAAGCATTGTTTGTTCTTCCTTCTCTTTGGTTTCTGTTTTAAAAAAGTTGAATGATGTCTATTTTTCTGCTTTTAAAGATAGCAACCCATTCGATGCATGGGAGATGGTAATTTATGTGTTAAAATAAAAGGAGCACCATTGTGTTATTTATTGATGTTATTGAAAACGTGTATTCAACTTTTCTAGTATATATTCAACTTTTATTATATATTCAATTTTTATATATATTTTTTTGAGAAATATTATTCAAATTATAAAATAAAAATTATAGATGTATTTGTAATTAATTATTGAGTCAATTTAGAATTTATTTGATGATTCATCACAAAGTTATTAAATATTAGTATCCAAATGACATATTTAATGGCCATTCTTGCGTGAGACTAAAATCTAAGAGGAATCTATTGCCCCAACCATTTTTCTGGTGGCACCAAATAGTACTAATCAAATATATAAAGGAAAATATTTGGGAGATACCATCATTGATCCCATAATTAATACTGATTTTATTATTCATATTAACGATTTTATTATATAATTTATTTTGTATAGTATCTTTTATTTAATTTCAATACCACTAATCTGAATAATAACTTACTTACTTAAGTTGAAATATAAAAATATTGTAAAAATAAATTATATAACAAAATCACTAACATAAATAATAGCTCATTTAATTTGAATAAAAAAATCAGTATGGATGACAGTATTTATATATCAGCTCCCATATATAAAATGCCAAATTCATGCATGATTAATTAAGTAACAAAAACAAACTTCTCTCTGGAGTAAAAAATAAATAAAAATGGCAAATAACGAAAAGTTGTTGAATTCAGCAATCTAAAGGTGCAATTTGTCCTTTTACTTTTCACATTATGTTTCATTTGTTGAACTTCTCTCCTTTCTTTTCTTAAACTTGTTGCAGCTTTTTTGCCCTTTTTTCCTGAAGTTATATGATCCCACTGTTAATCTTTAAGAGTGTCATTTTGCAAAATATTATTTGCATAGTATCATTCCCCAAAATATTAACGTTGCTGTTTCTTCAATGCGGGGCGGGGTACGTTGGGTACACCCATGAGTGTGCCTTTTGATTGTGCACTCACAATTATAGCCGTTTGATTTAAAACATCACTCTTCTCTCTCCTTTATATTAAATGCTGATTAGTTTTACTCTCTCTCATCTATTAATTCTCTTTCAACTATATTTAATTGAGCTGTTTCAAAAGTTACTCTATGTTTGTTGTAATCGAAATATTATATTTTCCTAGAACTATTCTTTTTGGCTAATAAGTTTGAAATTATTTTAAGTTTTCAACTGATTTTCCCACATTGTAATTTTTTATCAATTTGTTATATCTAATTCTGTCTTCTATATATAAAATAGTTAAAAATATTTGTAAATGTTTATTATTAAGATATCCACAAAATTAAATGTATAGTTATTAACATTAAATCAAACTAGTAAGTGCTAATGTATAGTTGATTTATCAATTTTCATATTGCATTTTCAACCTGATTTATATCATACTATTTTAACAAATTTAATTCCTGACTTGGTATGAAATATTTGTAATTAGAATATTTTTAATTTCTAATAATTAATATGAATAACTTTAACTTACATCCATTTTTTATGGCATTGAGCTTTTATTGATCGTTCATTATAAAGTTATTTAAACTGCAAATTAAAATTTTCAATTTTTTTGATATGTTAAATATCTTTCAAATTGATTTAAATTTGATAGATGTCATATCTAAATAATTGAAAACACAACTATAAATTTAGTTTTTTTATTTTGAGTAATTATTTAAAATATATCTATCATAAAAATTTAATTGTATGCTAAAATTATCCATTAAATATTATTTAATGACGCAAATAATAATTATTTGTATGTAACTCGGGATTCAGTTCTCTTAAAATGTTGCATCTACTCGATGAGAAAAATTAGTTTGCATATTTTATAAAGTATTAAGGTTACTCAAATAAAAAAATGAAAAAAGTTGATATATATGAAATTGGTGGCTGCAAACAATAATTATATCTACATTTTAAATTGAAGAGAGAGAAATAACATGCAAGCATTAAAGAGGGAGTGAGAAATTAATGAAGTTTAAAACTGTATAACTAATACCTAAGATCAAATGGTCGAATTGTAAGTGGACAATTGGATTGTGCACTTATAGGTGTACCCACCCCTCTCCCCTTCAATGCAGTTCTTGTAATTCATTAATATACATATCTGCCTTTTATATATCAAAGTAGTTTGGTATCATATAAAATCTTAAGTATCTTTTCCTAAATTTTATCAAATACTGTATTTAAGAAAAGTTTCATGGAAAAACGAAGAGATTCAGAACAAAATTGATTAATAAATTAAAATAATTTAGCTTTCTTTTAACCCGGATACTTAATTACAGATATTCCGTTTTTAATTTATAAACCAATTAGACTATAATTTTGAAATACACATTCAGAACGCATAAGAGGAGGAATAACGTAATAGAAATACCAAAAATGTGTCTTAAACAGATCTTTTAAAAGTACTTAGGTGTCATAACAATTTCAGAAATTGAAAATGTCAACAAGTATATACTTTTTTCTATGGAAGTCCCAGAACTAAAAAGTGTATTACAGGGCAAGACTGTTAAAAAGTTAAGAAGTGCTAGGACTATTTAGTAAATGACCAATGAACAAATGATATTTCTTTTGTTTCATGAGTAGTCTTCTGCTAATTTTATTTATATGTCTGCAGTATGTTATTCTGTGCTTTTGAGCAATGATAATTTCTTTTGATCATGATGAAGGAGGAAATTAATTCAACTGTAGTCATCGACATTGAAAAGCTACAAAAATCATTGAAAAACAATTTAGATCACCATAGTAAATCATGTTATAATATCAATACCCCTACAGAAATCCCAAGCGCCATCTGCAAAGTTCAATGGCTCATCCGTGATGCATAAAAGAGTGATTATGAGTGTCGGAAATAAAAAAATAATTAGCTAACCTAACAGAAAAGGCAGATCATAAAGAAGAAGAAGAAGAAGAGGAGTCAGAAAGAGTTTCTCAACAACTGAATTTTTTAATTAACTTTCATGCTCTAATTAAATACAATTACAAATGTTTATTATATAGCATCACATATACAAAATTACCTATCTAAATTTAGAATTTTTGACTCCCTAAATTAACCAGCAGCTCTGCTATTTTTAGCTAATGTTACAAATAAAATGCCAAGTATAATCCTCACTAACGTTAAATAACTACCCACTTATATTTCTACTGCAACAAATCTAATTATAATAGAAACTAATGTTACACGTATAAAACACATCCTAATCTAATTTTGAATTAACCTTCAACAGGTTGTGTTTCAACACTCCCCCTCACCGATAAAACGATTACATCTGGGATACACCTATGTATTCCATGTTGAGCTCAAACTTCTCCTTTGTTAGCACCTTCGTAAAGATGTCTGCAAATTGTTCGTCAGTTCGACAAAACTTCAGCTGCACTTCTTGTTTCTCGACTGCATCTCTAGTGTAGTGAGACTTGATAGCAATATGCTTGATTCTATCATGACTAATTGGATCCTCGCTGATTGCTATAGCAAATTTGCTGTCACTGTAGATAGTGATCGGTTCCTCCATTTTGCTATTGACATCCTCCAGTATTCTTTTGAGTCAAATGGCCTATGCAACAGCTCTTGCTGCTGCAACGTATTCTACCTTGGCTGATGACAAGGCGACCACCGTCTATTTCTTGGATGACCATGAGCAAATACCTGATCCAAGCGAGAACACATAACCTGAAGTACTCTTCATGTCGTTTTGGCATCCCGCCCAGTAGCTATCGGTGCAACCAATCAGCTTTGAGTTGTTGACAGGTTTGTACCATATGCCATATGCAACAGTGCCTTTGATGTACCTGAGAACTCGTTTTGCCGTTGTAAAATGCTTTTCAATAGACAATCCATATACCTTGATAAAAGGCTTGAACTGAACATGATGTCCGGCCTTGTTGTAGTCAAGTACAATAAACTTTCAACTAAACTGCGAAATTCAGTTGGATTTGCTTTTGCCGAGCCATCTTGTTTTTTGAATTTTTCATTTGTAACAAGTGGTGTTGTGACACTCTTGCAATCTTGCATCCTATTCTTTTTCAATATGCTTTCCGCATATTTCTTCTGAGATATGAATATCCCATTTTCAACTTGAACCATTTCTATGCTTAAGAAGTATTTCATCAATCCAAGGTCGCTCATATCATAGGTGTTCATCATGTCTCCTTTAATCATTCGCATCTTTGCTTCGTTGTTGCTTGTGTAGATCAAATCATCAACATATAGATCAAAAATTAAAATATGAGCACCTCTTTTCTTCACATAGAGAGTTGGTTCTAACTTGCTCTTCTCAAATTTGTTTTGCAGAAAATATTTGTCAATTTGACTATACCATGCTCCTGGAGCCTATTTCAGTCCATAGAGCGTCTTCTTCAATTTGTAGACTTTGTTATCTCCCCTTGAGCCAAAAATCCTTCGAGCTGCTCAACAAAAATTTCTTCGTCAAGTTCTCCATTTAAAAATGCTGATTTGATATCAAGTTGAAAGATGCGTCACCTTTGCTGTGCAGCTAGGGCTATGATCATACGAATTGTTTCTAAACGTGCAACTGGTGCGTATGTCTCCAAGTAGTTGTTTCCGGGTTTTTGCTTGAACCCCTTTACAACGAGTCTTGCCTTAAACTTTTCAACTGAACCATCTGGATTCAACTTGGTCTTATAGATCCATTTACCACCTAGATTCAACTTGGTCTTGTAGATCCATTTACCACCAATTACACTTCTATCGGTTGGTCTGTCCACCAACTCGCATGTATTATTTTTCTCAATCATCCCAATTTCTTGCTCCATGGCTTCTCTCCAATTTTTTTGTTGTTGGGCTTGCTCGAACAATTGTGGTTCAACCACTGAGAAATTATATCTTTCCATCCTTTCATAAATTTTAGTCAAGGTTCTAACTCTTCTTGGAGGAGCTTCTATTGAAACATCAGGATGTTGTGAACTGGAGCCAATTGATTGCGAATTAGAGGCATCTGGTTGCGAATTATCACCAGGTTGCGTAGCTGAACTGCTACTTGGGTCTCGGCTAGGTGTTGTTTGCGGTGTTTTACTTGGATTTGCTATATTTGAAATGCCTTGGAAATCTTGGTTTTGAAATATGATGATTGGTGTTTGTTGACATGCAGGTACTTGATTATTTTCCCAATTATGAACTTTTTTCTCATCAAAGATAACATCTCTACTAACAACCATTTTTTTCTTCTCAAGATTATACAGTCTATACCCTTTGGTGTCATCCATATATCCCATAAAAATATAGCTTTCACTTTTATTATGAAGTTTAGATCTATTTTTCTTTGGCACATGTGCATAGCATACTGAGCCAAAAATTTTCAAATGGCTAATATTTGGAGTTGTTCCACTCCTTGCTTCAATTGGGGTTTTATTTGTCACAGCTTTGTAGGACTTCTATTCTAGATATAAACAGTCAAAAAGACTGCTTCTGCCCAGAATTTTATTGGTATATCCTTGTCTTTGAGCATGGCTCTTGCCATTTCTATTATGGTACGATTTTTCCGTTCTACAACACCATTTTGTTGAAGCGTATAAGTAGCCGTAAGTTATCTTTTAATTCCATGATCTTCACAGAATTTAACAAATTGATTGGATGTATATTCTCCACCTCTGTCACTTCTTAGTCACTTCTTAGCTCTTTGATTTTGAAATTACTTTGGTTCTCAACTAGAGCTTTAAACTTTTTGAATACTTTAAGTGCTTGTGACTTTTCTTTAAAAAAATAAACCCAAGTCATTCTTATAAAATCATCCACAAAGATAAGAAAGTATCAATTTTGTCCTTCTGATGGTGTTTGCACTTTTCCACAGATATCGGTGTGAAATAACTCCAATGGTGAACTTGCCCTCCATGCACTTTTTTTAGGAAAAGATTTCCGATGTTGCTTGTCTCGAATGCATCCTTCATACGTTTGACAGTTTGAGTTGATCTCAGGTAGTCCTTGCACCATCTCTTTTACTTGTAGCAGTTTGAGTGCTCTATAGTTGAGATGACCGAACCTTTTGTGCCAAAGAACTGACTCATCAACAGTTTTGATTTGAAGAACCAGATGTGGAGTATGCTTCAATTGTAACGCGAAGTTTCTGTTGTCTTCCATCCCAATACTCGCCAGTACTTGGCCTTGTCGATCAATTATCTTGCAGCCATGCTTCTCAAAATGTACTGCATAACTGTTTTGAACAAGTTGCCCCACGCTGAGAAGATTTTGCTTCAAGTCTGGTACTAATAGCACGTCGTTTATGAACTTTGAACCCATCTCAGTGTGTATTGCGATGTTGCCCTTGCCCTTGGCTTGAACCAATGCACCATTTCCCATTCGAACATTGGTTTCAAATGAGGTGTTAATTTCATGAAAGATCTGATGGTTGTCAGTCATATGATTTGTAAATCCGCTGTCTAGATACCATGCATCGCCTCTTTCTCCACTTGCAGAGTGACATGCAAAGAAGATGGTTTCTGAATTTTCCCTCTATTCTGTGAAGTTGACTTGTGTAGGAGGTGGTTGTGTTTGATTTGTGGCTGGGTTGGTTTGTTGAAAAACTTTTTGTTCTACAAACCCGAGCTATATGGCCTTTCTTTTTGCATTTATTGCACTGTTTGGTAGACCAACAATATTTTGTATCGTGGCTATCCTTCTTACAGATTTCACACCACAGGTTGGCCTTACTAGTTTTGGCATTACCATCTATCTCGGTTTTTTCTGACTTCCTTTTTTTCAAAAAATTTCAGATTTGAAATCTGAACTTGCCTTGAAGGCATGTTCATTAGACATGTTTCTTTGCAATTTTCTCTCTTCATGCGCTTCAAGAGAACTAATCAGCTATTGTATGGGTAAGACCGTAAGGTCTTTGGACTCCTCTATACTAGTAACTATAGAATCAAAACTCTTAGGAAGGCTAATCAATATTTTTTCCAACAAGTTTTTGTTCTGTAATATCTTTATCATCAAGTAAACGCATCTGATTAACTAAATCCATAACTTGTGAAAAATACTCTTTTACCTCTTCTGAGTCTTTCATTTGCATGTTTTGGTATTGTCTGCGTAAGGTTCGTAATTTCACAATTTGCACTTTAACATATCCTTTGAACTCTTGTTGCAACATGTCCCAAGCATCATTTTATTTGGTTGCATGAATGATGCGTGAGAAAATATTTTCTGCTACCCCTTGTTGAATAAGGAATGACGCTCGTGCATCTCTCATCTTGTCTTCCTTCAAGTTTTTTGTTTCTTCTTGTTAGTTGTTGTCTGGCGACATATGTGGTATACCCATCTTCAACGATATCCCACAAACCTTGTGAGAGTAGTAGAGTCTCCATCTTCACTTTCCATATGCCGTAGTTGTTACCGATAAGCACAGGAGCAGGGAATTGCATCATGTTTGCGCCTAAAGACATCGCTTTGATGCTTTGTCGATTGGAGATTTACTTCTACTCTTTGGATTACATCCTCTAGCTCTGATACCAAATGTCGGAAATAAAAAAATAATTAGCTAACCTAATAGAGAAGGCAAATCATAAAGAAGAAGAAGAAGAGTCAGAAAGAGTTTCTCAGCAACAGAACTTTTTAATTAACTTGCATGCTCTAATTAAATGCAATTACAAATGCTCATTATATAGCCTCACATATTCAAAATTACCTACCTAAATTTAGAACTTTTGACTCCCTAAATTAACCAGCAGCTCTGCAATTTTTAGCTACTGTTACAAATAAAATGCCAAGTATAATCTCCACTAACGTCAAATAACTACCCACTTATATTTCTGCTGCAACAAATTTAATTATAACAGAAACTAATGTTACACGTCTAAAACACATCCTAATCTAATTTTGAATTAACCTTCAACAGATTGTGTTTCAACAATGAGCCTGCTAGCTGTTTTATCCACCGGGCCTTATCACCACGGAAAACCAAAACTACAAGACATGGAGAAAATAAATGGAATTTCCTGGAGTATATCCTTATCTTCAAATGATTTTGGATCTAAAGTTTTTGTAAAAATATTTGCTAATTGATCTCCGCTTCGCGCAAACAGAGTTTCTATCTCTTTGAATTGAATCTTCTCTCGAATGAAATGACAATCTACCTCTATGTGTTTTGTACGCTCATGAAATACCGGATTTGAAGCTATGTGTCTCGCTGCTTGATTATCATAAAAAAAAATTATTGGTGAATTATTTGTGATCCCCAAATTAGTGAGTAGTTGCTTAATCCAAGTTAATTCACTTGTTGTTGATGCCATAGCTCAATATTTTGCCTCAGCACTTGATCGAGCTATGACATTTTGCTTCTTATTTTTTCATGTGACTAAATTCTCACCTACAAATATGCAAAAACCCGTAGTTGATTTTCTATCAAAATATACTGCCCAATCTGCATCAGAATAGCCAAAAATTTCATTAGAACCATTATTTTCCATACACACCCCTTTACCAGGTGTACCTTTTAAGTATCTTAAAATTCTATTTACTGTGTCTAAGTGTGAAGTTCTAGGTGTATGCATAAATCTACTAACTTGACTAACCGCATAAGAAATATCTGGTCGAGTTACCGTAAGAAAAATTAATTTTTCTACAAGTCTTTAAAATTGGTTAGAAATTGGTTTACATCCTAGTTCACTCATTTCTTTTAATAAATCAATAGTATACTTCCTTTGTGAAATGAATAAACCTTTCTTTGAGTTTGCTATCTCTATTTCTAAAAAATATTTTAGAAAACCAAGTTTTTTAATGTCAATTTTTTTTTATTGAAGTTTTATCTTTTTAATTTCTTCATGATTATTTCCGATAATTATAATGTCATCTACATACACTAATACAATGGTGGTGTTCTTACCCTTAATTTTGGTGAATAAAGAATGATCCGCATTGCTAATTTTAAAATTACAAGAAATTAAATAAGAGTTAAGTTTATCATAACATACGCGTGAAAATTGTTTCAAACTATAGATTGATTTCTTTAACCTACAAGCTAAATTATGATCTTATTGCTAATTTTCGCCTCACTTGGTGAATGTGTAATCTTTGATTTTTCCGGCACTTATTGCTTGAAGAAAAAATTTGCCGGAATCTAGAAGCATATTATAGAGCCACATGAAATGGGGAGTAGGATGGCTACATCGAGCCAAATCTGGAATTGAAGTTTTCATTTGTGTATGTTTTTCTTGTTATAACAAAGCCATCTTGCACACAAGTACTAAGAGGTTTTTGTGTTTTGTCAATAATTATACTAGAAAATAGGAAGAGGTTCCTCATTCCTTTTTTTTTTTCCTTTTTTGTGCATAGGAAGAGGTGGGGAATTGCTGTCCAAAGAAAGGAATGCCTTGTAGGTGAACAAATAATTTGAAATTGCATTTGTTAATAAATAAGTTTACAGAAGACTTCGGACCAATGCACGCTGTTTCAGCTTTTTTCCTGCATAAAATAAGCAAAAACAGGTACATTTCAATGGACTTGGAATAAAAAGTAATGCGATACATGCTATATATTGATGATGGATGATGCTAGGAACAAATTAATAGTAAGATGACACAAATTCTCTTGTGTAGATAATCCTAGTGTCGATTGGTTGGTGGGGTGGTACAGAGCGTGATAATACATGAGCTTGATACGGTGAATAGGATGGATATGTTGCGCCAAGTCAGCAATTCGCGTCTGGACTTAGCTCCTGTGAAGTAACAACTAAAACATTCTTTTTTTCTTTTTTCTTTTTCTTTGGCCATTTTTAGCACAATTAATGTATTGTTCTAATTTACTATAACAGTATTAATTGTTGCATATCAGTATAATAGTCCGAGATATTTTAATTGGCAGATTTGACAAATTAATTTTGAATATTAAATAAAATCAAGTGTGATCTTTTTGTGTTGCCTCCCAAAAGAAAAGCAATGAAGAACCTAGTTAAATTTTTTGAAAGTTAGTTAAAATTTAAAAATAGTAGATATAATTTTCAAGTAGCTACTATCTTTCAAACCGTGTTATTGACTAATAAGTTGGATATTTATTTCATTAATTGTTTTCGAATATAAGCTCAGAAAACACAACAACTTATGAAGCAACTAAAGTATTGTTTGGTTTATGATGAAAAAATTTCCATACAATCAATTAGCTTCCAAAACAAGAAATAAAGAGATGTTCAGCTAGAGAAATCGATCCTTTTCAAATTAAAATTTAGTAAAAAGAAAAATGATAATGAAGCTAGTAGTTAACTCTGAATGATAACACTCTGAAGTATAAACACATGGAATCCAGCCATGAACCGAACAAGCAAACAATCACACAACAATCATTAATCAACAACAAGCAATTTTTTTAGAATAATTAACTCAACATAACAGCAAAACAAGCACTATATAACCTACAAATGTGCTGATCGAAGTTTTGCAAAAGCTATACAGCCCAACAACTTTGAATCTACAAAAGGAAACAAAAGTTGTGATTTCAATATGGGTCTTTCTCAAATTGAGCTTGCTTAATTACTCTGTTGGAGCTATATTTTTTACCTCGTCGTGCATGACTGGGCCAATTAGCATTTATATCGCTGTGAGGCAATACATAAAGGTTAACAATTAAATAGCTATAAAATGACATTAATTGATGATTAGACAATTTTCTCATGAGAAACAAGTTCAGTTGCAATTAAAAGCATATTCACAACTCAAGATTAAAAATCTGAGTTGGCGCTTTAATCGGTGTATCAAAATAAGCTAGGCCATAAATTGGTAATGTTATTCTTTGTAATAAGTATTTTAATAGTATGGAGCAAATACACAAGGCATTTAGCGATTTTCAAAGCGGATTTACACAAGGCATTTGACTCAATTAGCCGGGAATTCATTTTAAAAGTCCTCAGCAGTCATGGATTTTCATACAATTTGATCAATTGGATAAAAAACCTGGTATTAAAGGGGGATCTCAGGTCATCATCAATGGCCTGTTGGGTAAGGCGTTGACGCTTAAGAGAGGGGTGTGGCAGGGGGATCCTTTGTCACCCCTATTATTCATTATGTGGTTTATGGTTATAAAAACTGTGTGACAATGGAGCTTACATCTTACCAATCTGTGGTATGAAGCCTTGCTTATTATACGCCAATGACCTCTTGTTTTTTGTTAAACCTAAAGAAAGACAATTGCAGATTTTGAAAATTTTGCTCACTGCATACAAGGCTATATCGGGATTAGCAATTAATCTCAATAAATCAGAAATGGTATAATCTCAATAATCTCAATTTTGCTCACTGCATACAAAGATGGGCGGCATATTTGGGTTGTTGTTGAGATATATTGTACGTTTTTAGGGTTTAGATAATTACAGAGAATTCTAGGGGGTTATTTGTAAGAAGTGTTGTAAGGTTTATAAGAGCCCAAACCCATTAATCAGAAAAGTATGTTACTGTTCACGAGTTACTGTTCATTCGACATGGTATCAGAGCCAACCTAGGTTAGCCACAGCCCCTTCCCGTCGCCGCCGCCGCCAGGCCGCCAGCGACTCCGCCTCCGCCCCATTGCAGCCAGGCCACCCCAGTCATTACCTTGCTCTTGCCAGACGCCGCCTTGGCAACCACAGCTCCGCTTCCGACCGATCCCTTCCTGCCACATGGCACCCAGACCGACTGAACCGGCGCAGACGTGGCGGATCCGATCGTTGTGAGATCGGAGAGGGGGAGCAGAAAGAGGAAGGGTAGGAGGAACTGAGATTTGCAAGGAATGATTCTTCTATCGGGTATCTGAAGTGAGGTAGTTCGATGGTCTAGGGTTTACTAGAGAGGCAAAAGGAGAGTTGTTTTGCCAAGAGACGTTGTTCGTGCGTCTGGATGGTAGTAGCAGACGTTGTTCATGCGCATGCCTAGGAGAGAGGCTTGTGCTTGATTAGGGAGAAACAGAGACTAGCTTGGAGAAAGAGGAGGTGAAAGAGGTGGCAGCCGCCATGGAAAAAAAAAAGAGGAAGGTAAGAATCCAATGGAGGGAGTGATGGCGAAGCTGAGCGCCACTGAGCTCCAGATGTTGATGCGAGCATTCAGTGTGGTTGCGAGCGAGAGCACACCTAGACCCGTGCAGAGGATAGACCTTCCACTGCTTGACAGGAAGCTTGATGGACTAGCTTCGTACTTGAGCTGGTCGCGTCGAGTAAGGTACACTCTGGAGGGTAAGGATCTGGAGGGGTACTTGACCGGGGACAAAAGGGAGCCAGCTGAGAGATCTCCAGAGAGGGTAGAGTGGAAGTCCACTCACATGACGATATACATGTGGTTTCTGAATTCATTGACTTCCTCTATCGCACCCACAATGGATGGCATAGATCGGGTTAAGGATGTCTGGGAAAAACTGAAGAGAACTTACGATGGAGTGGGAAATAATCTGAGAGTGTTCCAGATTGAGAGAGAGATAGAAGCAGTAGTGTAGGGAGATAGATCGATTTAAGAGTGTGCCACAGATCTGGAGCGACTGTGGGCAGATTATGATCATTTCTTGCCAGCCGCATGCTGCAAAGATCTCGAGTGCAAGAGAGGGGGCGTGCGATACACAGAGGCGGACTATGCACTTCATGAGGGGATTGAACCCGGCATTTGAGCTGAGGTGTGCAGTATTGCTAGCTCAGCCGAAGATTCCCTCCCTTGAGGAGACGATCTCGGCTATGGAACAGGAGGAGAGCAAGATTAGGCTCCAGTCTGGTGCAACAGGACTTCCAGGGGTGAAGTCGGCACTTGCAGTCTCCAAGCTAGGTAATACAAGGTACAGGAGCGAGACTCGGGAGTGTTACAACTGTGGCGAGGTAGGCCACCTGAAGTAGTTTTGTACTAAGCCACCGAAGGAGAGGAACTTGGGTGGAAGAGGCCAGTCTGGAGGTCGTGGATGAGGCTACCAGACACATCTGACGGTAGCAGAGGGAGAGAGTGAGAAGACCGTGGTATTTACTAAGGAGGATCACAAGTTCCTGGAGATGTTGAAGAGGAAGCAGAAAGCAGCGAGTGAGGGGAAGTGTGTGCTAGATGATGCGTCCACCTCAGCTTCAACAAGTGGTAACATTGCTTCCTTTGCTCACTCAGCCACAGGTACTTGTAATACACTTGCTCTTGCATCTATATCTACCTCCAGATCATCAGATTGGATAGTAGACTCTAATGCGTCCCGACATGTGACTGGTGCTGCTAGGGAGTTTTCGTCTTATACTCACCTAGCAGTCCCAAAGAGCATCCAGACGGCCGATGGCACAGCTCAACCAATAATTGGTAAGGGTACCATGCAATGTACCAACACCTTGACTTTGTCCAATGTTTTGCATGCTCCTTCCTTTCCTGTGAATCTTTTATCCATAAGTGTCATTATATCACAACTAAAATATGTCGTTTTATTTTATATTCCAAAGGTGATTTTCCAAGAGAAGAAGTATGGCATGAGGCTTGGGACTAGTACATGGCATAGTGGCTTATGCTACCTGGATAGAGAGAGTGTGGACTCGGCTCTTTCATTCTTTCTAGAGGGTATAGGGGATGTTGGGAGAAGTGTGGAGGACTTATTGCTGCTTCATCATAGGCGCTTAGGTCATCCCTCTTTTTCTGCATTGAGTAGGTTGTATCCGCCTTTATTTGAAAAGGCTAATAAAGAAAAACTGGTATGTGATGCGTGTGAGTTGGGGAAACACATTAGGAGCTCGTATTCTAGTTCTGGGAGTAGGAGTTCTCTTGCTTTTGATTTAGTGCATTCTGATATATGGGGACCTTGTCCCACAACTGCTGTGAATGGATATAAATATTTTGTTTTTTTCATTGATTATTTTTCTCGTGTGACTTGGCTTTATCTGATGAGAAATAAAAGTGATGTGCTTGCTTGCTTCAAAGACTTCCATAAAGGGATTCAAACTCAATACGGTGCAACTGTGAAGGTATTAAGGTCAGACAATGGGACAGAGTACACCAACAGGGCGTTTGGGGAGTACCTGTCATCCCAAGGAATACAACATCAAACCACCTGTCCATACACACCAGAGCAAAATGGGGTGGCTGAACGAAAGAACAGACATCTCCTTGAGGTTACCCGAAGTATGATGATGTCAATGAATGTACCAAAATACTTGTGGGGCAAGCGGTCCTGACAGCGACCTTCTTGATTAATAGGATGCCCTCACGGGTATTGGATTGGAAGTCTCCGATCGAAATGCTGAAATGTAAGAATGAAGATGTTTTGCCTCTCAAAACATTTGGCTGTGTGTGCTTCGTACAGGACAACAGACCAAATGTGGGAAAACTGGATCCAAAGGTTGTGAAGTGTGTGTTTGTTGGGTATTAGGCTACCCAGAAGGGGTATGTTTGCTGGAGTCCGATTGAGAGGAGATTGTTTGTTAGTATGGATATCACATTTCGAGAGCTTGAGCCATACTACTCCACTCAGGTCGCGTCGCCCTTTGGTGACTCGCTCGATACAGGAGGTATGAAGCGAGAAGGGGAGGATGATAGTAGCAGTGAGAGGAGGATGGTGAGTGTGGGGGATATTCCCTGTCCACTTGTGGACTCGGTCGAGGTGCCTGACTAGGGGAGAACCAAACCAGAGAATGGTGGGACTTAGGCTCAGGGGGAGCTAAGGGTGTACACGAGAAGAAGAAAGCAGGGTGAGGAAGTAGTGCCTATAGTGCCACTTGTGTTAAGTCCTTTGTCCCTGCCTCCTCAGACTCCTAAGACACCTACACCGTCTACCTCTGATCCCAAATACACAGGTGATATGATTCCTCTCTCTCCTCCTCCTATGCCCTTATCGTTAAGGAGGACTTCTCACAGTTGTGCAGGAGTCCCCCCTGATCGGTATGGCTTTCCACACGATATTGCCCAGTTTGTCTCTTACTCTCACATATACCTATACATGGAGCATTCATTACATCTTTGGACATTGTCTCTATCTCTAAGTGTTGGCAGGTTGCTAAAGATGATCCGAAGTGGAAAGCTGCCATGCTAGAGGAGCTTAAGGTTCTGGACAAGAACAAAACCTGAGAGCTCGTGTCACTGCTACCAGGCAAGAAGGCAGTTGGTTGCAAGTGGGTCTTCACGGTGAAGCAAAACCCGGAGGGTCGGGTGGAGCGCTACAAAGCCCGATTGGTAGCAAAGGGATACAGTCAGACTTTTGGCATTGACTATGATGAGACCTTTGCACCCGTGGCCAAGATGAGCACGGTACGAACATTGATTTCTTTAGCAGTGAATGGGGGTTAGAAGTTACACCAGCTTGATGTGAAGAATGTCTTTCTCCACGGTGACTTGTTGGAGGAGGTGTACATGGAGGTACCACCAGGTTTTGGCACGAAACAAACAGTTGGTAAGGTGTGCAGGCTCAAGTCACTCTACGGGCTGAAGGAGTCTCCTCGAGCCTAGTTTGACAGGTTTAGGAAAGCTATGGTAGGCATGGAGTATTGGCAAACCAATGCAGACCATATGGTGTTCTTTAGGCGACATGGAGCTCACATTACAGTGCTCGTTGTTTATGTGGATGACATGATTATTTCGAGAAATGATGAAGGTGAAATTGCGTTGCTGAAAAAGAAATTGGGAAAGGAGTTCGAGATGAAGGACTTGGGACAATTGAGGTACTTCCTTGGGATTGAGATAGCTCGTGGTGCAAAGGGAATTGTCTTATCCCAGAGGAAGTATGTGTTAGATTTACTTACGGAGACAGGTATGCTGGGGTGCAGACCCGCAGTTGCTCCCATTGACCAGAAGTTCAGGCTGAGTGCTGAGGCAGGAGAGCCAGTCGATAGAGAAAGGTACCAGAGGTTGGTTGGTCGCTTGATCTATTTAAGCCACACTCGTCCTGATATATCATTTACTATGAGTGTGGTGAGTCGCTATATGCATGATCTTAGAGAGGGTCACATGGATGTTGTGTACCAAATTCTGAGGTATCTGAAGAATGCACCAGGAAAGGGGTTGATCTTCAGGAATAATGGACATTTGAACATTGAGGGTTATTGTGATTCAGACTGGGCTAGCTGCTCTGATGACAGGAAGTCCACGTCTGGATATTGCATATTTATAGGGGGCAATCTGGTCTCCTGGAAGAACAAGAAACAAACAATGGTTGCGAGATCCACAGCCGAGACAGAGTATAGGGCCATGGCCTTAGGCGTGGCGGAGATGTTGTGGTTGAGAGCTCTGTTGGTGGAGCTCAAGATAGATCAAAGGGCTCAAATGAAGTTGTGGTGCGATAACAAGTCTGCTATTAGTGTCGCCAACAACCCTGTGCAGCATGACAGAACCAAGCATATCGAGATTGATTCATCAAGGAGAAGTTGAACAGTGGACTCTTGGAGTTAGGTCACGTTTCAACTAGAGATCAAGTAGCAGATTGTCTGACGAAAGGACTGAACTCGTTGGACTTAGCTAGAGGGTGTGACAAGATGGGTTTAGTGGATATATTTTGCCCATCTTGAGAGGGAGTGTTGAGATATATTGTACGTTTTTAGGATTTAAGTAATTACAGAGAATTCTAGAAGTTATTTATAAGAAATGTAGTAAGGCTTATAAGAGCCCAAACCCATTAATCAGAAAAGTATGTTACTGTTCATGAGTTACTGTTCATTCGACAGTTGCAAACCAACAAAATTCCCTTTTACCTACTTGCCACTGATTCAGAGATTCAATGATAGGCTCACGGGGTGGGCAGCAAAGCATTTGTCAATTGTGGGAAGAATTGTCTTACTAAATGTTGTTTTATCCTCTCTACCGGTTTACTTCATGACAGTATTCAAACTACCGGGGTGGGTGATTCAAGAGATTGACAAAGTACGAAGGAAGTTTCTATGGCACGGTGTGATGCAAGAAAGAAAAGGTTTCAATCTAGTAAACTGGGATGTGATCTGCACACCATGTAAACTAGGGAGACTAGGGATAAAAGATTTGTCAACAATGAATGCTGCACTGATTTTGAAGTGGTATTGCCAATAGGACACACTGGAAAAGAGACTGTGGAAGGACTTTTACCAATTTCAAACAGGACACCATGAACTACCACAGTCACCAATTTTTAAAGCATCATTGAAAGAACTGGTACACTTCTTCTACATTTCAGTGCAAAGAATACTGGTTGATGGGAACATAATACCTTTTTGAGAACACGACTGGGGTATCGGGATACTAAAGCATATATTTCCAATTCTGTACTCACATGCTTTACAGATGAACATCACTCTTTTAGAGATGTTGCAGACTCCAAACTGGCAAGAAAAATTCAGACAAGTGCTGTCACTCCAGGCAACAGAACAATTGCAAAAGTTGACTGCAGATATAGCACAATTGGGATTAACATTGGAGAATGGCCATGACAATATCAAATGGAAATGGCATGGATCTGGTGATTTCTCATGCAAAATAGCCTACTTTCACTTGAAAAATGCACCCTTGATCAGAACAGATTTATACAGAATCTGGAAGGTTAATGCTCCACCAAAGATGAAGGTCTTTGCATGGTTGATGGCAAAAAATAAAATTCTCACAACTGATAACTTAGTGAGAAGAGGATGGAATTTGGTTAACATCTGCTTTATATGCAGAAGAGACAGTGAATCAGTGCAACATTTATTCAACCAATGTGAAATGGCAAAAGCATTGTACGAAGTAATTCAGAGAGAGACCCAACGGCTACATCATCTCCCTGCAAACAGAGATTACATCTTAGCAGTAAGGGATAAACACATGAGTTATGCCGATCGAGTAGTACTCATAGTGGCACACTTCATTTTATGGAGAGAATGTTGCAACAAAATATTTCAAGGCCAACAAAACAATACACAGCAATTGCTTCAACAGATGAGAGAGGAACAATGCATACTGGCAAATGTCTACCTCTGATTACAGTTCCTTTGTTATGTTTTTTTTTTTCTCTGGATTTTGGCTGATCTTTACTTTGTCCTTTAGTTGTTTTCTGTTTTTTAAATGTCAACTCAACCCTCATGAGTTGATACGTTTTATTTTGTTTCCCTTGTAACCAATAATTCTGGTTAAATATACAAAATAGGGGCCTTGACCCTTATTTTTATTCAAAAAGAAAAATAGTATGGAGCAAATACAAAAAGCAAGGAACTTGCTAATTAATTAGACTATTTAAAATAAGTTTTATGGTGATCCGTTCAGCTCTAAATCACATACATCAATTTTTACAATTGACTAGAACTGACTTTTTCTTTCATGACAATATTTTTTTTTTTTAAAAGTGTTGGGAGTCAAAACCCAAATTGGGCTTGGCCCAGCTCACAAGAAAAAAAATCCCCCCTTGGTAGCTAATTTAGGTTTATATCTCATCTCTTCTTTTTTGGAAGGGCACATGGTGGTTTTAGTTCATTTTTTATAAGTTTAGATCTTAAGAGAGACATCATTGTTATAGGTATGCATACTTATAGCGTAGTGCAAGAGGGATGAGTTTTAACCTTTTAAGTGTGTAAGAGGAGTGAGTTTAAGTGTGTAAGGTTTTTCTGCTGCAGTATATGTAATGTTTGTAACGAACAACCTTTTTAATTACAAATGGTAGTTGTTGCCACCTTTTCAAAAAAGAGAGAGACACCATTGTAGAAAGAGAGAGGAGCTTGCTTTGTAATCATGAGAGATTGAGTGATTGTTTAGATTTAGTGATTGTATATTAAATTTTATATCTCTTCCTCCAAATAGCGAAGTTTATCAGTCTGTGGCCTCTCAATGGAGTAGTTTATTTTGACCGAACCACCTAAACTTGATGTTGTTGTTGTCTTATGCATTTTCTTGACTTAATTTATTCCCCGATAACATCTTTAGATTTTCTTTCTTTCTTGTGGTTCTTGGTGGTTGTTAATGCATGGTTCTTTTGGTCTCAAATTTCTTGATTAATGCGGTATATGACTATTGATTATTGATTGCATGTATCTTATTGTAGTTGGTTTAAAAACTGTTGATTAATCAAGTGAGATTTTGAGTGTGTTGAAAAATCTAACCCTAAATCAAATAAATTAAAATAAATTAAATTAAATAGAGTTTAGAAATACAAATAATGATTTGGAGAATTCTTATCAGTTGCACTTTCTTCATACTAATACTTCAAATTATCATCGATCTACGTCAATTGTAGCAAATCGAAGCGTACCTGTAAAATTCATGAGTACTACTTTTAGAGAAGTATTTGCCCCATATGATATAGTGAATTTACGATAATCTCCTCTCAAAATACTTCACCCTTGTCTTTTTTAATGCGATGTATCCAAAATAAGAAGCGAACCCGAATTTGATTGTAACAATAACTCAAAGAAGTTGTTCTAAATTCATATTCTCAAATATATAATTTTGTAGAGTGTTTGGTGTGTACTATTTTCTACTTCATATTTCTCATTTCTTTCACTCACTTCGTACTTGAATCCAGATGCATGTATATAAAGGCCAGGAACCGAGTAAAATCAATGCATGTTACCGTGTAAGAAATAAATTATGGTACTAATTCTATTAGCGTTTCCAAATTCCAATCAAATTCAATCTTAATGATTATCAAATTCACAAACGGTATTGTACGTTTTTATTCTAGCAATGTAATGCTTAACACCCCAATTAAAGTTTACTATTAAATCAATTAATTGGTCCTATAGAAAATCCGTTACACTTATTATTAATCAAGATTAATTAATTAGATTAGAAAAGATTAATGGGTGGCCAGCCCAACAATCGTTTCTAATCCATAAAATAAGTTATTAGATATTAAATAATTAATAATATTTATCATAATTTATTTAGAATTATTCTAAGAAATAATGATATTTAAATAAAATCTTAAAACATAGTAAATTTGATTAAAATTTCTAATAGAATGTACAAGAGGCATTCCAGAAATTATGAAACTTAACTCTTTTGTTAGTTAAAAATCTCTAACAAAAAGTAATCAAGTACAGCTAGCACCTTTTATTGTTTGGTGCAACTAGCTAGCATACTGGTGCAAGCTAGGCACAAACCTTTTTTTTTTTTTTGAAGTTGGTTAATGCCTACTTTAATCTTTTATTAAAACACAAAAAGAAATAACAAGTTAGAGGGGGGAGTTGTTGACTACTCTAGAGATACACGCCACATGTTACCATCCCTACGTATGACCTCAAGCAATTTCATCGGGGGCATTTGCTTCCCTTGGAAGATCCTCCGATTCGTTCTTTCCACACGTTCCAGGTGATGGCCGCATATGTTTGGTCAAAGTCCTGACCCCTACTTCTTCGTAGAGTTTATCAGTAGTTAATCAGTTCGACTGTTGGGGCTGGTTAGTGTTCAAATAATAAACTTAATATATGTAATTAAGTAAAGTAAATAAGAAAAAGTAGTAGAATTCTTAAAATTCCAGCAGCTGTCAGAATTTTAGTGTTGATTGATGAAGAGATTTGAATGGGCAAACGACAGTTTTTTTTTTCAAATGACCTATGGTTTCAAAGCTCTTGAAGTCTAGTTTCCAATGGTTCAAATTCCAAGTCGTTTGGAGTTATCTACAGAGAGTTATTACTGTTTTAGTGGAAAGAGGTCAGCTGAAACAGAAGTTGTTTGATATTTTGTTTTTAATGCGAATTTCTAGAATTTTCTTTTGTTTTAGGCTATAAAAGGAGTTGTATTCTGTTGTTGTGAGAAGTAAGAAAGTTGTAAGAGTTTCTAATAGAAAGAAAAACTTATTTTATCCATCTCTTCTCTTATCTCAAAGTGTGATATCCACCATTCTTTTCTAATCAAAGTTATCGAAGTGGTATCAGAGCATGTCAACATGGCTATCAAAAGTTCTAATATTTCCTTCCAATATCCAATTCTAATCAAAACCAATTATGATAAATGGTCGCTGTGAATGAAGGCTATCATTGGCGCTTATGGCTTTTGGGACATTGTCAAGAACGGCTACGAAGATCCCGAAGATGAGACGGGGCTTACGGTAGCTCAGTTAGCCACCTTGCAAAAGAAGAGAAAAGAAGATCAAGGCACTCTAAGTATCATCCATCAAGGGCTGGATGATGACATGTTCGAGAAGGTTGCCAATGAGACGCGAGTGAAGGATGCATGGGAGATTCTTCGCAACTCGGTGGTTGGAGCTGAAAAAGTGAAGAAGGTACGACTACAAACTCTAAGGGCTGAATTCGAGTCGATTGTGATGAAGGAGAGTGAGTCTATAGGTGACTACTACACCCGAATATTGGCGGTGGTCAATCAAATGAAGAGGCTGGGTGAAAAGATAGAAGATGTGAGAGTAGTATAGAAAATTTTGCGATCTCTCAATGCAAAATTCAATCATGTGGTGGTGGCGATTGAAGAGTCCAAGGACATCGACTCCATGACGGTTGATGAGTTGAATGGGTCTTTGGTGGCTCATGAGGAGAGAATGAAGAGAAACCAACAAGAGCCGGTGGATCAAGCAGTGTAAGCAAAGTTTTTCTCAAAACAAAAGGGGAATGACAAAGGAGGCCGAAGTCGAGGAAGAGGCCGAGGTCGAGGTCGAGGCCGTGGGCGCGGCCAAGGACAAGGAGAAGGTCGTGGACAAGTTGAAAATGAAGAAAGAAGTACCAACAACCCTACACGTGGTAGAGGACGCGGTCGTGGAAGAGGTGGCCGAACAAATCGGTACAATATCGATTGTTATAATTGTGACAAATACGGTCATTACGCAAGTGAGTGCTATTCCGAAAAGAAGGTGGAGGAGAATGCTAACTTTGTAGCCAAGGAGGAAACCGAGAACAATGATGTGGTGTTATTAGCTAACAAGGAAAATGGTCCCGAGAAGGAGAATGTGTGGTATCTCGACACGGATGCAAGCATATGTTTACCGAATTGAAAGAAATAGCGGATGGCCATGTTTCTTTCGGTGATGCCTCCAAAGTGCGTGTAGAAGGTGAAGGTAATATTTTGATTAAGTTGAAAGATGGCACTCAAAAGTTTATTTCAAGCGTTTATTTTGTCCCAGAAATGAAGAGCAATATTTTGAGTTTGGAACAATTGTTGGAACATGGTTACACAGTTTTTATAAAAGATCGGTCTCTTTACTTGCATGACAAAAGTAACCGGTTAATTGTCCAAGTTGAAATGGCTACTAATAGAATGTTTAAGTTGAATTTGGTGAATATTGAAACAGCATGTTTAAAGACTTGTGTAGTCGAAAAAGATTGGTTATGGCATTTAAGGTTTGAACACATGAATTTTAGAGGGCTAAAAGAAATGGCTAGTAAGAAGATAGTGTATGAATTTGTATGAATTGGCATTGGTTGATTCTATCGACAAGTTTTGTGTAGGGTGTGTGCTTGGGAAGCATCCAAGAAATAGCTTTTCAAAAGTGACAGAATATCGAGCAAAGAGCCCCCTCGAATTGGTGCATACCGATATTTGTGGTCTAATCAAGCCGAGCTCACTTGATGAAAACCGGTATTTCTTAACTTTTATTGATGATTTTTCTCGCAAAACTTGGGTTTATTTCTTAAAAGAAAAATCGGAGGCTTTTGGAGTTTTTAAGAAGTTCAAAGTTTATGTTGAGAAACAAAGTGGCTTTTATATCAAGGTTTTGAGATCGGATCGATGCAGTGAATTTACTTCAACCGCATTTAATTCTTTTTGTAAAGAACATGGTATACGGCGTCATTTAACGACGCCATACTCACCCCAATAAAATGGAGTCGCAGAGCGCAAGAATTGGACTATTCTCAACATGGTCCGTAGTATGCTCAAGAGTAAAAACATGCCAAAAGAATTTTGGGCGGAAGCGGTAGATTGTGCCGTTTATTTGTTAAATCGGTGCAAGACATCTAATTTGGAGAATATAACACCGCAAGAGGCTTGGAGCGGCTTAAAACCGATGGTGTCACATTTGAAAGTTTTCGGTAGCGTAGCATATGCGCACATACCGGATCAAAGGCGTGTAAAATTGGATGACAAAAGTTTGAAGTTGATCTTTATTGGGTATGATGAGAAGTCTAAAGCATATAAATTTTTTGATCCCACTAACAAAAATATACATATTAGTCGTGATGTACAGGTGAATGAAGAAGCAATGTGAGATTGGCTGCAATGGTGGAAACTATTCATAAGAAGAACACGAGATGAGATGCACTCACCAATGAACATTCCACCCAACAGTCATGAGAAGACACCAACAATTACAACACATGATGCGTCTTCATCAGATGACGAGGCAAGAACCCCCAAAACAAGAAGCATTTGTGACTTGTACGAGGCGACAAGCGAGATGCACTTGGTGTGTCTCTTGGCTCAAGGAGATAACATTTCCTTTGAAGAGGTGGTTGTAGATGATAAGTGGCGAGCCGCTATGGATGATGAGATGCATGCAATTGAGAGAAATGACACGTGAGAACTCACCTCTCTTCCCGAAGGTCATAAGACGATTGGTGTCAAGTGGGTTTTTAAAAAGAAGATGAATCCTCAAGGCGAAATTGAGAAATACAAAACGAGATTGGTGGTAAAAGGCTACAAGCAACAAGCTGGCATCGATTATGAGGAGGTATTTGCACTAGTGGCTCGGATGGAAACCATTCGACTTTTGATTTCTTTTGCGGCTCAATCAAAGTGGCGCATTTATCAAATGGATGTCAAGTCGGCATTTCTTAATGGTGTTTTGGAGGAAGAATTATACATTGAGCAACCCCCCGAATACATGAAAGAAGATGGTAAAGGTAAAGTATTAAAATTAAAGAAGGATTTGTATGGCTTGAAACAAGCTCCTAGAGCTTGGAATATTCAAATTGATCACTACTTTAAATCACACGGTTTTGTGCAATGCCCTTATGAACATGCTTTGTATGTAAAGATTAAAAATGGAGATATGTTAGTAGTATCTTTGTATGTTGATGGCTTAATTTTTATGGGTAGTAGTGGTGACATGGTTGATGAGTTCAAAAGGACCATGAAGAGTGAATTTGAAATGACCGATTTGGGGTTTATATCCTATTTTCTTGGTTTTGAGATAAAACAATGCGATGAAGGTATCTTTGTTTCATAAGAGGTCTATGCTAGAGAAATTTTGAGAAGGTTTAAAATGGATGATTGTAAGCCGGTTAGTACACCGGTTGATTGTGGAGTTAAGTTATCTCGACATGACAAAGGAAAGATAGTTGATGCGATTTTATACAAAAGTCTAGTTGGTAACTTGAGGTACTTAACATGCACTGGGCAGGAAATTTTATATGCAATCGGCCTCATAAGCCGATACATGGAGGAGTCGAGATCGACACATTGGAAAACAATCAAACGGATTCTTCGTTACATTCGAGGTACTCTATCCCTTGATTTGTTTTATAGTTCATCCGCTAACAATTTTGCAATTTTTGGTTATTCGGATAGCGATTGGGGCGGTGACATAGATGATAGGAAGAGCACCTCGGGATTTGCATTTTACATGGGAGATACGGCATTCACATGGCTTTCAAAGAAGCAACCGGTCGTAACCCTTTCAACATATGAAGCGGAATATGTCGCGGCAGCGGCATATGTGTGTCATGCGATATGGTTGAGAAGGCTCCTCAAGGAGATAAATTTTGCTCAACATGAAGCTACACCGATTTATTTGGATAGTAATTCGGCAATTGAGTTGGCTAAGAATCCGGTCCATCATGAGAGAAGTAAGCACATCGATATGAAATTTCATTTCATTCGAGAGCAAGTGAAGGAGAAGAAAGTCGAGCTAATAAATGTGAGTAGTGATGATCAAGTTGCGGATATTTTCACAAAACCTTTGCTAACCGTAAAGTTTGAGAAATTCAAGAATCTTCTTGGCATGAAGGATAAAAAGGGAATTAAGTTTAAGGGGGGTGTTGAAATAATAAACTTAATATATGTAATTTAAGTGAAGTAAATAAGAAAAAGTAGTGGAACTCTTAAAATTCCAGCAGCTGTCAGAATTTTAGTGCTGATTGATGAAGAGATTTGAATGGGCAAACGACAGTTTTTTTTTTTCAAATGACCTATGGTTTTTAAAGCTCTTGAAGTCTAGTTTCCAATGGTTCAAATTCCAAGTCGTTTGGAGTTCTCTATAGAGAGTTATTACTATTTTAGTGGAAAGAGGTCAGCTGAAACAGAAGTTGTTTGATATTCTGTTTTTAATGCGAATTTCTAGAGTTTTCTTTTGTTTTAGGCTATAAAAGGAGTTTTATTTTGTTGTTGTGAGAAGTAAGAAAGTTGTAAGAGTTTCTAATAGAAAGAAAAACTTATTTTATTCATCTCTTCTTTTATCTCAAAGTGTGATATCCACCATTCTCTTCTAATTAAAGTTATCAGTTAGTATGTGATCGAGTGCCATATGAGCCAGGCATGCACAAACCTTATTACCAGTCAAGACTAGTACAAGGTACTAGTGTACTGTACCAGTATCAGCATCATGATTGACTACTCAAATTGACAAAAACAGATAAATCTCAAAATGTTTAAAACACATAAATAAGTATCTTAAGTAGAATTTCAGCTGTTAAGACTTCACACTGAACCAACTTCTTATAGGATTTGATAAGAAATTTGAGTCTCTCAAGGAATGACAACTGAAGCTTTGATTTATTACTAGTCACGTTACAGAATAGATAATCTCCTGCTTAATTAATAAAAAAGGACCACCAAATTTGGTGGAAGAGTATGGTTATAACGGAAGTGTGCTCTAAATCAAAATTTTGTTATCATATTGTGTTATAACGATCTGATTCAGAAATTGTAACATTAATTAACGGAAATTGTAACATTAATTAGCATCTGATTCAGAAATTAATATTACAATTTCATATGGAATAGTTATCTTTATTTTTGTTATCACATTGTGTTATAACGATCAATAATTAAATTTTGATTTAGAGAAATTCTTTTAATTTAGATAGATTATAATAAAATATTTTATGAGAGTTGTTTAAGAAAACGAGACCAAGATTTATAATGCTTCAATAAAAAAAAAGGTCCATTAACTATTTGTGACCTAGATCAAACTCTAAACCAACCAGAACCCAATCATTCACGGACAGGTTATGAATATTTATTTATTTGAATCTAAAATTTTAAATCTCAAAAATCTATTATTAGACATAATATTTGAATCCGGACTGACTTGATTTGAACATAAAAAATATACAGGTCAAAACTTAGATCAAGAAACTTTTAAAAAACAAATTTAGAAATAACAGTGTACGGATATTACCTACCCCAATAGTACTTTTAGACTAGATTGCACGAAAAACTCATAGCTTATAACTCGCTCAATATCAACTCGGTATTAATTTGAGCTCAGCTCACTCGATTAGATTTGTTTGTTAGCTCGATCTTGAAGCCATTTTTGTTGGCTCGTTGGAGCTGGACTCGAATTAGCTCGATATATAATTACATTACTTAATTTGGAGTATAAAGATATTAATATATAGTGATATGCTTACTTTTATAGAAAATAAATGTGATTTTTTTCAGATTTTATTATCAAATCACTAAAATATATATAAATAAATAAATGTACGTAAAAAAAATACATTTATTTAGACTTTAATTATTTAAGCTAATATTGAAAATAAATATAAATTTTATTGAGCTCGTCTAGAGCTGAAGCTCAACTTTTGTTCGAATTAACTCAAGCTCAGTAATTTTTCAGCTCAGACGAAGCTCAACTTATAACTCAGTCAAACTTGAACTAGAGTCAGCTTGTTTCCCTACTCTACTACTACTTTGCCATTGCAGGAAGGAAATCATATTTTCTTTCCTTTCTTCACATCTTTTTCCTAGTTTGACCAAGTAATAAAATAAACTGAAATATATCTTTTATGGAAATTTCGGTCCTAGTGTGAATTGTCGACGTAACAGAAAAGAAAAAAAAATCAGCAGACTAATCTGCTTGATTTATCTCGAATGCATGAATTTATTTAGTTGCAACAAAAAAGAGGAGAGATGATAAGACTAATCTGCTTGATCGGACTTCAAATGTTGCAACAAAAAGGAGGAGAGATGATAAGAAAAACTCGTGTTGCTTTACTGACATGGTTCTCTCTTAATTAATGTACTGACTTAATCCATTCAAATTTATTTATACATTTTCCTCTCCCTTTGATATTATATATAAATATAGACAGAGATAGTATCCAGTCAAACATGACATGATACATGCTTTTAATAAAAAAATTATTTATCGGGGCAGTTCTACGATACTAGATTCCTATACACATATCTCTAGAATCTACAAGATTTGAGCATTAATTAATTAAAGCATATATATGCATATAAAGGATAGACTAGAGGTGGCAGAATTTGAAGTCGACTAGAGTTATTAGTTTCTCATCAACAATTAAATCATTTCACTATTTTAGTTAATTGTTTGAACTAAATTGCTCTGGATTAAAATCAACTACTAATTGTTGTAATTTTGAGAGCACACCACTTTGTAAATTTTATCAAATTTTGATCATGGGAGCTAGACAATTCAGAGAAGCAACTCTTCTCCCCCGGTTTTATTTTGTTAATTTTTTTGGGCGAGAGTGGAGGGAAGCAGTCTTCTTTAAATGTTTTTGTTTTTTGTTTTTCTTTACTATCAGTGCATTTTTTATTGTTGGGGTTAAGGCTCGAATTGGGGCCTGGCCCAGCTCGCAAGAAAGAGTCACTATTGGCTGGTTTGAGTTTTGATCTCATCTCTTCTTCTCTCCTGAAAAGGATATATCACATGGTCAAAGTATATTACTTGGGAATTCTCTGGGCAGTAGTATGGTAATATTACAGGATGCTGCGTGGCAGAAGTATGTTTGACTAATTAGTTATGGGAAGAATTTTCGTTGCCTCCATCTCCATGTAGCAAACAGTTAGAATTTGAAGTCAGACTATGCATAGATCGTTGGAAGCACCGCCCCTGGCACTTAATTTTGACTCATTCCAACGTCTAATTAATACTTTTCATACTTCATTTGCTACGATATATATACGTGAGATCTTAATTTATTTGGTCAATACACACGTAAATGTCCTCAACTGTATATTAATGTCAATATGTATAGCTGGTCTATTTATTTTTCATTATCCATGGAATAGAATAGAATAGAATAGAATAGAATTCAGTGGTGTTGCGCCTCCGACCTGTCCAAGTCGATCGATCTCACTTTTCCTACAAAGCAAGCAAAACAAAGTAACCATATAAATTAATGCCATGCCGTACTTTTTTTACCAGTATTTTCGATGTGGAATGTCAATGTGTCATTCTTTCAAGTAATTGAGATATTTCCATGACACTAAGATATATACGTATATTCAAATTGTTTGTACCAACTATTTTGTTTGGTCAACATTCTTTTTAACAACTCAATATTTCAAATATACCGGCTAATTCTACTATATATCAAAATTTATATTATAAATCTGAAAAAAATAGTTTCAAATTAACAGTTGTGATTCATTAATTAATCATTAAAAATTATGATTCATAACAAAACTATTTTTTTGAATAATCTAAATTGAACTTGCAAAAACTTGAGACAAAAATTCTAGCAAAACTCCAGCTAAGACATCCAAATTCAACAGTAAAACTATAAGTGAAATATTAAGATCAATAAACTGAAACTATGTTTATTGTCATAGTCACATGCTAATTAATTATAAGAAATTAAAACTATACATGTGTCTTACATTGAACTCTCAAGAGAGTAAACACCAAAGTCTATACAGACTGAGACCGCAAAAGATCCATAGATGATTGATCTGTCGGACAAATGGAGAGAAAGCATTAATTGTAGAGAGTACGTACGGTGCGTATGTATGTTGACTAATGGAATTTGAATTTGAATTTGAATTTGAGTAGTTTGTTTTGACGCGAAAGAGTCCTCTTGCTTCCTCCGAGCATGATAGCTTTGATTCCTTAATTTTCTTCAGTGTTTAGTCTTTGGCTTGAATTCCAAGCATCAGCGTTCCTAGTATTAATTAATTAATTGCTCTCCAGGTTCTTAGTTATTCCTTTGACCTAGAAAATTATTGTGTCAAAATCATGACAACTTTAAATTAACGGTAATTTGTGCAACATTTGTGTCGTGACAAGGACCAGTAATTTCACAAATATATTACAATCCAAGCACTTGGATTGGTCGACGTTCAACTATATGCTAATTTGAAAAAAAAAAGTATATCTTATTTATTTTGAAAGTAGCACATATACTACAATTACACTATAGATTTTTTTTTGACACAAAATGTCTTAATTTTTTCAATGTTTATTTTGTGGAATTGAGACATTTTGTCTTAATTATTACATTTTTCTTAGTTATTACATTTTGTGTAATTTATAATGAACTAATAAATTATTTATTTCAAGTTTTGCGTAGAAAATCATTTAACATATTTTCTTGAGTTCATATGGAACTCTGCATGTATGGCCGGGTTAATTAGTTGCTTTAAAAAATGTAAATTAAAGGAATCCTTAACATACATACATATATACATATATATATATATATATATATATATATATATATATATATATATATATATATATATATATATATATATATAGTAAAGCTGAGATGCTTTCATAAGCATTTTAATCTGAAATATTTATTGATCAAATTTCAAAATTTCGTGTCTGAAATGTCAATTTAAGTCAATAAATTTTTCATATCAAAATCTTGTATAATACTAGAATTTATCATTTTTAGGGTTTTGAACTATTTTTAATGATATTTTAAAGATAATCATTTTTGGTCATTCAAATATTAATAATTTTCTATTATTTTTATGGTCATCTTTCAAAATTCATTATGAAGAATTTTGATATTTTACAAGATTTTGATATGAAGAATTTATTGATCTACTTGGATTGACGTTTCGGACACAGAATTTTGAAATTTGACCCGTAAACATTTCAAATTTTTTATTTTTAGATTTTTCTAACTATTTTTTTTTGAATTTTTGAAGATGATTCTAAAATAATAATAAAATAATAAATATTTTATATGAGAATAGGCCATTTTTTAAAAAAAACCCGAAAAAAATAGTTAGAAAACTCCAAAAATGAAAAATTTCGGTATCTTACGAGATTTTGATATGAAGAATTTATTGAGCTATTCGGATTTATCGTTTGGACCTGTTTTGATAGTTTTTTGAGTTAAGTTCACCAATGAGTTTGGTGAACTTAAAGCTCACGCTAGGTTTACTCATATATTGTGTGTGTGTGTGTGTGTGTGTAGATATAGAGAGTGAGAGAGTTTGACTAATATGCTTTCATAAGCATTTCGGTTCAAAACGTTTACAGATCAAATTTCAAATTCCTATATCCAAAACATCAATCCAAATAGTTCAATAAATTTTTCATATCAAAATCTTGTAAGTATCGAGGGGTTCCGTGCTTCTAAGAGTACCATAATTTTATTAGATTTTTGTTATGAAGAATTTATTGAGTAATTAAAAATTTTCATTTGAAATTGATTTAATAAGTTTTTGAATTAGAAATATTGAGGAACTCCGTGTTGTTAAGAGCATATATATATATATATGAGTGTGGAAAAGTGTCGTGTACGAAATATTGTAATGCCTTCAATTGACCGGAGAATATTTGTTCATTTGACCAAGGCACCAATTAACACATCACATTAGTTGGACTTCCGACTAATGCAACAACTTATTTTTTTCTAGTTGATTAAAGAGTTCAAAAGTCAAGCCTTCCGTTTAATTTCAGTATGAGGTCGAGATCATCTAATTAATTTTGAGCCTAAGTTTTTTTTTGTTACACGAAAAGCATTATTTTAATCAACTAAATTTAAATATGATTCTCTTAATTTATACATATTTGTTTTACAAGCGCCGTCAAGATCTTGAATTTCTCAATTGCTAAAAAGAAAGTTTGGGCCTACCAACTAGTTTACTTTTAAGCACGAAATAACCAAGACATGCATGAAAGGATATTATTCGCAAGTACAATAAAAATAGATACATAGAACCAGTAAGAATTAATATATGAACAGACATTTGCAAAGGTCCTATGATAACATACAAACATATAATTAAGATCAAGACGCAAAATTTTATTAAAAAAATGGATCGATATATGAAACTTCAACTATATTTCCTTCAAATGAACAAACAATTGCATCAAACTTAACTATAATTAATTAATTTTTGTTATTGACATCTCTATCAAAAAATGAATAAACAATACAAAAATAAAATCCTATTTTTCAATCTATGTAACAACAACTAATTAAGCCCTTAATTCTGGAGCTCATCAGAAAAAAGAAAACAAGAAATTAGTGACCGCCGCCTCCGGGACTGGGTCCAGACGGTAGCCTTTCAAAAATCGAAGCCATGACTACGGTTGCCTTCCGATACAATGTCTCATGTACCGCATCGACATGGGAAAGCTCTGGCACCGGCCGAGCAGCTCTGGCGCATTGCATGCTGCTCGTCACAACAACAACAAGGAACAAGACATGTAGCATCAACACGCTCATCTTCTGATTGAAACTCATATTTGCAAAAAAACTAACTCTTTTCAAGTTGTTTGGAGAGGGGGTTGAAAATTGAGTGCGTTTGGATTTAGTTTTGAGTTGAAGCTTGTGTGTGTATAATGTATATATAGGCAAAACAGAGCATGCTCTGTTCTCTCCTATTACTAGTTCTGGGTCAACAGGTCTTAATGTCTTATGGGAATCCGTACAAGGATAGAGCTCCTTCATTTCTTGGGTCATGACCACAGCGAAAGAAAAACTCGAACATCGAAAAATATGAGGGGGTAGTTGGCATGCTAAACTTGTGTTTTCAAGAAAGATATGTACCATTCAAATTAGTCGTCCTTTTCATTTCCTAAATTCTCTTTTTCCAATTCCAATTGGTAGTGTTTGAATGTAATTGATTAATTAGCGAGTACGTAGGGATGAGGGAAAATCAAGTTCCTTTTTTTCTTACCAATACCAAATATTCAACAAATTTATAAATATGGATATAACAAAAATAAGTTCATTATATATACTACCAACTTTGTCTCTGTTGTGGATTTTAAGAAAAAAGATGGAATAATTTTTTTCAATTCTGAATATTTATAAAGAATCCTCCAATTATACAAATTGATCGTTTATACAAAAGGCATTATTTTAGTTACTAGATCAGACTTAATTCTCTACCCTGTGATGTCGTTACCGCATGATGCGATGGAATGATGATAGAGAGCCATACAATTCCAATCAAATTGTTTGTTGATCTTAATTAAAACAATAATCAGCTGATATTAGTGTTGAACATGTTTAATTTCCATTAAAGCCCCATCCAATGGTGGACCAGATAAAAATACAAATAAAAATAGGTTAGAAGGAGAACTAAAAAGAAAAAAAGAAAAAAACCACAACGATATGGAACGCAATAAAGAATTCTGCCCTGGCCATGACTTTGAATGGGCCATAAAATTCCCACATAGAAAAATATTTTTACCATTCTGATCTCTGGACTGGACTTTTAAATATTTTCTTGCTTAATTTTCAAACAGAGATCTTTTCTTTTCATCTATATTTTTTTCTGTATAAAATATATCTCGGTTATAACTTAAATTATTTGTAATATTTAATGGACAACCAGACACAAACGTGTGTGTTAAAATAATATTTGTGACTGGGACATTGAATTGTTTAATATATATTTCACGAATTCTCGTGTGTATTTATTATTGGATTGTTCAGGTGAGTATTCCTAGCAGCACTGAATTTATTGGTACTTTTAACTCAAATTTCCTCAAATTGGTTTTAATCGATAAATTTAAGTTGCTCAATAAATACTTTATATTAAAATCTTGTAGGATGTTAAAATTTTCGATTTTTAACGTTTTCTAACTATTTTTTTAGATTTTTTAAAATTATCTATTTTATATACAAAAATTTATTATTTTATTATTATTTTAGAGTCATCTTTAAAAATCTGAAAAAAAAATAGTTAGAAAATTTTAAAAATAGAAAATTTGAGTATCCGATAAGATTTTGATATAAATAATTTATTAGGTACTTGAATTTACTGGTTGAAGCTGATTCGATAGATTTTGAATGAAGCACGTTAGTTAGTTGATATTAAATTAATTATATATCATTTTGATGTGCCAATGTTTTCATGACGTATGAATTGCAAGAAAAAAAAATCTGGAATTTACATTAGATCTCGTTGTCATGAATCGAGTAAATCAGGTGAACCAGTTTTGCTTTCATATTGCTCTCTTTGAGACACTTTTGTAAATGGTAACTGGTAACATAATTAGATAGAGGCATTCATTGTCCATATACATGAAATTAATTTGCCAATTAATGGCTTCACCGCAAAAAATAAATAAATATATAAATATATAAATAATGACAGTGACAATGGCTCTACTTGAAAAGAAAAAAAAAAGAACACAGGAATCGTCCAAGTTTTCTTTACTTGTAACAAGATTATATAATGATGAAAAGAGGGGGGGGGGGGGGGGGGGGGGGGGAAAGAAAACATAGTGATCATCCAATTCTTGACAGGAGCACTATTATCAAATATGAATTAAAAAAATTGCTATACTGCAGAATAATGCAAAAGTAAGGGATGGTCATATAGATCGTCTGGAGTCTGAAATTGCTTCAAGGGATCATCATATAGCTCGTCTGGAGTCTGAAATTGCTTCAAGGGATCATCATATAGCTCGTCTGGAGTCTGAAATTGCTTCAAGGGATCATCATATAGTTCGTCTGGAGTCTGAAATTGCTTCAAGGGCCTTGTTATTTATTTTCCAATGTGTGTTTCCAGGAGATATATTTTTTCAGCATGTTGTTTAACATAGTAAAAGGAGCGACGTCTTCTGAGAGCGTGCGAACCGTTCGTGGTAACACTTTATGTCCCACTTTCAGGGATGCTTGTGTTGCGCTAGGTTTGCTTGGGGATGACCGTGAGTGGGAACAAGCGATGACGGATGCTGATGTCTGGGCGACACTGAAAGAGCTGTTTAGGCTTTTTGTTAGTATGCTTATGTTTTGTGAAAGGAGAAGACTGCGAGATGGGCAATAGCCCACTTTTGTTAGTATGCTTATGTTCAATTTCTACACTATGCATGATCAGCTAGAAAGTCTGCTACTGCTTGACCCTCAACTGCCGGGATATTACACTAGTGTGAACTCCGAGATGGCAATAGCCCACTTTCCAACTCGGTTTCTCAGAAAAGGCCTGGAAAGTATGTACTTTTTAATGTTTGCTGGACTGAGGACGATCGTTCCGATAGGTTCATGTTGAAGTGGATCAACGCAGCCCACTTTTCTTCTACAGGCCCAAGAAGCATTTAGCATATGGAGTTCATAGAATAATCTAGAAGGGCCTATTCGGCTACCAGTGGAATAACAAGAGAACAGAAAAATTGTAGAATTGAGAATTGATCATTTTTTCAAACTATTCCAACTGTGTTCGGCTAACTTAACAATTGGAATAGTAAAGAATTCACGGCTATTAAAAAATTGAACATTGGGAAACGACCATTACAATCTTGTTGACTTTTTTCTTATTTATCTTGGTTTTATGTACATTGCTAATTTGTTATATGTGCCTCACCTCATTGAAATAAATGAAATTAAATTCAATATAATTGCCAATACATATTTAAAAAATGAAACCTTGAAATATAATCTTATGATCTTAAATATCGTTGTTACCATATCGTGGTACCATTGCCTGATTACCGGTATATATCGTTGGAGTTCACAATGAATAACAAAATATGATTAAAAGTAAATAATCATCATACTGAACCAAAGACTAATTGATTTTATAATCCATCTTTGGGCTACAAAACACCTTATTCGATTTGGCTAAAACACACCCTTGACTATTATTCTGAAAACTGTATTACCTATTCAAATCAAGCTACCAATAATTTCTGTTTTCTTGTGAAACAGATTCACCAAAATCAAAGAGGTTTTAAGTGGGTACATTCTAATCGATGTTGCTATCCTAGCGTAGAGAACAATAGCAAATGAAAAATTAAGAAAGAAAAAGCGAAGATCACAAATTCTAAAACAGAGTTTGAGTTTGTAGAGATTGAAATCTCTCTCTCGATTATACAAAAAAATCTTACAAAACAAAGAAAGAAAGATTAAGAGCTTGAGACTCACTGGAGTTTCTTGAGAGCTAAACTAGTCTAATATGGACCTCATTTGAAAGCAAAAATCGACTCCAATACGGCTGTAGCTTTTGATTCGCAAGTTTTTCCATGAATGGCCGGAGATCGGACTGAGAATGATCGGAGAAAAGGGCCTTCCCTCCTCTAGGAACGTGCCAAGTAAAGGGGTGGAGGAGGAGAGAATGAAAGAGAGAGTGCCACATCAGCAAGTGTGGGAAAAAGAATGAACAAAATAGTCTTCTTTTATTCTCAATTCCAATCTAAAATCCAATTCCAGGCCCCCTAGAATTGAAAACGCTGGAAAAGAGCTCTATTCCGTCCGTGTTATTTCAGCCTGTTCCCACTCTGTTCGTTAGGAACAGTATATCTATTCGTATCAATTCCTCTACTCCGTTTGTGCCGGACCGGTCCGAAAAGACTGGTGATCATAATATTATAGGGTACTAAGAGATTATCTTGATCACTCGTATGTCGGCAAGGCAATCTAGAAATTTCTTCACATATCCAAATGCATGTTATCAACCGACATTGAGAAGTATAAAAAGCCGCAAATAAGCGAAGGTCTCTTCCCTAGATAGAGGATGTAGTAGGTTAGCGAATTGGTAATTTATATTAGCTAGCTTATAGTGTTGACTATAGTAGAATTATAATATTTTATAATGTTAATTTGAGTATTAATATTAGCTAGCTTATGGTTCTGATATGTTATTTGAATCACAAATTTTGCATTTTAAATATGTCGTCCCACCAAAAGGGGGTTGGGGGCACTGGATACCTCTTTAGATTTTTAAACTCCTGAGGGCAATCACTCTTCCGTTTTATGCAAGAATGACCAAATTAAGTATTTCATTTGGTATCCACCTTGATATGTAATCTTGTAGATCCTAGGAGATATCATATGCCGGCACCAATACAGAATTAGACCTGCCTACTCCAGAAGGAACAACAAAAATTGCCCCAATTAAAATCCAATTAGGCGTTGACCTGAAATCTGAATTGAAAGTATACTTGGGCGTATAAATACTGCATAAGACAGTGGATTGAACAAATTAGAAAGATTGACACAACAAAAAAGTGAGCCATGTCAAGAAGATCAATGCAAGTTTTTCTCACCATTCTACTCCTTTGTACTGCAACATTTCAAGTACAGTCATTAAATCAAATTACTGATGCATACAACATCAGTCAGACAGGTCAGTCTGCTTATATGTATATCTTTGGGTTCAGTTTCCTGCTTGTTAGAGTTGAATGATCACCACCGGGATGAAAGCTTTTGTTTGGCTGTATATTTCATACTTTTGACAACAATAAAATTAGAATGAAACTGAAATTTTGCTTCAAAATTGTACTCTATTTTGGTTAATCTATTGAAAAATAACAATGTGGAAACATAAGAATAGAATTAATTAGCAAAAGATCAGCTTTGTGGTCTTTGTTGAAGATGGCAGATAATTTTGATTATAAATATTCATGTTTTTTAAATTGTCGAACAGAATTTCTGAATCTTCAAATTTTCACCGGAATGCGATTCATGTTGAGTATTTACTTCAACAAATATTGTTATTTTCAGAGCACCACTGCATCATTATTTTTTGACTCTGCTTTTATGTTTGGCCAGAGAATCAGAATATTTTGATACAAAAAGTTGAAAAGTTATTGTATCGGCGTGGAATTTTCATCATTCCAAGATTTCCTCCGCCAGAGAGCCCAAAGATCTCAGACAGAGTGACATAAAAAAATAAAAAATAAAAAACTAGGTGCCTGCACTTGTATCCAAAAATGAGCCAAAATTCAGGTTCTTTTTTTCTCATTTAGTGTCATGTTGAGCAGAAATTTGATGCATGGCTAAAATTTAAATTGAAAAATGTAATAGCAGATTCAAAAGAATTATGGCCTCATATACGTTTGTTGTTTTTCATTTTTTCTGGAATGGAAGGCCTTCGGTTTCCTACAATTTATGGATTGCATTTGTTAAGAAGAAAAAGAGCACCCTAAAATTTGGGCGAAGACATGCCGATACAATCCATAAATTGGCTCAACTTGTACAATCCATAAAATTTTTTGACATTTACTGAAGGAATAACTCACATCTTGATCTGTCCGACATGGGACATAATCCATATGCAATGATTGAATTGATGAATAATTTTGTGCAGAACTAATGAAGAATTTTGTGCCTGCTAGTATTGGCATTGAAATGGGGGAGAGATGAAATTGAGAGAGAGCCATGAATTGAATCAGAAAGAGATAGAAGACATGGAATTGAGATGGATATAGAAAGAATCTAAAATGAATAAATGATTAACAAGTTTAATTCTCTCATCATTTGTTACCAAATAAAAACCAGCTAACTATATTTCTTTTTCCCCATAATGCCCATCCTATATCATGTGGTCCAAATTGTTTCAAAAATTTTCTATTAAAAAAAAGTAATGTACGGGAGACTCACTCCTAGCTAAATAATTGAGAATACATTTGTGATTTTTTTAATTTAGATAATATTTTTCAAGATATTAAATGGATGTACCAATATATATTTTTGAGATAAAAAAAAAGGTTAAGCCACTCAAATTTAAATATACATAAATGACCTCTCATTCGATTTTCAAATCTGTAACCTCTCACATAAAAAACATTAACTTTGTCATTAGATCAAAAACTAATTCTCGAATATACCAATATTTGTAAAAAAAAATTATCCAAATACAAAAGCTTGCTTATTAAAAAATAGTTTGGTATTAAGAATATACATTTAATAACAACATATTACATATTGCTTTAGCATAGTGTAATTTTGTTCTATGTACCGTACACAATACATAATAATATGGTGATGGATTGTCAATCTTCATTATCAAATATATATATTTTTTCTCATCAAAGCCACCAAAAGCCATCTGATGGCACCTGAACTCTTTGTGAGATTCATTGTTTCCATATGAATCCATCGGATTTTTGTTTGATGTATCAACAAATGTGTATAGTTATAAAAGCAGATGGATATGAACTTTTGGAGTATGATTGTTCAGGTTCCTTGCAGATTTTTCTTCTTTTATTAGAGTAGTGTTGCTATCGGTTTCATTAAACATGAAACAGAGTTTAGACAAGCACATAGTAAGATAGCTATGTCCTAATTACCTTTTCTCAAAAACAGAAATCCTGATAAGCATAGTGGTCTCAGCTGTTCTATTAAATTCACTGCACAGCATACTCTCTGCACCAGCCCCACCATTACATGCCAGGATTAGTTACCCAAAAGAAATTGTCTCAATCACTGCTTGTTTCTAGCATCATCAATCATTTAAACACCGTTGTACCTTCTAACCCTGTTCCAGGTCCATTGAAGATGTACTGTTTTAGGCTTTTTTTATGCAGGAGAAAAACTAATACATGGTGTTTCGGAATTTTTAACGCTTGGCCTAGTCGAGATCCAAATTCTTCTTCAAAACTTAATTTTAAACAAATGCAATTTCAGTTATTTTTTTAGTACATCGAATTTCTTTTGTTTGGTTGGCAACCCCAACCCCTAGGAACATAAGTAGTTTTTCTTCATGCTGGCTGAGGAAACACACAAAAAGGTGCTCCCGAATTGCATATGCAAAATGGTTCTGCTAAAATAAGGAAAACATACATAAATTGTTGCTATCCATTAAATCAAAACTTGAATTACTGATTTGGCTCGAAGACATAGCCATCCTAACACTCATTTCATGCAGCTCTTACAGTATGTTTCTACATCTTGACAAATGTTCTTCAGATAATAATTGCCATAAAAATTAAAGACCACACATTCATCAAGTGATGTGAAAATATTTGACACCTCTTCTTCACTTTCAAAGTGATGTCCAATAATTTCCTTATTAACAAGTATGGTTACATCGATCTTCTGTAGTACCAACAAGTTGGGAGATGAAAAATATGTATGTGCTGATGTGGTTTCGAAAATGAGGGTTTTTTTTTTAAACAATGAGATTTCTAAAAATGGTTGTGATGATCTCATCTACGAAAATGTACGGAATTGTAAAACATCTCCAATAAAGCTCACATCTAAGAATATGGGGTATTGTATTTTAGCAGAAGATGTGACATTATAATTGGTAAATTTCCAATTTCCAAGTTTCTTACAGAAAAAGGTAGCCTTGCTACTGTTTCATACTTTCATTAGCTAGGCATGAAACATATTTTACACAAGCAATAGTAAGATGGATACGATCTAATGACCATTTCTCAAAAATAAAAACTGTGATGAGTGTAATGGTCTCAGCAATCTTGTTTGCTTGCTGGCTCTCTTCCTATGCAATATACTCCCCGTACTAGCTAGCCCCAGCAATCTGTATCAGGATTATCTACACAAGAGAAATTGCCTCACAACCTGTTTGTTCCTAGCATCATCAATTATTAAAACTCAGGTCTACCTTCTAACTCCAACAGGGTTTTCTGCTCCAAATTCTTCTTCAAAACTTACTTACGAACAAATGTAATTTCAACTTATTTCATTAGTACAGGGTATTCCTTTTTTTGGACGGCAGACCCCACCTCCTATGAACAAAAATAGAAAAAAGAAAAATTGAGGAAAATAAGTAGTTTCTCTTCATATTTGCAGCTGGTATAATAAATATGACAAATCACACAAAAAAGTTCTCCTAAATTGCGTAAATTATATAGTTCATTATAATACAAAATATTAAAACAAGAAAAGGTACAAAATTTTTGGCTAAAACAGCTAAACCAAAAACTGAATTGCTGATTTTGCTCGACGTAACCATCCTACCCCCCATTTCATGCGGGTTTTATAGTATGTTTCCAAATTATGGCAAATATTCTTCATATAAAAATTGCTAGAAATATCAAAGACTACACATTCACCAAGTGACCTGAAAATATTTGACACCTCTCCCTCGCTTTCAAAATGATGTCCAACGATCCCCATACTAATAAGCAAGGAAACATCTTCGGTAGTGCTAACAAGTTGGGAGATGAAAAGAACATATGCAGTGATGTGGTTTCCAAATTGAGGTTTGGTTTGTTCCAGAGCAACAAGGTTTCTAAAAATTATCACAGTTATCTCATCTATGAAAATGTACGGAATCTGCAAAACATCATCACTGAAGATCACATCTAAGAGAGAATGGGGATTATTCTTGTCAAAATCTCTTTTCTTGAACTTCACTCCTGCCAAATGGTACTGAACTGCTTGGTGCCACTGGATTGGTCGAGGGTTATCATAATCCAGTTGTGGGGGACACCAATCTCCATTTAAGGTAGGTCTAAAATACATATGGCATAGGTGTAATAAATGATTAAAATCTTTGGGTCGTTCTGATTCCTTGATGGGTTTGGGAATGTGATGCAAAATTTCTTCAACAAAGATAGCAACCTTTTCTGAGAGCAATGCACCAATGTTCTCTGTACTTGTGAAGAGCTCGTATACTCTTTTCATAATGAAAAATGGAATTTGATTTTCTATGAGGAAAAGATCACGTATAACTAATTTATGTGAGTCAAACTCTTTATCAAGATCCTGATCTAGCACTGCATTTGGGTTTTTGGAACTCCACTCTACTCCACAAACATATGCAATAACGAAGCATCCATCAAGCAACAACATATGTAAAAATTTATTGCTCTGTATTTCTATATTATCAGGATAATAGCTTCTAGCAACTGGATATTGCTCCGAAAGTGCTATAATGTAATCATGAAGAGTTTTCTCAGGATTTGCTTTCAAGATATACTCCAGGCTGTTCCATTTAACTTTTTCCATATCATGTAGATTTGCTTTCCCATGGTGATAAGGCCCGATGCATACAACAATAGGCTCATAATCACTCTTGTATGCATGACGAATGAGGTGTTGTACTTTGCAAATAGTGCTTGAGGTTTTGCTCTCAGCATTGAAGTTATGACATGATGAGCTATGTCGGTCTATATTATTCTTCAAGGAACTCTTTAGTTTTTCAATGTCAACAACAATAGTCGAATTACCTTTGTCCTCCAGCATGATCAAGATTGGCACTTGAGAGGGTAAATAAGAAATTACTGCAAACATAAACGGAGATTATAGAAGAATGATCAGAAAGACGAAGAGAAAGGGGCTATTGCATTGTAGAGACATTTCATCATTCTTACATAGAAGTATTCTATATATGATCAGTAAAACACAAAAAAAGGAGTTAAGGATTTTTGAACTCCATACCTCCTATCTTTTTTTTCCAAAAAAAAGGAATTGTTGATTTCATAAATTATAAAATGGTACTTAAAGATCCTAGTAAATAAATTTAAACATGAGAATGAATTGTACATTTATAAGAATTCTCAAAATGATAAAAATAAACATATTGTATGAGAGGACCCTCTTAGGATTGTTAATGGTTTCTATTGAATGCTATATTTTTGAAAGAGGGATTGTAAATGGTTAATAGATGCTAATATAGTGCCCCAACACTGCCCCCTTATTTCCCCCACCAAAATTGCAATGAGCCCCACACGCTGATAGTTGGGGAAATGAAGAGCATTGTGTTGGAGGCATTATATATTTTTTCATGGTTAATATATAATATGATTTTTCTGTACAAGTCCATGTCTCTTACTAAGATAAAACTAGGTATATTCTGAGAACTTCAATTTATGATGTATTGTTGCATTAGATTCCATCAAGATTTTCACAATATTAACTCAGAAAAAAGCAGAAAGAATACCACAAAAAATGATTTAAAACAAACACGAAAATTGAAAGAAAATAAGGAGATAAATATTACCTTTAGGCTTCTGAATTGCATTGGACTTTCTCTTGCATTACTTGTCTAGTTTTGTAATTTGGGTAAAAGCAAAGATAAGGGTCTTTTCCCTAACCTTTAAATGATTTCTTGTATAAACACGCCATTAACGGGTGACCATTCTTATTTGTTATGCCGTACAATTCATTGCTATTTGCTATTTTTATTTCAGTTGATATGTACTTTTTTATTTACACAACTTTGTTGTCAATAAAATGTCGGGACTGTTGAATTGGTTAACCCAACAATAGAGCATTTGCTCACTTGGGTGGTTTTGATGTTAGGAGTTATAATGGTGAAATTGGACTATATATTGGAAGAACATAAATGGAATTTGTTGGATAAACAGAGGATCATATTTTTTATTTTTTTCAATCTTTTGAACTTAATTCATTCAATCAAAACAGAGTACATGTGATTGAATACCAAGGATGCAAAATAGCATCTGATATGATCCTTTCTTTATCCAAGGTATGCACTAATTTATAACAAAGGGCTTGATAAGTCTTAAATACATACACTTTTTGATAAGATTTGATCTCTAAAACTATACCATTTTATATAATTTTTAGATTATTTAGTCAAATATTGAACCAAGTTCGAGATATTGCTCTGTTTTGATTTGATTTTAGAAGCTTGGAGCATTTGAGAGCAAGAGAGAAACGTTGGAAGCAAGCCAGAGCACAATTGGAATTGAAATAGCACACTGGAAGCTTGCTGGTGAAATTTTGCACAATTATTGCGGGTCGCAATTTCTCGAGGCTAAAGAACAGTTTTTCCTACAAAGTTCGCTGGCACCTTTTCACCCCGATTTTGTGGGTCGCAAAATTGACCCTGTTTCACAGCTAAAAAGTCCAAACAAGCATGTTCATTGGTGAGACAGATATAAGGGTCTAGGCTCGACTTCCAAAAAAATCCTAGCCGCCCTTGGACCTCTCATCACCTCTTTCCACGACTCTCCACACCGAGGAATTAATTTGGAGCAAGATTCGAAGGATTTTGAGGATTGCTTCAAGAGATTTAGCGCGTGACTTTGAGAAAAAGAAGAAGAAGAAGACTCATATTTGCTTTGTTTTATCTCTTTATTCTCTCCTTTAGATTCTCATTTGTCGTTCTAGATACTCTTTTGAGATGATTTGTGCCCCTATGAGAGGATAGTTCCCTCTCTAGACACGATGGCATGTAAAACTCGAAACTAGTGCTTTAATTTTACTCGGTTCGTTGTTTTTAATTGATTATTATCATTTGTTCTTTTGTGAATTGTTAAATGCATGAATTGATTTGTTTAACTAACTCTAGCAATACACGTACTTAGGATTTGAATAAATGACCAACTAATCACTTGCTTGAACCCGGACTAAGAGAACAAAACTAGACTAGAGGTGAAGTACCTAATGGTGAAATCAAAGGTCTAGATGGATATTTTTTATTACGTTGAATTACTTGTGAGATGTATCTACCGGTGAATTACAACTAATTAATAGAACCAAAACCTATAAATTAACCCGCATATATTTAGAAATTATAAAGACTTGAATCAAGTGAATTAAAGTCTAGTGGAAAGTAAGCCAAAACCTCTAGAATTCTTGTTATTGAATTAAATCCAAGGATTTTATTATTTGTTTTGTTTTCATCTGGTTTGGTTTAAAAACCAACAAAGATTGATTCGTCTGACTTAGTGAATTAGTAAGAATCGATATTTTACGAGTTTATCCATGTGGATTCGACACCCCAATTACTACTTGACAATGTTATACACTTGTAACCAAATTAGATAAATTTAGGGCATTATTAGCTATAGGTGAAATATTCCAACAGGGCTTAGTAGGCTTTCATTATTTACATTTTGATCTTGTAAAGCCGATTTATCTTCCATTTTCATTCAAAACGATATTACTATTGTGTGTTTGTTTGGTTTTTTATGTTTATTACTCTATATATTTAGAAAAATTATTTTTACACTTTATGTTTTGCATTCTTTATCTGCACACCACAAGTATTTATACTAAATAAATAAGTAATTTATATTTATATTTATAAGTGCTTATAGTTAGTATAGAAAATATTTATTATTTTTTCATTCTTCAATGATATGAAAAATTTCAAGTTGAAAACTTTGTTGCATAAGTAAAAATAAAGTTTGCAAAAATTTTCATTCTAATAATATAAGATATAAATAATTTTATCATTAGATATAGATAATTTTTATATTTGGGATGTAAATAAAAAATATATTTAAGGGGTGTAGTTATCACTCATCAGATATTTATATATATAAAGTAAGACTAGTAGCATACCCATACTTTGCTAGGGTGACTTTTTAAATATAGAAATATTTTTAAGATACTATAAAATTATTTTGAAAAAAAAATAAATTAATATCATCTAATTTCATTTAACATGCAAAATTATTCACAAAATTGAAAAATTATATAAGAAAACGATAGAGAAATTAAGAATCAAAGTATATCAAATAAGAACTATATCATCATCCACGTAATAATTACTTATTTGTGCATATCCTGAAATAATGTTAAGATTGCAACATATATTTCCTCTCTTATTGCATACTAATTCATTTTTTTATTTCTTTCTCTCTTAGTATTTTTCTTATTTTATTTTATTTACCGCATTACCTTTTTTTTACTTAATTACTTTTTTTTGCTTAAATGCTCATATTTTGCTACAACAACAATTTAAAAAAGTATATTTTTTATCAAGCAAAGATTCCACATATTAAACAAATTGTAAGAGCTATCATCCTCTCCCTAGGTTTCATATATACTTGTGTACATAAAAATAGATATAAAAATGCCCTTGCTTTTTATTTGATAAAATATTTACCTTAATTTCATCTTTATTGTGTCTAATCAACTCATTAAATGTTAAATAACATTATTTGATATCTTTTCATATAATATTTATAACTTTATAATTATAACCATATCAATTATCAATCAATTTAAAAAATTCCTTAAATAACGTCACAACAAATGAAAAGAAAGCAAGATAGGATCCAATCAATGGTTGAAATTAGGGAGATGCAAGTTCATGGTAAAAATTTGTATAAGAATCTGTGTTGATGAGCGAAATTAGATAGGTAAATCTCAATTGTTCTAGAATCAGGACAATATAATTAATGGTTGAAATTAACTCCAAAAATTGATCAATTAATCTGAACCGTTGTAGAATCAGGATAACTATACGTTTAATAAGAGTAGAGATAGTAAACCTTGTAGATTTTGGGAGATATTGTGTAGATGCTATGAGATATTGTATTATAAGATTCTACTACCAAAGATTACTCTGTTATGTAAATACCAACATAAAACATTGCTCGTGAACGAGTAAATCATCAAAAAAAAATACATACGAGGTTGTCCTATTGCAGAAAAGCGATACCATATATGCCCTAAGCCGGCCCAAAGCCCTAAGTCTTAGACCCTAGATCCCAAATCCTAAACCCGAATCTGGAATCCTCAACCCCAAACCCTAGATCCTAAACCCTAAACCCAAGAAGAGGAATAGGACTCTGTTGGACACAGTCCATTCTATGATGACTAAAACTAAGTTACATTTCTCATTTTAGAGTTATGTGCTTGAAATTGTTGCTTTCACAATAAATAGGGTGTCATCGAAATCCATTAAGAAAACACCGTATGATGTGGTATGAAAGGTTCCAAACATTTCTTTTTTAAAGATTTGGAGATGCAAGGATAATGTCAAATGTATGACGTCGAGCAAGCTCAAACCTAATTGGATAAGTGTGTTTTTATTGGATATTCAAAGGAAATTAAGGAATACTACTTCTACCACAAGCCTGAAAACAAAATAGTTGTTGTCAGACATGCGGTATTCTTGGAGAAAGAGTTTATCGCGATAAGTAGTGGAAGTAGTGCATGCCTTGAAGAGGTTCAAGTGCAGCCATACAAATGTGAAGTTGGGAGTAACCTCATGTTTCCTTCAATGGATATTGTGTTCAGTGGGAGGAGAGAAGAAATGATTCCATAAGCCATTGGAACCAAATTAACTAACCAAGCCTAGAATTCAGCCAATTCTAACTGTACAAGTGGAATCTAACTCTGATATCACCGTTAATTGATCGAGATTTTATGATGTAAGAGTGGAACAAAAATTTCAAAAAAATCTCTAATGCACCAAAACGTCTATTTATGCAGTTAGAATCAAACTAAACTTGTAATACTAATATATTTGTACCTTTATTTCACTGGAGAATAACGCTTAACGTTGGTGCGATTGCCTGACAACACTGTCAAGGCTCCAATGCATAAACCAATATGTTGAGACCCGCAGCAACCCTTACTACGCCCTGCAATACTATGTTGCACACTGCAACAGTATCTCATGCTACCCTATAACAACTGCATGTGTTGCGACACACAGCACCCAGTGTTGCCACACATGATACCTTCTTGCAGCCCACAACACACCCTATTGTGACCCGCAATAATTTTGTCTGAAGTCCAAATTATAGAATAATGTTTATCCCATAAATATCAAGTTAAGTTTTTCATCTCATGATATTGTTCAAACATCATATTATTAGTCTAGCTTACTTTCTTTTGGTGTTACCCAACAGGATTTATGTCATTTGGTAATAGAGTTAGAACCATTTCTAATTTATAAGATGTTAGCGACACCTAACAATGTGCATTATACATATCTAGATGATACAGATTATACGTACCATACACTATCACGATCCTGAAGCAACATTTATCTTATGTCAATTCCTTGTCACGTGTTATTCTGAATGAATCCAAGATAAACTTATATCATCCTTGCGGATTCATAATTCTCTTGATCCTCGAAATGACATTAATAATAATGATTAACACTTAATCATATATGCACAGTCACTAAATCATTTCATCAAGTGGCCAATAGATATCATCACTCAAATAATAATATATATGAGGGACACTAGTATTCCTAATTAATATATTTTTTCCGCACAAGAGATACCTACTCAGATAGAATCTGTATGGCTGCTAGTTACGGACAACATTAGATAATACCCGTAAATACATATTCCTCATGTATGAAATATATCATCTTATACTTTAGAATTAAGACACACACGAAACATTAACACTAACACAATTATAATGTCTCTCATCTTGGGATCATATTCAATACTATGTTCTCCAATATATATTTGTGTGATTAAACTAATAACAATTATCACATGACTTGTGAAACATAACCATCACATTAGTCCACACACTAACTTAAAATGTCTAATTAGTGTTCTTCTCTAATTGATAAGTAAGGAACATTTTAGAATAATGTTTATGTTATATTATTAAGTTTCACATTTTAGATCATTAATCCAAAAAATTAATAAATAAAAATAACTCAAGAAATAAAATGAACATATATATCGTATATATAAATCATTCATATTATATAAACTAAATATACTTAGCTTCTAGATCACTACACTAACACAAACCTCAAACCTTGAAACTCGAAACCACGAAACCCCAAACCCTGAAACTTGAAACCTGAAACCCCCAACCCCTAATCCCAAACCCCTAAACTCGAACCCTAAATCCTAAACTCAAACTCTAAAACCCAAATCCTAAATCTCGAAAACCGAAACCGTAAAACCCAAAAATTCGGAACTGAACAATTAAATTTAAATTTTTGTTAAATTTAAAATATGACTCATTGAGCACCATACCCCTGAAATTGTAGAGATCCGACCACATCGGATCCTAACGATCTAACCCTAAAATAAAACGGACAATTTTATAAAATATTCTTCCTTTTCAAAACATCTAACAAAATATCCTTCTTTTAAAATTACTAACATATTATCCCTGTGGGACACGATTTCAGAAAAATTCATTCTTTCTTCCGTTCCCTTTCTCCCTGTTTCCTCCAAACCCAGCACCTGTGATTGTTCATCTTCGCGCCAAATCGGAAGTGAGTTCTCTCATACGCTATAACAGTGGCGATCTGCCTGGCCGTTTGGAGCTTGATACTGGTACTTGCCCCTTTTCCTCCCATTTTTCTTTCTCCGGCCATGTGTGCCTGCCGTTTTTCTCTTGTTTGTTGCGCCAGGGGCTGAGTCCTGCTGCTGTTCTGCTGTTGCTTGCTGTTTTCAATCGCTACCAGCAGGGGGACCCGTGTGCTCTTTGATTATAATCCCTGTCATACAAAGATTAATAAGTTGGCTAATGAATGTATTTTATTAAGTTGCGCAATCCTTTCTAAAACACTAATGCTAATGATCTTATAAATTTATAATAAACATTTAGGACAAATGTAATACTTATACAATGTACTCATTCTCGCTACTTATGAATGATATTATGAATAAACCTCAAATATAGAATATTTGATATATATACTTCATGAAACCAATATGTCTGTTCCAATGACACTTCGACCAATTTGCTAATTACATCTCGTTACGAACAACCAAGTGTCCAATAACCTAAAGACCCTGACCAATACCATTCCAAATTAAATGTAAGTGAATTAAATAATGAGTTTAACCCAAAACAGGTGTTCCCGAGCACCCCTCATGTTCCAACAGCACAGCACTACCTCATCCAAATCAAAACATCAAATAATTAAAAATAGATGCATGATTTTAAAAATGATGAAATTTTTTTTGTGGCTTTCCCTAACCCTAATTAACATAAGAAAAATATATTTATAATTTTTTTAATGTTATACATTTCTTTGATAATTTTGATATCCAAATCTGAAAATTAGATTGTTTTTTTTTGACATAACTAATATTTTATGATAAATTTCAATGCAGGTTTTTTTTTAAAAAACCAAAATCCAAAAAAATATTTTTTTTATAAATCTTTGATTTAAAACCCTTTAAATTTATTTTCCAAATTAAATTTAAAATAGATGCAAACCGAATTTGATTAGATATTGCTAGCGCACAATTGGGTATTAGTCTTGAATATGATGCTCTATGCCTGACTATGCCAACATAAGTTCTGACGGTGAAACTTTCGACATTCTATAATTCTAATATCAAGTCAAGGGCGTGTTCCCTATTTTAGCATCCATGGCTCAAGATATTTTTGTCGTTCCGGTCTCCACAATAGCTTCTGAATCTTGTTTCAACGCAGCTAACAGAGTTTTAACTGACAAGTGAACTAGATTATGTCCTGAAACATTTGAGGCCCTGATTGTACTGAATGACTGGTTAGATGCAGAAAGGAGACTTCAAGACAAGTCTTGGATGCACACGACTGAACTAGAAGAAGTTGCTGGCACATCGGGTTCTAATCCAAGCGGACCAAGTCTATAGATGATAGAGCCAGAGGTGACCCAATCCAGCAAGGACCAATATCAGTATGGGTCGAATCCGTATATATACAACTATGAAGAATATGGATACTCATACAACCAAGATTTGTATCACTAGGAAATAACGTATAAATTTTAATTTTAATGTAAATATTTAGATTTTAATTTTCTTAAATTGTACTAACTTATTTTTAAATTTTTAACTTCACCTATGTTTCTAACATAGCTGGTCCCAAGCCCGGAAAAAGGAGGAGGGAAAATATGAAAAATAAAATATTTTAAAAGTAATTTTTAAAAAATTTTTAAAAAATTTTGAATTTTTTAAAAATATTTTTCGGATTTTTATAATTTTTTTGTAATTTTTACAAAAATATTATTTTTTACAATTGTTTATTTAATTTTTTTTAGCAGCAAATAAATTTAAAATTTTTATATTTTTTATATTTTTTTAAGATTTTTCCAAATTCTTTACAATTTTTTCTGATTTTTTCAAATTTTTTTTCCCACCAAATATGTTTAGCACGATTAAGGCACGTATAGCACGGCGTGTCAACTCGACACGACACGGCACGGTTAAGGCACGTCACACTTAGCACGGCGTGTCGAATCGACACAGCACATGTAGCATGCCATGATTTAACCATGCCGTGCCTTAACTGTACCGTGTCTTATCCATGCCGTGCCACCCTCCTCCTCATTTTTGGCACAACACGGCACGCATGCTAAAAAAAAACCAACCTCCCGTATTGTGCCACGACAGACCGTATTTTGACACGACACGACACACACGATTTTAAAACTCTAAATATATGTGTGCTCGATCCAGAAAATGTTTTGAACCATGGGGCTCACTGGCAGTTAGAAGAAGAGTGAGGACTCAAAGTCCCCTTTAAACCGATTAATCGGACTGATTCTTCCAATCCGATCAGAGAAATTATGAATTTTGAATTGAATTTCTTAGGTATGGATTGATTTTTTTGAATAACACGATAATTAAAATTTAAATACGCATTTTATAAAACATATTGAATAAAATCTAAGCCGGCCTTTTTCTCAAAAAAACCTAACTCGACCATTAATTGCACATTATTCTTCTTAAAATAATTTATTTTTTATATAACCATAATAACAACATCATCATTAGTATCATGATAAAATTTAATAGTTTAATTGAAATTATTTATGTTATTATTAGTAGAGTATGTTTCTTTTAGCTGTGTTTTTTTATAATATATTTTTTAAAATAAAACCGGTCAAATTCTTGAAACGTGATTATCTAACATGAAATTCGAATTGAATGATTTTTATCCTACTTCAGAATTGAAAATGTGAGAAGCATTTTTATGAAACCAAAATTTGAGTTTGCTTAGCGCACATGTCATGCGCTGTTATCACAATCAGTTTTTTCATGGATAGTAAGATTGCGAGTGCAGATTGGATACACTAGCTGCCCATGTTTGGAGAGATTACACAGAGCATGCGGTGTGGCATCACTTTAAGAAAGCTTAAGGTTTGCAAAACAAAATGACTAAGCGCTTGTGTTGCACGCTGTGTCTGTCCATGATGTGCCACAATTATATATACTTGTAGGTAGGGTCTCACATCTAAAACTGAACTAATTCTCTTGATTTTATGATGGTTTAGGTAGTTTTCATATCATTATATCTGAATATAGGAAATTGAAGATTTGACCGATTTGGACTGAAACGGAGCTCGAAAGACAAGAAGACAAAACCAGATAATTACATAACCGCCTGATTAAGTATCAAAAAGAACAAAATTCTAGACTTGGCGCCCCTCAAAGCTTTCTTTGCCAGTGACAAATTATTATTATTCATACATTATAATTATTACTGTTGTAATTTTTCATTATTTTTTTCATTCACATTGTCATAATTGTGATTATTAATATATCATCGTTATTTTATTCTTTTTTAATTAGAATTAGTTAATTATAATTATTTAGTTATAAATATTTGATGATTACTATAGATAATTTTTATTTTTTATCATTAGGATTATTTTTTATTGTTTCATACTTTTAATATAATTACATGAATATCATACTATTATTTCTTGCTTATTATATTGTTATTGTTAACATTATTTTGTGACTGTTATTTCATTATAATAATAGTAGTAGCAATAATAATAATGTGACACCCCAAAAATTATTAAACACCCATCTCCAAGTCTTTACTGTTCCTTTAGTTAGCTAACTCATCATCATCATCGTTTTATATTTAGAAGCATAATTAAGTATTAAATCTAAGCCGGCCTTTTTCTCAAAATAATTTATTTTTTATATAACCATCATAACAACATCATTATAAAAATGATATAGTATCTATGTACTATATATATCCATGTTTTAGAGAGGAGTCTCCGGTCCGGCCAGCACTCAAGCATGAGGTGTTAAGTTTAGAATATTTCAGAAATATACAAATAATATTACATTTGACAAGTTATTTTTTTACACTTTAATTATGGATTTTATTCATAATTTAGTCCTTAATATATTTCGATATATTACAAATAATAGTAATATAAGTGCTATTTTAATTTTATTCTTTCACTTACTCAATCAAATAAAAATAATTTATGATAATATAATTTTATATAATAAATTATGTCTTTATAACTTTACACTTCAACTAAATATGAGTTTAAGGGAACAGGGAGGGGCAAAGAGAATAATAATTCTCCCTGTATATAATTTGCAGCCTGCAGTATCTTCGATTTTTTTTATGTAAGAAAAATAATATTTAAAATTAAATAAATAAGAAAATTGGATTAGAAATCACAAATATAGGAGGGACAGATTTTCAAAATCCGTCCCCAAATGTACTTTTAATCTTTTTTTATAAAAAAATAATATTTTAATGTAGGACAGGATTTGAAAGCCCGTCCATCAATAAAAAAATATTTTTTTTATGGACGAATTTTCAAAAAAATATTAATTTTTATAAAAAAATATTAAAATCGCGTATCGAGTTTCAAACAGACATAACTTTTGATAGGAAAGTCCGTAGAAAATGTTTAATATCAATTCAGAAAGCTCGTAAAATAATCTATCCGAATTAATATTAAACATTTTCTACGGAATTTGCTATCAAAAGTTATGTCTTTTTGAAACTCGATACGCGATTTTAATATTTTTTTTATAAAAATTAATATTTTATTATTTGAAAATTTGTCTATAAAAAAATATTTTTTTATTGATGGACGGGCTTTTAAACCCCGTCTCACATTAAAATATTATTTTTTATAAAATAAGATTAAAAGTATATTTGGGGACAGATTTTGAAAATCCATCCCTCCTATATTTGTGATTTCTAATCTTCTTATTTATTTAATTTTAAATATTATTTATCTTACATAAAAAAAATCGGGCAGCATCCTCCGCGGAGAGCTTCGATTTTTCTGCGATTTGCTTTTTCCCTTTGTTCAATATTTTCTGTTGCAGAAACTCTATAGACAAAACGTATAACAAACTACAATCAACCCTCCCTTTCATAAATGGAATAGAGGTGATTTAAGATATAATAAGTTAAAATAGGTGAAACAAAAATTAAATCGTCAAATTTCATAACTTTTAATATTTTGTATTCTCATTACTTCATCTACTTATTTCACTATTATCAAATCAGAAAGCAACAAAAAAATCGTAAAGATATTGATAAAGAATATTTGTACCATTTCCTCTGTAACTTGCTTCAATTTTTTTGTACGGAAATGCTTAACGTCCATCTCTTTATTACCAACTCATATATCCATTCATTTATCTGTTAACGTCAATTATATATTTATTAACTAAAAATATATTATTATGAATTAATATTGGTATTAATAAGGATAAAGACATTAATATTGGTATTAATATTTGTATGTTTGTTATACAGAAAGTTATACGGATGCGTTATACTTACATTTCTCATTTGCTCTTCCCGCGATACAGCAGCATCTTCTCTCTTTCTTTTTTTTTTTCGAAAAAGCCCTCTCTCTCTCTCTCTCTCTCTCTCTCTCTCTCTCTCTCGGTGATGAGGCGGCCTCTCCTCGCACCGTCGCCAGACCTCACCTTGTGCCTCTCTCCGATCTCCTCCTCGTCGGACTTCTAGTTTTCCGTGTTTCTCTCTCCTCCTCTCCTCTGCCTCCGGCGACTCCTCTGCCATTTGTCACGACTCCCGCCACGTGTCGCTCTCCCAGCCGCTCGCTTCGCCCTCTCCTGTCTCTTCTTCAAGTCGACAAATATCTCTAGGCTAAAGAAGCAAGACTATTCAATCTGAGGTTAATAACCCCTTTAAACTTTTTTATGTTAGTATTTGTTAGTTCCTTTTTGGTGAGATTCGGACTTACCCACTATTTTGTTTTGTAAGACCGAAACCATTGACTTGTTGAGGCAATAATTTCTGTTATTAGCTGACATTTTTCAATTGTGTTCTTAATTCCATTTGAGCATTGCGTGTAGTTCAGAAGCTATGAGTTTGTATTATAATTTTAGTCCCAGATCTATCAACCCATTTGAAGCACTCGATGAAATTATTGTGGATAGTAACTGCAAATGCAAACAAATAAGTAATTGTTATGCCTGAGACACTAAATGATACATGATTTCATATTATGCTTTGGCCCGTGAATTAGCCCTAAGAGATGCCAATATATAATATATAATCTGCTGTATTTGCTGATATGCCATTGTTTATGCTATTTTATTTCTCACATGCACACTGGATGGCTTTTTAATGAAAAGAAATATTGCATTTTTTTCACAAATTAAGTTCACATGAATGTTTGAAATTTCTTCCTCTTCGTTTATATCAATGTTATTAAGATATCTTTGTATATTGGTTGATTTGGTTCAGATTATTGCACCCAATAGCATGTGTTGAGGGTTTATTCTCACTGACACTCAAAGTTAGAGGTAAAATGTTTTACATAGTTTAAATGCATCAATTGGTAACAGCAATGAGTTCTTTTTTTTTTTAGTCACATTCCATGAAAGGAACACAAGTAGTTTGCTCCAGAACTTCTGTACTGATATATTTATATATGATAAAACTTTGTGCTGGACCATTAATCCAGTGCTCTCATTATGCATAAAATTTGTATATGGTGCATGCACACATTTTTGCTTTTAAGTGTGCCTCAGGAACTACTCTAAGTGCTAGCTTTTTGGTTGAATTTTTTTTCTTTTGGTTGATTACAACATTATTTATTTTTATTTTTTTTTGATAAAAAGATGAGAGTCAAGCTCTCAAATTACAACATTGGTAGTTTACTATCAAATAAATACTACATATTTTATTCATTTTATCATCCTTTACTCACATGTTCTTATTATTCAAATTTATAACCTATTTAACTATTTTCTACAACAAAAAATAAAGATAAAAAAATAATCAACCAAATGTTGCCGAAGCAACATGAGGCCTCATACCTAGTATAATATAATTGGTGCTTGTAGTTGAAAGCCCAGTTTAGGGAGCTCGGCGCTTGAACCTACTTCTCTGGTGCAAGTAAAAGTAAACGAATCAATCTCTTAATTACTAATTGGATACATATCTGAGGTCATAACTGAAATCTGAGAACTTAAATTATCGATTTCAAATGAAATCGGTGTCCCTCTTGAGGACATCTTTTCAGAAAAAAAGAGAAAACTGAAATCTGGGAAGGTCGAATCCGAATCCGAGCTGATGGCGAGCTCAGGTCTTCTCCCGGTTTTTGTGGATACCTCACTTGACACTCATCTTGCCATAGTCGTCTCTCCCCATGACACCCACACCATCGCCTCTCTCAAAAGTAAGAACCCTTCCATTTATTTATCATTTTAATTCAATTCTAACTACAAATGAAAATATCATTTTAACTACAAAATATTGTTCTGACCAGGGAAGTTTGCCATGGAGCATCTTCTTTCCTTCCCTGCACTTGGACCAATCATCATAGAGGCTCTTATGGTCATTTCTTTTAGCTCTACATTTTTCATTTCTTTTTTATTTATATCTTGTATTCGTCGTCATCCAGTCTGACTATGCACTGCATATGGCCTTGCAGACCCATAGGGAAGGAGTTGAGTACCGGCTGTCCGACTATTTGCCCGTCTCTGCTGTCCTTGATCTGAGTGAGGGGCCCCGTTTTCTCAAAGCTTTGGTGGCCACTGAAGCTGCCGCCCTTGCAACGACGAAGAAGAAGCACAAGAGAAATGCATCTCTTCAAGATGCTACTCCAAGAGCAGTGAATCTTCTTGAGGTGCCAGATAATGATGCTGGTATACCAGTTCATGAACCTCAATATATTAAAATAGTACCTTTATCCGTAAAGAACTTGAGCCATGATTCCAAGTTACTAGAAATTCCAGGTAAAAGATTGTTTTGAACTACAATTGCTCTATTATTGTTGATTTTGTCAGGTAGTTGCTTCTGTATTTCCCGCTTTTTCTTATTCTGAGGCGGGGACTAATTTGCTGCAACTTTTGTGTTCTTTTTAGACTCTCCAGAATCTTACACTTTTAATTTTCAGTCTATTTTTGTTATGCCATATTTAATCAAAAAATGTGGCTCCACAAACTGTTGATGATTTTCACAACATTTATAGTTTTACTCAAACCCCTATTAACCTTATTAAGCTCCAGTTTAGCTTTACCCATGCAATTAAGCTTCATTATGCACTCAAATTTATATATTAATTAATTTTGCTTTCGTGTCTCTGAATTGGCTGCCGTGCTGAGTCTAGCCTCAGCTACAGTTTTCCTTATTAAGCAATTAACATAAACCTGATATCAATTAAATCCATGATTAATGAAATGCTGATGGAGGAACAGATGAAAATGCAGATCCTATTACAGAGGCTAAGCAATGTAGATGTGCCTGTGGTATAACGAAACCAGTGGAGGAGGAAGCCAGAAAAGATCATGTAGAGAAGAAAGCTACAAAAGATGACACAAATAAGGATCAATCTTCACTAGAGATGACTCAAATGATTGGTGCAGTTTTGCATGGTGTTACACCAGAGAAGAAAAAAGAGTGGAGGAAAACAGAAGGCGTCTGTTCTGACCTTCCATCTGAGATTGCGCCGATCATAAAGAGTAAACCTCAAGTAGAAGATAGAAATCAAGTTTCACAGAAGGAGAAAGATTTCAAGATAGCAGAGAAACCAGGTAATTACAAGGATTTTTTTTTAAAAAAAAAGAAACATTGTGAAACTGTGTTTCTTACCATACCAATCAGCCCATTACAGATGCGTAAAATTAGATCACTGCCTGATGCAGTGTGCTTTCAATGACTTACGATCTTTTTTTTTATTCTTTAAGAAAAAGAATTCTCTTTGGATTGGTTTTGTGGGCTTGTTATTTTGTAAGCTGTTTCCGCAAACATGCAGAAATGATACTGGCAGTGATTGCTTTAATATTAGTGATAATTTAAATTAACATTTTGTTCTACTCAATAGGGTGCACGTTAAGAACCAGTGTGTATTAAAAAAATGGCTTAAACATGATGACCGATTGTTAGCTCCATCAGTAAATGCAATCCCTTCTGAAATGTGAAATTACATCTTCTAACAAACTGTAAGTGGCACAACTGAAAAACTAAGTTTGATTCAATCTCAGCTTTAAGATAGCAGAGAGGAGCTAGAAGCAAACTAAAGGGTCAACAAACCTGAGAATGATTAATCCGCTATGGTTAGATGGTATGGTGGAATCTTGAAAAGGGGGGTGCTACCAAGGATCATCCAAATATCTGTTACTTATGGACAAATACACATAGGTCCAAGCATTTGGCAAATGTCAGAGATGAAGCATAACCCAGAACATAATTGCACATCTTATACTCTTTTCCATAGCATGACAACCTTATTCCATTTTTTATGAGCAAATATTGTAATGTGTCTCCAATAGAATCAACATATACTTTTTTACAAACAGGTGATACATGGAGTAGCAGTCATGAGGGATGGGATACCAAAAAGAAGAAGGACGGTGAAGAAGGTACTTCAAGGTTGTTACCATGCCATGAGTGTAAAACAAGCTGCAAGAATCACATTTCCACTACAAGAATTGCTACTGAGGAAGGTGCCATTGCTGAGAGGGGCACAAAATTAGAAGGTTTGTCTTGTTCCGGTAATGCCCTTGTTTGCAAAGAATTGGTGCCACCAGACAAGAAGAAGCTTCTAGTTCTTGATATAAATGGGCTACTAGCTGATATTAATTCAGATTATAAACACAATCAATATGCGGATTTCAGGATCAGTGGCAAATTAGGTAGCAATTATTACTCTTTAATCTTTATACTACAAAGTTTGGGAATAGTAATGTATTGAATTGGTGTTAAATTTTTTTTTATTTGTCAGGTTTCAAGAGGCCCTTCTGTGATGATTTTCTGAAATTTTGTTTTGCAAACTTTGAAGTCGGAGTTTGGTCATCAAGAATGGCGTAAGTTCTCTTGACTATACAAATGTATAGAAGCAGCTATGTGTTTTCTTAAAGCACCAATCCTGTTTTGTGTTGGCTAGTCTAAATTTTCAACAGTCAAAAGGCTAATTTGAGCGACATAGTTTGATGTGCCTATTGATATCTCGTAGGAAACCAAGTTTTATATTTGGTAGACATTTTGTTTTTTTGCAAAGTTTTTGGATCGGGAGGAAACCCTGAATCGCCTGTTTGAGTCTCCAAATCAAGATTTGGAGCCCAAGAACAAGAGGTTCTGTGTTTTTTTAAAGCACCAGAAACCACCCGTGACCCATCATATACGTGTATTATCTACATGTTCAGTTTTTCTCCATTTGCAGATGTTTTTTAAAGTCACTGTTTGATTTTGACTCTGCAGGCATAACTTAAAGAGCGCTGTCCATCATCTTTTTGGAGAAATGAAAAATAAGCTTCTATTTTGTTGGGTACACAACCGTAAATGACTTCAGTTATACACTTGACATTCTCATCCATGGGTTCTATTGATACGATTTTTTGGTCTTCATTACTCACAGGACCAATCAAAATGCACAGCTACAAAATTTAAAACTCTGGAAAACAAGCCCTTGTTTTTTAAGGAATTAAAGAAACTGTGGGAAAAGGTTGATCCTGATTTGCCATGGGAAAAGGGGCAATTTACACCATCTAATACTCTTCTCGTCGATGATTCTCCTTGCAAGGCATCGTGTAATCCTGTATGTTGCTTACCCCTTTTCATCCTACCTTTCTTTTTTGGTTTTCTGGCCTTCTTTGGTTACAGCAGCATTCTCGGCCAGAAAGCATCATTTAGTTTGCAATTTATCTCAGCATCTGTGTTATTTTATGTTATCACTACCATCTGTTGGTTATTTTGAATATGTTAAAGTCAAGGATAAGTGAAGCAAAGATCATCACAATTGCGCACATAATGTCATGATCACTGAACCAAGCATGTTCATAATTAGCTAAATGATCCAGTGTATGATTATGTTAACTTGGATTTAATTAATTATATTTGATAGAATACAGCTTGTTGACCAGTTTTATATGACAACCTGTGCAAATGCGTTGGCATTTTATATCCTGAAAGCATTTTGGATATTAAAATAGTCTCTAATACTTGTCTAAGTTTCTTTTGCAGCCTAACACAGCGATTTTTCCAGTTCCATATAAATTTGAGAACAAAGAGGACAATTCGTTGGGTTAGTGTTTTACTTTATTCTTTCAATTTGTTTAGCAGGGAGGTGAGTAACAAAGATAATGGCTTTCGATCTTATTATTGGTGAATAATTAAAAAATAAAAATTGGTAATTTAATTTGTTATGAGCAGGTAGAGGAGGAAGCGTGAGGGTATATTTAGAAAAAATAGCTGCAGCTAAGGACGTTCCGGAATTTGTGAAGAAGAACCCATTTGGGAAAGCCGCTATGAAAGCAGACCCGGAGTGGAGATTTTACCTTGCCATTCGGCATTCGTGCTGCGCTTTGAATTTGAATGAGTCTTGATTTCTAGCAAGTTGAAGGGTCTGATGTAAGGTTATTTTGCGAAGGAATCAGCGTTAAAATAGGAATTATTATTACTATTATTATTAGTATTATTATTATATGGGTATGTCAGATGCACACTACGATGACAAGTGCAATGTTAAGAGATATTTTGTTATTATAGTGCATGATTGCTGCCATTTACTTATGTATTTATCTATTTATTTAGTTGTTGTCACTTGTCAGTCTGATTTTGAATCGATTCGCGAGGTAGTTCTGTTCTGTTCAGGTGAGACGCTGGAGTGGACTACTAGTGAGTTGCGACTGTGCGTTTGCAATTATAATTATGATAATAATAATAATAATAATAAATAATCAGAAAAGCCCACCTGCCCGGGCCGGGCCGATGCTGCTTAAATTTATTTTTCCCTCATCTCCTCTCTACTCTCTGCTCTCGTAGCATTTGTCGTGCCTCTCTTCTCGATCTTCTCCTCTTCGCTTCTCTTCAATTCGGAATGGGCTCCCCAGGACCGGCTCCTGCGCCTCCGCCGCGTATCCTCCTCGCCGGGGATCCTGTCGGACGCCTCCACCTCCTCTTCAAGCGCGTCGCATCCGTCCGTACAATCTCCCCCCCTCCCTCCCTCCCTCACCTACCTTACCTATTTATTTCCCCACCTGTGAGTAGCAAGAGGCCTTAGGGTTTTGGTTTTAGCAATTAGCAAAATGAGAACTAAGTGGCCTAGGACTGACCGACTGATGATATATCATATATCATATATCTTATATCTTACATCTTATATCTTATATCATGTATCATACATATGTGTGTGCAGCTGAACAAATCCACAGGTCCCTTCCATGCTCTCTTCTGCGTGGGCCAGTTCTTCTCCGACCAACCCCAACCCCCAGCCCCCAATGCTGAAGAACCAAACACTGTGGCTTTAGGTCTGGGAGACCTGTCAGACTACGTGGAAGGCCGCACAGCTGTGCCCATCCCCACCTATTTCACAGGGGCATACGGCGGCGGCGCAGCTGCATCTCAACTCCTCTCTGAGGCAGTGCGACGCAGTGGAGGCGGCTTCCAGCCCCAGGGCATTCAGATCTGTTCTAATCTTTACTGGCTCAGAGGCAGCGCGAAATTCTCTCTCAGAGGTGAGGCACCCAATTGCATTTCATTTTATTTGGATCTTCAGTTCTTTGCTCCTCATCTCAGTTAATGACATAATTTGATAAAACATATCAGTCAACTTATGTAATCTCATTTTTTTTTAATTTTTGCAGGGTTGTCTGTGGTGTATTTGTCAGGAAAAGGCTCCAATCAAGGTGGAATGACTGGTTATACAGTTGATGATGTGGATGCATTGCGGGCCCTCGCCGAGGAGCCTGGTGTTGTTGATTTGTTCCTCACATATCCTTTTCTCTGCTCTTTTCTGCATCTACATTGTTAAACAAAACAACAGCAATCAATTACAACTATCTAATATAATTAATTATTAAGTTCATTTCCATTTCTTGCTTCTATTATACACAAAAAATAAATAAAACTTGTCTATAAAGACTTCTGTTCCTTAATATTATGGCACTAACGAATGGCCAAGTGGGGTGGCAAATGGAGCTGATTCATCAGATGCCCTACCTCAAGTTACAGATCCTTCTGGTTGCGATCCAGTAGTTGCTGAATTGGTTGCAGAGATTAAACCTAGGTTAGTCATAGCTACCATTTATGCTTCTTTAATCTCTCTCTCTCTACACCCACCCACAGACCCACCCACCTGTAAGAATGAGCTTCTGTTCTGTTGCTTGTTTGTAGGTACCACGTTGCTGGTACAAAAAATGTGTTCTTTGCAAGAGAACCATACACAAACGAAGGTGCTATCCATGTCACGCGTTTTATTGGTCTTGCTACTGTAGGAAACAAAGACAAGCAGGTTATTATTTTAGTTTTTCTTCTTTTCATTTGCTCTTGTAACTGTTGTTATATAGTTGTCAGTTTAGGTCTTTACTATTCCTTTTTTTTTTTTTTGGTTATTTTCAGTTTCTTCCTTTAAAAGTTTTTACTAGTCGTGTTTGCTATGATGAATTGATGATGGAATTTAATGGTTTGACATTTTAGCTTCCCTAACTTATCTTGCTGGTATGACATCTTCTCCAGAGGTTTATTCATGCCATATCTCCCACACCGGCATCCGCCATGTCTGCTGCTGAGATTGGTGCTAAACCACCGAACACCACCCGATCACCATATAGAAACATGGCTGTGATGCAAACTCCAAATGATGCTAAAGAATCTTCAAAGCGTTGCTCCGTCAGCAATGAGACACAATACTGGCGGTATGATGCTTCAAATAAGAGGCAGAAACAGGGGGCAGAAAATCAAGGCAGGCTCCTCTGCTTCAAATTTACATCATCTGGTACTTGTCCCCAAGGTGATAAATGTAATTTCATGCACGATCCTGAAGCGAGAGAGCAGTTCGCTAGAAATGTGTGCTTTGATTTCTTAAACAAGGGGAAATGTGAGCGCGGTACCAGTTGCAAGTTTAGCCACAGCCTTTCAGATGACAGAACTTCTGCATCTAGAAATGCACGGTCTGCTAGGTCAGTGGTTTCCTCCTTTTGTGTTTTTTTTTTTATTTTTGTAACAGGAAATAAAAAATGTTACTGCAAATCTTCTCTAAGTTGCTTGTCATTCTTTTTTTTTTTTTGTTGCTGATTTTGTAGGCAGACTGAGAGCAGTTGTTGGTTCTGTCTGTCTAGCCCTGATGTGGAGTCCAATTTAATTATTAGCTTAGGGGAATATTACTATTGCGCCCTTGCAAAGGGCCCACTTGTTCAAAACCATGTTTTACTTGTACCAATCGAACACAGCCCGAACACTCTCATTGCGACTTCAGAGGCAGAAAAGGAACTTGAAAAGTACAAAAATGCCCTTAGTGTGTACTTTGAGAAGCAAGAAAAGGTTCTTGTATGTTTCGAGTATGCATTTCAACAGAATCGTCATGCTAACCTTCAGGTAAAACAATGTTCCTGCTAATCAGTCTCATTTTTCACCTTTGGATGACAAACAATGCTTCTGTCATTGTACTTGCAGGTAGTCCCTATCCCAGCATCTAAAGCACCACATATGGAGAAGATATTTAATCTGGCTTCTAACCGATTGGGATTTGCATTTTCTGCTGTCAACCCAGGTCTAATATGGTATATAATCTTTTGAACATTTCCTTTTGTCTGTTTTCCTCTTTTTCCTGAGACTTGCTCCTCGTATGCACAGAGGGTGATTCTACTAATGGAAGAAAAGAGCTGAGATCCAAATTCGACAGCAAGTCAAGTATGTTCTATGTAGAGCTTCCGGGAAATAAAATACTGGTGCATAGTGTGGATGATAAGGAGAAGTTCCCTGTCCAATTTGGGCGTGAGGTGGGCATCCCTATATTTGATTCCTTGATCTGAAAAGCAATGCAATGTAGTCTCCAGCAAATTAATTAAAATTGTACATAGGTGTTGGCTGGATTGTTAGGTTTGCCGGAGAGAGCGGACTGGAGAAAGTGCAAGCTCCCTGGAGAAGAAGAGATGGAGATGGTTAGTGCTTTGAAGGCTGCTTTTTCCAATTTTGACCCTGCCGCCTCTTGATTAATCTGGAGAACACAACACTAGATGCATCTAGATTCTACAATGAGAATATTTTTTGTTTAGCAAGGCTCATCTCACTTTAAATTAGTTCGATCCGCACAATGAAAGAATGTAATGTAATACTGTGGCGAATGCTATGTTTTCTCATTTGTTGTTTGATTTCAAGGCCGTATGACTGGAGAGCTCAGATGCAAATCCGACCAATTAGCAGTTATCATCAACCAAATTTTACTTTTAGTCAAAATACAACTGAACCAACCAAACAAAAGAAATTCCATGCCAAGAGAAGACAAGTACAAACTCAAAGCTGTTTGGTGAGAAGGGTTGATTGCCCTCAACTCAACAAATATTTTTAACAGAGTTTAAAAAGTATATAACAAGCAACTAAACAAACAAAACTTCTGACTATATACTATACTCGCAAATAATTACATTTTGTAAAGGCTATTTAATAAAATAATTACATTTTGTATCTTAAAATAGCAAATAAAATTCCGAACGAACAAGCATGCATTGCTTCTGAACCTAACTTAATATGTACGCATATCCTTTAAAAAAGTCTATAAAATTTCAACTATATAGGTATTTTTTTTTCAATTTCAATTTTGTACTATGTCTTTCTATATCTCGAACCTTAGATCGATGACATGTAAGTAATTTATTAAAATACTGAGATTTTTATAAATGTTTAAAAAATCAATTTTTCTTTATTAATATTTCAATCCGATCACAAAATTACAATTCATCAATTGAATTCATCTCCATTAAAATTGAATTCTCCTACTCCGATCAAGGCATTAAAGAGGCTCACAGCAAATCCCACGCGTTTCTTTCGTTGAATCTTCTCTCTGTCCTGGATGGCCGGGTGATAGAGAATTAAACACGAAGCCGAAATTAGGGAAGAAATATCGAAATCCGTCCGACTTCCTTTCCTTTCCTTTCGTACCCAACCCAACCCAAGAGACTCGGGTTGAGATTGTTGCGCCATCTCTTGTCCATCATAGATCCGCCTTCTGCTACCGACTGAGGTGAGCTCTCTTTTCTTCTACTTCTTCTCCTCTCCTGGTAATTATCCAATCAAATTGAGGCCTCTAGGGTTCAATTCTTGATTCCTATTTCTTTGGCGAGACTCTGTGCTGTGCTGTGCTGTGCTGTACTGTGTTGCGCTGCTTACAGTTAAAAATTTTAAATTAGATCTGACCTTGAATACAATTAGGTCCTTAATTTCACTAGTCAGTGCTCTGATACCATGACCTGAGATGTAATTTCTTGTCTTGTTCAACTTCCCTAGTTCCCTACTGAGAAGCTTCGACTCAACGACATATTCTGTGTACAGAGCGAGAAATAGAAGGCAATTGAGAGCCAAAGAGAAATGGGGCAGGCATTATGCTGCATACAGGTGGACCAGTCTTATGTGGCCGTCAAGGAGAGCTTTGGAAAGTTCGACGAGGTGCTCAGTCCCGGCTGCCACTGCTTGCCCTGGATTCTAGGCAAACAAATTGCCGGCTATCTCTCTCTTCGGGTCCAGCAACTCGATGTCCGTTGCGAGACCAAGACCAAGGTACTGAACCTCGTTGCCTCAGACCTCGTAAATGAATCACAAATGCATATGCATGGGTCTCATCCATTACTAAGTTGTTTTTACATACTTTTTGGGGGATTAGTTTGATGCATGTTGGTTGGTTGACTTGATGGATATTGTTGCATTTTACAGGACAATGTGTTTGTGACCGTGGTTGCATCGGTGCAATACCGCGCACTGGCTGACAAGGCCTCTGACGCCTTCTACAAGCTCAGCAACACCCGTGAGCAGATCCAGTCTTATGTCTTTGATGGTACCCCCCCCCCCCCCCCTCTCTTCTTTTCTTACCTGTCTTACTGGGTGGTTTTGAATTTGAACTTGAATTTGATTTGCTTTGTTTTGGCTTCACTTCAGTCATCCGGGCCAGTGTTCCCAAGTTGAATCTGGATGATGTGTTTGAGCAAAAGAACGACATTGCCAAAGCTGTTGAAGACGAGCTGGAGAAGGCAATGTCAATGTACGGCTATGAGATAGTGCAGACACTGATAGTGGACATAGAGCCAGATGAGCGCGTGAAGCGGGCGATGAATGAGATCAATGCAGCGGCGCGGCTGCGGCTAGCAGCCAATGAGAAGGCGGAGGCGGACAAGATCCTGCAGATTAAGCACGCAGAGGGGGAGGCGGAGTCCAAGTACCTGGCCGGACTGGGGATTGCGCGACAGCGCCAAGCCATTGTCGATGGCCTCCGCGACAGCGTGCTTGCCTTCTCTGAGAACGTTCCTGGAACCTCTGCTAAGGACGTCATGGACATGGTCCTCATCACCCAGTACTTCGACACCATGAAGGAGATCGGTGCCTCCTCCAAGTCCTCCTCCGTCTTCATACCCCATGGCCCTGGCGCCGTCAGGGACATCGCTGCCCAGATCCGCGATGGCCTCCTCCAGGCCCAAAATGCCAAGTCTGATTGACTCTCAGTCTGAATCCCTCTCTCTCTCTCTCTCTCTCTCTCTCTCTCTCTCTCTCACAATTGATTTGTACATTGTTTTCATAGGTACAATGCTTGTTCTGTGTCATGTGTGAGAGTGCTTGTGTATATTTGTTTCGCTGTCAATTCTTTATGCTGTGTGAAATGGGATTTGCTGCTGCTAGCGTCGGTGAAGGTGACAAAGAAATCTGAATTGTATTTGAAAATTTTCTTTATGATGGAAGCTATTTATCGGTTTTCTTTAGCTGTGTGTCAGTACATCTTTCTTTCTTTCTTGAATCTTGATATATCATATATGTTGCTTGCATCTGTGTCATGTGTGTTATGTATGGATGATGCTAGTACCACACTATTACATATGTTGTTAATTTGCTATATATGTGTTTGATATGGGGATTAGGGGTCCTAGACCTTGAAACCATGAATACTGCTGCACTATTTAGCATGGCTCATTAGATTTCATGATCCCTCTGTTAAAGGGAATTGGAAAGAAATGCTGATTGCTAAATATAAACTTAAAAAGATGAACAAATCGCTGAATTGAGTATCAACAAATTAAAATTGTTGGCAGAGGAGAGAATTAAATTCTGGTTAGATGGCATAATGACTGTGCTTTTAGTAGCTATTTTCATTGCTAACTGTGAATAAAGCTTACCACGGCCAGATGTGGAAATTAGAATTTAGAAGACTATTAGTTGGCGTATTATTTATTTATCAGAATGGAAAGAGTTACAACAAAGACAAAACAACTGCTTGTATCATTTTTTTTCTCGTTCCAATAGCTCTTATTTCGGTTTGTATTTAATTAAATTAATCAGGTTAAAACCCATAATTAGTGAGGCCTACATAGTAGCAACTTGTTATCTCTTGTAAGATCCAATTAGTTGAGACAATTTCGGCCAGTTCATTTTTCTCTTCTTGAAAATCCAGGAAGCAATGGAAAAGGAACGAACTGGTGCAAATTCCATAGTTGCATGTATCCTCATTGTTTTTCTGGATTTTTGGATTAATTTATAGTTCTATGGTTTTTCTTTTTTGAGAAATTGGGCGTTTCATAATATGTGATTTTGACTAAGTGTTATGAACTCGAAATCCATACCGTAAGTACCTTGTCCCAAGTAGCACTCAAAAACAAACTGCATTTGTTTTTTTTTTTTGTTTTTTTTTAAAGCTTGACAGCAACTGCATTTGTTAATTGCAAGTACAGCACTTTGAGAGAGAGAGAGAGAGAGCTCCTTCTGGCAGGATAACTGGGTGTCGTACCCAGTGCTGGATCTTTTCCAGTGAAACTTCAGAGTGCCAAATCCAAAAGTATCACTCAGGGATGCAATGCCAATATTAGACATCATCCTGCCAAACCGCCAGGGTGAGCACTCCTCGCAAGTTGTGTCAGCAGCAACAGATATCCAACTCTCGACTGATTAAGGACATCTTATTTTGGAGATGGGGTAGCACAGGGTTGTATTCTGCTGCATCCATATATAAGCTGTTAACTTCAGGAGGGCGGATAAGGCTATGGATATGGAAGGCTAACACCAAGGGTCAAGATATTTGCGTTTACGATCATGCATGAGAGGCTGCTGATGCATGATATAATGCTACATAGACAGACAAATGAATTATGATCCACAGTGTGTATTATGCAGGGTCGGCCCTATGGAACTGGCTGCACACCTTCTATTTTGGTGTGACTATGTGATAGAGTGCTGGCATAAGTCACAGAGGGAGATGGTCTCAAATGGCAGAGGAGATGGTCCAACAGTCATACTGACAAGCTACAGAGCACAGGGTATGGAGATATCCTCTTAACTTTTCCGCTCATGTTGTGGTCCCCGTGGAAAGAGAGAAATGCAAGGATCTTTCAAGGAAGTGAGACGTGGCCAATCGACTTGGTGCAAAGAGTGGTGAAGGATGTGGAGCTATGTATGGCACATTGCTGATGAACATAGAATGCATATTACATATAGAGGGATTTTACTGTTTTCACACGTTTTCCTTGATGTTTTGTTTGATGTTAGATGGAATATAGTAGATTGATGGAACAGTAAAATCCAGAGGACACTACAAGTACCCTCGGATTTGGATGTTTTATGATGTAATTTAATTTTATCAATAAACAACTTGACAGCCGCTGTCAAGCTTTCACACAAAAAAAAACAGAGAGAGGGGGGGGGGGGGGGGTTGATGATATACTTAGCAGCCGCTTCTAAGATTTACAAAAAAACCAAAAGAAAAGAGAGATTGATGAGCGGGAGAGAGGATGCTGCATAGTTCATGCTTTCTGCACCAAATGGGACACCACCTCAGCAAGATTTTCATCACTCCTGACACCTTCAATCCAGTGTGCATTGATCTTGACCCTCTCCAGGCTCTGCTTCAACGCCCTTTCAAATGTTGGCTTCACCCGACTCGCAAAAAACGTTTCAATCTCTTCCCTCTTCTCGTAAGATGCAAACTGCAGCAAAAGCCAAAAAGTAAACAAAAACAAAAAGAAAAGTCAGCTAGCATTGGATAGCAAAAGAGAATTGACAAAAGAAAGAGGGGTTCTGCTGCTAATTACCTGAGACGCAATACAACAGATGAAGCCAGAAATCATCCCACTCGATGGCCATGTCTTCGATATATATTCCCAATTTTCCTGTGCCAACGTCAGAGTTATTACTTAAAACGTTTCTGCAAATAAGCATAACAGTTTGTAGCATTATTTCCAACTATTGCATGTTTGGTTTCATTACTGAAACTACCAAGCATTGAGGGCAGCTTGAGGAAAAAACTTAACCCTCAGTATTAGCTACACAACCTAAGAATTGCCACTGTTGGAGCAGATGTATGGCATGTATTATGAAAATAATAAACAAAAAAATATATATACCTTCAACCATTCCCATGCAGTTTCACGCCCTTGAATGCTAACATTCAGCCCATAAACAGCATCCTGATTTCTAACCTAAAGTAGAGAATCGGTAGGGAAATCTTTGGGTGTTGAGCAAATAATATAACAAGATAAAAGTAGAAGCAATGTCAACTAGAAGATGATATTCATAGAGGTAGAGAGCTATAACACAAAGGGTAATGATTTTGATTGCCCAGATTTCACCCAGTATAGGGTTTACCCTTTTTTTCACTCGGAAAAGGGTGAATCCTATACCAGGTGAAGAGTGCGCGATTTGTAAAGCTAAAAAATGAGTGAACCCTATACCAGGTGAGAGAGAGGTAAATTTCCTAGGCTATGAATAGTTAGCACCCCTCTAAAAAAAATAACATATAACCTCATCAGTGAATAAGAAGTTCAAGGCATCAAGGACGATGCTCTTATCAGGGCAGGATGCCAAACTTCCTATAAACAAACAAAAACAAATAAATAAACAATTCAAAATCAATTTATCATTTTTAGACCAAAATCTTATGAATTTAATTCCCCCAAATTACGAAATATAATCTATGAGATGACTGACCTATAACCCGTGCTTTTTCCTCGCTCTGATCGGTCTCTCGGTATATTTTCAGAAGGGACTCATACCCCAATTTATCAGACACGGTGCACTTTTGCATTACTGCAACATATGCAGCCTACAAGACAACTCAAAATTCTTCGTTTTTTTTTTGTTTGCAAAACTAAACGAGAATATAATTTAACGAGAAAAGAAGATAAAAGAAGTAAACCTTTCTGGTATCAGGCAGTAGAACAGATGAGTTCCTGTCATGTAAGAAAATATCAAAGCGTCTTATTCCTTCATCTATAGTACTTCTGTTACCAAGTCTGACAAGTGCCATAAGTAGTTCAGCTCTGAGCATTGTGTCAAGGTGGCTCTCTCCTTCCTTTGCATCCCAACCTAGTTTTCTATTTCATACTCAAAAGTGACATACATGCATATACAAGATGGTAACTTCAAAATTTTAAAACAAGACGATCGAAGAGAAACTTACTGTGCAGGAGACTCAAGAAGTTTGATTAAGAACAATTTAATGTTATCAGATAAATCAGGAGTGGCATCATTTACCAAATTGGCAATCTTAAGGCTCACCTGCAAAAACCCAGAATATAGCAAAAAAGAGACGGAGACAATTCACTAACACTTGTGAACAATGACATGTTATTTCGAGGGGGAGAAGGAAAAGAAAAATAAAGGAATCAGTACATACTGAAATGACACGTGAAAATACAGTATAATCAGATTGCGCGGAATAGGCATCCAAGAGAGAAAGAAGTGAAGACAAAGTTACTTTGCAAGCTACACAGAGAGCGCTTACATCGTCTATTATGCCTGCATTTGAGTTGTAATAAGTTCAAGTAGGTTTGCTTCAACAAATATGTCCAAATTAGATTTTACATTCTTTTCTGAGAAAAAGGAAAGCAACTATATACACAAGATAAAGACGTGGTACTATATGAAAGGGTTGCAGAAATTACCAATTTTATCCATCAATGAGAGCTTATGAGCCTGGATTGCATATTTAAGTCCTGCTGCCAATTCATCATCATATTTTACTCTATAGAAACCAGTCTGGTCGACATTTAGCTTCATCCAAAAGGTCTCTTCACACCCCTTTTTATGCAACATTAGATCATCTACATCCAACTTATCTAATTTGGATTTCAGAATGAACTTCTTGGAAGTATCATATGAAGAGCAGCATAATGTGAGAGGCACAATCCATGTGCCAGAGCCGGAGGACCCATCTGATAAAAATTGTTCCTGTAATATTAAAAAAATACTTTTCCATAAAATTTCTAGCTCAAGGAGAACAACAAACAGGAAGAAGGGTGAACATGTTTAATATAGTGTCTCCGATGTCAGTTAATACAATCCTAATATATATAGTGCATGTGTGAGCACATGCTTGTGTGTGTGTGCGTGTGCATGGGGTTGCATGGAAGAGAGAGGGAGGGAAGGAGGAACCTGGTAAACATGCAATTTGTTGGAATCCATGTTCACAAAGATAACAGGATAACCTTGTTGTTTGGTCCAAGAGCTCATCAAGTCCCTGATGGGTTCGCCAGACTCTTCCTCCAGGACGGCCCACAGATCCTCTGTTTTTGCATTTGCATATGCATATTTCTTTATATACAAAGCCAGTGCTTTCTACAAGAACAAGAAAAAGAAAAAGAAAAAGAGAAGCAAAGCCGGGGCAAAATTAAAACAAAATACTTCCCTATTTGGCATGGTCAATTAAGGCATCTACAACAAAGACTTATTGTGATCGTCACTGCTCATTATCATCATACTTCAGTCCAGAAATAGAGAACATACAAAACCAAGAACGGTTTTGTCTCACCTGAAAGCAATCAGCTCCTAGGTAGCTTTGGAGCATGCGGATTACAGACGCTCCCTTGTCATAGCTTATTGAGTCAAATATTCCATCCACCTCACTTGCATGCTTTATCTCCACCTTTATTATCAGAAGTTGAGAAACAGAAAAATATTACACAAAAAATTCATTTGGGTCTCGTACTGATAGGTTGTTTACATATTGCAAAATCAATCAAAAGTAGAAAAATTATGTTTCAGGTAATAATGTTTGTTTTGCTACCTCAATAGGATGGGATTCAAAGAGCGCATCTAACTTCATGCCAGAAGCTGTCTCATCAAGAAATTGAGTCCATATCTTCCATTCAGGGAATATTGCATCAACTGCTAGGTAGCTCACCTGTTGTTCAAAATCTATTCTCACATGGCAGCACAAATGGTGCACATTAAGTACTGCACCAAGGACAGAGGGAGAATAGAAGATAGCAAGAGTGCATACCCAAGAGGCAAACCCCTCATTTAGCCACAAGTGGGTCCACCACTCCATTGTCACAAGATTTCCAAACCATTGATGTGCCAACTCATGTGCTACTGTTATTGCCACCTGAGACAACTATTTTGTTAATAAATACACAACTATTCTAAGTTTATCGGCATTGCTTTCTTCTACAAAGTAAGCAACATAAAGAAAAAATAGCAATAGAAGAGATTGTATACGTTTTGTTTGTTAGAGGCTGACGATAATTGTTCATCGTAAAGCAATGCGCTTTCCCGATAAGTAATTAAACCGTAGTTCTCCATAGCTCCAGCAGCAAAATCAGGAATTGCGACCATGTCCAATTTAGGAAGCGGGTACGGCATCCCAAAATAACTTTTGGCCATATTAAAATGATTTATTCACTCAAAAAAAGGAGTAGACCAAGGAAAAAATATTTAAAAAGGAGAATGAGGATATCTGGTGAAAGGATTTTAACAAGAGGGAAAGGGAGGATTTATTACTCTGTATATAAATTCAAGGACTTGAGAGCAACATCTAAGGCGAACCTCCCTTGGTGAGTCTTGCCAACTTGAGTGTACACCCGAACTTGTATACCTGAGCGGAATCAAACAAGTTTGGTTTGGTTTTGCCACAAATGAGTACCACCAGGATCAGGTGGGCAATTGTAAAATGAAAAAAACATGTTCAAATGATCAGTGAATTACCATCAGGTGTGAGGCCTTGGATGTAATCAAGATGGCCGACAACGATGGCGACGAGATAGGTTGACATGAGAGGGGACTCTTGAAAGGAGACGGTCTTAAGATGGCCGTTGATTAGTTGTTGGGAGACGGGCATGTTGGAGAGGGCCACCAAGTGAGAAGGGACCTCCAGCGTGATGTGGAATTTAGCCTGATGGAGGAGAAACATGCAGTTGGTGTTGCAATTTGTGAGTAAGGGAGGGAGGGAGGGAGGGTAGGCACCTTAAATGCGGGTTCGTCCCAGCAAGGGAAGCAGCGTCTGGCATCAACGGGCTGGAATTGGGTGACGCACATGTTTCTGACATCCCCTTGGTACTCGTACTTGCTGCTTAATTTTCAGACAAGGTGGAAACAGGAGAGGCACATGATAATGTTAATCGGAGGGAACAAGGAATATATCATAAATGTAGGTATGTATGTACCTCCGGTAGAAGCCCCTCATCTGGTCGTTGAGAGCGCCAGCGAAGAAGCCGATCCGGAGGAGAGAGGGGCCGAGGGGGAGCTCGGAATCGAACTCCAGCGCCAAGATCTCGTCTTGCTCGAACAGCTGGGCCCTGCGAGGAGTGAGAGTGAGAATATCACATTCATGGCTGCTAATTGCGTGGCCTTGCGAGAGTGAGATGGAAGCGGGGTCGACGCTGAGCGCGGCGGAGTGGAGCAGGAGGAATCGCGTGGGAGAGATGACGTCGAGGGTGATCGCCGCCCATCCGCGGAACTCGCAGGACCGTAGATCGGCCTTGAGGAAGACCTCGTACCGCCGAGGAGCCGCGAACGTAGGCAGCCGAGGTTGAGCTTCAGCTTGCCCTTTCATCTCTTGCCTCTCCTCTCCCATTCCCATTCCCATTCCCATTCCCCCGCGCATGAATCATGAAAGAGTGCAACTCTCGTCCGGATCGCTGAATTACGAGCCTGCTCGATCCCTCACTTCATCCCACACTTCACACCCGTGAGTCGTGACCCAAGTCTTCGAGCAACCAAATTTCACAAGTCTTATTTTATTATTATTTTTTCTAATGAAAAAATTTTTAAATATAATCATTTTACCATAACTTACAAATATAATATTTTTTAGTTGAATATTTAAAGAGTTTTTATATTTTTCTTTAAAGTAATTGATTTTTTTTTACAATATGAATATTGACTTAATTAATATCTTGCCCATTAAAGAAACAAGCTAGACGCTTGCGGTGACTCATCATCAGGTTAGAGCCTGCCTTCTTTCTATTAGAAGTAAGAACACAATTGGGAATTGGGAATTGGGAATTGGGAATTGGGAATTGGGAATTGGGAATGGCACCGTGGCAGTGACAAGCGGGTTGCCTGAGCTACTTTTTGGTAAGGGGTTAATATGAAGTCCTACTTGGGGTCCCATCTTCCTAGCCACGCTTGGGGCCTGTTCGGCTATAGGTGGAATAGCGACGGAATTGTGAAATTATGGAATTGAGAACAGTCCACTCTTCCAGACTATTTCAGGAGCGTTCGGTGAACATAATAATCGGAAGAGTGACAATAAATTTTAGTTAAAATATAGTCACAGTAGGAAAAAACCATTATATCTTTATGACACCGAACATAGGACGAGTTCTTATGCATTCATAAACTACAATCCTTTTCGTTCTCAATATAGCAAGAATATAAAAAATCACCAACCTTAGTAGAGAGCGCCATTATTCCTGCTCACTAAAAGGTTCTTAATCGTTGACACAATCACACATTTAAAAGAAGAATGCGAGCTTGAGGAGGAAGAAACTCACGAGACAGATCGAGAATCAAACAAGTAGAATACAGATCTCATTTAAAAGAAAAAACCGACTACACTACTATCGTAGCAGTTAATTTGCAAGTCTCTGTGCAGACAAGGGTTAAAAAATACAATCACTCTTCCCTATTGCAGGTGCCCTCTGGAATTGAAAAGGTGGGAAGAGTGGCTCTGTTCCGTCTCTCTATTATGATTCACTCCATTCATGCTCGGAGGGGATAGAACTCTATTCCAGTCAATTCCGATACTCTACGGACAGGCCCTTAGAGATTAGATTAGTCGCAACATGAAGTTTCTGAGTCTGTATTGAACGTGCACGGGTCTCTACAAGATAACAATTCAAATCAGAACAGGACCAATTTAGTATTGGGCTAGAGAGAGATGGGGTACTGGAGACAATTGCAATGGAGAAGAAGGGGAATTCGGTTAGAGAATTTAATTGTAATTTTCTTTTGTTTCTCAATGAAGATATAAATTGGGAAATCAATTAGAGAGATCAGCGATTGAATCATATCAGAACTTTCTTTTTGTTATCTTACTTAATATAATTTCATTTTTAATTCATTCTTCATCTCTACTCTTAATATATTTTCCCAATTCTTTTCCTACAAACATATTGCTGAATAGCGAATTCAACCACAAATTACATTAAATCTTAACAAGCTCATAATGGGATAGCGCTCTCTCTCTGGGAATTTTCTAGAACACTACAAAACCGAAATAGAAATGCAAGCAAATAATTATAAATACACAGAATTTCATATATCTCCTCAAAAATCTCAATATTACGTATTTTCCTCTTAGAAGTTTGTAATATCATAAAACTCTCAAATTTGTCTAATTTATAAACCTTCTTCATTAAAATTAACTCCATTTTTGTTAATTTTCTTTTTGCCCTTACAGTAAATAACATATCAAAAAAACTATAGACATAATTAAAAAAAATCGCACACTACATGTACTACATTTATGCCCTTATAATTTTAAAAAGTACATAAATGTATTCAAAAAAATTTGAATGATTCATATAATGTTGTAAAAGTTGTCTCAGCATTGAATTTTTTTTAACTGCTTGTTACTCAAAATTACTAAAACTTTGGTGCTAAGATAACTTTATAGCATTAAAACAATCATACTTAGTTCAAACTCTTTTATTATATTTATGTAATTTTTTAGGGATATAAATATAATTTATGCATTATGCAAGTTTTTTCGAAATTTTTAGTGTAGTTTTTTATGTATATTTTTTATTATAGGAACAAAAAAAGAAATAAATGAAAGTGAAGTTTAATTTTAATGGAGATGTTACAGTTATAAATTTGAGAGTTTTTGAAATTTTAAAGAATAAATATGATATTATAAATTTTAAAGAATAAATATTACAAATTTTTGAGGGGAAAATACGCAGTATCGAGACTTTTTGAGGGGGTATATGAAATTCAAAGAACACGAGCGCAGACTGCGCCGGAGATGGGAATACTGGGAATGGGAGGGAACCGAGCGCCGCCTCCAGTTGCCGCCGCCGCCGCCGCCTGCTCTCAGCTCCGATCTGCCTACCACGACTGCTTCAATCGGTCTGCTCTCGCTCTTCCTGTCTCTCTCTTTTTCACTTGCATAATAATTAACCTAACCTATAACCTATAACCTTTAAGCTCGCCAATGGCACAACTTAATCAGGTGGTACGCAGAGAAGTTCTCCAAAGGGCAATGGCACAAAGAAGACTGCGTCGCTGAATGGAACAAGTACCGATCCTGCCTCGAGGTACGTATTTTTTCTTTTTCTTTTTCTTTTTCTTTTTCTTTTTCTTTAATCAGGGGAAGTTCAAAATCATTTGATCGCAAATATCAGATATGTGTAGTTTACAATTACAGCAGCTGCTATTTTTCTGATTTCACCTCTTCTCCCCCTTTTTTGAACTCCAGCAGCTGGTGACCTTTCACTTTCTTTTCTTGATTAATATACACCTAGAGATCATGCTGTCACTTCGACCCTCATACTCATATAGAAATATTTTGATTTTGCTAGGAACATTTGGAAGACAAGCACCTCAGAAAGATTCTGCTAGAATCCCAAAATTCCATTCTGCTAGAACCTCATGGAGATGCCTCTTCAAAAACAGATTAGACTGCTTCAACACTAGGCTCAACTCTTGTCAGTTTCTAGTTGTGACTTTTATTTTTTGGTTTGTCCTTCATACTGTACTCCAGTTCTTGCTTTAAGGCTTCACAATAGATATTCAAAAAGTTCCCTCTGAGATGTCCTTAGAGATAACTCTGCACAAATTTTACAGAGAATCAGACCCATTTTTTGTTGGTCCATATACGTTATTCTTGAATTGGGTTGTTTTTGTTGATCTTTGCACAATGATGAAAAAAGAAATGTGAATTTTCCTATTGCAGGTAACAAAATTAGATATACACACATGCACCAACTAGATTCTTACAATCAATCAAACTACCAACTTGAATTTTTTGTGCTAATCATACAAAATGTAATATTAATTTTCTTTTCATTCTGGCTGCAAAATTGGGATGAATAATTCACAACTGATAAGTGACCTGAAGAAGCATGGTGTTGCTACCACCTGAAAGAAAACATCTCCACCTTAAATATTGTATGCCAAATTCAATTACATCAAATGAAGGAAAACCATCATAGAAATTTGTGCTCAGGTTCTTCTGAGCAATTACCTTCTTAAAGAGAGGTCCCAATGTTTTCTGTTTCTTGATAGCAAATTTTAGGCTCTTTACTTTGCAACAGCTTTGTGAACTGAAAGGAATCAAATAAAGTTCTTTTTTAAAAGAAAAACTAAATAAATAAATAAATAATAAATGTGCACACGCATACACACACAGGTTCCTTTTTTACCTGGGATGCTTTCAGATCAAGTTCTTCCCACTCAGAAGATGGATTTGTACCTTCAACAATACCAGCACCGGCATAAACTAGTGTGCTGTTCCCCTGTATTGTGCATAGTACAATATAAAATATACAATATGGTGATGAAGATTGCTACAATAAGAAGATAAACATTATCAAGTGAAAAGAGAAGGGCAATATTTCTTACTTGGCCAATTAGAGCTGATCTGATACCAACAGCAAATTCGCTTTCTACTCCCCCAAACCACCCAACAGGACCCGCATACATTCCTCTATCAAACATTTCTACAAAATTTTAAAGAAAAGTATTTTGATTTCTTTCTTGTTGCCCTGTCCATGTTTGTATATTTCTTGTAAGTGCTTCAGTCTATAATACATGTTGGCAGTGCTATATTCTTTGTTAAATTTGCATATAAGTTGTTCACAGAAAAAATATTATGTATAAAATCGTCATACCATTTTCTTCTATGAATCTGCGTGCCTCCTCTGTAGGCAATCCACCAACAGCTGGGCTAGGATGAAGAGTTTTTAATACCTCAAACTGAATGGTTATGATGAAAGTGAAAAACAGTAAACCAAGCCTTCTTATATATATATATATATATAATCGGTATTATTGTGATATCTCCAAGCTGAATGGTACATTTTACCAAAGATGAAAAAAAGTCACCTCGTCATTCTCTCTAGTTAGCTTGCCAAAAAGCTGTGCGCACAAGTGCTGTACTCGGGGAAGTTTTCTCAGTGCCTTTCTAGGCTCTACAACTACTTCATTACATATAGCCTGCACAAGATGCTTCTCATTTTAGTGAGTGTATGCAACACTCCCAAGTATCTACTTCAAATAGGGAATGCATTATTTCACACATGGACCTAAAGGTTGTAACTATCTGAGCAAATAGATCTAATATCTCATATTGCCCTCTAACTGTCGTCAAGTAACACCTCTTGTGTATTTCCTTTCATAAAATTTTCTTGAGTTATGAAATAATCCTCTTTTTTTCCTCATGTAGTTAGTTAGGATTCATGATGATGAGATTAATGTGGGGTACAGAAAATAAAAGACTTGAGCTTGTGCATGTCTTTGCAGGGCATATATGTGATGTTTGCAATCTTTCCAGGGGTATGCTTTCATTTTTTTTTTCTTTTGGTAATGCAATGCCTTGCATTGAAGTCAGAAAAAAGAAAAGAAAGAAAAGATGAAAGGGATTAGTATTAACTCTGCGCACCTCTAGCTTTCTTTGTATGTTCTCTCTCACAATTGTGAACTCTATATTATCTTTTGGACTGCCAATGAGAAAACATTTACTAATCAATAACTTCATTTTCAGTCGAAGTAAAAAGGCAAAAGCTAGAGAGAGAATGTAATACAAGGAGAAAACCTGAAGAGTAAATCTTGACCGATATGAAGGTCTTCAATATTTGTGAAACCTCGAGGCCTCGTGCCTGCCAAAGCCTCGCTTGAAATGTCTAAGTTCTTGCGGTGAAATAGTTGCTCTGGCTATTTAGAACCCGACCTTTATTTAGTATAGTACATCACAATATTTTCCTTTTTCAAATATCTTATTTTGTTTAGCTTTTTTAATATTCTCAGTATCATTGAAAAAGAGCATACGCTATTTCCAACAAAGGTGGGTGCATCAGGTGGCTGGATGCAGAACTGATATGCATTTTGACCCTCCACCTGCCATATAATTAGCCTTTAGTGCTTTTCTTTGAAGATGGTATTACCAGTAACATTAATTGCATTAAACAAAAAGAAATTAAGTAAACAGGGAGCACTAAATCACGTACCCTCAAACAGGAAAGTAATTCAATTGGATCGATGCATATGTCGGTTAGGTATCTGCTGCATCTTGCTAACACTACCTGGAGAATGGAGAGGTTCCATTACAATTTTTTTAAACGAACAAGCAAACAACTACTCAATTCAATCGCAGAAAAAGATATAACTGTTTACCTTAACTAGATCAGAGTCGCCGCCTCTGATCATTTGAAGAGCTTTCTTAACTGAATTATCCCAACAAGGTTTTGTTGGAACGTGGCTCAAACTCGCAATATTTGTTCCAAGGCTTGACTTCTTAATTTTTGTGAAGTATGGACATATCTGCTTTTGATGGGCATAGCCAAAAAAGGGGCGAGAGAGAGAGAGACAAGCAACAAATGAAAGAGATAAACCTTCAAATTCAAAATGGTTGAGGAAGCAATAGAAGAGGAAAGTGAGACCTGATGAAGTATTGCTTGGAGTTGACAGATGGCTGTGTGCCAATTGTGCTGGAGAGACTCATCCCATGCAACAGTCACCGCAAGAATTGAACCTTCCTCCAGCTCATCAAACTCCACCTGTGCTTTATCACATCCATCATGAACCGTACCAATTTAGTATTTTTGTTATTGTAATTCAATTTCAATCTACCAAGATTCCATAAGAACATTGATTGACTGGTTGATTACAAACAACCATTGCACATACCTGAGGGACCATAAAGTAGAAAGAACCATAATTCTCCCATTCAGGGAAAACATTACTGCTTGCATCGAAGCGAATGGCGCCGTATGCACGGATTAGCGGGCTCTCTCTTGACAGAAACCTTCCCATTTTACAGAAATCAAAATCCAACTTTACTTTTGTGTAACCAGCATGAAAGTCAAAGATAGGGGAGAAGGCGAGAAATAAATAGGCGCCTACCTCTTGATGGAGGTCCAGTGGTGAATGGAGAAGCGGTCGGAGCCCTGGAAAAAAACAGCAGACCCAACTCCCGCCACGCTAACAGGATTATTTTGATTGTTATTGGTACTGACAGGGAAATCAATGGCAGCAGAGCGGGTGGAGAAGAAGCAGCGTGGAAACAAGGAGTTGTGCCTTTGTGCATGCAGCCACTCGATGGCATCCCCCCTTTCGCTTATCGGCACCTGCTCTTTCTCATTTCATTATTCAAAGATATATGTTAATTAATGATAATACCCTCAAAGTCAAGCTGATCAGAAATTTGCAAGAGTTAAGAAAGAGGGAAGAGATGCAAATGCAATGCAAATGCAATGCAAAGATAAACTCCATTGAATATCAGTGATTGCAAAAATAAAAAATCAGAGTAGATAAGCTGCTAACCACCAGAAAAGGTTTCCTTCTTTTCTAGTAAGAAATTGACTTCCTACAGTAAAGTAGTACATGACAAACCTGGATGCGAATAATGCCGGAGCTAGAAAGCGGGGGTTGCGCCTGCAGCGCAGCAAGTGCCAAGCTGAGTTGTGTGGGGGCGGAGTGCAGAGTGGGCACGGAGGGAAGTGTGTGCGTCTCAGAAATGCCGAGGGGGAGCAGGAGCTGATCACCGCAATCACATCCGTTCATGGAGAGGGAGGATGCAAGCTGAGTGGCCTTCTGCCTCTGCCTCTGCCTGTATCCGTTCCTACTTTGCAAGTAGAGGGACATTGCTGCTCTTGTGTGGCGCTGCTGCTGCCAGACAAAACTGGTTGACAGTCGCACCTTTGGGTTTATGGCTATTGCCATTGATGCGTGCGGGGGGGTGCCTGTGAGAGTGAGAGATCTGGCTTTCTTATAGAGTAGTTAAAAGACCGTAGAAGAAAGTGCGAGCAAGAGATAAGAGACATCAGATTCTGGTAGTACATGGACGTGTGCAAAAGATAAGCGGAAGGAAGGCGGGGGCAAAACTGTCAAAACCGCTTCGCAATTGGAGTGGCGTGGTTGGTGGACATTCACTTGACTTGAGAGTTGGAGCTGTCGTTATTTGTATTCTTATAGCATAACAGAGCAATAATAGAGCATTCTCTCCTTCGTCAATCGTCACTCTCACTCGGCGTTCCCGAGGGACCCAGTTCAATTTCTTTTTATTACTTTTTACAAGTTTCGACGGGGATGCCAGCAATCATCCTTTTAACTAACCAATCGCCCACTTCAACTTCACTTCACCGTAGAAGAACCAGTACCAAAGATATCACAAGACATGCACACAATGTAACTCCAGCATAAAATGGCAAGTCAGCAAAACGAACCGATAAATAAAAACAAAAATCCCACAGCACAGCTAAATAAATTCCATTAGTCTCTGCTACTCAAATGCCGGTTCCGTTTCACAGGCGATCAAAAATACAAATCAACATAACAAAATATTTGCAAAAAAAGAAACCCAGCCCCCCCACCCTTTCTGAGTTCCGTCACAACCACAACAACAAATGGTCCTTCTAGCAGTTTGTAGCCAGCCATCCAGCCAGCCATAACAACAAAAATCATTATTAACATTTATTCATCATCATTCTGTTTAGAACTTCTCATGTTCTCTTTAGCCCAACAAAGTTAAACCTCGACCAGAAGACAAAAGGATGGAAAAGACAAAGGACAAGGCATGGGCATGGCATGGAAAGGGATCAAGGCTTCAGAGCGAGGGATAGGCCGAGCTTGGAGCTCTTCTCAATGGCCTTGGTGTCAACCTCCCCTGATATGGTGAAGAGGGACTTGGGGCGCCATTCGTGCTGGATAAGCGCCGATGCCTTGCCCGCACTGTCAAAGCGTGCCTTCACTGTTGTCAGCGGGTCCAGTGCATGCTGTGTCCCAAAGGTCAGCGTGTTCTCCCCACTCGTGAACGAGTGTGTCAGCTCCGCTCCCACTGCTGTGCTCGTCAGCGGACTTACCAGGTGGTAGTACGACGCACTCAGCGTCTCTCCCTTGTTGATCCTGTTTCAACATCCAATTGTTCAGTTCCTTGAATTTCCATCCTCAATCAAATTCACAATGAATCAATCAATTAAATAATATAATTCCATTTGTTTCCTACTATAATCATCTCCTAATTCACAATCATTTATGAATAAGCGTTCTCAAGCCTCTCATACAGTCAACAATGACTTCATTTTATGACATACAGTCTCCACACACTAAATTCCAATTTGTGCCAACAACTCAGTATAAACAAACCCATCCTGGTCAGCCTACATTGGACAGAACCAACAAGTTTTCCACCCAATACAACACAGCACCATCCTTGATACAAAAGGGAAAGGATGGAAAAGAAAACCAAAGCACCGTTAAAAACAAAGGTAGTAAGTGTTTCATCTCCATTCCATTTGCTGCTTGTGCCTCCAAAAAGAAAATATAATGCATACCCAGTAAAATATTATCTATACCCAGAAATATGAGGAACATCAACCGCAATCCTCTAAAGCATGCAAAGCATACCCAAATTATCATATACATGTTATGTCCCCGATACTAGCTTCTATATAAAAGATGCCCAAAATATCTATAATTCCTGCAATGTTTTGTGTCTAAAGAGATAGGACGTAGGGCAATGTCATCGTACAAGATAGGTACTCAATTTGTGCATGCATGATATTTCTTGTTTATCAGGATATGCTTACATTTTAAGGTTTTGCAAACAGACATATAAACATCTAATATAATAACAATGGTGATGCTATGGCATAAAGAAAATAAAAAGAGAGGGGGGCAAAACTGACAGGTTGAGTGCAGCAATGAGATCAGCATTGGTGATGCTGAGGCCGGCATTATACTTGACGAAATTGGCTTTGGCAGTGTCAAAAGAGACCTCAGTTCCCACAGCAAAAGCCTTGGTGCCAACAACAGTCGACATGTTCACAATTGGGTTTGTTGTCAGGCCCATGCTGGCTGTCACTCCTGCATAATCGTGCAGGTATTGCAACTCTGCCTGCATTTCACCACATTAAATGATGCATCTTTCTTTTTTATTTAGAGTTCCAACTACATGCACAAGAATTTCTAACCTCTTTATAAGATCGCAATTATGGGACAATTATCAAATGGATAAACAAAAATCTACCGAAAGTAAGAGCAATATTAGCATCATTAACATGCTCATATCTGCATTTTTTACACATTCCATCCTTGAAATAACATGAAGAAAAAGAAAAAGAAGATAAACTAATATAATAGCATACCTTGCCAGACCTTTGGTCAGGTACAGAGAAACTCAAGATTCCCTTCAATCCTGGCATCCCAACCTCATGATGCGTCACTGTGGCTGTGAGCTATTAGAAACAATAAAAGAAAGAAAACCAATTATGCACACCAACAATAGGCAAAAGAAAACAACAAATATATTTTGTTCATACATATTGTCCAAAGAGAAAAAGAATAGCAAAAATCATGCAATAGAATCAAGAAATGTGGAGTAGAGAAGAGAGTGATACGCTAGAATTGGAATTGGTCTTGATATCAAGCGTAACATTTTTGTTCTTGATCTGAGAATGTATCTCTCCAAGTATGAAGTCATTCTTCTTTGTGCCTGTTGCTGTGATAGCCTGTTCCAAACACCAAGTTACAAATAATTGCAGAAACCCAAGTAATGTATCATATAGGAAACCGGACATGCTTCACTAAGCTATGAAGGTCATATATGGCAATTGAACAAGTATTATTACAAGTTTACAACAAAATCAACTTGCTTAAGTATTCAGCATTAGTTTCAACAGTGCATATTTATAATTAAGAACAGCCACTGAGAGCATCTCCATCCCTGCAATTGTTGTTAATTTAATTAAGCAATTCTCTACATATTAATTTTAGAACATCTTCATCCCTGCAATTGCTAATTTGCTGACGTGACAATTTCTAATTGATAGAGAAAATGATCTTAAGCAATTTCAGAGATGGAGATATCTCATACCACTTTCAAATAAATTGCAAATGCTTATGTGGTCTTTTAGCAAGGCTTGATAATTTAGCAAGATTGCTAAATTAGCAAGTGTTCTTCATCCCTGCAATTGCAATTGCAATTGACACATAGGATTAAGCAAGTCAATTTGAAAGTTCGATGGAGATGCTCTGATACATGTAAGGACTGATACATGTAACTCTTACTAGTCCATTACCCATTACTAAGCTATTTATTTTCCTTCTGAATTGTTATGCAAGTGCTAATAAATTGACAACCATACAAAATTCATAGTATAATAGAGCCTGACACTGCACAGTACTATAATAAAACACACAAGTACCCGGATCCAAAGTAAAAAGTATTGTCAAGCTCAATCCATACACCAGGGATCTATTTCACTACAATTTCGTACACGCATAACAATTAAAAAACCTAATCTCAGATTCTTGTAGTATTTTGTTTGTGCTGGCCTAGTCAACGAAACTCCCCAAAATGCATAAAGTGGTGACAGAGAGAAGGAAATTAATGAGAGGGACTAAAAAGTAAAAACTAACAACTCCATTGGAAGTGTAAGTGGTGACAGAGAACTTCTGTTCCGTGTGATAATCCTTGTAAAGGAGATCTGCAGCGTATCGTATCATTCACAAATCAACAAGTTAGCCCCAATTAATAGAAAGTGAAAGCTAGATTTGAAATCAGTACTACAAATCGGACAAAAGAAGAAATAACCTCTCGCCTTCTTTCCGATCTCGGAGTAGAGACCAGGACCCATGGCTGATCAATGGGAGGGGGTGGGGAGGTCAGGAAGAGCGAAGGAGAGAGAGAGAAGAACAGGCGGCGCAGAGAGAGAAAACAAAATAAAATAAAGCAATATAAAGCCCTAGTGAGACTCTCTATCGCCTTGTCTCTTCCTATTGTATTTTTTTCTCTGATACCCTCTCCACCTTCTGATATTTACTTGGACGCCCTGCTGATGAAGAAAGAAGATACCCATCGTGCATGCATCAGTTCATAGTGACTTTAAATAAAGAGGAATTAATTAGAAGCAAGGGCAAGGGCTGGTGCGTAAGTACCGAATTAGAGAGATCTCTGAGGCTAAAACTGCAAACATGGTCGGGATAATTAATTAATTCTGTTGCTCATAGCCAGTCAGATGGGATATGGCTCCTCCAATTCGTCGGAACAAGGCCCAAGTCAAATGTGACCTGACGAAAAGAGAGAACACTAATAATAAGGCCCAACAAAACCAATTCAAAGCTTTACTGTACTGTACTGTACTGTACTGTACTGTTCAAAACGAATCTTTGTATTAAATTTAAGAAAACGATAAATAGTATCTCAAACCACATTTCTCAAAAAAAAAAATACATTTAGGTATAGTAATTTTTTATTTTTAATAAAAAAATTCGTTCATGTACTTTAATATATATTAAAGTATAATGAGTCAAATATTTATATTACGTACTCAAGTGTTTATATAAATGACTCGGGTATTTATATATTTTAAACAGGTGTTTGCATTTTATTTCACCTTCAGGTATTTATATTTTGGACTCAAGTGTTTAGATAAATCGTCAAAAAAAAGCAATAAGAGAGAGAAAGTCTCGAGAAACAAAATCTCGGAAAATAAAAATGTTTAAGGGATAAATTACATATACTACTCAGATGTTTATATAAGAGAGTTAGATGTTTATGTATATGATTCAGGTGTTTATATAAATGACCCACGTATTTATGTATATGACTCAGGTGTTTATATAATTGAATAAGAAAATTAATTTGAAAATTGAAACTTTCAAAAAAGAAAAAGACAAAAGTCACGTGGTCAACTAGAGTCAAAAGCATGTGGGGGACAAATTGAGGGATGAAGCCTCAGGGAGAGAAATATTTTTGTCCCCCACGCGCTTTCGACTCCAATTGGCCACGTGACTTTGTCTTTTTTTTTCTTTTTAGAAGTTTTTATCTCTAAATTAATTTCGTTATTCAATTACGTCTGAAATATATATAAAAATACCTGAAACACTTATATAAATATCTAGATTATTTATATAAATATCTGAATATATAATATAAATACTTGATTTATTGTATTTGAAAATGTGAGAGTACATAAACATATTTTTTTTTGTCAAAAATAAAAAATTAATTAAATTTTTTTTTTAAAAGATTTGATTTGAAGCAGTACTAGTCGCTTCCAATATTTTCTCTAGATTTAATAACGAAAGAAATACCAAAACAAGATCAGCGTGTGCTTTTGCTTTGGCCCTTTGCCTTTGCCTTTGCCTTTGCCTTTGCCTTTGCCTTGCCTTCCCGATCGCGTCGGTGTGGCGATGAAACCGAGAGAGAGAGACGGCGCCATCTCCCACCAAGGCGGATGCTTCCTTCCTAATCCTCCCCCGCCGGCGCTGCGCCCTCCTGCTGACGTCATCCGCAGGGTCTTCTCCCAGCTGGACTGCGTTGACCTCCTCAGCTGTTCCCTCGTTTGCAAGTAACTACTCTCCTTCCTTCCCTTGCTTCCCTTTCTTTCGCCTACATCACAGAGCACCTCTTCAATTCCCACTGATAAATCAGTCAGTCAATTGAGGTTGGGAAATGAAAACCAATACCAATTCAAACTAGTCTGTTTCCTTTTGTTTCATTCCACACAGGCACACCCAGGGTTCCTAGGACAATTTCAATCAGTGCTACTGTTTCCATCAGGACTCTGGGACTGGATAATTTGCCAAACTATTCTATTTCTTAGTTCTTGTACAATGTCACCAGCTGGCAGCATAGTTTTCTTGCCAAAAAGAACAAACAAAAGAAAAAGAATCATTCCTCTAATGCTCTTGCACGAGGTGAATATCAGCAAGTACAATTGGGTTGATTGAGTTATAGTAAGCAAGAGGTTAAAAAAAAAGAAAAGAAACCCACCACCTCTTTGTCTCTTTACTCAATACTAAGAAAAACAGAAGCAGCAAAGAATTGAGGATTGAGGGAATTATTGGTCTGTATCATACTGGTTGGTAGTTGGTGCCTCATGCCATTGCCAGTGCTACTGGTACAGAAACACTGACTCCTACTAACAAAATTACAAATTTTGATATTTATCAGAAAATATTGTTTGCATGCTTCTGTGCTCGATTATACATATGGATGTGATTAGCAAGACAAAGTGATATATATATATCTGAGATAGATACGTTTGATTTATGGTGTCAATCAGGCAATGGTACACAGATTCGTCGGAGCTGAGAGAGGGATGGAAGAGCGAATACATGGAAGCATCAGCTTTGTTTTGTTCAGGTATCAAACATGACGTACACCCTCCTTCGTCCACTTGTTCTATCAGAGGCTTGCATTGTTGGTGCCCTTAATTTCATTTCTTCAGTAAAACAAAAGGTCACAACAAGATGATTTGGTTAGCGTACTTCTTTTGTATGAGTAAATTTAGTTTTGGAAAATGCTGTATACTACTTTTAGTATTGGTGTCAGAAGGTCTGAGATAAGCCAGTGGCTTAGTGTGTGGAGGAAAACTATAAAGACACACACACACAATGACACAAATGTAAGAGGTGGTAATTTTATTGAACAGAGTGTAAAGTATAAAATTACTGGGTGGTAAATTCCTGGTAGGCTACTGGCATAATCCTTATCTCACTGAGATGAGATTTATGTTTTTTGCTCCATTTCCTTGATTAATTTTCATTAAATAGGAGGATCACTTGACATTAGAAATGTCTAAACGATTTAACAGTTTTTAGTTTTCAGTTAATTGGTAGTTTGTTGGGCATATAAATGCCTTACTTGTTTTATTCCATCCAATGTAATTGTCACATGATGAAAACATCAGATCACTATCATGTTAGATTCAGATGCACATATCTGTAATCTGTTTATAAGAATGCAGCATTTGTAATTATTTTGTAATTTGACTGGAGATGATGAAGCAAGCACTTCAGTATTTTGTGAATTGCGAGAGATCCATAAAGAAAGCAGAGGAGAGCCAATGAAACCAAGGCAATTAGTCGATTCCATTGATTAATCAACAACATATATATATATCTATAGAGGATGGATCTATTTATAATTTTTTTACTTCACAAGTAAAGCACCTTGCTTAAAAAAATTATTAAATTTGAAGTTCCTTTGGTACAATATCAACATGTTCAAAAAATTCGTTGGCTGGTGGCAATTGATTTTGTTCGCACATCATTCACCTCCAGTTAATAAAGTGTCATTCTGCCGTTTAAAAGAAAAAAAAAAGGAGAAAATTGTAAGTTGATCCTTCCCTGTACAATTGTAGTAATAATTAATTTTGAACATTATTCCGAATGAGTAAACAAAAAACAGATTTATAAATTATTTTGGAATTATTCGCATATGGATTTTGCAAATTATTTTCACAGGACTCGTAAATTACTTGCTAATATATATATAAGTATAATTCAAGAACGCAAGTCTTGGTTAATTAGATTGATTAGTTAATGAATGAATGAATGAATATTGTTATTATCATAGGAGGGAAGAAATCCAAAAGGTGTCAGCGTCTCCTTGTAATTGTAATTATAATTGTAATTGAAGCTTAGAGGCCCTGGACTGGATTATATGCATAATAACGATATATATAACCTCTTCTAACAGAATCAGTTACGCTTCACCGGTTCATTTAATTTAATTTAATTAATTTGCAAGTAGCTACATACTCAAGCACGCTCATTCTTGTTCTTGGATGATCTGTTTGTTGCTCACTTCTCTGCTCTGCTTAATTTGTTCAAATTCAATTTCAATCTCTCTCTCTCTCTCTCTCTCTATATATATATATATGAAATATGATCTCTGCTCCCATCATTCCTCTTTGCAAGTCTCATGCACTCTCGCTAATCAAACTTCAACCTCTCTAGCTACAATCTCTCTCTCTCTCTCTCGTATCTACAGTACAAGACTACAAGCAAGCAAGAAAGGAAGGAAGACAGCCACTAGCAAGAAAGGATGTATCCAGTCAAGTCGCTCTACGTTGGGGATCTCGACAGTGGGGTCCAAGAAGATGATCTTCTCCGAGCATTCAGCAGATTTGATGGCCTTGCCACCGTCAGGCTCTGTCGTGATCGCATCTCCCGCCGCTCCCTCTGCTACGCTTACGTCAACTACCGCACTCACCCTCAAGGTCTCCCCTCCCCTCTCCTCCTCCATTAATTTGCTTTTGCATGCTATATTTATATTTCTTCCTTGCTTCTTTCCTGTTTCTTTCCTCATCACATTGGTTGTTTCTCCCTGAAAAGATGCTTTCTTTTCAGGGAATTACAACTGATTGATGAAATTATTTGTCCTGTGGTTTCTTTAACTGATTTCCATTTGTTTGCACTCTGCAAACTAATTAAGCTGAGAGAGCAATGAGGGCAATGAACCATACGGAGCTTAAGGGGAAGCCGATGCGAATCATGTGGATCAAGCGGGACCCTTATTCCAGGAAGACCGGGGTCGGCAATCTGTATGTCAAGGTTCTGCATCCATCTCCTGTGATGTCTCTTTTATATCTTTTAGTTTGCAGTATAGCAAATTACTTATTTAGCTAGCTACTTCATTAGTTATAGAAAATGTCCAACTTTCTCATTATACAGTATAAACAAAATGACATACTCAATTAAAGCAATGGATTCAACGCATGCATGCAGAATCTGGAGCTGTTGGTGAGAGCCACAGACTTGGAGAGGGTGTTTTCAGAGTATGGATCTGTGCTGTCGTGCAAGGTCGTATATGACGAGTGCACTGGAAGAAGCAGGCAATTTGGGTTTGTGCAGATGTGCTCTGACGAGGTGGCCCAGAAAGCAATCAATGCCCTCCATGACAGCAACTCCACCTGTCTCAGCAAGTCACTGTCAGTATAAGTGGTCTTAGTTATCCCCAGTATGTAGTATCAAAAGCAACAAACAATGATCAGACCAGATCATTAATTAATTTGATGCATGCAATGTAACAGGTACGTGGTGAAGTTTGTGAAGAAAGGCAGTGAAAAGAAGAACCTTTACATAAAGAACCTGGAGGAAAGCATAACGAATGAGGTTCTGAGGGAAAAATTCTCTCAGTTCGGCCAGGTGGCGAGCGCTGTTGTCATGCGGGACAAGCACGGCAACTCAAAGGGCTTCGGCTTCGTCTCCTTCGAGCAGAGCCAAGATGCTTACAGTGCGCTCTCTGCCATGAATGGCTCTGCCTGGGGCTCAATGGTCGTCTTCGTTAGCTTTGCACAGAAGAAGGCTGAGAGGGAGGCCCTTCTGAAACAACAATTTGCCGACAAGTACAAGGAGGAGGAGGAGGAGAAAACAAGGATGGGAGGAAGGAAGGGGTACGGTGTCTATGTCGCCAACCTCGAGGAGTCAGTAAGTGCCAAGGATCTCTGGCAGCTCTTTGAATCTTGCGGGAAAGTTATCTCTGCAAAGGTCGCGCTCGACCCGAGCCGGCGTAGCCGTGGCTTTGGCTTTGTCTACCTCTCTACTCTTAAAGGGGCCCAGTGCGCCCTCAGTATGGATGGTACAGTTTTTCATTTTTGGCACTGATTATTAAGTAGCTATCTTTATCCTTAAAAGTAAGCTGAGCTCAATTTAAGTTTTAACTCAAATGGACAGGGATGAGCATATTGAAAAGCAGGCCAATAATAGTGAAGAGAGCACTTTCTAAACGAGGCTGCAACAAGTACGCCGGCTCGACTAAAAGTACTACATGTTCCCATGCTGCTACTGGGGGCCCCATTCAACCTTTCTCGTATCAACCATACCATAACGTTCCTTCCATTGTAAGATACTGTTAACTAGCATTTCATATTGCTTATTAGTGTGTGCAAGCAAGGTTTATATGAGGTAACATCAATAGATAGTTAATCACATCTATCATCTATGAATGACATGGATTAATTAATGGATACAGAGCATGTACAACGTGCAGTCGATGGATCAAAACCTGTGGGCTAATAACAGCTATACTGTGCCTTTCCTCAACTATGTGGACGCCTACTCTCCTCAGCCAGCAATTACACCTGTCGGCTACTATGATCCCAGTATGCAATACATTCAGGTACATTTTTGCCTTTTCTATAATCCGTCACTCCATTTACATATGCAATGCACTCTGATATATATATGCATGTTCTGTTTGGAACTTGTGTAGCAGCAAGTGAACACGCCAGCAAGCGGATGGGAGATGGGTTGCAGGGCTCTCAGTTTGACCCCAATGATTGGTGCTTACAGCAATTCTGGGAAGAGAAAAGTCACAAGGGCGAAAACTAATCCCATTCAACCCCGGCGGCCAGGAAAGCGAACCTGAGGCTGGTGGCTGCTCAACTGGACTAATATACACACGTATTTCGTTTTCTTTGTTTTTGGGTCCTTTTTATTCTGATATTACCAAACTATAGCTCTCTCAGCGTATTGATATATATGTACATCATGTTTGTTAAATTTCAGGGTAAAGGTGCTTGCACAGAGGACTTAATAGAGCGCTCTAACAAATTTCCCAGGAAGAAAGCTGTTGTCTTAGGATTTTCTTGTCTCGTATTCTTTGGTTTCCACAGTTATTGATGTGGTTCATCCTTTTCAGAAAAAATTGAGGTGTGTTGCCAACTTGCTCGGCAACACCTATCAATTCAAAAAAGCCATTTCTTGATTTTTTTTATTTTTTTCTTCTTTACAATTTCTGTACCCTTTTCTGTAAGAGTAACATGCTGGTGGATGCAAACTTAGATGGATTCAATCCACTGAACAATCATTCTTCCCTTGTGTCAGTATCTTCTCACTTCTATGTTTCTAGTTTTGCTTGCGTCTCTTTCATTCGGTTTTCCTCTTTGCGAACTCTTGTATAGTATATAATTGTTGCCATAAGAAAATGAGAAACTACCACATTTAAAGATACAAAACAAAACAACATCACCTTACATATTGTTGAAGAAGATAAAAGAGAAGAATTCTCCAAAAAAGGACAGAGTAATATATTTCCGCAATATTACATTATTGACAGTAAACCATACTGGATAGATGTTCCCCTCAGCTTAAATAAAAAAAATTTATTTTCCATCACTAAAAGGTAATACACAAAAATATTCAAACTGCTGATGTAAAAAGGAAGCAATAGAAAAGAAAAAAAAAATGAAAACAAATTTGCAATGACATAGCAACTAGTATACACCAGGTAAGAATAATACCCGAGATGTTTTGTTTATACCACAACCCGCAGAAAAGAAGACACATTTTTTGTAAATTTAAACAACGTTGATAGTAAAGGACACATAAGGATATGTCTCTTCACCACCTAGACCAGCTAGTCCGACATCATCGTCCGATTTCCAATAAATGCTGATTACCAATGAAAAATAAAGGTAATTTAGATATGCTGGTAATGTGATTGAATTTGCATATTCCCCTTATACTACCACTACAGTACCAAGTATACAGCCAAGCCTCATCTCTATGAAATTGATAATATGCACAGATACTCGTGACTTGTTGATTACCATAACCTGGGCTAATAGATAACAAAAACTAATATATACCATAAAATTAAGAAAAATGATGCTCCAAATAATCACTAGAGTTCATGCATAGATGAGCAGCAAGCAAGGGCAAAAAAGGTGAAATGAAAAGCATATAATTTGCATTACCTCTGGATATTACCACAGAGATCCTCCAATATACTGCGAACTCTTTTCTCACTTTTAGTGGATGGTGATATCACAGCTGACTGCAAAAATTTGATATTGGAGTAATATATTAAAAATCAATTGTAATCCAGGAGTTGGAGTTCAGGAGAAAGCAAAGATAGACAGGTACCAAGAAAGACGGCGGCAAGCCATATCGTAGAATGCTCTCAGCAAATACTCTCACAGCGCAGAAATGCATCCATGCACTGAATACCTATTTACACACAAAAACAAAATGTAATAGGTCTTATACATACATCTATCGAGAAAATGTGCAGGGAGTATATGTAATTCTGAAAGGTAGAAGAATAAGTACCTCGCCATAACTAGAATAGCACCACTGGAGAAGAGACGAGCGCATGGCATCCTGGTCTTGCACCAACTTTTGAAGCTCTTGCTTTCTTGTGTCTTGCACCTCGGGACTGTGCTCGAATTCACGCATCTGATATAAAACAAAATTTTCAATCAGTTAGATGTTCACACACACACACACACAAAAGAGGGAAAGCAAAGTGAGAGGCATGCCTGGAATCCTTTGTCCCGTGCAGCAACTTTAAAGTTGTCAGCAACACGCTTGAAAAGAGTCACTGTGTACAGAGCATAGTCATTATCCTCATATAGCTTCTTTGACGACCTTGGCACCTAGATTAGCAGCTCAAACCAAAAAAACAAACTGAGTTCATGAATATGTATCATCTACTTTTTTTTTTTTTGCGGAACACATACCGATGTATTTTTTTTAATAGATAAAAAGGTAAAGCAAGTACAAATAATAAATAAAATAGGGTACTAGAAAAAAGGGACCCAAAGAATGTTGGGGGGCTGTTTTGGGGGGGGGGGGGGGATGCTCCCCCCTGTCAGAGATTTTATTTTATTTTTAACCTTACTGTTCTATTTCTGCCGAGGGGAGGAGGGCAGGGAGAGGGGGAGGAAGGTGTTTTTATGTGCACGTATGCAAAAATATATATATATATATATATATATATATATTGTGTACATTGAAAAGGAAAGAAGAAGTACCACATAGGAAGCAAGGGTTTCATAGGAAGAGAGCCAATCCTTTTGCGAGTACTTGGGCACTACTGCAAGAAGTGTCTCCAAGTGCTCTGTTGCTATTATGTCCTCTGGCTTCACCAAATCTGACAGGTCACGTACTGCCAACCTGTCAATGTACCAAATATTGCCTCAGATTTTTGTTTCGATACAAGAGTGGAACATAACCAGACTGACCTATAAAACAATAAACAAATAATCATACGTTCCAGTTTGCTTCCTGTTGATGGCATTAAGCTGGCTTCGAACTGTGTTATACTCTGATGCTCGTACCTGTTCCAATTTGAAAATTGTCAAGCTCCAGATTTCAACTTTGAAATTGTGGACGCATCAAGATATGAAATATTGATGGCTAGCAGAATAAGTACAAGAAAAATATATCAAGGAATAACCTTCATGTCATCTTCAATCTTAGCAACAAGGCCATGGATGCTGCTGACTATATCCTTCAACGGGGACATTGTAGGATACTTTCCTTCATCCCATGCAAACCTACTCTCCACAACCCATAAACAAATAAATAAAATCAAATAAGACCGTAACGAAGCAACGCTGCTGAGTAATTCAAGAAGCTATAGTTCTTTTTTTCTGAAAGAAAAATTACAGTTAACTATGTAAAAACAACCCATACAGGCCTGTACCACAAGGTTGGCTTAGTATTTGCACGGTCTGATTTTGGGTAGAGATATAATCAAAATTAAATAATACCAACTAAAACATGGATTGCATAGAGTCAAGAAAAATATGGCAGAGTAATGAGTGAGTGTTTACCTAGTGACATAGGTCTCAACTGGGACCCCATCAACAGTGAGAGCACCGCCTTCACCACCAGAGACCTTCTCCAGTTCATCGATCTGGCGTCTGATCTTGTGCGACACTCCCTCAATGAATGAATTTGACTGTAACACAAGCAATGCAACTACTTCAGATTTCAATACTTGAAGAAGGTGGATGTAAGTGCCTACTTTGGACATTTTGCAACCGGCCACTGATGGCACTAGGTGCCTCACAGGTAACGTTTTTTATATATATTTAACCATAATGCAACACTCTGGGTAGGGACATAAGCACAATTTATCAATTAGCAGCTCGTGAATTAGAGTCAGAAGATAATTAAGCTGATTTTGAAGTTACACTTAAAATGTGGCAATTAGTTGGTGACTGTCACATATTAGATCTTGCGATTTACACCTCAGAGAGAAGTTGACTAGAAAGAAGAAGTTTAGAGAGGGAAAAATGAAAAGCGAAGTTACCTTGAATAAATCATCGCTGAGGGCTAATAGCGAATCCAAGGTCCCAACTCTCAAATCCGGCACATTAAACTTGAATCGCGTAGCAAAGAGGAGTTAGAATTAAGTTAGATTGGGGGGGTTGATATGACAAACAATAAAGAGAGCCAATTTTCAACGAATTGTAAGTGATAAATGATATATAAATCAGATAATTACAGAAAGAGGATCTCATACTCGATAGAGCGAAGTGTCGAACGCATTTTTGGAAACGGATTCGCGCAGTCGGTTCCATGGATCGGATGCGGAGCTCTGAACTGGGAGAGAGACGATCCAGTAACGTGAAGCCATGAGAGGAGAGATTAGAAAATTTTATCTATCGGAATGGAGAGGGATGGATTTCTCGATTGATGCGATGAGGTTGGTCAAGGCGAAATCGACTTCTCTCTCGAACTTGCGAATTGCGATCTTTCTGTCACAAATTGGGGCTTCCTTGTATTCGGGAATAAAATAATTATTTTGTAGACCGGTTCCACGACTCATCCCATCATTGGCGAGCTCATTCTGTATGTTACATCTGTGGGGTCCTTTTTTCAGCCAAACCCTACAAAGCTCCAGGTTCAGGTTAAAAATCAACTCGTTCCATTTGTTTTTTTTTTTGTTTTGTTTGGTCAAGACATTTTTTTTTCAATTAGAACTTTTAGTTTTTTATTGGAACTTAAGTTTTTTAAAAAGTCAAAAGTCAATATTCTATATAGATAGAATAAAAAAATTCATTATTTTTTTACAATTACAAAAATGAAGATGTTTACGATGTTTAAAATAAAAATGTAAAGGTCCTATATTGTTGAAATTAATATATGAAAATGTGCAAGTCGTTGTTTGCATGATATTAATTATGTTAAGATGATGGAATTAATTGAATCGCCGATGAGAAGAATGATTGCATTGGGAAACCACTGTGAGAACTCGATATATGAATTGATCTTGTTGTGGTATTTATTTGGGTGGTGTGGTTGAGAAGGAACAGGAGCAACAGACAATCAGTTGTAATGTATTTTGATTGATTAGTTTATGGATATATATATATGGAAAAGAAGTTGTGGAGTTAATTTAATTGAAGCATCTGGGACAGTGAGGAAGATAACTGAAGTTGAGTGGGTTGTGGAACTGATTAGTAGTCAAACTCATACATGTATATATCTTCATGAATCATGGTTCATGGAGGCAGGGGCGATCACTATCTTTTAATTTAATTTATATGACTAATTATTCATATTCATGTATACGCAAGTCATGAAGTTCAGTTGGCTCAAGTTAAACCCTAAGCCCCCCGCGAGCGCGAGTGCGAGTGCGAGTGCGAGTGCGAGTCCGAGTCCGAGTCCGAGTCCCAGCAAGAATCCTTCGATGATCCCTCTCTTTTCCCTCTCCAACAAAACCCTAATAATTGGTTCTTCTTTTAAAACTTGTTCCTCCCCTGCGCAGCTGCGCTGCATCGTGACCTTGTGATTAGATTATATCAGGTCACCCCTTACAATAATCTCTCTATATATATATAAAGGAAAGGAAAGGCAGGGCAAGGAAGATGGGACGTAGGAAGAGGAGCGGCGGCGCATCTCCGGCCGAGGCGGCGTCATCTGTTGCTATTGCTGTTGGTGTGGAGGAGGGAGAGAGGGAGGAGGGAGAGGAGAGGTCTCGCATGGAGATGGAGACGGAGGAGTGTTCCATGGATTGCGACAAGACCAGCGCCGATTACTACTTCGATTCCTACTCCCACTTCGGTACTTACCTATCTATATATTTATGTTTTATCATGTAATCCATTACCCGCCTCCGCTACTCTGCTGACTTAACTAGTTACACTCGCACCTTTCTCTTATAACAAATATCTACTGTTAACCAGCTCTTCAAACTCTCTCGCTCATTGCTCTCCTGCTTCTGTTCTTCCCCTTTTAACATTTCCACTTTGCTTTTTCTTTTTCTTTTTTTCAGGAATTCACGAAGTAAGCAGCTCTCATTATCAACCCTTTCAATTTTCAAATTCAATGCTACTTTCATCCCTTGTTACGTCACTTAATTAAAGCGGATACATATAATCATAGCTTACATTTTGCATTCTTTGCTGTAATTTACTGATTTACAGTGAGAAGGTTTACTTACTTTAGCCTTTTCTCGAATTCATTTACAGTTTGCCATGTAAATGATCCAATTACTTGTACTGTCAATTATTTTCTGTGGTGGTTTCTGGAATTGATTTCATTTGAGTCCCGATTTCAGGAAATGTTAAAGGATGTAGTCAGGACAAAAACATATCAAAATGTTATCTATCAGAACAGCTTTCTCTTCAAGGACAAAGTGGTACTCGATGTAGGTGCTGGTACTGGAATCCTCTCTCTTTTTTGTGCAAAATCTGGAGCAAAGCATGTTTATGCGGTAATGCAGTTTTTCCTTCACAATATAATATATTTTCTGAACTATTTAAATCTTTTTTTTCCTATTTCATTTTTTCTTTGATTTACTCATCTTTTTTCTCTCCAAACAGATAGAGTGCTCGCAAATGGCTGACATGGCAAAGGAGATTGTCCGAGTCAATGGGTTATCAGAAGGTAATATCTACAACAGTATAACATAATGCCACACAAAGTGTCACTTCTTGAATATTTTATCTTTAGTAATTAAATATTTTGATCTTGAATGCATGTTTTGCATATAGTAATTTTTGTGGTTGTTACAATGTACAGTGATAACAGTGCTTAAAGGGAAGGTAGAAGAAATAGAGCTGCCAATTGCAAAGGTGGATGTGATAATTTCAGAGTGGATGGGTTACTTCTTGCTTTTTGAGAACATGTTGAATACTGTTTTATATGCTCGCGACAAATGGCTTGTAAGTCATGTTTCATTATCTCCACTTCCACCATTAGAGTTGTGGTGCTTCTCTTTTTTTTTTTCTCTTTCTTTTTTTTTGTATTTTATTATTTTTTTTGTTTTTCAAAATATGCTCCTCTTTGTAGATAAATGATGGGGTTGTATTACCAGACAAAGCGGCTCTCTATTTAACAGCAATTGAGGATGCCGAATATAAAGATGACAAGATTGAGTGTATTGTTTTGCTTTTACTGTTTGATTTTATTTTTATTTTATTTTTGTCTTTTGCTATGTAAACCATGTTTTTAACCTATAATATTTTAATGTGATATGATGCAGTCTGGGATAATGTGTATGGATTCAACATGAGTTGCATCAAGAGACAAGCAATGATGGAGCCTCTTGTTGATACTGTTGATCCGAATCAGATTGTCACCAATTCCCAACTCCTCAAAGTTTGTTTCTATTTCCTCTTATATCAAAGATTTCAAAATTATTACAACCTCGTGCTGCTCATATAGTCAAGAAAAATCCAGGAATAGTTAAATACCGAACATATATGGTAATTATGGTACCAAAGTCATGGATGATGTTGTACTGTATCAGTAACAGTAAAGTTGCTGTTGTCAGAATTTAACTCTGACAACTTGTTCTGTGAATCTGAAGTAAATCTGAATTTCTATTTTGAAATTACAACTTGTTCTGTGAATTGCTTCTAGACTATGGATATATCAAAAATGTCGCCAGGAGATGCCTCCTTCACCGCACCATTTAAGCTGATAGCTGAGCGAACAGACTACATACATGCACTTGTGGCTTACTTTGATGTCTCTTTCACCAAGTGCCATAAGCTCATGGGCTTTTCTACTGGTATACCATCTCTGTCTCTCTCTCTCTCTCTCATTTTGTCTGTTGTACTTTCTCTTATAACTCTTGTTGTTGTAATTTTTAATGCAATATAAATATTTGTATTACCGACAGGTCCGAGGTCAAAGAGTACACACTGGAAGCAAACAGTTCTGTACCTAGAAGATGTAATATCAATTTGCGAAGGAGAGGCAATAGTTGGCAGCATGACTGTTGAACCGAATAAAAAGAATCCCCGTGATGTGGATATAACTCTCAAATATTCATTTAATGGCCAACACTGTCACCTGTCAAGGACTCAACACTACAAGATGCGTTGACAAGTGACAACTGCCTTTTCTATGTACTTTTTGCCGAAGGATTATGGAAGGGTTGTTAGTTGGCTCAAATTGTATTGTGGAAATTTTGTGTGGGGGTATTTTTGTTTGATGGCCACCCATTTGAGACCCAACGACAGATTCTGTTGTATTTCATTTATCATTATTATTACTTCTAAAATTTAAATTTATGTTGACTTAATTGAAATTTGAATACCTCATCATGTATACTGTTGCTTTTGCTATGCCAGCTCTCCCCCGTGTCTTGAATAAGAAACGGAAAGGATACTAAGGGATGGACAAGATTTGACATCAATTGATAAATAATTGCTACAATTGTTTGTGGTAAAAAGAATAATTCTTTTGCAATTATAGGGGTGGATATGCTCTAAGAAACTGAAGTATGCCCCAGGATAAAAAGGTACTTAGTGTCCAGGATTCCGAGTTCAATTTTACTCTGGATTATGGACTGAAGGAAATTAACCTGGCAAATAATAAAAGGTCTTGATCTTTGGTAATTTGCCACTTGTCCCTTTTAATTAGACCTCCTATTTGATTCATTGTCGAAAGAAAGCCTGTGAAGGACTCGTGCATTTTGAGGTCAGAAACTTTGCGTTGGAAGGCAATCTGCGCGAGAGGTTAGTGAGGCGGCGCAATTCACATGACATTAAATGTTAACGCGGGATTCTTTTGTGCACTCAGCCTTTTGTTAAAGTAATGATGATCGTAGTAAACAACAGAAATACAGGGTACTAATCTAACGACGTGATAGAATTTTGGATGAAGCAAATAATTCATATAACAGGTCACCTGGTAAGATCAGGAGCAGAACAGTCTTTTAAGACCTGTTTAAACAAATAAAAATAATAGTAAGCAAATAATGGTAGAAGAGAATAAAAGGTTGCGGTGAGCGTGGATCGAACACGCGACCTTCAGATCTTCAGTCTGACGCTCTCCCAACTGAGCTATCCCCGCCGTGTTGTCTTTGAGTTTTCTATATCTTTGGTATAAAGAATCCAGGCGCTTGGAATGACATGAGACTCCACACCTCTTTCACGACTACATTGCCTTCCCGTTCCCTATACAAATATCCATATTCCATTCTTTTCATTGCTTGATTCAGCGTTCGCCTTGTTTTAAGATTACATCAACACTTCCCCATTTTTCTTCTGCAAGCTTCATACTTATCACAACTCCATTGTGGCGCCTCCCCGCTGGAACTTTATCTGTCTAAACGCTAATTATACCGCCTGGCTACGCAGTTCACAGACTATTCATCATCATCATCATCACTAAACAAATAGCTTAGCTTAATTTACTACTAATTTTATTCAAAATTATATTAGTAACTTGTAGAATTAAATCAAGGATTGTACTTCTCTTTTATGGGCATATGTCATGCGCAAAAAAAATAAAAATAAATAAATCTGTTAAATATTTCTGACCAAGTGACCATCAGGTTTGTCAAGCCCTTGCAACTTAATTCTACTGGAACTTCATTAAATAAACTCAATTATCTCTCCGTCTTGGATTAAACACTTGACACATTTAACTTTTTATAACATGTTAACAAAACAGCAAGTGCTTCTCTCCCAATAGCCATAACTAATTCATACGTTGCATCCTGACATCTAGACAAACTTAAAAAAAAAAGTGGATGGGGGCAGGGATCCCACAAGCAGTGTAGGAATCAACTGGTTCATAGATGGATCTAATTGAAATTAACAGTCTTAATCGCCATTCAAATCTGAGTACTCAAAGAAGAAACCTTTTTGGCAACATTGCTAACCTCCTCCAATTCCTCTTCAACCAACTGATTAAGCTGCTCCTCTTGTTTTGCTTCATCTCCCTCATTTTTACCCATCACAGAATCTCCCACCTCCCCCCTATCAGACCGAAACATAACAAAGGTCATGTCATGATCATAATCATTCGGCACCTCAACAACCTTCTTCGCATTATCCTTTACCACATTCTCAGTACCTAATATTTCCCCCTTCACACGGTCCAAGATAAGCAGCCTGAAATTCTCCATGCACCTCTGGTTTTCATGTGCCAGGTTCATGTATATCAGCACATCCCAGCAGCGGAGGAACTCCTTTTTGTTTATCTTCAGATTCTGACGGACCTGTTCCACAAGACTGGTCGGTGGACCAGTATCAGATTTGGTGGTACGCTTGGATAGGTTATTTTCCTTCAGGAATGAGACGACAGATGAAATAGCAGGTTTTATCGGTTCAAAGGAGAACAGGCGGACCGTGTCCATGCAGGCTCGGAGGTACTTAAGGTATTCAGAGGGTTCTTCAACAGTGATGTCATGAGCATTTTCGGAGATTGCAACAGAGTTGATGGCTTCAAGGAGAAGCCGGCCATGGCCCTGGCTCTGGAAAGAAGGCAACACTAATATCTGTGCAGTAATTTAAACAAGTGATGCATATCAGTATATCGGACAATAAAATTATTGGTGGTATCAAAGTTACGACATACCCCTACAAAACAATAAAATTACTCTGTATACCTTACTCTCCTTCAGCTATATTCTGCATACACTAGGAATCAAAGCGGGGTAACTTGCTTATTTTAAAAGAACTATCTTTTATGAGGCAGCTAAGATATCTGTCAATTTTTAGCAGCACATGAAAGTATCCAAAGTAATATATAGATACACTAGTAAGGTTTGGAAAAAAAAAACAAAAGCAAAACCCAGCTGATGCGCATCCGTGAAGCATCTGGGTAGTAAAAGAAGTGATACAATGTTGCAAACCCTAACTAATATATAGATACACTAGTAAGGTTTGGACAAAAAAAGCAAAACCTGGCCGATGCGCATCCGCGAAGCGTCTGGGTAGTAAAAGAAGTGATACACTGTTGCAAACCCTAGCATCTCCACTTTATTGCTCAATCCATTCTCAGATGACCGTTTCACAGCTACATAAATCTCCCATTTTGGATCAGTCACATCAATTGGGTTAGCTCCTGAATATAATGACCATAGAAACCACAATACTTTAAAATTTAGCTAATGTGAAGTAGAATATATGGGGAAGATGATAAGTTAGCAAAATATACCATCAACTAAAAGAAGAACAAGAGAAACAAGGCGGCTATAGAGCAAGCCAGCACTGGCTTTCTGCATTCCAAGCCTTATTACCTGTACCAATTTCATAACAAAAGTTAGAATATTATAATTACAATATCCTGATATAAGAGAGCGAAAATAAATGAAAAGCACCTCAATTGTAGTGTCCTTGTCATCACAATTAGACTTAGCATCTTTCTTTGAGGAATCAAGGTGAACCACTTCACCATCAGCTACAGTGTTTCTGAAAATAAGAAGCATAACATTAGGAAAAGTAGAATTGTTTAACAAAAAAAGAGACCATAACAAGTCTTAAGTTACTATCCCATCCTTCTTGTTAGATCATTTAGAAAGAAAAAAGAAGCAAGAAAGTATGCACATAGTAATTAAGTAAAATTCCACCTGATATAATCTTGATCCCTTGAGAAGGTTTGCACAAATTCCTCTTTATCCAGCAATGACTCTCCAAATATGCTCTATTCAAGAGGAAACAATAATCCATTTTGTAGTTAGATATCCAAGAGAAAGAAAGACAAAACCAATTAATGTTTTCATGAGGAAAAGTTTATATTTACCTTAAGAGGAACCTCTAGATCAGTAACACCTTTCCCTCCCTACAATAAATTAGTAATTCAAGGAGTGTTACTGGTGGAGCTTTTGGTATTGTTTGAAGCTTATACAAAACATAATATATAAAAGTTCTTATTTCCACAAGAGTGCTGCTAATAGTGAACTTACTTCACGTTTGTTCTCAAATGATACATCGACATATGCATGGAAAGAAATCATACTGACCCAGACATTTATCTGCATTATAAAAATGATTCTGATATGAGAAACCAGCATGCCCCTCAATTTTGAAAAGAACCTCAAAGAAAGGACAACATTGGAAAAAAAAATATTAAGAAAACTTGGTAGAAGAATATGAAGCATAATGTGCTACTTTACCTGCAAACCATCATAGCCGTAAATCTTGCCATCTTCACCGAAGAAATGGTTTAGGTCAATAGGTTCTACTCGCAAACAGTTGGTAGATCCAACTTCGTCCTCATTTTTTACTACAGTTAAAGAGTATTTTAACAACAAGTTTGAGAAGAATATCTGAACAATCAAGAAATGCAGTAACAATCAAGAGGGGCAGAAAGAACTTATTGTACCAGCAAAAATCTTGATGCAATCGTTAGGCTCAATACCAGTATCTGCAAGTATGAAAAAGAAAAAGACTGTCCATTAGGAGCATTACAATTTGGAGAGGGAATAGATGTTCGTGAACTGGAAGCAGTAGCAGAATGCCAGAGTAGCAGTGCAACTGGCATGAGACTCGGGTTAATAAACTGAGAAGGAAAGAGAATTGGTGAAATGAAGAGACGGCGACGTGAAGATAGAGGAAGGAAAAAGGGGATGATACCGCTAGAGGCGAATCCGACCCGCTTGCGCTTCTTGGGCTCTTGATCAGCAGCAGCAGCAGCTTCGGTTCCCTTGTGCTTGAACGCCATTAGGGAAGAATCGGAAATGGATTCCTCTCCTCTCCTCCCCTCTCCTCAGTCCTCAGGTGAGCTCACAAGCCCCGGGAGAGAATAGATCAATATAATAGTATAGATTATTAATGAAGACTGCCAGATGGAAATGGATTGGAAGCTAGGGTTCCGTTTGGCCAGGAAAGGCGGGAAACGAAATTGGGATTTGCGGGAGGGAGACCGACACCGCGCCCGCTCCGAGTTTCCGACTGCCACTGGGGATTGGAGATGCACAGTCTCTCTACTATCTATGCTTGAAATATATCACCATCAGCCCATCAGCCCAGGCAACCAGAACAGACCCTATTTACTGTTACTTGTTGGGCCTCATCTTGACATATAGATATCATTTCCAGCTTGCTTCCACTACCATCCGCCAACTTCCCCTTCTCTACCCCGTGTGACACCCTATTTATTGTTATTTTTTTTGTATCATTTCTATTTTTCATTATGCTTATGACATAAATATATATTCTCTTTTTATTCTTTTATTTGCGCGATCAGAAAATAATATTTTATAGCGATCTACTTTTACATAAACAATTATGTACCATAAATTTTGTCCCAACCAAACATTGGTCAAGTCTTAACTCTTAACTACTACTAAGACACACTTTTAGTTTATTTCCACAGACTATAGTCTATTACTCAATACAACAACTCAAATCTCTCTTTAAATAGATTTTCAACAAATTCCAACAACCCAAAAAAGTTGCATGTTGCAGAAAAGAAGGGAAGAAACTACAAAGTATTCACTAATTAATCATAAATTATGAAGCCTTCTCCATTAGCTGAATTGGGGAGAGAATATTAGTTTTGCTGGTTTCAACAACACAGCCGTTCATCACCATCTCTTCTAGCATGAAGTGCACCTTCTCCAAATGGAACATTATATCCAGCTCACACTGCACATCAAATTTTAACAAACATCACGGAACCATTTCGTACATTACAACTATCCAGCAAACCAAAATAATGCTTTCAAGAGCGCATGAAGAATATTATTTTCAAATTATTTGGGGGAGGATTTTTAGCAAACCTTGCACATATTTATCAAGACTAGGCATCTCAATGGCAATTTCAAAGAGGCAAAAAATCATAATAACAAAAACATAAAAAAAATGCATACCACATTTCCAAAATGGCGATCCATCGTCTCAACCAGCAGATGTATGAACTCCAGTATTGCTAGCTCATTCTACTCCCAAAAGAATATATTACAAACAAGAATTAATATCAAATGGGATAAAACAATAAATTCAGCTTATATATGGCAGAAAATGCCAGTTGTTACCAATTATTGGTTTGAACTAGTTTGTGCTTTTTTATTTTCTGAAGGTACTTTACAGTTACTGGTTTTCAGAAGGGTATGGATTCTTGCTATTTAGAGAGAGACACTACTTCCTTGTAGCAAGAATTTGTCAATGGATCGTTGAATGCAGCATGGTTTTCATTTATAAAAGTTAGTTGATAAACCATCACAAGAAATTTGGATGTATGTTTTATGCTTTATGTACTTCCTTTTGATAAAAACACTATGGGGGATGAGCAGACAAGCCAGTTGGTGGAGAGGAAGCAGCAAAGCAGTGCCATGCAGAAGGAAAAGGCCACCTGTGGGACATCTTAGGAGAATTCCCTCTTTTATAGGGTTGTGTGTATAAACATGGGTGGTCTTGTAGAATCTGGTTTGTATTCTGTTCAAGGGTATTGTGTATTTGTGCTGAATATGTATGCCGGCATAGAGGTACAATAAGGTCAGGATGGAGTGTAATATGTTGTGCATTGAGATATTGACGGGTGTAAAAAACTAGATTCTATTAATGCATACACCGATACTGCCATTTTAAAGAGAAAAAATAGCCAAGTTGTTTTGAGAATCTTCTAAATTTATATAAACATCATCATTCTATTAGAACACATACCATGTGGATGTATGCTATGCATTTGCACATGTACCAGTACAGATTTCTGCTACAAGTGGTGGCAAATGCATAGTTATTGCATGCTGGGAAAATGTCGTCAACAGTAAACTAGAAATGCTGGAGAGTAGAGACCAAAGAAAAATTGAATTCTGAAATGAAAAATAATGAAGAGTACCTCATCATTGTCCACCCCAACCAAGAAGAAAAGAGAGGCATAGCGTCTGTACACTATTTTATAGTTCCTATGCTCCACAAATGAGCACTGTACATTGAAGATGAAAATAATATGACTATATTGCATTGCAACAAAATTGGGATTAACACCGATGCACACATGTGCATGCACACAATCAAATTGGAATAAGTAATAACATTCTTGATAAGCTCTGACCTAAGTGAGCATAATCCATACATGTCAAACTGCAAACGATACTAAGTCCTAGAATTCAAGAACGTTTATGTCTGATTTGGCAATACAGAATATATATATATTTTTTCATTGATTCCATCAGGATCTGAAGGCAACTCCCTCAAAATTGCAATTCCTTGGTCAATTTCTGATTCCTATTTGAAGATCAGCATCCATATGTGCAAATCAGAAAGGAATTGCACGAATTTGCTAGCTCTTGATCAGAGAAAAGGGGTAAAAAAAAAAAAGATTCGGGGAGGGAAGCCAGCGGATTGTTGGCTTTATTTATTTGATTTCGGTCTGATACCTGTGGGGGTTCCAATTCAGACCAAAAAAGAGAGCAGCAGAGTGTTAAAGGGAAGGAGACGAGAGGAGATCTAAGACGAGACATAGAAAAGGAGGAAGAAAGGGAGGAGGGTACCTGTTGATCGGTGCGAGCGAGACACTTGCGAACGATCTCGCCTTCTAAGGCGCGGCGCTCGTCGAGCGAGAGATGCTCGAAGTACTGGGCCAATCGCGTCTGGCCCTGCTTGTTGACGAACAGCACGAATCTTATCCCCATCCGTCTTCTCTCTGTCTCTCTCTCTTCTCCGATCGCAGAGGGGAAGGGGAAGGGGAAGGGGAATGCAGAGGGGAAGGGGAAGGGGAATGCAGAGGGGAAGGGGAAGGGGAAGGGGAAGGGGAAGGGGAATGCGGAGGGGAGGAGGAGACCTGGAGCCTGGTCCCCTGGAGAAGAGAATCGCCTTTCCCTGTGGCGGGTATCGGGAGTTCCCTCGTGCGGCGCTGCGCTGACAGATGACACAACTACTAACCCAACCTTGAGTCCTTGAACCTGCGCTAACCGATGTCGAATTCTGATAAATCAGAAATTTATTATTTACTAATTTCAAATTTAACATTTATACAAAAACCATTGCGTTGTTGGTTTGAACAAAATATTTTTTATTATCTTATTATGCAATATATTTTTTAGAATTTTGGAGATTGTGTCTGAAAAAGTAAGTAATATGATCAGTAAATATTAATTAATATATTTTAAATGAGATCCCAAATCCCGATTTTTTTATTTAAAAAATCATTTTTCAAAATTAAATAAATATATATATTGCATGAAAAATTAAGCTGGATATTGAAAACTCGTTTCAAAACTGAACAAAATGCTGTGCTAGCATTTTTCTTATGCAAAATATTATTTTATTATAGAACGGATTTTGATCCATTTCTTAGTTTAGGCCGAAAAAACTCAAACTAAGAGTCAGATTTCTAAAATCTATCCTTTGATTTGGTTTTTTTAGCCCAAGCCAAGGGACATATTTCTAAAATTCGTCTCTCGATAAAATATTATTTTATATAAAAAATTTTAATACAGTATTATATTTTTAAAGTCGAATTTTGAAATACTAGCCCTTCCTTTTCTTATTTTAAAAAACGAATTTATTCACCCAATTATATTTTAATTTCTTTGTTAAGAAATAAATTCAAAATTGTATAATATTATATTTTAGTTAGATAAAATTTGAAAGAAAATCAACACAACTTAAAATATATAATCCAACATAGATTAAAAAAATAAATTCAATAATTTATATATGTACATTATATATTATTAATTGATTATCCTTTATTAAAAATATTTTTTTGAAATTTAATAATTTTAATAATTTTTGCATGTTTCATTTGAAAATCTGTTATTTAGCTTGGACTAAAAAAACCAAACTAAAGACTATATTTTCAAAATCCAACCCTTAAAAAAGAAGAATCATATTTTGAAAATCTGGCATTTGGATTTTTTCACTCCAAGTTAGGGGACGAATTTTCAAAATTCATCCTATAATAAAATAATATTTTGTATAAAAAAATATTTGCATAGTATTCCGTACGATTTTGGAATGAGTTTTCAATATCCACTCTTATATTTATAATTTTTCATGCTATTTTTCTATTTATTTAATGTTAAATAATAGTTTTCTTACATAAAAAAAATCGCCCCAAATCTAATCTATATATTTTTTAAGAATGATAATAATGATAATAATAATAATAATAATAATAATAATAATAATAATAATAATAATAATAATATAAAATTATTTGGTCCGTAATGAACTGTTTTCATTAATTTCTATTGATCGATTGAGAGCCGGAGGCAGACAAATAGAACCAAAACCAAAACCCCTGAAGACCCAATACTGAATTGTTGCTTGTCGGGCGGAGGAAGAAGGCACTGAACCTCAAGGCACGAGGAGGAGGAGGAGGAGGAGGAGGAGGAGGAGGAGGAGGAGGAGGAGGAGGAGGAGGAGGAGGAGGAGGAGCATGGGCAAACAGCGGAGAAGACGAGATCATATCGCTTTCTCTGCTTCCCAGGTATACACCCTTTCTTCCTCCTCTCTTCATCCTCAATTACCCCAAGCTACGTACTGCTCTCCCTATTTTCTTCGTTTGCTTGTGCTCTACCGTTCTTGTATTGCTCGCAGATCCAGCACATGGAGAAGTTGCTCGCCGACAACAAATCTGGCCTCTTCGACGCAACCTTCTGCCAACACCTCGCTAAACATTTCAAGTCTGCTCTCTCTCTCTCTCTCTCTCTCTCTCTATTCTAGTCACTATTCACTATTCACTATTCACAGCATGATCTACCAATCACAAAATTGTGTTTTAATTCCCTCTGCCTCACAAAAATACTATACTATTATTGCTTAAAAAACAAAAGCACTCAATTTCTTTTTCTCTTGCAATGTTCATCTAATCAGTCGCTCCTCCGGTCAAGTCGGGGGCAACATCATCCAGGTTCATCAGGTAAACCTTTTACTCCCAACATCCTGCAAAACTACCAAATCTTATTCTATCCGTGACTGTGAGCCTCATTCTTCCAGGTTCAAGAATGGTTTCGGAATAAGCTCACAAGTCAAGAGAGTGAAGTCACAAATTTGCCTTTTGGACAAGGGGAAAATGAAGTACCTTCTGACACTAGCCTCTCTAACAATGTTCCTGAGATGTCTTCTGACATGGCACGAGGTTTTCATATTTTTTTTTATTGTAAATTTTCCTCCACCCTTCTTTTCTTAAAAGGTGAACCTTAATATTGAGAACTGCAATTCCTGTCTTTTTTACCAGGTGATGAATTATCTACTTAAAATTATAATTTGTTTCAATTTTGATTCATAGATGCAGGTGAAAAAGACAAGATGCCCGATCTGGATAAGCTGGAATTCGAGGCACAATCTTCTAGGGATTTTGCATGGTAAAGATTTTTTTTTGCCTTCATACTTTAAGCAATAGTTAATACTAGTGAATCACATTGCAATTTTGAGCCTTTGCAAAATCACCACGCTGAAAGTCACTACAAGTTTTGTTGATGCAGGTATGATGTCAGTACATTCTTAGCTCATAGGATCAGCAACAATGAAGTGGTAATTTGATCATTTTTAATTTAGTTTTTAGGTTTGTTAGTTCAAGGATCTAAATCACCTGATACATGAGCAGAGTTTTATTTTTATATTTTTTTTTTGCTCTATTACTAGCTAATTTGAGGGATTTAATTATTTGCAGAGAAAAAAGATATAAAATAACACTAGGCTTTCATTCAGATTTAGATAACAATTAAAATGTGCTGCCATTAAGAGTACCTTAATTGACCCCCCCCCCCCCCACCCACCTGCACCGTGCGGATCCCAAAAAGTAAAAAAGAAGCTCCTGGTTTAGTCAGGAAAATGTACCAGCATTATTTGGGCCTCTTTTAGTGACTTTGTAGCTAGTAACTTATGTTGATCTTATTGGTGCCCAAATTTTGAAATAAGCATAGAAAAGGATGCTGGGAGGTGGGGTATTGGATTCAGTGCCGCCTGTTATGTTGTATATACTGGTACTATATCAATAGTGAGTAATTATGGCGATTGAAATGGTATGAAATTGTTCCACCTCTACGCCATGTGTGGTATTTTCCCTAAATTAATTTTCTTTACCAATATACTTGTTGAACGAACTGTGGTGGCAGGAGGTGAGAGTGAGGTATGCAGATTTTGGGGCAGACGAAGACGAATGGGTCAATGTGAAGAAGGCAATACGGGTTCGGTCTATTCCTCTAGAATCTTCTGAGTGCATTAAAGTGCATGCTGGCGACCTCGTCCTTTGTTTCCGGGTAAGCACTTCTTATTCTGATATTTGATTGGCTACTAGTGGAAAATTGCTAGTTATGTAGATGTGGTTTGATCGGAATTCTGTTTGTAAATAAAAAAAAATTCAGGAGGGAAGTAATGAAGCGGTACACTATGATGCGCATGTAATTGAGATAGAGAGGAAGTTACATGATGTCAGGGGCTGTAGGTGCCTCTTTCTAGTCAAATATGATCATGATGAAACTGAGGTGTGTATATTCTTTTTTGCTGTCATCTACAACTATGGTAAAGCTTTCCTGCAACTGCAATTGCATGCAGGCAACCTTGCAGTTTGCAGCAGCCTGAATTGTGTCACCTACAGTAAACAAGATTGTTTCTTTGTTGGTTCTGATACTAGTATGCACATTTCTTTTTTTCCCCCTCCTCTCATGTAACTACAGGAGAAGGTTCACTTGAGCAGATTGTGCCGGAGACCAAAGTTCTGAATTTCATGCAAGTGCACCTTCCGCAAGTTGAATGGATGATTTTGTTTTGGAGGAGTGGAGACCTAACTGTACTAAGATATCTAAATAGGAATATGATGACTATAGCAGCCTAAACTGCTATATGTTTCAGTAGGTGATTTGGCGTGGAACTTATAAACCAGATAACTTTGTGTTGTAGAGTTAGCAAGCTTGACCAAATGCTTAGATTTTCTTTCAACCAAAATATCATGGCTTCGAGTAAATTAAATTAAATAACTCAGCAGGATTCTCCTCCGTCCACAACCCCACTTCCCTTAAAAAAAAACAAGAAGAAAAAAACAACTGATTAAAGCCTTCTTATTTGGTGATAGTAAGCTGATAAAACATTAACAATAAACATAGTCTGTTTTTTTATTAGTAAACACAAAATGTGGTTTGTCCATAGTCTCGTTTTCTTAAGTGTTCATTATCGTGGGAATATTTGAGGGAATCATTTGCCAATTCATCAAAAATACAAACTGCCTAATTCATCCAATTGTTGAAAAATATCAAATCACCAAACTCCAATATACCGATCGAAAGCCACAATTGTCTTCACAAAAAGAAGAACAAAAGTGATGTTATCACAGTTGAGTGCTGCAGAGAAACAAAGGTTGTCTTGTTGTGCAAAGATCGACCAACAGAAGCGTAGTTTACGCACATATATAACGTCAATATAGTCCTCAGCGAGGTGTAGGAAAACCATCAACCACAATGGCTCTAATTAACACCAGCTTCTGATGAACATCTCTAGCTCTGATATTAGTTTTTTAGAATTTCGACAATGGAATAGCCAAGAGAGTAGTAGAAAGTTGAAGAGGAAGAGAGGAAGTTCGATTGTATTATACATTCCCTATTTAAAGTTTACATCTCACAAAACTGCATATGAAGACAAAACAAAAGATACACATATCATCAGTATGGGAATAATGATCCAAAGGGCTAAGAGCATCGATTGAATAGAAATGTTTAGGAAATGTTGTATACAAGAAGCCCGTCTAGCTCAGTCGGTAGAGCGCAAGGCTCTTAACCTTGTGGTCGTGGGTTCGAGCCCCACGGTGGGCGCCTCCGTTTTATTTATTTGTTGATATAAATTTTCTTTTTTTTCTTTTTTAGGGAAATGTTTTTAAGCTAAATTTAGTTCTAGAAATGGGACAAGGAGCGCAGGTCTCTTTTTGGACCAGAACTTTTCTGAGACAAGTAGCCTATAAGGAAAAAAGCCTGTAGACGGGGGAGCAAACGAAGAAGAAAAAATAGGAAAAGTAAGCAAGGAGGCCTTTCTCAACTTCTGAAAATGAGAGCACAGTACGCATATATAATTACTTGACTAGTAATTAAATGCATACGCTACTACTTGGAAAATATTCACAACAGATCTCATTCCACATACAGAATTACATAAACACTCCGCACAATTAATTAATACAATAAACGTAGAGGGAGGATCATCAATATTACAAAATACAAATATATATAACAGCAAGATGCCCACAAATCTCCAACTAGAGCTAAAGAATGATTCCTAAAAGCCTGTGGCACACAAACAAACTATATCAACCGTCCCAAAACCTTAAACCCCAACTGATTTAGAGTGAAATTTTATCAAACCGACTTTCATGCAAATGGAGCTACAGCTTCTTCGGCAAATTATAAGTCTTCTTTAGAAATTTGGTTGCAGCCTCATCATTCCTATAGCACAAAACACGCAAAACTGTGTTGGCCTCATTGGGACTCCAGTTGCCAGTAGTGGGTGGAAGTGGAAATCGGGATTTCGCTGCCGATCCATAAGCCTCAATGACCATTCTTCTGTATCTATCCACTAGGGTGTTACTGTCAGCCCGGAACAAGGTCAATACATTTTTAACCTGCGATGAGGCTTTCTCTACCACTTCATCTGGCAAACCGTCTCCATCGGCCAAAAACAAAGCTTTCAATGACTTGAAATCTTCCTCTAAAATTTGTGAATCTTGACGGGTGAATGCACGTTGCGGACCCCCTGCTAAAAGCACGAGTAAGAACCCATCAAATGCAGCCTTCATTAAGGCATTTATGACCCGGTTACGGACCCGATTGTGAACAGTGCTCGAAATGACCTCAAGCGTCGGGTCAAGCTCCTTGATAAACGGGTCTATTCTATTAGAGGAAGTTTCGCCTATATAGAGGCTTTCCCATAGCACATGGCTCAAGTCATGAAAGATTACTTTATATGCAGTTGTTTCGCACAGGCTCTGGACCCCTTCTTGGCAAGCAGATAGAGATAATTCAAACTTGATATCCAACCCATCTGTTATGTCAGCATGGGCGTTTTCAACATTTCTCAAGCAGGTTTTAATCTTTTTTTCGAGGTTCTCCAGTTCCGTCCTGATATGATAGATGGTGTTCATGCGTGTACACAGCTGGGGGAGGCTGAGCAAATCTCTACCATTCATCGAGCCGACTTGAGACCGCCTCTTTGGAAGGGTTTGGGTCGGTTTTTCCTTTTTCTTCCATAGCTTCGAGCCAATCTCACACCGTGTCAAGGCAGGAAGTGCTGGTATAAAAGTGCTTCTTGTTCCTACAAACAGTGAAACACTAATGATTAATTGTCCGGTTGCATCGTTGCAAGATATAGAGGTTATTGCTAATTTCCGAATTTGAGAAAGCAACGCTGGTTACTCCTGTTTTTTCTGTTAATTATCCTGTTTTTTAATTGAAAGTTACAAAGAGTTTCTTCAGATATCAGCATATCTGCTTGTCTACTTTTACAATTCGCCTGCTTATGAACTTGCATAAAAATTCAATATTTGGCAAGGTGGCACAATAAAGAAAAACTCAAAAGCTGAAAATCTTACCACAACCAGACTTGGCTTTGGCAGCATAGTGTTGAAGGCTTCGATCTAAACCAAGAGTTAAGTCAGGTAGCAAGGCTCGGTGCATGGGAATTGGCAACTGGAAATACGAATCTAATGTCTCATCTATTATGCGTAGCACTTCCACTGCTGAGGAGGCGCAATTAGCCCTATTTGCCCCTGGGTTCCATGTCTGTTTTTTTTTAGCCCAAATGAGAAATCAATAAAAGAAACATTTGACAAAGTATACACCAATTGGAGGGATGCAAAAGCTGTGGATGTTTTTCATAATTAAATTGGAGCTTTTGTATGAATCTAAAGTTAGCAAGACTATAGTTTGTACATGATGCGATCCAAAGTACCAGTAGTTTTGCTTTGTGTATGTAGCAAGTAGTCTTCTACATGTCATTGATTAAGAACTCAAAAAGTGTTCATGCAAAAGACCAAAAGGAAACCTGGATAGCAAAACAACGATAACAAAGAACTATAGAAAGAATGAGACCTCTTGTTGCAAGTTGCGGTCAACCCAATCCTTGAGCCGGTCGACGCGAGTTTTTACCCAATCTCTCACTAAATTAGCAATAGCAAGCTCTGCCTCATATGGCGGCATCTCTCTAATCAGCCCCTTTCCCCCATCTTCGCTATCAACAGAATCTTCGACTGCAATGCTAACCAAATCCTTCTCCAAGTTATCTGCCGATTTCAAAACTTGCACAGAATCTGAGGTAAGCTCAGCCAGACCTGATATGAACTGCTTGAGTTCATTTCCATAACACGAGTGCAGAGTCGCAACTGCCACACCTGCTGCCAAGGGGTGCCATTTCTTGAATATGGGGCTAAAAAGGTCCTTCTCTTTCTTCGCCAGGTTGCCTATGTCCTTTGCAAGAATTGAGAGAATGGGGGCAGGGGTATTTTGGTACTTGTTGCTCGATCTTCTGTTCAAATCAACCTCTTCCATTTTCTATTCAAATGGAAATGGGTATTAGCATTAGGATATCACATTATCAGTCATTGTTTAAATGAAAAGGAGTCTCCTGTCGTTACATAGACTTCTTCTACAGACAGTACTGATAAATAACACAAATTAAATGCAAGTAATTTTGCACAAGCTCACACACCTGAGCAAAAGCAGTGCGCAAAGAAGAGCGTATGTACGTATCGATCGTACTTCTTGCCACATCAGTTTCCCCTTTTCTCCTACGCCTATACTCTTGTGATATATCCTCTACCAATATCTGAGCCGAACATACACCTAATGAAACTATACATTGCATAGACTCAATATTACTCTCATTAAATGCTTCATGATAGGCCAATAGCCTTTTTTCAGCCCACCCCATAATGGAAGTAAGTGTTGAACTCAAAATTTTGCAGTAGACTGGGTCTTTGTTCATCTTTGCATCCTTTGCCACCTCGGCAAGTTGCGTGTCAGCTGCTAGCAGTAGCTCAGTCTCCATTTGACCGGTACAGACATACCGGTTGAACAATACCCATGTGAAACATAGATTATGGTATATTTGGTTTATACCAAGTATAGTCCAGGTTTTCTTTATTAACTCTAGCACCTCATCTACTTCGTCTATCAAAGAACCCTCGTCACCAATCTCAAAGCAAGACTCTAAAAGCTTCTGGTAGAGGTACAAATTGAGCGGGGACCCATCAGCCCAGTGACAAGTGTCGGAACCCGACCCGTCAAAGGTGCGACCCGCCAGAGAGAGAACAGCAGTGCGCAGGAGCTGCATGGACTCAGTGTTGCGGCCTGTCTCTATTGGCCTCTCTGCAGCACCACGTAGGATTTGTCTGAGACGCTGGGCTGAAGGGTCAGATCGTCCCAAGGGGATTGACGGATGGAGAAGTAGACCTACTTCAAGCATCTTGAGGTTGCGGGCCCGCCACAATTCGTACTCTTGCGGGTCGGGGAAGTCAGAAGATTTGAACTGTTGTAGGAGTTCTAGAGGTAGAACCATCGACTCTACACGCCTACCCAGCTGAGAAAAAAGAAGATATATTAGATTGGTACAATTGCAACCTGCATAACTTATGTTGATTGGGCAAGGATTGCATCAAGTAAATTAAAAGGAGTGTGCTACAGCTTCAATTGAATACCAGGAGAAAGAAATTACCCTGCAAAGCACCAAGAGTAAGAAATGAGCTACAAAGTATGTGAAGAATGGGAATGGGAATTCTTATTTTAGCTAAATAAACTGGTGATAGTTCCTAGTGGTAGTGGAAGTAAACTACAATTCAGCAATTCAAAGATCTCATCATCAAAATGATATATATCAAAAATCAAACGAGGCACACATTGGACGGAAGTTCAATCAGTCTCCACGCTAAATTGAAACTCGAGTGTGCTCAAACACAGTACAGTGGAAAAGAAGTGGGAACAAATTTTGCAACCCGAATGAGGCAGAAGAAAGAAGTAGATCTCGCTAAAACTAACCTGACTAGCTGCGATCCGGAGCAAGCCTCTCCGGATCCGGGCATCAGCCTGCTCGGGAATCCGCATCTGGATCCGCATGAGCTCGCCAATGGTAGCCGCTTTCTTGGTGGGAGTCTTATTGGCGTCGCCTCCCTTCCCGCTCTTGGACTTCAAGCCGAGCGCCTTCTTGACCTTGCTGGCGGCGGCTGAGGTGAGCGAGCGTTGCAAGGAAGGGGAGCTGGAGGAGGGCGAGGCGGAGGTGGCTGAGGAGGGGGAGGGAGATCCAGAAGTGGAGCGGTCGGATTGCGGCGTGTAGGTGAGGGGACGGGAGCCGGCGGAGGTGCGACAGGCGGAGACGAAAATCTCGTAGGCGGTGTCGCGGAGATCGGGATCCGATAAGGAGAGAGCGAGAGAGCCGAAGGGCGAAGGGAGAGAGGTGGCGGCGACGCCTCCAGTGGAGTCGCGGAGTGGAGAGGTGAGGGATTCGCGGCGGGAGGAGGCGTCGCCTCGGTCGCGAAAGAGGCTGGCCATTTGGGTGTGAATTGGATTGAGTTGATTCGGAGAATGTCTCTGGTTGCCTCTCTTACTAAGGCAAAGCAGTTGCAGTTGCAGATGCAGTTGCCATGCCCATGAGAGAGAGAGAGAGAGAGAGGGAGGCGTACAGCTTACAAGTGCTGTTTCTTTCTTTCCATCGCTTTTGTTTTGTTTATTAGTGCGAAAAGGAAGCGTCGTCTGTCGGAGATGTTCTTCTGTGCCAACCTCCCCTGTGCTCTCACTCTGCTGCTCCTCCTGGTTACTGTTGCCACTTCCCCATGCTGAACACATTTCTAATTAAAAGCACAAGACGGGAAAAAGGAAATACTCACATGATCGCTGACTAAATAAAAGAGACAAATGACTAATTACCAGAAGTTTTACATATTTAATTGCTCAGACAGAAGGTTCCCTTTCACGAAAATTAGCTGACTATTAATGACTTCAGTAAGAAATATTAATTACAAGTACAATTTGTTGTCTTTATTATTGTATAACTTGGCAATAGAAAGAAGACGTGTGGAATTATAAGGCGCAAAAGATCCATGTCTCTCCGAGAATCTTTTTTATCTAGTATGCGAATTAAATTTTAAGTGACTTGAAAAATTAAAGAGTGGAATTGAGCAGCACCGAGCTGGATTCGGAGGTGCCTACTGCTTATCATATTTATCAAATAACGATCTGTTCACATGCGCTCTCTCTTATTTTTTTTTTACTTTTTTTTTTCTTTTCCTCAACTCATATTTGGTTTAGATTGGAGGCTTGGAACATGAAAAGGGTTCAATTCAACTGCCATGGAAATTAAAAATCTAAAAATTTATACGTGGAGACGAAAGCGACGCTCTACTTCCCACCGTATGCCTCATTTTCCAAAACTCCAACCCCCAATTATGAACTGGTCTGGTTGCCCCTGCCAGCTGGTTTCTTCTAGCATGCTACATATTTTTTTCATATTCATATTTCTATTCGTATCCATAGAAGTTATCTTCTATTCAATGGAAGAGACGAATGCTTTGGACAGAGTCGGACTTGATAATTTTGTATTTGCTTGCCCAAATTATCCCCCTTCAGCTGCGGACTCAATCCCTCAATAGAGCTGTAAATAATGCATTTTAATCAGAAAGTCATTGTTATGGTCACTCCGACAAGTTTATTTATTCTGAAGGTAGACAAAAGTTGCAATTAATAAAGAAAGGTATGACGTTTTCTTTTCACAACATACACACCCGCATGCATGACGGATAGGGATTATTCAGTGACAACATTGAATTACTTGCCAATCTTCTCTTCTTAGTTCTTAGTATATTTTGATCATGGATGGTGAGTGGAGTGGAGTGGACTGGACTGGACCCCTCCTGCTCCCATCTTTACTTTGTGAATTGGTTAACTGGGCCTGGTAATGGGCCGAAAGGAACAGCTACCTAGCTCCCTCTCCCTTTGAAAACCTGAAAACCTTCGACAGCCGCTGTCAACTACTCTCTCTCCGTGCTCACAAATTCAACCACCTACATTAATTAATTACATTAAATCGGAACCGCTAACCACAGACCCAGAAAAGAGAAAACAAACACAAACAAATACGAACCCGACACCCGATACCCGATACCGGATGCTTGATACCGGATCAATGGCGACGAACACGATGATGACGGCGAGGCGAGTGCTGCTGCTGGTGAAGCCCTTAGACGTCTACCCTCCCCGATCTCTCCCTTCTCCTTCTCCTTCTCCTTCTCCATCTCCCATTGCTACCCCTCGCCATCGCACCATCTCCCCCGAGGTCCATTTCTTCTTCTTTACTTCTTTCGTCACTTACCCCATATTGATATCGATATCAATATCAATGTCCATCCACTAACCGAATCCATCTCTGGTAGTAGCTTCTCTTGCTTGCTCAATCCAGGCCTCTTTGACTCTTAAATTATGGCGCTCTTTGACAGCAACTGTGACGGTTCTTTTTCCACTGCCATTGCTTTTAGATTTTAATCATCGTTCATACCTCCTAAATCAAGTGCAACTACAAATACAAATACTGACTCTTTGTTTGCAGGTTCTCCGGTATTTAGACGACAGATGTAGGGTCCACAAGGAGACCATACACCATTGCAGGACCATTGTAGAGAAAAGGTTCCAACAGTCCAAGCTCATCATGCGCAATGATCTCTCTCAATCCATTCGCCATGTCGACCTTGTAATCACCATCGGTGGGGACGGCACGCTTCTTAAAGCAAGCCATTTTTTGGATGATTCTGTCCCGGTTTTGGGGGTTAATTCTGATCCTACAAATAATCTCGAGGTTTTTGTTTGTTGCCCTTTTAGTTTAGTTCATTTCTCAAATTAGGAACTGATCACTCAGTAATTTAGCTTCTGTTATAATGGTCAAAGGTCGAGGAAATGAGCGAGGAGTTTGATGCAACAAGGAGCACAGGTTTAAATTCATCTACTCCTCTCTCTTTTAAGTAGTATGTGTTTGTTGTTGTTGCCTTCATTTTTTTTTTCTTTCTTTTCTTGTCCCAGCATGTGCGTGTGCTCTTTTGTTTTCTACATGGCTAACTGGAATGTTGATTTAAAACTATTTCAGGTTATCTATGTGCTGCTAGAAGAGGAAACTTTGAACAGGTAAAATTGAATCCTTTCTGAAGCTACCTGACCAACCTTAGTAATTCATCAGATTCCAGGTGTGAAATATTTTGTTCCCTTTTCGACCGATCTTGACCTGACCAATTTGCCTAGGTGTTGGATGAGGTTCTGGAAGGTAAGAAACTACCAACTGATCTGTCAAGGGTTTCCTTGAAAATAAATGGCGAAAAAGTACCGACTTTTGCATTAAATGATATTTTGATAGCGCATCCATGCCCTGCTTCTGTATCTCGCTTCTCTTTCAGGTTTTTTCTTACCCTGCTTCTTTTATTTTCCTGAACGATGAATGAAATTATAGTCTTATATATATTGTTAAATACCAGTATACACATTTGATTTAGAATCAAAGTCAATAAGACGTAAATAAGATGTATTGATTTGTACTTACCAAATAAATTCTGAACATTTAAGCAGCCCATATAAATTCTGGACATTTCTTATATTTTTTATAACATGAGGGTGATAAGTTAGACATGCTACTAAATCTGTATGGACCTGGTCCACCTGTTTTTGATCATTGCACTGGTAAAATTTAACTAGGCTCGAGAGACTAAATGGTTTCAACAAACTCTTCTCTCTGTATGTAGAATCAAGAAAGAATGCGGTGAAACGTCCCGTTTAATCAACTGCCGATCAAGCGGCCTCAGGGTGTGCACAGCTGCTGGATCGACTGCTGCGATGCAATCGGCTGGGGGAATCCCAATGCACATTTCTATGCCTGACCTTCAATACATGGTGAGAGAGCCGATCTTGCCTCGGGAACTTGATATCCCATTAATGCACGGGTTTATCAAACCAGATAATGGTATTGTTGTTTCTTGGTATAACCAAGAGGGTATGGTGTATTTTGACGGTTCACATGTTTATCATAAGATTAAGCATGGGGATGAAGTTGAGGTTGCGTCTGATGCACCAGTTTTGAAAGTATATTTGCCAGGTAGTTTGTTAATATAGAAATTTGTTTATTCTTTTTTCTGATATAGATTAGTACTAGGCTGAGATTTTATCCATGTAAAAGAGATTGTGATTTGTTTGTGAAACCAGCTTTTTTTTAAAAAGAAAAAAGAAAATAGGGAAAAAGAAAAAAGAAAAACTCATCTCCATAAACTTGTTCTGCTGATACACAACAGTTGTGCGTTTTGTTTTCTATCTGCCACGGTTCTTTCAGGCAGCACTTCAAATTTTCCTTGACAACTAAAAACTCAGGTAGATATAGATGGTGCGTATGCATATGTTTGACATATTTTTTTTTTCACATTTTTGATGTTAGATGGTGCGTACTACGTACGTGTAAATTAATCGGCCCAAGGGAGGGTAAATAGGGTACTTGATGTGGACAAATAGAAACGTTTCATATATGAAGTGTGACAATCATTAATTTTTAGAATTTTTATCCAATCTACTGCGATTCAATTTCAACATTCTCTAAGCTCCTGCTTGTATGACCCAACATACTACATGAAAAATACAAGGGGAGGCACTGGCATGCATTGTGGTTGTACCCTTGATGCATTATTCAATAATCAATATAATTTAAGTAGGAGAAATAGACACTGCAGCTAAGTAGCATCACTACACTCCAAACATAAGACTCCATCATTGTGTTAACAAACTGCAACTAGATACTCTCTCGATTAAGTTCACATACATAAATAAAATGAAGCAAAAACAGAAAAAGGATTCAGATAAGAAGTTAAAATTTGCCCTTAGTCCCTTGTTTGATTCTTCAGATGGATCAAGTACCACACAACGGTGCAAAATATCGAAAATTTCGAGCGATTCAATTTTATGTTTGCTTAAATAAACATCTATTGTTGGTTTCTAAATATCGTACTTGCAAAGGTCTTCAAATCCCATAAACTCATGATTTTGGATCTTTGCTACCATATTGGAAATGCCAACTCCACCTGCATATATATGATGTATATTAGACCACAGCAACACAATCATAGGAGGAGAAATAAATATTAGTAGCTTGGACCAAATTGTTAACGTACCGAGAGAAATGGCGCTGACAAAGATAGTGAACGCCAAGATAAAAATTATAAGAGAAGCACGACCCATATATTGTATCATTTTGCGCACAAAATGCTGCCCGACCCAAGCGGCTATGGTCGCTACCACAATAAAATATAGGGCTACAATGAAAGAATAAATGTTCTATGAATTCATCAGCTCATACTATCTTTTCCATTCTTTTTATTTTCTATTTTGGGGGTTTTGGGGGGGGGGGGGGGGGGCAAAATACGCACCGTAGGGAACAGGGAAACGGTTAAGAAGGTAATATTCTACAACTGACATTGACGATGAGAATGTCATTGCAAATGTTGCCGTAGCGCTTGATACCTAAAAAGGAAGATGACATACTTTTCTTGAATGTTATGCTAATACTGGAAGAAAATATAAAAATTGAAAAAATAGCACTGCATGAAAAAGAAAAAAGGAAATGACTTGTGTCCTTGTATTGGTTCTGTTTAGTAATGTCTGGAAACACTTTCATGCGCACTGTTAATATCAATTGTACAATTCACATCAAAGAGCAATGAACTTGCCAACAGATGCAAACAATTAGTATTGGTATGTACCTGAGGGGGAACACCCAGTTCCAAAAATAGCGGGCCCATGATAAAGCCGCCACCGAGGCCCAAAAGCCCACCGACCAAACCGGCCATAATACCTAACAAGCAATAGATAACCAACTGATGCACCTTCAAGTTTGTGTTTTCAGTTCCCTTTGATGATATAATTCTCCTCCCTTGGTACAAGCTCACTGCTTCATATCCTGACACCCCCAGCGAAACTGGTATCTGTGACACCGGAAAACAAATCACGATGTCTCTTTAAATAAATCAAGAACTCATGTGTGCGTCATATTTGAAAATAAGCCCCTGATGGTAGTTCTGCCCGGGGATCTTGAAAGGCATTTATGCAAAATCTTGATTTTGCGCCATGAAAGGATATCAATGCAATGTTCTCTCAGAGAAATATAAATAATGATTATTGAAATATACAGGCTCCACAATTAAAAAATAAAGCGGGGAGAGAGAGAAACAGTGCCTGGAGCAAATTGAGGACCCAGTACCATGTGGAACATGTCGATGTGTAATTCTGCACATAAACAGAGAACCGATTAATGAAGTTGATGAGTAATTAACAATAGTAAGTCATGTGAGCACTCTTTAAACATTACTATTAATTAACTTATTACCTTTGTCACTTGCAAGACCAGGAAAGCCAACCACACAAACATCAAAAGTCCAAACTCCTTCCAGCACACATTTTCAATGATCGGAACCTGAAATAGAAACAATTTTTTGTCATACTAAAAGACATTCATGGCTGAAGAAACAAAAGAGACATCCTGGGATTATCTATACCTAGAAAAAAAATAGTAAAAAGGATGGAAATCAGGAACGTGCAGTTCATGATCGTTTAATATTTCATTTCCCATACCTCTGGATCCCGCAGTCGTTTTCCATTGTTTGAAGCACTGTCACTAGGCCCAGAAGGCAATGCTCTGTATTCCGCATCATCACCTGACAAATTGCAAATTACATTCTGATTCCACCGATAACTTCTCTGCAATGTGAGTTAGATATATTTGAAAGGTACCTTTAATCTCTTCACGTTTAGCAGCTTCCTGAAATAAGCCATACATAAAAAAGTTAAAAATAATGAATAAAAAATGTATCAGTAAGAGGTATTCTTTTTGTTTTGTGTTTTTAGCATTTATTTGAGCTACCAGGCCTAAGTTTTATTGGGCTGTACGGAAATTTGAAAGAAAAACATTACTGTAACAGCACCTGCAATAGAATTGTCTCCTTCTTCCAGGTCTCAACACCTTTCAAAAATGCCTTGGTTGATGTCCCTGAAAATTTTCAGTTTAAGCAAAAAAGATTAAAAAAAAGGTAAGATAGACTTTATTCAAGATTGGTCGAATCCTAATTTGTAACAAGAACCCTACAACCAGCTCACATGAAATGAGATGCCATCATTTTCCCAGTAAGAAACAATGAAAAAAACAAGAAAGCATAATAGTGCTTACAAGAACAAAAAAAATTAAGAAGAGAAAAACATATACCTATGAAGAGGACAATGAGGAGAACAGTGACCAACCAATCAGGGAAAATGACATTAAAAATAACTCCTATGCTAATCCCCAGCATAAGCATAGGTTGAATTAGTAATGCCAAGTCATAGTCTATGATTGGCATGTCTAAGGTCGGATGCCTCAATTTCAGGTTGTAGTACACTGTTGATGCTGCCGCTCCCATTATCATACCTAGCAGTCAATAATTCATTGCATTAATAAGATTAGTTGATTACACACCATTGTAGATCATTAAACAGAGATGCACATACACATTATACTGGTAAAGATAAGAGAGCGAGGGATCCTATACATTTTGAGATAGCTGTAGAGGACTTGGCATCAAAACCGATAATAAGAGTCAGCATCGGCACGTAAATGCCGCCGCCGCCGACCCCACCAACGCTTCCAAACGCGGACCCAAAGAATCCTATCAGAGAACCTAGCACTATTCTCCACCCAAGTTCCATATCCTGTTTTACCAACACCAAAAAAGTTTTCACATTTAGAGTAGAACTATGGAGAAATTTAAATGGTGATATGTGAGTTGTGTTAAGCCATCAGATCATGGATGGGAGATGTCATCAATGATAAGTAAAAATTAGTGATATGTAACTTGCATCAAGTTATCAATCAGGAGGCACGAGTATAAATAAAATTAAATTTACATCAGTTGCCGGAAGTTAAAATTCATGGAAAGCAAGGTTAAATTAACCAATTTATTGGTAATTTTTTTTTCTTTTTTTTTCTTTTTTTTTTTGAGATAGAGAGGGGGTCCAGCCTCCCAACTTATTGATAACTTGACGACTAAAAACTAAAAACTGAATAAAGAAGTTGCATGCAAATTACTTAATTATACATCATATCTGAAGCCAAATTAGATTAAATTAAATTGCACAAATTTAAACAATATAAAACGGGGATGCCGAATTAATCTTTGGTCAATGCATACTTTATCTCAAGCTAAGATCAGGAAATAATGCAAAAGGAAAAATTGACATGCATGCAACATAAATCTCTGAAGGTATTAGGTTAAATTAAATTGCAAAAAAATTGAAAAAAAAAAGAAAGAAAACTTACAGGCCAGACATGCTGGTAGGAATTGCCATTAGTCTGAAACAATAGGCTCGCCAAATTGGCCAAATAATTGAATTCTCCAATTTCGGTGTAGTTCCTTCCAGCACCTCTTAGCCCCACAAAATACTCCATTTCTTCAGGGGAAAAAATCCAAATAACCTGGCGTAAATAAGAAGTTCCTCTTCCTCAGCACGATCAATATTGTGCCAAGGGATCCCGAATAGAGGAATTGGAATGCAAGGATACCAAAAGAAAAATGGGGGAAAACAAAGATGGAAACTTTGACCCGAAAAAAAGAGAGAAAAGTTGGGATTTGGGATGAGATTGGGAGTGGAGTCAAAAGGTCAAGGAGAAGAGGCGGGAGGCGCCAACATCGGTGCTAATTTTAGAGAGGGAGGAGATCAAAATCCAAGAGAGTATTCTTGGTTTCTCTCTTTGGTTTTTGATTTTGTTTTTTCTCCTTAATTTTTTTTTTATTCTCCCCTCTTCCTTGAGGATGAAATAAGGAATGCTCCTCTATATATAGGCGAGAAGAACGAGAAGTGTCATGTGCGAGAAGCCTCAAGTCCCCTCCAAACTAATTGCTAATAAAAAAATACATAAACAAAACGCCGAGAGAGAGAGAGAGAGAGAGAGAGAGAGAGAGAGAGAGAGAGAGACCTTAATTTTAATTAACCTTGATTTGATGAACATTAAAGAGAGAAATTCAAAAAATAGTAAGTTGATTTGGTTGCCGTTGACAGCACAGATTTGAAATGAAGATGCCGCGCCGCCAACAACCCACCTATCACTGTATGAATGAATTGACTGCCATCATCACAGTTAAAACTTCAAAGAGATCTCCCCACCGCTTATCAACTTATTATATATGAAAAGCTATATAGTTGAGATAACTTATACAGCCTCCGATCGCTAGCAAAGTAACATGGATATGAGCCACAAAATTAGCATCTATATATTAGTGAAAATCAGGACCCTCAAAGAGTAAAAGGTCTTTTTATGTACAAGCTCCTCTCTTTAATTTACTTTGCACATATATCTACCTTGTCCTCTGTGTGTGTCTCTGTGTGTGTCTCTGTGTGTGTGTGTGTGTCTCTGTGTCTCTGGCATTGCATTTTGTTGGAGAAAAAGAAAGGGCGAAAGTCACCCATATCTCACATGATAGTTAATTAATTCGTTTTAATGCCAGTAGTTTGGAAGGTGCTGTTGAGCAACAGTGACAACAACAATTAATTAATCGGGCACATTAAGCAAGTGGTGAAGATTGGTTGTGGTTGGGATAAGATCCAAGCCATCAAGCAGGCAAGAAGACTTGGCTCGGCTCCTACAATTACAAATGTCGAGTCCACGTACACAGATCTCGATCTTCCGTGCCATCATCGGTGTGTGTGCTCGTGAGAAGTCGGAAAGAAGTAACCTTTGACCCTTGAGCGATGTGCCACCGAGGACCAGGCGGCGGCGGCGAGCGCAACAGAAGATCGTACACACATGCGCCACAGCATCCACGCGTCTCACGTGGCGTTGGAAGTTCTCTTTAATCTTTTAACCTGTTTGGTTCCATGTTTGTGGTCCCTTCTCCTGTTGCAATTGTTTTCACTTCAAAACACTCCATCTCTATTTTACCATTATCAACTTATTTATCCTCATCTTCTCAAGCAACTATCAGTCTATCACTCAAAAATTAATATTATATTACATTTCTCCAAATAGAATATATATGTATATATATATATATATTATTTTTTTGAATGTTACATATAGTTCCTAAGCTCTCACCCATAATCAACTCAATTGTTTGTGATCAATTTTTATTTAAAAAAAAATAACCAATATATGTATGTATTGGCGCAACGGTCAAGCGTGTATTCATGTAATATTTAAATAAGTATTGAACAATAACCAAAAGTGTGGATTTTAAAGAATTCAATAAACAAGTTCCAAAGATCAAGCCAATTGTTAACTACTATCAAAATGTATTTTGATTCGGTCAAAACCGCCTGTCAACATTTATATATCAATTAAAATCTGAAAATTTTAATATAAAAAAAATAAATCGAATTAAAAATATAAGAAAATGATTGAAAAATTGCAAGATGTGAGCAAAACGGGAATGAGAGTCACGTTCTCAGTTTCCTGAGAACGTTACTGAGAGTAAAACTCCTAGAGTCTAGGACCGTTACGAAGAGTAAAACTTTCAGAGATTTTTTTTAATTTGAATTATTTTGAATCTTGTCTAAAATTTCAAACAGTTTGAAAAAAAATAATTTAAAAATCTGGGAGCATGGATAGCAGTAGCGGCTCCAGTCCTAGAAGCTCCAATGATAGTAACAGTCCTAAATCTTTCTGGGAACGCGACTCCTAGTCCCGTTTTACTCGCATTCCGCAAATTTCCCATAATTTTCTTATATTTTTAATTTGATTTATTTTTTACTTATATTAAAAAATTTTAGAATTAAAATAAACAAGCGTACATCAATATTATCAATATTATAAGACAAAACAAACAAACAAGTGTACTTATATAGAAATTTTTTCTTGTACTACTAAACTTTTGGTTCAAGGGAGCATTTGATGTAAGGTAACTATTTTTGTATATTTAAAAAATGAATAAAAAATAAGAACCGGCATTTATATTAGTGGCTAAGATAATATATTATTTTTGGGGGGTTTAGGTTCAAAATCCAACCAAATAATTTTCCGTGCATATTTAAAATTGAAATAATCGTTTTCATTGTTATCTGAAAAGGAGGATTAAAGATATCATTACTTCTGAAAAGACATCAAAAGTTGAACAGATAGATCTTGACTGGTGTTAATGAAAAATAGTAATAATTGAAAAGTATTAATACAACAACCAACGAAAAGGCTAAATAATTACTAGGCAGAATATTCCTTTCCATCGGATTCCGAGTCACAAAAAGAAAAAAAATCTATCACACGGATTAAACAAATAAAATCAAGAAAAAAGGCAGAATATTCCTTTCCTTCCTTCATCCCGAGATTTTTGTCTTCGCGGGGAAGGAATTATTTGTGACGACACACAAAGTTGAAGGGAAATTCATTCAAAAAGAAGAAAACAAAAAAGGTTGAAGGGGATTTGTTTGATATTTTATAGTTGACGAGACAAAAACAGTACAAATTTTGAGTAGGAGATTTCGACACGAGCGTAGGAGAGTCGTGTGGAACTCGTGTTTTTCTTTGATATAAATATATGCATGTATTTTTCCTCTCAAGATAAATCAAGAAAAAATTAATGGATTCTTTTAAGATTGTAGAAATCCATACACACGCATTTAATTTTATATTTGACTAATTATATTATATTAGGTCAAAGAAAATGTGGGTGATTTAGGATGGAAATTGAAGAAAATGTGAGGATTGAAAAGCAGAGTAGAGAATTGCAATAATTGAGCGTGCATTATTATATTTAGTTTTATTCCCAGTAAGTTAGACTTCACATCACTCACAAATTCTCATTATTTTACACAATAATTCTCATATAATTATTAGTTTGCGTACACTTTTAGGTGGGTAATTAATTCGGGAGTATATCCGATTTAGACCCACCAAACCAGTTCTAGATTGCATGACTCCAATTATTATTTTGGCAAAATTTCATATATATCTTTCTAAAAACTTTAAATTACGTATTTTTTTTCTTTTAAATTTTGTAATATTATATTTATCCTTTTAAACTACTATGTTTTAAAACTCAATTTAACATCTTAATATATATTTTTATGATCATTATATATTAGACTTATGTTATTTACATCGTCTCAATAATAACTCTTCAAATACCAAAATATATTTAACCCCCCCTTTTTTTCATTTACAAAGAATTCGATTTCAATTTCAAAGAATAAAAATTCTTCGATAATTGATATTCATATTTCATAACTATATTTATAGTATATTTACTGAGAATTCAATTTCAAAAAAAAATTATCTATTATTTGCAATAAGGGTAAATGAGAAATTTATAAATATAGAGTTAGTTTTAATGAAAAAGATAATATATTGAATAAATACGAGAGTTTTCATAATTTGAAATTCGAGAGAGTAAACACGATAATATGAAATTTAGAAAGGAAAATATATAATTATGAAGTTTTAGAAGGGTATATATGAAAATATACATTATTAATTAAGCAATGTCAACATAGATGAAATGAGGGGGCCAATTTTTTGGGAACACTGTTATTTAACTTTTTTTTGGACAAATTTAACCCCGCCTGCTATGTCCCATTCTATTGTATTTTTTTTTTTTACCACTGTTATAACCTGATAAAATTTTTAAAAATTTCCTTAACTGATGTTCCTAGTTTTCACATGAAAACAACAATATAAGACAGATCTATAGAATGACATCTCTCTGTCAGAGCAAAGAGCTGATAAAATATATCTTTCATAGGCAATTTTTCAAAAAACAGAGTTCACACAAATGCATGAATTGGTTTGGTTATAAATACAATCCTTGAAATTCATTCTGGAAAATTGAACGATAACTTAACATTGAATAGCACGGAAGGTTACTTTCATCATTTTAAAATTGCATCTGGATTCTGGTGTCAATGTCATATAGAAAAGGAAAATCTTAAGAGACACCCCACTGCATCATTAAAATTAAAATTAAAATCGGAACAGCGTGAATCGTGCATGTCTTCATGCCTTTGTTTTCATACTCTCCGCTCATAATTTTCTATCGTAAATTTAATTCACTTTTGTTTGAAAACATTAATAGTTCTTTTCACCACCGTACAAAGCGTAAAAACAAAAGCAACTTCGTTACTTCAACGCAAACACTGTATGGCAAAACAGAGCATCGCGCATTTGTTTGTTGTGGGCTTGCGAGGATGGGCCTTCTTTAGCCCTTTGTTTATTGCTAATCTGCCATTTCATTTCTTTCTCAACCTTTTTTTAATAGGTATATATATTTTCATAAAACCAAATTTTCAACTTAGTATTTTTCAAAATTGCTTTACATGATTCGGCATCTCAAATTCGAAGGCGTGTAAATTTAATCTTTTCTGCTTGAAGCATAGTTTTGTGAATTATGAAATTGGGAAAATATGAAAAAAAAAAAACTGAAAGCGAGGAAAAGGAAAGAAGGATAAAATTGTAAAATTCAAGTTCATAGGACTGACAGAAATAAAGTTTTTGAAAATTGTAACGTGGATGTGAGGATCCGATTTTTTTTATTAAGAAAATAAATAATAAAAATTAATAAAAGTAAGTAAATAACGCGAAAAATTACAGATGTAGGAGGTACAATTTTTCTTTACCCATCCAAGAACCATTTTTCCCACCCAATGGCCAAAACGGCCAAAATTTGAAAAATTTGAAAAATGAAATAACGAAATGTAAAGGACGGTGAAAAGAAGCCCGTCCGACACGGACGAGGAAGACAAACACGTCCAAGATGGATGGTGAACCAACCCATGTCTCACCCATGCGCCTCTTCCATATGTCCCTTCACGCACGTCTATCCACGCGCACGTCTCTCCGGGCGATAGTGTGGACGGGTTACTGATTCCCGTCCCACTTTGAAGACAGTGCGTCCCGTGGAACCCACGCCACGCTACGCCACAGCGGGACCCCATGCGTGTGGACGGGAATCAATAACTCGTCCACTATGAAGATCGTGCCCTGCCCCCCCAGACCGTGTGCCACGTGGCAGAGGTGCCAGTTGGACAGGTCTTTTTGGTGCTGCACACGACGTGCCAGATATTTCGGCACATTTGAGATTTGATGATATTTTCAGACAGTTACAGTCGGAGGCCACACATGTATCACGGCTACCTCATACAAGCTCATCGTACATGCATTATCCATATCCACATCTAGCTCCGGTGTCGATGCAGTATCCATATCCATCTTCTGGCCCATCGATGCAACCTTATTATGGGTATCCACAAGCGCAGACATACGGCTAAGGTCATGCACATCCTGTTCCTACGTCACAGACATATCTGACATGGCAGGCCCCGCTGATGCCACATAAGCCACGGACGCCACATATGCCATCGGCACAGGCGCCTCCGGCGTGGCAACATGTCCAGCAGATGCCTCAGATACCCATGACACATGCATAGATATCACAGACATATCCAACGTGGCAGATCTCGTCCATGCCACAGATACGCATGACACAAGCACAAGCACCTGCTACGACAGAGGCGCCACAGACGTGGTACGGACTCCAGAGCCTTCTTGCAGATCCGACATCAAAGCCTCCTACAGCTGCACAACAGGTGCCCCTCGGTAGCTCTTACGCTTGCACTACTGCCATGCCTTCATAGTCAGCGATATTGTAGCTATATATTTATCTTGAAATTACTAATTTCTTATTATTATCATGTAATTATATAAAGTTTTAAATTTGCAGAATGTCCAAGTCGAAAGTGATGTATCGCGGTCGTTAGAGGATTATGACGATACAACCCCGCTGGGGCGAGGACTTCGAAGAAAGAGAGCGGTATCCAAGTATACACCGAGTATTTCTTAGCCTTTTTTTTGTATGTCATGACTTTATTTAGTACGTCTTATTTATTTTGAGGACCTTGGATCGTTATTTTTATTACTTTATAATGGAGGTTTTTTATGGACTTTATGAAGATACCATATGAACTTTATTTTATAGGCTTTATATTATTATGGAGTTTATTTATAGTTTTGATCATAATTATTTATTTTGTATGAAAATAAAAAAAACACATATTTATTACAAATTTTCCAAATGGTAAGTAATAAATTCTTAAAAAATCGTACATATTACATAGCAACAACAACAAAAGCAATAAATAAGGATCAAAAATAAACTCGAAAGTATACATAATCACCATAATAAATACATAATAATAACTCTTAACAAATATACATTCATATTTAGGAATAAATCATTATAACCCTAAGAAATACCCCTACGGGCACGATCCCATAGCCTTCGTAATCGTAGGTTACTACCCATGCTCGAACCTACAAGAAATATAAAATTTTATGATGTATTACTAATTATTGTATAAAATTTGTTATAAATAATAATAAACAAAATGAATGAAAACTTGGTTGCATGTTTCGTTGCGTGCAATGAGTTGTTTGATGGTTAATGGAGCTACAACCATCGCAAGGTGGAGGACCTCTCCTACCTTCCATTCGATCAATGATCATGGGAATACATGTGTGTTTTCTTCTACCTCTTTGCACTAATGTTTTGTTAGGAATAATTTTCTCGCCGTCGTATTCTAGCCCATCTTCTTCCTTCCCAAAAATTTCAAACTGACCTTGCCATGTGTTCACCGGTGCTTCAGTGCTATAAAATCGATGAGTGTACTCATTTGGATTATAACTACGTACCGCATATATTTTCAAGATATGACAACATGCAAAAAAATGTATTATCCGTTTTACGACATTTAAATTTGGGTTTCTTTCCTTCCGCTAGATCAACCTTGTAGCTTCTATCTTCTCTACTATTTGCGTAACTCTTTCGTTTTTAGCGACCACCTCATATCGATCTCTCACAACATCGTATTCGATGACTTCAAGATTTTGTGTTTATATTACCGCTTCTTCAAGTTTGGCACTAACCATATCAGAGAATAATTGCCCTTTACGCGCTAGCTCTGCTACTTCTATCCATCTTTTAGCAAACCAAGCAACATACTTATAGTAAGTCGTTTCCACAATAGCACACAATGGAAGGCCCCGACATACTTTGAACATCCGATTAAGTGATTCTGCACCATTGCTTGTCATTATGCCCCAACGATATCCTCCATCGTAGCGTTGGGACCATTTATAAGGGCACCATTCTGTTTTTTTGTCTGTTTCATCTAATTTTTTGACATATTTTAAATATTCATCTAACTCGTAACTCCAGTTTCTTATCTCATTCATACCTTATTTGAATTCACGCAGAATATGTTTCCTATATGTCGCTTTAAAATTGTCGGTTGCATTTTGATTTCTACAAACTTTTAACAAGTTTTCGGCGATATGTTGTGCACATAAACAATGGACGACTTGATTTTGCTCTTCGTACCCCCCGAATTGAGGATTATGAAATACATGCTTAATACCTGCGTGCGATAAAAAATAACACATAGTCGTCTATCTTCGACAACTTCACGTCGCAACCATCTCATAAACCATCCCCAGTTGTCACCAATTTCTTTTTCAACAAGTCCGAATGCAAACGGCAACAGATGGTTTTCAGCATCATAAGCGACAACTATCAGTAACCTCCCATTATATCGTTTGTGCAGAAAAGAGGCATCTATACTTATATCAGGACGTAAGAACCCAAATGCTTGAATACACAGAGCAAATGCCAGAGCACATCGTGTGAATTGATGCACAGCAGGATCTGCCGTGGGATTAGACTGCAACTCTATTTTAGTACCTGGATTAGACATACGTATAGGATTAAATAACCGAGGTAAAAGTGCATATGACCTATTCGATGACCCGAATAATTGCGCCATGTCGATATCTCTTCCTCGCTACAGCTTGTTATACTTCAGGTTTACTCTTGGAAGTACTTTTCTTACCATTCCGCGGACAATTCTAACTGACGTTTCTAAATTATCGTCCAATTAATCCTTAATAATGTCAGCTATTAATCGAGAAGTGAGCTGAGCATGGTTAACTCTAGCAGCTGTGGTGGTACATGAGTGCAAAAATCTACAGGCCTTAATAGCCCAATCATCGTCTACTTGGGTTGGTGTTGCATATAAACTCCAGTTGCAATTTGGATACTTACATTTCACCTTATATTTTTTCGTACTACTATCGGTTACGACTATTTCTTTATTTTTTTTCAATATGAAATTTTTGAACTACGAGAATAAGATATTGTTTCGAGAGAAATGTTTTTTTCTCTATGAGAGGACCCTCCAATCGGGCACGTGCACCGACAAAATCAGTATCAGCACGTGCAAAACCTGATACATCATTAATTATCCTAGCTGGATATTCTACATCTCTATTAATAAATAGGATGTTCTTTCTTACATTGTAATAAATTTCTATTTGAGCAAACCTCCTCCTCCTCCTCCTCATCATCATCATCCTTATTCTCACTATCAGAATCAGACTCTTCATTCTCATCGAACCCAATATGATAATTAGAATCTTTTTCCTCATCGTCTTCTTTTAGGAGATCTATGAATGAATTAACATTCATCACAGCAGATGAAGGTCCAGCATTGTTTCAGGAGCTATTAACTGCTAAATTACTCGAAAATGGTTCCTCATTCCCAAAGCTTAACACGGATTTCAGATTTACATACAGTTCAATCATTATCATTTGGGAAGTAACTAGGTCATAAAAGGTTTTCCATGATATCTCATTATTAACTAATAGTACGATAAACCATTAACATCCAGGTATTCCGCTATTTACTTTACCATAAATTTTAAGAGAGTACCGACTCTCTGATACCCGTAATTCGGTATATATTTCATTTATTATATTTTGAAAGGTAGTGGACTCGTTGACAGAGAATGTAAATCGAGGATCGATGGTGTACTCGGCTCCAAATCGTCCATAAAACACCTCACCCCCAAAATAAACATTTACATGTGGCATTTTTAATTTTATCTGTAAAGTTTTAGACAAAATACTCGATTTAAAAAAAATTAATGTGTATATGCCTTTTGATATTTGAGAAAAATAATAATAAAAATTAATTAAGTACAGAAAGAGAAATTGTTATTTTCTTCCGCTATTTTTTTACTATGTAATTTTTATTATTTATTTTCTTAAATAAAAAAAATGATATATATGTGTTTGTGTGTATAAAATAAATAATTATATTAATATGGAATAAAATTGGAATTACACGAGTGGTCCTAAAAGTATCACTCCTTTCTCATTTTGGTCTGTAATATTTGAAAATTATCAATTTAGTCCTTCAAGTATTTTTTTTGTTACCATTTTAGTCCTTAAAGTTTCAAACGTACCATTTTAGTCCCCATTATTTTCTTACTTATTTAATTTTTATTATTTATTTTTTAAATAAAAAAATCGGCCTTTATGTTTCTAATTTGTACCAAATTTATCCCATATTTAATTTCCATTAAAAAAATGATAATTAACCTATCATAGAAATATAATTATCAAACAAATCAAATAATACAAATAATATGAAACAATACAAACAATATTAAATTAATAATTATTAAGACTGATCTAGACATAATTATTAAATAATATAAAAAAAACATTATTCACCACATCACATACCAATTAAATTAATATTAACATATATGTTGGTGCCAATTAATGAATAACATTTACATATTTTTTTTTCAAAAATATAAATGTAGGACCAATTTGATATAAATTAAAAACTTGATAGGTACAATTATCATTTTTTCATGATAGGCGTGATTATAATTTTTTAAATGAATAACAAATGTAGGATTAATTTGGTATAAATTTAAAACTCCAGGGACTAAATTGGTAGATTTAAAGTTTTAAAGAATAAAATGATAACTAAATGATAAATGATAAATGAGTGATGTTTTAAGAACTTTTTGTATAATTTATTATAAAATAATAAATGAAATTTAAAAACTAACCGATTTGTGAGACTCTGATGACTTTCAACTCAGTCAAATTTTACGTCGCGTTTTTTCTTTTATTTTCTTGATGAATGAGTTTGTGTATAAGATACTACGTCTATCAGGCTATTTTCAGTGGTACTTTAAAAAAAAGGACGTTAAAAATAAATCCTCCAACATAACTGAGGGTGGGGGAAGGAATTTTACTTTTCGGACCGAAATAATTAAGGGTAGGGAGATATTACCTTTGTATAATGCCAGTAGGGGATTGATAAAATTCGGAGGTGGGACGAGAAATACTTTACCGTGTACTATTAAAAAAATATTAAATTAAAGTTGGACGAGATTTGGAAAAAAAACCCAGAGGGCCAAAGTTCTATTTAGCTGCTTTGGTGGGTTGGGGTAGATGTAAGCTGTGGGACGGGGGTAGAAAACCCGTCCATGGTAATGGACGGGGATAGAAATCCGTGCTTGTTATTTTTAAATAAAAGTTTTCTCTTTTCCTATTTTTTTTTAATTTTTATTATTTATTTTTTTAAATAAAAAAATCGGTGTGAGGATAGTTTATATTAAGTTTGTAAAAGGGAAGGCGAGAAAATGAAATGTGAGTTGAGAAATATCTTCGATAATAAAGGCGAAGGCGGGGTCCTAAATGGAAAGAAGTTAGAGTACGGCCACGGGTTTGCTCGTTTAATTACAGCAGGGAAGGAGAGGATGGGAAGGATGCAAAGAAAGAAAAGAGAAGAGAAGAGTGAGACGTAGATTGAGTCGTATTTTCCCCACCACCCGATCCATGCTCTCCCTCTCTCTCTCGCCAAACCCTCAATCTCCATCCTCTCTTCGCCGTCCTCGGCCTCCTCGTCACCATGCCAATTCCAACATCCGTGGGCGCGCGCGCGCAATTGCCTGCTCCGCCGAGGGCAAGGGCAAGCACACTCCACGCTCCCGCTCCCGGACGACGCCCAGTCGCGCCGGAGGAGGAACCACCCCGCCGCCGGACCCGCTCCTCAGCGGCCCCGCCCCCACCCAGAGAAATCTCCCTTGGTTTCGCTGGCGGACTCCAAGCCCAGCCCCCTCTCCCCTCCGCCTCCAGGTAATTCATTTCATTTATTAATTCATTCATCGATTAATTAATTCCCTTTCCTTTCTCACCTTCCCCCTCTGTAAGCTGATAATGAAATGGCCTTATCTTACCCGACTTTCTGTCTTTGTGCTGAATTCGGATATATTCATTCTTGCATGAATGGAGCATTGCAATGCCATGACACCATGTCAGGAAGAAGCTTTTATTGCAACATCGTTCTTCTCTAATCTCCAGCCTGTTTTTTTATTAAAATAACTGTTCAATGTTCATGCACTTAAAAACTAATCGGCTTAATTTAAGTACTTGTTCTGTATCAACACTTTCTAGAATCAAACAATTAATAAATGCCGAAAATAAAGATGTTTCACTAAAACTCTAAAAACATCCTTATTTTATAGAGAAATGGTGAGAAACACGTGGCAGAACCCAAGCAACACAATAGCAATGTATCACATAAGACCAAAGATAACAAGAGAGTAAGTGACTCCTCAGCAAACGACTTCTTGCGGTACAACAGCAGCTCTGACATTGCTGACATGGCTGGAGAGCTACAGGTATCAATCGTCAGATACAAGAAGACTTTCCCTTGGCGCCTTTTTAACCCTAAACTTCAGGTAAATTTCAAACAAACTTTTTAGTAATTCATATATGTATGTCATCTTCAATATAAACATGCATAATAGTACCAAAATCTCTATTTTTGCCTGATGTAACTTGTTCAGGTGGATCTGGTGTCAGCAGTCCACATTGCAGACAGAAGGTGCGTTAAAATTTTTTTAAATGTCTTCTTTCGACATCTCTACAAAATTTTTAAACATGTCACAGAGTTTTCATTAAATGTTGTGCTGCACCCTCACATGAACTTAGGTACTTTGAGATTTTGCAAGAGAGGCTAGCTAGCTATGATTGTGTTTTGTATGAGGGGGTGGGAGACAAAGATGACCCAAAGCCAGAGACTGAGATGGAAGGATATAATATTACTGGCTTCATTCAACGGCTGATGGGGTATATTCTTTCCATGGATTTCCAGTTGGATTGCGTCAACTATAAGTGGCATAATTGGTATAATGCCGATCTTGATTGGGACACCTTTCAGCGCCTTCAGGTTCTTCTTTACACCTTTTCCATGCTAATGCACAAATTTTGAGGGTTTTAATTGCGTGATCAATTTCAGGAGGAAAGGGGAGAAACATTTTTGGCAGCTGCAAAAAATGCATTGGGGACTGCTTTAAAATCTGATGTGGATTCTAGCGACGTGCAATTAGGCTTTGATTCCTTAAGGTCGAAATTGCTACGTGTCTCCTGGATCATACCCATGCCGCTTGCCATATCTCTTGTTATAAATATGACATGTTCGCCAGACAGTCCTGAGGAAGATAAAGATGATATGGACGATTTTGGAAACATTGTCAGCGAATTTTTAGAGTTAGGATTAGAGTCAGGGTTGAAGGTTATTTTGGCACGGTCATTAACCTCTATGTAAGTATTTCTTTCTAGGATCCTCATCCAAAGTGGTTTGTTTGAGGGGTGGATGGTAGTATTCGGTAATTTTATTGATCCGCATGCTAATGTGAACCCATGTTTGCAGCCTGTACATAATCTAAGCATATCTGGTGTAAGTACCAAATTGAACAACAATCTGAAAGCATGCCAGCTAAAAAGGTCTATGCTTAGAAAACATGAAATTGGTGAAACTCATACCTACTTGCTACCTGAAAGTTACAAACAGTGCAATCTTCAACTTCCATGCATGAATGCTGAACAACAATAAAAGAAATAAATTATCACGAACAAAATGAACAACACTTTTTTGTTTTATCTAAGTACTGGCATCTTGGTTTGGGCCACCACTGATGCAATTGGAGAAAAGTTAGGGAACTTGATGTTGATGTTTTTCTTTTATTCTGTTGGAAAAACAGGTTTGCTAGTGAAATTTATGCAGACTTGGAGGAGGATTCTGTAATTATAGGCGAAAGAAACAAGGCGGCATTAGAAGAATTAAAGAAGGCAATATCAAGAGGTGAAAAGAGAATAGCGATATTTTACGGGGCAGGTCACATGCCTGATTTGGGCCGCAAGCTGAGACGTGATTTCAGCATGGTTCCAACTGATGTGGATTGGGTGACTGCATGGTCCATAAGAAAAAACAAATCAAAAATTTCGGGCCTGTTTTTCCAGAAATATATTGGGAGATATTTGCCTTTCTCCAAGGAAATGGGGAAGATGTTAGTAGTGGGTTCAGTTTCCTGTAGTTTCCTATTGTTGGATCTCTGGCTATGGTGGTCGGCATTTAATGTGGCTTACCGAACTGGGTTTCAGATGGTTCGGTTGGTGCGGTCACTAGTTATTATGTGATAAAGTGAATAAGCAAAAACAATGTAACTTTTTACTTTTGAAATATAGGTTGTCAAAAGTGTCGGTTTTCATTTGCAATTCTTTTTTTTATCTTTCTAGGTAGCTCTGTTGCAGGATTGCAGGGCACAGATGAGTACGTCTACTCAAAAGAGGTGAAAGTGGAGAATGGTTTTTAAGGCTGGATGAGAAGGGTTGGTTTTCATTTTCCTTAGCATGATCCATCTCAGTCGCAGATCGGCTAAAATCATGACGTAGTTGAGATAAAAAGTTTTTGAATCAAATAAAAAGTAAATAAATATATGCACGTCCAATCGTCCACAAAACAGGAGCTGGTAAGAAAGAAGGGTAATTTATGGCCTTTCGGCATTTTACATGGGTAGAGCAATATACAATTTTTTGTGGGGTTGTGTATAACGAATAATGTATCCTGAACTTTCCAGGGTTTTGTGCTTTTTTGCATGCTCGCTACAAAGAAATCAGGAGAGCTCACAATCTCATGCTCCATTTCAGGGCCGCTAAATCGCATCTTAGTCCTACATTTTTCTCTTTGTGTTTTTTAAATGAAGAATGAGCCACGATTCTTCCAGAGGTCAACCAACCATAGCTGAGCTTACGATTTTAAATTGATGAATATGTAAGAAACATTATAATAGTTAACAGCAAATGAAGATAACACCGACATATGTGAAGATAAACAAAAAATCATAAAATGTTACAGAGAAGAAAAATTAAGCCAAGCAGGGACAAACAAGAGATACTCTAGTGGTATGTTGGCAAAAGAGCTTCCTGGGGTTCCAGACTTCCAGCTCTGCTTTCCTTTTTTTTTTTCTTCTACTTTTTCTTATGAGTTGACATTTCAAGGTAGTACTATGCAGTCCGTCTACCATTCACTTCGCCATTTGCTTGATTTAATAGATAAACTTTGGAAATATTAATCTATACATGCATTTACATTTGCTTTCTTTAAACACAGCTAGACAAAAAAAATTATAAATCAATATAAAAGGTAATGATCATGCATATAAACAAATGAATTAATTAACAGAACACTTATACATTATGACTACTTTTTCATTGATCAAACTAAATCCTTCCAATGCAACTATCTCTGCGGCAGTCTCGAGTAATGAGGGATTGAATTAAGCGGTACAGTAGAGAACTCAGAGCTGTTTTCTTGGTTGCTCGAGTGATTTGTGGGTGTATAGGAGGAAGCAATGCTCTTACTAGTACTAGAATCTGATGGATCGGAGGTCACAGTTTTATCTTGGTTGCTTGACGAGGCTTCTCTTTTCTCTCTTTCCTCGGCATCTTTTAGAAGAAAATCAACCCACAGATCAGCAAATGACTCCTGATTAAAAAAAAACAAAAAGGACAAAAAGAAGCATTTAAAAAGATGTGAAATCTATTAAGGTTTACCTACTATAAAGTTTAAACCCTTGAATCAATTATTTAAAATACAAAACTAGAGTGATATTTTGAGCAAAGCAGGCAAATGATCATAAATCACCGTTATTCCCATTTTGACCCCAATAGTTTGAAGGTGTCATTCCCATATCCCCCCCTGAAAATTTCAATTTGAACAGAATTGGTCCTGCAGCTCACAAGTGGAATGAGAATCCTTGCTAGTGCAAAAATGGATGATGTTATCAGCATCCATGCAATCCAAATTGTTAATTTGGATGCAACCATGAAAAATATATACTGACGATGATGAAGAGACCTACTTGAACAAATCAAAACTTCACAAACCAAAACAGGAATTTTGATGCTTTTGAAAACCATGTGTAATACAGTCTGATATGTACTATGTCAACTAAACTGAAAAAAAAAATGAGCTCACCTGATTGTTGGGAGAAGCTTGCATGGATGGGTGGGACCCACCTAAAATGCCACCTACTAATTTGCCAGGCAGACCCAGCACACCACGGACCACTCCTTTGCCCGCTGTAGTCTGAGCAACACCTATTCTTTGTTTGTCTTCTTCTGAAAACCCTAGCATCCTTACCATCAGGTCCAGTACCTAGTTTTGAAATTTCCAACAAAAGCCATAAATGAATACATGGAGAAGCAACTTCCATAACAAATTCAGAGGGCATTCAGTACTAATAGCTAATGAAAGGGAACTATAAAGATAACATGCTCCAAATTAAATCTCCCAAAAATAATGATGGACTGTATATAATCTCATAACAAGCTCAATGTATTATATTCATTTCTTAAGAGTATCTCTGTACCTTCATGCCTTATGATGTTTCAAACTAGGTGCTAAACAACATAAATAATAAAATTAAAATATGTAATTTTTAATAGCATATTTCTTCAAACTTGTCAATAGTTGAGTATTTTATTATTTCGGCACTTTTGGAGGAAAAAAAGTACCTCTTTGCTATGATTCCTCTGGAAGTATGTAACGAGCAATTTAATCACAATACGCCTGAAAGAAACATAGTACTCGATCAATGTTAGCTATCCCATTAAATAATTGTTATAAACGAAAGCACCTGAAAGAAAATAATTCTCACAACAAACATAATTCCAAATAATCCCGTCTATGTTAAATGCAATGCTATACTTCTGCCTGCCCAATGCAAACTGCACAGAGAGAGAGAGAGAGATTATACCTGTCTACTTGGTTATCGGAGTCATGAGACATGCGATTAACAGTTGTCATGCTTTTCTCCAAAGCAAGCTGCAACCTTGATTTATCATCTTCAAGCTTTTGTATGAACCTCTTCGCATCTGCTAACATGCCTTCACTTTGTGAAAGCTTCAACGTTGCTTCTTCTTTTTCTCTCTTTACTGTTTCAATACCTTCATTTGCAACCTATTTTCATGCAGAGAAAGACACCTCATTAGTTTTTAAACCTCCTTTTTCACATATGACAAAATAAATAACATAATTCATTTCACAATCATTTTGTTATATTCAAAATAATAGTACAATACCAAATTAACAAATAATACAAGAGCACCTTGATACACAGACCTTCAGCTGATATTTCTCTATGAATTTTAGCTTGTGCAACATGTTTTGGAAAAAATAAGCAACACTTTCTGTAATGAAGTTTCACAATAAGGTTACATTGTATTACCCTCAAAGATTCAGAAACTTTAGCAACTTCTTCTCTTGCCACAGCCAAGTCTCTCCCAAGCCGTTCCTAAATATCAATGCAACAGTTTCATATAACAAAGAAATCAAGAGTAATAAGGGTAAAAAATCCATATTAAAAACATTTGATAAATACGTGTTACCTTAGCTTCACTCTCTGCATAGTATTGCCCAAGAGCAGTTTGGAGATTTACCAACTCGGTGTTTTTCGACTCAAGAGAGCTCATGCAACTTGAGAGCTTTTGTCTTAAATTATTAATTAATTCATTTGATTTTTGAATTTCTTCTTCCCTTAGGGCTTTGATCTCTTCTTTCTTGGACATCTCTTGTCTCAAGGCTCTCTCTAATTGCGCTATATGTGCCTTTTGGTTCTCCACAGTTGCCTCCAGTTCTTCTATTATTGAATCTTCATTTTCCTGTCCGAAAGAATATCGAAAAAAATAACTTATTTGTCTGTGTCTCTGTGGAAAATTTCAGACAACCTCACATTTATAATTTCAACAAACACTCTTATATTTATGAAAAAATTTGAAAATGTCAAGTATATCCTAAATGAACACTGACACATTTCAAGAAGCACATTTCCATCAAGTACAAGTATGCAACAAAAATAACACCTTGACAAGAGACTTGTCGTTCTCAATTCATGAAATTTAAAAGCAACAGTTAATCAAAAGAAACAAAAGGAAAAGAAGAGGTTTTCCATACTTTATCAAGTAAATGCTGCTTCAGCCGGCCTAATTCTTGTAGAGCCTTGTCTCTTTCCTTACTAGTTTCTTCTATTTTTTTCTCTAATGAAGCTATTGAAGATTTCATCTCTTCTACAACCTTAGGAGCATAAAATGTTACAGAAGCATAACCAAAACTGATGTGTCCAAATCTAAAAATGCATAAAAGAGATCAAAAATAAAGAAAACACCTTTTCTGAGAGCGAAACCATTCCTGTTGCATCAAAAGCATTCTGATTGCTCTTCTCATTAGTTGCACATATTGGTTCCACTTCAAGTTTATCCTTCTCTTGCTATTAGTATGTGTAAATAAGATAAATGAAGAGTCCTATCAATAAAAAGGCTCACACTGATCCCAAACCAAACCAAATAAAATGAGGTTCAGGAGAGAGAAGAAACCTTGAGAACTGCAATTTCTGCTTTTAGAGCTTCTATCTCATTTTTCAAATTCTCAGGTGATTCCGCTGCTCGATCTGTTTTGCCCCTTGTGATTCTTTTGTCTTGAAGCTGTCTTAACTCTGACCTCTTTTCATTTAACTCCATTTGTAACTCTCTTACATTTGCTGACATCTGCTAGTATTACAATAATTAAAAAAAAAAAAAGATTTCAGGTGTTATGGTTTTGAGTAGGAAGATTTAAGTTTTAGTTTTTGCCGTCTGTAATAGTTTTAGACAATCTTTAGACTTAGGGGGCATGACTGGTACCCGATGTTTGCTACCCTTCACATTGTAAGACTATTATTTTTGTTTCAATGAAACAGGTGGATATATCCACTGATATAAAAAAAAAAGATAATAGTGACACTACTAACAGTGATTAAGTATTTTCGTAGAGGATTGTCAGATTAACAAACCTTTTCTTTTTCAACCTTCAACTCATGAAGCTCCCTCTCAAATGAAGCTCTCCTCTTGGATTCATCTGACATTGATTCAAGAATAAATATGTCACACGACAAAAAGAAAAATTAGAGGTAACAGCAAAATCTTAAGGCTGTCCTGCATGCATATCTCAGTACAGAATGAACAGAAACTGCAGTTGTAAGCTACTTCTGCAAATATTTTGAACCAACCAAGCTCATATGTTTCAAAAAAGAGTACCTTCGAAATTATGCATTGTTATTGTTGCCTTCTCACGCTCAGTCTTGAGTTGTTCTCTTAGTTTCTTGATTTCCAATTCAAGACGCTTGTTCTCCTCTAGCATCTCTGAATGTTCCTATCTCATAGTTTGAAAGAAAAAAAACAGTAAGCTTAGTAACAAGAACTCTGTAGGGTTGCATAGCTTCCTTTGTAATTGCTTTTAACTCTGCATTCGCGATTTAATAAATATTTGGCATTAGAAGTGTAATACCTTGTGGACGCCATTCATCTGCAAACTGCCATTGCTGCGGCCATCATACTTTGAGGCCATCAGTTTCGCTGAACTAATTCCAGTTAAGCGTGAGTTCTCTTGCATTGCTTGTCTTTGCATTTGTCCCTGATTACCCTATGTTGAAAATTTCTCCAGATCGGTAACCCAAATTAAGTAAAAACTAACATCAGATTAAGAAGTTTTATCATGCAATATTTACCTACTTATGTGCACCGAAGTATTAGTTTGGTAATATTATCTTTTTTTTTTTCTCTTGTTTCTTGCTTGTTGTGCAGTCAATTTGGATTGTATCCATGCATTAAGTATATACTTAACGAATCAACAATGATTTCAACCCAAAATGATACACAATGCAATTGATCAGGATCAGTGATACTCTTAGGTAAATGCCATTGTTATTCTGGTAAACTAAATGCAGTACACTAAAAGGAGTAACCTTAGAGTTGTTTAAAGCTGATCTCTCATCTCTTGGTGAAATGGGGGTACTAACTTTTGCCTCTAAACTTTTCCTCAAGGTACCATTCTCGTCACGAAGCTTAGAGAGTTGTTCCTGTCATATAAATGATACAAGTTTGAATGGCAAAAACCAAAACATAGATAAAGAACAGTACAATGAACTTCCACTAAAGGAGGTCAAGCATGCTAAATTACAGAACTCAATAAAAAAACAACAGATTTGACCACAATCTATGAAAGGGTTTTCAAGGGAGTACCTCTTTCTCCTTTAGCATGGCAGCGTAATTAAAAGATAGTGCCTTGATTTCGGCCTCTGATGCTTGAAGCTTTTGTATATCAGCTTTGTATCTCGCAATCTATAATACATACAAATACATATTAGCACCAGCAGAGCAACAATAAAAATAACAAAATAAGTAGGTTTTGTTGACCTCTCCAAAAGCATGAGTGATAGATGGAAAAACAGCACTGATGCATCCTGTTTTCAAACAAAAGTGGCAATTGCATTGCTGTTAATTCACTATATTTTAATTCTTGTGAAACAAGACGAAATCAGCTTATTGTATGGAAGGAATCATCTGGTACTGGCCCAGTTTGAGTAAAGCCAGTTAGAGAAGGTGCTTTTACTAAACAAGTGGATTTCAGTTCCATTTTGGACTATCGAATTAAAACCCAGAGCTGATCAGCACCAGCGAAATGTCTTGATAGAAACAATAAGACGCGAGAAGTAGAGAGTAGAAGGCTTGCCTCGTCGTGATCAGAAGCAGATCCATTGGGAATAGGTGATCCGAAGGAGGGAGAAGGCGGAGGAGGAGTGCGGAGAGAACGGCGGCGGCGCCCAGCCGAGGGAGGTGTATCTCCGGCGAAGGATGCGGCGGCGGTAAGGAATTGCCGCGCGTCGTCGGCGTCGTCGTCGGAGAGGTCGCTGGCGATGCGCGAGAGGCTCTCCCTGTAGGTCGCTATGGAGCTCCGCATTCTTCTCTTTGTAGTTGTACAGAGAGAGAGAGAGAGAGAGAGAGATCAGAGATCCAGAGAGGGAGGAGAAATGGAGTGGGGTTTTCGCTTCTCCTTTTCCTTTCTAAGTTTTCTTTTTATTATTTTTCTTTTCTTTTGTCCAGAAAAGAAGAAATGCTGTTAAAAGGAAAATTAATTAATTCGTTGACTGGCTGTTAGAAAGCAATTTATTTGTTTTTGTTTTTTTCATGGCCCTCTTATCTTGGGTTTCAGAAAATAGTGATAATAGCAATTTGTAGTTGTAATAAATATAATAATAGAAGGACAAAACTAAAAGGGAAAAAAAAGAAAAAGAAAAGGGTCATGGTCAATGGTGAAAAAGTAAGAAAAAGCAAATGAATGAAATACGGGCTGTCTCTCTCACTCTCTCTGAAGAGTGAGTGATGCTAACGCGGATGCGGCCTCATTATTCCATGGTGCAAGAGCTGAATATTTCTTTTCAGCCTAAAATTTAAAATCAAAACTGATCGGACCAAATAATTTGGGCTCCAGTTATATTCTAAGCCCAGCCCAGATTAAGCTGATATCAATCGAGTCGACGAGGCTTTTATTTCCGAGCGCAGCGTGTAAGCTTACGTACATTTTCGGCGTGGGAGATGGAGAGCGGGAGAGGGGGTCTCCGTCGGTCTCATCATTTTCTGTGAGACTGTGACTCTGTGAGTGTCGTAGATTCGCCGAGAATCAAGCAAATCAAGCAAATAATTGACGCACCCCTACTTTTTTTTTTCTTCCGATCCGTACTATTCACTTCTTTGAAAACCACCCACGTGCGATGGCCCAGGCCCCTGTCTATGGACCCAGAAAATAATATGACACGGAGAGACTGAAGGATACAGAGAGAAATAAAGGGGATCTGTTTCTCACTTCTCCGAGCACCCCCTCCCTGCCTCATCACCATCATCTCCCCTCCCCTCCATTCCCCTACCCTCTGCTCGGCCACATTTCCTTTCCTACTGCAAAACCAAAATGCCTCCCTCTCTGGCCGACGAGGGTAAGATCTCTCCCCTCCCCTCCGCGCTCACCCCTACCGAGACCGAGATCCAGAGCAAGTGCCAGGAGGAAATGCACGCCGAAGGGAGACCCCTATCATCCGCATTGCCTCTCATCTCCTCCGATGAGCTCCGCCGCCACAACACCGCCGCCTCTCTCTGGCTTTCCATCCACGGCCTCGTCTACGACGTCACCAAGTGGCTCCCCCTCCATCCCGGCGGCGACCTCCCTCTCCTCTCCCTCGCCGGTCTTGACGCCACCGACCCCTTCCTCGCCTACCACCCCCCGTCCGCTCACTCCTTCCTCGCCCCTTACCTCATTGGCCGCCTCTCTGACCGCCACGTCTCCCCTGTCTCCCGCTCCTACCGCAACCTCATCGGCTGCATCACCTCCCAGGGACTCTTCGACCACAAGGGACTGGTCTTCCCCTTCACCTTCCTTCTCACCTTCCTTCTCCTCCTCACCTCCATCTCTCTCGTTCTGCTCGTCAAGGAATCCTTCTTCCTGCATCTCTTGGCCGGAGCCATAATGGGCTGTGTCTGGATCCAGTCCGGTTGGCTCGGTCATGACTCCGGTCACTACAGGGTCATTCCGAACCCCCGCCTGAACCGCATTGTGCAGATCCTCACCGGCAACTGCCTCACCGGGATCTCAATAGCATGGTGGAAGCGCAACCACAATGCACACCACATTGCATGCAACAGCCTCAACCATGACCCCGATCTGCAACACATGCCCTTCTTTGCTGTCTCCTCCCGCCTCTTCTCGTCTATCAGGTCCTACTTCTATGAGAGGACCATGCAATTTGACCCGGTTGCAAAATTCCTGATCAGCTACCAGCACATCACCTTCTATCCAGTTATGGGCTTCGCAAGAATCAATCTTTTTGCACAGTCGATCATTCTTCTGTTGTCACAGAAGAACATAAAAAACAGGGGCATGGAGATCTTGGGTGTTTTGACGTTCTGGGTCTGGTACCCTATCCTGGTCTCCTGCCTCCCCAACTGGGGCGAGAGGATTGCTTTTGTTGTGGCGAGCTTTAATGTCACTGGAATTCAGCATGTGCAGTTTTGTCTGAATCATTTCTCTTCGGAGGTGTATTTAGGGGCACCTGGAGGTAGTTTTTTTAAATGGTACAAGAGTCATGGATCGAAGTAATAGGATATGCCATACCAGATTCTATTTGCTGGTTGGTCTGGCATGGTGCTGTCCCGGTTTTATAAAAAAAAAATCATTAATACCGGTTTACATGTGAATTTTGACTAAATTTGTACCATCTCTCTTTCACAGGTAATGACTGGTTCGAGAAACAAACAATGGGTACACTCAACATCTCATGCTCCCCATCCATGGACTGGTTCCATGGCGGTTTACAATTCCAAGTGGAGCACCATTTATTTCCTAGACTGCCACGTTGCCACCTGAGAAAAGTCTCTCCTTTTGTCAAGGAATTGTGCAAGAAACACAATTTGCCATACAACATTGCCTCCTTTTGGGAGGCCAACGTCAGGACTGTCAATGTCTTGCGGTCTGCAGCCATTGAGGCCCGCAAGGTGGGGCCCGGTAGCAGGAGGAACTTGGTATGGGAGGCAGTTAACACTCACGGTTGAAATATACAGGTGAAAGTTTTTTGAGAATTAGAAATTCAGGGATTATCTGGAAGTTGTAGCCTGACTTGCTTCGGTGGAGAATTTTTTGTGTTGGCTGTTGTCTAATGGCTGGTGCAATGCGCGATTATTATGTGAGGTTTTGTTGTTATTATCTGAATTATGGGTTTAGATATTCTGTGTTGTGATGGTAATTTGTAACTTGAGCATTGGTGATTTCAATTATAGTAGGTTCTGTGACTGATCCTACATTATCATGTTACTTATCTCTCTCTAGTTGCATGATGTTGCTCCAGTGCTTCAGTTTTGTTGATTTCTCTCAATTATCTCTGTTTATATTTTGTGGTTAATATTGATGTGTTGAAGTTGATGTATGGAGCTACCTGTTTTAGGTTTTTAGGTGTAAGGAGAGGTTTATATGATCAAAATTTAGAAACAGTATATACGCCTGAACCGATGTCCTCTTTGTTCTATGAATTTGGTTGTTTGCTGAAGCCCTCTTAAAGGATGACCGTTTGTTCATGACCTCTTTCTTGATCCGAGTTGAAGATGGATAATGCTGAAATGCAGTATATGGGTTGGCCAGTGTGAACTTGTGGAAATAAGGTCTGGTATGCACAGCAGGTATGGTCTTACTTCTGAATCTGATGCAACTTTACTTTGTGAATTCGAAAGATAAGTTCTGGTTCTGTTTCTAGTTTGATTGAAGTTCATGGCTGAGAAGCAGGAAAGCATCTGGTATATTTCTTTTATGACTTTTTTACAGAAGCAACAATCACAATCATGTCAGGCGGAGTGTGTCAAACTTGATATGGGAGGCATTTAACACTCAACACCATGGTTGAAACATTCAGGTAAAAACTTTAGAAGTTGAAATACATGTATTATTGGAGGTTGAAGGCTGACTTCTGTTGAGGGGAGAAATTTGTATTGGCTGTTCCCCGATGGCTTGTGCAAGGTGCAAACACATTGTGCTGATATTTTGAGTTTAGGCTTCTTATATTGTAATGGTAATTTGTAACTTGAGCATAAGTTGGCGATTTGAATCCTAGTAGGTTTTGAAACAGATCAATTCGATTACACCAATTAATTATGTTCATATATTCTGTATTTGCAAGTCGTGCTTCAATCGGCATGACCTTTCTCCTTACCTCTTATAATAAGTTTCCAACTTATTGTCATTGATTGTAATTATTTTGCACCTGATGTGTGATATTTTTTAGGTTTAACATGATGTTTACTTGGTTAAGATTAAAGAAGGAAAAGGCATGTCTGAAACAGCAGATTTTGTTCCTTGAAATTGGTTCTGTCCTCCTGCTCCTGAAACTTCCTTTTCTTTTCGGAGAAAAAAAAAATTGGCCTAAGCCACTGGTTTTATTAACCACAGAACCAAAATACAAAGATTTACAAAGATCTACTACCCTACTGGATGAATAAACTCCAGCAGAATACCAGTACTAAATCGGGTACCGGCACCCCAGGTACCAAACATCAACAAGCCAATTAGCAATGTCTAAACCTAACCCTACCAAATACCAGTATCATCCTTGCCGAACAAACAACCCATTCCCAAAATTCAGGAAAATCAACGGACACTTCTCTGAAACATCAAACTTGTAAGATAAACCCTATGAGTTTCACAAACTATGCAAGGATCAGAAGAAGCCCCGATACTTGAAACTCCTTAAAAAGTATATATGTATGGTTTGTTCGGGACCTCTTCTTAATTCAGATGGTTGTTGCAGATATTTTCTGAAATGTGGTACTTGAGTTGTAAGCATGGGCACTGACAGGCAGCAGAAACGATGGTGTGTGCTGTTTCTCGTCCTGTAGCAAAGCAAACCTCAGCCCTCCATGTGAGGTGCTGTGCTATGGTTTCTAGAAAACGACAGCCTCTTTTGGCCACTCTCACAAGCATCCAACATTAGTAGATTACAAAATTGTATACTGGACCATTAATTAATATAATTAAGGGGAATATGCTGGTATAACATGCATGCTGTTGCGGTCAGCTGATGATCATATATGGTCTCTCTGCGATATCATATCAAATATCAAATATCAAATTGAGCCGTTGGGAGATATAGTATAGGTGTTTACGTGTATGTCCATCACTTGTCACTTATTTTTTTTTCACATGCCTAGTTGGTATACATATGATATTAGTTATGATATGATATGATATATTATATGATATATGATGCATAGAAGGGAAGACACTTGGCTGGCTTTTGCAGCATCTCTCTTTATGTAAGTTCAAGTGTTTGTCTTGTAGCGATTACCACATCTTTGCTATCATTACCATCAAATAAGCGAGATGTGTACTGGATAGGTATTATACACACAATCAAATAATTGTTTTGAGAAGCCAGGATTATGGAGTGAAGAGAGACCAGATGTTTTATAGTCATGGCTGCGAAAAGTGAAACTTCAAATAAATCGAACCTACTGGTAACAACCAACTCCCGAACACAGTTCTTGATACTACCAATTAGAAATAATTGGGGGGAAAAAAGAATATTTTCATAAAATGGATGTTGTCATCCGGGAACGTCCAAGTATATCTTTGGACGACCGAAATTTCAAGGCTGTATATAAAAAATAAAAATAATAAACATATTTATACATACTTGATGCGAATTGTAATATATGAATGTGATGTAACTTTTTCGGTTTTACTAAAGGGCAGCGACTCTTGATAACTATTATTTTGATAACTTTGACAGCATATTTTTAAATAATTTCAAAAAGATTTTAAAAATAGAAAATTTTTTGTAAACATAGTCTTTAACTTATAGATCGATTGTGTTTCAAATTTTATATAATTTAAATATTATTTAATACTCTATCGAAAACTATTAAAATTACATAATATTTTCAATAATTCATATTTAACGGTCTTTAATAGAATATTAAATAACCCTTAAATTATATGAAATTTAAAATACAATCAATCTATAAGTTAAAAAAAATATATTTATCAACTTTTTTATATTTTTAAAAATAATTTAAAAATTAATTATTAAGATCGTTAAGATAATAGTGATCCAAGATCCCTCCCTTTACTAAATATATGTGAAATAATTTTGAATCAAACTTTCAATGCAATATTTGAGGAAGTCACAAAACAAACATTATTGCCGAAACAAATCAGATACAGTTGAGTTTACATTGCGTCTTCAAATTAAACCCCATCCTCAGTCGCCGATCACAAATTAGGGTTTACGAAGAAGACGAGCCTTGCTGCTCCCCCTTTCTGTCTATCCTCCTCTCCCAAGCTCCAAATACACCTCAGACCTCTCTCTTTCTCTCTAACTTCGCCTCTACGGGAGAACAATTGCTCGATCTCTTTCTTTGATTTCTAATATTATGAAATCAAAGAAAGCTGATACCTTTCTCGACCTTGACGATAAGCATACAAAAATGGCTGCACCGTTGGGTAAGAGTCCTATGAAGAAGAAACCGAAAATTATGTTCACATTCTCTTCCTTTGCCAGATGCACCGCACTCTCTCTCCCCAAATTCGACGTGTCTTCTCCATCCTCTCGTGTGTTTGATGGAGGAAATGCGAACTCCCATAATAGATATCCTAAGATCATTGAAGAAATTGAGTCGTCCAGTGATGATGATTATCAAGATGATGAAGAAGAAGAAGATCAGGAGGTACTTTTTTCAACCTTTGCTAACTCTTTTCAGCTACAATCATGGAGTAATCGTCTCAATTTTGTATGATTTGTGTGACAAGGGCTGCATTTACTCTGAATTTGCATTATCCGAATGTGAATTGTGTAACTAGACTCCTTTCATTACTCTGAATTTGCATGCAAGTATTGTCTTTGATATGATTGACTGAAGGAACTTATTGTTATTCCAGTTGACATGGTTGGGAGTCTAAAGGATGCAAATATGTGTGTTCAACACACCAACACACACATACTGACGTACATAGAGCTTTTTTTTAAAACTCATGTCAACAACACAGCCTTAAAATTTAATTTTTAATATAACAATTCATATGTTTGAATTGAAGAAATTAATACATCAACATTTTTCTTGAGCTAAGTATTAACAAATAACTTCTATAAGTAAAGAACAGACCCGCTGTGACAATATTTATGTTTTTTAAACACTTTATCTGTTATCAAGTTAAACTTATTGATGCATGAGGTTTGGAATAATTTCTATTACATTTGGATATCAATACTCCTGTTATGTGTGTAATTCTTCCCGTTGAACTCTATAGTGAATTATTTGTTCTTAGTTTACTATGCTAGGCATATCAAAGTATAGTTAGTTATGTTAACAAATCTTTCCGGCTGATCCATTTGGTTCTTGAACTTCAAAACCATCAAATAGGTGTTATCGTTGCACTACTATTAATTTGCAGTAGAAATTACTAGAGCCGTTATTTCAGAACTTCTGTAACAGTTCATCCTTAGCCCTTTTGGGTGTGACGTACACATGTTAGATGGTCTGCTGTATGTCCCAAGTGAGGATGTACATTTCTAAAATGTGTCATAGGGTTGACTGTGTCCAGCATGGGTCTGGATGTGCGCATGCTGAACATGTGTCAGATGTGGGTATGGCTTACTTCTAGGCCTGCAGTACAACATTATGTATGAGAAGAACTATGCTGGAAATGTCATGTATACCCTTGCTAAAAGAGAAATGTCTCACATAACCTTACTGACCATATGAATATCATGTGTACTCTCCCAAACATCAGTAATATGCTCCATACCTTACCTTTTTCATTATTTGCTAAGAATAATTTGTAAACTCCTCTTCTGGATTGAGTTAAGACCAGGACGTGAAGTACCCATGCTTTCATTGTTGTTCAATATCTTTTTTATTGTAAAATGAACATAAATAGGAAGAGGAGAAGGTGCAAGTAGATTTTGAATTCTTTGATCCAAAACCAGGAGATTTTCATGGGGTGAAGCTCCTTCTTCAAAAGTACCTTGACAACTACCAATGGGACCTCTCTGGATTTGTTGACCTCATACTTGCACAGACGACAGTTGGTACTGTGGTCAAATCAGCTGACAGTGAAGGGGACACCAATGAATCTGATGGGAATATAGATGGAGATGATGAAGAGGAGCTGTTTGCTGTCATCACCGCACTCAATTTAGGCCGCTATCAGGTAATTTTGTAGCAAAATATGGCATGCCTGCTTGACTGAAAGTATCACACACATGTAAATCTGTATCGGGTTCCTTAATTATTTTCTATGAACCCTGAATCCTAAATGGCAAGCTGTAAGTGACGACTGATGAAACATATACATTGCATTTTGTCCGGCTTCTGTTAAACATGTGTTGTCCTCTATGGATGTGCCAGGGATTAGTATTGTTTTTGTAGGAAGAAATTGTACTCGTCCTTTTTTTGGCCTTTTCATTTATTTTATGTTTATGCTGAGCCAATGACTTGCAATTGTTTTTTGTTTCGTCCATATCTCAGACTAGAAGAATAAAAAAACTATAGTGACAAGCAAGATAACAAGGACTGACCTCGAAGGGGATTAAATAGGAACTGTTTTTTTTTTTTTGATACCATAATTGGTCATGATGTATATTTTTGACAGCATTGGACTTTAACCTCTATAATCTTTTTGCAGTTGCACATATGCAATGATGAAAATCAAAACAACTTTGGCATTTATACAATCAATTCTTATCCTAAATGATTTACATTTTGCTTATTGTCAGTCTGTAAAACAAAATTGGATCAAATTGATGATTGATTGCTGACAAAGAATAAAAGTGATATGTCTTTCTTTTGCTGATTGCTTTGTCAGGATAACCAATGCATCAAGGAGCTCAAACAATATCTTCTAGGCGTGTGCAAGGAAGAAAATACAAAAGTCAAGTTGAGGCAGGTATTGGAGGAAGAAGCAAAGGATGGAGGCTTGCTAGTGTGCCAGCGGTTTGCAAACTGCCCATACCAGCTCGTGCTCAAACTATACGAGGCTCTTTTTGATGAGATATCCTGGGCTACTGAGGACGAGGTCCTTCCCTCCCCTCCCCCAGTGTGTGTGTGTTTAGCACTCAAAATTTAAAACTATAGCATCATATCAAATTTGGGAAATGGAAAATTGAGCCTAATTAGGCTTGGCTGGGGTGAATAGATTCTGTCTGCTTGGATATTGTGTGTGAGTTACTACCCACTGATTGGCATGGTTTTCATTGTGCCTGCCATTTTTTTTAATGTGTAGAAGAAAATTCCATGTTGAATGAGTTCACAGAGCCAGAAGCAAAATGAGAGTAGCCTTACTGGTACTGTGAATGTAGATTGCTATGGGTGTATTGGCGTTGGATGATGTACTCACTGTTCAATTTTTTTTTCTTTTTTTGTGCTCTGTAGCCCACAGCAGTTCTTCGTGACTCTTTCCGGTTCAAGCGTTATTTGTTGATCACAAAAATTTTAGAGGTACAGTTTTAGAGTTCATATCATTATTATTTACTTGCACTTGCTCCTTAAGTCTTGTTATAATCACAACATGCTAGTGCACCTGATGTTTCTAGGCTGCATTCCTGGATTGTGGATAACTCTGCTATAAATATTTACGCCAAGTCCAAACAGCTAAATTGTCCTGGTATTTTATTATTTTAATTTTATTGGTGTCTGAAAAACTTACAGATGATTATTTTTTAATGTATAATTACCAAGTTTTGTTTTAAGTTCCTTTCCTGCATGATTTTTATCAATTTTCTAATTGATGCATTTGCAAGCTGAATGAAATTAGGTTGATACTGGTTTGTCCCTACAGATGATATTATTAGATGCCAACAAGCAATTAATTAGTTAACGAATGAACAATGAAGTTGTGGAATATATAAGGCACTGAAGGAAGTGGGATTAAATTGCATAAGAATTCTTATGTCCCACTGGCATTACTGAAATTTTCACCTGTATGTGACCTTATATGTGAACAGAAAGTTCACCATCATTCTGTGCTGTCTTCAATATAGCAATTCATGCACATATCTGTTGTTGATCTTTCTTCCATGTAATAGATTGTTTAACAGAGTTGCTTATTTCGTGCACAGAACAAGGCACAACCGCAACAAAGAACTGCAAAGAGAAAAGCTGATTGGGAAGAGCCTGTTATTTATATAAAGCAGGAGGATGAGATTTTCCATGAGGTACTTGATTAATGTTGTCTAAAATATACTCTACTTGGCAAAGGTTGTAAACTAGTATTTGCATAAAACCAAATTGTCAAGTATTATGAAACTACCAATTCTTTCAAAGCTGAGAATTCCTGTAACTCAGAAAGTAAGAATATTCATTGATGCAGAATTATAGTTTGGTCCAAGTTCTTCAAGGTATTGCATCTGTAATGCCAAGGCACTGTAAATTTCTCTGACGGGATAATGACTCTTTTGCATTTACTGAAAAGGGGCTGTTCTTTTGCAATATCTGATGCAGCTTTATTTTTCTTTGTGTGAAATTTACCGTCTTACACTACTAAAGTAAAGCAAGGTTCCGTTGTTAGTAAACATCGGAAATTTACTGAAGTGTTTCTTCACAAAATACCTGTAAAGTCTTTTAACAATTGCATATTAAAATAAGAAGGCAGTAGAATTATTCTGGCATCTTTTGAAGAAGGGGTGAAACATAAGGGTATTGGAAAGAATGTTTTCATGTGGAGTGCGCGTGACATGGAATATGACTCACATTTATCATTTTTAGGGGTATCGGAGAGTTTATGACAATTTTCTTTCGTTAAAAATGTTCCATTTATATTTTTTCTTTCAGCTATTATTTCACTTTAATTATATATTATTTTATAATTCTTCAGATGAGTTCATGGTCTTTTACATTTGAACTATCAGCTGAAGAAGTGGCTCCTCCTGAGGTAAGTCAAATTGTTTCTCATGTCTTGTTTCAGAAAGAAATTATTTTCATAGATCTCAAGGTGTAATGGTGATTTTGATTACAATGCTGCTTCATTTAGCTTTAACTTGTCACTAACCATTGTATGTGTGTGTGTGTTTGTCTGTACATGAGAGAGAGAGGAGAGGTTAGTTATTGTGTGAATGCTGTTAGCTAATCTAATGGGTAGAACAGCCGTTCGATCAGAAAGAAGACGGCTTTTACTAGGGCAACTAAATCCAAATGACACTGTTGCTCATAAAAAAAGCCAAAACTCATCCAAATTTGTATTAGAATTGAAGTCCTCGGTGGATTAGTTGTTATGTTTTGAATATTGAAATTTCGTTTTGATATTTGATCGTTTTCTTTCCTGGTGCAGTTAAAAAACTACAGGAAATTGGGTTTAGTAATGGTCATCAAAGCTGAGGCAATTCCCAAGTTTCTTGAGAAATTGAAGTCTTTGGTGGAGAAGTTGTGATCCCAAGTTCCCATCTACTTGCAGACTTGGTTCAGTTTACATTTTTCCCTTGTTATTTGTTGCATTTTGCTTTCATTTTAAAGAAGTTATTGGGGAACAGTAATTTTAGATTGCAATGTCGCTCAGTTCCATTAGTAACTTTTTTATGTTTTGCATTGTTAGAAGTGAGAAGTCTATGATAGAAGCGGTCTTTCTCACTTCTATTAGAAGTTTTGAACTAATTGAGCGTGCAAGAGCTTGAGTACCTGTTTTAGGCAGAAATTTTGGATGGAGCAGAAAAAGGCATAAGAAATGTGAAGCTGTTGACTCTAAACTTTATACAAACTTTGGAACTAACTTATTTGTTTACTTAATATGGATGACTTAGATTATAGTCCAATTTAATTTGTGCGCAAAAAAAGTTTCCAGCGTCGGAGTTGTTTAAATCCAGGAGCATGCTGTTGCTGTGTAGAAGATAGAAAGCAGCGGCTAAGAAAATCAGTGAATAAGTACATGCTACTGAGTACTATATAGCCTTGGGGTAAAACTTGGTACTTGGCATGGACAAGCTCTAGTTCCTTGAATTCGACACCATAAAGAAAATTCAAATTAATTCCGCGTGAATATACCAATCTCTACTGCCATTTTCAATTAAATAACAGTTTTTAACAACCCATAACAACAATACGATTTTACGTTTGCACAAATTCACAATTAATAACCCCCAACAAATACGATTACTCTCTCTGCAAAGTTAAACCTCACTGTTGATAACAATATAAAAACGGAAGAACGAATTATTTTCAGCACGTGAGAAAGTTTTAGTTAAGACTACAATACTTCCCATCTACCAACTATTCAACTCGAAAAAGGGACCTAAAAACCTAAGCTCAAATTTACAGCAAAAGGTACAACATCCGGTCCTTGCATCAATTTATATAATGCATTTTAGCATTACCAAAAGTGGAGCATCTCCTTGCTCTCTTACTCTAAATTGAATGCAAAACAAATAGAAAAAAAAAAGGTGTATATTTTGTGTTTATGATCAGGCTTTGTTAATGAGGGGACCAAGGAACAACGTAACACAAAAATTGGCCGCCCATGGCTATCATATCTACGTCTTGAACTATCGACTGGAGATTGATGCAGAGGGGAAATTATGATGAAGAGGTATGCTTTTGATTGAGAGCATATTTAACCACCTCATAGAAGGAGACTACTATCCCGACGGATGGACCCGCACGAGCAACACGTGGCTCCACACCTGTGAAGAGACCCCTCACCCCTCCAGTCCTGCACAGTACAGAATTGCAAAAATTTATATTACCAAAAACAGCAAGGATATTGACTATTGAGAAACTAGCATTGGCTGTGTTGCACTTATTATTTTTTTAATAAATTTGTGTGTGTGATGGGCAGGGCAGGGGTGTGGGTACCTCCAAATGTCCAGCAGCGTTTGCCTTGTGGTCATCCTAATTGCTTTCTGCGGATCTTTCTGTAGACCAACAAAAAATAAAAAAAAATACAAATTAAATACATCATACCAGTAAACGTGATCAAGATTTCTTTGGTTAAGAGATAGAAAATGCTCCTACATTGATCGTATACAAAACATTAATAAAAGAAATAATAAAAGAAACCTCAATCTGTCGACGAGTTTTAGCAACATCAAGAGGACAAGTAGCAGCTGCAGCTAAACTTCCTGCCACAAAAGCGGCAGAGAAATTTGCACCAAGTACACTTGCTGCATTCCCTTCCTCTCCTACGATAGTCAACAGCTTTCTCCTTATCTGCAATTTCCCAAACACGAATTTCACCAACCAATGCACAAAGAACACAACAACAAAAAAAAATGTGAAAATGAGTTATAATGAGAAAGAGAACATACTGGCTCAAGAGTAGACCAGCAAATTGCAGAGAAAGGAACATCGCGTGCCAGCTGTGCTCCCACACCCGTCCACAACAGTCGGTAGTTTTGAACTTTTTCATTTAAGAAGGAAAGGAAAAAGACCAACTCAAAAAAATGAAAAGAAAAGAACTTTATAGAGCAAAAACAGGGTAGAACATGAAAAGAAAACAGTTTTTTATTTTTGGCCTTTTACAAATCACACAGACCCATACTTGCATATATGCATTTAACAACAGCATGCAATTGCAAACAAAACCAAAATAAACACAGGAGAGTAAGTCCGCCAAAAATTACTATGTTGTGATCAGCGTCTTGCATTAACTTAACTAAACCTCTTAGTAATTAGTTCATGAGATCAAACAACTCAATATTTAAACTAGCCTGGCTTTATGGTAGCTCAACTTTGGCTTATGATATCATTAGTCTTTAAACCTAAAGTAAATTAGTTAAAATCAGTGGAATACAACATATGCAAGATTATACCACCAAAATGTTGGGTGGTTATGTCAAACAAGAAAAAAATATAAAAAATGTTAGGTAGTTGGAAATATGACAACAGTCGTTACCAATATCCTGAAACACGAAGAGTAGTACTCGGACAAAACTCATTTCAGTTTCAGTACGTTGTTATTTGATGCATGAAAGGTTTTTAGTTTCAATTAGCAACATTATTTGTATACATGAATAAGCAATACGTACAGTTAACAGTGTTGCCAGAGAGGGGAGAGAGAACACCGAGTAAAGTCTTCCACATGCCAGGAGGCTTAACTCCAGCTCTCACCTCTTTATATGCCTGCATTGCATCACACAAATCAACATTAGTTAAGCTTATATTTGCATACATTTTAGGGCAGTATAATTAAAAGCTTGTATCCTCTGTGCCGTTCCTTGTCATTTTCCTTAAACTAACTGAAATGACACTCCTAAACAATTCTATAAAGATAGCTTTGTCTAAGCCCTTTTTCACAACACACTCATGAGTCATGACCCAGGTCAATGGACGGTTGCCCTCACAAAAGAGGATTTGCATTAATTTATCTCAAATAGTGAGAAAGAAAATAGAGAAATTTTTCGCATTTGTAAAACAAAAATTCTAGAAAGGGAGAGCTCTATGATATTTTATATGTAAATTACTCATTTTTCCAGGCATGCTGTATGGGTGTTTCGATGTTATAGGGGGGGGGGTAAATAAAACTTCGATTGATCATCAGAGAACCTCAGGTGTTCATGAACGTGAATCAAGTGAAAAGGAGAATGAGATGTGGTGAAGTACCTGCATACGAGTGCGTGCCAGCTCGATAGGAGAACAAGCTATACATGCTAACGATCGAGCAATAGAACCCGCAACAAGGGGGGCATATGGGGTCAAGCTGGGGGCATTTACCCCTGAGAAATCCTCCATCCAGTTTCTAAATATGTCATAGCATGGTAAATATATCCCCACCTGTTTACAAAAAGTTCAAAGTACATAAATACATATACTATTGAAACTTGTACTGGTTTCAGAGTGGAAAACAAGTGAAGTGCTAACTTAGTGCTTGTGGACACTAGTTTCAAGGCTACTATGTACTTGAAAGGAAATACTCAATGAAGCTTGCTTCTATTTGTAAATATGCATAAGTGAACCAATCAAGGTCCCATTACCAGATAAGAACACCAGTAACTGCACAAGGAACAACCTATAGCAAGTTAACTAGTAACATCCTATCATATAGGGAAGGGGAAAAAAAAAGGAACTAACCGTTGGAATAGCAAGAGCCAAGCCAGCATTTGTACCTCTCCACAACCTTCCAAAACCCTCCTGTTTCATCATATCACACAAAAATTAAATGCATCACGGCCTCTGGCCAAACAAGAACATATTTAAAAAAAATAACCAGGCCAATACGTTACAAACCTGCCTAACAACTTTGAAAAAGACATCAAGTGTTCCCTTATACTGGAAGCATTCAGGAGGGCAAACTGGTAATGGTTCTGTACCAATCACCACACCCCGGGTGCACGAGGGGGAGCATCTAAACTCCGAAAACATCTGACATTAATACACAAATTGCCAAAGTTAAAAACACCTCAAAAATGCAGTTCTGCTTTTAGCAGTTTCTGAACATGCAGAAACATTTGTAGAGAGAGAATGAGAAAGAAACTATTACAGAATTGGCGCCAAGAGAAGCCATCTGTGGACCATATTGGTGGTAATAAGGCACCCCTGCTGCTTGCGCTTGCAATCTTGTCTGCAGATTAACATTTCAATACATAAAAAGAAGTACCATGAGGCAATATTTGCAGAGAAATTAACATTTTGCAAACTAAGTTTAATAAGACCATGATTACAGTATATAAAATTAACAGATTATGCATAACCAGATTGCGGCTTTGCCATGTATACTTGTCCCAAGAAATCCTTGGGTCAAATAAGTACCCTCTCAATTCAAAAAAATCGTACTTCACAAGTTTCCTTCTCTGTTTTTTTTTCTTCTCACAAACTAGTATTCTGCATTTACAATAACACCCCATACTTATTTCATGTCCTTTTAAATAGGTAACATATGTTCAACTTCTCATTCAATTAATTTGGGATGTGGACTCCAATTTCATAGGTGAATTCCACCAAATTTCTCCTGTTCTCCTTAGATCAGTCAATTATATCTCCATTATCAACCTCGTTACAATACACTAGGTTAATAGCCCAATGCATAATAAAGACAAAAGTATTTTAAGCATACTGTTACCACGGCACACCATTGCACCATGTTTAATCCCATCACACTAAACAATCCTCTTCTAATGTAAGGTGCAGTTTGTAAGAATAAATTCGCCTGGATCACTAAAGGTGAACTTGGGAAAGAACTGTTCACTGATATTTGAGACTGAAACCAACTTCGTCCAAATTTTCAACTTTCCCCTGAAGCATTCAATAAATGTACCACTCTACCATTTTGTTCTTGTTGATGTTGCTTTCCCATTTTCCAAAAAAAAAATGAAGTCATTTCATGGAGAAAACCAAAAGATCATGTCTGACCTTTGCAACATCAAGCGGGTTGACAATAATAGCAGAGATAAACGCTGCTCCGGCCGCTGACAGTGCTCTCTCTCCCAACCCTAGACCAGAATCCGGCGACCCTGCACCGCTTCCTCCAGCGGATGCACCGCCCGAGTCCCCGACGGAGGAAGATCGAGAGAAGTTGTCAAAGTCGACGCGTGTGGCGGCGCTCATCCACGTGGGCAAGCCATTCTTCGAGCATCCAACCATTGATAATAGAAGTACACGCGTAAAACCCTCGCGGTGCGATCCCGATTCTTCCTTTTGATTGAAAATGAAAACGGCTTCTGGGAGGGAAACCGTACGACAGTCGAGAACCCTTTATAACTGGTGGGAACGAATTTGCAATTAGAAGGGAACAAACCAACGAAGGAATCGAGAGGAGGAGGATGTGGCTGCTACTCTCTCTCTCTCTCTCTCTCTCTCTCTCTCTCCCCCGCCTGTGCTCTATGTTTGGAAAGAGAGAAGGGAGAGCCGAGAGCGAAGAGGGAAAAAAAAGGGGAGAGGAGAGGAGCCTCTTCTCCCGAAACAATATTTTCACTGGACACGTTCCAACATACTTACAGACACGTGAGCGCCTTAAGTGGCGACGTGGAGCTCAGTGCTTCGTTAGGTGCAGACGTGTAATGGGCACTCTTCTTAGACCGAGTTTAACCAAAGAAATGGAGTCCAAGTGTTCGCTTTCTAGAAACAGCGCCTCGCCTCCTCCTCGGTCTTATTAGTATTAGAAAGCCCTTTTTAGTTTAGGTCATGGCTTCCGTAAACTTAGGGATGTGCATTAAAACTGTTATTATAAATTAATTAGTCCGATTAAGTCTTCCGCGGCGCTTTCTGTGTAGCATATTTGTAGCAAACTAAGCAGATAGTATGTTAGTCCGCTACAGACCACAGACAGAAGAAGCGTGCATAATAAAGTGATACAGAAAGAAACATGATCTGATTCGTGAATTGTGATGGTCATGGTCCGATGGATGACTGTTCGTATATTATTGTCGTGGTCATGGTTCTGTTTCATGGAGTAGAACAATAGATGACCGTTCGATTCTTGTTTTCAAAGTTGACGTAGCTTTTGAGACCAAGTAAATTCTAATGGACTGAATTAGTTTATTTCATTTGAATCTGTTTCTGTTTTGACGTGATTAAGATGAAAAAACAAATTTACTGTGTGTTTTGGGCGGGTTTGATGTCTGGAGAAAAAAAAAGAATTTTAAAAAATACGAGAACTATTTTTTTAGGATCAATATTTCTTGTGCTTTTTAAGAAATTTTTGGGGGGAAAAATGCGAAGGAAAATGAGTTAAATTTATTTTATTTTACCATTTTTCGATAAAAATAAACAATAAATGTCCTGAATTTTGCTGTATATATTTAATATGTTTAAGCTACGGCAGAAGGAAAAAACTACTACGGGTTTTACCTGTTGTTTTGTCTCCAAGAAAAAATGATGGCGTTGGAAGTATTCAAGCGACTTGAAGAAGAGATTTCATAAATAATAACGATAGAAAAGGAGAAGAAAAGAGAATGAAGGAACAAAGTTGTTGTGTGATTTCACGGCCGATGTCAGCAATCCATTCCCTGATTCCCAGGTCCAAGTCGTTGCTTTTCTTCAAAGTTCAAACACTATCTGCCTGCCATCCCCCACACCTCTCTCGTATGTTGTCAGTACTTACTCAGTCGTTCAGTTGCCTTTAAGATTCGTGCCTGCCGACTCCTCCCCAGTCTTCCCTCTCTACATACAACTGATTCAAAAATAATAATTCTGGACTGCCAGTGATCTGTCAACCGTCAAGTCTTTTTCACACTTCTCATATAAAATGAAATAGTTAAAAACGTGTATGCGAGCAGCGTCTACGCTTTTAAAGAGGCTAAAGGGGCAAACATACAAAAGGAAGAAAAGCAGTCGAGGAAGAACGATTAATTGACCAAAACAAACCACCTCATAAAAAAAAATAAGCTATCAGTTTTAAACAAAGAATCAAGCTATCCCACTACAACGGCTAAAGCAACCCTCAAAAAATAATGCAAATGTTTCTACAAGTCGATGCACTAGAAAAAACCCGGCACCTGTTAACTTAATCTCTCTTCGCCTCTTTTGTATGCAGCTCTCCTCAGCATCTTTGAAATTGAAAAGCCATTGAATATGCCACAATCAAAACCCAATAACTAACTTCCATAAATTTTCAATTCATCAGGTGCAGGTGCAGTAATGAAAAAAAGATCTCTCTACAAAGCTCCATTGATGCCCTGTCATAATGCTGAACACACAGCTCCTACAGGAAATTCGAATTTTTAATAACAATGCATAGTGAAAATCAGAACACAAAAATATTAGCAGCTTGTTTTATACTTTGAGTGACAAAAGTACAGCATTGCTCTCTGAAATAAACCCTAAACTAAACTCCAGTGGGAAGAACCTTAGACCTTTGGAAATAAGCCAAGGGTAGGATTTTGAGAATGGCATTACTCTCACAAATAGATTTAATAGGCATGTAATTGTTATGATCTTGGTGCAAGAGGCAACCAAATAGGAAAAGGAAATTAAGGCGGTTAAGAGATTTCAAAGATAAAATAAACAAATTAAAAAATGTTATAGAAAGTCAACCTGGGGACCAAGAAGAACAACAAAGTTTTCCTTCATTCACATGCTTTACATCAAGACCTATCATCCATGACCCGACGCTGACATCATCATGTGCATAAGTCCGAAGAATTGACCTTTTGATACAGTCATATTAAAGGGGAAAATGGTCAAGCACATAATAAAAGTTAATTCTTCTAGGGTTGCTAACTATCGCCCATATTTCGTCCAGTACAGGATGGATCCTTTTTTCACTATAAAAATCGTGTAGGGTACACTCTTTAAATGTATAGGGTTCGCATTTTCCTAAGTGTCAAAATCATTACTCACTCTTCTGTTTTCATCCTCTAAAACCTAACGACCATTATCATACTACAAAGGTGAAGGTTTCTTTGTGCTTTCATTAAACCAGAGGGTGTCATATGAAAATTTTTACCTTTGCGTCTCTTTTCTTACCTATTTATAGAAATAAACTGTGCTAAGGCTCGAGATATGACCACCATTTCACCAGATGCATGCCGAAAGTACCTATAAAGATATCCAAGTATATTAATATACAAATTAATGAAAGAAATGACTTGTTGGAGAAACCAAATATGCAAAGAATTACTTACGTTTTTCCATCACCAAATTTCCACCAGTCGGGCTCGTACCATTTGTGGCTCCTAGATTTTATTTTAAATAAAATGATTTTCAGTATAATAATACAATATAATACAACAACAATTTTTTTTTTAAAAACTCACGATTCAGAAAAAACTTCGCCAGATTTCATACACCCCATATATACACGCGGCTTGTCCCAATGTGTTGATAGCATTCCTCCTAATGCATCTATAGAAGAAATAAATGTTCATCTCATTTTCCATTCAAGTACTTTTCTGATACAAAGACAGATTGAATCTACTCACCGACATTAACATAAATGTCATCATTAATACGAGCATAGAATTCTGCATCAAATGTATCTGATGCAAGGCCAAAAAATCTTTTTGTCTTCTTAGGATGCTCCTCAGGTCCCTCCACATGGTTTTCCTAAAGTAAACCACCACCACCCCAAAAAAAAAAAAAAAAAATAGTTCCATGAACTAGAAAATTTTAATAGTTGTGCAGATAAGTTTGGTTTGGTATATTGCACGGATGATCCTTAAATATCGTGTTTTCCTCATTTTATTCCTAAAATTTTACATTTCCCCTACCGGCCCCTAAAACTTTTCATTGGTGCCAAGTCACTTTAACTTAACCTGTTAAAATATATTAAAATCAGTGGATGGAAAATTGGAAATGTTTGTCAATGCCTATGTCCTGGATATGTTATGATGTCGATGATGACATCATATTCGATTTCATCGAAATTGTTGATGCTTTTCTATTGATCACGCAAAAACGTTGATGTAAATAGCCATGTTACCCAACATCTACTAGATAAAAATTTCTTCATCTATTTTGGCATCCATATTATCAAAACATGGTGGACAGCATGATGATGTGGATTTTCACATGCATTTCTAATGAAAGCTAGAAGGACCAATTTGGTATATGCTGAAAATTTAGAGACCAAACAGGGACTCTGATACTTCAGTGACCAAAATAAGAAAACAGTTCTACTTACGATGACCAAGTGTGTACTTTACTCATTTGTTCTACTTCACAGAACCAAAAAATAGAGAAAAGAAAAGAAAATAAAACTCACTAGAATTAAGAAGTCATTGGTTTTTCTATTTTCATCATCAATTGCTCGGTCAAAATTATCCCCTTTATTTGCACTGTAATTAGACTAGAAATCAGTCATGAAAGTCGTATGAGAAATTTACACTCTGAAGAAATTAAACAGATAAAGATAAGAAAAAAATATACCTTCTTCCTATCACAAATCGGACCAAAATGCCGTTCTCTTGTTCGAGTTTCCTTAGTGTAGCTCCTGCTCAAATAAGAATGGAAAAAGTTTGTTCCAAAACAAATATCAAACAACCATATCAACACACTATAAAATGTGGTTGGTTAAATTGCAATTAAAATGAATGAATTTGAGGAAGAAACTAGCATATGCAAAGACTGTAACTATTAGCATTTAGTATCATTCAGGAACTCATAATTACATCCCGTACCAACCATTTCCAACTGTTTCAATGATGTAATGTTACATATGATCTTTTCTCTTTCTTTTCCTCAGTGTGCGCATGTGCGTGCACGAGAGAGAGAGAGAGAGAGAGAGAGAGAGAGAGAGAGTACCAGAACTTAGCCAGGATTTGCGAACAGCATCCCTGTAATTTTTTCTTCCAAAGCTGGTCATTATTCCTATCACAGCCATTAACCTTTTTCCATTGCGGGTCCCATTTGTATGTGATGAGTATTTACTAGTGTACCCTTCATGCTTTGCATTGGCTAGTTCCATCTCTAGTGCTGCCAATCTCTTATGTTGGTGCCTATGAAAACAAGTTTTATTCTTTTCATTTCACAATTCTCAAAGTTTAACATTTTATATAAGGCATTGTAATGTTTGGTTACCTGCATGCTACAACTTTCAGAGTGTCATCGACTGATATAGAAGTGTGGCCCTGAATTGCAACAAAAAAGCAATATGTATAGTTGAATATAGTTAACAATGTAGTATAAGATTGTAAGAGGAAATAATTCAAAGATGTCCCAAAAAGGAATTTTGAGGCAGATTTTGGTCAGACGAAGTATTAATAAATTGTTTGGTATACACCAGAGATGACAATTACACCTCTGTGCCGCCATTGGATGGTCATACTACAATGTTAGATAAGATAAAAGGCAAGAATAATAATGTAATAGCAAACTATACTGGTAACATTAAACCACTGAACTGCAGTGTATACTACCAATAAATATGCAGTATGGATATTAACTGTACAGCTTGAATTATATTATACATGATCAAAACTTTCTTCAAATATAAGGAAGAAGCACCTGTCCTGTTCTACGATCAAGTTCCTTTATCAAATACACCCTTGTTTGAGCATCCTGCCACAACCTAAACACACAAAACTTTAATTACTGTACAGCATAAGTACATAGATTTGAAGAATCGAGAAAGTCAAGAATTAAAAGCCTCAAATTATTCATGTAAAACTCAAACATGCAAGTTAACCAAAGAAGTTGTGCAATACTATAAGCAATTTTACTCAGAAACCCCTAACTTAAGGCACCAAATAGAAACAACCTCCTAAAGACAACAAATGATCATACATGGAGAACTCAGAGGTCAGAGCACAGTACCAAGTGATCTGAATTCCAAACAGATTCATGATTACTCACTTCCAATTCCACTTAAATCTGATTCCAGGTCAATGCCGCTCCAGTTTCGGATCCTAACCTTACTACAATTACAAAACAAAGACAGAGACAAAAGCTTTACCGGCCGGCGACGTAGAAGGAGGCCATGCAAGCGAACATGGCGAGCAGGAGAGCTGTGACGCGAGATCCCAGTCCGGGGCTCACCTGTCGGTGACCTGATCCTCGGATCTGCATCGCTCCTCCTTTTCCTCTTCTTCCCTCTCAGCTCTCGCGCGTCGTTTTAAACGGATGGGGATGCGCTGCACATGGATCCAATTAAAGAGGATCTGACGATTCTGAACCCCTCCGTACGGCTGTAACCGTCTCAATTACGCCTCTCTGCGCTGCTCTTAATTACCTCTGTAGAGAGAGAGAGAGAGAGAGAGAGAGAGAGAGAGGGATTGGTGCAGTGGTGGGATGCGATTGGGAAGAGAGGAGAAGGGACTATTTGGTAATCGATGGAGACATGCTGCCGAGAGAGATCTGTCTGACAGTGGTACCCACTTTTTTATGCTCATCCAGGATCCCACTTGTCAGTGACTCATCCAACTGATCCGGATTTGCTGTGTCGGATTACTCCTGCAACAATCGTGTGCAACCTTTCTGTGTCAAGGATCCCCACCCATTTATTTATCTTTCTTTTCCTTTTAAAAAGAAAAAAAATGTTTACGCAATATTTATGTGGATACAAATGATGTTGATACCGTCAGATCAGACGCAATTCAGTGCACAATTTATTATTTGAAGAGGCCAACGAGATGTTATGAAAAAAAAAAACATCAAAATTTAAGTAAAATTTATATCAAGCGTGTGGATAAAATAGAAAAAATATATATGATCGATGAAATTGAGAAGTAATTCGAAAAAAAATCAAAACATACCCATCATCTAAAACCATTACATATAAGCTTAACCCCTTTATCGAAATTAAAATCCTCCTCGTACGAACACGAACACAAAAGAGAACTCATAATTTATCAATTTCACTGATCAGGAGGAGGAGAGCATTCACAAAAAAGGAGGCAGAGTTTTGACAAGAATTTGGCAAAAATTGAAACAGAAACTTGAGCAAATCCGTGTGTGTACGCTCTGCACCTCTCTGCTTAGGAATCAGCTCCGCCTCCGCTCCTGGTTTTCAAAACGATCCGCTCCAATTGGTACCCCACCTGGAACCTGTTGCAGATAAATAAATAGAAAATACAATAGAAAAAGGATCAGATTCGACATTTGTACCTCCTTCCTGCCAGAACTCGGGAATTCCTGTCGCGGAGGAAGGAAGACTGATACTGATAGAGAGATAGATACCATTCTGCATTCGCTATCATTAGCCGCGTCAGACTGCGATCGCATCTCGCTCGCCTCGCCTCTCGATTTCATTGCAAGGATAAAGAATAAGGTGCGTGCTTCTCCCCTCCTCTTTCTAACTAATACCTACCTCGTTTCTTCTTCTTCTTCTTCTTCTTCTTCTTCTTCTTCTTCTTCTTCTTCTTCTTCTTCTTAATTTCATGATTAATTTCATATCTGAACTGAATCTGACGAGATTCATTCCATTCGATGCCTCCCTCAATCTCCTTACCTGATTAAAACTTCATGTTGAATCACTACACTAGATCTGCTAGATAAGTGTACAGTACAGTACTGATGGAAATTGCTGTGCTGGCACTGGTTGCGCTTCTTTTACTGGGCGCGCTCTTTCTCTTCCCTAAATCAAATAACAAAGGTACAACTCCAACTCTTCCATTCTTCTCCACACCATGCATGTCTTTTCTTGTTTTTCATCAATCAGGTGCTCATTTTACTTTATATATTTTGTAGGTAAAGCAAAGCAGCCTCGATCTAATGCCAGCCTAGTCAAGGTTTCCTTTTACCTTTCTTTTAAAATTTGTGTAAAGTTTTTAATCTGACAATTCCTGCCATTATTATTGACTTAATCGATGATCGAACATCATGTATCTGTTAAATTCCAATTCAAAAGCTCAATTTTGATCACCCATGTCCGGAACTGATATTACTGGTACCAACCATGCATACCAGTTCGACTATTCTTTGTTGTCTGTGATATGTAACATGGAACTAATTTTCTGACTTGCTTCCTTTCCACAAATTCTTTTGAAAACAGAATATAAGAGCTTATACGAAGGAAGAAGTGTCCAAGCATAATACAAGAAAAGATTGCTGGATCATTGTCAAAGACAAGGTTTTACACATATGCCCCTAAATTTTTTGTTAAATTGTCTTGCTTCTTTATCATGTTACGACAGGGGGTGCAAATTTTTGCTTGAGTTCCCATGTATAATTGCATTTTTCTCATATGCTCCGTGAAAAGGCAATGCCTTACATCCTTTGGAGTCAATGCAACAATGTTGGGCAGTCAGGTCCAAAATACAGCACAAATGCCATTTCTTTTAACCTACGAATAAATTAAATTTGATTTGTATAAATGTAGATATATGACGTGACACCGTACGTAGAGGAACACCCAGGTGGTGATGCAATTCTTAACAATGCCGGTCGTGACTCTACTGAAGGCTTTTACGGGTACATATTAGCTGTCTTCATTTTTTAAGCATTTTCTTTGTTTCTTTTGGCGTACAAGGTTTCCTATTATATGAAATGATTGTTCAAAATTCAACACAGTGCTTAAAGTGGTTTCACAGTAATATGGTTGCTATGTTCGATTGTACTTTACTTGACATAGCAAAGGTTATTGCATCTCAGATGCAGTTTAATGCAATATATTTATTGTGTTAGTACTGAACGATGCAAATTAATTCTATGTGTACACTAGTATGTGTAATTTATATGACATTCTTTCATCGATATACAGGCCACAGCATGCTACCAGGGTTTTTGACATGGTCGATGAGTTTTACATTGGTGACTTGGAGAAGTAATTTTGCCATTTCTTCTCGAGTTGTCAATGAGAATAAAAAGTAGAATCCTGCAATTTGTGAATTTTGTTCCAATTTGCTCTTATTATCTGAAATTCTAAATGTGTAGGACAGCTTCCTAGCTTAGTGTTTGTCTTTTTATTTCATGACCTAAGAAATTTGAGGAAATTTTAATGGTACTGTGGCAGGATTGCGTCTGCTTATGAACTAAAGCGATTGAACTTGCTTTGTAAAATGCTACTTAGTTGATTAGGGGATTGGTGGATGCATGTCAACTCCAAGGCAAGCATTTTGAAAATAATATGTTTGAAAGCAAATTTTGTAGAGAAGTTCGATTTACAGTTTTCAGGTTCTCATCGTTGCAATCATGATCTGTCCAATTTCAAAATTTTAAATTTACAGGGAAAAGGTTATATTCTCCAAGCTTTTTATCTCCCCACTACTAAAGTGCTATTGTGATTGTTGAGATCAGAGACCCGTTTAAATTTAATATTGCTGACTGGTATGAAAAAAGATCCTTTTTTTTTTTTAATTTGTGTCGTGTGATGATGATGCCTTGTTGAGAAGATTACGTTACTGGATAATTAAAGTAGGATTTTCTGGGGACGTCATGCACGAGAAGTCTTCAGCTGATTAGTTCAATTTTGCCAAAGATTTTTGGGTTGGTTTTAAGGCGATTAGTTGACCTTACTGATAGGATTTAGCGTCATGTTACCATTTAATTTGCTATGTTTAAATTGATTAACTGATTGGGAAGTTCAAAGAGGATGGTTTTGTTTTTCAGTCATCAATCCAACTGAACTCGTGGGATGACTTTACTGTTTTGTTGTTGCAATTGTTAATCAACTATTTTCTCTCTTAATTGAAAATAAAATTCTGTCAAGAAAAAATCAAATCCCATTTAATTCGGACGACACCAACCGAGATGCGCCCACTATACAAATCAAATATTTTTAATTAATTTTCTCCAGCATCTCTTAGAAACATAAAATACATTTCTCATCATTCATAGTTCAACGATCTTTTATCGAACAAAATGTATCAATCATCTTAATTGTAGCATAGGCGGTTAATATGCTTTTGAGCAAGATAGTTACGACAGCACACAACAAAAAACTAGAATATATGCTGCATCTATATCGTCCATAACAAAAGAAACTACAAGAGATCACTTTGAGCAATTGCGAGTTTGCAACTATTACCCCCCAAAATACACCAAAGCAAAAGGGACGTATAAAGCTCCTAATTTGTAAACAAACTGATTAATGGTACCTATGCTTACTGATCAACGCATCGCACTCACCACCGTATTTCTTGTTGAGGATTCCACTATCTAAAGAAACAACTGCATCCGCTATGGTTGTGTAACCGATGAAGCGAGGAGAGCCGGTCTTCCTGTAAAATTCAATCCCCTCTTCCGACCGCTCATCAATGGACTTGCGGATGTCCCTCGAGCTCAGTGGCTCATCCTCATTTATCACTATGTATTTCTTTAGTGACTCGTCCTCTAAAGTGGCAGTTGGCAGGATGAGATCCTCTTGTTCGATTATTGTGCCACCAGCAGCAATGAGCACTTTTCCGAGACGTGCCATGTGAGGTTCCAAGTAAGAGCTGAGATAGAAACCTAATCCAGCAAACACTTTTGCGGCCTGCCGTTAATCAATTAGGGATATGGAAACAAAATCAGTATGTCACTCAGGGCACATCTCAAGAATTGAAATCAATCTACCGCACACATAATTATGTGAACAAATCAGACAGACAGACAGAGAGAGAGAGAGAATCAGTATGTCTCTCTCTCTCTCTCTCTGTGTCTGTCTAAAGTACTGCTAGTGTGTTGTTGTGAGACTATGTAATAGTTCTACTTTATTTTAATACAACCTTGACAGCCGCTGTCAAGCTTTTCGAAAAAGAGAGAGGAACCTTATTGGATTTCAAAAAGAAAAAATAGAGAGGAACCTTATTGGTTACTCGGATTCTTCCTTTCTCCAGCCCATCAAAGAATCCGCGTAAATCATGGTCCACTTCATAAGGCTCTTCTGGCACCAGATGCCCTTCTCGCAAGCAGGCATTGATCCCTGGCACAACCAAAAAATTTGAAAATACATAAAGATCGGAGCTTGGAAGTGTGTCTGATTTGGTGAATGGGGCAATCCCCTTTTCTTTCTTTACAAACTCCGGGACTTTGTCCAACGCGGACTTTCTTTTTTTACTGACACAGAAGGGACCATAAACTTAAATATAAGCTGTGAAATTTTCTTACATTCTATGCTTATGACCCATTTCCCAAACAAAATAGCCATCAAGAACTCAAGTGCTCTCCTAAAGATGCTACTATTTTCAGAAGATATCACCACATGAGTTACATTCTCCCTCCAAAATTGCTTTGTGATTGATAGCAGAGTTTCGAGTGGCAAACTTCATCAGCATGCCCTATCTGATTTGTTTAGTGAAAGGAAATAATGAAAGGAACACATGTAACTTTCTGAGAAGTCATGTTCTGAGAAACAAAGTGCAAAGTTTTCATTCTGAATAAATTACCAACTCATATGGATTAAGAGTGCAGCCAAGCAATACCAGCTTCTTTCTTTCGTCAGGCCTGTCCACAAATACATATATAAAGAACATTTAGGTCTGATTAGATCCGAATCACCAAAAAACTTTTAGAACCCTGATAATGGTTCGATACCAGCAGAAGAGAAGTTAAAAACAATAACAAAAGCAGCGCCTGGGGGAAATATAATAAACCCTCAACATGTATCAGATAGATGGTTAATACTAAAGCAAGGCCACCTGTCTCAAAAACAAGAGAAAGCAAGGCTGCTTGTGAAGATCTTAAAGGAAAACATGAAAGAATGGATACAAGTAGAGAAACTTATCCAATGAATTTGAGGCAACATTTCTGTCTTACTCTTACGGTCTTACCCAATAGAACAGATTATCCTGAATGACCAGAACATGTCATGTTTGATCGTAATATAAAATAGAATTAATTCATGACAGAGAAATTAAGCACAGGAGAAAGGAGTAACACATGGAAGCAAATGAATCCTCAGTAGCAATTGAAGCATTGTCAGAGAGTAATTCCCGGTTAGTATCTCTAAGCAAATCTGTCAGCTTCTTTAGATATGTTGACCATTTTTTCCATGAATATCGATCGCCTGATATCTGCAATGCACTGAAAATAAGACTAATTAATGGAGATGCGTAATGCATTACCGACAGAGCATGTGGTGACAGGTTAGTAGCATGGGTTAGGTTGCTGCCATATATAGAAAGAAAAGAAAAGAAAAGAAAAGGATGAGTAGAAATAAATACCGAGCAGCGCATGTGAGCAGGTGCTGGCGTCTATCCATATGGCTTTGTCGCATATATAGTGGGAGGAACAGGCTTTGTCGCGTCCGTATGACCGACTGTATGTGATGATGTATGTATGTCCGCGGCGGGTCGGATGCTCTCTCTCTCTCTTTCTAAGCTTGACTTCCTACTGGATCGCATTGTTACCGAACCCAATGATGCCTCTTTGCCTGGTCAAAAGTTCAGAAATAAAAATATCTCACCTGAAGTACTCGTCTCATCTCCATTCCTCCGCTCCCTCTATCTCTCCAGTCCTTTCTCGCATCGTGTCGTCGCCTTCAAGTTGGACACGTGGCACCACCCTTCCCCTCCGGACCCAAACCTATTTATATTCTTCTCTTAATTCTGCTCTCCCGTCCGCCACCGACCCCCCTCCCTCTCTCGTCTTCTCCGTCTCTCCGCTTGGCCTCCTCTTGATTCTTAATTAACCCTAACTCCCCACTGATCTCCGCTTCGATCGAATCCTGTTCCTTCTGCCCCACGCCGAATCAGACCCGATCCGCTGCCTACTCCAATGGCGAGCAACGTCTCCAGGGTCTACATCGAGGTCATCGATGACGTCATCGGGAAGGTCCGGGACGAGTTCATCAACTATGGCGCTGGAGAGGCCGTGCTCAGCGAACTTCAATCCGTAATTTCATCAAATCACACCAAATCCACTTCTCCTCCCCCACGAAAATCGCCTTTCTTCCCAAGTTGATTGGTCTTGGTTGCTAATTGAGTTTCTTTAATTGACAGCTCTGGGAGATGAAGATGGTGCAGCTCGGGGCCATAACTGGGAACATAGAGAGGCCGTCCGCCTCTCGGCAACCGGGACAGGTGAACCCAGTTCACGACCTCAATGTTCCTTACGAGGGGCCCACTGAGGAGTACGAGACCCCCACCGCTGAGATGCTCTTCCCACCTGTAACTACTCTTTTTCATTACCTTCTTTTAAAACTTTTCACTTTGTTTCCGGTGGGATCTCAAATTATGTTCGCAATTATTCTTATATTAATCATTGTTTCGCGTAGACACCATTGCAAACCCCAAGTCAGACTCCATTGCCGGGTATGGAGCAGGGGATGTACAACATCCCCACAGGTCCCTCAGATTACGCACCTTCACCTCTCAGTGACATGAGAAACGGGGTCGATATCAAAGCTCCAAGGAATAACCCCTATATGGTACTATTTAATTTCCTTCTTTTCTTTTGTTTTTGTGATTTTGGGTATGCTCCTGCTGAGAATTTATAACAGAGATAGTTTAGATAATTCCACTCTTCAGAAGGATCAACAAGAGTAATTGCTCTCTCATGATCAATTCCAATTAGCAGATGGTACACTTTGATTGGTTAGTTTGTTAGTTAAGGTTAGGTTACACAAAATAACTTGTCATGGTGGCAGTAAACGTTAACTGACAATGCTTAGATGTTCTTGCATCTGACAGGAAGTTCAAAAATTGTGCATTGCATTCCTCTTATCTTTTACTTGCATGTCTTATGCTGGTGTGTGTATTTGATGCATGCCAAATACAGCTTACATTATCAGTCACTTGGGAGAAAGAAACTGCAAAAGGGGCATATAGGAAGAATCTTCTCACTAATTAGATTTGTGGAATACTTAATTTCCTCTTTACATTTCTTAACCTGCTATGTTGTACTAATTTTTATTCACTTTCTTTTCTGAAGCAATCACCTTCAGCCTGGATGGGTGCAAGGCCATTAGGTGTTGATGTCAACGTTGGTGAGTTATGCAAAAAATGTAATACAAGCTTGTGTGATTTCTTTGTGTGACCCGTTTAGTGTGATATTTTAGCTTAACTTTGCAAATAATAAGAGGAGGTTCTTTTCACAGCCTATGTTGAAGGACGTGAGGATGCAAACAGAGAAGGTCCTCCTCATCAGCCTGCAACTCAGGTGCCTTATCTATTTTCAGTTTCCTACTTCCTGTAAACTTTTGTTGGGATAGAAGTACCTTGTTTGGCTCCGCCGGTCTTGAAATATCTTTTGGAACCTTCTAATAAGAAAAGTTGTCCAAAATGCTGGCTCAGATGCTCGACAGATCTCCCAAATGCTTTTGTTGACCTACATATTTGGGATATTTATCTGGTTTTGCATAGACATTCTGGGTATTTGTTGTGGACATGTGTGAGAATTCTATTTTAGGATGGTTTTGGAAGATTATTTATGGTCTCAAGGGGTTTACTGGGATTTTTTAGCTTTCTGGAATATTTGAAGAAAAAGTAAACTTTCAAGAGTAATCATAAGGGGCCAATTGGTTTCTTTGAAGTTTGATTGGTCACTGTTTGTTACGAGGAGTGTATGTTATGTTACCATGATGTGTACATGGTACAAATGCAGGATTTTTTCACATCGACAACTGGGAAGCGCAAAAGAGATGAATATCCTTCTCACTTACCTCCTGGAAGTTATATGCCTCAACAGGATGGTAGCGCTGATGTCATTGTTGAGTTTGAGGTACTATTGCGTGATCTATCTTTTGTTTAATGTTTTCTTTTTCTGATACTTCGATTGCCTAATTGAATCATATCTTAAGGAGTATTTGTGTCAATAAGAACTGTATCTTACATAGCGAGCACAATTTTACATGTTCAAATTTTTACAAATATAATTTTACAGCTCAGAGCAAACATTATTTTGTTTATTTGCATTTATTTCGTCCTACTTAATTCTGGAATCACATGTAGCAATTGTTCTCTCTACCATCTTTTTGTGTGCATGATAAGTGGGCAGTGTTGATCATTCAGCATTTGTTTATTTTGCTAGTAGAAAGTCAAGTACTTCATTTTTTTTTTTTTTGGTTTCTTCAGATTTTAAGTTTTTGTAGCAACACTTACAAAAATTAAATTGCTGATGTAACAACAATACGAACATAATTGTGTTGTGGATTATATTGTTTGTACTCGTCCTGCCTTAATATATGTTAAATATGTGATGGAGATGTTGCTGTTTTTGCTTAATACTTTAGGTGAGCAATTCAAGTTCACACACACAGCGGCATGGGAAAGCAACCATTAAAGGAGCAAAAGAATCTTCATTGATTCCTCAGCGTGATGGCATTGATGATGACTATGACAATGTAATGACAAATACCTTAATGATGTTAAATTATATAATGTGCGCCCTTTGTTCTCTATTTTTCTCAACTTATGATCCTTTCTTGTTCTAATTCGTTTTTTTCTTTTCTTTGGCAGTTGTTTCATTATCCAAGTGTCCCTACTGAGGACTATAACAATGTTGTGCAGACGCCTGCTGAACATGGTATGCCTACATTTGTTGGTTGATTTCTGGTACTTCTCTGGTACGAACCACACAGGATTTATACCTGACTGTTATGAGTCCTGCTGCTGATTTTAGTTTGTATGAATAAATGGAAGTGGGATATAATAAATTGTACACGTATGCCCGAGCCCGAATGCAAGACAAAGATAGTGTCATAGTGATATGCTTTATTGAGATAAGATTATGACTAATCTGTGGTTTTGTGATGCGATGGCTGTTATTTGGAGTAGAGCTGAGAGCACCAACACCGGCAGCGGTGGGAACGCCGAAACCAACAAATGTGGGTGGGGATGATGAGGAACCACCATTAAATGAGGATGATGATGATGACGATGACCTGGATGACCTGGAGCAGGGTGAGGAGGAGCCCACCACACAGCATCTCGTGCTTGCCCAATTTGATAAGGTAGGTTTTGTTTGTGACCCTCTTTTTTTTCACATATCAATCTGTCCTGGTAAGTCCTATTTTGGGTGCTTGTTCCTTTGTGATAAAATTGACGTGATGTTGGCACTCTTGACAATTGGGAACAGGTGACTCGCACAAAGAACAGGTGGAAATGCACCTTGAAGGATGGAATCATGCATCTCAACAACAGGGATATCCTTTTTAACAAGGTAGTACCCCCATCCCACCCCCCGTTTTTAAGTTTTCTCCTGTAGCTATATTCGCTCTCTCTTTTTCTGCACTGCATATTTCTCTCTGCATTTTTCATTTCTTTTATCTGTGTAGGCTATGGGAGAGTTTGACTTCTAATTTTATGGCCTGCCATTTGATTTATGAGATCTCAATTCAAGACTGCCATATCAAAATAAGATGTCAACTTCAAGAGTACCAGTGAGCTCTCTCAACTCTATGGAGGTGTTTTTAGACATTTCTATCTGTGATGGACGGCATTTTCATTTCACTGTAAAAAAAGAAAAAATGGTAGAGTTGTTGGCACTGTACATCTGTTTTTCTTTTCTTAATACTGAGAGATTTGATGCAAGAACGATATGTGTTACTTGGCACCTCTTAAAATATTCTCCTTTTTTTTTTCTTTTTTGTTTAGTTCTGATCGGAGGATCCTAAGACTAGGGAAAGCTGTTAGGTTGGCTTTCTATCCAGTTTTCTGGGACCTTGTTTTTTGAAGTTATTGGGCAAATATAATGTTGACTAGAAGAGATCCATTGATCTTGCTGTTTGCTATTGGCATTGATTGTTCTTGGCAACGAGTTCGGATCATTTTTTAAGCTTATCGTGGGTTAATATGCCTTAGCTTTCTTTCATTTGGGAAAAGCAATTTTTTAGGTAGAACCAGTAAACGCAAGTTGGAATCTATTCAAATCTAAACAACAAATTGGAAAACTCAAACGGGAATTCTGGTACTGAGAATATAAAATTCATTGTCTGGCTGTCTGTTCAGAGGAGCCAGAAGCGAAAGAGCGATGGCCACAAAACATTATTACCCTCTTTATGTGGAATGAAATGTTTAAAGTTACCTCTCAACAAAATGAATTATGCCTCTTGAGGCCTTTGTGTATTAACTTGATTGCAATACACTTTACACGTGTATATGTATGTACATAAATTGAACAAAGAATAATAACGTGAATAGAGAGAGCAACAGATCTAGAGGTTCCTCTGCATCAGAACTGGTTGGCAAAAGATACAAATTAAAAAAAAAAGTTTTCTTCCCCTCTCTAATTCTGTAAATTAAGAAGAAATCCGATGGGGAACAACTGCAGTCGGGTGACAATTTCTCAGTGAAAGCATTCTCTAGCATGCTCAAGCTGTCATCACTGATTGATGTACAATCCTGACTGACATTCCAGCAGCTATTGCAAATTCTGTGCAAGGCTGATGAGAGGAAACAGGTCTGCTATCAGCATTGGTGAACCCGGGCTCCACCATTCCTGACCTGGCCTTGGAAACTGTAATCGGTTCCCAGTGTTGGTAGCACCTTCATCTCCTGAGCTCCCCTTTTCAGAACAATTTGTGCGTTCCTCCAGGGCTGGAGATGGAGGTGGAGTGAGGGTCAGAGGAGACAACAACGGAATCACACAACTCTCAAACGAACAATTTCCTTGGTGTCGGTTGAGTTGCAGAGTCGCCGGTGCATGCCTTTGCAGCCGGCTCTTCTGTTTTTTCCCCTCCTGCTTGATGATTTCTTGATCTGAATCCAGAGGAACACTGTTCATTTCCATTGACAACGCCAGATTATTGTGTCTTTTCTTCTGATTTCGATCGAAGTATGAAGATGTTGAGATATTCCCCTTGAGTAGTTTGGATTAAGGGGTCACCAAGGGATGGCTTCCTTCTTTTAGGCAAGGTATATAGGGTTGAATGCCGTGTTTATTGCTTCGGTTAGGTCAGCTAAGAATGGCAAATCCATCCAGTTATAAAAGCAATAACTGGTTGGAAGAAAGGACAGGAGATGTGCTATTTCTGACCAAGCCCCGAATTTTTGGGGAAGTGGGATTTTGGAGAGATGAGTTGTACGTTGTGCATACTAAAGCTAAAATTGGTTTGTTTTGGTCAAAATTATATTTATCCTTTTCTTATCAGTAGAGTAATGACGGCCTTATGGGTTGAATTACGTATCAGAATTTTCTGGGGCAAATTAATTGCAATTTCAATTTCTCTCTAATAAATATTCATTTATTCCTAATTATATATGTCAGCAAGTACAAATTGGTCGTTCAATTGTCTGGATATATTGGAACTGTAAATGCCTAAATGATTTGAGCCATAACTAAAACGAAAGCATGACTTCAAAATGAAGTTCAGACAATTCAGTTTATAACTTCATATACTCAATTTGACAACGCATCTCAAAATTTCTCACAACTATCAAAGCAATGCTTCCTTGTTATGATAAGTATTATTATTATCATCGGATGGTACAGGTATAGAGTTTGCATGCCAGATAAAAGTAGGTTGTGGTTTCCCCTCGACAATCTTTCTAAAAAAGATATATTGAATTTGTTGTTCCACTTCCACAAGTGGGTAATCCGCATTTGAATTGCACTACTGGCTGGCCGCTAGGTGTTGAATAACCTTATTAATAGAACTCCAGTAGATTCCCAGGAAACGGAAATATCCAAAGAACTACATTTCATGATCAATCCTACAACAATACCCATCAATTTCAAGAATAAGAAAAAAAAGAAAAACTTTACAGGAAAGCCAACAAATTGCAACAGATGACAGTCAGACAATCCTACCTCAGCAAACAGTTTCATTTAACAAAACAAGATACAATGATATAAGCCTGTGCTTAGCTCATGAAGTGGCATTGTCGGTACCATCATGCAAGGCACAACATACAGTTGCTTTATGATGCCCCTGGTATACTCTGATCGCCTCCCCCGTGTTCATGGTCCACAGCCTTGCCGTTGTATCAGAGGAAGCTAAATATTTAAAATCGTCAGAACACAAACCAGCAAAGAGATACCACACAAATTGGCTCAAAGCCGAAAGGAGGAATTTTGGCAGTGCAAACTTGACTGAGCCATCTCATATGTATATATGCAAAAACTTGGTTCTGATTGTTGGTTCTATAACAAGCTGTGGCAGAAAAATACTGGTATGCACTTCCTATTTCTGTGCCTCCGAGGCAATAGTTTACGGAGTTTGCTAAAGTCAATGTGGTTGCTTTTTGTGATGCTGAGATGAGTACATATCATTATGGATTGTTTTTGTGCGGGCTTCTTGAGAAGGGAGAGGGGTATAGAAATAGAGTATATGAATTGTGTCTGATTATAAAAAGCTTGGGTGTTTTGATTTATGAAACACGTGGTACCGTTGAGTACCACTAACTAAAAAAAAAATTACCGAGTTTTTTAATTTATTATTATTTCTTCTTTTTGGTGGGTGAGGGGTAGGAATGGGTACCTGTGATCAAATAAGCACCATCAACTGAGAAAACACAATCCCAGACCCAGCGCTGATGTCCTGTATAATAATAATAAATAAGACCTTGCAGTTAAAAGCACCAAATTGCAAGTTTCAGATCCTTGAATCCTCAACTGAGATTGACTGGAAGGGCCACAAGGATAATGGAGGCGAAGAATATGCCGAATAATTCCCAAATTCTCAAGCGTTTGTGGGAGCCTGGGGAACAGAATGACATGATCTAGCTAATTGAGGCCGGGTTCATATATTAAATTATTTGAAACTCACTTTCCCAATATAACTTTTGTTGATTTTTTTTTTCACCGTAGTGCCTACGGGCTTAAAAAGAAACAGAGATAAACAAATTTTGTCTTGATTCTGACAATTTCAAAATATACTATACCTTTCAAAGTCCGCTCCAACTTAAAGCCATCAACATTCCATATTTTTACAGTAGTATCAGCAGAGGCAGTAGCAAGGTACCTACAAATAATTCCAGGACATCAATGAAAGATAAGCCGCCACAGGATTAACTAGATAATAACCATGATAACTAGAGTAGGAATGTGTTTTGCAGACATCAAAGAAAGACCTGGTATGAACCAGAACCCACACCAAAATGAAAATACTGAATAATAAATAGTAAAACAACCCTATACCAATGCAACTCGACCTGAGTTCTAACCCTGCAAACCTATGAACTTAAAAGTCAAACAAAGCCAAATAAGATTGACCTAAAGCTTGAGAAATGATCTGAACCATAAATGATACATAACCCGTAGTATGAAGCTCACTTCAACCCAAACCCGACCAAAAGATTGTGACATTTGAAAATAATTCAAACAGCCATCACCCTATCAACTAAAACTGGAAGCAGCCTGAACTTGATTTGACCTGACCCAACTGGCCCGTTTACCAGCTCATAAACATATCAGTGCATAATAAAAATTCATGCACCTTTGTGGATCGCAATATTCAGGAGAAAGAAGGCACTTCAGGATATACGTATCATGTGCTTGCAACTTGTGCAATGGCTCAAAATAGGTCATTGTCTAACAAAAAAGAAAGAAGAAATATTAGTAATCTTAATCAATCTCCCAAATGGCCAAAAGTCTGAAGTTAAAGAAAATAAATAAATAAATAGAAGTTACCTGTGTGCCTTTCTTCAACCGCCACACATAACAGGTCCCACGATTGTTTGCAGCCACGACCATGCTTCCATCCCACATAACCGTCAGAGATCTGACAGCTGTGTCAACCTCTGGTACCTGCACTCCAGAAGAGATGAGTAGTGTATTCCAAGAACATATATGATGCTTTTTTTTATGAAAATAAGAATAATATATTAATAGACATACACGAACTCACTCACCAGCTCGCAGCTACACGAGTTTGCGGCCAAGTCCCAGACTCGTATATTTCCATTTTGATCACCAGATATCAATTCCTTCTGCAATGTTAATATAGAATTGCATGAACAAATAAGCACAATGAAGTAAGTCCGACAATCTCCATACAATTATTACAATACAAGAGAAGAAATGGTGTGCAATACATGGTGAATGAAGCAATGACAGAGAACAGCAACATTCCTAGCTTGTAGACAATTTAGCCTAAAGAATAATAAAATAACTAAAAAAAAACTATATTTGAAATGTTAACCTGATTAGGATGGAGAACCACCGTATTCACAGCAGCCCGACTTTCATATTCACGCTGGCAGGTTCTAGTCCTAATAGAGATGATATCACAAAAACCATATAAAAATTACCTCTGTGCTGAAAAAGATACTGCTCGAAATGATATATTTTTGAAGAAAATCTGTAAACAAATGACATTGTGCATTGGCTACCTTAAATCCCAGATTCTGACAGTACCATCTTCAGAGCCGGAATACATCCAATTGCCGTCGCATTGAAATCCAACAGCCATAACATTACTTGTGTGAGAATCATAACTCACGGCCTGTCAATGTTGATGCAGAACATCAAAATAAAGAAAACTGAAGCACAAATGAGGACTGGTAAAAGAAAACAAATTGGTGGCATACAGGTTGAGGGCTGTTGGAGTTGACATCAAAAAGGCGTATGTGGGGATTCCCGGCCGCCGCTAAAGACTTCTTGTCGGGTGTGATCTCCAGCCGATTTACTTGCTGTGAAACATGGTTAACCGAATAATTATCAAAGAGCTAAGATAAAAAAAAAATACATTAGTCTGAAACAAAAATAATTAGCACTCATATAATCACCAAAATTCCTCAACACAGTTTGGAAAAAAAATGCAATCCTTGTTACAAACAGTGAGGAACTAACATCATCCGCGCACATTAAAAATACAAAAAAAGAAAGAGCAAAAATCTGAATAAAAGAGAGAAATGAAGAAGTCGTTACTGAGTCGGGGTACTGGATGGTACGGTAACAGCGACCGCTTTTCGCATCCCAAAATCTGATGGTGTGATCGTAACTCGCTGTTGCCAGAATCACACTGGGTTGGGCCATCTTTTTCTTTCCCTTTGTTTGCCTTTTCGCGGACTCCGATCGCTACCTAGAGAACGGGTGAAACAGCGTGCGAATTTGAGAATTTGAGAACTGATCCGGCCATAACTCTAGGCGAAATAAGAGATCGGAAGAACCAAACAGCCTCTCCTCTGCTCTACTCTCCGAGCAAACACTCGGGGTCGATGGCGGGAGGTCTCTGGGGCTCGAGCTGGCTGCGTGGAGACTCGGGGGAGAGAGAGAGCGCGACGAAAGAGGACGAGAGACTGACAAGTAGGCCCCAAGACTCGTGGGCTGATGCGGGTCCCCCGTCCTGATTTCGGAGCAAGATTATTTGTGGCACGCACGGTGTGTCAGTCTGTGTTTCAACCACTTTTAAAAGGTGATAATTACAGTAATAATATTATTAAAAAATAAAATAAAAAGAAACCAGAAAGACACATATAAAAAATAAGGAATTTTAGAAGAATTTAAAAATACTAGCGAGCATTTGCGCTATGCTGTGATTTGTTCGTGTATATTTTTATTTTATATATAGATATTTCTAACGTACTTTTAAATTTCATAATACATTCAATATTCATGATGCATATAATCACAAAATATTATTCAAATTAAAAGTTAAAATTATAAATATGTTCTTAATTATTTGGATAACGATGTATCAAATTTAAATTAATTTGAAATTTCTCTAGCATTTCATCAAACAATATAAAATTTTTAATTGTAGAGTTTTAAGGGTTTTATGATTAATGACTAATCAAATTTTAAATTGATTCAAATTTGATACATGGACTAACTAAATAATTATGTATGTATCTACAAATATTTTTTTAACGTGAATAATATTTCTGAAATATATATACTGTAAAATTAGAAAATTGAATGTATGTTAAAATTATTCATTTTATATATATAGAAAAGCCATCAAGAACAAAATAAGAGGCAAAACGAAAATAATAAAAAATTGAGAAAAATATTTCAAACCTAATAGGTGGATAAAAAAATGTTAACTTCTCAGAGTAAAAATTAAAAAAATAATAACAAAAATAAAAAGGAATATAGAAGAGAATGTATATTTTTTAATTTTCAAGAAGCACTCTAATTAGTCACGAGAATTAAGTAGACATTAAATAATGAAAAAAAATTCAAGCTCATAAGTTCGAAAGAGAAGAATATAATGAATTTTTATATTGTTGTACAGAGAGAACAAAAAAAAAAGAAAAAATATTTCTAATAAGGCACAACAACTCAATTTAAAATAAGTGAGATGACACAAATGCTCTAATAAAACAATAACAATGATGACAATTATATTAGTGAACACACATTAGAAAGACACAGAAAATAAAAAAAATAATATATGAAACTTAATAAATAAGCGTTCCGTCTAGAAAAGTTTAAAGGAACTGTTCAAACAACTGAGCCATAAGTCTAGCATAGTGGTAATCCAGCTCGCCTTTCTATGAAGAAACGTAGATTTTAAGTCCCGCAAAAAAAATTGAAAAGGAATAAATACCGGGATTAACGGGAGCTCTTATATAAAAAAAATGTTCAAACATTCATAAAAAAAAATATGTTCAAACAACTGTAAAAACCACAGTGTCCAAACATGCCCCCAATATTTATATTTGAAGAACTATAAAAAAAATTGTTCAAATAATTGCAAAAATTATAATGCTCAATTTGAACAATTGAAAATAAAAATGTCCAAACAAATGTAAGAAAAAAATTGTTCAAATAACCGTAGAAACTACAGTGTTCGAACCATTCCCCAATATTTATATTATTGTACTATAAATAATTGTAAAAAAAAACATTGTTTAAATAACTATAGAAACTATAGTGTTCGAATTATCCCCCAACATTTATACGAACAAACAATTGTATTGTTCATTCACTGTAGAACTGTAGTGTTTTTGGCCCAGCATTTATACAACAAACAACTGTAAACAAATACATTGTTCATATAACTGCAGAAACTACAGTGTTTTCAGAATTCCTCAGCATTTATATTATTATAGATTTGTGTAATTAAGGTAGTTACTGCTGACTCGATCAGGTAATTTATTTATTTATTTTTATGAAATTGTCATCTGATTTTCACAGGAAAAATACAATATTAATTTATGTTTTAGCCATTGGATGAGTTAGATTCATGTATTGGTTATAAATGTGAAAGATGTTAAGCACCTGTAGCTATCATCTAATCTAATGCTACTTGACCAATTAGTTTATTTATTTTTTTATGGAGTCGCCGTCTGATTTTTATTGAAAAAATTATAATATTAACTTTTTATTTTAGCCCATGAATAACTTAAATTTATGCATTGATCATGAATACAAAAGACGTTAGACACCGTATTCATCTAAATTAATTGGTCTCTATTTATTTCCGCTCAGAGGTCGAATCAAGAATCACAGAACGGATCAAGAACTAGTGATGTGATGAGAATTGCTTCAAACTGATCAGTAGATCGAATTTCTCAGGTGAAGCTAAATCTTGATTAGTGATATCGCTTGGGAGAAGCTAGTGGCCTCTGGACGACCATACTTTGCCTTTTACTGAGCATCGGACACCACTTAGGCAGGCCTACTCAGAATTCCTTTTCTATTTTCAGGATACCACGATAGGATAATGAATCCCACTAAAGCGGATGTTAGTACCTGACATCGATACGAAAGAAAATGACTAGAAAACCAATACAATGCAGGGACAAACGTTCTTCTAACGGTAGAGTCGCGCAACAAAAAAAATTTGGCGATTTTTCCTCAGGGAAGCCCTCCAAAAATCAAGTCAAATTAAAACAAAAAATAAATCCTTTGATAAGGCCCCAACTTTTGGAGAAATTTTGGGAAAAAGTTTTACTTTTAATCCCTAATTCTTCAAAAGAGAGTCTCATATCTTTTCTTACCTGTATGGAGTTAGCGTTTGATAGCAGGGCCACTTGTTATTTTGGATAGTCCCGCCGTTGTTTTCCCGACATATATACCCGGCCAGTTATTTTCATCCGAATGGTGCATGTCTAAGGGCTGACTTTAAACAAAAAAAGTATTAATACTAAAAATAACAAACACAAAAAAAGAATGAAAATAAACAAAAAATAAAATAAATAGAGAATTTTAGAAGAATTTAAAATATTGGCAAGTCGTTAAGAGTCACCTTTGCTGAATATTACATAGGAAAGAACTATCTATTGACTCGGATGACTAGATTTTATTTAAGTAGATGTAATTGAAAGAATTGTCATAATTCTGATGTCAACAATAGAGTTTTGCTATAAGCTTTCATTGACTCATTTTTTTTTGTTAAATCGATCAAAACTTATTTTTTTTCTTTCTACTCAAAGCTTTAGTTTGAAAATACACTCTTTAAACTTTTTCTATGCTCTTACTAGCCACGGAAAATGAGATATGTACATATGGGTTATTTACAGGTGATATTGTATGGAAGGGACATTGATTTAATGTTTTATGAAGACTAGAAGTTTACTTGTAATTATAAAAAACACATGTCTCTCCTTTGATTTGAAACATTAGTTGACCAATTTGGTTTCATAAAATGACACAATTTTCATAAGCAGATGCATGCGCATGCTATGTTTTGAGTCCAATTACTTAGAGGTCTTAAAATATAATTGAAGTATGAATGTATATATTTAATATGCAGCCGTGTATATTCATCAAGATAGACTACAGAAGACTCAATTAAAATTATATTTTAATTTTAGCATAAGCACAAGTATCTAAAAAATTAATTGACCTACTGTCGAAAGATTATGGCATTTTTTTCCATTTGAGAGTACATTATTACATTTTAAAAGAAAGTGATTTAAATATCATACAAATTATATTAGTCTTATAAAAATAACTTTTTGCAGAAATATTAGTCTTACAAAAATATGCATCTCCTTAAACCATAATAAATGCTACTTATTTATTGATTTAATTATTTTATTTTACAACACTAAGGTTCATCATTTTAAACCATCTGTCAGATTTTAGATACCATGTCTAAGTTAATATATGTCTGTATGAGTATTTACAGTGCAAGTTAGATACAAAACTAAATGACTCGCTTCTCATGAAGAGATTTTTATACCAGCTAAGTACCAAATGTACTTAAAAAAAAGAGAGATTCTTACGCCAACATAGAATTCAAGACATACTGGTACAACAAAAATGGAGTGATTCGGAGGTAATAATCAGATAAAATTGCTTAACTCTAACTCTAACTCTAACTCTCTGATGTGATATAAAATTTTTAAAGCTAAGCAATTGCTGGAAGAGAGTGCTTAGTCTCACGCTTTCTCCGTCTCAGGCAAAAAAAAGATATCAATAATTCAGTATCAATATCACGCTTGGATTTTCGAATTTTCGAGAGTGGAATCGTTTCGCTGTCTCTTTCCTTTCCTCCTTTCTCCCGCGCACCTCCGTGCTCTCGTCTCTTCCCCTTCCTTCCCGCCTCGGCTCCTCCCTCCTTCCACTCCTCTAGTTGCTCCCCTCGCGCCGCCTCCTCTTCTCCTCTTATCTCCTTCGAGCCACGTGTCTGACGTCGCTGCTGCCTCGAAGAATCGCTAGGTTAAAAGAGCAAAGCCGTGCTCTGCATTTTTGAGGTTAATATCCCCTTCGGACTCTCTTCTATTAGCATTCTTACTTGAAAGAATTTTTTAATTTCTTTTGTCAGAATTTGAGGAAAACCCTAAATTTTTTCAGGTGAATATTGCCGATTTGCTCACGTTTCTGTTACATGAGATTGAAACCCTTTACTTGTGAGCATTAGATGTAATTCAAGAGCTAGATTATAATCTCAGTCATATAACTTTCAACCCTTAATTCAAAGTGACCTTAAGCGTGGGGCCTGCTTACTATAAACAACATGTCTCGTCCTCTAAACCAGCAGTAAATGATTCTAATTGAAGGAAACTAAACATGCTCTTTACTTGCTATGTGCGCAAGATAAGGCATTAAACATGTGCTCTACTTGCTGCTATGCAATTAGATATGCTACTTATTTCCCAAATAAAATGCTGATTGCCCATTTACCGAAAATGAATATTACATTGGCCAAAAGTTGGCTTCAGATGTGTGTCTGAAGTTTAGTCCTCTTTTGTACATATCCAAGTGAATAAGATATTGTTTTTATCATTTTCAGCTTTTTCCACCCAAAGTGTTGTGTATGTATCAATACGTATCAGTTCTATTTTTTGTTCGCATTGCCATGAAAGGAACATAGAAATTGTGCTCCAAATATGTTACTAAAACCTCTGTACTGATATGGGTTATGTTAAAGGATGGATTTCATATGGACCTTTTACATGGTGTAATTTGGTTTTAAGTGGGGATTAGTGAGCTGTTTCATGGTATCTTACGAGTTTTAGTTGAGATGAGTAACCTGTCTGTTGGTAATATACATACATATTTTACCCTATTAATATTCTGCCCTTGATTCTTTGATGGCCAATGAAGCATGTGTTGAGATTTAGGTTTATGCATGGTGGATGTAGTTTGTTAAGTGGATAAAGAAAAGCATGGCATCGCTTTGGAAACTATTAAGCTTGTTGTGACCGATTTGGATGGACATGAATTATCTATTGTCTAGTTATATGTTTTCTGCTCTTTTTCTTTTTCTATTATTACAATTTGTTTATTCAAATTGTTCTAGTTGATATGTAGTTCTGTACTGAAGATGGTGATTTTGATTGGTTATAACTACTAAAGCTGCTAAAATAATTCCTAGCTGGATGGCTATATCTATTTTCCTTACCACCATATTCAAATCATAGCACATTAAACATATAAAATTGCTTTTTAGGATTTTTTGTTCTTGCACAACAAACATCACAATGAGAAAACAAATTCTCTAGAAACTAAAGATCATAGAAAGATGTTTCTAGTATTTTTCAAGGATTTTCTACATTTTCGCACGTATCAGAAGGGCTGTAATGTTGGGTCTATGTTATAGTAAAGTCGGGCATGTTACCAAAAGGACAACATTTGTATATTTTCTTTCAGTTTTCTATACACGTATATTTCTGAACTTGCAGTTTTGGACTGATATTATGCTTAATTTATGTGATAATTGTAGATTGTGTGTGATATATGGCCTTCTCAAGTCTCGCTACTGCTGCAACTAATGTCAATCCTAACAAATCCTATGAGGTATATTTTTGACCTACAACTTTTGAACTGTTTTCATAATATTTCCCTTTGTTTATATTCTTCCCTCTATGTAAAATTTTCAAGATTCTTTATTTACATAGTTGTTTTAACAACAGAAAATGGGAGGACTTTAATGTTGAAAATGTCACTTTCCCACCCAATTATAAAATTGTCGCAACTAAATAGTGCTTTCTTATAATGTTGCCTTTTGCTTTCAGAGCAAATCCAGAAAAACAAAATAGAAAATTAGCAAGGCTCAAATAATGTGGAATTACCTATAGAAGATGATTCTGAGTCACATGAATTAATAGGTCCATCTTTACCTATCTTACTATATAAGTAGTCAGAGTCATAAATTTTGACTTAAAATAAGTCAATTCTGCAGCAAAAAGGTACTTTAAAATAAATTTCATCTGGAGATTTATTTGCTGATGGTTTGTGGTAACTTGTAAATGTTTCAGGTGCAACCTGCTCCGAGTGACTCAGTGTCTAGTCTAAGCTTCAGCCCAAAGGCAAATCATCTGGTTGCGACTTCTTGGGATAATCAGGTGGAGGAATATAAACTAGTGTAATATTTGATTTTTGCTTTAGGTTGGCTGTGGTGCTTTGCAAAGCGTCGATCCTCTTGCGCTTCTGCTTAAAGTCTTGATTTGTGACCCTAACATTAGATGAGAGTAGCTTAATGTAAATCTACATATCAAAATGCTGCAAAGAGATCAAGTATTATTTATATATTTTTTATATTTGACTTTTACTTTTTTAAAGAGGAGATCATTAATTTTGTCTGTCTAGAATGTTTAAAAGCAATGGTTTTTCTCCTGTCAATAAATGTTGTAACCAGAAATCTAAAAGATGAAAAAACTTGATGTCCCGTGAGATTTTGATATTTAGATCACATTGAGCGGCACATATCTCCTCTGCAGAAATCAAGATTTTGGAGCCAAAGCACAAGAGAGCTGGCAGTTTGCAACAGAATAGCCTGCCAAAGTTTGGTTTGTGATAATATATACATTATCCAGATAAATTTGCCATATGTACTATGTAGGTCAGATGCTGGGAGATTCTTCCTGGAAGTAGCCAGCCTAAGGCATCAATTTCACATGATCAACCGGTAAAACTACTAACTTCTATTGTTAAATAGTCATATGTAAGTTTTACCTTCACACATTCTGCTCCTAGTGCCAAGATATTTTGTATGAAGTAACCCAGAAGCGGACAGTACAGTGGTTTTATCATTTGGCCTCATTATGACCAGTAAACAACACATACCTACAGGTTATCAATAGTCAAGTAACTTGAAACTAAACTTTACACCCAAATCTTGAACCAATTAATCCCTGTTTTATCTTATGGAATATTCATGATGTCCATATTTTAAGCTCAGTCATCCTCTCGTTTTATGTGTGAAGTTCTTTGACATTCTCGATCATTTTTTATTTTCAGGTGCTGTGCTCAACATGGAAGGATGATGGGACAACAGTGTTCTCAGGAGGGTGCGACAAGCAGGTGAAGATGTGGCCGCTGCTGTCAGGTGGGCAGCCCACCACTGTTGCCATGCATGATGCACCAGTCAAGGAGATTGCTTGGATCTCTCAGATGAACCTCCTTGTTTCTGGCAGCTGGGACAAAACCCTCAGGTCTGTTTTCTAGTTGAACAATTTTTCTAAGGAGTATTTTCTCCTCATATAAATAAGCTTGAATATCTTGGGTTCTTTAAATTATAGCAAGTATAACACTTCCGCCAATTCCTTTTTGTCTTTCAGGACATCCATTATTGCTCTCTTTGTTTCCTCATTAATGTCAACGGGTAGATTGGCTATTTTTTTTTTATCTAAATGATAAATTGTTTTGGTGGAGAGGGCGTTGGGTTTAAGGTAAAATTTGTTCTGTAGCTATTGTATCTAGGGAAAGGTTCCCGTATTTTGCAGTCTTATCCATGAGAAATATTGTTTTGCAGGGGTGTATACATTCAGTATTTGCATTTTTCATTTGAAATTGCTTCTTGAACTAGGTGTAAATCAAATCCTAATCATAGTCAGTTCAATGTCTTATCCATGAGAAATATTGTTTTGCAGGGTGTATACGTTCAGTATTTGCATTTTTCATTTGAAATTGCTTCTCGAACTAGGTGTAAATCAAATCCTAATCATAGTCAGTTCAATGTACTGAGCAGTGAACTTGTTCACTGACTGATAACTTAGAATAGGAAGACCAATTCCGAAGCAATTTTACTTCCATCAGTTTTTCGTATATATTTCTGACATATGCTCATATACTGGTTCTTGAAAATAGGTACTGGGACACAAGGCAAGCCCAACCAGCCCATATACAGCAGCTGCCAGAGAGGTGCTATGCATTAACTGTTAACTATCCGCTCATGGTTGTGGGGACAGCTGATCGACAACTCATTGTTTACAACCTGCAGAATCCTCAGGTGAGATTATCCTACCTTTTAGCCTAATACTATCCATGTCATGTGTATTGGAAAAAAGAAGACGGTGTAAATTTGTAGCTCTAATAGGCATAGGTTTGTATGATCAGGGGAATTGTTCCTACATAGGAGGATTAACTGTATTCAAAGGAGGTAGCTACAACACTCATCCAAACTTGCCAAAACCTAATATTTTTCTCCGTACTTTCCCAGTCATCGCATCTGGATTTTTTTTGATGATTTTGTTGAATGTGAGCACTAATGTGGTTCTCTCTTACTGATATCTTTACTATATATAATTTTTTTTTTGAAGAAATACTATATATAATTATTAGCTCATCTCTTTATTCTTCCTTATTATTGCATATGAAGACGGAGTTCAAGCGAATCCAATCACCTCTCAAGTATCAAACTAGGTGCCTTGCTGCTTTTCCGGATCAACAGGGTTTTCTGGTATGTCCAAGTCTATAGCTGCTAAGTTGTTATTGTTTATTGCAGTGGTTTGTTAGTTACACAATAGAAGATTGGATCTCTGTCTGTGTATGACAGGTGGGTTCAATAGAAGGCAGGGTTGGTGTGCACCACCTAGATGACTCCCAACAGAGCAAGAACTTTACATTCAAATGCCACAGAGAGGGAACTGGTGGCACTGAGATTTATTCTGTCAACTCTCTGAATTTTCATCCTGTAAGCTCCTTGTAACTAAATTATATTCAAAGAGAAGCACATTTCTTTTTCATTTTTAAAGCTTTGTTGGTACATGATAGGTGCATCATACGTTTGCCACTGCTGGGTCTGATGGTGCATTCAACTTTTGGGACAAGGACAGTAAACAGAGACTCAAGGTTTGGTTATGTTACATGTATTTGTGCTGGATATTGATTATCTTATTATTGCTCGTATTTTCCAATTATTGTTGTTTAGTTATCTTATTTATTTCTTTACTTTTTAGGCTTTTTCCAGGTGTCCTTCTCCTATTCCATGCAGTACATTCAATGCTGATGGTTCAATCTTTGCTTATGCAGTGAGTCACCCATTTACTCTTGTTATTTTGCATAGTTGTTACAAACTAATAAAGAGCTGGTTGTTACAGTCCATGCTTTTCCTTTACCTGGCACTGTTTAGATTTCGGCAGCTCTTATCCTTGAAACTTACTTTATCCATCCTCGTATTAATTCCATTCACAGACTTCATGCAAAAAAAAAAAAAGAGAAAGAAAGGGGACAGAACTAACAGAGAGGAACTTTTGTTTGGTACCAATTATGTTATGTTAAAGTAGAAATGTCAGTCCAGGTTGGTTCACCATCAGATCTAAATGTGATGCAGTTTCTGACAATTTGTTGGTATTCACTTATTCAGGTTTGCTATGACTGGAGCAAAGGTGCTGAAAATCATAATCCAGCAACTGCAAAGACATATATCTACTTGCACACCACACAGGTCATTTTTTAATTATTTTACAGCTGGGAATATATTAATGTATGGCTAATACTGAACATCAGAATATCATGTGTACGCCTTAAGAAAAAAAATGAGACCATATATGTATTGGAGAACTTGCCAATTCCCTCCCAGGCTCCCACCCTGTTTTCCAGTAAATGTGCATAAATTATCTAATTGTTGTTCCTTATATATAAGAAACAATGTAGTTTGGGTCTTGTACTTCTAAGCAAATGAAGAAAATTGGTGCATGAGATACCTTTAAGGCAAACTACGTTTATTCATGGGTTTTCTCGATATTTGGATCGCCTTGAATCCGTTCGAGTCTTCAAGATTAGCAAACTAGGTTTTGGAAAAGAATACCATTCACATAACATGACTGGATAAATCATTCGGCATTATTGCAAAATTGAAGTGACAAATTAAGCCCTCAAGGGAAATGAAGATTGAGAAGATCCAGAAGATCCAGTATGTTTATGGAGTGTTGCATATATATATTTGAACATCTGATTTTCTTCTTATGTTATGGCCTTGCGAACTCCTTTGTATTAATTTATTTTTCTCTGAGCAGGAATCTGAGGTTAAAGGAAAGCCGCGCATTGGTACTGGTAAGAAGTAGATTGTTAATGTGAACTGTTAGTGCACATTGCTATGGTTCATCATCTATTTGGTTTTAGTTGCATGTGTATCGTAGGCAGGACTTAGAAGCGATTTGTCATGTGGTTATCTCAGTGGATCTTTTCGTTGGCGGTTTTTGTTATCATTTCTTTTTTTCCCCCCTTTTTCTTGTTGCCCAATTTAGATGTTGCAGGATATATCTTTTAATTTTAAATTTATCAACTTCAATGCTCAAATTAAAATCCTGAATTCATAGGGCGTATTCTTTTTCCCTTTCAATTTCTATACTTTTGGTGCATATTTTTAAAAAATAACTTGTTTAATTAACTAACAAGGTATCTAAATGTGAGACAAGTAAGCTGGCTAGAGGCTACAGATGTGGAACCAGGTGGTTCTCTTCTAGGCCCGCCAATTATGTTCTTCTCTAATTAACACTGACCACTTAGCTACTTAATTAATTTAATTATAGAAGTAAGATATCTATTTTCACCTCAATTTGTGGTGATACTTGCCTTTCAACTCGGCGGGTCTCAACTGTGAAGTTTATCAAACAGGTATAACATGGGGTATATATCTACCTATTTCTTATTTGTTTATTTATTTGAAATTTTATGTTCTAGGGACCGAGGCTGAAAATTTAGCAACGCGGTTGACAACACATATTAATTATTATCATCATATTAATGAGATTTTTATTAAAGTATGGTCAATTTGAATTTCTTTGACAATTTGTATTGGAGAAAGAAAAGTGATCTGTTCAATTGGCAACTCTCCAGTCTCCAGTCTGCTGTCTTCAGTCGCCACCTACTGATGCATGTATTGCAACTGGAGAGAAGAGTCTGGACTTGGTCCCGCTCTATCTCCCCAATTACATGACGCAACCTATCATGTTATTTTTCCCTTTTGACCCCCCTGAGTGGCTCTTTTATTATACTGTCCCAATCAGTGACTTTAGTTTTCAGTTTGACTTCCTTTTCTTGAACTGAATCGACCATGAATGACAATTGAAATCAATAATCGAAGAACTCACATTGACCTAATCGCTTGCAAGTTGCAAAGCAAGGTGCAGTTACAAGAGCAAAAAAATAATAATAAATAAAAAGAAAAATTACAAACAGGATGTATCAGAGAGCATCTGAAATCCTATCTTTCTATCTAAACTGATCTAATTTCTAAAAAAAAAAATAATACATTATACACTACTCATTGAAATTGTAGGAACTGATTAATAGAATCTTGTTCACTTCATGACACTTGCAGCCCAATTAATTAAATTTTAATTGAGGAGCCTTGTGTCTGTGTAGTAGCTCTGGAAAAACCTCAAGAGAAGTAGCTATCCATCTGAAAATTGTCGTCAAAATTTAACCCGTCAAAAACAAGATCCATGTCACTTTTCGGTGAATTTGTCGTCGACGTGGCAGCCGACAATGCTGAGATTACCTCGGTTAGGTCAGAATCAACCTTTCTAAATCCTAACCCTCCAACTCCGGCGTCATATCCAGTAACCGTGCAAGGTGAGAAGGAGAAGTAGTTTGATTCTGACGTGGCAGGTGAATTGCCAAAAGAAGGCAAGAACCCTGCAGTTGGAAAATAATTATCCGTTACGGGGGCCACGTGGCCGCTTCTGATCGGCGCGGAGGGGAAAGAGAAAGAAATGGAGTTGAAATCTTGGGCCTCGTGTTGGGCCGAACCCGAGGGGCCCAATCCGTCTGTTTCGATAGTTAGAGTTGCTTTAAGGCTGTTAAGATAGTCTTGGTCATGACTTGATTCAATCATTTGCTTCTTCGCAATGTTGCCGATGTTGTTGTTGTTGTTGTTGTTGTTGTTATTGCTATTATTAATATTATCGTTGTTGCTACAGCTACTGATGTTGGATCCTGGCCGTGCATTAGACTTAGTAACGCACGTGTGGGTCCCATGGTAGATGACGTCAAAGACGGCGGAGTTCTCGTCAGTTCGCTGCACCTGCTTTGTCGCGAGACAACCTTGCGAGTTGCGGTATGTGCAACGGTAATAGCCCCTGAAAAAGCAATAAAGAAGGAAAATCTGGTAAGGAAGGTGGAATGCAATCTTCATCTTCTTCCCTTTTTCCTTGATAAATTAATTAATTGAGACATTCGTAACTTGTATTTAATTAATTGGGTTATGTAACGAACAGTATTAATTAATGAATTAAAGTAATAAGTACCAAAAGAGAGTAAAGGAAATCAAATCAAAACAAAACCCAACCTCGGATGTTTGGCTCCAAGAATGTCCTTCTGGCCATATTTCCTCCAACTGTGACCATCATCAAGTGGGCCCTCTACCCCACCAGTGGACCCCACTCTCACTTGGCTTCTCCACCTTGGCAATGTTTTCCTGTTCATTTATTTGTTTATTTTATTTAGTTAGTTAGTTTGAGGTGAGGTCAAAGAGAGAAGACTAAAGAGGATTCTAGAAATCTAAAATTAAGAAGAGAACAAGTGCTAGCACCTCTTCTTGGAAATCTTTCTCTTGTTATTGCCGTCGTCGTTGTCGTACTGGCACCTGAATGCCGCCTCAGACATGCCGCTTGCCGGGCTAGCACTGGCGGATTGTAGCGGCGATGCGGGCTCTCTCAGGTTGGACCCGAACCTACATGAATTGGCAAGAAATATGGATTTCTCTGTTTTGGAGAGGAGCTGTGAAACTATGGATTTGGAGAGTTGTATGGTGGAATTGGAAGGATGTTCTTTCAATTGGGATTCCAACTGGATCACCAATTGCTGGATTAAAGACAGCTCTGAGAGTAGAAGCACGCTTTGGTTTTCTCCGGTGTCGGTGCTCTCCATTTCTGTTTGAAAGCAAATTAAGGAAACAAAAAATAATCTTCCAAGCAAGAAGCTTTATGGGTCTGAACTCTGAAATCAGCACCACTTAAAAACAAACAACGACAATAACCAAATTGGGTATCTGCACTTTTCAATTGCCACTTCCCCTGTTTCCTTTCTTTTTCTGGGTTTTCGTCTTTTCTTCTCTGTTTTTTTTTTTCTTATTTTGCGTCGAAGATGGAAAGAGGCAAGGAGAGAAGGGAAGTGAGGAGCGACGGAGAAAGCATGTAAGAGAATGATTTACATTTATAGCAAAGAGACAGAGAGAGGCGCGTTCAATTTGGAGTTTGATCCTCCTGTGTTAAGTGTGATTCACAAGTGGAGGGGTTTGAATGCAAAATAGTTATCTTGGACTTTCAACATATGAATTACATTTAGGTCCCTAACTTCTCTAATATTGCTAGTGAAGTCTTTCAGATTGTATGTTTTTTTTTTTTGAGGAAAAATGAGGGTCAAGTCTCTATTTATATATATATTGGTTTAAGAAAAGGGGATCCATGATATATATATGAGCCCTTGATAATGAAAATAAAGGTAAAAATTAAGACAAAATTAAACAAAAAATGAAACAATATTGCTTATAGTTATTTTTATGTCTTTTGTAAGTACTTCAATTAAGTAAAGATATATTTCATTAGATATGACAATGGCTTTTTCTTGTCTCTAAAGATGCATGAGCATCTTTCTCTCCAAAAAATAAACATTGTGATGAGATATACCTCTCTGAGTTTGTTAGAAACTCTTGTGTTCAATAGACTTTGTAAAGGATCTATCCTTAGGATTGGTGTATGAATTGATAATATGTTGCAAATCATCTTGTACAATAATATGACATTGTCACGGTGATTAAACAAATGATCCACTGTTTCAACGTCCTTTCTGTACATATAGTAAATGATAGGCATGAACCATCTCTTTTTTATGAGATTATTTGCTGTTAAAATCTTATTTAACAGTATTAACTATGCAAACACTTTCAGTTTGTATGTTAATACATAATCTATATAATCAGTAGAGTAAGTTTGTGTGAATAAAAAGATATAAGAAAATGAGAAAATGCTAATTGAATCAAGTAAAGTTGAATTTTTTTTTTAACTTTCACCAATGCACAATAGAGAAGTAGATTAAACAAGAAGAAATGTACATAGACCAAAAAAAAAAAAAAACAATTTGAGTCCAATATAACTGGTGCAAAATTTGAAGTGTTTAGAGGGTGTGTACGTAAAAAGTACAGTCCTTGAAGACCAAAAGACTGGTCCAAGGAACACTTGGATCTGAAGTGACTGTGAGTGCCTAAACTAAACTGTTGACCAACAAACTCCATCATCTCTGTGGCTTAAACAAAGTAGCCAGAGTGTGTGCCAACAAACTGACAAGGAAGAAAAGGAAACCAATATGTGAGTAAAGAGGAAAGACTTACCGAGTTGGAAGGCCAGCGGGTCCCATCTGGTGGGACCCGTTTCCCTGATGAACACAGGATGGTGTGTCCGCAGAAGATCCTAGTCTTGACTAATTCAAAGTTCCTCTGAGTTCCTGATTTTTTTATCTGACTATTATCATTTATCAGTCAAGTTCATAATATGACAGAAAGATAATTAGTGTTAAAACTGAGGGTGTGACTGAGAAATTGCTCGGAAGTTGGAAGCTGACCTTTGACTCTTCAAGCTTCTTCCGCGTAAATTCAATCTCAGATCATATGTGACCTCCCGTCTGTATCCATCTCTGTGTCCATCGACTGATCCGGCCATTCGTTGTTCATTCACGGCTATTACTTGGTCAGATGTATGGATGTACTGCCACAGACAAACCTGGAAGTTGATTGCTCAGAGAACGGAGTGTGATCTGTTTTATTCTCAGAAGAAGTGTGCGCTGGGCCTTCTGTTTGCTCGACGTCAACAGTGACGTCATGTGGGACCCCCTGCTTACGTAATCATAAACTTCCCTCTATTATAGTATTCTGCCATGGCAATAATTAATTGTACAGGTTCTTTATTTTAATATGATGTATTCAGTTCAAATCAATTTATTTCTTAAAAAATGTCTAAATTATCCGAGTATAAAGACAGCCGTACTGTTTTTTTAATTTATGTTTCTATTTTTTTTTCTCAAATTTAAAAAAAAATTAAGATAGATAAAGAAGGATTTGCATCAGTTGGAAAAAGATTTCGCTAATAGTTTTGACAATAAACATGAATAAATTATGAATTGAAAACTAATATTATATATAAGGTAATATATGTGATATTATATATCGTTGGTGAATAATAATGAGATATAATTTATAACGATTTATATTTGACGACTTTTGATATATTATCAAACTCAACTTGTACGTACGCACTGTATAATAGTAAGCTGCTTAATTACATGCTTAACAACACATCAACAAACTCAATTTATGTTTCGTAATTTAATTTATGTAGTAGGATTGAAAAATATTGTCAAAATTATCAAGACTTTTAATTTCTATACGAAATAATAAATCGTTAGATATGAATCCTTACAAATTAAATATAATCTCTAGTATAAAATTAAATTTAGAAAAAAAAATCATATTATTTAATATTTCATCACATATCGTTAAAAATAGAGCGTTATAAATATCATATAATTTTGATGATCATTTATAATATACCAAATAACACTAATTTTTATTTCATTTTAGTTAATTTGAGAGAGATCGTAGAGGGACGGCACCAGAGATATAACTCTGAACATATTCTGACATGTGATATCAAGCATATATTATAAAATAAACCATAAAGTGATGCTATTACATAATATTCCATGCTCTCTGGTGTGCACATGTTATATGATTGCTTTCTAATTTTTGTGATGTTTCATAAAGAGACAAACTGCAACTCACAATCAAATTGGTCAAAGCCAATAAAAAAAGAAAAAAGAAAAAAGAAAGAATACTGACTTTCAATGATACCGCGGTACTGCATTTATTTGTCCTTCAGTTGTACCATATTTATTTGTTAAATTTAAATTGCACACGAAAACGCGGTTTTCAACGGGAAGGTGTTTGGAATTTCAAAATCAGTGCCAAGGTCATGTTTTAATATATTCCCCAAAGAAGGGAGTTTGAATTAACTAATTAGTATTATATTGTTATTATGTAACCATCCGTTGATGGTCAAATTGCGAATGCATGCACCACCAACGAAACCTTGTAGGAACTTTGGTTGATTTAATTTAATTAGAGGTTGACATACTGACACGACATGCAATTTCGTTTCTGAATTCTTTATTTAGAAGCCTGAAATGGTATTCGTCACATTGACCTCACACCACCTTTCAAAATCAAAAACAAAAATTCCTTTTTTTTTTTTTTCAAAATAAACTCGTCTAACAATAGTAAATGACATGTATATATTGACTTGATTTCTAATAATAACCCGCTAGCTCTATAGCAACGGACTTCTCCAGGACAAATAGAGATAGGGGTGAAAACGGAGCGGATATTTATCCGGTCTCTTCGGATCAGTATTTGAATATTATTCGTAAATATATAATTTATATCCATAAATAAGTTATTCGTATTAGTATTCGTTTCGTATCTGAAAAAATGATACAAATATGGATCCGAATTTGATTTTGAATTATCGAATATTGCGGATATCCGAATTATTTGAACCGAAATAAAAACAAATGCCATCAACTTTTTATTTGTAGGATACAGTGAAATTGTCAAAATTTCTACTTGCATATCTTAATTTCTAATCTTCTTTTTTTTTTTTTTATTTATATTGAATACATTGCTATTTGTTTCGAACATTAATAAATATATGATTTTTTTGTCATTTTTGTTTATTTAAAATATATATTTATTACTAATAAATATATATTTATTACTAATAAATATATATTTATTAGTAATTTTTATTAATTGTTATTTCATATTCGTAACCAAATCCACATTCATTAAATATCCGCTCCATATTCGTATCTATTTAATCCAAATTTAATTTTAAATTTTAATATCCGTTTAATATTTATATTCATATATATATCCGTTTAATAATATATAAATATGAATATAATTTTATCATTATCCGTTCTGAATCCGTTTACACCCTCTAAACAGAGATGGTCCATGCAAACATGCACGTGCCGCATCAGGTAACCTTACACGTGTCTCTCCACCCCAAATTCAGCATGCCACGTGGCACTGAATCCAACTCTCCTACATGCATCGATCCGAGCAGCTTCTCCATAGGTATACTCCAAATCTCCAATAATCCCTCCTCCCCACCAGATCTGAGTTCTGAACAATAAAAGTGTTATAATATGTCCGGCGCGCAAGGAGCACAACCAAAGGGGTCTTTCACCGCCACCACCTACCACACTGTGCCAGCCGCCGCCACCAACCAAGACCAACCGAAAATGGCCATCAGGTCTGACAAGGATGAGCCGGGAGTGCTGGTTGACAAGATGGAGGATAAGGTCAAAGATGCGGCTGGTCTGGGTGGGCCTGTCTTCGGCGCTGGGGCAGATGATGATGATGCCAAACCCGACCTCGGTGTTGCTGGTACCGGCTAGACCAGCGCAAAGTAACACACATGCATCTGTGTGTGTATGCTATGTAATTAAAGTCCGGACTAAGTAGCTAGGAAGCAGTCATATATGTATGTGATATGATATATGTTTGTTGATTATATATAAAGGAAGTAATTAAGAGGTGTCTGCGTCTTAAATTTTAATAATAAGCACAGGTGCAATCTTGTATAATTAATTTGGATCTTTTTCTTTTTACTTGGGAATAGATGTCTCCGTGTTTTAATTTTTTATATATAGAAAATACATGCAAATATGTGGAGGTTGTTAACCAAGAGATCCAACGGCTAATGAAACTTGATACCCTCAATATCCTTAATTAGGTCATTCAACCAATTACTTATATTGTTACTGAAACTTGATACCCTCAATATGCCTTGCATAGGAAAAAAAAAGGGGAAAAAAAGATAAAACTTTGAAATTGTAATACATCCGTGCTTCACAAACTGAGAGCAGATCTAGCCATGGCCAAGGCACCTTCAAGTGTGTTGTTTCCACCAATGAATCCGCTCATGTGCACGAAAACACAGCCTGGAATGCCCGTCTCCTTCGACAGTTCATCATCCCGCAGCCCCCTCCAGGCCAAAGGAAGCGCCTTTCGACTCTCAAAACTATCCAGTGATACTGAAACAGCTTGCACTCTCCATGTTTTGCTCCTCTCATCCTACAATTGAAGCAAGCGCGTGCCAACATTATTATTACTATTATTATATTTGTAACCAAGATTTCACAAGTGAAAGGGGCAAATTCCAAACTCTCTTTGAACTCAGATCTCTATCACTTGTCATACATCTTGTAAACTATATATCATCTTATTTCAAGTGCTTCAATCTTAAAAAAACGGGACATAAAATCTTTCTTTTTTTACAAACACGAAGTAGATAAATATTTAATAGTTTGTATTGGCCATTTGACTTGCAAGTATCCCATCTATCAATCTATCCAGTGCCACCAGGAGGAAGCAAATACCAGATCCTTTATATCCCTAAACCATGCAATGCGATTATATTTTTCAAACTTTATTGAAGGTCAATTTACAACTCTTCTCAACTTGGTTCCTCTGCATTTAATAGTAACACAAAATACTTTTGAGCAATGTGCCAATGGCAGACCCATCAACCACTAAATCATATACAAGCATTTTAAAAGTAAATTTAATCGGCATACTGAGAAAGAAAGCTACCTGATACAAAGCATATTTGATCGGTGGATCAATCTTCAGTTCCTCTTCAAGCTCGGACAAATGCAGCTTCCACTGAGAAACAATAAGGTACAAAGTGCAAATAATCACACTACAGCAGCCAAGGTTGTACAAAAGACATATCAAAGAATGAAGATATTGTTCAAACACACTTACAGGACAGTATTTGTTGAGAACAAAGATTTCTCCACTAGCATCAAGATCCTTTCTTGAAGATAAGCTATCTATGACAATGGCTCTGGCAGGTAACCATGATCTGACGTAATAACGCAGTTCCTGCCAAAACTCAAAACATAAAATCTCATGTAACCCACAGCTTAAAGCAAACTTATTCCATCTTTTATTTTTTCCTTCTTAAGAATCACTAAAAGTAAACTTCAAAATTAACAAGGCATTGTTATCTGGCTAACCTCTAAGAACTCGTTGCCGGTGAGAGACATGGCCTCGTGGAAAGCAGCATCTTCTTTCTGAGGCGACTGGTCAGGGTCATTCCATTCTGGATTGAGCCGACTGACTCGTGAAGACAGAGTCGTGTTAATTACGTACTTCGGAGGTTGGTCAGTGTCATATTGACCGATCCCATTATCTACTGCATCAACGGCCTATTTCATAAGAACAAATTAAGCACACAGGTCAGATAAGGCTGAATTAGAGTACGAGCGAGGATCTAAAAACAAATTTACAGTACCTCAATAAAGCTTTTGTAAATAGCAAGGTATAGACGCTGCACATCAGGGTCAGACTCATCACGTCGAAGCTCCTTTGCTACTATCTCTTTACCATGATGCTGAGGGAAAACAAATCGCAGATGAAAAAATTGGCACAGCCATTGACCCCTATGCATGGTACAAAATGCAGAGGTACCTTATAAACCAGTCCAGCGCTACTAAGTTTAGTGTGGAAGCCGTGCCCAAACACTTGAGAGAATCCTTTCTGATGATGATCGTATCTATCGCGGCTGGGATCATAGACACCACCTACATCAAGCACTGCATCCAATGACTCTAATAGCTGTGTGCAATATACAAAACATTTAATACGGTGTACCGACTACCGAGTTCCATTAACAACATCCAAGGATTCTGCATTAAAGGTATTGAATTGGATCTCTTGGGAGTAATTAAGGCAAAAACCTGAGGATCTCTTGTCCGGACGACATCAGCAGCGGCGAATTTGGAAGTAAGGCGGATGAGGAAGCAGGCAAGCGCCTCGTCGCAATGGAAGCTGCCGTTGTGAGTGCCTACTCTCTTCTTATTCTGACCCGCTTCACCAGAGGCTGCTACGCCTACGCTCGAGAAGGCACAAACCCTAGGCGTGTCCGCGTCCATGAGATCGAGATTGAGATGGAGATTGAGAGGGAAGAGAAAATGGCGGCGGAGAGCAGAAACCCTTTGCGAGAGGGAGTGAGAGAGGCGAGTAGAGAACATGAAGATGAGACGAGAGGAGAAGAAGAAAAGAGCGTTGAATGAAGGGGGCAGAGAAGAGAAGAGAAGAGCAGGCCTTGGGTTCAACAAAGCCTCTTCCTTTTCGTTTTGGGCCTTTCTAACATCAACCAAATCCGTATGCTGTCTAGAATTTCTCTTTCTCTTTCTGCTATAATATTGTTTCATTTAGGAAAGAGAAACATGTTATTACAAAGAGAAAAGAGTTCATGGGGAGCAATTAAGAAATACAACACAACACAAAACAAAACAGAGAAATTTTCACCTTCAAAACCTGACTTGACTTTGATCGAATTGACAAATAAGATGGATAACTAGGCAACAGAAAAAGAAGATAAGCAAAGCACCCCCATAAAATAAAGAAAGAAAAGTTAGTACATAAAAGAGAACAGAATGGATAAAAAGGCAGAGTTGCAGAGGATAGGAAGCCTGAGCCGGAGTCTGAGTAGACAAGGCAGCTTGACAATGAGGCAGCCTAACAACAACACCTTCATGATCCCCAAGATGCCGATGCTTCAGCCGACGGGGAATGATGAGGAGGCACTGATGTGGGCATCGCTTGAGAGGCTGCCTACGTATGCACGGATGAGGACAGGGATCCTCACCCTGACGGAAGGTGAGCAGAGAGAGGTCGATGTCAACCGGCTCGGCTTTGTTGAGAAGAAGGCGCTCCTCGATCGACTCATCAAGACTGCTGAGGAGGATCATGAGCGCTTCCTCATGAAGCTCAGGGACCGCATAAATAGGTACTGTTAAATAAGTGTGATGTGAACTCATATATTGTTCATAATTTGCTATATATCCTTTGATTTCATGTGTTGCGTTGCTTAACATTCATGCATTATTAGTACCAGATTGATATTAATTATAGTGTTCTTGTTAGTCTGTTTTAGCTATCCTGTTCTAATAATGCTTATGATCAATTCTCTGCACATTGTAAGTTGGAATTGATCTGCCTCTGGTTGAAGTACACTTTCAGAATCTCAAGGTCGATGCTGAGATTTACGTGGGCACAAGAGGATTACCGACACTCTTCAATTCGGTTATTAACTCATTAGAGGTACAATATAAACATCCTTCTAACTTGATGCAATTAAGTGTGGATTTTTATTTATTTTTATTTTTTCAAATTGTTAATATGTTGATAGGAGCTTCTTTTTTTTAGTGCAAAAGAATTTGCTGATATAAAACAAAAAGAACACAAATTTTGAATTGGTCTTCTTAATTTCCTTAAACAAGCCCATAGGTAATGCTCTTCATATCATACCAAACAAGAAGAGAGAAATGACGATTCTTGACGGTACCAGTGGAATTGTCAGGCCTCGCATGTTATTAAAGATCCCCTTTTAACTGATGATCAGTTAAGAGTACTCAGTATGACAAATATGATAAAATAGTTCATTTAGTTTCAGAATGACATTACTTTTGGGTCCTCCTGGAGCAGGAAAAACCATTTTACTACAAGCCTTGGCTGGAGAGCTCGACTCCGGTCTAAAGGTAGCAGTCTTAATCCTACTATAATTTAGAAATCAATTAATAGGTGTAATGTACATCAGTAAAAGTTTCTTTTTTACTTGTCTCTGGCAAAATTGATATATTTGAACAGATGAGTGGGGAAATAACATACAATGGGCATGGAATGGATGAGTTTGTTCCGCAAAGAACAGCAGCATACATAAGCCAATACGGCACGCATCTAGGCGAGATGACTGTGTGTGAGACACTAGCTTTCTCTGCAAGGTGCCAAGGAGCCGGCGCACGTTATGGTACAGAATTATATGATCTTGATTATGACATCCAAAAATCAGATCGAGAAAAAAATCATGAAATTTTCATTTTATGATTTCTCGAAGAAAGAAGCCATGAATACCTGTCAATAAATTCAAGTGCTTGCAGATTGATATGGAAAATTAAATATGTGCATATATGATTACGGAGTTGTCGAGAAGAGAGATGGAAGCAAGGATCCAGCCAGACCCTGACATTGATGTTTTCATGAAGGTCTTTTTGATTCATCAAAATACCAAACTTTGAATTAGGAAACTTCAGTTCTCAGTACAAGTTCCTTTTAGTATGTTCAACAGAATTACAAGAGCTGCTGATTTTGAATTTGAAGGCCATAAGTGCAGGAGGGAAGGAAGCCGGTATCGTTACAGATTTATGTACTAAAGGTATGTTGTGACATATATATGTATGCATCTCAGTCTCAGCATATATGTTTTAGAAGTTTTGTAACAGAAAAATGGGAACGGCAAATAAAGTATTAATGAATTGCTGATTGCAGATACTGGGGCTGGAAAGCTGTGCGAATACAATTGAGGGAAATCAAATGATAAGAGGCATATCTGGAGGAGAGAAGAAGCTTCTCGCCACAGGTATATTAAAAAAACAAAAAAAAAAAAAATAAAGAAAAATGAAACATACTGATACCAGCATAAATAAATTTTGACATGGGAGTTAAGAGAACCTGGGCTGGGAAGTGCTCAATATGATCATTGCATATAAAAGAAATTATGGAAATCGCTCTGATAACAAAAAAGTTGCAAAATTGTGTTGTAAATTAGGCTGGTAATTGCATGCATTTGTTGAAAATTTCTAGCTATACATCATCAATAGTAGACACACACTTGTTATTCAATACCCCCAGGCAAATTTTAAAATTTTTTGTTTCACTGAAACCGGGATAGATGATTATGGGTCCTGCACAGGTTTTTCTGATGGACGAAATATCTACCGGGCTGGACAGCTCCACCACTTACAAAATGGTGAATTGCATCAGGCAGTACAATCATATTTTTGGAACGACAACCCTTGTATCTCTTCTCCAGCCACCACCTGAAACATTCGAGCTCTTTGATGATGTAATCCTCATATCCGAGGGCCAAATTGTGTACCAGGGCCCACGTGAATATGTTCTTCAATTCTTCGAGTCCATGGGGTTCGAGTGTCCGGCCAGGAAAGGAATTGCTGATTTCCTTCAAGAGGTTTGTTTTGTCCAAGAAAAAAGTGTTTATTGTGCTTATTTGTTTGTTTATTTTCTTAGTCCTATGCTGATGTAATTTTAATGTGCATACGTTTATCAACAATAAATTAAAACTGTCAATTTTTGGGAATTGAATGGTTAGGTCACTTCACTGAAAGACCAACAGCAATACTGTGTGAGCAAGATCCCATACAGATATGTTCCGGTCAGGGAATTTGCCGAAGCATTTTGCTCTTTTCACATAGGCAAGGCTGTAGAAGAAGAACTTGCGGTACCATTCGACAGGGAAAATAGCCACCCAGCAGCCCTGACAACCTCAAAATATGGCGTTGAGAACAAGGAGCTATTCAGAGCTTGTTTTGATCGGAAACTTCTGCTCATGAAGAGAAACATGCCTATCTATATCTTCAAGGCATGAGAGACAAAGTTAATGTTTTTTTGCAAAAAGTATCACTATATAATTAAACGTGGGGGTTTAATTAATGATAATGGTTTGTAGTTTGTGCAAATATAGAGAGAGGATGCATCTTGTTTAGTGTATGCCTCCATCCTCCCACCCACAATGTTTTGCTTAATTCATGTAATATAATTCAAGGACTTAGGTCGTCAAATAATTATGCATCAATGTTTTAATTAACACAAATCAAGGTCTCTATGTACAATCTAGAGTATCTACATATTAATTGAGATTACTAACCTATGGCTGGTGATGGATACAGAGTTATAGCAATCTAAATTAATTAAAGAGAGAACAACTTTAATACCAGAAAACAGTAATACACAAATTTAATGTCATCTTGATTCCAAAGTTATACTATGCCAAAAAGCAAAAAAAAAAAAAAGAAAAAAAAGAAAAAGAAAAGAAAGAAAAGGTATAAAGAAACAACTTGTTTTAATTGTTTATAACATTGATTGACTAGTACAATTAATACACCATTTGTTACACTGACATTATTACTTATCATGTTGTTTTATCCAAGTAAATTACATAAAATTTACAATTCCAATTAACCTGACAAAAGCAATTGCACCCCTAGTTTTTATCACATTGATAAAACTGCTTAAGGAGCATAGAGCTGGTGATGTCCCTTTCTAATTTAATTTATTTTTCCTATTTTCTTATCAGAAGAGTCCAGTATATTTTTAAAATTTTGAATTTCAACGACTTTTCCCAAGCAATCACATCCCGCGCTCTATAAAAAGTATATAAAACCGCTTCCCCTTTCTCCCTCCTACAACTTGAAGTTCTCCTCATTTCTAAACTTTCAAGTTGAGAGGGGAAGGGGCCAAACTACACAACAAATTAAAGAGAACAAGAGAGAGAGAGGAGTTCAATTCCATCATTTTCATTTTATTTGCCTAGCTACTTTAATGTAAAAACCCACAAAGGAAAACCCAACAAGAAAAAAAAAGGAAGAAGAAAAGCAATAGAAATTAAAGATGGATATGGAGGGGGAGATACAGAGGATAGGGAGTTTAATAGGAGTTTGAGTTGGAATCTTAGCTGACAATTGAGCATTGTCACGAAAATAGAAGAAACGGCCTTCTCGTCATCATTAGCGAGGTCTCCCGCAGCGTCGAGGAGGTCGACGTACGAGGCAGAGAATGATGAGGAGGTGCTGATGTGTAAAATCTCCAAGATATTTTTTTTTGTTTTTAAGGGAATAAATTACCTTTTCTTACGAAAAAAACCTTGTTTTCTTATTTAAGAGAAAGAAATATTTTTTCAATTTTTTTTCTCGTATTTAAGAACTAGTTATTTTAGAAACCTAAAGGTTTGCACTCATTGGAAGATTAGAACAGATAGAAAAAAAAGTTGGTTCCAATTTATTGCTGCAATGATTAAAATTGCATATTAATTTCGATTTGGAAATAACTAAACTATAATATAAGGCACTATATTTATTATAAATCGGTTTTTAATATCCATTTATAACGGCTGCCGACCTACGCCAGGGTCAGAACCGGCATCCTGAACAAGTTCTTCACATTTTTATACCACACGCTCTATGGGATGATGCCGGTTGCCATGTCGCCAAACTTCCACACTGCGGCAGTTGTCGCGTCAGGATTTTACAGTTTGTGGAATATTTTCTCTGGATTTGTCATCCCAAGACCTGTAAGCTGAAATTTCTAATAAATTTCTTGCACATAGAGAATAATATTCCTCCTGAATTTATCTTTTTTCTTACAAATTAGTGTTTTATGTACAGAGAATTCCTATCTGGTGGAGATGGTTCTACTGGACGTGCCCCATTGCATGGACCCTGTACGGTTTGCTCGAGTCGCAGTATGGAGACATAGACGATGTGCTTGACAACGGCATGACCGTGAAGCATTTTCTCAGGAGCTATTATGGGTTCAAGCGTAGTTTCATGTCTGTGGTTGGAATTGTCCTTGTTGGCTTTACCGTCTCCTTTGCGCTGCTCTTCGGGTATGCGCTCAAGAAACTCAACTGGCAGAAGAGATAAGATTGTGCTGAAGCAATTTTCTTTTCTACTTTGAAATTAATGTATTTGTTATGCCTGAGTTTTATTCTTTTGCACATCTGCCTACCTAGCTAAAACCTGATCATTCTGGAAAAGGATGTGCTTGAATTAGTAGTGCTAAATGAGAGTGAATAAGTGTTTTTGAATTAAAACTTATTTTATTTTATTTTTTTGCATCTACTTTTTGTACATGTAACAAAATGGATTCTTTTTCTGAATGAATATTTTGTTCTTTGTTTTGTAACTTTGTTAGAAGTTTATTGTTCCACTGGATTGTTATTTTATTTCCATCTCTATATAACTAAGAAATCAAGATCCAGCTCTTCCCATGATCAATATGTTTCTTTCTTGCAAATTTTATGGTTCTAGATAACCTCTGGACAAGGGATGAATGGTACCCCCCCAAAAAAAAAAAATCATGCCAACTTTGCATCAAATAGGCTGGATCCGGCTTACCTCTCTACCTTTGAAGATGGATGCATATACTGATGATAGCCTATTTTGTCTTCATGAGCAAAATGTCTTGATCGAGCTGCGCTTTGAATAATGCTTAGCATCAATGGATGTTATGGCAAGTTTTCAGCTCCAGGACCCAGCCTATGGTCCAATGATGTAACCCTTGTTGTATCCTTTTTGTGGCTTCAATTCAACCTGAGAAACTGGAGGAAAATCTCATGTTACAGAAATGTATTAAGCCATTAAAGAGATAAATATATGTACATGAATGAAATATAGGACTGCATGTACCTCCGCAAGATATAAGCAAAATGTTCATATTTCTCAGGCAAACATATGGAGGATAAAACAAGGGAAACAAAAATACACAGCCCATGTTTTGAAAAGGACAGATCAATAGAAAATTAGAACTGTGCAAGATAATTATCAGACAAATATCATATCTAAGGCTAGAAGATGACAGACATACTTGTAATACATAAACCATGTTGTGAAAAGGCCACTGAACGTCGAGAGATCCAACATCTGCACTGCCTCTCTACTCAATGCCTTATAATTTCAAGTTGCGCCTCCTACATAACCTCACCTCCATGCTGCTTAATCGGTGCCTCTTCATCCACTCTCTATAGTTGGGATGCTTAAGGAAATCAGAATACTTTAGGTCCCGAAGAACCCTATGAATACTGTGAATTGTGGGTCGGACATTTCATCAAACAGTTTGTGTGCGCAAAACAGTATTCACAGATATCAAAATCAGATAAATCCTACCAGTACAACGTTGTCAGAACACACATCATCGCTAGGACCTAAACTAGAGAGAGCAACTCCCAAAAACACAAAATTATGACAGCAGATATTCACTCCTAATTATACTGACATTCAGAGAAATTAACCAAAACACTATACATCTACTAAGCATCGCTTCATATTTCTACTGATATTCTGTCATTCTATTTTCAATATTTACTTTACATAACCTGCATCGTCCTTACACCTTTACACGCCAATTAGGGATTGAATCCTGTTTAGTGGGAATTAATATTAAAATAGAGTCAATTAGGGATTGAACGAACGAATCAGAGAATGAGAGAGAGAGAGGTAGGTGAGTGGTGATGAAAGAGCTGAGAAGGTTTGAATTGATGCTTAATTTGTCCAGTCAAAGTTGCCTCCTCTGTCTCTGTGTCACACCATCACCAACTTGTGCATGTTGTGTGGAATCATATCACATCATATCATATTATATCATATCATATCATATTATATCATATCATCTTTGTTATCCATTTCATTTATTTATTATTTATTTACACAATCGACGTGCACGTGCCAAATGACCTATTCTTTCATTCTTTCATCTCTTCACAAGTTTGCCAATTTATTTCTAATACGTCCTTTCAAGAACGACAATTCTGATAATTTTACGCTATGTTGTCAGTTTAGGTCAACATGTTTACCAGTTTGTTTTTGTTTCAACGAATTAATTTTAGTACAGCAGACATATGTTTCGTCTGTTTACTAATAGACATAAATTTAAGTTCTACAAAAAAATATTTAAAAAAAAAAGAAATATTGAAATTAACGGGAGTCTTTATTTTATAAAAAAAATATTTTAGAATAAAAACTATACTAGAATTGTTATTATGGAATATATATAATCTTACATTTATTTTGAGTTATACAAGCACAACTTCAAAACTTATTTTTTCCAGAATGCTAGAGCAAAAATAAATAAAAAATGTTGTTATTTTTAAAAACAAAATTGGACCAAATGTTTGGGCTGATAATCCCCTTGATATATAAGACTAGACTAACTATTTCAAATTTGTGCTACTTAATTTCCAGTGTATTAATTTCTATGATGCTATCGTTTACTTTTGTTATTTATTTTGTTCTTATGCATGATATAATCTAAGTCTAACTAATGCTTCACGACATAAAAGGAAAAAGAACAAGAAAATATACACACACAGAGGATACATGTATGTATGTTTGATTTTGTAGAATTAAAATTCAACACTTGTCTAGAAGGCTTTTGCATTTAATTAATTAAATGCAAAAAGGAAAAGAGAAGGAAGGAGCCTTTTGTTTTGTACGCACGTGACCTTTTACCTCTTCTCCTCTCAAAACCTCCTCTCTCCCTCTCTCTCTAATTAACTACTAATTACTTTTGTTAAAGCAATAAAAAATTGTTAAGGAGGCTAACGAATTAATTAACGATAGGATATCCTCTGACCTTGGTTTATGGAGCTGATAAGAAAATTTAGAGGTTCGTTTAACTAACAATGAGAGCACGCTTTAATTTTATTATATAACTTATTTTATATAATATTTTCCTTATTAAATTTAATTATCATTAATGTAAATAATAAATCACTTAAAAAAATTGAATAATAAAAGTATTATACAAAATATGTTAGATAATAAGATTCGTTATACGAATAATAACTCATTTCACATAAATAACAAAATTAATACCGTGATGACGGTATCGATTACGATATCCGTCTTTAGTTTCCAAAATAAAAGTAAAAATTATTACAGAAAAAAGAACAACAGTTTGAATAGAACATGGAATTAAGAAGGATGCTATTACTTATTCAACGATTTTAACGACATTTCAACTTTGTTACACTTTCCAAAAATTCATGTGTGGAAGTCATGGAAGCATTGGAGACTGGATGGAGGTGGAGAGAAGAAAATCAACAAAATCTAGAAAGAGAAGACCCCCAAAAGAGGCATTCTAGAAACAAAAGAAAGAGTATTAAGCCAAACATAATTAATTAGTTAATTAATGAATTAATCAACCTATTAAAATGTTTGGTGAACTTTTAAGCCTCAAGAGGGGGAACACCTAGACGGTCAACATGCACGGACCATCCGGTTTTTCTAGATCTTCTGTGGCCTGCCTCACCATGGTGTAAAATAGGCCCTTGTTGTTGAGGCGATCCCGAGAGCATTACAATTAGATGCACAGGAGGCGGCGTCGTAGAAAATCTATAACTAACCAACATTGACCGTTCGGCTTTATTTTTTTATTTATTTTTCTTTCTAGAAGGCGCAACCATCCATCCGAGAAAAATTACACACAGCCCCTCATTTTTTTCCCTAATTGAAAAAAGATCCCTCGTTTCTTCCTTCGGTCTACAGTTTCTAGCGCGTCACCTTTCTTTCCCTCTCTCTTCCTCTCTTCCCCTCTCCTTCCTTCCTTCCTTCCTTCCTTCCTTCCCCTGCCTCCACCACCTCCACACATATATATAAATAAAATGCCTCCTCCTTCAATTCCAACAATTCATTCCCAAGCACAAGAGGGAAACCAAAGAACGAAAGAAAACCCCCCACCTTGTAACTTCTACTTCGTCTTCTACATCCACATCGCTCTCTCCATCCATTTTTGCAAATCAAAACAAAAGAGGAGAAAACTCCGCAGTTCAAATTGAAGGAAGAGGAGAGACCCCCCGCGTCCTGTGCTTGAATTGACAAGTATGGATTCGAGCAGTTCTTTGAGGATACAAAGCCTACGCAGGAACAGCTCTTCAATCTTCCAACGAGCTGGCAGTACATCCATGTTCGGCCGTGGGGCCGATGTCTTCTCCAATGCTTCCACTCGTGAAGAGGATGACGAGGAGTCGCTCAAGTGGGCCGCGCTGGAGAAGCTCCCCACCTACAACCGCATGAAGAAGGGGTTATTCATTGACGGTGGCGTCGGGAAGGAGATCGACATAGACAACCTCGGCATCGCTGAGAAGCACCAGCTCATCGAGCGGCTGGTGCGCGTTGCCGAGGAGGATAACGAGCGCTTCTTGCTCAAGTTGAAACAGAGGATCGACCGGTGAGTGCAAACCGTCAAAATGCTCACAGAGTGTTCGACGAAATGTCTCTTAACATCTGACAAACTAATTGGAAATGTTTCTTTCTTTCAGTGTCGGGCTCGACTTTCCAACAATCGAGGTTCGTTATGAGAATTTAAACATCGAAGCATTAGCCCATGTGGGAAGCAGGGGCTTGCCAACATTTATCAATGCTACCATTAATTCTCTCGAGGTAATTTTTCCACTTTGCTCCAGTTACTTTTACTTATTATTACTCCTACTTAAACAAATACAGAGATTTAATTAATAACTTGCATCTTGGTTTTTTTAATTTTAGTCCGTGGTGAATGCTCTGAACATTCTGCCCAACAAGAAAGTGCCTCTTAATATTCTTCATAATGTCAGTGGTGTTATCAAGCCTAAGAGGTACTGTAATATTTTTCTTTTTTCTTTTTTTTCCTTTTCATTTGTTTGTACATAGGATTGTTTTATCTGCTTCTTGTAGAGGCTCATATTTTTGTGTAAAAGTACCTGTGTAATAACATGTGGACACGGAATATTTTATTTTTTGTTGTTATGTTGGTCACTTTATAAATTCGAAAATTTGAAATTTCCAGGATGACATTGTTATTGGGACCACCCGGTTCAGGGAAAACGTCACTGCTTCTGGCCTTGGCCGGAAGGCTAGACTCTGAACTAAAGGTACTCTTTTAGCCCTTCAATTGTTTTAATTGTTGCTTTCGTTAATCAACTTTCTAGTCGGTAAAAGTTAATTTCTTCTTTGCAAAACAGGTTACTGGAAAGGTTACATACAATGGACATGGCATGAATGAGTTTGTGGCACAGAGAACAGCAACCTATATAAGCCAACATGATTTGCACATAGCTGAGATGACAGTACGAGAAACCCTAGCCTTCTCAGCGAGGGTCCAGGGTGTCGGTACCAGATACGGTATAAAATCCTATAACTTTCAGAAAACTAGATTTAAAATTTTTTGTCAATATATTGTATGATAAATACTAAATTATATGTACTTTTGAAAATACGTGTAGATCTGTTAGCTGAGCTTTCTAGGAGAGAGAAAACTTCAAATATCAAGCCTGATGCTGACCTTGATGTGTATATGAAGGTAATATATTATATTTTTTACAATAATACTAAAAAGTAATAATTTGCTCAATTATTTACCACTTTTTGAAAAAAAAATTATAAATTAAACTTTTTCTTAATTGCTACTTTATGGAGTTCTTTTATTTTTTTTTCAAAACTCCAGGCAGTATCCACCGGAGGCCAAGAAACGAGCATCATTACTGACTATGTGCTCAAGGTACAAATCACATCCATCTTCTTTCCCTAAATTAGGAAAACACAGCATTTTCTCTTTTTCTTAATCTTTTTCTTCAATTTTGCAGATTTTGGGTTTAGATATATGTGCCGACACCACTGTAGGGGATGAGATGCTCAGAGGTATTTCTGGAGGGCAAAGAAAGCGTGTCACAACAGGTGCACTAGAATCTTACTTTTTACAGTACCACAGCAACCAGCTTGTTGAGTACTCAAGAGGCCTAATTGAGGGGATCCCTGTTCAAATTAAGTTATTAAATGTTTTCCTTATTTACCAACAGGTGAGATGATTGTGGGACCCACATCAGCATTATTCATGGATGAAATCTCAACTGGGTTAGACAGCTCAACCACATTTCAGATAGTAAGGTCCCTGAAGCAAATCACTAGCATTCTGGGACAAACAACCGTAATTTCACTGCTACAGCCAGCACCTGAGACCTTCGACCTGTTTGACGACATCATCCTTCTGTCAGATGGCCATGTCGTGTACCATGGGCCTCGTGAGCATATCCTTGAATTTTTTGAAACCATGGGGTTTAAGTGCCCAGAAAGGAAAGGTGTTGCTGATTTCCTACAAGAGGTAAATGAAAACGAATTTTGCAGATGTAGTTTGTTAAGATGAAAAATTGTACAATAAGGGACAACATAGAAATAAAAATATTTAAAACATAAAAAAAAAGTAACTACGGAATTCATGGTCGTACAAATGATGTACCAAACAGGGACCCAAAACTTTTCTCATATGCAAGTCCTCCATCCATGATGCAAAAGCTAATTATATCTACCCTTTTATGGTTTAGGTGACATCTAGAAAAGACCAGCGCCAGTACTGGCAGAGACACAACAGGCCATACCGCTATGTGCCAGTACTTGAATTTGCAGAGGCTTTCAAGTCATTCCATGTTGGTGAAAGGCTCAGATCAGAGCTAGCTGTACCATTTGACAAGTCGAGGAGCCACCCAGCTGCACTAACCACCTCCAAGTTTGGTATAAGCAAGATAGAGCTGCTAAAGGCATGCGCCTCTAGAGAATTTCTCCTCATGAAGCGCAACTCTTTTGTGTACATTTTCAGAGTATTCCAGGTACAACATTTTAACTACTCAATGTATAATAGAAACTCAACATATCCTTCTCAATAAAATCTACTTTTCTAGTGTGCTTACATAAATAAAATAATCAATGCAGCTAATGCTTACATCCCTAGTAGCAATGACGCTGTTTTTCCGCACGCGTATGCACCATAGAACTATAAGTGATGGCACTGTTTACTTGGGGGCACTGTTCTTCGCCATGGTCACACACATGTTCAATGGCTTCTCAGAGTTGGCTTTGACATGCATAAAACTGCCTGTCTTTTTCAAACAACGCGACTATCTCTTTTTCCCAGCTTGGGCTTACACAATCCCCTCTTGGATTTTGAAGATACCTATCTCTTTTGTTGAGGTCTCTGTTACCATCTTCTTGAACTACTATGTCATTGGCTTTGATCCCAATGTGGGAAGGTTAGTCAATATTTACTTTTTGTTTCTTTTATTTAATTAATTCTGACTTTTCAACTCTCTGAGAAGCATAAATAATAGCATAAATAAATTAACTGTGTGCGCATCGTGTTTCTTGTAGGTTCTTCAAGCAGTATTTGCTACTATTTTTGATCAATCAGATGGCATCTGGTATGTTTAGATTCATGGCATCACTAGGACGGGACACTGTTGTGGCTAACACTTTGGCTTCTTTTGCTTTGGTGGTTACCCTAGTTTTGAGTGGTTTTATCATTTCTCATGGTATGTTTATTACCTTCCTGGAAACCTAATCTTCTTTGCTGCTATTTTTTTACAGCTTTCTTAGTATTATGAAATATAGTTCATTTATATCTAACTATTTAACATTTGAAATGGTTGTAGATAAAATAAGGGGTTGGTGGATTTGGGGCTACTGGATCTCACCCCTTATGTACGCGATGAATGCATTGGGCGTCAATGAATTCCTGGGACACAAATGGAGACATGTAAGCCAAAACATTTATAAGCAAAATAAAAAAAAAAATATATCTTTCAATTCCTTTTGTTTCTTTCATCCAATTTTAACTTAATTATTGAATGTCTTATAATTTTGATTCTTTCAGTATGCCAATGGAGCCACGGAATATCTTGGAATTCAAGTGCTGAAAAGCCGTAGCATGCCCACTGAGGCAAAATGGTATTGGATCGGTGTAGGTGCTCTGATTGGATTCGTTATCATTTTCAATTTCTTCTTCACTCTGGCCTTGAGCTATCTTAAACGTAAGTGCTAGTAATTGTTAATATTGTTGTTTTACCATTTAAATCCTCCCTTTTTGTCAAACGGTACTAAATGAACTGCTTTTGTAAAATTATTCAGCGGCTGGCAGCTCTCGGCAAAGTCTATCAGAAGAGGAATTGAAGGAGAAGCACACAAATGTAACTGGAGAGGTACTTGATGGACCAAGAGCAGGAGAAATGTCTGAGATAGTATCTGCATCAGGGGGTACTGCAGATTCGAACTTGAATCAGAGCCAGAAAGGAATGGTTCTTCCCTTCGCACCACTCTCTGTTGCCTTTGACAATATCAGATACTCTGTTGATATGCCAGCGGTAAATATTTTAGCTTTCTTACTCAGTTATGTACTCTTCAATAAATTACCTTGATATATTCTATATTTAAGACAAAGCAATTTCACCCATTCTCATAATTCTTTTCATTTTTATTGATTAAAGGAAATGAAATCACAAGGAGTAGAACAAGATAGACTCCTGTTACTAAAAGGAGTTAGTGGATCCTTCAGGCCAGGTGTTCTAACCGCTTTGATGGGGGTTAGTGGAGCAGGCAAGACCACACTAATGGATGTGTTAGCCGGTAGAAAGACCGGCGGGTACATTGAGGGAGAAATTTCCATCTCAGGTTACCCGAAGAAACAGGAGACTTTTGCAAGAGTTTCAGGATACTGTGAGCAGAACGATATACATTCACCCAATCTGACTGTTTATGAGTCTCTTGTTTTCTCTGCCTGGCTTAGACTGGCTCATGAGGTTGATTCTGACACTAGAAAGGTACACATTATTAAATATATTTTTACAACTTTATTCAACTTCTATATAACTTCTTTTAGTTTCTAAATACTTTTGTTTCAATGTGTAGATGTTCATTGAGGAGGTGATGGAACTAGTGGAACTGAAGCCGCTTAGGAATGCACTAGTTGGGTTACCAGGTGTAAATGGGCTGTCAACAGAGCAGAGGAAAAGGTTGACCATAGCTGTGGAGTTAGTTGCTAATCCATCAATTATATTCATGGATGAACCAACTTCTGGTCTCGATGCTAGAGCTGCTGCTATCGTTATGAGAGCCGTTAGAAACACTGTTAACACAGGACGAACTGTTGTTTGTACCATTCACCAGCCAAGCATTGACATATTTGAGGCTTTTGATGAGGTGAGGAACATCAACCATTTTCTTGGTTTTGTGTTTTAATTGATATTGCAGGAGATGCTTATATGCTCTTCTTAAATGCAGCTGTTCCTGATGAAGAGAGGTGGAGAGGAGATTTATGTTGGCCCATTAGGTCACCAGTCCAAAGACCTAATCAGTTATTTCGAGGTAGGCTAATATGAACAAAAATTATACAACCATTTGTTTCTTTTCGAATCTATTTGTCTTAAATCAGAAAAGAGATCTAATTGCTTTCTTCTCATCTTTTTAGGCAATTCCTGGAGTTAGTAAGATAAAGGATGGATACAATCCTGCTACATGGATGTTGGAAGTGTCAACAATTGCACAAGAGGAAGTTTTGGGGATCGACTTTGCAGAGACATATCGGAATTCTGAGCTCTACAAGTAAGTTATTTCATAAAGTACTTGTGCAAGTAACAAATACAGCTGATTTATCCACCATTTTCTAACTCCGCTGATTTAACTAATACAGGAGAAACAAGGAAATCATAAGGGAACTAAGCGCTCCGCCTGCCGGGTCACGTGACCTCGACTTTCCGACCCAATATTCGCAATCTTTCCTGACACAATGCATGGCATGCCTCTGGAAACAACATTTGTCTTATTGGAGAAACCCTCCTTACACTGTTGTTCGGTTCTTCTTCTCTCTTGTTATTGCGCTCATGTTCGGCACAATTTTTTGGCGCCTCGGAGGCAAAAGGTAAGAACTCATTGTTTGGTTTTTCAACTTCTCACTGCTAATGATGTCCCTCAATTATGTTACTTGATCTTACAGACTAATTTGGTTTTTTGTTCTTTTTTGTGAAATAGGAACACACAGCAGGACTTGATCAATGCTATGGGGTCAATGTATGCTGCTGTACTATTCATGGGTATCTCTTATTCTACTTCAGTTCAACCGGTTGTGGCCATTGAGCGATCTGTATTTTATCGCGAGAGAGCTGCTGGCATGTATTCTGCTCTTCCATATGCCTTTGGACAGGTATCTTTCTTTTTACCCTTATAGTTGTAGCTCCACTTAAAAATTCTCTTATTATTCAAGTTTACCAACAATGACTCTTGCTGAGGTTAATTTTCATCTTTAGATATTTTACTCGTGAGTTAAATCATTTGCAAAGACATTTTCTGATAATTTGACCAGATGCTTCATAATATAGTTTTTTCTGATTTAGCCAAAATATAATAAGTTAAATGGCAGAAAAACACATTTCCAAACCTAAGAACACCTCAAAGAGACTGCATGGATTGAACAAAGAAATAACTTCTCTTTGTACATATTCAGGTGACAATCGAGCTGCCATATGTGCTGGTACAGTCGGTACTTTATGGAGTTATTGTGTACTCTATGATAAACTTTCAGTGGACAGCAGCTAAATTCTTCTGGTATCTATTCTATATGTACTTCACGCTTCTTTACTTCACATATTACGGGATGTTGTGTGTCGGCTTGACTCCTAGCTACAACATTGCTGCCATTGTTTCTTCGGCATTTTATGGCATTTGGAACATCTTCTCTGGATTTATCATTGCCCGACCTGTAAGTTCTTTGATTCTACTATCAGCTTACTAAAGTCCAACACTTTCAGTGTTAACTATTTGTAGGTCAGAACCAAAAGTTACAAGAAAGGTAAATGTCCTGAATGACAGAACTATCACTAACCCTGCTGGTCTTGGATGCTGTGAACCACTTATTGATAGGATCATTTTGTTGCTTCTTTAGTTAGTTTGTGCAAGAAGAGAAGGTGAAAGTACCATTGTCTAAAAATGCATTTTCCTTTAATTTGCAGAGCATGCCGATATGGTGGCGTTGGTACTATTGGGCCTGCCCCGTCTCATGGACACTTTACGGCTTGGTCACATCTCAATTTGGAGACCTGGATGATCCTCTCCAGGGCTCAAATGAAACGGTGAAAGAGTATTTGAAGAGTTCTTTAGGATTCCGTCACGATTTTCTGGATGTAGTTGCAATTATGGTAGTTGGATTTGCAGTTCTGTTCGCTTTCCTTTTTGGTGTTTCCATCAAAGTGCTGAACTTCCAAAAAAGATAGATAATTTCTTGGATGAGATTGCTGATTTTTTTCATGCAAAATATAGCTCAAGTTAATAAAGCAGGAGTATACAAAAGTTTTTGTTTTTTTTCCCCTTCTCTTTTGTAGTTCATTGTATAGGATATATGACCTTCAATTCACCAAATATAAAAGTGGTGAAGTAGATATATGCACGCTGCAATTTGTATGATCCAAACTTATAATTCCATTCTTTAAAATTGTTTTAGTCTGTTGATAATAAAGTTGATATTTCCGTAATTATGTTATTTTCTGTTTGCATGGATATTTCCATAATTGTGTATCATTCTAGAAAGCTACATGGATTTTTGCAAGATCACCTTCACCAACTTTGTTAGTCTATTAAGTTAATCCACTATTATTTATCAGGAGACACTAGTTTTCAAGCAAAAATTTAGAAAAGAAGAAGCCTTACATTTGTCAACTTGGTCTCTACTTTCTAGTACCTTTGAGACTTGTGCTTGTTCTTTCAAATTTTTGCAATTGAGAGTGTGAAACTCAATGTATAACTCTGATCTAAATTTATGTTTATATAAGCTTTTACAATAATTCTAATATTCTTATGGTGATCTTGATTAAAGGTAAATCAAAATTGTTTCTATGTTGAAATCTTATTGGTCAAATAGTGCTTAATGTAATGCTTGAACTACAAAAAGATTTTGTTTTTGCGCCACTTTTTGTCAAATTTAATGTGGTATATGATAATTGGTTTTGATGTGAAGATCCTGGTATGAGTTGGTGCAAGACATATGATTCAATTATTGGCTGTTTAGGTCAGTATAATTGGTACAACGAGTATGTTTGGTGCATTTGCGATTATGTTTCATCTTAATTTTTCTTTTACTAGTAATATTGAAAGCATGGCATATAATATAGTACATGGCATAGAATTCTACATGTCAGATATTACAACAAGCTGTCCCTTCGTGTGGGGTGAAAAAACATGTTGTAGCAGTGAGCAGTGCATTTTGGAATCAATTACATTACAACAAGCAATTGAAGACTACAATGAGATTATGAGATAGTCGCTAATAAAATTCTAAATAAAGCAACAAGGCAACAAAACCACAAACACAAAAGGGGAAGGAAATTCTGCAACAACACAAGTTGTAGCAGTGACCAGTGCAATTTGCTGTCACTAGATTTACCAGCTACCAGCCGCAGGGAGAAAGCCAGAGTGCATGATGCCTCGACAACCTCCCCAATCCTTTCAAGGATTACACTCTTTTATTTTTGAGATTATAAGCACCGACGTCGTGGGGTATGTGTTCCCCCAGGAAGAACCTGTAAATATCATTTGCTCGGCAACCAGGATATGCACGCAAGTCTAGTGACGAGTGGTTATAACCCAAAATATCATTTGCTTTCCATGCTCTTCAACTGGACCCATTCATATTGTACTCCTTTCATTTTATATTTATAATGGGTCCAATCTTTTTCCAATTTGTATCAAACTTGGTATTTAGATGCACTCTTTACTAACCTAAAAACCTGAAATTCAGCGGTTCGACCATCTTCTGCTGTACCTCTGGCAACCAACAAAATCCTTTCGCATGATTCAACAAGATAGATTTCTGAGCACCTGGATGATGGGATTTGGCCTGCAATCAAAGTTCACTTCGTACGGCTTCTCCCAATTTCAATGACAAAGAGCTTGCCCCTAGAATCAACAGCATATAATTTACCTTTGTAATTTATAACATCATTTATAGAACACATGCTTGACATTTCTTCTCAAAGTTGTTACAACTGCCACAATAACAGAATTTTCCGGTTTTCCGGAAACATCAAAAAGAACAGTTGCTTTTTGAACATACCAACAATTATTTGCTTCATGATGGTAAAACCTATAAATAGGCTTATCAAAAGTGGACAAACCTGGTAAAGCTATCTGCTTTCTGGTAAGTGGATTCAATAAATTGATGGACTTATCCTCGGTATCAATTGTCACCAACCAACCTCTTGCTGATCCTGGTATCCACTTATTATGAAGTACTGATCCGGAGGAACAACTGTAAGTCTTCTTGTCGGTGATGCTGTACAAGTAAGGCCTCCTTTTTGGACCTCTACCGAACAGTACCAGTTAGCATGCCTTGGGGAAAAAATGACAGATTGGAAGATTTTCAGGAAACCGGTTATAGTTTTGCACTGATATTGAGTACCACCATTTACAAACTGCAGCAAAATTCAGAAGATCTGTTGGAGTATCAATCTTTTTAAGAATGAATTCAACAATATCTTCGGGAAGGTCCGACCAAGAACCCATCAGATCCTCTATAAAAGAATACCCGAATTAGGCAAGCCAATTGCAAAAGATAATCACAGACTTAAAATTCCTCCATAATAAACCAACCAACACTCAATCACGTTGAATATATTGCTATGATTCTTTGAATATATTGCAAAAGATAATCACGTTTAATATATACATATTGTGTATTTTAAAGAGCTAATTTAGTAGGGTTAGGCACTATTTCTTCGTGTATTTAGAAGTGCAAGTATGGTTGAGCACTATATATTTCTTCGGGTGTGAAAAAAAAAGATAAATAAAAAGAAAAGAAATTTCAGAGAAGATTAAAAAGGAGGTAAAAAAAAAAATCATGGTCATGACTCATGAGCATGGCATTTCTACCTTGGGTGTAAAAGGCTCTCTTTCTTTTCTTCAACAGAACTTCAATTCTCTATTTCTTTGGCTTTTCTTCTTCTTCTTCTTCTTCTTCTTCTTCTTCTTTTTGCATGTGGAGAAAATTATCTTTTCAGGATCTTTTTTAGTATACACAAATTTTCATCAGATTTACAACATATTCAGCTGACCAAAAATGTATTTTACTGATACCATTCCTTGTACATAGCAGACGAAATCAATCAATTAATTAAGCTCCGACCACCACTGTATGTTGAGATTTCTACATGATATTTTTATATTTTTATGTAAGACAAATAAAAGTAGTACTATATATTATATGTGCATTGCAACAAGAAACATAAAAGCATATAAAAACACTATATATAAGATCATTTTTTTCAAATCATGCCATATATTTTTTTTTTCTTTGAGGCAGTAGACAAATCACATACTAATGATTGTACTAAAGAAAGAAAAAAAAAATATATTTACAAATTGCCAGTAGCTATCCCATGCAACATGCCATATATGTTCTCTCATTTGTTTCCAAACATTGACATATATAAGACTCAAAATCTACCACGAAAATTACTAAATTTATGATGATTACTCGAAATCAAATTAAGCCAAATATAATAGTATCATCAAATTGGTATCTTCCGCAAATTTCTTTTTTGACAACCAACCTGAAATGTGAAATCAACCAATATATAATAAATGCCTATAAGTTTAATAATAGTACAAACAAATTATTTTAAAATAATGCAAATGATCATATATATATATATATCTCAATCCACTTTTCTTGAACCATTGCTGAAACTAAATCATCAAATAAATACTCACATAACAAATATGGTTTTCTTGTTGTTCAACGACAAATTAACCAAATCATCAAATTTTTTCTCAGTTCTCAATAATGGAAATGGTGCTCTGAAAATAGCACTGCCCATTGAGAAAAATCAATCATACCTAATTGGCAATGTAATTATTAGCAAGTTGTAATTTAACACAGAATAAAAGATTTGGGCATACCTTCTAATTATGTTTCCATATTAGTCTCATTAAAATATTTATGACCTATAATAGATTTAGAAAATTTCTAGTAACCAAAAGGATATTTGGATCAAGCATAAAAAAATAATTACAATTTTAGGAAGGAAAATAGGGGGTGCAAATTTAAAAGTTGACTCAAAAGCTTCTTATCTACATTTATCTAATTTAAATGTTCATACCATTTAAAATGATCAAATGAATAGGAGAAAGAAAGAGAGTAATTGAAAGAAAAAAAAAATACATTGAAATGTTTCTGTTTCAACTTCAAAACCAGTTAGTACTGAGCCAGCTATTGTTAGAAAATATTTTTAGAAAACTCAAATTTGATTATTTAAAATATGAAGTTTCTACAACAAGAAGTAACATTGATTGAAATACAATTAAGAAATAAAAATAAAGAATCACATGGAGGCGATATAGCTTGTTGCATATAAATAGATCATATCTGTTGTGCCGATAATCAGAAATAGATATTCAAATTCTATACACTATTTGAATTGAATGATCTACTGTACCATAATTCATCTAATTAGTCACATATAATTTTCTTAAAATAATATTATACTAAACTATCATTTGATTTGATTTGATTTGATGTTTCTGGAGCCTCTATCTAGTAGGCACTGTACTGTACTGGCTCCTTTTGCGAGAGGAGGGGTTTTTGTAGGGTTTTAGCAATGGCGAGCAAGCAATGCAAGGAGAAGAAATAAGCGGAGGAGGTCGAAATCGCACCTCTGAGCCCCGCTGCGATCGATACAGACACAGCGAGCGCAGTTCGAAATCGCACCGATAATGGCGACTCAGGCTGTCCGTACGAAGAGAGCGAGAGCGAGGCCGTCTCCGTCGATGGAATCTGAAGCGATGGAGCCAGCTCCAGTGGATTACGAGAAGTTCAGACAGGAGAGGATCAACGCCAACAGGGAGAGGATGAAGAAGCTCGGCCTACCCGATCTCTCACGCGATCTCCAGACCGCTTTCTGTACCCCTAACCCGACCACAAACCCTAAAAGGCGGGTTCTCTTGCCGACTGATGGATCCAAGAAGAAGGTTGATTTGAACCCTCCGTTGTCTCCTAGGCGCTCATCGAGGTAAATCTATCGGTAGTTTTTTGGCTGTTTACAGACTTTTTGCATCAAACCTGTAACACTCTTGAGTCTTGATGATGATCAAGGTGTTATGAAAAGGAATCGAGAGAATTGAGAGGATTCTATGAAGTTGAATGTTGCCAATGGCAGAACTCAGGGAAAATGGGGAATGACTGAAAAAACACAAGTTACTTTATTAATCGCCAATCCGTTCTGTACAATGCTATGCCTATTATATAACAGTTTGGTTACAAGAGAAAAATTCTAGATTAGATCACGTAATTCTTAGAATTAAGGAGATAAGGACACAACATCGGCTGCCAAGTCATTGGATTAATGTACTCTTCAACTGTATGTTCCTTCTTTCTCCTTGTCTTGTTGTCCAGTTCTGACAATTGCGGCCCCTTCTGTCAGTGTCACACGTTGTTTCCTTATATTCCTTTCATTACTTGGCTTGGCCCCACTTGTCAGCCTCTGTGGTTGTGTCTCCCTTCTCTTTTAGTCTGTTCCCTCCTTGAACCTGACAGCCTGGGGCCCTTTCTTCACTGACACCTGCTTAATTTTAAGCTGTCTGTGTGCCTTACCCGAGATGCTTGATTCTCCTTCCTCTCCAATCAGCTGCATGACTGAGTTTTAAATAGCCTATGGATATTCCCAGATTGATTCCTGATTGTGATAAAACTGCTGAAAGATAGAGTAGATTAAAATAAACCACACAGATCTTCCAGGATTACCTCATTTTCTTTACAGTCACTTCCTCTTTTACTGATGATTTTGTAAAACCTTTTTTGTTTTGATCTTATAAAATAAACATACCATCTTAATTGTGCATAAACGTATACTTAATCGGACCATTAGAAGAGATATATCACTATCATATGCAAATACAAATATCTTTTATAAAATGGAGAGCTCATAATTATCACTTGCCAAAAAGAAACTCTTCAAATGTACAATAAAAAAATTGTATAACAGAAGAACATATGCTGAACTAGGAAAGATAGAGTTTTCCAAATAGGTAACTACATGGTCCAGAGACTTTTTATTGATGCTTACTATAGCAGCCAAATCACTTCTATATAAAACCATTTTATTTTCCTGGTATATTAAAGGTTGCAAAACACGGTGCCAGTTAACTATGCCGAAACCCACGGCAAGAAAAGCCATGATCTGGTTGAACCCAATGCAGTTCTGATCAAAGAAGGCAGGAGTGAAGAGTTATACACTGAAGAGCATGAGAAATTGCTCGGTTCATGCGAGGTGCCTTGGACTCTGTTTGTGGATAAAAATGGCAAGGATGGCACGCGCATTTATGATCAAGTCAAAGGGAAAACTTGTCATCAATGCAGGTATGTACGTCTCTTTTTGTTTAACCTCACTATTTGTTGTGGGATAAAGTGATACAAAGTTGTTGTACAAGTGAGTTTTTGTTGCTTGATTGGCATTTCATTTGGTCAATTCAAATCTTATTTGCAGTGTTATTGTTCAATTGTTGCTAATTTGAACCTCAATTGATATGACTTCATTAGTAAGATCATTATTTGTTTAAAAAATCTTATTTTCAGGCAGAAGACTATGGGTTACCGAACCAGCTGTTGCAAATGTCGGCTTGTGCAAGGTCAATTCTGTGGAGACTGTCTTTATACGAGGTGAGTTACTGAGTTAAATTCTTTTGAGACTGGTGAAGTAGCGTAGCTTTCCAGCATGCTGATATCCTGGTTTGATGTTGACCATTCTACTTGTTTTCTTTAATTTTTTTTTTACCTATCCAATTTTAATTGACGTATTTTGTAAGCTTCTACAATATATTAATGTAATATGTTCAGATATGGCGAAAATGTTCTAGAAGCAAGTAAGAACCCTGACTGGATTTGTCCGGGTTGTCGGGGCATTTGCAATTGCAGCAACTGTAGAGTCAAAAAAGGATGGAACCCAACTGGTGCTATTTATAAGAAGGTAACTGTCTTCTTTTAATATTGTTTCTAAGCAATTCTGTCGCTTGCTGGACCAAGAGTATATATAGCACAGGAAACATGGTAGTTGTCATAAATATCATAAATGCCCCTGAAGAGCTTCAGATGTCATCTCAAGGTCCCAGAGTACCACGACAAATATGTAGTGTCACAATATCAGAAGTGTAGCATCTTTCTTTTAAGATAAAGAAATTACCCTCACTTCACATATCCCTGTTTTGTAAATGAGAGAGAGGAGCAAGTAGCTTGGGGTACCGTAACAAAAAAACAATTGCATAATCTTGTGTATCTCAACACATACCCCTGCAAAACACATATTATGTATACCCCTACAAGACCACCAAAACATCACAAATGCCTCTGTAAAATAATAAAATGTGGTCAAATTTATCTGTCAAGCTCATTTATTCTATACTGTATTAATAATTTGTTTGTTGGCAAATACATATTAGGAAAAATAATTGTTGTCTTGAAGATAATTAACGTTCTAGTTAGAATAGTATTAGCTTGATACATGATCTTTTGTAGATTTTTTCAAGGGCATTCTTGATCTTTCAAGGTTTCTGCAGGGGTACAAATGAACTTCCCTTTTAAGAATTTGTGGAGGGATTTGATATTTACATGAAAATTTCCTCTTGTAGTACTCTCACAAGTTTCCTCTTTCCAATATGCTCATCTTTGTTAATTTCTATTGATTGCTAATGCAGGTTGTGAGTCTTGGATACAAATCAGTGGCACATTATCTGATCCAAACTCACCGGAAGCCAGCTGGTTCAGACCAGGCACCTTCTTCTGATATTGAAGCTGCTATGTCAGATAGCACAGAATCAGCAAAAGAAAACGAGCCAAACCCTGATATTATATCAGAGAAAAATGATGAGAGTAGTGCTACCAATGATGAAGAAATGATGGGAAAGCGCTGTTGGGTTAAAAGAGAGAAAAAAGGAGAGGGGCGTTCTAGTAGTATTTCCCCTGGCCCCATTGCCGCTAGGCTCAGGAGACGTCATTACGGTATTTAAGGTCAGGACAGACCCGGGCATTCATGTTTGATTTGCTCATTTGGTGGTTGGTGAAATGAGGCTGTAGTGTAGTGTAGTGTAGTTTAGCTTTAGCACTGGGTTCCCTTTTTTTGGTAATAGATGGGTTTGGAGTCTGTGTTTTGACTAACAAATAGAGGACAAAATCGACAACAGATGATGATGAGCTTTTTGGGATTTTTTATAGAAAGGGCTCAGTTCTCTTTTTGAAATCAAGTGACAAAAAGAAAATCAATGCTGATGGACTTCTTTTTTATGTGTTGGCATTGCACTCTTTTCTCTGTTTACTCCATGCTCGCTATTACAGTTTGTCATTACTCAGTGCCACAACGTAATGTAGCCTCCTCATGAATTTGACTTCCAACAATGATCCGCAACTTTAATTTTTGGAAGCCACGCCTGATTTCCATATTATGACAATTTATTTTTCATACTTGGCAATACCACTGCCGAAGTCATTGAAATCTGGGTCAATTCAACCAAACATGGATCCTGTTGCAAGGTTGCATGCTCCGTTCTCTTGGATTGGGGTGTGTACAGATAAAAGGAAGCTGCTATGCTAGTTACTGGTTAGCCTTGAACTGCCCCACTCTGGCTAATTTTGACAAATTGAGCCATATATTAGCTGGTAGCCTGGTACAAATTGGGCTAAACAATTGGACACGCAAAAAAGGAGCTGTTGTTTTCTTCATTTTTCTTCGTGTTTAATTGAACAAGTGTGCGACCCACAGCTCCGGAGATAATAGACTCAACCTTTGACCATTGACGTTGGCAGCTGCACCGACACAAAATGACAAGATCGACCTGGTTACTGGTACCAGTATCTATCTCCTCTACATTATTCTACACAGACAAAGTGCATGATTGTTGACTAACCAGCGGATTGATTGTCTGATCGTCTCCAACACCTACAAGCACACTTCCAAATCAATCTCTGATTCCACTTCATAAATGAAATTCTGTCACCGGATCTCAAATTTTAATGGGGAAAAGGAAGAATAATTTATGATGTATCGTATCAAAATCTAAGCTTGCTAACAAAACAAGCAAATGGAATTTAAGGGAAGGAATATATCGACAACTACATATATTTGGTTTTCCACAACAACTACAACCCATGTTTCAAATTTATCAAAATTGAAAAAAGTAAAAGCACATTTATGCTCTGTATCACCAATGAAACACTGATTATCAAATTGTTTGTGTCTATACACCGTATATATAATAAGTATATGTATATCCACCCTGCTCTAATTCCAATCACAGCCGTCCATTATCATATCAAGATAGAAACGTGGGGCCCACCTGATTTCTTCAGTGGCATGGAGAAGTCCAGCACCATAACAAAAAAGTTTGATTTGCAAAAGGCTGAAGATAGAAGCAGTTTTTAATTCTGATATTGACACCTAATTTCCTGTGATTTCAACTCCTTACCGACCCTCAGGAATTCATTTAATTTTTCCTTTTCATCTATTTTCCCAATTTTGTTGTTATAATTCAATAATTCCGCTGCGCATGTATATATACTCAATGCAAATTCAGCATCACAACAAGCAAAATTTATTAATTATTGCAAAAAAAAATCAGGATTCACAAATTGTTTCTCGTTTTTTTCACAAAGAAAATAGGACAAATTGTAAGGACCTCGCTTTATAATATTGAATGCACCCGAAGAGAGATTTACAACTAATTTTTGTGTAAGATGATGCTTTACAAAAATAGGGGAAAAAAAAAGAAATAATATTGAACTCTGGATTTTCTATATTGGAATGATGAACCACCTATTTGATTATATATTTCCATATATCCAGCCCATTCCAAAATTCAACATGAATTTTTCAACAACCTAAAACTTTGGTCTTTCCAAATTGCATACAAATCATAAAGGAAAAAAAAAGATTAAAAAAAAAAAGCAAAAGTAATCTAGCTAATACACACTAGCATATGACTCTCTCAATTAAGCAAATTAATTATACAAAATTTAAAAACACTAACAGTACCACCATGATCAAAGTACTTGAAGTCATGCCGGTGAGTGCAGTGCTATGAGCCGATGATTTCGGAGGCGGCGGGGGGTTCTTGTAGTAAAAAGGGAACCAAGGCAATATAGGGTTAGGCGGAGGCGGTGCCGGGTACATGTAAGAAGGCGGAGGGAGATAATAATTGGGCACAGTCCCGGGCTGTGGAGGGGGGTAATAATTATTCATGTCTCCAGGGTTCATTCCCAGAGGCGGCGGAGGCGGATACGGGTTCAAAGAATCCGGTAACTGGGGAGGAGGCGGGTAGCTGTTTACGACACCGGTAGGAGGCGGTAAACACGGGTAGGGACACTCCGGAGGTGAATTTTGGGTCATATAACACGGCGAGAATGCGTTTATGAGAAGAAAAACGAGCGCACATTTGAGGATTGAGTGATGTGAGAAGATTAGCATTTTGATTTAGAGGAGGGAGAGAAAGAAGAGGGGAGAGAGAGAGAGAGAGAGAGAGAGAAGAGAATTGTTGTGAAGACTCAAGAGAGAGAGAGAGGAGGTTGGCAATGGCATTGAGGCAGTAGTGTTTAATGTGTTATTGTATTGGTGTTTGGTGGAGTAAATTGGTATTAATTAGAAGATGCCAACGTGATTAGATGATGATATTGCTTTTAAATGGGACCCATCAAATTGACATGCATTATCATCAATCACATTGATTGGGGGATTAATGTCATTTGGTAACTTGTACTCAAATGACAGTTTATACCAGGACTAGATTTCTAAAATGAGATACCAACAATGATGGAAGCTTGAGACAAACCCAATTTCATAACAAATGTGTCAACACCTAACAAAGTCAAATTAATAACAGCCCAAACAAAATTGGAGCTATTTATCCCAGTAATAAAAGCCCAATTAAATTAATCCAAAGTTTTGTTAAGCAGCAGGTCCAATATTGATATCCAAATTTACACATTCTTTTGTTTGTGTTTGTTTGCTTTCTATTGGCTTTTCTTTATTTTACAAATTACAATTCCGCCCTTGCTTTTTTTTTTTTTTTTCCTTCTCTGCCTCTAATTGCTTGCTCTATCTCCTCCTTCCCGCCTCCAAAAACCCCCAAATTTGAGTCTCAGGCGAGGTTTTTCTCCGATTCTCGCTCTCCTAATTCCCTCTCCAACCAATACGATCCGTAAATGGCGGATTTTCAGACCTCCACGCACCGATCCAAGTGGATCTTCACACTGGAGGATCTGGTCAGGATATAGCTCCTCTCTCTTTGCTTGAGTACCATAAATTAAACTATGAATTAAACTATTTCTGTTTTCAATCAATCGCTGTTCCTAGGTTTCAACACAAACGTTTCCGTGTCTCTCCTGAGAAAATGGTTCGACCTTGCTTGAGTACCATAAATGTTAGCCCAGGTCATGTATGGAGCTTTTGTCTCTGATGCTCATACCTTACATTTCCATGGGAATTAGCGCTAATGCCTTAACAAATTCTTGACATGGAGTCTTTTTTTATGCAAATTTTACATCAGATCATCATGATAGATCGGAATTGTTATAATATCATTTAATCCACTTGATGTGTGTGTGTAAGTTGTGCATCTGCTTCAATTTGATTGATTTATTACTTTTTATTCAGATGGAAAGGCGTGGTTCTGCCAATGATTCTGCAGTCAAGATGCTTGAGCAGGTATTTGTTCTTTCTCTTTAATTCCAGTTAGATAATTTAATCTCACTCAAAGTTATTTTACTTTTCCCCTTTTCCTTTTTATTTCTTTTATTTAGTATGGAACCACACGTGTCAAAGTAAATGTTGATGGATCAATTTCTTATCCCGAGCCTACATTTGACCTCAATAGCAGTGGTAATTTGTCTTCCTTTTCTTTTCTATTTTTTTCTTTTCTTTTCTTTTTTTTTTTTGCAAAAGGACATTACATAATCGAAAGGAGTTCTTAAAAGCTCTTGCCTCTTGTACAAGTTGCAACCCCCCCCCCCCCCCCCCCCTCTCATTAGGGGAAATTAAACAACAGTCTGACACCTGCAATTTGTAATATTCCTTGGTTTCTTTTTTATGATGATGCTGGGGCCTTTTGCAAATACGGAAAAATTTGAGGTTGTCTACCTTTACTTGATGATGTAGAGGCTTCGTTTCAAGCTTCTCATTGTTTTTAACCCTCCAAGTAAAAGCTTTTCAGAACAATTCTTAATAAGCACCTAATTTATTTGTTTATTTTGTTGTTCAGTCGAACAAAATACAAACGTTAAGCCTCTGAGTTATGAAGAGGAGGAATACATGCGCATATTTTATGAACAAAAGATACAAGAAGTTTGTAAGGCCTTTCAATTCCCCAATAAAATTCAGGTATGCTTGACTTTGTTTGTAGTTCTTATTCTTAGCATAGATCAGAAGCCCTCGAACTATTCAACTGGCTTCTCTACATTTGTCTAATTTCGGTGCATCAATTTACATTTATATCCTTTGATGGACAGTATTGCAAATTGAAGTGGTAAAGTAAATCAGACACAGATATATCTCTTGACTTAATTTATATGGTTGTAGGCCACTTCTTTAATATATTTCAAGAGGTTCTACTTGCAGTGGTCGGTGATGCAACATCACCCTAAAAATATCATGTAAGCCGATGGCTCATTTTTTTTATTATTTTCTTTACTTGTTTATTAGATTCAGGATGCTACCCCCCTGTATGTTGGTGAAATCTGATATTAAGATTATGTAGGTTAACCTGCATATATGCATCATGTAAAGTAGAAGAAAACCATGTATCAGCAGAGGAGCTTGGCAAAGGCATAAAACAAGACCATAAACCCATTTTAAATAATGAGATGCTTGTTCTTCAGGTTTTTCTCTTTATATGTTTGACTATATATTTCACTTGTATATTAAAATGATTATTTGTGCTTACTATTTTTCTGGCAAATTCAATTATTTTCTCTGTATTCCATATCCTTTGTTTTGTCTTCTTGCTCTTTATTCATAGCTCAAGTCTTGCTTAATATATTCCTTTTACCACAGAGCTTAGGGTTTGATCTTATAGTATATGCTCCATACCGATCAATCAACGGCTTTATTCATGACTTGGAAGTGAGCTCTCTTTCTTTCTTTTCTTTCTTTTCCATTTTCTCATGTAAATCTTTAAATCGTGTTGTCTTTCTTTCTTTCTTCTTTTGGTAGGAATCTGGTGAAATAAGAAATGGTGAACTTGAGCACTTGCAGGTACATACTGAATTTCTCTCCCTTTTTACCTACGACAATTTTTTTTGTAGGCCAAAAGTAAATAATGTATATGCATACATACAAAGTGCTATATTCTTAAGAGCAGAGGAATTTACATATTACAACTTTATAATTTGAAGAACTAGATATATGGATTAGCATTGCTGGTTATCATTACATAGTATGCTGAATAGAAAAAAAAAGATCCAAAGAGACAAAAAAGAATTAATATCTTTCATTTTTATATATATATTATTTGAAATAATGGAAGTTTTGTCTATAGAATTTTCATGAGACAGCTATACAGGAGGCAAACAGAATAATGCTAACAGATGCACCTCTTCTATATCCACCTGGACAGGTATCTAGTTTATGTTATATAATCTTTCATGACAAATCAATCATTTAATCAGATTTGATGTTGCTCAAGAAATATGTTTTTAGCTTTACAATTGAATGTTGTTGTTTATATTAGTTTCTCATAACTATGTGGACAGCTGGCATTGGCTGCTTTGAGAAGGTCGAATGAAGTGCACCATGTCATTGATTTTGAGAGGTGTTCTGATCGACTTGAATAATGAATTATTTATATGCATTCAATTTTATCATTTGATTAAATCAACACCTAATTTTTCAAGCAGGTATATGGATAGTGTCTTGTCCCAGCAAAACTCACCATATTCTGTTTCTGAGCTGTTTGATCTTTTGAGGTCAATTGACTACTTGGTATAATATCATATTGCAAATTTCTTTTTTCTCTTGGAGCTTGTTGTCATGTAATTACTCGAGAACTTACAACCACGTTAGGGCTGGCAACAGGTCAGCCAGGTTAGGTGAAGTTCTGGTCTGATTGGGGTAGACTTGATCTGTGCATTAGTCAAGAAACCCTTAAAAATACATAACATACCCGACTAATCAACCGATAGGATGGCCTTTTTACTTGATCGGATCAATGAGTGCCAAACAAAGAGCTTAGAGAGACAAGTCTAGTATTACCATTAGACAGCTTATTTGTTTCGTGAATTCTGTAGGTAGATAAACTGAAAGTGCCAACAATTGAGGATATGAAGCCAATAGACCGAAAACTAAGGATGTGCTTGGATCCAAGCTCACAAGACGAGTATAAATTCAATTTTCTTTTATTTAAATACAGTTTTTTCCTTGCATTTAACCTCTTCACAGCCTTCTGAGGCTTCATGTATATTCTGTTGGTTTCTTAAGATCCTTCTTTTTGTTCCTTTCTTTTGTTGCTTTTTCAGAAGTAAGAGGAGGGAGAAGAAATCAAGGAAATCAAAGAGGACAGCCTGAAATGCTGAAGTGAAATCTCAACTGCATGTCCTCTAAATCTCTCTCTCTCTCTCTCTCTCTCTCTCTCTCTCTCTCTCTCTCTCTCTCTCTTTCTGTGAGATTTTGGTAGCAGCTACCAAACGGATTCAGTGCACATGTTTGACATGAGAAATTTTGGTGCTGGCATTTAGATGTGATGTGATTGCAACTTATGAAAAGTTATAGGTGTAGTTCCATTTGAAGTCATCTAACTATCTTCAATTGTATGTGCTTCTCTTTTGGTTTAGTTTAGGAGGCACAAGTATTTGGGATGTTTGTCTGGTTGTCCTGGTTTTATTATGCATTTGAAACCAGTACTATTATTTAAACCCTCTTAGCTGATGTCAACCTTTTTCAATCTGGTCCTTAAGCAAGTCACTAATTAGATTTAAAAGTTGTTCTTATTTTGTTTTACCAGAAGCAAGATACTCTGTTTTAAAAAGATTTCTATCTGTACCCAGGTCACCAGGTGTCTTCAATTTTGTGCATCTGTACCCAATCACAATGTATGTGTGAGAGAATTTTACTATGCCAACTATTTTTTATTGGGTAAAGTATTTTTTTACCCTTTCAATGAATTTTGTTTCACGGAAATACAATGAGTGACGAATCATTGGTGAAATTTGTAATTTGTAATTTTCATCTGGTGTTTTGTTAAACTTGCAGTCGCAAATTACTCCCAATTTTTATGATTAATTTCACGAATTGTGTTAGGGTGTTCATGATTATTAAATTCAGAAGATATGAAAAATAATGTTTCTAAAAGTAAATGGCATTTTATACAAGGAATTTGTTTATTGATTGAAAGAGGGAGTTTCAATGCTCATTGGATTAAAATTTGATCCGATGGTTAAAACAACAATTTGATGGTATTAAGATTCGTACAAAAATTTTACTTTATGTTTTAATAATCGTATAAATTATTAAATTTGATGATTCAACATTGATTTTGTCCATCAGACCAAAATGGACGTTAAAAAGCCCTCGGTTCCTTATTGATTGGACTGAAGTCTAAACCTTTGAAAACAAAAATATAGAAAAATGGATGATAGAAAGAAAAATAATGGATCAAAGGGAATTTTGGGGCTGTTCGGAGGCATCCAACCCATGGGATTTTGTAGAAATTTCAACCTAATCCATGAATTTTTCTTATAGGTGTTCATTGGGTTTTTTTTTTTTTTTTGCATATGGATTGAGATACAAATCTCATTTCTTCACCCAAATCTATACAAAAAGTTGGGAAAAAAAAATTTAGTGGGAATTTTTTTCCCATGGGACAATTCTCTCTCTCTCTCTCTCTCGTCTTTAATTGTTTTGTTAAGTTATATTGTTATTAATATGTATATTGGGTTTTGTTGAATAATAGAAAAAGAAATGTAAGAACTTTTCTTTAATAAAATTTTTATCTAATTAGTGCAAATTGTATTTTATCATACTCGGACTTATAATTTTTTTGCTCATAATTTATAATGGTTATTGAAATTTTAGATTTTTTTTAAGTTTAAGCACATTTGAATTATTGAATTTAATTATATATATGTTTCTACAGTTCTTCTTTCATTTAAATTATATTTACTACACAAATGAACATTCATATCAAGCTTTTTTTTTTTGACAAAAAACAAAATTTCTCACGATAATTCTTATAATACAACTGAACAATTATTTTCATACATCCATAACTATTTTCATAAATATGAATTTTCATAAATTAGTCGGTAAATTCTAACGCTCATAAAAATTTATTTCACATAATCTCATAATAACTAAGTACGCCCAAAATGATATGGTGTGAGAGTGTGTACTGGAAAAAATATTTTTCTTGCTTCCAGAGAAGAAAGAGAATTTTTACTTTTTACTGTAAAACCCCGTGGTGGTAAAAAGACAAAGAAGGAAAAAAAAAAAAGTCGCTACTCTCCTATTCGCGATTGCGCGCGAGAAGCTGAGAAAGCGAGCGACTGAGCGACTGAGCGAGAGAGGGGAAGAAAGGAGAAGAAGAGAGGTTGTGTGGCGAGAGATTGCGTAACGAAAGCAATGGAGACGATCTCTTCCAGCCAAGCCTCTGGTAAATCTCTCTCTTCTCTCACTGAGCTATTCTCTTCTCCAAGCTCGATCCTTTATTTCCTTTTCTCTTTCAAATTTCCTGTTTTTGCGTTGTTGTATAAACCATCTTTGTTCTTTTAATCCATGATTCCGGCTGGATTTTGTGAATACTTACTTTCTTAATTAATTGATTGATCGATATCCAGTGTCCACACCACAACTTTGTTGATCAAATTACGAAATTCTCTTATTGTGTTTCTTATTGAACAAACGCCTGTATGAAAAATTAACACTGCTTCTAGATTTGCTTCATTTAGTTTGGAAAGACTATGGAAAATTAGGACTTATTTTGAAAATATTACTGTCACTGATATTGTCTAGATAGGTACACCATTTATTTTTGAAAATATTCTTTCTTACGGAGGTGATCTCATGGATACAACATGCAAGCAAAATATATCTACTTCAATAAATTTCAGCAAGTTATGTCGCCAAAAGTCTGTATAAGCCAAAAAACAAAAGAGAAGGTTCAAATTTAAGCTTTAATAATGCATCCAAACCTCAAAATTGTTGAATTGCTTTCCTATTAACCCTAAGCTGGGTAATGTGGCTACTATGATTTGTATTTAACCCCCAATTTTGCTAGAAAACAAATGAACAAAGCATTAAGTTAAACTACTGCTGTCCTTAACTCGTATTATTTATTATATCTCATAACAGAAATGTATGAATTCAAAGGCAAGCTATTCAACTATGCTCAGACACATGGATTTGACGAACCAAACTACATTTTCAAAAACGAAGGTTTCCCCCATGCACCACGTTTTCGCATAACAGTTAATGTGGCAGGTCATGTTTTCACAGCATCCGAAACCTTCAAACGCCGCAAGGATGCTGAGCATTTTATTTCCAAGTTGGCATTTGAGACCCTTTCTCAACAGGCCAGGGCCAATGTGGTTTCCACCTCTTTTCTCAAGGTACCTTACTTCTAGTAAATGTTCATTATGTCATACCAATATGGTGGTGCTGAACCAGTAATGATGCCCATGTATATGTCATATACTATTCATGGTCAGTAGCTGCCAGGTTTGAAAGTAATAACAGTCTTTTTTTTTTTTTTTTTTTACGAATGACTGGCAGCAGCTGCCAGTTTGAAAGTAAAAAGCTAACAAACACAAAAAACATACAAGACAAACCACACAGTGTGGCAACCTATACACAAGCTCCTACAGCACACGATACTAACATAACAAAGCACTAGCAAGGCACTTGCACTATCTTCTGCACACACTGTTAGCAATACTTGAGGCACAAGTTGACATCACATAATATTCTGTCGATGAGCACCTGCAAGTTTGTAGCGATGCCTTGGAATATGCTCTGGTTTCTCTCCTTCCAAATATGCCAAGCAACTGTGATGAAACATGTGTGTCAATGCCTGATGCTTGTCCCCCCTGCATGTAGATGTAGCTGAGTGGACGCCGTGTATGTCTCCAAAGCAGTGTTTCCAGGACTGAGCAAGTTGATTGACGTGTGAGACCATGGACCACAGTTGTGTGGCGGTTGGACAGAGAAAGAAAAGATGACGGGTTGTCTCTGTGATGAAGTTGTCGCACAAGGTGCAACCTGGAGCATGGTGTAGGTTCCTTCTCGCCATTACCTCCTGTGTTAGTAATCAATTGTTGAGCAATAGGTTGAAAAAAACTCGCATGGTAGGACTTACCTTTACTCTCCAGACCTGTGAGAATGTGGACCTGGTTTTACCTGCCTGAGACATCATGGAGTAGACAGATTTGGCCGTATATATCCCCGTGTTGTTTAATCGCCACCTTATTGAGTCTTCACCCTGAGTAAAGTTCTGTTGTAGGAGGATTTGTGCTGCCTCATGCTGGGGAAGCGTGCATGGTCGTGGTAGCAATGTAGGAACTAATGCAGCTGCATCTTTGAGTGAAATATCTTGATGTGGTACGTGCAACCCCTTAAGTGAAAGGGGTGCATTTGCCCAATTATCACACCAGAAACTGATTGTTCTGCCATTCCCTACTTCCCATGTTGTGTTGGACGTAAAGAAACCCCTCAGTCCTTGTAATTCATTCCAAAAAAAACGGTCCTGACACTTTGAGTAATACAGGTCCCTGAATTTTTACAGTCACTGATTGTATTTTACAGGGTTCCAAACTATGCAAAAGCATACTTTATGAGTATAGTGTAAAGAAAGGAAAGATGGATTTGCCTTTGTATGACACCAAAGTTCCTGAGAGCGGGCCCTCCACTGTGTTTGTCTCTGAAGTCATGTTTGACAACAATACAATTGTGGGCCCACTTTCCAGGAGTACAAAAGAGGCTGAGCAAAATGCTGCATTGGTTGCCATTACTTCTCTCTTAGGTAAATATCTTACGATCTCTTTTTTAGTTCTTTCCATGTTTGGACAATCTTAGTTTGTGGCAGTATAGACAGTAATAAAGAAAATACAATAGTTGTGGTAATCCTTTGTCTTAATAATACTGAAATTTCTTCTGGAGTTCTAGAGCAGGTGCAACTCAATACAAATTTAGTTCAACTCCACTAGCTTCAGACTTGTCTTTTCAAATTCATCTCTTTTTACTTCTATGTTCACTATTTCAGAGAACTCGGAAACAAGGTGCTTGATTTCAGAAGTCATACAAAAAGTCATGCGTGCAACAGCTGCAAGTGCAGAATCAGACCCCAATAAAAACCCTAACCCTAATGATAATGCTGCTTCTCATGTTGGCTCAGTTAAGGAACCTGCAGAAGTTAGGGAAAAGAGTCCTCTCATTTCGCCTGGCTTCTGGACTGTGCCGGTATAGCTCATTGCTGCAGAATTTAGTTCTCTCTTAGTTACTTTTTTTTTTGTCCTGTTGTTGTCTCTTTGGTTTTCGAAAAGTTCTTTGATAAAATTTTTGCATGGATGTGTTAGCCTTCACTTCCATACCAGTCCTGTACAGTGATGTGGTAGTATAACGTGCATGTTGTTGTAATATAATGCCCATGTGATACTGTAATTTTAGTAATTCTGATAAACATATAACATGTCATCAGCTCCCCATCTAGTGTCTTGTCTAATTTCATTTGTAAATTTATAACTTTCTTTGGAAATTTTGATGTACCCCATTTGCAAATACCTGCCCACACAACTTCCTTATTTCTGCCAAAAAGGACAAACATTTGACATATTTGCAGACACTGCAGAATTGGTTTTTATTTGTAAAAAGAATAATTTATCATGATCCTCTTTTTTTGTTATTTAATTCCATGGAAGACATATATTGTATATGTTGAATGCAGAATAATACTTGCAAGTCGATTCTGAAAGAATATAGCGATAAGAAAGGATATCAGGATCTGCCGCTGTATAAAACACATGCACATGAAAGTGGGCCCCTACAGGCATTTGTATCCTCTGTCTCTTTCGAAGGGAATATGTACTATGGACCACTATCGAGGAGTAAGAAAGAGGCCGAACAGGCTGCTGCACGGGTTGCCATTGATTCTATTTTAGGTACAAAAAAGTACTTTTTGTAAGTCTATCCCGTCTGGAGACTTATATTTCTTTTTTTTGGCTCGAGTGTCGTGCAATTCCATTTCATGTCTTGTCAGACCCAAAATCGGTTACATTCTTACAGCAATATGGGAATTATATTTGTGTGTTGTTCCTATAGCCTCACACAAGCATACACACATAACAATAAAGAAGAAAATTAACGACCTATGAAATTTTGAGTTTTGACCTAATGCTGATGACATAAATATTTTTTCTTAAAATTCTTTTCCTCAAAATTTGCAGGAAACCCTGTATCAAATATTTTAATGTTACATGCAATGCAATCCAAAATTAAACTCCACCCCTCTTGGGATGTTAATTTGATCTCTAACCCTAGTACCGACCCGAATGAAGTAAATACTACTTTAGACCAAGCAAGCACAAATCCAAAAGCCAAACAAGTTGGGGACAGTAGTGTTAGTTTGGTGGAGTCCCTTCCATCGGCCAAGTCTAGCGCAGGCCCTGCAGGGTCAGTATTAGGCCAGGGTGAAGAAATTAAAGTGGAAAACCTATCAGCTGTGGGACCCAGCAGGAATGCACGAAAGCGTGCTAGGAGGAAAGAACGGGAGCTGGAGGCTAAGAAGGTTAAAATGGACTGCTAGGTTTACAGTCTGTGTTAGGTAAGTTTGCAAATTGGGATCTCTATATAATTATGTGAGAATGTGTATAAGAATTTCAATACTTTGGGAATGGATCTTTTTAATATCTGTGCCCTTTTTTATTTTGTTGACAGTTTACTTTTTCTTTTTTGTCTAATTCATATATAGCATATGGTAAAAGCTTAATTGGGGATGATAAAGCGAATTTGGCTCAACCGCCCCAAATTTTGTATCATGCCAGTGGGACTATCATGAGTTACTGACAAAAACTTGCTATGAATCATCTACTAATTATCTATTTTCTCTCCATTGGCAGGTGCTAGCTAGCTGACGCAGTGTTATGTTGGTACAGTTGTTGGCTAATCATAATGTTTTGGCAAAACTTTTGTATGATGACTCTGCTTTGAATGCTTCATCTTACTGTACTTATGTCAGTGTTAAGATTGTGTTTTTTTGTGGATATGAGAAGTAGGGTTCTGTGGCAAGTATGGCTGAAATGATTTAATTTACTTTTTTTTTCTTTCGTTGTAAAATATTGTGTTGATGTGGGGGTGATGAAAACAGGGATGGGCAAGTGCAAAGACTTCGCTGCTTTTCTATATTTTATAGCTCAAGTATCAGGAAACATCAATGATTATATGCTCATTCAACCTTCAATTATTAAAACATATACTACTGTGAGCTTTGAATCTCTCTTGAAGAAGTGATAAAATTCATCACCATCTATATAAGATACATGATTACTTTTTTTATTATACTCTAATCACACTAAAGACATTATTGTTTTTAATTTTCCTTCAAATGCCAATTTTCAGACAATTTTAAAGGAAAAAGTTCCTGCCGAGCAGAAATAAGATATCTCTATAAAAGGGAGAATGTCAAAGCATAAAGCTCAGCAGAAACAAGTCCAGATTGTCTCAGATTTTCTCCACAACCTAAGACAAATTATTCACTTTTTCGTATAGATTACAACTGTCTGTCTGGATATGAAACCAAAATGAAGATGGATGATACAATCAAGAACAATACGTTCGTCTCAAATAAAGAACAAATCGTTTTTCTCCTATGTTTCAAGTACAATATTAGCACAAGCTCAAGTCATTTCCAAAGAGTCCTCTTCACACGTTACCCTCTGGTCCTCTACCAAGTTTTCTCCTTCACATGTTTCAGCTCCTAACTTTTGGGAGAAAAAGAAAAGAAAGCCAAAGGAAGAAGGAAACAGAAGAAAAAGAAAACAAAGGAAAAAAAATTCTGTCAATTCAGAGAACCAACAATTTAAGATGTAATACACCTACAAGCATAACACAAAGATCAATAATTAGGCCTCTACCTGATCAAATCAAAATTCCAATATTCACAAATAGTACTTTTGGATTTATACTCACAATCTCTTGTTCCTGACTAGTACCGAAAATGCAAAATCTTTTCGCATATCAAAACTTGAACAAATAGGATGACACAGTAAATGCTTTGCTCAAAAAGACAGACATATTTGTCTACTCTGCAATACCTCTATAGGCATCATTTTTAGCAGTCACGGGACTAATAAATGTGAGAGTAACAATTCCACCAAGCACAGCAAGAAGAATTCCAAGCGAATTAATTAAATATGCTTCCGTGCAGAAGTGGGATATCATCTTTGCACCCTGCATAAAAGTTGCCTTTTCTAAAAGACCAGTGATTGAGGTTGCAACCGCCAGTACATAAATGTATCCACCAATAAAAACATGCCATGTTAGCACAAAGGCCCGGCTGTTTCTGGATCCACCGGGGTACCAGAAAGTTACAAATCCAACACCCCACTGTAGGAAGAAGAGGAAAAAAGATGTATGATTAGTTTTGGAAGGAGATCTTTGACTAAGGTTGTTATACATTTTTTAGGAATTCATTTGCTATTGTGCTAACAATTACTTATTTCAAAATATACCACCATCTAATCTGTGGCAATGCTTTTAATGCTGGAAGGGTAGATGTGCATTTTGGTAGATTAGTGCAAAAACTATAGATTAAGAAAAAAAATGTGAATAAAAAATTATAGTACTTGCAAAAACTAAAAGCTGATATCATTCAGTGCAATACTGGTTCAAAACATGAATCTAATTTAGCAAAACCATAGCAATTCATAGGAAAATGAAGAAAATGCACAGACCTGAATGGCAAATAAAAAGAGGCAAAGCAGGCCAAGCCAAGAATGGAGGCTATAGAAGTTGTCGATTCCTCTTTCATTGTGAAATTTCAAGGCGGCCCAAGTTCCAATTAGTCCCAAAATCAAGGCCACCAATTGCAATGTTAAATGCGCAAATTTCCTGAAATTTTTGGTTCCTGACAAGGTCTTGTATGCTAATATAGCTGCACAATAATCAATTTCAGTTTGTAAGATTCTATGAAAAAATCACATAAATGCAATATATCTTCAAATAGAATGAACATATGCACACTGAAGATACATTGCTAATTCATAAGTTTCTTAAATATTTTATCCTAGCAAAACTTTACCAAACTAAAATATATGCCCGGAAAAAATGACTGGTGAGGTAAATGGTAAAACCAATCTTAATTTAGCAACAATATGGAATAACATTGTTCAAAATTGATGTATAATTTAAAATTGGAAAATCCGAGTCCAAGTAAATAGTCGATCTAGCTTTCAAGCAGGTTACTAATAGGCCAGAATTCAATCCAATTTGGTCGAATTCATAAACATCTGTCTACTTGAAACTATTGATTACAGCTTTAGACTTAAAATGCCTTATTTATTACCAAAAAAATAGCTTGACCACTTAGGCATTGATCCTGGGGTCAAATTAATCAAAGAAAGATATCCTTATTGACTAGTCTTAATTCTACATTGTTTCATTTAAAAATTTTAATTTAGGTAGTTTTTTGGTTTCCAACATCTATAAAGTAGCCCAAAATTATTTGCAATTCCAGAACTTATGAAAAATTAAAGACTGGTGTGTTCTTGTTTGGGGAAATTCCCTGCGCCCCTATCATGAGTGATCGTCCTCTCTCAGCAGATCTGCATTATTTATTTATTTTATTTTTTGGGGTGGGGTTGGGACTGAGTTTGCAAGGGTCTTGAAGCAAAAGGATGGATTTGGATCTGTGCACGAGCTGATCTCAACTCCTTTATAATCTTTCTTTTTCTGCTATATCTCTAGCCTGCCAACTCCCCCCCCCCCCCCACCACAAAAAAAAATAATAATAAAAATAAATAAATAAATAATTAAATATAAAACATAAATCCAGCCACATTGTAGAAACCAATTTGTATTAAAACCCACACCAAGTCTCAATGACTACAACTATTTAGAACTCCAGATGTCATTATAACCCTAGAATTGTCTTATGCTCTGGCTTTTAAAAGTTGCGTATCATGGAAGTGGTAGTACAGGAACAAACTCAAATCTCAATGATCTTAGTTTTCAGAAGTCTGGTAAGATTATGATCGCAATTTTCCAAGTTATTGTTGATTAAATTTCATTAGGATATAATCTTTTCTATTAATGGTGCTACTGAAAGTTCCTAAGAAGCTCACGAAAGAACTGTCAAAATTAAAAATATGAGGGGCTATTTGATCCAACTGAAAAGTTTCAGGGTTTTTTAGCCCAACCAAAAATCTTTGACCCAAACTCATTTGAGTTGTCACTGGAATGTGATATTTTCAATATAGCCAAATAAAATTTTTGAGATATAAACAAACCTATATCGTGCAGTAATAAAGTCTGAGGGTCATAATAGTTATGTGGAGATCAAATTTGTAAGCCAGGTGTAAAGGTCTTTTCAGCAATTTACATAACGTACACATAACAGTAAAAAAAATGGGAAAGTGTGCTTTTCTAGAAGCAGCTAAGACACTTTATGTATTCCCTTTAAAATTGCCTTTCTGAAGTGTTTTAATTTAAAGGTTTGCGATAACTAATAGGAAAAGGGACAAACCTTCGCCCTGGATTAGTAGAAATCCAATCACCATTAGCACAGGATGGACCTAAAAATACAAGAAATATAAAAAAAAAATCAGGTGTACCATATATTTCAAACAATCCCACCATGTTAAACTAATCTAGCAGAAAAAAGAAGATAATTAAGAGAGATAAAGATGAAGTCTAATCTGAATATCCACATTTTAACCTGTTTGTTGAGATAAAATTCACTGGTTCACGTAAAGTGCAAAGGACCAATTATACTTTTCTCCCTTTCTTAGAGATAAATATTAAGAGATTTTAGGAGAAAGAAAAGCAATCTCTCTGCGGCGCCTATTTAATGCCTTGACGGAGTTCATCTGGATGTGCAAGAACACACACTTAGATAGAGAGAGAGGAAATTATACTTGGCAGACGCTGCCAAGGTTTTGCGAGAGAGACATACAAATAAAGATAGAAGGAAGGGGTGCAGACAGGGAAGAAAGGAGGAGATATTCAAGGGATCAAATAAGGTATGCTTTAAGATTACAAACTTCTCATAAATAATCATGATTTAAACTAGAGATTTTAATCGGCAACCAAATCAAATCAAAGAGGAGCGCACTGGGGACTACAGTCATCCTGCAAATATGGTATGTCGGATCTCAAATCATATGATATTGATAGATTTGAGGAATCCCGCAAATAGGACTTGCGGCACACATGAAAATGAATGGAACATTATTTTCAGTAATTGTAGCCATCACGTAAGTGTACCTTTTATGTTATTTAGATATATTGTTTTACACATGGAAATACTAACAAAAACAAACAAGAATATTATCAAGCTTTTCTTAAGAACAGTATTAAACTGGAAATTTCAATTGTACTTAAGAGAACAGAAGGAGAACTGTATCGGTTGAAAAATGCCAAGCTCATCTGCTAAAATTGACCTTGATTTGTTACAGTTACTAAGAACTTGATATTTCAATTCAGGCTATTGTCAAATAAAAAAATGGCACATTGCAGAAAAGTGGTGCCAGACGAAAACACACCCCATGGTCAGTATTCACCAATTTACTGCCCAATACCGATCAAAATAAGTGCAATTGAGCAAACTATCCTCCAGGTAATTATACGTATAGATGTTTCAGATTATGTTTCCTCTTTAACTGCCCAAAATTTTTCTCAAAGTCCTATGATGTAAAAATAACACCATGATTCCTATTACATTGACAGGATGCTGACGAAGTGGGCAAAGATTTCTTTTGTGGGTCACCCCCTGTTAGACCCTACAACCCGCACAACCCAACAATTCTCCCCCCTCCATTTTTTATAAATTTACCGCCTCCTGGATTTGTACTTAGAGTTCAGGCGGCCTCTTCTGCTACAAGAACCCCTGATTTCAGAGAGGATAGTCTTACAGTGAGAGAGAAAGAGGTTAACTGAGGCTCAGCGCTTTTGTGGAGGTCTTCGTCTGTTTTGACGTGAGTACAACTCTTCTGGTTTCTATATCGTGTAATCAATTGTGTCATATTGCTGCTAGAATATTGCAAATGTTAACTACTACCTGTAATGAAGAATTTGCATGAAACAGCTTTTAAAGGTAGATAGTTAGCAAATGCTCCTATATACATAGGACTTGTTGTCAAACTCTTTCTTCATGTTTTGCAATGATGCTTTCAATTCCAATAAAAGTTTGAACGGGACAACAAAGACATAAGCTTTTTCCAAATTTCTTAGTAAAAAGGTACAGTTTAAAATAATAGAAGTGAGAAATTCCAATGATAAGTTTCATCTCCAAGACCGAATCTTTTCTCAACAATAGGATATGATTGTTGAGAAATTCCAATGATAAGTTAGAGACTTTGCTTTTTACTTGAAAAGAAGGAAGAGCTAATCCATTTTTTGTTCTCTTACCCAAAATAAATAACACGATTGTGTAGCTGTCAACACTTCAATACTAGAAACGATTAAAAATGGAGATCAGCAAAATCAAAGAGTGGAAATTGTCACTTAAAGGAGACCAAATGACAAGAACTCGGCAATCGTTCCATTGTGGTATGAGACTATATAGAACTACATCAAGTTGAGTTTGTGTGTGTGCGTGCGTGTGATAGAGAGAGAGAGAGAGAGAGAGAGAGAGAGAGAGAGAGGACATGTACATTGAAAATGAGAAGCTTGTTGTCGTCGGAGGAGAGAGCGAGACCGCCGCGAAAATGGATGCACCAGATCAAGACCTCCGCCGCGACAATAGCTCCGATCGTCCGGATCAGCCCGACGATCGGAAATCGAATGGCCGGTAGCATCGCCATCTCTCTCTCCCTCTCTCTCTCTCTTTCTCTCTTTCTCTGTATCTTCTCTGAGTTTTTTTTTTATTCAAGAAAAAGAAAAAGAGAGTGTGAAACGGCCTCGCGGAGAGAGAACAAGTATCAAGTATGCCATTTTAGTCCCGCCATTTTGCAAATACATCCTTCAAGGACGAGGAAATTACGGAATGCCCCTTAGATAGATAGATATTCTATCATATCTCTATGTTTAAATTCTCAACAATTTTTTGGTCGTTGTATAAGACGACAAAACATGATGAATTCATTTCTTTAACTTGTTTCATTGTCTTTCTTTGTTTTATTATTTTGTTTAGATGTCTCTTTTGTAAATTAAACACGTGATTTTATATAAAGAGGTAAGGTGATATATCTAACACTATTTATTTTCTAAACTTGCAATTTTTGTTGTGGAGAATTTTAAAAAAAATATATGTATTTGCAACTATTTTGGATGCATAAATTTAATATAACATAGAAACATACATATTTAACAAAGTAATAATGACATGACATTAGAAAAATGAAAACCAGATAGTCATAGGCGGCATTTGAAAAATTGACACAGACACAAAAATCCAGCTCAGAAAACAGTTTGCCACGTTGCCTAGTTGTGCGGTGGGTCCCATTTGTCAGCTGACAGTTTAGCAGTTAGTGGGTCCCATTTGTCAGCTGACAGTTTAGCAGTTAGTGGGTCCTCTTAACTCCTAATATGATATCCCTCCGCACCCGTGTCCGTATCAGATGCTTAGCATCGGATTCGCGTCGCACCGCGTATCTCAATGCTTTCTTTATATTTACTTTGGCCGGCGGATACGGTCATTGATGATGATACGCAAGGATACGCGTGTCTCCCTCTTCCCATGAACAGCCGCTCGATCTCACATTGCGCTTTAAATGCTAGTTTGAGATTCCATGGTTTGAATTCAATGCTGTTATTTAATCTTTTGGGGACAAAATCAATTGAAGAGTAGTTATCAAATCTCAACATTAGCTTTCCCATTGTTATTCGAGATCAAATTTACCTTTTATCTTTTTTCCAATTGTTCCTCCATTTAATCTACTCAATACATTCATCTAAATTATACATTTTTATTCCAATTAGTTATATATTTTTATCGTTATACGAGCTCATGCTTCATCCCAAGACAAATAAATCCATATCTCTTAAGTGTGTAATCGTCGTGATTATGTAACGATTCAGATTAATTAATCAATTTTCCGAATTAATTTTAATTATTAATTGCGTTGTCTTGATCTTGAAACGGTTCAAATTTACTTATCTAATTTTGCTCATCAACACAAATTCTTACACAAATATTTGTCATAGATTTGCACCTTCCTAATTTGAATTATTCATTAAATCATGTCTTGCTTTCTTTTTTATTTGTTGTGATGTCATTTAAGGATTTTTTTTTAAATTGATTGATAATTAATATGATTATAATTATAAAGTTATAAATATTATATGGAGAGACATCAAATAATAATATTTGACATTTAATGAACTAATTAAATATAATAAAGATGAAATTAAGGTGAATATTCTGCCAAATAAAAATAAGCATGTTTTTATATCAGTTATGAAACTCAGGGAAAGGATGATAGCTCTTGCAACTTGTCTAATATTTGAAGGCAAATCTCTGCTTGATCAAAGATATTTTTTTCAAAATTATTGTTCTAGCAAAATATAAGTATTTAAACAAAAAAAAGTAATTAAGTAAAAAAAAGGTAATGCAGTAAATAAAACAAAATAAGAAAAATATTAAGAGAGAAAAAATAAAAAATGAATTAATATGCAACAAAAGAGAAAAGATATGGTACAATCTTAACATTACTTGAATGATCATATAGTTTTTATTTAGTACACTTTGATTCTTAATTTCTCTACCGTCTTCTATATTTAAAAAATGTCAAATAATATCTTATAATATCTTAAAAATATTTTTTTATTTGAAAAATCGCTCATAGCAAAGTACGGGCATGATACTATTATCCAAATTAATATTATCAAAATTAATCCACCAGTTCTCCATGAAGCCTAACAAAATAGGTCCAAATTTTCCAAACTTTAATAAAGAGACAAAAAATTAAACCCCAACTAAAATTAAAGCTGTAAAATTTTGCAAACCAACTCAAACAATACCCACTAATTAAGGCGATTGCAGAGATTCTTGCTCTAATTTAATCAGTTTGAAATTTCAATCAACTGCTCTCTTTTATCTACAGGCGTATTTCTCTTTAAAAAGAACTACAAACTACAAAATATATAATCAGTAAATTGCTAAAAAATAAAATAAAAAGAACTAATCCAAGCCATTTGACCCTTCAAAACATTTTCTTATTATTCAAATAAACCCCAGAGATACAAACATTAAAAGCCTCATAGGAATCTCTAAAACCCTCAAATATCAATCCATTTGAATACTTGTGTTGTGAAAAACTTAAACATAATAAATTAAAAGCCAATGATAATTTCCTCGAATCTTTCTCTTCCTCGTTTGAAATTCAAATTCTCTAAAAGCTTATATGACTCCAAAAAACTAAAAGTTGAGAGACCAAATAGAAGCATGGATATTTAAGCAATGTCCAGTAAAATCAACCTTATAAGTCGGCGCATGCGCACCGACAGTCTTGTTGAAGCATCTATCGAGCAGTGTGATCTTCACTCTTCAATGACTGCTTCCTCTTGCTCACAAAAGAGCAAAAAATTTTCTCACACCTCCCTCCTCCCAGATTTTCGGAAGGCACTCCCGGTTAGGAGCTTGTCTTTTCCCGAAAAGCATTTCTAGCCCTGATCTGTGAGCAATATGGGATAGAAATACTGAATATACTGACTCTTGATGCACCAAAGAACAATACTATAGGATGTATCTTTATACCCACAATGCACACGTAAACTTGTTTTACAGTTTGCACGTGTTCTTAAGTTAATTGGTCGAGACTGCAATACAGTTTGCACGTGTTCTTAAGTTAATTGGTCGAGACTGCAAAGTATATAATCATTATTATTAATGTAATTGCATCACACACCCAACAGTTCCTGTGTGCGCAATGTGCAACCAAAATCCAATACTTTGTAAGCAAATAGTAGGTAACACTATTAGTAAACAAGAGTTACACTAGAGAATGTTGCTCCATCACTTGTCAATTTCAAAGATCTGCCTGCAAATATTATGGGGGATTCTCGGTTCTGACAACTAACATTTAACATGTCCTGCACTAGCAACAGCAGCACACCATCATTTAAGGTTATCTGCAAATGTCACTGAAAAAACAAAGGAAAGAAAGAAAGGAAAAAAAAAAAATCCAACCTTACAAAATATTGTACAAGGTCATTTCGCTTAGGTGGAACACCATCTGTGCCCTCCACAATTTTCTCAGTTCATCTAATGTAGCGCTGATTGTTTTTCAGGAATCCCGGCCTCTTTCAGATTCAGCTCTTGCTGGAAGTGCTAAAAATTGCATCATGTAGTACCTATTCAGAAAAATAAATGGTCAGTAAAATGGCACAAAAATAGACAATGAGGAGAAAAATAGCCAGCCCATCACTGCATGTCAGGCATATATGTTAACATAAGGATTAGCAACCCAATTTCAAACCATTTGGATTAACTTTCAGACTTTATAGTTCTCATTCTTTTTTGTTCTCTCTTCTGTCATTTACAGGCTTAATTGCATGTCTAAGGGTAAAGGTTAAATTGGGGTTGATTTGAAGCTTAGATGTCACTAATTTGGGGTTTCAGTACACAATTCATGGTTAAGAGAGATCTAATTGGGGTAGAGCAGTGCATGTTTGAGAAATTGGCTAATGGAGACTTAGATGAGAGCTTTTATTACAAGATTCTTGAAAGGAAAAAGCAACTATTGTACCTCTAGAATAACCATGGCTTCTTATTAGCAACATGTACACAAGCCTACCCTTTTATTTTATTTTAATTGTGGGGTGGGGGGGGGGGGGGGGGATGCAGAGATCTAGGCTCATAGTCGGTGTATGAGACAGCAACCTGATTGATGTCGCATTGTCTTCAATATGACTGTCAGTGGGAGTGTTGTGTATTCTTCAATACAAAATGATTTTGACTACCATAAAAATAAAAAGAAAATGATATGTTGCTCAGTGATAAACAAAAAACCTCAGGTTTTGCTAATAACATCAGATAATAGTAAGTATATATTTTTCTAAACAGACAGTGAATCGTGTGCAATCTTGAGCTAACAGTAACAAACTCTAACATGATATAACAGTAAAATGGAATATATGCTATTGTGTACAGCAATCCTACTAATTTCATTTCTAAGAATTGGTTACTTTATAGAACATATAGAAGCATATGACAAAATAAGCACAGAGGCTTAAGATCAACAAATGATTACATCATCTCCATTGAAACTCAAAAGGAGCACAGCACTAAGGTTCATCAAACAGATGAGTGGAAGAGAGAGAAGTAAGAGACCACAAACGGACCAATTCAAATTAGTTTAAACTGAGACCTAAGACTTATTACTACAAATTAATGAACAAGATCAAGCATCATAATAATTTTGTGAAGTCCAAACTTGTGTGGCATATAACAGCAGCTTAGAGGGACATGTAAGAAAGAGGATGGGAAAGGTGCTTTAATGTTTAATACCAATTTAACACATCTCCTCGTAAATTTTTGTACTTCTAATATAATTTTTAGTTCCAAAATTTGAGAAATCCAAATCCCCATTAGCACAGGAAGGACCTACAAATTACAACTAAATATCTTGAGCAAACTAACATTATCACACTAGTGTAAAAAGACCAAAACTAAAAATTGGAGATAGGGAGTCTAACCAACCATAAGCCATGCGATTGAATGCTTTACGGTTTTCTTAGATAACATTGTGCAAACACTTATGGTTGCAGACATATCAGAGTATTTTCTAGACTTGATTAGACTCAATTTGTACAAATACCAGAATACTGTCGAATTGCATGAAATGAGAAATCCCACAAATAGTTTCCATATTACTGGTAAAATAAAAAAAAAATCATTTGCAGCAATTTCTGTGTCATACTAAGGTGCACTTTTGTACATTGTATGCCTTTTGTGTTGTATAAATATGTCTCTGTGGGCATGTAGAAGACTTCACTGAAAGAGGATCCGAAGACACGCGTACAAGAGGTGGGACCACACTTAAGGTAGTGTATTTTACCTCATAAAATGAACACCAGCTTCACCATAATCTCCTTTCTAGAGAAATAATGCGGTTGTAAGCAAATTTTCATGTATCTATGAAGAACCTGACAAACAAGCATACAGAAAAACAACAAAAAGGAGGGATAGATAGTGACAGTGAGGAGCGCAGGTTCTTAGTGAAAAAAAGAAAAGCCAAACACACTTGTACAAACACAGAGAGAGCATGGAGGAGAAAGAAAGGACATTTTTTCCCAAATTTGCGAACATACTCACAATCACATAGAGTGGGGAGAGAGAGAGAGAGAGAGAGAGAGAGGGCTGCCGCTGCCAAGGTTTCAGAGAGAGAGAGCAGGGGAAATAGCCTTTCTGAAATTTCTTCACAAAAATAAGGTAGGTACATTTTTGGACGTTTGGTACAGTTTTAAGCAATAGAAGTGAGAGATTTAAAAAAAAAAAGTAAAGTGGTATTAATAAAAACAAAGAAAATACTATCTGAGATATTTTCTTTTGCCTAGAACATTAAATGCCTCCTGAAACTATGATTGAGTTTACAATTTCCTCCTTATCAAAGAAAAGGATGATTAGAAATTCAGCCTTTCTTCCAATCAATAAAACGAACAACTTAAATGTAATTTCATTTGACTGTGGTTTCGTTTTCTCTGACTACTGCTATATCTGTCAACAATTTAATGTTAATACTTAACTATTTTTCCCCCTTTATGCCAAAATGTACTTCTAACTTGTGCTCTCCACAAGTCCATGAAAATTTGATATTTCAGGTTATAGTCTAGTAAGATATGGCGGGGCCAATCAGCATTGGAAACACAAAAAAATCAAAGCCGATGGCAGGGAGAGCAGAATTTCTTTTTGGGGGATTGAACAGATTTAGCACTAGCGAAAACCTACCGATTCACTGCCCGCAGCCAATCAAAAGAAACATAACCGAGGAAATCATTATCCAGGTGAGTTCCCAATAAAAGTTTCAAATTAAATCTCCTACCATAACCTTACAATTTTTTTTCCTTAGAAATCGCTTTGATCTAAAAAGTAAATGCCAGATTCCCATTTCAATTTGGCAGGAAGATGACGAAGTAGGTTTGGATATTTTGTGCGACTCACCGCCCCCTAGACCCAAGAATCCGCAGATCCCTCTCATGGTTTCTCCTTCCTCTCTTGTGGGACCGGGTAGCTTATGCGGATCATGGCTGGTAAGGTCCAATAAACCGTGCATTCCCAAAATCCCTCTGTCTGCTGCTTTGGTGAGCGGAAGAACTGATATGACCTCTCCTGAGGTAAATAGTCCTAAATTAAGGGTTTCAGGTTTTGATGTGAAAGGGAGAGACAATTGAGATTCGCCATTTTCGGGTCTGAATGTAGCATGAACCTCTTGTTTTTTTAATTAGTAATATTTATGTCGGTGATTCACTATTTTGCTATGCTAGGCATTGGAGGTTTTGTTTGTAAACAGTCTCAGCATACTGTTGCTAGTTTCAATTTTGCAAATTTTGAAGGAGCGAATCCATGAATGAAGATGGCTGTATTCTTCAATACATTATCCAAATTTTAATGTGCTGCCAATTTGGGTTGTAACCAATCTTTAACCCCTCTATATTCTTTTTCCTTTCCTCTTTTCCCCTCAAAAATTCAGTAGCATACAATAAACATTATACATTTCTACCCCTCCCTCCGTCCCCCAACCAAAAAAAAAAAAACAGACACTATGCACAGTTCATATTCTGATTTTTGGGGTCTCAGTTCTTCTCAAATCTTTTTAAAGAATTTAGTTTTATTGACAGTTCATATTCTGAAAGGGTTGCCAGAAACAAATTGATCAGTAAAAAAAAAACATTGAAATCGTTGGGTTGGACTATTTAGCATTATATAGAGAGGGGCGCCTGGGTTCAGGACCTTATTTACCAGAGTGAGACACAGGCAAGAATTGAAAGAAGAGAAGAGTATTTGGAGAAGTATAAATTATAAGGAAAAGGGGAAGAATAGGTACATAGAATGAAGATGAGAAGGTGGTCTCTGGTAAAAGAAAAGCATTCGCCTCTCAGGATGTCTTTGCTGCCTTCACCCCTTCACTGTCTTCTTTTCTTTTTCTTTCTTTAATTTTGTTTTCTCACACAGAGAGAGACAGAGAGAGAGAATCAGACATGGCCTGATGGCCTAATGGCCTTTTTCATTTTGTTCCACTGTCCCTCTTTTTTAAGATTTTGAAATAAGAAAAATAAATTAAAATTTAATATATTGAGTAAAGTTAGGATGTACTTAAGCTCATTATGAGAGTTGGTGAGTTTAACTCAAAATCTATCAAATCAGTTTCAAACATAAATTCAAGCTATTTAATAAATTCTTCATATTAAAATCAGTTTCAAACGATAAATTCAAGCTATTTAATAAATTCTTTATATTAAAATTTTATAGGAGACTAAAATTTTCTATTTTTAGAATTTTTTTTAAATATTTATTTCAAAATTCTATTTTCATATACCAATATTCATTATTTTATTATTAATTTAAAATCATCTAAAAAATCTAAAAATAGAATTAATAAATTCTAAAAATAAAAAATTTCGATATCCTATAAAATTTTGATATGCACAAGTTTTTCCTATTTTCTTACACATGCTGCATGTCATTTTTTTTTTATATTTTGATAGATGATAGAGTGGAAACTTTATAAATGTAAAGTTATTCTAATGGAAAGATAATAAATCAAGCAAATGTGAGAACTTTTGTAATTTAGATGGATAAATACGATCCTATGAATTTTGGAAGAAGAAAACTTTTGAAGAGTGTGCATGAAATTCTATCTTTTATTTATTTCTATCCACGCCTTATTCACCTTTTACAAAGACAGTTACAACGTTTTTCCATATTTGATGCATCTCTGTAATCTCATGTACTGAAATGTACTTCTAGCTTATTTTTTTATGAAAAGATGGAGACAAGTCTCCAAATGAAATATTGTTCTAGCTTTTATTAAAAGTACTGAAATGCCTTTTTCAGATATTTTTATGGGCAAATCAAGTTAATTCCAAATGAAACAAGGAACTACATAGAACTTGATCAAATCAAAACAACAAAATTTAAAAAGAAAAAGAAGAGAAGGGAAAAAGATTATCGTTTTAAAATATACAAAATTCCCAAATGTACAAATAACATTTCCTTTCAAGCTACAGATATTTAGTATATTGATTACATACAAAATCAAACAAAAAGTGAAACTACCAAAAATCATTGCACGTGCACTGGCCTCCGACAAACCGGTGGTACCGGTTTGGATCCTTCAACACTATCTCTTTACCATAAACCAAAGATACAAACTTAAAAACCTCGTGACAATCTCTACAAACCCTCAAATTTTTACCAATCCACATATTTTTCACGGATCCAAATTTTACCATCACAAAAGCCAAAGCCAGTTTCTCAGTGTGACCACACAATTCGCTAATTTTCTCTCTCTTACTAAAATCATGTCCTACATTTGACACATCTCTTTGTATACCGGATTTCTCCATTTTCAAACTCAAATTCTCTAAAAACTTGTACATCTCCTTGGATGATTCATTCAACTGGTCACTAACTGTGAACCTGTACACTTTACTTTTCATTTCTACCCAACTAAAAGCCGTAATTGGCCTCAAACCTAATTCTTGCATGACCAACCTAACTTTAGAGAATTCCTTCAATCGACCTGATTCGGCATACAATCGGGATAACAACACATAAATACCAACATCAAATTTGTCTACTTTTAATGCCATTGTAGCAGCATATTCTCCTAATTCAACATTTTTGTATGATCGACAAGATGAGAGAAGAGAACTCCAAATTCCCTTAGAAGGCTCAACAGGCATGTTCTTTATCAAACTATAAGCCTCATCGAGCAGCCCTTTTCTACCGTACGTATCAACCATGCAAACATAATGGATTATTTCAGGAGAAACACTATATTTGTTCTCCATTGAATGAAAAATTTCTCGACCTTCTTCTACTAATCCACCATGGCTGCAGGCTGTCAGAACAGCAACAAAAGAGACTCCATCCGGCTTAATTCCAGAATCAACCATCCTGTAAAATGTTTCCAAGGCTTTAATACTAAACCCATGGGACCCAAAACCTGAAATCATGGTTGTCCAGGTTACAACATTTCTCAGTTGCATTTCATCAAAAATGGTTTGGGCTGAATCATACTCCCCAGTCTTGAAGTACATGTCAATTAGAGCATTACACAGCATAAGCTTATCAATCCCAGCATAGTTGGTGTCCATGCATTTGATAATGTAAGCATGTAATTCTCTCCCCTTTCTAAGATCTGTAGTCACACTGCAAATATGTAGTACAGAGGTAAAAGTTGAAGCTTTTGGATGCAACCAACCTTGAAATATCATTTCTCGGAATAGTTTTAAAGCGGGTTCAGGTGCCTCCTGTAAAGCAAAAGCATTAATGATGGAGTTCCAAGAAACCAAATTTCTTTCAGCGATTTTGTCAAACACCTTGTTGGCATAGCATAATTTCCCACATTTACCATACACATCCATCAAAGAAGTTTGCAAGACAACATCCTCTTTGTTGAGAAAACCCTTTCTGAGGCAAAATGCATGGAGGGTTCTCCCCAATTCAATATTCTTGGATTGTGATGAAATTGACAATACGGTCGCAATAGTCGTGGCTGTCGGCTCAATTCCCTCTTCTTTCATCTGAAAAAAGAAATCCAAAGCAACCTTTCCAAGCCCATTTTCCGAAAGCCCACAAATCATGGCAGTGAACAAGACCACATCCCTCTTAGGCATTTCCACAAACAGTTTGTGTGCAGAGTCAGAAGCAGCATGTTTGAAGTAAAACTCTGTCAAACCAGTGGCGACGAACAGGTCATACAAAAACCCATTCTTCAGAGAGAATGACTGGAGCTGCTCACCGTATTTGACTGGGTATTTCAACTGCAAGAAGAGCTTGAGAAGAGATGGAATGGTGAATTTATCTGGTGTGATTCCATGCTTTTGAGATTCCAGGAAGTAACCTAGTGCCAGTGTAGTGTTTCCTGAGTTGAGGTAGGACCTGAGTTTGGTGTTGAGGTGGAAACTAGAGCATCTTTTCATTTCCGAAATTTAGGAGGGGCTGAGATGTAAAACTAACCAGCCTTTCCAAATGTAATAATAATAACGTGCACTACGAAAAAAGAAAAACAATCAAGCCTTGAACCGATCAAATTGCTTTATGTACTTGTGCTTTAGCTATGAAACTCTTGAACAAACCTGAATCAAAATGGTATGATCTTGTTTTGCGTATGTTTGGTGATTTTTGGACATAAACATCTTGTTCGATGAATTTCATTTAATGCCTGACCAATTTTTGTTATTAATGGACATAAATATGTAGGTGTACAATTATTCCTGTAGTTACAAAAAGTTTGGTCTTAAGCCTTTAACCATTAATGATCTGTATATAAGGTGTTTAAATTGTCTTAATCCATACAACAAATAGCATTGATTAAATAGTAAATCATGCATGGTTCATTTATTTCCCCAATAGACAAACTGAAATGCATAAACATCAACCCCACAAAATGCCAGTATAAACAGTACAATTGCAATTTAACTTTTTTGCTACTGAAATTAATCCTAGATTAGTAAAGTAAATAGCACCACAAATTTACACATCTAAGAGAGAGAAAAGAGACTCTAACTTCAATCTAATAGAGAAGCAAACCCCTTTTTTTTTTAATCTAGCAATCGTTCACATAACTAATCAACTTTACTAAGTTACAAGACACCTGAGGGTTTGTACATCAGTAAAACAGGAATATATAACACAACCATATACCCCCTGGAAACCCACCAAATTTCAACTAAACCCCTCGACAACAACCAGATCAGCAGCATCCAGCTTTCTACCATTTGAGAAATGCAGATGACTTTTGAAGAGTGGGGAGGCAAGATGTATATGCAAGAGGCAGCTTTCAGCTGTCAACAGCATGGTCCGGGCCCGCTTCAGCAGGTTTGGCCAAACCATTGTTCATTCTGGCACGTGCCTCCGCAAACATCCGCTGTTGCTCTGCTACTGCCTCCTCTTCTGTCATTTCAACCCCACTAAATTTACCTCCCTTGGGTGAATCCTATATTTAAGAAAACGAAAAAAAGGACAAAAAGAAGTAAAGTATTGAGGGCTTAGGTTGTTTATTTCATAATGTAGTACAGTATGAACAGTACAATATGGTTTAACTGCTCTATCTATTGAAAAAAATACTGCATTTATTTTTAAATATCGAATTCTAGTATAGGGTGGAAGTGTTATTTCACCACGCATGAAGGTCATGGTATTTTAACTGTTGCTCGTGTCATCAGGAACAACTTGGCTTTATATATGGCTATTTTCCAAAAGAACTAATCATGGTAAACTGTTCAATTTAGAGAAAAAATAGAACCACATTTCATGAAAGGAAAAAGAAAAGACAAAAATAGGTCTGAGGGATGCGTACCAAGGTGTCTAACTTATGCTGCTCATATGCAGCATAAACCTCCTCTATATACTCCCCAAAACCAAGCACCTGAAATGACAAAAAGAAATAAAAAAAAAGGAGCTCCCAAATAAAATAAAAAATTTATGCAAAAAGCAAAACTTAAACAAATGCAGAAAAGATTTAAAACTAAGTACCTCAAGAGCTTTAAGAACATGTTCCGGTGCAATTGTTTTCTTCTCCTCTCTGCTGCACACTTCGTTCGACTCAGATGACAACAAGTTAATGAACTCTGCACACAAAAATGTTTGTGGAAATGTCAGAGCCAAAATCTTCATCCCAAATTACACAAACCTGTTTATTCTGACATGAGAACCTGTGCATTCAGCTGCTTTATTAGAAACTACATGATAATTAATTGGTATTACAGTGATGACAACGTACCTACACAACATTCAACAAGGAGATCTTGTGCATCCCTTGCCACGCGAACATCCGGAGGCAACATCTCCTTTATTATCTTACACATTGTTGCTACATAGAATAAGATATATATATATCAAATGCAAATAATAAAATTACAAAATTTATTTAAAGCTTAAGGGTTTTGCTTCGATGCATCTTTGTGCTGTTCTCAGAGAATATATACTGACATATCAAAGTGCACACAGTATATTAAGATCATATTTGTACTGATTTCTGAGGGGCTTCTACACTATTGATGATTACAACAAGGATCTCATTAAAAATGCCCCAACATTAAAAAACTAAAAAAGAAAAAAAAAATGGCCACATTTAGTAAAGTTGTTGCTTTACAAATGATTGCAATTGTGTCTCGCTTAAAATAGTCAAGCTTATTAAATTTCAAACAAGAGACAAAATCACGCGCAAGAACTTTTTAACCAAACTAGAATCACAGCCCCCACGGGTTTCATTTCAAAAGGGGGGAATAAAACAACAGAGAAGAAAGAAAAAGGAGCTTACAATCGCAATTGAGTACAACAATTTCTTATAGTTGGATTGGAAGCTAAAGTTTCTAACTAGGTTTAAGTCTCACAATCGTCTGATATGAACTTAGAGAGCAATTAAGACAGGAAACAATATATACAGATGAAATTCAGAAATCAGAACAAGGGAAAGAAAGCTAATCGCACATAAAAAAAAACCTGAACCTTGTACAAATTAAATTAAATTAAACTAAACGATTCTTACATTTAGGAAGAGAGACATCCTCCTTCGATTTCCCCACGATATCCATCGGATCCATATCTTTACGAAAGCACCTCCAAATCTCAATCCTTTTCTAACACTTCGATAGATTAACTTAAAGATTGAGGAGAAGAGAAAAAAATTACATGAAGATCTGAGGAGGAAGGGTTGCAATAGCAATATCTAGGGTTTGATTAATCAACAATCGATGACGAATCGAAGAAATCTGCAAGAATTATTAAACTAATAAATATAAAAGGGCGACAAATTAGGGCAAATTTAGGAGAGAGAAAGGGAGGAGAGAGAGAGATAGAGAGAGAGAGGGAAGGGAACGAGCAACGCGACGACGACTTTTGCTTAGGTTTTTCTTTTCGAATTAGCCCTCAGAAAAAATAAATATTTGTTTGGAGAAAAGGTTCGGTTTTTGAGGACTGATTTTGAAATGTCAGGATATTTGTAGAGTTGTTTGGGAAAGTAATATTAGAAAACCATCAAACGTCAATTAGGTCGGGTCGGGTTTTATACAATTGGAATCAACTGCGAAACCCGACCCGGACCGCTGGATAAATTAAGCTTTATTACAAAGCCCAATTAAGATTTGTTTCTCAAATTCAAGCGCATCTTTCTTTGTTTATATCACTCAGACAAAGTGGTCCAGTTCAAGTGGATCTTGGCAACTACCAAGTTATCTTTCTTTTCTTCCTTTTTTTTTAAGGAGATGATATATTGATACCGTGGAGATAATATCATCATTCATACTGATTTTATTATTCAAATTAAATGAATTGTTATTTATATTAACGATTTTATTATATAACTTATTTATATAATGCTTTTATTATTCGTCTTAAGTGAGTTATTATTCATATTAATAATATTTGAGTTGAATAATAAAGTATTATACAAAATAAGTTGTATAATAAAATCGTTAACATGAATAATAACTCATTTTATATGAATAATAAAGTCGATATCGACGACGGTATCAATAATGATATCTCCCAAACATTTTCCTTTTTTTTTTTGTTTCTCAAGTGATAATACTTGAGTTGCAGTGAATCCAATTCTCCATAGTAGAAAAAGCCAGAATTATTAGAGTTCCTTTGTTCTCATTCCATTGGTTTTTGCATCTAATACTTCCACCACTAGATGCCCCCAAAACCTGCCTATAAAACCCCAGAACTTAGTTACACTTAAGCTGTATCCACAAGTTTTCTTTCAAATCTTGAATCTTGGTTTAGTGCAAGAGAGGTATAAAAAATTAAAGAAAAAATGGCATCCATTAAGGCCGTGAAGCCGAAGGAGCCGGGCGATGTAGGGCCGAAGGCTCCGTCCATGAAGCCTGCACCAAAGAAGGCCGAACAAAAGCCCAAGGAGCCCAAGAAGAAGGTAAATGATAATAATAATAATAATGAAAAAGAAAAAAGAAATTTGTTCTTTTTTCCCCTTCCTATTGTTCTTCATTTTGTAAGTGTGAGAATCTAAAGGGGGAAAAGGAGATGACTGTTTCTTTAGAGCATTAACCATACTGCATATTCCCTTTTGTTTCTGTAACCAGTTGGAAAATTATGGACAGTAGGATTTCTTACTGAAAAATATATATATATATACTTCTTTGTAAATTTTTTAAAAGCAGAAAAATCACTGATGAAATTTGTTGGTGTTAAGCAGGGCAGAAGTGGGAGGTCATCTGCCCAGAAAAAAGGCGCCTGATTGTGCTTCCTCAGGCTGTATTCTCTGCATTTCTACTTGCTGTTGTGTTTTTCTTTTTTTCTTTGGTGTGATGAATGTATTCCATACAAAAAGAGTTTGATAAATTAATAAACTCGTGAATACCTTAAAAATAAAAGGTATTATTATTTGCCCAACTTGGTTCTTCTCATGTTAACAAAAATATACTTGGCAAAACTTAGAAAGAACAAAACGTATTGACAGAAAATAGAGGCATTTATGGAATTGGAATACAAAAGAATGATGATGGTTACAATCAAAATAGAAAATTACAAAAACAAAAAATAAGTTAAAAGGAACAAAAATACCGACCATGGTTGTACCGTGAATACAGAAAACTCTTTATTTTATTGGAAAGCTCGACAGCTTCTGTCATGTCGAATAAAAAGAACGCTCTCTCTCTCTCTCTCACTCCCTATCCTACAATCTTGTAAGTAGGGTTTGCAAGATTTTCAATTCCATTAACAACTTGGATGGATTCAATGACATCACCAACCTTCAGATCAGCCAAAAAATCTTCATTTTGCACAACATAGCCAAATACTGCATACCGACCATCCAGTATATTGGCGTTGCTTGGTGTAAGCTCACTCTCTTTTAAAAGCCAAAATACTTGGCTGGATGCAGAGTTGTTATCAAATTCCTGTTTATTTACAAATTATAACCACCAAAGAACTTTTAAGAAAATAAAAAAGAAAATTCATAAGATTATACTGAAGCAATACTTACCTCCCTGGCCATAGCCATTGTGCCAAATGCATTAAATGGAAGCCTTGTTTGAGCCTTGTAACGACCAAGTTCCTAAGAAACATACAACATGATTTGAACATCTAACTTCTGGATATGGATTTATGCATATGCAAATTCAAAAGTCAGAAGGGACATATGCAAAGAGATGCAAAATACCATACCTCAAGAGTTTCAGCATAAACAGGTGCAGTATCACCAGCGACCATTATTTCTAGAGGAATGGTACGTGTTTTTCCTGTGCTGGGGTCCACAAACCCCTCTGCAGGTCCCTCAGGATCTCCTGTTTGTACCACAAATCCATCAGCTGCATCATAAACCAAGGCTATGTTAGTCCCACTTAATATAATATTTGGGGAATTTTATGAAAAGCCATGCTTTATTTAGCAACATGCAAACTACCCTCCCTCCCCACTATTTCACTATATATAATTCAGGTAAACTGAGTGATTAAGTGCACAAATAATATTTCTCATTTTTTTCCTGGGATATATGAGAAAGCTTTTGTTTTGCTCAGGTGCACAATACCCAACATTTTCTTCCTTTTCTTTCGAGCAGGCACACGGATGAGGGGAGGACAGGAAGAGAGAGAGAGGTAGAGTAAAACACCTCTTTGAATCTCCATGCCATCATAGAAGTGGCGCTCCACCAGATCCAAGAAATTACCGGCAGTAACTGGTGCATTGTACCCATCAAGAACTACGCGAAAAACAGTCTCTTGTATATTGGGGTTATCCTTTATTTTAACCTTCATGTCTACTGTGGCTCTCCCTTTTAAAAGTGGCATGGTGCTGTACTCCTCTGGAACTTCATAAGGAAAGCCATCTACCATGTCTTCTTCTACACTGCACTGCATGGTCAATTTCAAGGGCATAAATGAGATTTACATTTTCCATTATCTTTTGTCCTTTACAGAAAAATCTGGTATCCTTGCCTTATTTGTCATTGAGATAATATACGGAAAAAGTAATTCAATTGGTAACCCACTAAATGAATATATTTCTTCCATCAGCAAATTTTAATATCAGGTTATCTGCAGACTGATGAAGAAATGTGGTTTTTACTATTTGATATTTTTAAATACTGCATACAATCAAAAGAGAAAAACATAGAACTATTAGCGGGTTTCAAAAGGAATGAAAGAACGAAAAGACATGTAACCTTCCAACATATTGCAGAAGTTCTTTTTGTTTAGGTGCAACAGCATCTCTGTTTCTATCCTCGACAATCTTTTGAAGGTCATCTAAGCCAGCACTGATTTTTTCAAGAAGGTCCTTTCCTTCTTCTTTTTTCGACTCTGCTACCCCAGCCAGGATTAAGTCTTTCCCTTGGTTTAGAGCTCTTGAAGCTTGCCTCACATTCTACCAATTTAAAAAGAACAAAAGAGTACAATAAGTGAACAAAACAAAAATAAATATATTAGAAAAAAAATAGTTCACCATTGCAAGAACATGCATATATGTAAACATAGTATTATTGTCCTGATTTCAGCCTAGTTGGCAATATGGTGCTGGTGCTACTAGTTTCGACAAAATTTCAGAACCCTTTACTTGCATTTTTTGTTGTTCAATTAGACATGAAGTTGAATGGGGTTAACTTTGGGCTTAAATGTGAGCTAAACTGAAATGAATTTAGTAAATTTAACTACTTAAGCGTAGTCAACACCAACTGAGGATTTCGTTGAATATTTCAAGGTCATAGACTCATAGATGCTAGCAAACAATAATAGGTCCCTGAAGTATCAAAAAGGAAAAGCTTCTTTTCAATTACAAAAACTTACTCTCTCGACAGAATCCAAAGCTCTGACACCAGCCACTTTAAGCGATTCTGTTATATCCTCTAAGGGTTTCTGCACCTCTCGGACGGCCTTGTTGTTTATCGGCAGTGCATATCTGAGCAATGCGCCTGGGTCCTTTATGGGGGGCCCAGAGATCAGAACTGACACGTCTGGTAAAGCAGGCCAGCCCGTCAACGCATGAGCTGGTGAGTCAATTGATGGTGTGACTGTCACCAACCCGATTGCCAATGCAAGAGATATGGCACATTTTTTCAGGCTAAATGATTTCTTCTGCTGCCGAAAATAAAAGATGAAATCAAATACCTTAGTATTTGAGGACTGAAAAGTTCTCTGGTAAATCGGGTACTTAATTCTCTAAAAATGGAATTAGAAAGTGAGCCTTCCTAATTGAGGTAAATTTGATTAATTGCAATCAGACAAAACAGGAAATTGTAAAATGTAGCATAATGTACAGCTATCCTACTGATTTCATGTCATGAACAGTTACTTTCCCCCAAATCAACACAGAAAGAGGTAAGATCAGGTAAAAAGGCACCTCATTTCCCCTGACACTCAACTGTAGAGCTTTAGAAGATGCAGAGCACAGCACGGCCACGTGGCGGTTTCTTCTGGGACGGACGAGTGCAAGTGACAGAGAGGGGAGCGAACAATGCGAAGATAGCAATGTCGCCGCCATTAGAGAGAGCGATACAAGTGCTACTCCGTGAAAGGGAGATGAGTTAGGGTTTTGGCGCGAGAAATCTGAGAGAGAGGAGCAACTGAGCAGGAGATAAGGAGAGAGAAGAGAAGAAGCAATGGGAACCAGCGATTGGGAGTGGCGGTTCAGATAGGATAAGAGATTTTTTATTTATTTATTATAATATTTATTATTTTCTTTTGCCAGAATTGAACCGAAGAGTGTTACTTTACACCGTGGAGCGGGTCACTGACAATTCGCTTGGTACATTGCTGCAGACTCTGATAAAAGTAATTTTAAGAGCATCTTCGTTATGTGATCATAGAATTTAAGACAATGATTATTTAATATTTTTTTGTATATTAATTTCAGTATTTTTCGTTTCTATAGTTATTAATTCGTTGACATAATAATTACTAATTAGTAAAGAAGATATCTTTTTTGGTAATTGTCGAGATGAAGATGTAAATATTATTTATAAAGAAATTATAAATTTGTTTAAACGTGACATTTTTAGAAAAAAAAATTGTAAACAAAATTATTAAATTAATAAGTGAGCATGTAATTTTTATTCTTTTTCTTTTGAAAAAAAGATCTTCATAATCATAAAACGACTTCTCCTGTTTGTGAAAATGAGCATGAACATATGATACATGCAGGAAACAATCAAACAGTGAGAAACAAAATTAAAGAAATTTTCTGAGATATCATCTGAGACAAAAATGTTATCAAATAGCTGATGATTGTTTTTTTCTTCTTTTTCTTATAGAAAAATTTATTCATCTCAATAGAGTTTTTCATACCAACAAAATAAGAAAAGCTCTAAAAGCGGATCATCCTTCAAACGACCTAATTTCCCCCGACTTGTCAATCCGCATAATAATTCTAAGTAAAACAAGACTCAAATGATTCAGTTTCGAATCATAGTCCCCGCACCCTCATCCGTCAGTAACTCAAGCAAGAGCGAATGCGGGATCCGACCATCTATGATACTTGCCGTGCGCACACCTTGTGTCAACGACTTAACACAACACTCGACCTTGGGTATCATGCCACCGGCCACCTTTCCTTCTTCCATCATCTTTCTAATCCCACTAATATCGATCTCCTTGACCAGACTACTAGCATCGTTTCTATCCTCCAAAATTCCCGCCACATCAGTCAGTAAGATCAACTTCTCGGCCCCCACCGCAGCAGCGATCTCCCCTGCTGCTGTGTCTGCGTTGATGTTGTATGCCTGATGGCACGAGTCGAAGTTTAGACAAGTACTTGCTCAGATGTAACGGTTTTAGTAAAAGATAAGGTGGACTGTAAAAGTATGATTAACTTTAACCGATACCAAAAAAGGAAAACCAAAAGCAACATGAAACAAGATTGATTCTGAGTGGCTATCTGCATGCTCAATTCAACAAATCAAAGAAAGAAAAAGAAAAAAAAAAAAGGTAAAACCGATTTGGACTTGAGAGTTTTTGATAGAGCCAGTAAAAAGAAAAGGCTGGAGAGAGCTGTGCGCCAATTATTTTTTGCAACTTTACCTGGCCGGATTGATCAGCAGCAACAGAGGCGATAACAGGAATGTGGCCATGAGCTAGGATTGGGTGCAGGATTGCTGGATTGACACTTGAAACTTCACCAACAAAACCAAGAGCAGCCGCATTGGAAGCAGGACAAGCTGTAAGAAGGAGTGCATCCTTGCCGCATAGGCCAACGGCCGTAGCACCTGCTAGGTTGATGAGAGATACGAGGGATTTATTCACCTGTCAAATCAGTAAAGATTTGGTTTTAGTTGCTCCGGTGCTTGTGCAATGACTACATGACAAGAGATTTTAATCAGAGGTCAAGCTAGATAATGGCCAAATTTCTTCTAGCATGCACGTTTGGAATCAAAATAAAGAGAACTCGTTGACCGGAATAGGTGGGCTCTCCATTGCAAGTAATTTGTAGTCTATAGACAGAGGAAAGAGAATCCAAATTTTAACACGTGTGCGCGGTACTTAAATCAGGCAAAAGGGGAATTGTAAAATTGTGCAAAAGAAAGTTCAACCTTGATTTAGTAAATTTGTGCTATATTTGTAGTTTACACAAATACAAATCGGGTACAATTCGGTATAATTCCAATCATTGCTTCAACCTAATCTCCAACCTCTTTTTTTCTCCTACTCACTTGAAATCGTTGCGAATTGGGATACATACCTTCAGACAAACTCTCAGCTCATTTCAACAATCCAGCCAAAAAATTAGAAAAAAGAAAACAAAGATATGAAGAAAGAAATCACCTTTCCGACCAGCACCATCTCTACAACCTCCATTGTGATCTCATCTGTAACCCTCAACCCATTAATGAACTGAGGCTCAACTCCAATTTTTGCCAACCATGAATTAATCTCAGGGCCCCCACCATGGACAAACACCATTCTCAGGCCAACACAAGAGAGCAAAACAAGATCCTTGATCACAGACTCACGCAGCTGAGGCGATTTCATGGCCGCGCCGCCGTACTTCACCACCACCGTCTTCCCTCGAAACCTCTGTATGAAAGGGAGCGACTCCGAAAGCACATCGACTCGGTTCAGTGCCGCCTCCTGTGCTGATGGCGCCGCCGTCGCCGCGGTGAGAGCTGATGCAGAAAAGGCGGAGGCGGCGGGGCGGAACGATACAGAGCTAGGGTTTTGGTCGGAAGAAATAGGGTTTTGGCGGGGTTTAAAAGCGAGGGAGGATGGGAATCGCGGCAGGGTTAGAAGAGCCTCCATTAGACCTAACAAAGATTGAATCTTTCAGAGCGAAGCCATGGTTGAGGTTAGCTGTGCCATCTGTGCTCCGGCCGACGAGAGAACGGGGAGATGTGGAGAGAGGGATGGAGGAGAGAAGGAGAGAAGAAGCTAGATCATGGTCTCATGGATCTGTGATTTCTCCCGTGTAATCTGCCAAAAAAAAATGGAGAGCGGAAGAGAGCGATTTCTGATAATAGAAATAGCGGCGGGGATTGGGAGTGACCGAGTGAGAGAGAGTGCGTGCGAGTTGGTACACACATTAGACAGACAGATAGACTGTAAGTTTCCGTATTCGTTGTCATACAAATCTACAATGTATTTTTTTATTATTATAAATTTTAAATGATTTGATATATTATAGATTAAAAAAATTATGACATAAATGTGTTATAGAAAAAAGTAACACTTTTTTCTCCAAAACGGCGGTCAATCCGCCGCAAAAGCTCGATCTCAGATCATCGGGTTTTCAGAAACAGCAGCCCATCCGCAAGGTCAAGGTGGTGTTTTTCTTCTTCTCCCATTACCTCTGACAGCTACATCACGGCCGTGCTAGACATTCATAACAGTCAGGCCAAAATTCGGTCTACTTCTGCCGGAAGAATTCTCGCGGATAGCTATTCCAGCTGCACCGACGATGTCTTGTTCCACTGGCAGAAGCTTTATGGAATTAACTACAATGAAGAAGTCTTTGTATTCAATGTCGAACAAAATCACGAAGGCCATCGTACGGTTTCTGACCCTAGATTTGTAAGAATTGGGAAGCAGGCTCCCCGTGAAAACTGGTCTGATTATGAAACGTTACCGTACCTGATTGAGTTGCCCGGTACGAATAAAATGCTCTTGGTTGTGAGGTATTTGGGAGGTGATCTTGCCGCATCGACTGCAATGTGCAAGGTTTATGAGCTTGATTGTAGCTCGACCCCTTTTATGTGGGTCGAGAAGACAAGCCTCGACGGCCATGTCATTTTCTTGAGTGGCAGCTGCTCGTATACAATTCCTGCATGTCGGCATGCAGGGCTCCATGAGGACCGGATCTACTTCTCTCACGACATTCGTGCCTTGCATTATTATCGATCGTCAATATTCTCATCTCCGGACACGGGCTTTTTCTCTCCGAAAAACAGCAGCATTACTAAGTTAACCAAGAGCAACTGTAAGAATAACTTGCTAAAACTGCCACCGATGTGGGTTTTCCTCTCTAATCAATTCTAGCGAGGTTTATTATTTGGTGATGATGTATGCAAAATAGAAATCATGTAATTGGAAGAGGGTTTCTTGTTATGTAATGATGTCAAGCAACATTGAATAACTCCTCATCAGGAGGAAAATTTTTTGATAACCACAGAGCGGTAGAAGGAAGGGAAAGTGCTCGACACATTTCATCAGTTGTGAACTGATTGTAAGAGAAATCGCACATGTGAACTGATTGTAGGAGAATTTTTCTAAATCTTGTTTAAGTAGAATTTCAAGCTCATACAAGAACTGTTCTTGTTCAATCTATTGTGGTTTCTTGAATTGTGACTTTCTTTTTGTGAGTCAATTGCTTTGCTTTGTTCTTGTCTTACTGTACATACACTATGAATAATCATTTCAGCCCAAAAGGGATGCATCCAATAAAAGTAGTTATTTACTTAGATTAAAGCACTGGTGTTTCTATATATGTACAACTGTTCTTTCTAATATTTTAGCTGTCTAGTGAACGAAGTCGACAAACATTTTCTAATTGTTCTCAGTACAGTACCAATCAGAATCTCATACTCTAAGGCTTAGGCAATGTCTCGTATACATTTATTTGAGTTCAGTTTTTCTAATGTTTAACGATATGCATCACCATATAATTTTCTAATTTTCACGCTATCTGTTTTTCTAATTTTCTGGCTGACATGCAAATGAAACCAGATATTAGTCCAGTGACTTTATGTACCAGTAAGTAGACGGAAACACAAGTCAAACAACCAGCGACGTAACTAGGGGTTTCAGGTGGCTCGTTGGTCGGTCGTCCGACCTACATTTCCGATAGTAGGAGAGAGAAGGGGAGAGATGTAAGTGTGACAAAGATACTGGTGCAATTTGTATATAAAATGATTAAATTTTGTTAGTTGACAATAATATATTTTTAGTTAACAGATATATAATTGACGTTAACAAATAAGGGGTGGATAGATGGGTGGACAGCAACGAGGTAGACGCTAAACATTTTTTTATTGTATAAATACTGAGTACTGACAACATAGAAACCAATATCACCAAATGGAAAGAAGATAACCCCTTTATTAAGATATGTAAATTTTTGTTTTCTTTCTGAATGTTTGGCTATTCAACTAGTCCAATTTTTTCTAATACTCCTGGTATATGGACCTCATAAATGACTATAAAGTCCTGTATATTTAGTATAGAGTAAAGGTTATTAACCCAGTATTATGTGAAAAAGGACCTTTTGGTTTGTATGATTTCTATCAATGTTGAGTGGAAGCTTCAAATTTGCACTTGTTGGGCCCTGAAAGAATTTCAAGCCTAATGCATAAAAGCCTAAAAGGTAGCTACAAGCCCATGGAGGTCACATGTTACTGTCAGAACTGTTACTTGAATAGCAACTGGATAATCCTTTGTTGGAAGAGAAAGAGAAAGAGAAAGAGGGCCTTGCAAAACATTTTGCCTTCTGTGGAAACTAATTTAACTATAGATATACAGGAAATTAGACAATGCTCTTGTTACTGTCAATTGCCAGCTTTTTCTACTGATATTGAAAAAGACGTCCTCAGACAAATTGCTTAATACAGTGATGACCTTTTCAGCTCCAATTGATTAGGTTACTGGTATCAATAAGCACTTTCTGGTACTGAATACTGCTGGTTTCTAATCTGGAAACCCCATGGATCACCACATGTACCTTTTCTTTTATCTGCTTTCTTTTTCTCTGTTTTCTTTTCCTGTAGGTTTGACCTTGGGGTAAATGCTTTTTCATGGCTGATCAGAATGCAAAATTCAAAAGAGTACAGTTCATGGATTTAGTCAGAATAGAATCATGGCATTCACTCGCTGAGGTCTCTTTTTGTCATAGATTGATAGCTAAGATTTGTTTAACAAATACATCTATGACAAAACTTGAGAGATAGATAAAGTCTGTACTGGTAAGTGGTACAATACATGCTTGTACAGGTAGAACTGGTGCTGGATCAAAATGTTGAGGTGATTTATTTACTGCATTGCTGAAAAGATTATCATTTCTTGCTTGCTTGAAGAGTCTTAATCCTTTCTGTTTGTCTTTGGGCAAACAGCAGATTTACATTTGTTTTTAACTTAAAAAAGCATTGTGTTGTTTTTGTTGAAAGGTAGTTTTCGAATTCTTATGGCAGAATATTTCCAATGAAGTCCAATATATTTGTTGATATGTTGGAATCCTATCCTTTTTCTTTCTTTAACAGTTCAGCTGTTTAGTACAATAAATAAACTGACATAGTGTCGACCGGTCGTTAGAAAAATTATCACCAAATGATGTAAGATAATCACAACAAATTAGGATCTTGTTTATTAATTTTAGGCTTAAGCTGTAAAGATGTCATTATTCTACCAAGCTCCGGAGTTGTATCGTATGAACTAAATCCCAATTTCAGGTTTGCCAGATCAATGACTTTGGACTGATAACTGGTACATGGAGAACCGTTTTAATTATGCTAACAAAAAGTTTATCAAAGATCAATCTTTCATGCAAAATATAAATTTTGAATATCAAAATTTTTATTTTTACGCAGAAGGAAATTCAATCTATATAATTCAAGAAACTTATCCTGAATTGCAAATACATTAAATGAAATTGTATTCTTGTGGGACATTTTATTTAATAATTTTGTTGGTTGGCCCCTTGGCAGTGTACCAAATTTCACACTTTGTCAGCTGCTACAAAGAAATTCCAACCATCAGAAACCCTTCAGTTCAAACTGACTAGAACTAGAATTTCTTTTTTGTTTTTGGTAGAAATTTTTTTTTTTAGAAAAGATATAAACACATGGGGTTAAATATACATCGTACATTTTGATGTAGAAGGGACAAATGAAATGAAGTAATGTACTGATTTATTAATTATCAATAGAAACACCCGGATCCTCTGCGACAAGCATAAACCGCCACATGTTATGTCGAGTCACCGATTTACACTAACTAGATATATACATCTAGCTTCTGCATTTAATTCTACACCTCTTAGTTGTTTTTGGGCCCACATGTCAGTGACCCGCCATACGCTACTGCACTCAGGTGTCTTCCTCAGAAAATCAGGGTTTAAAGAAAATGAATAAGAGCTTGTGAGCTTGTGTTGTATGTATTATATATTCATGTCACACCTCTACTCCAACAAGGAGTAAATTAAGATCTCTCTAAAGACTAGAGAGAGAGAGTAAATGCACAGTATTGAAACAGTTATTGTATCAGTATTTGTTTTGATCACATCCTCATCCCACCATATATATAAAGCCATGAACCAACCAAATACAAATAGTACTATGGATGCATGGTTTATGTTGTACCAGGTTCAACTGGTATATATATATATATATATATATATATATATAGTAAAATTACGGTGCTCCTAAAGTATGGAGCCCCTCGGTGTTTCTAATTCAAAAACCTATCAAATCGGTTTCAAATTTTTTCTATTTTTAAGGTTTTTTAACTATTTATTTCGAATTTTTTAAGATGACTATAATAATTATAATAAAATTATAATTTTTTTCATATAAAAATAGTTCATTCTAAAAAAATATAAAATAAATAGTTAAAAAGCTCCAAAAAAATAGTATCCTGCAAGATTTTAAATGAAGAATTTATTTAGCAACTTGGATTTTTCGTTTGAGATCGATTCAATAGATTTTTGAGTTAGGAACATCATAGTTTACTCTATATATACATACATACATATATATATATATATATATATATATATATATCTTCAGGAAAAAAAAATAGAAATTGTGACTGTAAAAGAAACAACTAATTCAAAAGGAAAGACAAGGAAAGAAACAATCCAAAATATATTGTTTAGCAAATTAAGGCAACAAGGAAAAGAAAAGAATGTTTCTTTCAAAGTGGTTTGATTTTGTTTTCTCCCTCTCTCTCTCTCTCTCTATATATATATCTTTAATTTCTAATATTAATTAACTAATATCTAACAAATAAATAAATAAACCCAGGGATGGATTACATACAGATAATATCTAGATCTTACTAGGCTAAATAAAAACAAAAGAGGCTCACGTGTGGTGTGACCAAATTTATTCCAGCATCAAAACAAAACCACCAATCTTTTTATGAGCACTTTCTAGGTGGCCATTTTGTATATTTTGCTTTGGAACACTAAACTCAAATAACTTTTTTTATTTCTGCTCTGTACTTATCAGCTAAATCAATTAACTTTCTTTTTAGTTATCTTTTGTTTGTTACAAGATGTGTTTGCGTGAGAACATTTCTCTTTATGCATATACATGTTTAACCCATGAATGACCTCCATTTTTGTTCAAGGAATTATACCAATTTCATGCGCAATTTCTGGTATTAAGCTCTGCAATACAAAATTTGTGTGTGCTATATTATGAATATATGATATATATATATGTGTGTGTGTGTGTGTGTGTGTGTGTGAGAGGAGGTGGGTCCCACTCAACGCGGTTTGACAAATTTTGATTTGATTGGGCTCTCCAACCTCATTAATTTTTCTCCAGTTCTTCCCAACTGGAGACATCCAGTACCCAATTTTAATTACCTTCATATAATACTATGTATCTTGCTATTTAGTTTGTTCTTTGCATAATAAATGAAACATCAATTCATATCAATTTGCATAGTTTTTCACTATCTCTTACATATATATATATATATATATATATATATATATTTGTAAAAACTAAAAAAAAAAAAACACTGAAATGGTGATGAAATGAGATGAAAAAATGAGAAATTAGAGAGCATGATCCCTTGGCAACATGCTCAAAAGGCAAAAGCTTCTTATTCTCTCTAGACTTGTAAACTAGTAGCAACAAGTAGCAAAGTGCTTCCAACGCGCGTACCAAAATACCACCACTTGTGAATCCTGTGGGCCCCACATATCAGACAACCAACTACCTTTTTCTTTGTCTTCTTCACCTTTCACCTGTTTTTTTCTTCCTCCCTTAATTTGCTTCTTCTCTTTTTTAATGCTTATTCTTGCTTCTGTCTTCTCTTCTCTTGTGCAAAATCTAATGGATAACAAATCTATTAGATAATTGTGAGTTTGTGATTAAACGGTTGTTAGTTCATTAATTGTAAAGTTGACATTGAAATTTGATGTAATGATAAGTAAAGTCAGGAATTGTGAGGGGCTAAGATAGAATTGGAGAAAGTGTAAGGGTTGTTATGCAAAAGCACAAATGTATCTCGGTTTCTTGTACTAACAAAACAAAAACAAAAATATGAAAATAGTCAAAATGCCTTAATCTGACAAATCTCATGTGATTCAGGACCAGAATGTTATTTTTATCTGGATAATACATTACATTAACTCTTCAATTAAAAGGTATTTACTTAATACATGAGTGATTTGATTTTGCAAGTTTATAAGGACCTTTCAGTAAATGTACAAATATAATGATGATTAATTGTTATTGTTTATATATATATATATATATATATATACACACACAATAGAAGCAAGCATGTTGAATGAACCCTGTCTGTGATGGTGGGAACCTATAAACAGCTTAAACATTAATTATCCTGTCTGGTAGGCCCCCTTTCATAAATTAGAGAATATCACAGGGACTCATTTGTAATTGCACATATTAATGCACAGCAATTATTCTTGGATACAAATTAGACAAAATAAAACCAAAAAAAAGTAGACAACCTTTTTCTTCTTTTATTTTCAATTTTTTTAAATTTTAAATTCAAACCCACTAACCAACACATTCCCACCTTAGTCAGATTCTATTATTATTTTTTTTTCAATTTAATATAATTTAATGTTTATGTAGGAGTCCTTGTGTCATTTTCCACTTGCACTAGTACCAGTACTGGTATAGTGGTTGCAATAATACAAGACAATAATTTCATATGCAACAAAAATGGTTGAGGTTTCTTTTTATGATTTTATATGTTGAAAAGTTGTTTACATCAGTAATAGATGGAAAATTGATTTTCTTTTAATCAAGAAAAGAAAATAATTATGATGTCAGAAATATACATACAATAATATGTAGATTTAATTAGTTGTATCAGAAATAGATGCAAACATCAATTAAGACATGTTTAATTAATTAATTAATTAGCTCACAAATTAATGCATGTCTTAATGACCATTTAATAGGGGTTGGTAAATGCAACTATGTATACATGTATAAATTATATATCATGCAAATACTACCAATGTTTCAATTTTCTCTTCTAATATATGTTATAGCTCCCAATTTCAGATAAAAATTTTATTTAAATGAAAAAGTTTTTTCTTCTTGTTCTTGTTTTATTTTTTATTTTTTGATTCATTCAAATATATTGTGGCGGTAAAAGGGCAGAATAATGGTGGAGTGGGGCCCACAGTGGTGGGGCAGGACCTTACAAATTGAAATTTTGGTTTTTGTTATTTTTTTACAAGTACTAATAATTTTGACACTCCACTAATTTATTGGGCTTCTTCAATTAATCTTTTTTTTTTGTTTCACCTCTAAATTAAATTGTATGTATGTATGTATATATTTATAGAGAGAGTTTGACATGTAATACATTGTATGTATGGATAAAACTATGTAACGGCTTCATATTTCGAGTGTAGAATTAAAATTGAATGATCTGAACTGCTTAATATAATCTTCATATCAGAATTTTGTGAAATATCAAATTTTATATTTTTTTAGAATTTTTTACTATTTTTTTGGATGGGAAAAAAAATCAATTGATTTGAGGAATTTGAATTATCCAATGACAATGATTTTTTCCCGTCCAAAAAAATAATAAAAGAATTCTAAAAAATATAAAATTTAATATTCTACAAAATTTTGATATGAATATTAAATTGAGCAGACTCAAATCGGTCATTTTCTCTTCCAAACTCGAGATTTGAAGTCGTGACATAAATTTATCCATATAACATATTGTACATTATTCCACCTCTATATATATATATATATATATAAATATACACAGACACTCTATTAATTTAATATTTTCATTTTCTGATATGCTATGTTTCATTAATTTGTTTTTAATAAATAAAATGTATGTACCTGATCTGACCTTGTTTAATTACATTCTGACCAGGATTTTCATCTTTCTTTATTATGACTTAGACAAGGTGTGATAAATATTCAGAGCCTCTGATTAAAATGTTTCTACTGAATTTATAATTAATGTGCACACAGATCTTAATTATATCATATACATGATATGAAATATCTCATGGTCTTATTAATTTACTCTCAGATAGCCACAGAACTCAATTGGTTGGAGAAATTTGCAGAATCATATAATTTAATATCCTAAATGAAAGCAAAAAACCAAAAAAAAATGCAAAATTAATTAAATATGCATACCAACAATTTCTGAAAAGGGTCAAAGAATAGTCAAGTTAATTCTCAGTTCTCACATGATGGGGTCAGGGTTTTTTAGTGTTAGTGGTTGGTTACTAATTACAATAACACACCTACAAGTTTATATAATCATTTTTTTCTTATATAATTCAGTATATATATGGTGGTCAATGATATAAATTTAGGATTAATTTTTGTATAATGTTGAGGGAAAAAATAATGTCAATTAATCAGCCCTGCATGTAACAATCTCTCACAGAAATTCCCTCCAAAAGATCATTTAAAAGATACTTTAAATCACTCAATAAATTCCCTCCAAAAGATCATTTTTTTTCCTTGTTTAATATGCAAGACTCGTTGGATGGGATGGGAATTGGGGGAGAGGAAGGAAGGAAGGAAGGAAGGAAGGAGGAAAAACCCCACACCCCATTAACTGAATTATTAAATGAAATATCAACTTCATTTGGGGGTGTAATCGCAAATGTTTACAGATATATAAACATTTGAAGGACCTCTATGCAAAAAAATAAATCATTAGAAGAGATTGTTAGTTAAATTGCTAATTAATCCCACTCACACAGTAACAAGTAATAACACTAGCACCAGCACACACTCTTTCTCTCTTCTTCCCACTTCCCACTCCCCCCTCTTCACTCACTCACCCACTCCGTCACTTCCCTTCCCTTCCCTTCCCTTCCCTTCCCTTCCCTTTACTTCCCTTCCCTTCCCTTCCCCTCCCCTCCTCTCCCCTCACTCGCATCGCATTTACTTCGTCTATTTATTCCTCATTCCCTCTCTCTCTCGCTCTCGCTCTCGCTCTCGCTCTCTCTCTCGCCCCCCCGACCAGCACCTAAGCAACCAATGGAAACCCCGTTCCCATCCCCTCGTCTCACTCTCCTCCTCCTCCTCGCGCTGCTATCGCTCTCCGTCCACCTCAGCGCCTCCTCCGTCAACCCCTTCACCTCCCGCGCCGCCACGGTGCGATACTGGAACCGCAAGATCCCCAACAACGCTCCGCATCCCGACTTCCTCCTCTCCCTCCTCTCACCTCTCCCCGCCTCCCTCTCCTCCTCCCTCCTCTCCTCTCCGCTCTCCATTTCCCCCTCCCTCTGCCTCTCCGCTCGCCTCCTCTGCCCCGACGCCACCTCCTCGCAACCCCTCTCCTCCTCCGACTCTAACTCAGCCTTCACCGGCTACTCCAGCCGCAACTTCACCAACTACGCCACCTCTTCCGCCAAGGGCACCAGTTCCTTCACCAACTACTCCCCTGAAGAGAACATCCCCGTCGATTCCTTCCGCCGCTACGGCCGTGACGCCACCGGCCACAACAGCTCCTTCGCCTCCTACTCCGCCGATGCTAATGTCGCCACCGCTAACTTCACCTCCTACGGCGGCTCCGCAACGGGAGGTTCTGCCGGCTTCACGGCTTATGACGATTCTTCCAATGTGCCCAACCTCAAGTTCAGCAGCTACGGCGACGAAGCCAACGGACTCGATCAAGGATTCACTTCCTACTCCTCCGACACCAATTCCGGCGACGAGAGCTTCAGGTCCTACGGTAAGAATGGGAACGGTGTTCCCTCTGAATTCAAGTGGTACGGTAACAACTCTAATGTTATCGGGTCGGGGTTCAGTAACTATGGCGAGAGCGGCAACGGGGCGACGGATGGATTCAGTAACTATGGCTATAACGGCAATGTGCCGGAGAATAATTTCAAGAATTACGGGTCAGGCTCGAATGCTGCATCTGACACCTTCAAGGCGTACCGAGAGGATGCGAATGTAGGGGACGACACATTCACATCCTACGACAAGGATGCTAATGCGGGTTCAGCCAACTTTCAGAGTTACGGCAAGTCCTTTAATCGTGGCAGCGACACATTCAAATCTTACGGCCAGGGCTCAAATCCGAACCATCAGATTACGTTCACAACGTATTCGCAGGATGATAATGTGACTTTCAAGGAGTACTCGAAATCCGGTGTCACATTCAGTGATTACAACAAGTCGAGGTTGGATTTGAATTTGACGGATGTCAAAACAACTAGTAAATGGGTTGTTGAGCCCGGTAAGTTTTTTCGGGAGAGTGAACTGAAAGAAGGGAACGTGATGCCGATGCCGGATATAAAGGATAAGATGCCGGTTCGGTCATTCCTGCCCCGGTCGATAGCGGGTAGGATCCCGTTTGAGGCAGAGGCAGTCAAGTCCCTGTTCGGGCTGGAACCGGATACGGCATTGGCAAAGGCCGTGGATGACACAGTGACGGAGTGCCGGAGGCCGCCGAGCCAAGGGGAGACAAAGCGGTGTCCCACATCAGCAGAGGATATGATCGACTTCGCTGTGGAGATGTTAGGCGACGACCTTGTGGTGCGGAGTACCGAATCTCCAAACGGGTCTGGCGGGCCTATCATGATTGGTAAGCTTTGTCTCTCTGTGCGTCTGCTTGTTCAGTTCCGGATAATTACAGTTGCACCTTTTAGAGTGTTCTTTTCTGTTGATTCACCATTTAACTGAGGCATTTCTATTCATAGAAAAAATAGGAAATTCTTTACAACCTAACCTCCTACAATTATTATGCATAGTGTTGGGGTCTTTTGAGGGTTGAGACTTGAGAGGTTGGGACTTGGATAGAGATAATAATAACAAGGCATGTATGTATGTGTATACAAAAGAAAAGCTGGCTCACTCCAACTAAAACCAAAGGAGGAGGTGTCACATGAAGCCTTCCATTATACCACCTCTTTGGTGGAAAGTATTCCCCTTTTCGGTTGGTGTATGTACATACATGGGAATAAGCCAATCAGGTCTCCTTCCCCTTTTCCTATATATTCAAAGGATTAAATCATTCAATAGGAAACCCAACAAAGATTATATCACAGTACAGTACAATGGCAATTTCAACTTTTTTTAATTTTAAAAAAAGAAATCATTCCGAATAACATCGGATTCAATCGCTTACTGGGTCGGGTTGGATCGATCTGGATCGGGTTTTGTTGTTTTCTTATCCAGGTGAGGTCAAGGGAATAAATGGAGGCAAGGTTACCAGGTCTGTATCATGTCACCAGAGCTTATTTCCATACCTGGTATACTACTGCCATTCAGTGCCTAAAGTCAGAGTTTATGAGGCCGAAATCCTGTCAGTTGAAACCAAGGAGAAGATCAACCGAGGCATCGCCATCTGTCACCTCGACACATCTGCCTGGAGTGCGGGACACGGCGCCTTTGTGGCGCTAGGCGGGAAGCCGGGTCAGATCGAGGTCTGTCATTGGATATTCAATGGAGATATGACTTGGGCCGTCGCCGACCAATCCTAACCGTTCGATCTGAACCGGTACATCAGACTTTCTATATTAATTACCTGCTACCTCTTAGCTCTTTCCATTGTTAAAAAAGATAGTATAACAGAAATGTTTTATTATTATTTTTTCATTATACTATGCTTCTAAGAGGTGGTAGAGCTGCTCTGGCAAAAAAAAAAAAAAGGTAATTTACAGGGGTGGTATGAGTTCTAGATATGTAGAAATTAAAAGTTTAATTTTCTTTTCTTTTCTTTCTTTTCTTTTGTTTTTTTGAGAGATGTAAGGCTCCCAAGAAATTTTGGGATACCGTTGATTAATTGCCTCAACGATTTTTTTTTTCTCAACATGTAATGGTAATTGGTAATTAGAAAGAAAATAATTTTTAGAAATTGAGTGGATATTGTTGACGCTTCATAATCTTTTGATATATACTTTTTTTTTATCTTTTTCGTATTTTGTTTTCCTTTTATTTGCTTGCTTGCAAATGTAATGTAACCAATAAATAAAGATTAAACGATCAAATTGGCGAGTTGAATTTTACTTGTCAAGGAAAAAATATTAACGGTATATAAATCTTATAATAATATTAAATATATATCAATCTGCAATTCTGTTTTTGTTTTTTAAAATAAAAACGGGAGTTTAAGTTATTCAATTTTTAAATGCTCATAAAGAATTTTTCATCCGAGTTTCGAACCTGCGATTTCTCACACAGAGAAATTTATTTTTATCATTAAATTAAAAATCTGCAATTCTAGCTATATTAAATTAGAAATGATGAATGAATTTTGTGCGTTATTATTCCTTTTTTTTTTTGTTGAGTGATTGCGTGGTGCTACTGGCAATCATTAATTGTCTAAATTTGTAGGTTCATATATACTATATTACCATTATTTATTTATTCAATTATGTGCTTCTATACATTCTAAGCATATGGTCAAGAATCAAGATGCATCAAACTTATACATTTGTTTAGCGAATCGAGTACCTTTTGACACAAAACAAAACAAAAATCAAATGGCATCCAAATCCGAATATGGACCCCTACCCAATTTGGGATTATGCATGTATAAAATAAAATACTAAATCGTATGAATTCGGAAAGAATATGAATTAGAGATAAATAAGAATCTTTAGCATACGTACATCTCTTAATTTTCTTTTTCTTTTTTAATTATGTGTGATGTTGATATTTTTTGTACAATATATTTTATGCGCCCAAGCAAATTAGCACAAACAATGATTGATAGTATTTTAATTCGGTAAATTTTAAGTTGTTGAAATAAAATTAAAAAAATATATTGTCATAACCTTGTGAACAAAAAATATATATTGTTATATCCAATAATGTGAACAAGTACAAATGATATATTTAATAGATACCTCTAATTTCCTTTCTTCTTCTTTTTTTTCTCTTTTAATATAGGAGAATTAAAACAAGAAACCTCTAAATTCTTGACCATAGAAATTAAAGGCCATTTATTTGCATAATTAATAATGGGCATTTATTGCACTTAAGCCCACAATCCTTTAATAATTGCCACTATGATAAGGTTGGTCTCTGTCCTCTTATGACATGAAACAAATGATATGATATGACATGATATATATATATATATCAGATATCTTAGTAAAAGGACATGTTCTGCTAATTGCAATAAATGGTCAGAAATTGGTAGTTTTGCAGATCTGGTACCAATAAATGGACCAAAAGTTAGGTCAAAGAACATTCAATTTTGTACCATATATATATAGTCTATCTATCTGTTAGATCTTTTCAAATATATTAATTAATTAATATGTATATTGACATTTTATTATTATGCACTCATTCAAAATATGTGAAGACAAGATGTGATTAGATAATTTTGTTTTTGTTATCAATCATTTATAAGACATGTTGCAATGAAGAAAATGTTGATATCCACAAAGCAAATTTGCATCACATAACAACTCAACAAAATGTTTTACAAATTATTAGAGTTTATATTAGTATTATTTTTATAAAATTTTGCTTGTTGAGATATTGGAAACCACTTAAGAAAAAAATCTATATGTACCATAAAGTCAAAGAATATTAATTTAATATTCCTAAAAAAATACTAATGATTAAGGCCATTTATCAAATTGTTTAATTATATTACAAGATATAGGAGGATAACTAAAATAATTTAAATATTGATATATATTTAACAGTATGTAATCACGTTACAACTTTTGTAGATAATAAATTTTAAAGAACAAAATTCATCAGACAACTAATTTGACTCTCAACCTGACATAAAAAAAAAAGAAAAAAACAAAGAAAATTCATTAAACTCCTCATTTTTTTTTTGACAATTTGCTATTAATTCAATCCCTATCTCAATATAAATCACACACGATAAAATTTTTTTTTTCAAAGAAAATCAGAAGTTGCATTTTAAATCTTATCGGAGGCAACTTCAGAACAAGATCCATAGTCGGACAACTTATAAGAAGAAAAAAAAAAGAAAGAACCGAATATTAAATTTTTAGAATTTCATGATGAAGTTGTTTTTTTTTTTGTTTCTGAGATAATATAAATAAATGAGTTACTTATGTTCATTTATTTTTATAATGATTTTTCTAAATTCTCTTCTGACATTTTCATAAAAACTTCTAAATGAAAATCAGTGTAAAATTTAAATTGGAGACATTTTTTTTATAGTCAAATAAAATTAGTTTCTAAGTTTAAGTAAAGTCTTGATTCCAAAAACTAATGTCAAAGTAATTAATTAATTTTTCTCACTAGTTCCTTCCTTAATTTTGCTATGCTGATCACCAAAGTCAATACAACTTTGCCAGAAAAGAAAAAAAAAAAGAAAAGGCAAAAGGGAAAAAAAAAAAGAAAAAAAAAGGCAAAAGGGGAAAAAAAGCAAAAAAAAAAAAAAAGCAAAGTTAATTGGATGGAAAGAATATTGGATGTACGAATTATAAATCTGAAATTAGAATGTGTCATATGTAAAAGAGAACTTAATAAAACATGAGAAACGAATTTAACAAAAACATTATATTACTTAGAAACTAAATAAAATAATAAAAACAAGAGTATTTTAACCAAGAGGAAGGTTTAAATGCCTCCATTTTTTAATTTTTTAATTACTCAAATTCTAAAATTAAAATGTCAAAATAAAATCCACAATAATTTCAAAAAAAAAAAATACAAATAGTACAAATTAATTGATTTCATCCATCACAAAAAAGATGCACAATGATTTGGGGGATCACATATTACTTTTGTACCTTTAATTTAAGCTTTTTCTTATCAATAAGCTAAAGTTCATCACTTAGCAAAAATAATCTCTTTTTTTTTCAGTGTGTAAAGACTTTATTCATGAAATGTAAAAGTGCATTTAGTTGGCTACTATCTAATATAGATTTAGCTTTTTCAGAAAAAAAAATGCTTTATAAAGATGACAACATATGATTTTTGGTGTCCTTTTTTTTATTTCTTTTTGCCTCCACACACACACACACACACACACACACACTAGCTAGTTACTTTGGATAAAATGCTTCATGTCTCTACCATACAATTCAATAAAGTGCAAAAAAATATCATAATATCTTGTGCTAGCTAGCTGTCATATCATTAAGTCAATATATAAGCACCACACTTAAAAATATATATATATATATATTTTTTGGAATTCTTTTGATGCATATGCATCAATATCCATTTATTTTTAATCATAGCTGCATTGATAGATTGAAATTTCATGTACTATTCTCTTTGTACTATTTTGTACAGAGCATTAATTAATTTATCCTCTCTTTAAATAATCATAGTCTTTGTTAGTCGGTGGCAATTAACCTAATTAGAAACAAAAATAATTAATTAAAAACAAAATCAATGTATATATAACATGCATGGATTAATTAGTTAAACAACCTTTTTTTGCATTAAAAATGGCCCAATTCCAAGACAAACTTGGGCTTTAATTATTAATCATCATTAATGCAGCTTTTTAGATTTATTAGCTGATATTCTGATCTCTTTCTCCTTAACTTTTCTCTGTCTTTTATCAGCTTTATTTGATTCTATAGTCAATGAAGTGATGATAACTAGTTTATCAGTATATATATATATATAAATACAGTCTTCCTAACTAATCATTAATTTTATTTATTGATTGCTCTAAACATAGCTATACATATTTGGAAGTATCTGCATGTATGAATTAGTTGTTAGGTAATTATGGATCACATATAAATATTACTTGTCAGAAAAATAACCTTCAATTGCACCTTGTATTTTTATCTTTGTTAAGTTATCCAAAGTAACAATGCCAGTTGCATTTGTATCATTTAATTGTCATGTCATGTTATCAAGATACTAATTTTGGGATCCAAGTACAAAATTAAGCATTAATTATATTATCAAAGGACAAATTAAATATCTGAAGCAATCATATAACCTGAACCTGAAGTGCTGTAAGAAAGATATACATATATATATATATATATATATAAGATTATTTAACTAGTTTCATAATACTTGATATATATTTCACTATATAAATATCTTGGAGATGAAACTCAAGTGTTAATTATTAGCACCTAGACATATGCATGTAAGTAGCCTCATAATGAGATGCTCTTTCTTCTTCTTCTTCTTCTTCTTCTTCTTCTTTTTTTCTTTTTATCAATTATTTCTGATCACTTGTTGATTGCCACTTCTGCAAAAGCTTCAAGGTGTGCAAAGTTAGCAGCTAGCTGTTTCCACTATATGTATGTATCCAATTAATCCATATGGAAGCTTTCTGCACATGCAATACTATAATCAATCAATCTCCTATATATTCATACAGAGTAAAATCATGGTGTTTCTCTTAGGAGTACGGAGTATTTCGGTGTTTTTAATTCAAATATCTATTAAATCAATTTCAAACGAAAAATCTAAATTGCTCAATAAATTTTTTATATTAAAATCTTATAAGATATGAAAATTTTCTATTTTTAGGGTTTTCTAACTATTTTTTCGAATTTTTTTAAAATGACTATAATAATAATAATAATTATTATAATAATAATAATTATTATAATAATAATAATAATAATAATAATAATAATAATAATAAAATAATGAGTATTTACATATAAAAATAGATCATTTTCAAAGAAATGATTGGGAACATTTTTAGTAACTTTGCTAGCTAACTAAATTAATAATTACTCATGCTTCACAAGAAATTCCAAAAAAAAAAAAAAAGAGAAGGCATGAAAGAATATTCTGGAAGGACATGATTGCAAAATTGATGAAAACTGTACCAATTTCCACTCAAACCATGCAAAATGCATGTGCACTGTCCAGCAATTTGTTGCCCAAAATAATTCATAGGCATGCTTATATTAATTGTAATCTCTATATTTTCCATGAATTGCAATATATAGGCAAGCACTTATATATTGCATCCATGCATGCAAGAGATATGATGTGAGTAATTAATTAATTAATTAATTAATTAATTTCATGACTAATTAATGCTAATGTGATTGTTTTGGGTAGAGTTTAATGCCGTGCAATATGTTATTCGTCTGATCGTATCAGGATTCGTGCAAAGTAAATCTAAAAGAAAATTCTCTTTATAATCCGTCCGTTCACGTCGGGCAGCATAGTGCTGCGGAGCAGAAGATCAGCACTCTGATAACTCCTTTTCTTAACCATGATTATATTTTGGACTTTAGTAAAAAACCAAAAGAATGCTACATGAAGTAATTTATACATTGATGATGGTAAAAAAAAAATAGGAAAAAAATAACATGAAAAATGTTTTTTTTTTCTGCTTTATATAAAGGACAAAACCAGGAAGGAAACTAATAATTAATTAAGTGGCATATATTTCTATTATAACTTTTCATGAGTAAGTTGAAATGATGAAAGAGTGGAAGTCAAGCATAGAGAAAAAGAGAGATCTACTTCAGATTTAATCAATTTTCTTTTTGATTGAGGAAAACTAAAAAGGCAAAGAAAAAAATGCATATGCCAACTCAGCTCATCATGCCTACCATGTAAATCCATTAATTAATTAATTAATAATAATAGTAGTAATAATAGTAGTAATAATAGTAGTAATAATAATAATAAGAATAACTACTACTACTAATAATAATAATAATAGTAATAATAATAATAATAACAGTTATATTGAGAAAAAGTTGAGCCCAAATATGTAGGTCAGGTCATGTCAAAATTGACTAGCAAATTAATAAAAACTTTATAAGGCCCAAATTAATTGGGTCTCATTAATCCACTATAATCTCCATTTTTGATCCATTTAAAATCCAATATTGAATTAATCTCCAATTGGTGATAGCACAAGCACAAATGTTATAAGACCAGGCTTATTTTGGACTTCCATCTAACTTTCAAATATCAAAATCACATATCATTTTCATCAGAGAATATAATGAAATTAAGTTCCGATTTATTTAATTTACCAAGTACCAGCATCAAAATAATTATGTTTCTTTGAAGAGACATCTTTCATGACATTTATATGGTATGAAACTTTCTGATTCTAATAGAATATAATTCTCAGAAATTTTTATTTTCTTGCAAATGTTCCTAGCAATTTACAAATTTTTGCTATATTAGTAAAGGGAAAGAATACGGGACCCACTTGTCAGCCTTTACTGTCTTGTTGTTTTGGGATCAATCAATCTCTGCAATTACTCTGCAATCTATCTTTCTCTACTATCCAATTTGGAATTTGCGATCGATCGATCAATCAATCAATCAATCAATCATCACCAATTCACCATCAATGGTTGAATATTTGAATTGAAAAGAGAAGGAAGAGGAAAACGGAGATAGATGGAGGCACCAGTCATTGTACCTCCGCCTCAGCCTCAGCCTCAGCCTGAGCTCAGGCCACCGCGTCGGATCTCCGAGGCCCCCTCGGCGCGTAACCTGAAGCCTCGCCGAGTCTCCGCCGTCCGTCGATGGCCACCTGGCTGCGGCCGCTTTCCCTCTCCTCCGACTAATTCTCAGCCTCAGTCTCATCTGCCCCTTCCCCTTCCCTCTTGCTCCTCCCCGGTTAGTCTCACCTCTACTAGTACCAATACTAATACTGTTGTTGCTCCTCCTCCTCCTCTTCCTCCGGAGGGCAAAATCGACAATTCCCCTGCAGTCAATGCAGAGTCACTGGGCAGTGGTTTGAATCCGGAGGCTCCGGAGGGACCAAATGGAAATCTATTGGCTGAGAGCGAGAAGGAGAATGAGAATGAGAATGAGAAGAAGGAGAATGGGGATTTCAGTACTAAGAGATGGATGAACTCCAAGGTTTACCCCCCACCCAAGAGAAGGGCCGTCTCTGCGATCCGTCGCTATCCCCCCGGTTGCGGCAGGGATCCCGGTTTCTGTCTTGGTTTTATTGACCGCCCTCCTGAGACTGACACCAGTTCTCACAAAATTAACCACCAAGAGAACGAGAGCGAGAATGAGAATGATCAGATGTCTCGTGAAATCGGTGTGCCTGTTGAGGAGGATGAGAATCATACTTCCTCCAAGGGTGACAATGCAGATGGTGAGATCGAGGCAAATGTGCAAAGCGCTACTGATGATGATTCCGAATCAAAGGTACAAGAACTGAGAGTCGTTAAGAACGAAGAGTCCATGGAAAATTGTGAAATTTCCGAACCTAATCCTGGTGAAGGTGTTACAACTAAGAAACCAGAATGTGAAGATGTCACTACGGATGAGGAACCACTGGCAAATGGTGCAACTGCTGAACCAGACGTTGTCAAAGGTGTCACAATCCAGAAACCAAAGAGTGAGAGGTTGTATGAAAGGACAGAGAAGATTAAGGAGAAGAAGAAGAAGAAGCCTGGTAAAATATCTGACATCGAGAAACCAAAATCAAAACAAGTTACCGCATGCAATGATGGTAGACCAGATGCAGAGATAGGTATCAATATAGATTCTCAGCCACCAAAAGAGAACATCGTCTTTTCAGAGAGCGTGCCACGAAAGGATAAGACTGTAAGTTCAAAAGGAAAGGAGAAAGTAGTCTTAAAGAAGAAGGTTGTAGCGAAAAAGAATGTGAGTTCAAAATTGGGACAAAGGCGTGATGATGATACAATTAGCTCTGACAAAGACACCAGGCTTGTTCCTTTCCAAATATCTGATGATGAAGACGCCACAATGCATCCCTGCACCAGTGAGGCGATCGTACTATCTCAAATGCACCCTGATGTCTGTGCCAAAAAGTCGGTTGCAGGTCCGTCACAACCCTGCCTCACAGAAGGTAAAACAAAGAAGAAAGAAAGAAGAGTTGCCAACAAGAGTATCCGACCCATCAAAGATGATAGCCCAAGCACACAGCGACCTAACCTGACTACTCTGACCTTACTCCCGGTAACTCCCTCTGATGGTGAGAGACCGTCCAATGCACGTGGTAAGGTGAAAAGAATCCTTCGTCTATTTCAAATGGTATGTCGAGTGCTATTACAAAGAGAGGAATCTGGGTCTGGTAAACAACCACAGAAGGATAAAACTGGCTCTCAGTCAAAACCAAAAGGTAGCAACAGGATTGATCTCAAAGCTGCTGACATTGTTAAGAAGTCTAGTGAGTATGTCGACCCGGGTAACCCCGTTGTGGGTCATGTACCGGGTGTGGAAGTGGGAGATGAGTTCCGCTATCGCGTGGAGCTCCATTTGATTGGTCTCCATCGGCCTCTTCAGGGCGGCATTGACTGGACTAAACTCAACGGTGTACCCGTGGCAACCAGTATCGTTGCCTCAGGTGGGTACTCTGATGGCATGGACGGCTCTGATGTGCTCAATTACACCGGCTCTGGTGGAAAGCCAACTGTCAAGAAAGGCCAGAGGATCAAACCAGAAAACCAGAAGCTCGAAAAGGGTAACCTCGCACTAAAGAACAGCATGCATATGAAAAGGCCAGTGCGGGTTATTCACGGGTTGAATACCAGTGATACCAACAAGGTGGTGATGACATTCACATATGATGGCCTCTATATGGTAGAGGAATTCAAGCCGGAAACTGAGACATACAAGATTGACGGGCAGGAGTATAAAGTGCAGGTTTTCAGATACAGGCTGAGAAGGATGCCGGGTCAACCCGAGCTTGGCCTCCACGTTGCTACCAAGTCTAAGAAATCTAAAGTCAGACAGGGTCTTTGTGTGCCAGATATCTCTCAAGGGAAGGAAAATATACCAATATGTGCCATTAATACCATCGATGATGAGAAGCTGCCAACATTCAAGTACATAACCAGTATCATATGCCAGCCCTGGTATCAGAAGACCGCTCCAAAGGGTTGTGACTGCACTGGCAAATGCTCCAGTTCGAAGAGGTGCTCGTGTGCCCTGAAGAACGGCGGTGAGATCCCGTTCAATTTCAACGGGGCGATCGTTCAAGCAAAGCCACTGATATACGAGTGCGGACCATCGTGCCGCTGCCCCCCTTCATGCCACAACCGGGTGAGCCAGAGCGGGATCAAAATCCCTCTCGAGATATTCAAGACCGAGAATCGAGGCTGGGGGGTGCGCTCTCTGAGCTCCATTCTGTCAGGCAGCTTCGTGTGCGAGTATGCGGGGGAGCTTCTGCGGGATGAGGAGGCAGAGAGGAGAGGCAATGATGAGTACTTGTTTGACATCGGTCACAACTACGATGACACGGTCCTCTGGGAGGGGCTGCCGAGCTTTGTACCAGGCGTCGGGTCAATGTGCACTGAAGACGGTAGAGCCAATGCGTCAGAGGGGTTCACAATTGATGCGGCAGAGATGGGGAACGTGGGCCGGTTCATTAACCACAGCTGTTCGCCGAATCTGTACGCACAGAATGTGTTGTTCGACCATGATGACAGGAGGATGCCGCACATAATGTTCTTTGCAGCAGAGAACATACCGCCGCTGCAAGAGCTGACATACCATTACAACTACAGCATTGGGGAGGTGCGTGATTCACAGGGTAACGAGAAGATTAAGAAGTGCTACTGTGGGTCATCAGAGTGCGAGGGAAGGCTTTACTGATGCTGGGCTGGCCGCTCTGGCTGAAAAGTGTACCAGTATTTTTCTGAACTGAGTAGTATATTCTTCCTTTGTTGCAACTGCCTCTAATAGTAAAGATCAAAATGTGCATAGGTTGGGAAGTAAAAGGATAGCGTTGCCTTGGCTGGATGATCTGCAGCTCTAACTGTGCTGACAAGTTCTATAAGTTTATTTCAGCATTTTATGGGGGTTTCTTTTTGACCAGTTTTCTGCAATTTTTGCATATTTGTGGTGCAGAAAATAGCCAATCTGCATAAAGACTGTACAATTTTAGTCTTGTTCAAACTTGGTGATATATATTAATTGAATTTTACAATTAGACCGTTTTAAGATTGGAAGAGTAAATGGCAAGTTCAAAGGAAATGGCAGTACAGAACACAAAAAAAAAATGCCACAGGTTAGCAGATGCTTGTATCGTAATAGTATGTTTATATATTAAATTAAATTAATCTCAGGTATGCAATCAAACTACTTGCTGCTTCAGTTACGGTACCGGATATGATCTGGCCGGTACAGATGTGGAAAGCTGATGATGCGAGTTAGCGAAGGCCAGAAGTGAAAGGTCTCAAACTCAAACAGGAGGAGATGAAACATGTGTTCACATATCCAATCTCTCACCCAACATCTAAACGAAAACCGCTCATCTTCATCAAGATTCGTGCATGAGAACATCTTGGTGCGAACGAACGGCTCGGGTTTCACCAAATAATGCTTAGAGTATGATCTGGAAAGGTTCCAGACACCGTGCATTTTGTGGCAGTTCATTTAAAATTGAAGAAAAAAAAATATAGTTATAAAAAAAATGGTTGGCTGAAGTTTTATAATATTATTAGGAAGATCAAGAGATAGAAAATTGTTAAGAAACAATTGAACACATATGAACATTTATTTTTTAAAAAATAAAATTTCATTTTCCAACTTCTTGACCTTATTCAGAACAAATATGAAAATTAAAAAATAAAAAATAAAAATAATTGGTACAAGAAAACTTGACTCCTGAAGTAGATCAGAATCAATAATGAATTTATCATTTGAAACTAATTTAATGATTTTAAAACTAAGCTCATTAATTCTTTTAAGCTCACCTTAAATTTAGTCAAACTAAATTGTTCCATAACACAAAAGTACAATAGTAAATGTGTTACAAAATACTAAATAGAAACAATAAAATGGTAGAAAAGCAAGATTGGGGCTGGACCATTTATCTGTGTGCTTTGGCATGTAGACATGCTGATGTGTACACATTATTTGATATTAATACCATTGCAAGTGTGTGTGTGGTTTCTCCAGGTGAGTAACATAGAAGAGAGACAACTCATACAAGTAGACAAAAATAGAGGTGACCACATATTCTGGTTTCATATGCTTACCGCCCGGTGACCAACCATCTATCTTCACTTGTTGTTATAACCTGAAAAAAGCAACCTTTCAAAGGTTTAAAAAGATAAAGCATTTAATTTCAACCATAAGGTGTTAAGGTGTGAAGAAATGGAAGCTCTTCTCTCTTCTTCCTCTTCATGCACAGCCTTATTCAAGCCAAAACTCATCTCTCCAACAATCCCACCAAAATTCAACCCCAAATCCTTCCATTTCAAGACCAAATTTCCTCTGACAAATAACCCAGTTGCCAAACTTGCCCCTCTAAAGGTGGCTAATTCTCCTGCCAGTACCACGGTCTCTGGCGAGGCTATACCGGTGCAAATGAAGGCTTGGGTGTATGATGATTATGGAGATGTGAGTGTGCTGAGATTCGATGAGACTGTCGCGGTACCAGAAATTAAAGAGGACCAAGTTTTAGTTAAGGTGGCTGCAGCTGCATTAAATCCGGTTGATTTTAAGAGACGATTGGGCAAATTTAAGGCCACTGATTCTCCGTTGCCGGTGAGTGGCATTTAGTAAATGTTCTTACCAGAAATACTAATGTCAAACATATGATACAAATTTTTTTACCTGTTTGGACTGATGCTAATGGTAAGGTTAATTTTTATGTCTTCTTGTGCCACTAATTAAATCAAATGATGGGTTGATGCACTTTTGTTTAATGATCTTGGAAAATTTATCCATCTGACGGCACCTCAGTATAATAGATATCAGAAAAAGGGTATGCATGCATATAAGACTACACAATCTAATTTTAGGCTTCTTCAAATTAACATGCTAATGATATTATCAATTTTGTCAGTAAGCCATACAAGGTTATGAACTCATGATGAATAATGGTGCGTTCAAAGCTGATAACAGTAAAAAAATACGAAAAAAATTGCCAAAAAGTACCAAATTCATGTTTTGGGGGATTAAGTGGAAATTACTATTATTACTTTCAGATATGCATGAAACTAATTGCTGCTTGATATTATCCTTGTACAAAGTATAGCTTATAAAAAAATGCAACCACATACATAGATCAAAGCAATTATACTAATAGTCATTTATATCAGTAGACAGTACCAGGATATGACGTGGCCGGTACAGTTGTGAAGGTGGGTAGCCAAATAAAAGGCCTCAAAGAAGGAGATGAAGTTTATGGAGATGTAAATGAGAAGGCATTGGAAGGCCCAAAGCAATATGGGTCTCTGGCTGAGTATGTCGCCGTAGAAGAGAAATTGCTGGCATTAAAACCCAAAAATTTGGATTTTGCACAAGCAGCCGGGCTACCTCTTGCTATTGAGACGGCCAATGAAGGCTTAGAAAGGGCTGGGTTTGGACCCGGTAAGTCAATTCTCGTGTTGGGTGGCGCCGGTGGGGTCGGCTCCTTGGTCATCCAGGTAGAGTGCTGATTTCTCCAACAAAGTGCATGTTTCAGTACTTTTAGCTACCAGTTATCAGCTGTTACACAAAACTCTGAAAAATAAATCAATCAATATAATTTGTGCCAATTCTTTCTGCATATAACAGTTAGCAAAGCATGTATTTGGCGCTTCACGGGTTGCGGCAACTGCAAGCACAGGAAAATTGGAGCTGCTAAAGAGCTTAGGAGCAGATTTGGCAATAGATTACACAAAGGAAAACTTTGAGGAATTACCAGAGAAGTTTGATGTAGTATATGACGCAGTCGGTTAGAATTTTTTTTTCCATCTCTTATAACAAATTTTCTTTTCAGAGATGAAGACTGATATTTGACAAGTGCTTTTGAGTTCTCTAGTAATAGATATAGCTATAACTGTTGATATGTTCATAAAATCTTCAAGAACAGAATTGAGTTCACATAGAAGCACCAAGAAAAAGCTACTGAAATGGAGTACTAATCAGTCTCAGAATTTTAGTAATACTCATTTATTTCCCTTTTTCTATCCTGTGATTCTAGGACAATGTGAAAAAGCTGTCAAAGTTGTAAAAGAAGGCGGAAGCGTGGTTGCTCTGACAGGTGCTGTCACTCCACCTGGATTTCGGTTCGTGGTAACTTCCGACGGGTCTGCATTGACAAAACTGAACCCGTTTCTTGAAAGCGGCAAGGTTAAACCGATTATCGACCCAAAAGGTCCCTTTCCTTTCTCTCAAGTGGTTGAGGCATTCTCTTATCTTGAAACTGGTCGAGCTACCGGCAAAGTTGTAATATCTCCTATTCCTTGAGGGTGAATTTGTAATACATCAAAAGTTGCCAGAGTAAATATATACATCTTCTATGTTGTACATTGTAGAGTATCCTCAGAAGCACATAGTTGCGGATTCCTGTGAACTATGTGATACATTGTAATATCTCCTGTTAGATATCAAACATCAGTTTCTACTAAATAAAATTCTTGACCTTTGGGTAAACATGCAAGATAATTATTGACATGTTCGCATCGATATCAACTGGCACAATTCTTATATTCATGCAACTGTAACAGTTGAATTACAATACTAGTTTTTATTTCTGATGAAAAAGGCCTGTGCAGCATTATTTTCATAATCACAGAACCAGACATATGCTATTAACTTACAATAATAAACAAGAAAAACTATTGCTAAACTTAAGGCCTTCTTCTGAAAGGACACATTCTATAGCGAGACGTGTGCTTTAACACATGTTGTTTTGCTTCAGAGAGAGGGAAAGAGAGTCACTACTTAGGGCACAATCTGAGAGGACAGATAGCAAAGGCCATTCGTCGTGCCGCAAAAGCCAGTAAGAACCTCTCGTCCTCTGTCAGCGGCCTCTCTATTACCTTAACTGCCGTCGGATCCTACAACATGTCAAATTTAAAAATATATAAAAAAATTGTTTTGCATCTGAAAACTTGTATAATAGAAATAAAGATGAATGTTTAGCTGAGGTTTGTCATGACATGGTAATAAGATACAAAGACCACAATATTTATCAGTAAGGGGGTGTAGTAACCAAAAAACAGGTTTAAAAAAATGCTTAAATCGTGTTAAAAAATTCTAAAACTTAAAGGTGGAGGGAGCTCTTTGTTCTGTTGTTTCAAGAAAAAGAAAAAAAGACTAATCTGGGGCATTACAGGAAAGAGAAAATTATAATTTCTCCTAACCAACAGCAAATCACTAAATCAACATTTCAACCAAATGTTTTTTCAAGATAGCATACTATGATCGCAAGCAGATTTTTGTACCAGAAAGGCACCTAAGTGGTCATGCTTTACAAATGGAAAAAGAAGAAGAAGAAAGAAAATAATGCGAGCTTATCAAAATTGAGGAAAAGTTGCACATATGAAAGGATCATATGAGTAAATATGAATACGTACAGTTATATGAAGGTGGGCAGGGGAGGGGCGTATTTGGGCAATATCACCAACCCTAATAACATTATTTATGTTGCCACGCTCATCATGCTCTGTTGGCAATGAGGTCGAGTGCTTCCATTGGCCACCTACTATAAACTTGTAGTAGTACCTGAAGAATATTAATATAAGAAAGGTTAGGCACAACTACACATACTAATTTTACAAAAAGAAGCATGGCGATTGATTCTTACTTTCCATGTCGTAGTCTGACTTCAGCCTCATGACGGGTCCCACCTTTATATGTGAGTGGGATTTTATCCTTCCAGTTATTTGTGAAATCTCCTATCAAAAGCACCTCCTCTCCCTGTAGAAGTTTGAATTCAGAAAAAAATTCTTGAACTGCCTTGTATTAATTAATGAGTTGTAACACTGCTACAAAACCAATCCTTCCCTCCCCCAAAATGCAACAGGTTGATACAATAATATGCACAAGTTTGCTAATAATTTCCATCAGATTGTAATTTGTAAACAATAAAGCTCAACTGCATAATGAGTAAATTTTGTACCATTTTGTCGTAATTAAGGATTTCTTTTGAAAGATATTCATAAAGCATTACAATACTGCTTTTTGCCAACTAAGGTGAAGATTTTGTACAACTCTTAAAGTACAAAATAGCCTTAATATAATTACCTCGCGACTGTTGTTCCAGACAAAAGTAACAGAATGGGTGGGGGGTCCCTCACGGTTTTTCATTTCGGCCATGGCTATCAGGTCCCATGTGGCTGAAACAATTGCGACCCTACATTCAGAAAATGTTCACTCATCAACATACACCTAATTAAAATTTACAGATGACTTGCCAGATTTTACTACCATTAGGTTGTCAAGAAATGTGTTTGGAGTGGATTTGATTTTGCTTCATTCCGTTGATTTTCTGCTCTTTCGTTTCTTCAATGCAATTTTAAGGTGGTTTTTCAGCTGATTAAAGATTAAAGATTAACATATGAATAGGACAAAAAAAAACCACTAACAATAATACTGGCACAAAAAAGTACCATAAAATACCGGGCAATCTTCATGAGTACCAGTACAAAATATGGTTGCCCAAAATTCCATTTTCCAACCATTCTTCATACAAACTAATAACACAATATTAATAGACACTACCATTCCACTATTTGTGTTTGGTGAAAGTTAAAAATGCAATTCCGCAGACCCTTAATAAATCATGATAGGTACTATTCACTATACTTCCTTCTCCATTTATTTTAAGAAAACCATGACTATGCCTCCCACACTGTTTCTCTCTGGTCTCAACCCAAAGTAGGAACAAAAAGAGAAATAAATATTGGAACCTTTTAATATACTAAGAGGGGAGGGAACAGGTGTATGTAAAATATTTTCATTTGCAAAGGATAAACATGATATTTTGATGCTTTACACGGCCACGTACAATTCCTCAAAAGAAAATAAACAAAAACACAACATATAACTGAGATTACTAAAGTCACCTGCTGGGTTGCGAAACATGGGGCCCCGTAACAAAATTGAAAGCTGCATGAAGAGCCGTGTCTTGAATCCAGTGCAAGTATGCAATTATGCATGTAGGAGATCGGTCAAAACCAGAGGTGCAAGTTACATAAATTTTGTATTTTTTTCTGAGGAGTCTCAGTAAAAGCCCAACACAGAAGGGTAACTTCTTTCTCAGATCTGCCGAATCAATCTCCCTGAAAAATGGAAATTTATAGTTTTATGATAATACGATAATCATTTTTTAATTTCAAAGGGACAGACAACAACATGTCATTAAAATGAGCGAAGTTTCATTCATGTCCCTAAAATTTTGAACTTATTGTTTTGTCCTTTGAAATTGCTATGATAAAGTTATCCTTATGGTGTATATACTTTCTTTTTTGAAAAGAATACAGGTCACCATATCTTCATATTTTAAACAGTCGATAATTAAGCCAAAATTTTAAAATTTGGAGAGAGAGAGAGAGAGAGAGGGAGAGAGAGAACCTAATAGGATAATTAATCATCAGGATATTGTAATCTTTACAAGATTGATTAATCAAACCCGAATCTATCCCCCAATTGACGCGCTCTCTATCACTCTGGAAATTAAGTACAGCTGTAATTCCCTACAAATCAACAATATCTATTAGAACTAATTTTACAGAAACCCATAAGCAATGGAGTTAGCCAATTGAACTAAGGATACCAAATGATTAGCCAAGGTCTCCACATCTTTCTCTGTCTGTATGCATGACCCAACATATATTTGTTCAGTGATCTACAATTAAAAAAAAAAATTAGTCAATAAAATATTCTATTTAAAAAGAGTCCAGTTAATTGGTAAAAAAAGATTTAGAGCAAACAGAAAGGATAAATAGGGTAAAAAAATGTGCATTGTACAAGAACAATAGTAAAAAGAAAATATACATAAGATCAGAAGGTCCATTGCAGTAGTCTGGTGATGATTAGTTTAGTGGCAATAATGGTCTTTCAAAACCAAAGAAGCTTTCATGCAGGATCATTAGCAAATAGAAATGATTTGATAGAAAAGGGCATGCATTTTAAGCACCAACAAAGCATATAATTGATAGACACAACTAAGAACCAGTAAGTGCACCATCTTTGGTCAACACGTACTACTGGTATAGCAGTACTGAGAAAAATATTAAAAAGAATCATGAAATGCCTTCACACCTTGCTATACTGCATACCATGTGAATGGTTATAGCACAGCTCATCTTTTCCTCGGTCGAGAGCTTTAATATACTCCTCCAAAGGGAAGCCCCCATAAGACCAATCAGTTTCCACTCCCTCCTCTTCTGCCCACTTAGCAATAATCTCTGTTTTCAGTTTCAAACTTCTCATTGTCCCGTCTCTCTCTCTTGATAGTTGGGCCCACCCGCTAGGTGAAAGAAGTTGAGGTGAAAAGATAGCAAAACCCACTCTTCCATTTCCATTTACCTTTCCGTTGCCATTACCGTTTCCGTCTCTGTTTAGGCTTCGGTTTTCATTATTATTTTTATCATAAGACGGCCTTAGATATGAGGCTTGTACAAACTTATTGTCCCATGTAGTAAGAGGTACATGGCCCTTGTTGAATAGCATACTATAATCTGCATTTAGGGGCAACTCATGGAGTGGGAAAGGAGCAAAAGGTCTTTCTAACACAAGGCTACATGGGCCTGAGGCTTCATTAATCATATTTCTGAAACAAAAAGTAACCAAATCCAAAACCAAATTTAATATGTAATTGTCATAATTTCTGAACATTTACAATGATCCATATGCTGTTAAAGCAATTAGATAGGACCATTTCCCTCTATACACCTATCCGATGTACAAAATATGTATAACATAGGTAACCCCAACTTTACTGAATTGAGCAACAACTCAGCAGTAATTCTGGGAATGAGAATTTAAAAACAAAATTACAATTATCAAATAAAAAAATATGAAGTGGATAAGAAGAATACTGTGTATCTTCCAAGTCTTTTATTTTGACAAAAGTACCATTCAACGAGGCACTAGCTAGTTTTATTGCATCCCCAACCATAATGATCCTTGACTTCTCTGCATTTCCCTTCAAAAGAAACCAAAAATTGGCAAATTTTAGTGAATGTACAAGAGGAAAAAGAACGAATTGGTTAAATTACAAGCATATACCCCTCTTTGCATAGAGTGTACAAAGACTTTGCCATCGGCCGAAAGAGCGAACCGAATTCCTAGAGGCCTCTCCAAAGTAACCATGTACTCGTTCAAGTTCATCTTTTGCAGAGACCGATCCGCCATTGCAGCAATCCGCACGGATCGGAGCACCGATCCTCTCTTTTTGATCCGAAATCTCCGAAAATGAGAACCCCTTGGATCGCCATCGCCATGGGGAGATAGAGATAGAAGACGGGTGAGCTTACCGCTCCGGTGCGAGGTAGAAGAGGGAGAGAGTAAGGCTCGGTGGGGCAGCTGGAGCAGAGACATTGCGCGCGCGCCTGCGTAGTAAGGGTTTTGGGTTTGGTGTGTGGATCGGAAAGAGAGAGATGGAGAAGATAGATAAATATAGAATAGGCGCAAGAGCAAGAGCAAGAGCAAGAGCAATCAAATCAAAAGAAAGATAAGTGTGATCACGATTCGTGGGAGAGGTGTTTGGTAATTTGGCGCCATGTGAGAGACTGAGAATGGATAAAGATCTTATGTGGCTTATTCGACCTTACAATACAAGTAGTGAATTGTTAGGAGTGCGTGTCATGCGTGTCACGTGCTGGTACAGATGTATCAGAATATGTGTTAGTATGTCAAGTCACGTGTTGTGCGTGACGTGTATGAACCTGATACGTACGTATAAGGACACATCATGTATTAACAAAACGTACGGGACATATTCGAAAACGGATGCTAGTACATATCAACACTTGTTTTTTTATTGAAGAATTATAAAATTCTCAAAAAATGTTTCAAAATCAGAAAAAAATAAGAAATTTCAGAAAAATATTTTTAACTTTTTTGAATCATATTTTTTTAATTTGATTAAATTATATAATAATAATAATAAAATGATTTAAAATTGGAAATTTTAATAATAATAACAGAGGAAGATACTCAACAAAATACAATCCGTGACATCCCCACTGTGCCAATAGAGAGATGTCACACGTTAGCCACTGAAAACCCAACTTTTAGGCTCTAAACCCCTATCCCTTGCGACTCTTGCCCAACCCTAGCGCGTAGGCACATAGTAGCGTCATATTCCCCCTCCTAGCTCCCGACCCTAAGTCCAAGTGCTGAGCACCCTTTGGCCTTTGCCCCTCTCCCAAGTTTTGTCCAGACACTCGTCCATTTATTCAAATTTTTCAAAGGTAGCCTTGTCCGTGCTTGCCCCATACTAGCGGCCGCATGCTCCATATATATGCTTGTACCGTGCATGACATGTTGTTCTCCCGTGTCGTGAGTGAATTATATGAAGTTTGTAAAATCTTGATTTAATAATCTTTCATGGAATATTAACGATAATTAAATTATATAAAATTAAAAACAACTAGTTTTTAATTTGAATTATATATATTAATATTTTGTAATTCATTGTCATGCTTGTCAAAAATAATCATAGTAACAAGATTCTAAACAACTTTTGTGTTGTGTCCAAATTATTCTCCTTTTGCAAATTATTTCTAAATTTGTCAAATACAAATAACATAATTTTCATAATTTCCCATATAATTCATAATTTGCGAACTTCATTATTTATTTTTATAAATATATATTATTTTGATGCATTCCTTGTATAAAAATAATATGTTCAAACAGCCGAAAGTTGGTCAACATTCCCATGAAAGAGACCTATTCTTTGCACGATAGACTACTGCTTCCATCGTCGCAGAAAATCTGAACTTAAAAAGTGGGGCTCTGACCCACGTGGGACATCACGTGGCGCCACTTTATTGGATGGTGAAATAGACGATGCGCTGAGAAAAGAGAAAAGATCCAGACACTACACACCTCGCTGGGGGGACTTGATTTACATTTCGAAAAATTTGAAGGGTTATTTCATTAAAACTGTTCGTTCTCAGTTCTCATTTTCGCTGGGAGGACTTGATTTGTATTTCGCAAAATTTGAAGGGTTACTTCATTAAATTAACCTGTTCGTTCTCATTTCTCATTTTCTCATTTTCGCCAGCGAATTTTCTCGTTTTGATTTGACGAGACTCTGCTCCTTGCTTCCTTCTCAGTTTCTCTCTCTTTCGAATTAGTTTTAGACTTCAACATGGCGCTAGTGTACAAAGCGGAATTCTTTCTTTAGGAGGAGGTATATTTGATCAGATTCGTGTTAATCCTTATTCCTCTCGCGCATTTATCTCAGTTCGATTATATTTTAGTTGATTCTCTCTACGATCAGCTATCCGATGAATTGAATTGATTTTATTGCTTTAAGATATGTATTAGAGAGTATACGCCTCCAATAATTCATTTAATTTATTTGAATCCAAAAGATGGCTTTGATATAGATCAGATTCAGATACACTTACATTTCAGTGAGGATGATTGACTGATAGAACTCCAAATTGGTACTGTTATAAATAGAGGAAATTAAAAAGGTGCGAACATGAAATGATGAAATTCTTTCTTGTCTCAAAACCTCAATTGAATCACTTTTTTGGGGTAGATTGGGCAAGTGATTATAGCAAAAGAGAGCTCATAAGCGTTCGAGGAACATTTTTATTAGATTAACATGTGCTTTTCATATATGTTTCAGGAGTAAATTACACAATTCAACTACTTGTATCTGTGTTGTATGGTTTGTCTTTTATGGAGGAGAAGAATAGAAAACCCATACCGACAACACTAGCTGTAGGTTTCAATTTCATCTCTCAGATCCCCAGAAGACTTCAGAATTCTATCAAGGTGATGGGAGTTCTTTCAAATTGCTATCTTGGAGAAAGATATCTCACACTTCTGTCTCGTGAATTGTATCTTTAAATGTCTTCTTTTCTTTTTTCAGGTAAATTTTAAGAATTTTCTACAGAATGACCGAGATGCTCTTCCTTCGAAATCTTTGACAGCTTCTGAGGAAACATCATATACTGATTACGAGGCTAATTTGGACAAGCAACTTCAAGCTTGGAAGAGTAATCCTACTTGGTCTGACAAGCCTCCAGAGATGAAGGTTAATTTAATGATAATGATAATGCACGAGTACTAAGTGTTTATAATTTTGATGTTAAAGAGAAACTCAAAGAATTTATTTTTATTATTTCTAATGTTTTTAAGGTGAGTGTGCCAGAGGGTTCTCTTTGCAATTTGAATCTTGAATTCAAGGCGGGTCTACCTCCAGATGCAATCTATAACATAATTATCGATCCTGAGAATAAACGGGTTTTCAAAAATATCAAGGTAATTCTAATTATTTATATTTAAGCATAAGATGTTTTAAAAATTGTTGGTTTTAGAGCTCATAGTCAATTTATTCACACTTAAATAGATAATAGAACATATTACATATTACCTATTATATGTTCATTTTCTTTTCGTTTATTAGGAAGTGATTTCAAGGAAAGTCTTGATAGATGAGGGATCTAGACAAGTGGTAGAAGTGGAGCAAGCGGCCATGTGGCGGTTTCTCTGGTGGTCTGGTACAATTTCGGTTCATGTTATTGTTGACCAAGATAGAAAAAACCACACGGTACAGTAAGATAAACTAGAATAAATAGAATATTACTTTGGAAAGTTACACGTTAAAGTTGAGTTTACAAAGTGAATTGTGCTAATGGAAAAGTCTTTATTATTCTTACATGCCACTACTGTAAAGTGACAGATTTGGTTGCTCATCTGCATATATGTTCACCTCAAAAATTTGAATTTTGCTAAATTTCAATTTCTTGAATGAGAAATTGAAAATAATACTGCTTTCTTTAAAAATGTTTAAATTTCAGGTTAAATTCAAGCAGGGAAGAACAGGGTTCATGAAAAGGTTTGAAGGCTGCTGGAAAATAGAACCCATTTACGTAGACAACCCCGTTTCACTTTCCCAAAATATGCCTAGAACACTTGCTGAATATGAAAAATGTACAAATGGCAAAGGAAGGGTAGGGTCTGCTGTCAGCCTCGAGCAGTTGGTCCAGCCTGCACTGGTACCACCACCACCCATATCCTGGTACCTTAGAGGCATCACAACCAAAACCACTGAGATGTTAATACATGATCTCTTGGCTGAGACGGCTCGATTAAGAGAAACAAGAGATGATGGGCTAGGTGATTCGATAGGGAATTGTAGCCCTAATTGCGAGCATGACGATTGTAGAGGCCTTGCTGATTGTTATGGTGGGAATGATATTAAGGAGAGGTGGAGATGGAGAAGGAATAAAAGGCATAGGCAAAGAAGCATGTAATATTTATTTTATAATTTTTTGTTTGAACTTTTTTGTTGTGCCAATAATGAAAAGCATACTAAAGGGCGTGTTTTCAAGCATTACTATTCTCTGTTACTTTCATTTCATGTGCACTCAGCACTAGAGGTGTAGTTACATGGAAGTACACTTGGCGTGCAAGTGGATGGGAACATGTAGCTTGTGCAATTAGAATGTTGCAACACTGGTATAGTGTAATCAGTGAATGACATTCATTCCCGGTATCTCTCTCCTTTTCTTTATGCACAAGCAACCATACAAGACTAACTTGAGAAAAGAGAAAACAAAATAATAGCAGCCTCCTTTGCATATTGCAATTCAAGATAGCCTTCTCCTCAAGTTGCAACCTTGTGAAGTAATCTGAGTTTTACATTTTGGAAAAGATTCAAGCAAACTTAATCTGGTATCCCAAATTTAGGTATCAGATTCAAACCCTGGCTAAAAAGCTATGAACAGAATTGTCAAGGTCTCCTATCTCAACCCATCTTGCACCCGGTAATATCAACCACTATCCCTGACAAAGTTGGTCCATCATAATTCACAGAACCTTTTTGCTTTCAGAGGGCCCACCTTTCAGTCAGTACACATGTACAATTAGCTACAAAACCTTGTGGCAGGATAACATACACATATCTTAGTTTCCATTTAGAACATTACTTCTTTAGATATATCTATGCTATGAATGTTGAACATAGCAAAAACCAAAGCAATATTCTTTTAACTACCCATCATGTCTAACCGTGAAGACCTACTATTACACTCTGATAAAGATGAGATCGAAACCAAGCCTCGAGATCTAGTGCAACTCAGAATCTCGAGAAGGTCAAGTTTCAAGCAAAACCAGAACGAAAATCCAACCAAGATTTTGATCTCAACAATACCACCTGACGAGTTAGAGGAGTTTAAGGGTTTGATATCTGGTAAATCTTCCAACAGTGGCCAAGATGGTGTTTTCATGATAACCTTGGCAGGAGAAAATCTAGGAGCTAATATGGCAGTCAGAAACGCCGTAAGTTCACCTCCCACAACTCCAAATGTCAATAACAATGTGCAGAGCATAAACAACTCCGCATTGCAAGAAAGTTCCTGTGTTGCGAGAGATCCAGGTGTTCATTTAGAGATTGTTTCGAACAGAGAGGATATAGATTTGGTGAATTGTGTACAGAGGAAAGAGCCTGGTTTGAGAGAAGGAAGAGGGTTAAATTTAAAACAAGAGAGGAGACCTGAAACTGAACCGCGTGTAAGGAGGCGGTGCCTTAGAGCTTTGTTCATGGAAAGTGATAGCGACATAGAGAATGCAGGGAGACCGAGGCGGCATGGATGCCGGTACAGTTGCGAAGACAAACGAGAGAGAAAAGTAGAGAAAAATGGAGGAGATGGTGGTGGTGCTAGAATAAGTGGTAAGGTGCAAGATCAATGATGTACACAACTAAACATTCATATAAGATGTAAATAATGCAAGTGTTTGATTTTCTAATATTGAATTGTATATATAAATTGAGGTTGGTTTTATATTTGCTTCTTCTTCTTTTTTCCTTATAACTTTTCCTTTTTGAATAAAGTATCCTAAAAAGGGACATCGACATTCATTATTTTTCGAAAACAAGTACAAAATAATCAGTAAAAGTATAGAAGATTTATATCTCAAACTGGTAATATATCAAACAAAATACAACATAAAAACAAACATTATAAATTAATGTGAATATATATGTAAGAGAAAGTAATTCTTAGTGTGGTAATATATAATTTAGTATGTGATTTCGTTATAAATTAATGCTAAGGGGTTAAGATAATAATTTAATTATATGGAGCGAGAGTAAATAATATTTGGTTAAAATTAAATTGCACTTAATTTGTCTTCTTTTTTCTATTATATAATAACACTTTTACTTGAAAAATTCACCAAAAGCATTATAGGTTTTTCTTGAATTATTGATTCTCTGAAAAAGAAAAATCGCTCAAATTTTGTTTAAATATAAATTTCATTTTCTTTCCTTGAAAAAAAATAAACTTCTATATGTTTGAAAAATAAACTCTTATGGATTTAAAAAGGAAAACTTTGACAAGACAAGTAAAATGATCCTTATAGGAAAAAAAAGAACAAAAAAAGAAGGAATATCCAAGTTCAATAAAAGGTATATCCAATCAATGGTCCTTATAGGAAAAATACAAACTGATGTTTGTCTTTTGCATTATTTGAATGAAAAATATTATAGAGATACTGATACGGACTTATTTATATACATTAAATGAGTTATTATATAATGCTAATGACTTTTTATGTATAATATTTTTATTATTTAACTTAAATATCATTAAATGCATAATAATTCGTTTTAAGTTATATAATGACAATATTATATAAAATAAGTTTGCATAAAAAAAATCATGTATATACATAATAATTCATTTAAATTGCATAATGATAATACTGTATGAAATGAGTTTGTATAATAAAGTTATTAATATATATAATAACTCATTTAATGTATATAATTAAGTTCATATCAATATCAACTATCGTATATGTATATCAGCTCTCTATTTGAATATCTTGTGTCTGAGCGTTATTATATTTATTTTGTTTTTTCATTTGTCCAAATTATAAAAAGGCATATATACTTTCAAAAATAAGAAAAAAAAAGTACAACAGTAGCCGCATTATTTTAACGAAAAAAATAAATTGGTATGTAAATTGTTTTCAATTTCAAATCATTTTTATAACTTAAATAATATTTTCTAAATGAGAAAATACATATTTTATTTTTACAAAAGACATCTAAACAGGAAAAAAAAAGAATGTTGAAATTAATAAAAACACTTAATAAAAAGGAAAAAAAAGATTACCACACATAAAATAAAATAAAAGCAATTTTGTGATTTGACCTTTAACATCTAGGTAAGGATCAGAAAATAATTTCGTCAAATCATGATAGAAAAAAAAAATCAAAAAATAGAATAGAACTGTTGCTTTCAGAGAGCACTAATCTAATCTCCAAAAAGAAAAAAAAATAAACAATGGTCTATAAGACCTGGTCCATCCAAACAATTTCCCCACTTCAACAATGGCCTTCTCTACCATCTCCATGGCCACCTCTCCTCTCGGAAACCTCCATTTCTCCAATTCGAAGAGCACACTTCGCTGTAGAAGGTAATTGTAATAGTTGCTAAAAAGAAAAAGAAAAGTGTCATTTTCTTGATATAATTATAATTCCTGGCTTAATTCTCACGAAAGTTTGAATCTTTCTCCTTCAGGCGAGGTGGATTGAGCGTCAAGGCGGGATTAGAGCAGAGAATCTACGCCAAGGGAGTAGAGATTTCGGAAGGAAATGGGGGGCTTCCGAGAATTACATTGAAATCTCCTACTGGGAGGTGAATTTCTATCTTTTTTGTTTGTTTGATGGTGGTGAAATGTTTATCTTTGTTGAAGTACCAAAAGCAATCTAATCTATACAACTTGATGATGTTATTTCCTTATGTTCTTTATTAATCTGTTATTTTTTTTTGTTAGGAAAATGTTTGGGAGATACCATCGTTGATACCGTTATCGATACCGACTTATATAAAATGAGTTGTTATTCATGTTAATGATTTTATTATATAACTTATTTTATATGATACTTTATTATTCAACTCAAATATCACTAATCTGAATAATAACTCATTGAAGTTGAATAATAAAAATACTATATAAATAAGTTGTACAGTAAAGTCGTTAATATGAATAAAAACTCATTTAATTTGAATAACAAAATCGGTATCGACTAAATGACAGTATCTGTACATCAGCTCCCTTTTTCTTAATGCATGTTAGATTGTTAGTTGCTACATTTCAAGTTCTGGTCACCAAATGAGTAAAGCAAAAGAATGGTTTTGATAAACAACTGGTTAAATTAACTCAGAATCAAACTAAACAACAAAAAAAAATACATTATTACAATATTATGACTTTATTCAACTTCTTGTAGTGAGGCAGAGATTTATCTATTTGGTGCATGTGTCACATCTTGGAAGGTGTCAGGTGGCAAGGATCTACTCTTCGTTCGACCCGATGCTGTTTTTAACGGCAAAAAGCCGATCAGGTTTTATTTCCTATGCATGCAATTTATTTATCTTTTTTCAGTTCATGAAATTGTGTCAATTTATTTTGTTCTAAATTTGAACCAGTGGAGGGATTCCACATTGCTTCCCCCAGTTCGGACCAGGTCCCATTCAACAGGTAAGAAAATTCTAATTTTCTTGTAAAAAAGTTTAATTAAGAAAAAGATGCGGTTTAACCGTTGTTGGTACAGCATGGATTCGCACGAAACATGAATTGGTCGATCTATGAGGACTCAGAAAATAGCAAAGGCGAAACAGCAGTTAAGTTGGAACTAAAAGACGATTCTTATAGCCGCTCCATGTGGGACTTCAGCTTTCATGCTCTTTACAAGGTCAAATTCACAACTGATATTTTTAATTCCATTTCAATAACTTGTCTTCTCTTTTTTGCGTTGTTTGAAAAGAATGGGGATTATTGTGTTCTAGTTGGTTAATATCGAGCCAAGTGTCTCAGTGCCAGGTTTCAGTATTATACCAGTTAAAGGGTGGTTTCTCATAGTATTTGTGTTCTGTCTGTACCATAAGCAGCCTAAAAATCTGACAAGTGGTACCAGTTGGTATGACACTACCATGTGCCTGATGTAACTCTTCTTGTTTCATGTACCAACTTGATTATACATTGTCGTGCTGTTTTTCTCATTTCATATTACTGTTTTAGGTGACATTGGGTGAAAAGAGCTTGTCGACTTCTCTGAGTATAAGAAATACTGATACCAAGCCATTCTCCCTCAGTTCTGCTCTCCATACCTACTTTAGTGTAAGTAAGAGCTTAAACCATTTGTTTACTGCTACAATTTCACGAGTACCCCTTCAAAATATGAAAAATAACTAATAGCCCAAAAAAAAAAATGAAAGTGTCTTGTTCAACCCGAGAGAATTTTGGAATGTCACAAACAGTGCCCTTTCTGTCTCCCTATTTTTTTGAGACGTACCCTAATTTCTCCTCCTTTGTTCATCATTCCTCTCCAGAGAACAAGAAAGACAGGAGCGATTTTTGGGTATCTTTTAAAGAAAGTGACGATGGGTGTAGTTGATATTTTCAAATGTATTTAGTGGCACGTAAATAGATTTGTTTTTCAGGGAAATATGTGATATATTGAGTCTTTTTTAAAGGGAATTTGTGGTTGTGGATTATCTCTTACTTTATCCTCCGAAACATATACTCAATTTCTTGTTTCTTTTTTTCTAATTTCTTTGTTCCTTTTTCCTCTTTATAGGCTTCAGTTACAGGGGCAAAAGTAAAGGGGTTAAAGGGTTGTAAAACCCTAAACAAGGATCCAGATCCTCAAAACCCTATTGAAGGCACTGAAGAGAGGTCTCTATTGCTTCATATCACATTTTTATTTTAGTTGAAAGTTATACCCGTGAATCATCATGCATTTTTATACTTATATATGATGTATATTTCCTGTGATGCAGGGAATTAGTTGATTTTCCAGGATTTGTTGACTGCATTTACCTAAATGCACCTAATAAGCTGATATTTGAAAATGGATTAGGTGACAGCATCACTGTTGAAAACACCAAGTACTGTTTTTCTTTTTTCTTTTTTTCTTTTTTTTACTTTATGCTTTTTAAAACCATATTTTTTTTTGAAAATTGTATGGTACTTTGTTTAATTATGATTTAAACATTAAAATGTAGCTGGTCAGATGCTGTCTTGTGGAACCCGCACTTACAGATGGAAGCATGCTACAAAGATTTCGTCTGTGTTGAAAATGCACAGGTTAATAATGATCTTTTGTTTATTGAATCAAGAATTGTTTTTGTTTTTATTTTCACCTTCTATTGTATTATCTTATATTATCTTATAATTTTTATGTATACATTAATGATTTCCATTTTATTGTGTGATTTATTGCAGATTGGAAATGTAAAAGTAGAGCCTGAAAAATCTTGGATGGCAGAACAAAAGATCACACTTAACTGAAGATGCTTTGCTGATTGGGTTTTTTGTGCTTCATGTGAGAGATAAATAACCAGAATAAAAATCACAGTTCATCCCAAATGAGGTGATTTTTTTTTTTTTTGGGAAAGGTTGGCAGCAGCAAACGAGGTGAATTTGCAGGACATATTTTTCGTTGGATATGTAAAATTTTGCATGAATATACCACGTACCGAACATGTACTGTTTGTCAACCTTTGTACCTGAATACGAAACAGTTTTGTTTTGTGCGATAAAAGCCACAAAATACCATATTTTTATAACCAGCAAGCAAGTATGATAATATCAAATGCGCAGTGCAAGGTTGAATCCTGGGTATGGTAGGGTTAGCAAAAGAAAAGAGCAAGCTGTGTTGGGTTTGGATCAATCGGGTCACCTCAGGTCAGTGCAAAACCAAAAGCCTATTGTTTATTTGCTTTTAATTATAAGGAACAGTAACTAAAAGACAACACCAGCATCCTTTAATTTATGTGTTAATTTAATTCTTAAACCTTTCGAACGGTAACTAAGAGACTACAAAACTTTTACAGTCTCATGGACCAGGACATAAACCACTGAAAAGACTATGAGAGGAACAACAAAAAAAATCGGAATTTACATGTAAATCAAAGTATTTAATGCAACCAGGCAGTTGATCTAAAGGCCTCCTTTGCAGCATCTAGTGTGTTAGAAAGGAGCATTGCAATCGTCATCGGACCCACGCCACCTGGCACAGGTGTAATTGCAGAGGCCAACTTCACTGCCTCGTCAAAATGGACATCTCCAACTAGGCGGTACCCATATTCGCTATCAGAATCCTTGTAAAATAAAGAAAGAAATGAGTTAAAGTTTCGGCAAAGCCCTGTGCTTTACCATATTGAACCTTAAGCTTTGCAAAGAAAGATGATCGGTGCAGCATGAAAATGGCACATAATTTCGTATTATACCTCAATAGGATTAGTGCCAACATCAATTACAACAGCACCTCTCTTTAACCAGCTGCCTCTGACAAGATCGGCCACGCCAGCTGCTGAAATTACTATATCAGCCTCACGTGTTATTTCTTCTGGGTTCTGGGTGTAAGCATGAACTATGCTCACTGTTGCATGATGTCTCTGAAAAATGATAAAAAGAAATGCATATTTGAACAAAATTTCATACAATCACAAAAGGTTAGTGCAAATGGGTAAAGATTATTTACAGCAAATCACAGCATATGTTAACTATATTTTGCCAACTTCTCTTACATTTTCTCCTATCCCTCCAAACACTTTTCAGAAAAATTGCAAATCATTTGGTTGAAAAATGCATGTTATTTTAAACATTGACAATTTTTGTCCCCATCCCCAACATGTTTTTCGATAATTTAGAAAATTTCGCAATTTTGCACTTGATTATCCCTCCGATTATCTGTTGTTATTCCAAACCAAAAAAATTATTTGTAAATCCTGCACAAATATTGCAAAAGTTTGTGAAAAAAAAAAATAGATAGATACCTGTAGAAGTAAGGAGGTGGGGAGGCCAACGACCTTGCTTCGTCCAATGACAACAGCATGTTTCCCCATGAGGTCAATCTGGTGCCATAGTAGTAACTGAATACATGCTTTGGCAGCACATGGTATGAAAAGGGGCCGCCGTGCCCGCAATGCAAGATTGCCCACATTTAATGGATGAAAGCCATCCACATCCTTCTCTAGGCTAATGGCACCAAGTATTTTTTCTTCATCCATGTGCTACATTCACCAAGAGCTATCATTTCATTTAGTTTGTTCTTTTTAACGAAGAAAATAGAAAAGAACAGAGAGGAAACCTTGCAAAAGTTTCCATGTAGTAATATCACCAAATTGCAAAAAGCCCCCATACCTTCCTCTCTTTATCTATCTTATATGCCTCAAGAATATATATACTAATTTTTCAAATCAATAAGAAATTATAAAAATTCTATAGCAACATTCATGTGATGCAAATTGTAAGAGCCCCAATTTTACATTTCTCAAGTCCAATCAGTTAACATAATTGCAGAGAAGCTCTAGATTTAATAAAAAGCAGCAAAGTTTTACTTGGAAACACTTTGCTGCCTTTTGCAAATTATGAAGGGAAAGAAAGAAAAATTAAAGTAGAGAAGCTCTAGATATAATAAAATGCAGCATAGAACTAATTATTATAAAGGCTTATTAACTTAACAGTGTACAACATAGTAGATGGCTTTTGCAAATTATGAAGGGAATGAAAAAAAAAAATAAAGACTAAAGAAAACACAAGGAATGTAGCTCATAACTCATGGTAAGAGCTTCTCCAAACGAAAGGGTACCTGCGGTAAAGGCAGTTGCACAAGGATGCCATGAACAGAGGGGTCTTCATTAAATCTGGTAACGGACTCCACCACCTCCTCTGACGAGCATGAATCAGGCAATTGCGCCACTAAAGACCTCATTCCCACCTCATTGCATGCCTTTATTTTGTGCCTCACATAGCTCTCAGAGTCTCTCCTCTGGCCGACTAATATCACCGCCAATCCAGGGACCTCCCCATAAGAGCTTTTTAAATCCTGGATTTTTTTGGAAATTTCCGATCTTATTTCCTTGGCAATTGATGTACCATCAATAATAGTCGGCGGCGCATCATGGTTAACTACATGAATTTAAAAGCAAAGAATCAGAAGATCAAATCTTTATATAATTAAACAACAAGCACCCGAAAATAACATAACCCGCAAGGTGTTCGAGTAAAAGCCTCACTGAAAGCTCATCTAATAACAAATGCTCTAGTAAATGCACCATATCAATTACAGCGTTTGATGCTTCCTAGTTCAGTTCATGTCAATTAAATGATGAAGGAACAATTAGACCAATATTTGTAATTCAGCTCGCAAGGTGTTTGTGTAAATGCCCCGCCTAGAAACCTTTGGAACAAACAGTGAAGAACACGCGGGTGCTCAAAATTCATCACCTGATGTCGCGAGAGAAGGCACCGTACGGACAGAACCTAGTGGGGTCCAGATGTCGGGAAGGTCGGGACCTAGTATGCAGTCGTTGCTTCTCTTGACCTCGTCTGGCTTCTCGGCCTCACTGTCAGGTGTGGCATGGAATCGGCGAGAGAGGCGAGAGAAGAGAGCTGGAGCTGAATTCGGCGCCATTTTTCTCCTCTTTAGTAGAGAGGAGGTGAAGGCCATGGTGGCACCTCTCATCTCTCTCTGATTCTCTCCGACTCTCAAATCTCAATTCCTTTGTTGGAGGTTGCTTTTTCTTGGGCTGAGCCAAAGGTTTGATTTGGAAGGAAAGAGACGAGAAAGAACAAAATCATATACAATTAAATACACAAAATCTTGATGATATTATCATTATCTTGTATTTTTTTGAGCAATTTCGATAGTATTTTGAAATCATCAAACTCGTATTCAATTGGAATATCAATTAATTTGTTGTTAGATGCATTCCACCAGAAAGAGCTATTTGCATATAATATTTCATATATATATTTTTTTTAACTTAGGACAACAAATAAATTAAAGGGTAATTTTTTATTATATTTAGAGTAAATTTGTCTGTTTTGGTGACTGTTTCACTTGAAATGTTCACCTAATTTTTTTTTGTTTGAAAAAAATCAATTTTTCAGATGGATTTATATTTAAGAATATAAGCACTTGATGATATTTTCAAGATCATCTATTTGTTTTCTTTCTTTCTTTCTTTCTTTCTTTCTTTCTTTTTTTTAAATTTAGACACTGTGATGTAATCCAAATTGATGAGTAACATGTTAATTACTAGACATGTCAAAAGAGCATGCAAATTATTTAAATGCACTTATATAAGTTTACAAATTTGTTATGTAAATACATTACAAACTTATAATAAGTTTATCAATTTCAACAATTTGGACTCGTTATTGAAGCAAATTTAATAGATGTTGGAGTAAAACCCACACGCTATATATATAATTCGGTATCGACAACGGCAGCGAAGCAACATCCGCGCCTCTTTGAGATTGGAACGGAAGATGTGGTCGGCATGTCGGGGCCATCGAAGGTAAAAAAATACGTACGAGGAGAATCTAAAATCCGATAAAGAAGACATGACGAAATTTAAGTTGAAAGAAGCTAAACTCGCCACCGAAATCATGGCTAATATTCTAGCTTTTATCAATCAGAGATTTAAAAAAGTTTGAAAAAGAATGAATGTTGAGATTAAAATGAACTCTTATATTAAAAAAAAGAAAAAAAAAAGAAAAGAGAGATCTTGAGGAGGGAATTGAAGAATGTTTTTTTTTCTCTCTCTTTATTTTGTTGAATGGGACTTGACTATTTTGTATTTTGGTTTCAAGTACAATGCTCAATTTATTTTACCATGACATGATAAATAATGCCAACTTCTTTGTCAATATATGATTTAAGCTTATTATATTTATATTATTAGTGAGACTAATATTAAAAAGAAAAAAAGAGAAAAAAAAATAATGTTGGGCATTAATTTTATAACTCTTTGTTACAAATTTTTTTGGATTATTTTTGATGTGAAATTAATTGGTGAATGTTTTTTATAGTGTTTTAGGGGCATTTGTATTATTTCCGACGTGTTTGGATCAATGGCGTTTGTGCTCAATCAATGGATCTTTCGGTCTACATGGAACAGGTCTAGGAAGAAAAAAAGAAAAAGGAAAAATCTCCCTCTTCGTTCCCTTTCCATCGCGAGGCGGGAGTCGGAAACTAAAACCCTAAAGCGGGATAAACTATAACCTGGACCTGGTCTTTTTAGATGTGGTAAAACACCAGAGAGTAATGGTGAATTGAAAATTTCGATATCAGTTCGTCTTCCCAAAAGCATCGCTCCTTGATTTCGCCTAATAATGGAGGAACCTACAGTTGCTGACAGTGGTGCTTGTGCTCAATCAATGGAGAACTCCAGTTTGCTCTCTCTCTCTCTCTCTCTCCCCCCCCCCTCTCTCTGTCTCTTTCTCTATCCCCCTTCCAAAGTCTCGTCTCGTATATGTGAAAATTGTTAATTATATGAAAGGTTTTTCGTTATGTAAGGTATGCGAGTATTCATATCTAAAAGACGAGACCTTCGCATTTGGTGAGGTTTTGCCTCGATCTAGTATTAGAGCAGTATTCGATTCAGGATAGATAAATCTTAATTTTCTTCTTTTCTTTTCTTTTTTAAACAGATTATACAATAGAAAAGCTGACAGAAATGCTGCAGAGTGCAAGCATGGGTTTTGATGCATTAGTTTCCCTGATCAGAGAAGTTGAGCATTCGTTGCCGGTTAGTAGCGGCAGATTAGATTTATTGATCTATCTTGAATTCTTGATCCAATACTGAATTTTAATGACTAAATATGCTATCAAGATAGTTTATCAAGGCTACCTGACATGGCAAGTCTGAATCTTAATAATATAATTTAGTAAACCTCGTAGAAAAATGAAAGTCACTTCATTTTAGTACTTTGCTTAACTATTAGATATAATCAGAAAAATGAAAAATACATCAGCACAAAAGAGCACAAGTCAGATCCTTCTTATCTGCCGATTGGTACATAGAGAGCTACATACAATTCATCTCTCTTTACTGAAATTTTGGCTTCATGTGCAGAATGACATTGGAGCCATAGATCTAGTGTATGATAAATTTGTAGCTGAATTCCCCTTGTGTTATGCATTTTGGGTCAAGTATGGGACACATAAGTCACGCCTATGTGGACCGAATGAGGTAGTACAGGTGTATGAAAGAGCGGTACAAGCTGTGCCCTTCTCCGTGGATCTATGGTGTTATTATTGCACATTTGGTACTCTTGCATTTGAAGATCTGTCTGATGTCAGAAGGTAAAGGGCAAAAAGGCAATGCTTAACTTCATTCAAAGTCATGATTGTTACGCTCTTGTAGTCATGATTTGATCTATCACATTTTTATTTGGATAACTCCAGATTATTTGCGAGGGCCTTGTCTTTTGTTGGAAAGGATTATCGGTGCCACCAGATATGGGATAAGTACATAGAGTTTGAGTATTCTCATAAACAGTGGCATCAGCTTGCTAATATCTACATTAACATCCTCAAGTTCCCTACTAGGAAGTTACATGCATATTATGAGAGGTACATATCACTATATGTATACATTTCTTCTTTTGTTGGACCGGAAGGCTTTTGGAGTATTGTTTATATCCCATAACTTTAATGTATTTGCTAATGATGAGGATCTATTTTATTTGCTTAAGTAAATACCCAATATTTAATATTTGTTTGTTTACAACGTGCACTTTTGTGTCAAATAATGCTTAAGTAATGAAAAAATGACTGAATTGCTGCTAGCCTTTTCTTTTAAATTCAACAAAATTAATTCCAAAATGTATATCTACAAAAAAGGTTCAGTATAATTGGGGGAAAAATTGTTAATATTTACAAATACCTTAAAGGGAAGTTGGTTATTAGTTGCAAATATGAGAAATGTTGGTTTACGTCAAAATATTGGGCAATGTTTGCAAGATGCCTTTTTAAGATACCATTTATTTTATTTGTTTTCTAAAGGGCTTGTTTATTTTCAAACAAGTGATTCAGTTTTAAGAAGCTAGTCTCTCTGCTTGAAGAAGAAGCATCAATTCAAGGCATAGAACTTGTGTCGCTTTCAGCCTCAAACCAAGATGGAGAAAGAGTGAAAGACCTTGAGATTTCAGATATGTTGAGTGTAGTTCAAGGTTTTATGGATGCAAGCAATCACAAAGTGGATGTTGATGTGATAAAGAAGTATATGTGGGTTGGAGAGGAATTGTACAAGAGATCATGCGAAATTGAGAAGAATATCATTTGCTATGAGGACAATATAATAAGGCACTATTTTCATGTGAAGCAGCTTGATGATTCTCAGCTTGAGAATTGGCACCGGTATCTGGATTTTGTTGAGACACAAGGAGATTTTGATTGGGTATGAAACTCTCTATCGTGCATGCATGAATTTTAGGGTTAACTTCAATGATCCAATTATCCCTCTGAATGATGGTTATTTGCAGGTGAACATAGTATACTGCGACTATGCAACAACATCCTAGGAAGGGATGTATATAATCTATAATTTTCATTGTATATTCCTGGAAAGTCTTTTTCTCTGTATATTCTTTAATTTAAAGCAGTGGTTGTGCATTAGATATGACATCTAAATGATATGCATGTGATTACCTTTTGAAGGATTATTAATATTATCAAACTGCATATCTTTAACTTTAATAACCATCATTCAAAAAGTTGAATAACAAAAAATATCTTTAACTTTAATCAGAGAAGTTAACTATTTGATATGATATATACCATTTTATTTATGTGCATGTAAACAATTACTTTATTTTCCTCTTCACTTTGATGGGCACTGAGTGTTTACAAATAATGAATATAATAGTCCACATTAATGGATATTTATAGACCTTTTGATGGCCTAAAACTAAGCTGAAAATTGAAATCATTTGTATGTACATGGAGAAAGTGGTGCAGATTGTTATATATATATATGTTTTTCCTTTAGATTTTGTTATTAAGCGACTAAGAAATGGAAACATGTATCCTCCATAATTGTTTAGTTATTTCTAAATAACCATTGCTTCTCTTGTAAGGATCAGATTGCATTTTCCTTTTGTTGTTAGATGGTAAAGCTCTATGAGAGATGTTTGATTCCATGTGCAAACTACCCTGAGTTTTGGATTCGGTACATGGATCTTGTAGATGAACAAGGTGGCAAAGAAATTGCCCATTATACCCTCGCCCGTTCACCCCCATATTTCCAGAAGGTAATTCTTGTTTTCTGGAAGTATATAAATATTATTTGCAAGAGGGTTAATTTTTCTGGCTTGTGTTGAATTGAGGTTGAGTAGGTAGGTATTAGGTTTAGTTTCGGAATTAAGCATTAATATGTTACCAAACACTATACAAGGGATTTTGTTGAAACATCAATTGGCACTGTATCAATACAAAATAGGCATGCCGATGTGGCATATATTTGTGTTACCTGCTGTAAGATAATCAGGTGAGTAACTATGCAACATTCCTCATACTTTTTTAATACTAACTTCATTAGTAATATCTAATTATGTGAACCAGTTGCATCATTAAACCTCCCAACTCTACCAATCTTCCCCCCTAATTAAACTTTTAAATAGGTGCTGTGTGAAGTATCAAACTGTCCTTTGTACCATCCTTTTTGTCAAATTAGTTTTAAGCTTTTCTCTTTTGAATGATGGATTGTTTTTTGTGAATTCTCATTTTGAGATAGAAAGTGCCATCATATCGTATGTACTGTGCAATGATGAAAGAGAAGTTGGGAGATTCACTGAGTGCTTGCTCGTTACTTCCTCATGATTTCAGCCATTTTTCTTCTAATTATATTAAAGATATTTACAGGAAGGCTAATTTTGAAAAACGCAAGGTAGGATGTAATTCAAGCTAAAACTTATTCAATTTTGTTTTGATTCGACCAAGCCGTAAAGATGTTTTCATGCCTTCTGTTACTGTACCAACAACTTATTTTTATTTTTTCTTTGCTGTTTTATATTCTGTTCCTTTTGTTTTCTTTTACTTATTTTCATTATCCTTTTTGATATCAGGGAAATATCAAGGGTGCTTTCAAGTTATATGAGAATGAAATTGAATCTGCTGTAGAGAAAAAGAATGTCGAAGTTGCATCAAGTCTTTACATTAACTTTGCACAATTCACATTTGCGGTATGCTGCAAGAAAATATTTAATTATGAGGATTCAAATGCGTTGAAAACTGTATGACCCAATCATGTCTCCACATTGGAAAAATAAACTAATTAAAATTGAAAACGCAAATCATAAAAAAATCAGAGGTATGATCTGAATACATGCATGTGAAAGAATCATTATATTTGGATTTCTTTTGGCCTAGAAAGAGGCCAGAGAAAAAAAAGAATCAATGTATCAGAATTGTCCCTGTCGTCTACTTCGATAAACCATTTGATTTTCTGATATTGACTGACATTTGAGGCAGATATTATTTTAATTAATTCCCTTATTAATTAGTCCATTGGAAATCTGCTGTTTTACTACTTGAATTAATTACATGCAATTTTTGTTTTTATAGGCAACTAGTAACAGGGATGCAGCTAGAGAAGTCTTCGTCAAGGGGATTAAACAAATGCCATGCAAATCTCTACTCAAAGTTCTGTATAGCATTTTTTTTCCCCAAGTCATAAATTATTAATCTTATTAAATCTATAATATTATCTAAGTAATGATAATGATTATCTGTGAAACTTTTAGGGGTTGATCCAATTTGAGATGATCCACGGTGGGGCCAGTCAGATACCGACTGTAGACTCAATAATATCCAATGTGATAGAACCTCGAACTGATGGATCTGCACCTTTATGCTATGAAGAACGTGAAGAGATCTCTATGTTGTTTTTTGATGTGAGTAGCCTCTTCTTAATTGTGCAATTACCTGCTTATTCTTTTGTTTAAACAAGAATTGAGATACTCTTATTTTTGTGTACAGTTTGTCGACCTTTATGGAAAAACCTCACAGATCAAGAAGATGTGGGCTCGCCACTGCATACTTTTTCCGATGGAATCACGAAATGTATTTCCACTCGCTGATTCTACCAGCAATAAAAGAGCAAAGTTGGAGAGAAATATGACAGACAGCTGTTCCTCTCCAAATAAAACTTCTCCATATTCAGATGAGGCAATATTAAGAGAAAAGGAGGTAATTTTGCAACGAAATTCTGAACCAATGGTACTGATGGAGGCCGAGCAAGAAGGGCGGGCTGAAGAAGGTGCAGAGTCACTTAATGAAAGTTCAGTCGGGGTAACTCAATGTCCAGAATCTAAAACCAATCCTACCGTTCCTGCACCTGATAATAATCCCAATATCAATAATAATATCGATCATAGTAGTGATGTTGAGAAAACTGACCTAGTAAGAGCAAATAGCGAACCTGAAACTATAGACCACAAACCTGAAAGGTCATTACAAATAAGTCCTCTTACAGTCTCAACTGAGGCTTCTGGGATGAGTGAACGAGCCGAAATGCCAATTCAGTTGGAATTGGATCCTGGTCAATCTTCGACCTTTTCGGGTCCAAGCCCAATTAGACCTGCTAGCCCAACTAAAGGTGAACACTCCAAGTCAGAAATGGAATCAGGTCAAGACCTACCCATTTCTAATCCACACCCAGCCAGATCTAATAACCTGGTGCAGACTTCACAACTGCAAGAGACAAGTCAATATAAGATGGCTTTATCTCAGCCACATCAGATGTTTCCTACAGGAGCCTTGGCACAATCTTTGGTTAGTGCTTTGTGCATTTTGCACCTTAAACCTTGTTGTTCTTCAATTTCGAAGTATATCGGCGACACATGCTTGTGCTAATATACAGATGGTTATCATGATGGATGATACCGGACCTTAGTGGTACCTACAGCTACATACTTTTGGCATATCTCTAACTGTAAAAGTTCATGTATTGTCTAACAGATGAGGGTTGATTTAATAAAAAAGCTCCCTTATGTTGACTGCATTAAACAGAAGTTATCATCCACTTTGTTTAATTACTTTTCTAAGACCAGTTAATGCTCATGCTAGTAATAGGTGTTCCCAATTTTCAAATACTAGCAATCAATGGCTTCTTTTCACCTCAGTTTGTTTATTGTTTTGGTTAAAATCCCTATCTCATATAAATTGACGTCAGTTGAACTAACAAAATACCAAACTATAGGATGGAGGCGCACAATCAGGACAAGTGCGCCCATCTCAGATGTGGCAATACGACCAGCATCAATTACAGCAGATGTACTATTACCTGCAGTTGCAACAACAGCAGTTACAGCAACAGGTGTTACAGCAAAACCAGTTGCAGTCGAGCCTTTGCTTGCCTAACAACTCTTTGCAGGAGAAACAACAGCAGTTGCAGCAGCAGATGATGTATTACCAGCAGATGTACCAGATGTACTTGCAGCAGTCCATGCAAGCTCAGCAGCACCAGCAGCAGCATTGGTTCCAATTTCAGCAACAGCAGATGGCACTGGGCAACGCACCTTACTCTCAGGTCTCCAGTTTTTGTTCTTTTTTTCTTTTGGTTTGTTGAATTAATTTTTTTATTTTTTATTTTGTTCCTTGTTAAACAATTTTGTTGTGCTTGTATTAACAGAAGATGATGTCCGGCCAATTTGCAAACAACCAGCAATCTGACCAAGAAAAGGAGATCCCTCAGGTTTCTGTTTACATATTTTTTTTATTATTAATTTATTTTAATTGAACATTCATATTCATGGACTATGACAGGAGTCTTTTTTTTTTTTGACTGATTTAGGATAAATACATCTTTTTGTATATCTCAATGTAAATAAACATTTGAATCTTACGTTCGTCCAATTGTTTGCAGGATAAAGAGAAGTCAGGGTCTTCGCATCCATCACCTCCTATCAAATAAACTTTGTTTTGAATTGGATTTTTTGTGCAATGGCTGCTTTTACCCCCCCTAATATAGCTTAACTGGAATTTGATGAAACACTCGTGTTGGAGGTGATTTAACAAAGTTGAAATATTTTCTTCCTGGAGATGCAACAATGTGCATAGTGTTGTTCAGAAAGTTCTGTCAATTTGCTTTTGATTTTGAGTTGAATTTCATTTTATACCTGGTAACTAGTGAAGACTCAAAAATTTATTATGCGTCGGATTAGTGATTATAACATGGACTTCACAATTAGCAAGTCTAATCAAATGCTTTCCGATCAAGACATCAAAGTATCTTCGTATTTAATTTTACATGATTAGTGATTATAACAAATTTTAAATTGGACATTCACTACCAGACGATTTCAATCTACTATGTTTGATATCGTAGGCATCTTTGAAACAGAGATATCAAGATTTCATTTGATTTTGCATGTTATACCAGAAAATCAGATTTGGAGAACAATTACAGTAAGCACCAAAGCAAGAAGGTTGACAAGGCAGTTGATTAAGAGATTCAAAACTGGTCAAATTCTACTAGAAAGAATAATTTATACCTGGCTTTTATTAACGCCAACAAAACATTTGCCATAGCATGGCGAGTCGAAAGAAGAAAGATCAAAACAATGCTCCTTGTGAATTTTCAGGAGCAAAAAATCTCAAAATGGCTCTTTATTTTGACGCCAAAAAATATCAAATGTTCCTAGAGAAAGAATGTTATTAATTAGTCGGTGGGGCCAATCATTTTCTCTGGCACAACGTATTGGTGGAATTCTTCTTCTGTCAATACTTCCAAATTTAATGCAGCTTCCTGAAAATTAATTAAAACAAAAGATCGAATAATTCTTGTTCATTTGCAGCACAAGACAATGGCAAAAGAAGATCTGGATATTAGCCTTTGATTGGAAAAAGCCTTTTTAAAACAAGAAAGAACAAGATTTTTCTGGTCAATGATAACAATTTAATTCCGAAGAATATAAACGTGGTGACTATGAAGTTAAGCCTTATTATTCCTACATCAAGACAAGACACTTCGGTGCAACCACAAAGTACTGGGAAAGGGCTTTTCTGAAATAAAACAAGTAAAACATACCTTAAGAGTGGTTCCTTCTTTATGCGCTTTCTTAGCTACAGCTGCAGCATTATCATATCCGATTTTCTGAAATAATAAAAATTATGATCAGTCAAAAAATGCAATAACAAAGATTTTGAAATAAAACAGTAAAAGACAAACATCAAAATATATAGATCGAGTACTTACAGGGTTCAAAGCTGTCACAAGCATCAATGACTATACATGACAAAACAACGATTAAACTCGTCAATTGTTATTCAACACTCAAAAAACAAAAGAAAATACACAAAAACACATGCTGTATAGCAAAACTCACCTCATGTAACAATTTAGAAATTCTGGCATGGTTAGCTTGGATGCCCCTTACACAGTTCTTCTCAAAAGAGGCAGATGCATCTGCCAATAAACGCACAGACTGTCCAACAAATAGTAACAATTTATGCAAGACATAAGATTAGACAGCTAACAGAGAAGCTTTTTGAGTATCAAGTTACAAAAATTCTATAAAAGATGTTTTGATGTTGAGAGGAATCTTACTTGAAGAAGAGCACTTGCTATCACAGGCTTGTACACATTCAATTCAAAATGACCGTTTGAGCCACTTATTGTGATGGTTACATCATTACCCATCACCTGAAGAAATCAGAGAGTAAAGGTCAATATGATAATCCAAGGGAATAGGTTGCACTATTATAAAGTAGGTGGCACAAACACAAAAGAGGATAAATATAATACTCAGATTGTTTCAATAGTACTGGTAAGACTGCAGTACAAAGATCAAAGGTATGCATATGCATTTAATTAATTAATTTATTTACTGTCTGAGATATCCTTCTTTTCTTTTGTCGTATACTGAAGTCTGAGATTAGAAAGGATTGCTGACCTGAGCACAAACCATGGTGAGAGCTTCACATTGGGTGGGATTAACCTTTCCCTGTAAAAGAAAATAAATAAGAGAGAAGAAAATGATACCCACAGGGGCAAGGTTCGGTACCTAATCTAAGAACACAGAAAATTAGGAGGGGTAAGGATGAGGATAATTTACAGGCATGATGCTGCTTCCCGGTTCATTTTCTGGCAGGATAAGCTCTCCAAGTCCACAGCGGGGCCCACTATGTCAGTGAGGTACACAAATTTAGCAACAAAATAATTAAATAAACCAAACAAATCATATTAAAAATGATTCATTAAAATTTAATGAATTCTTTTTTGGTGAAAAATATCTACAATAGGTCATTAGTTTGGTGCAACAAGTGCATATTTTTCAAAGATTTATGTGTCTGCCAGGTCACCAGATGGATCATCAAATTCTTGCAATTTAATAAACTTCTTTTGGGAAATTTTAGAAGATGTCATTGCTCAGTCCAACAAGAGGCTTAATGATTTTCGTATTTAAACAGATTCATTTCATAATTTCAGCCAAGTATATGAGATGCCTTTTAAGTACAAATGTATTACCTCCCCAGAAAGCGTATGTCATTAGCAATCTTCATAAGAGAGGCCGAAACTGTCTTTAGTGCGCCACTCGTCTCAACAAATGCATCATGTGCCGCCTATTGGGTGGAGGGAGGGGAAGAAGGGTTAAACTTCTACAAAAATGTATAACCAATATAATTTACTTGAAAAAAATGCTGCCAGTTCAAAACCAATACTGGACAAGAATTTCATTTCGCTTCTGCTTCTATCTATTCAGAATTCAGATTGGCATGTACTGGTTCTGTGACCCTTTGTTTCAACAAATTGTAAAAACACTAACCAATGCTTCAAACTTGTTCTCAGCTGTCACAAAAGGTAGGTTCGTCTCTTCAGCCACTGCATTAGCAATTTTCACATCAAATCTGAAATAGTTTTAACAAAAAGAAAAAAAGGTTCAGCTAATTTCCGATAAGTTAATCAAAAAAGAAATTGGCTAAGATGTTATATGAGAGGTAAACAACTGTTTATAAATCATAAAAAAGGTGTGAATTGCATGAGTACCCCTTTTCGGTGTTCAAGCCAGTACCAACAGCAGTGCCACCTTGCGCAAGCTGTTTAGTGTGACAAGTTCAATTAATTGGGAGCACCATAATTTTTTTTTCCATGAATCAGAAAAGAATTAACAATAAAGATTTTACCTGGTACATGTGAGGTAAGGTACCCACAACTCGTTCGATGCCATACTTCACCTAAACATTTAGTAATGCATTTATCAAATCGTATAAATAATATCTAATTAAACAGGAAAAGTATTACTGCAACTGCAAGAAAATAAATTTCAAACAGTAGGCCCACAATTAGAAAAAAAGAAAAAAAAAAAAGGAAAATAACCTGAGTTGTATAGCCGCTGAATTCTTGGCCAAGTGTGAGAGGAGTTGCATCTTGAGTATGTGTGCGCCCAATCTTTATTATATCTTTGAACTCGACAGACTATAAAGTCACAAATAGTTAAAAACAAATGTTAGTTAATTCCTCAAAAATATATAATCTGTAATAATAATATGAAAGTTTTACAGAAAAGGATCCTTCTCCCTATGTCAACTCATATTCTAATTAGAAATTACAGAACTTGAATTGCTCAGGATAATGAGCACATTATATTGAAAGAGAGTTTGCCTTTGAATGAAGCGACTCATGCAATGTCTTCAAACTTGGAATTAGCCGTGAGTTAATCTCTGTGGCAGCAGCTATGTGCATTACCTGATAGTATCCAGAACCAAATAACACATCAGAAGATAAGTAGAAGACGAGCTAATCTTTTTTAAAAAGATACTTTTTAAAGAATGCACAAATCTCAAGGGAATTGAAAGCTCACAGTTGGGAAGGTATCATTCGAAGACTGTGATCTGTTTACATGGTCATTTGGGTGTACACACTTCTCACCACGCTTGTGCCCTAGAATTTCAGCCGCTCGGTTTGCTATCACCTATTTTAAGGAAAACAATAAATATATTTAAGAAATACAATAAAAAATTGCACAAAAGTAATAATGAAAGACCAGTTTAAAAAGATTATAAGCAATTTTCCTGTTTCACAAAATGAAGGCCAAATTCAGACTGAGATTGCACCCTAGCCAAATTTTCAAAAAAACCCAAATCCCTAGCCCCTGAACTGTTCCAACTGATTTCTAAACTTACAAGCAGTCAGCTAGCCTAATTCCTCATAAACAAGATTAAATATAAAAGCTGAAGCATGAAAAAGAGAAGAAACCTCATTGGCATTCATGTTGCTCTGGGTCCCGCTGCCAGTTTGCCATATGACAAGTGGGAAATGGTCATTCAATTTCCCATCCGCTACCTCTTGAGCTGCTTGCATTATGGCCTTTGCTATTGTCGGGTCCAGCCCGTACTCCATGTTCACCTATGTATGGCATTTGCCAATAATTAAGAAGAATGAATCTCTTATTTAGAAATATTTCAGTCAAAAAGAAGTAAATTGAAGAATTAACTGAGTAGAACTGGCATGGGTATGGAATCAAAACATACTTCTCCTATTAAAGGGATTTCAAAAGTTATCTGTATTTTATTTGATCTAAACTAGTGCTAATATTGATTTAAATGAAATTTAAAGAAATGTTCAACCACAGGGGAAAACAGGAGATAATTTCAGATAAAGCCCGCACCCCTACAAAAGCAGAACTATGTTATATGGTCCTTCTAAAACATCAGAGTTGTCTGCATACCATACTTGCATACTCTCAGTTTACATCTTACCTGTAAGAAATATCCAAGAATAACCCAAATTTTTCCTCGCAAGATAATCAGTCAGTTAGCTGCAAATAATTTACCTGTGAATGGGGGAAACTTTTTCCTTTCATGGTTTTCATGTTTTGCAGATTTAAATTGGGTTATTATGCTATTATATTTTATTCTAGGTGTATGCTTGATATTTGACATCTTGCAAGGGGCACAAACACACACACACAGAACTACCCCCAACAAATGAAAAAAAAAAGAAAGAGAAATATGGACAACTAAAACCCTAGACCAACTCAGAGAAAGAGAATAGAAGAGGTACCTTAGCAGCACATTTCTTGATCACACCAAATGCACGAATGATGGGCTCCGGCATGCGTTCGCTCTCCCCACCAATCTCGAAATTCTGCAACGATCTCTGCGTCTGAGCTCCCCACAACCTATTTCGCACGTCCAAGACAAGATGGATGAAGGTACAACATAAAATAACAAACAAGCTGAAAAGAAACGAATTCATAATAAACTAATCGCAAATGTGCAGGAAGAAGGAAGAGCAGAGAGAAGCTGACTGACTTATTGGAGGGAACGCGGATGGGGCCGAAAGTGTCGCGCTCTTCTCTGAACCCGGTCGAAATGGACCGGATCAGTGCTGATCGGAGCACGGCGGCGGCGGCGGATGAGGGATCGGATCGGCTTGCGAATCGCCTTGACGCGCTGAGTAGCATCGCCATTAGAGGCTGGATGGATACTGTGCGAGAGCAAAGAGAGAGAGAGAGAGATGGCGCAGGGCTCAAAAGGAAGAATAGAATGATGACGAGTCGTTTTACTTATAGGAAGACTTTTTTATAAGGGGGGAATTGTAAAAGGTCTGGCACTTTTATTTTCTCAACTTTTGTCATCATCTATTCTAATATTCTCTTTTTTAAATATAAGATTTAGCTCTATATTTATTTATTTTTTAAAATATTTTTTACGAGATTTAAATTTATATTTTTTTTAAAAAAATGAGGCCTATCATCATTATGTTAAGTCTATAATTTTCTATTCTAATATTCTATTCTGATTATTTTTTATCTGTGTTTATTTATTTAAATAAAAAATTTAAAACATTTGTGAAAGAAATGAAAATTTTTCTTTGGTGTGTAAACAAGTTTGGTACAAGAATTTCACTTTATTGTAGTAGTTGGTCCTCGTTTAGGCCTAATTTGGGGGTAATGTAGTTGATAGTATATTCTAAGATCGTGTCATAAGACTTTTATAATTGTATCTCTCAGTATAGGGTTTAGGGTTTAGTTTCACTCACTAATACTAATAACAATAACAATCATAACAATCATAATCATAATAATCATAATAATCATAATAATAATAATAATCATAATAATAATCATAATAATCAATATCATAACATGAATACTTTAAGGTGTTAACCTCTGTATCTAGAATTGGTATCTGTGTAATTATTTTATCTACGTTTTAATTTTGATTCCAATCATCCAGACTTCAATTCCAAACTATTATTGAATTCATTCCGATTAGATAAACTCTGTTTTGTACTTTACTTTATAATACCAAGTACAATTTTTTTTTCCATTTTTGTTATGGGATGGGGTATGCCTTTCATTATATATACCTATTGTATTACTTTTTTGAAAAAAAAAGCACTAATCGAGCAAAGATATATAACATGAAGTTATATGTAATATGCAGAAAAAAAGTTGTGAGTTGTCCTTTTCCTAATATGATGCAATCATACAATTTAAACTATGTTAAAGAAAAATCATTACATTGAGAACTATATGTTAGAATCTTGACCATGATCCTCTAGTGAATCCTTGATCTGAATTAAAATTATCTTGATTCATGTTATCGGTCTTCTGGAGAGACACAACCTCGTTGATCATCGGATTCTTTAAGCCTTCGCGGTGATCTTTCTCTTATCCGATGGAGAGATGAAGAGAATCGGTACCGACGATTTTTTTCTCTTTTCAGAAAACCCGAATATTGAGAGAGAGGATTTTTGTTGGTTTCTTCTTTTTAGAAGATAATGGAGAGATGACGGTTCTGAAATATATAATGGGTACCAATAACCGAAAGGAAACCAACAGTTATGCCTTAGCGATCCATACTAGACCCAATTTCTCTCTTAATGGGTTTACTGTCATAATCAGAAAACTGTCTATTAGTTGTATTCTCCAGAAGCCAATAACATAATTGTATTATTATCAAATTTTATATAATTCAAACCATCACTAAATCATAAAGTTATTAATACGCATTCTACACATTAAAACCCCCACTTTTTATGACACATATTGAAATTCGATAAACAATACTTAATTTGAACACTTCATAACGGGTTTAATTAGATATTCGACAGTCTATTATTTAATATATATTTATATTACATATAAGCTCATATAGTTTGTAATTAATAGAAATTAATTCCAACACTATATATTTATAATTTAGTGAAAGAAAATCTTTTAAGGAGAACTGTTTACATTAATCAGTTTTAGGATGACAAGCAATGTGGCCTGGTGGCTATCAATTTCTTTTTTCTTTTTCTTAATTAAAGAAGAAAATATGACTATATGAGATGATGATCTTCTTACTTTGCTACAATCAGCTTTGCAATCTTCCATACAATACGCCCTTGTCGCCGTATATGAAGCATCGCACCGTAGTACCTCCACCATGTGCAATGTTAGTTTCATCCACACACCTATAACAATCAGCAAAGCCAAGCAGTCAAAATTGCACACACAAAAAAAAAAAAAAATCTACATATGAATCATAGACTTTGACAGTACTGCATAGCTAAATATTAAATTATGAGTCCGAAATAATTGCCAGCTTTGATATGCTTCCAAGTACGGATTTGCAGTAGCTTGCGGTTTAATTCCTTTTTATTGTTTTTTTTTTTGTGGTTTGTGACAACAGTTGTAATTCAGATGCAAACCAAACTTCTAAAAGGGTGCAGTCAAGAAAAATAAAACCCAACGAGCTAACCAAGCAGTGTATTTGTTAATAATAAATGTATATATTACCTAAATTGATCAGCATATGGTCTCTAGGTTCCTTCAGTGACTCGGCCCCTTAAAGATTGACTGCTCCCGGATAACATGGCTGTTGCAGCAAACGGTCAGCTTAGAGCCGACAATTCCGAAATCAAGGTATCACTTCAGGGCTGACCTCACTCCTTAATTCTTTGACAATGTGCGTCCTTTGTCTTTGTGGAATCTTGTTGCTATTATACACCACTTTTCTGCTGCATTTATAGATGGAACTGTTGCTGATGGATTAAGTGGATTCATCTCATCCCAAATACTGTGTCATTATAAAATTGTCATCTCCTAGTAAAAAGAACATTACATTTGGTCAGCCAAGTAAAGATAACAAAATCACTGAATAAAGGGTTCACAACCAAATTATTTGCACATTTTTCTTAATTTAATTTCGTAGGAGATGATAGATGAAAAGGTCATCTAAAAATTTTAACTGATAGTTAGATACCTTTATTTATCTATTTTTATCATAACAACATATTATTGACCTTCCAAATTCCGAATCTGAAGCGCTATGCCAATTCGAAACCTGAGAAAATTGGAGAATCGGGAACATATAATTCTTTATCCAAGTTTATTTTTGAAACACATAATAACTACAAATGAAAAGTTTGTCAGATAAGAGTAAAGTAACAAACTGTAGTTGCTCATGTAAATTGTATACCTGAACCAGAGAATCAATGCTAGCTTGAACTCCATTGATAATCTCCTAAAAAGAGTTGTATATCTGAAGTATCTTTAGTAGATATGTTTTTCTCATAATCCATCAACCAATGAAACCCCACCAATTGTACAAATTCAAACATGAGCCTCCCTTATATACAGAGTAGCTCTTTTGTCAAAATTAATAAATCAAGGAAGATTTTGGTCCTATCAAAATTAATACATGTTCCAACTGAGCCCTTGAATTTTCTTTATTTGACCGGAAACCCAGACCAATTCTACTTAGTTCAATCAAACCTTGCAGGAAATTGCGACATTTAAGCCTTTTAACAATACAATTGATTTTCATTTTCTTACTGCTTAATTTCAAAATCTTCATAAACTTATCACCAATAATCCCCGCAAGAACAAGAACCGCCACTGAAATGGTGGAATCGATTCGAATCCCTCAAAATAATCAACCTATTTTCAATCTTAGAAACATATTTTATCGCATTATGGCAATCTTCACAGACCCTTAGGTTCTTTATAACCCTAATCGGCCTGCCCAGAGGCACATTTAATATCCCAAATGCTACTGCTAATCTCTCACTATGGTACCTCAGCATGTGCACCTTCTCTTCTTCTTCTATATCATGCAATACCATTTCAGTAGCCGATACATAACCGGCTTTTTTCAATTTCAAATCTAACTCCTCCAAAAACTGATAAATTCTCTCTTTTTCAGGATGAGATAAATCGCCAACTGAAAATGTGTGCAACTTATTGTTTACCTCTATCCAGCTAAAACCTGGCATCTTTCTAACTCTTCTTTCTCCCATCAAATCCCTAGTGTTTTGCACATCGCTCCACTTACCATAACTTGCATATATGTTAGAGAGAAGCACGTACATGCCTGAATTATTTGGTTCAAGCTCCAAAATTTTTTCAGCAGCCCATTTACCAATTTCTGGTTCACGGTGAACCCGGCTCGCACCGAGTAAAGCACCCCATGTGGTGGGATCTGGCTCAAATGGCATATCTTCTACAAGGGCTCGGGCTTCTTTCAAACGTCCGGCTCGACCCAGTAGGTCTATCACACAAGTGTAGTGTGCTGGTTTAGGAGTTATGCCGTAGACTTGCTCCATGGTGTGGAAAAGAGAGAGGCCTTTGTCTACTAAGCCTGTGTGGCTACATGCTGACAAAACCCCAACCTGTACAAGGATGAAATGAATGTAATTTCAGTTGTGTGTTTGAAACCTATACTACATCAGAGAGCAATATCTTAGGTAAATAATTAAATAGCAATTTTTTTAGATGTGCATTAGATGCACCCCTTTGAACTATACTGGACCTGTAACAGTCCACTAATTCTACAAAATCAATGAAACAAAAAAGGATTTTTGCAACATACAAAGCCATTGGCTTTTGTCGGATAGTTGGAATATAACCCACTATATACAGACCAGATGTCCAGAGGTAAGCTCTTTCTTTATCTTAAGTCAAATTGAGATAAAATGAAACAAAATGAATATGACATCTGTAAATTATGATCATTGATTGATTTAGGATGATTTAAACACTGTTGCAACTTAACATCCTAATAAGAATATAGATTGTATATGTTTGACCACTGTCCATTCAGTATGTGCTCCTTGTTCACTCTAATATGAACTCAAATTGCTTTTATACCAAGGTCCATGCAAACTTGAAAACTACCATCAGTATCAGTTGGCTTGAATTGGCTCAAGGCTTGCAATAAAAAGAGAGCTTAATATGGGCAAAGGCAAACGTCTCAAGAGGTTGTTGCAATATGAATTCTCCCATCATCACATCCAATGGTTTGATACAATATACAAAACAACGTTGCAATTACACAAATTAAGAAATTAAGAAATGTTGAGCATTTTGCAAGCAAGGAGGGATCTAACGACAAAATTTCTGGTGCCAAATCAGTGCCAACAAAATTAGACCTTAAATAACCATTTTTAATCTTTCAAATAAGAAACTAATTCGTTGGATAATTCATACAAATCATACTACATAAACAAAATTATTACATCATTTCAGCTTAATTCAGTATGCATCAAGACCTAACAATATCAACGGACCAAATTTTGGCAATTTTTTCTCTTTGATGGCTATTGAAATGAAGTCAAATTGTGTAATAGTTTATCTCTAATGGTTGGCATGAATTTAAAAAATTGCATTTTTTGGCACCAATGACTATTGGCTGCAAGACAATTCAGGAAGGAAAGAACAATAATTCATACCAAGGTAATATCATCTGGTCTGATCTGAGTTTGCTTCACCAACTCAAAAATCTCCCATGCCTTCAACCCAAACCCATGCCTGGCATAACCAGAAATCATGGTATTCCAAGAAGCTGTATCTTTCTCATGCATTTCATCAAAAACCTTGTGCGCATCCTCCATGGACCCACATTTAAAGTACAATGCTAGCAGTGCATTTCCTACAAAGCACCCCATTCCATACCCAGCCTTGAATAACTGTGCATGCAACTGGGTTCCACATTCCAATGTTGCCATGTCAGCACATGTACTGAGTAAACATGCAAATGCAGAGCGATTTGCTTTCGTGCCCCTCCTAGACATTTCTATGAACAGGTGGAGGGCTTCCTCACTCAAACCAACCTACACAAACACATATATCTGTTAGCATTTCAAATCATGAAGGGGCAGGAAACGGCATGTTAGCTTTTATGAACTTCATGTTAAAAAATTACAAAGCAACCTGAGTATATGCTGTCAGCATAGCAGACAAAGACACAGGATCTCTGTGGGGCATTTTTTCAAACATTTGTCGGGCCTCCTTAATCATCCCAGCATTTGCATAAGCTGTCAGCATTGTATTCCATGTTACTTCGTCCCTGCAAATTTAATAATGATTAATCAGAAACTCGCACAAACTAACATATACATAAAATAGACGCAAAGTTATACATCTTAAATTCATGATAAAGTTGTGACCATACAGCCATATATTCGTTATTGAAACCTAATCATGTAACATTCAGACAACAATAGCCTCTGCTAGCTCAAAAGAAGATAAGTCAATTTAGTTCCTAACCAGTATAACTAATGATTGTTTATTTTTTTATCTAACCAGTATAACAACAACGATTGTTTATTTGTTTATCTTGTGTCACTCATTAAAGATGGTACTTCAAACTCTATGTACCTACAGGGCATCTGATCAAATAACTTCTTTGCCTCATTAAATCTTCTATTCTGTACATATGCTGCAACCATGGCGTTCCATGTAACAACATTTCTCTCTGGCATTTTTTCAAAAATACCTCTAGCTTCTTCCACATTTCCATTCTTTGCATAGCCAGAAACAACTGCAGTCCAAGTAAAAACATCCTTGTCTAGTGGCATTATATCAAGCAGTCTCCTAGCCTCTGTCATGTTCCCACTCTGAGCATATCCACTAATCATAGTATTCCAAGAAACATTATCTTTCTCCGGCATTTTATTAAAGAGCTTCTGTGCATCACCCATTTGCTTCCTTTGCACATACCCGCCAATTATAGCATTCCATGAGACGACATCCCAATTAGGTTTAGATTCAAACAGCTCTTTCGCAAGTTCAAATCTCCCATTTTGTACATAGGCAGCCAGAAGCCCGTTCCAAGATATATTGTTTCTGACTGGGGCTCGGTCAAAGAGCTCCTTGGCTTGGTCAACCAACCCATGCCGTGCATAGGCTGATATCATTGTATTGTACGAAACCTCGTCTTTAACAGGCATTTCGTCAAACAGCTTACGAGCAGTCCTGAGATCGCCATCGCAGACATGACAATGGAGCATGGTGTTATAAGAGATGATGTCACGTGATGTCATTCCAGAGAACAGCGATACTGCATGTGCGTACTGAGAGTTCAACACGTAGCCGGAGAGCATGGTGTTGTAAGAGGAAACAGTTCTCTTAGGCATTTGATCGAACAGTTGCTGTGCGTGTCCCACGTGGCCCTGGCGCATCTGGCAAGCGATGGCCTTGTTCCACTCTATGACCTGTGGGTCCCAAGTAAGTGCGCCCCTCTGAGCTCTGCTCTTGTCGTTCTCAGGTTTTCTTTTCTTGCCATTCTTCTTTGGTATAGCTTTGCCTTCGTCGATGGTGCTCTGACGATTTGGGAAAGACCGGGAGCTGGAACGGAGAAAACGCGAGAAGCGCATGGCAGTGACCAGCGTTGGTTCCTCAAATTAGAGAACTTGCACATCTATTATTACATATATAATTTCCGACAAATCTTTTACTAATATATATAAATAATAAAGGTACAGGTTTTCTCTACAATTCTCATATCAGCTTTCGATTGAGAAATAAGCACGTTATCACCACCGTTTACAATTGATCACACGGTTGAGAAAAAGGCGGGGTCTATATAATACGACCATGAACTAGGTCTATGTGCGGAACAGTTAGCATCAGTATTACTCGCTTAGAAAGATATTAATTTTGTAGTGATCTATTTCCTAGTCTATTGTGTCCTACTATGCACTTAGTCCATACTTCTAATTTTCGACAAAACTATTTTTATGCTTCAAAATGGACACCTCCAGTTTCTCTTTTCGCTCTTGCGCTCTCTGATTTCGTTCAATTGGAGCGTGGAGAACTGGAGGCTAGAATGCTGAAGAAATGGAGAAAAATCAACTTTGCATATAGGTCCCTTTAATTTTAAATATAGCTAAGAATGGAGGATAACACCTATTAAACTTTAGATAGTTATATTTTGTAAGGAATATATGCTATAAAATAGCTTATATTTATAGAACTCACTACTTTGAGTAAACTCTGCCTTATATTAACTAAAATGCAACATTATTTTAATCTAATATATACAAAAAAATTAATAAAGCTAATAACGGTGATGCAATTGTAAAGGATGAGCAAATCCCATTCTATTATGCTAAGAGTTAACTAAAATTTTAATTGGTTTAGATTTTTTGATATATTAATTCCAAAATCTAATAGGTTTCTTATAAATAGAAAAAAATATAAATATATAAATATGCAATTTTCGTTTTTACCTCTAAATTGTAATTATAAATATAAATATTCGTAAACATGCAGTAAGAAAAAGAGTGGGGATATTTTGACAACTATTACTTTGACAATCTTGACAATGATTTTTTAAAAAAAATCAAAATAATTTTTAAAAACTTTTAAAAATGAAAAAAATATTTATCGAAATATTCTTGAAGTTATAGATTGATTGTATTTCAAATTTTATGTAATTTAAGTATCAATTGATATTCCATTAAAAACATTAAATATAAACTGTCGAAAATTTCACCTAATTTTGTTGATCTTTGATGATGTATAGCTGACACTTTTTTTCAATAAAAGGCATTAAGTGCCCGTTTCATTGAACTGAAATTGATAGATTACATTGGATGAAAACAAAACAAAAAATAAAGTGACCAAGAACGATATCTAATAAATGATACTTAAATTATATGAAATTTAAAACACAATCAATCTATAAGTTCAAAAATATATATATAAACTTTGTTCCATTTTTAAATTTTTTTTATAATTATTTGAAAATCCATTATAATGATCGTCAAATAAATAGTTGTTAATAGATCCCCTCCCTACAATAAATATGGATTCATAATTTAAATCACAAAATTTGTTAAAAATATCTCTAGAACTATACCTTTAGACAAAAAATAATAAAAATATAATTTACTTTTAAAAAATTATTATAAAATCATGCCCAGCACCATATTTTTTTTTACATGCTACTCCACTGCCTAACTTCACCTTTGTAGTTGAACTTAACTTTCTCATAAATATTTCACAAAGCTCATTACAAAATTTAATTTCATACTTTTTAATTAAATTAATTTGAAAATAATTCTACCAAATTATTAATTTTCTTCATGTTAAAATTCTTTCCATATAAATTAAGGAACTAATTAGGTAAATCATATACAATTAATAAGCATTTCATATTTCCGTTGTTTCCAATTACTTAAATTTTAACATCATTTGGATGTTATGAATAAGCCAAAGCAACATGAGATTCATCTCTAATATGCTTCAATTTGTATTCTTTCTTTCTAAGCAATGGCACTTCAAATCCTCTTTGTATCCTGTGATTTATTATTTGGGATATGATACATAAATGCCGTCATTGATATAATCATCGATACAAATTTTGTTATTCATATTAAATATATTGAATGAGTTATTATTTATATTAATGATTTTATTATACAACTTATTTGTATAATATTTTTATCATTCAACTTAAGTGAATTATTATTCAGATTAATGATATTTGAATTAAATAATAAAGTACTATATAAAAATATGTTGTACAATAAAGTCATTAACATGAATAATAATTCACTTTGTATAAATGATAAAATCAGTATCATAACGGTATTAACGATGGTATCTTCCAAACATTTTCCTTATTTATTTATTTTTATGCATCTATCTCTTATCTGTATTTATAATTACAATTATTTTACTTATATGATCATGTTTAAGTTGTTCGTATTCAAATTTACAAAGAATTCAATATTTTCTTTCACTTGTCATAAAAAAAGTAAACTATAATTTTCTTATTTATTATTCTTGATAATTTTTATTCAAACGAAAAATTCAAATTGCTCAACAAATTTTTTATATCAAAATCTTATAGGATATAAAAAATTTCTAACTATTTGTTTTGAATTTTTGTAAAATGACTCTAATACTAATAATAATAAAATAATGAATTTTTGCATATAAAAATAAGTTATTTTCAAAAATCTGAAACAAATAGTTTGAAAATCCAAAAAATAGAAAATTTTGGTACCCTATAAGATTTTGATATGAAAAATTTATTGAGCAACTTGAATTTTTATTTAAAATTAATTTAATAGATTTTTGAGTTAAGAATATCGAGAGGCTCCGTATTCTTAGAAGCACGCTAGATATGAGATGCAATAAGAAGTTAAATGCTACAATCATCACTCCGCTTAAACTATACCCATGTCGTCCTTTTTCTTTTATTTTTTTCATAATTGTGGTTTAATGTAATTATAGCTTTTTTTTTATTTTTTTCAATTATAAGGTGCTGTAAACATCTTGAAAAAGTTATTTGTCAGCTAAAACCGAGCCAACCGTGCTTTTCTCCATATTTGGAATTGATTTTTTTACGGATTTTCTTTCACTAAATCAATAATTTAATTTTACAATTTCAAATCACAAAAGTAAACCATTGATGTTGGTTTTGATATTACAAACAAAGCAAATGTACAAAAAATATTGCATTCACAATTTCTTTAGTAAAAAATCAAAGATGTCGAAAATTCAATAACTAGTTTAAATTAATTATGTCCATTGATTTTTTTTTCATCTTTGATCTACTATCAAATGATTTCAAAATTTTGTAATTTTTTTAAACAAATACTCAATTGATATTAGGCAAGATCAATGGTTTAAATTCTTATTCCAAAATTTGAAATTTGAAATTTGAAATTATGAATGTAATATGAAGCAATGTATCATGTGTCACAGAAAATATGTTATCTGATCCCTTTTCACATGGCAATATTAATTATGCAATAAGTCGGATGAGAATAGTGACTTATAACCCAAAAGAAAAAGTACTTGACAATTTTATTATTAGAACAATTGCATCTCGATCGCGCTTAATTTAACAGTTCCCTTGTCCATTGTCAAATTTTCCATACTACATGTTTGTATGTTGTAACTAGGCAACTTGCTCTACTTAGTTCTGTTCATTTTGAATGAAATTGGTTTCAATTTCTATTTGTCTGTCAAATATATACTGATCACCGGTTCAATGAACAGGAAAATTCCTAGTTTAAGTTAATCAATCTACAAAATAGGAACTATCCCTTTCCTACAGCAAAGACAAAAAAAAAATAATAATAAATAAAGGAAGGAGCACAAATCTCAGAATTCTCTTCTTTCTTACATCTCATTGTCAATGATATCCTTGATCATGCTTGAAGGAACAAGCCCTTCCGTTCTAATCGCATTTTTCTTCGGGTCTGGACTGATAAAATACAATGTTGGTAGGCCACGAACCTGGAATTTCAAACATTATGGAATGTTCAAAATTGGTCATTTAAACGAATTAATATTGATATAATTTAAGGGTAACTGCCTAACTCAGCCATATTGTAAAATGCATCCATGATTCCAAGTGCATAAAGGAAAAAAACCTAAATAAATCAGACCTGCATATCTCTTGCAAATTCATACTCATCATCAGTATTGACCTTCACAAATATGGCACTATCCTCGTATTCAACCGCAAGCTGAAAGTACAAGTACCCAAAATATATCAGCAATGTGCCCACAATTTGGATTTATTTAGGTTTTGCTCTCAGTGTAACTACAGGGAAAATTAACACAAAACCTGCAGCCTAGGCATAAGTCATGAATGTACCATTATAGAGCAAAAGGAACCAATAAGTCATGAATTCTAGAGGTACATAGCAAAAGTACTGATTACCAGATTTTGGCCTGGTCCCTCCCCCCCGTTCTTTACAATTACCTTATAATGTACAAGGTTGCAAAAGTGCAGATTATGGGATGCTAAGTAAATCTATCCAGAAAATAATCACTACGAAAACATTTACATTAGTTGTTTTCTTTTGAACCTGGCATTCTCTGGTAGTTTCAAACAACCACCTTTGTTAAAAAATAGGATGTTAAGGAAAAAGCCCTCAAACAAACACAAATACAGTTTCTTATATGACCCTAAAGATGGTCATAATATAAACAAGAAATACCTCACATGACCCCCCCCCCCCCCCAAAAAAAAAAAAAAAAAAAAAAACAGCAAACGCTGGTACGTTCTGTGAACCCAAGTCACTACTTTCTTTTTCTGACCTTAGGTACAAACAGATAGTATGGAAGAAGGTGTAATTTGGACATAGTTGAGAAATCCAAAAAACAATGAGTTACATGGAAAATAGACAATAGTTCTCATATTTCCGAGCATATATCATGTCAACTATCATTTGTTGGCATGTATCATTATGTAATATTCCTGGAAAGTAAGTTCTGAAGAGAGATGTACCATTTCAAGCTCTTGTGCCATATGCACACAAGGACCACACCATGTGGCATAGAAACCGATGATCAAAGGAAGCTCTCTCTCCCTTTTTACCATTTCCTCTACTTGTTTTGCAGTCACCTTTTTCTACTCAAACATTGTAAAAAAAAAAATTCTCAATTTTGGGCTTCTATACATACTTTTTTTTACTAAATTCTACAATTAGCTCAGGGTGTCAGCACAATTGGATATTATCCATGGAAATCTGCATAAATATCCGTAAATCAATTATCCTTATCTGCATTTGTATCTGTATTGGTGCATTTATGGTTCTAAATTTGAACATCTCTTCCATATCCTTATTCACCAAATAAAACATGGATACAAACATGGTCTAGCATTGTCCACTTCACATCAAATCGGATTGCGGCCCCTTATACTAACAATTGAGATTTCCGACATAAGCCTTTGAAATATTTCTTCCAATTCATAGGTACTTCAAATTGCTCAAACATCAGGGATTAGAATGCACATCAAAAGTATCACAAAAGCAAACTGAAGTAAGTACTCACTACGACATAATCATCTCCCAAGAATCTCTTCGGATTAGGTCCTTCGATCAGACTGGAGATGGCTCCGGCTCTCGCCTCGACAATCCTTTCCGCGCTTCCATCGGAGTTTGAAATGGAGAGAAAGGGGTTCTTCATGCCGCCCAAGTTGCGAGCTCTCGAGAGAGGGAGAGAGGGAGAGAGAGGAGGAAACTTTCTGGTGGTTGAGAGAGGGAAAGAGAGAGGCACAGAGAAGTGGAGAGAAGCGGCGGCCATGGCTGCGCCTTTGACAAGATCGGAATCGGAATCGGAGAGGTTAGGTTTTGTTTCGGTGGTGGATTGCTCTGATGGGATTGGGATTTGGGAGGGAGGAGGCAAGGATTAAGGGAGGTTTATCTCATTGTTGTAATTGGATTAGATGTGGCGTTTCGCAATGTTGTCATCTGTGCGTTCAGAAATTATATTTATATTGGAATTAAATTTGGAATTTACTTTCTGCCGCTAAACAAATAAGAATATGTTATTCGTATGACGATTGATACACAAAAATTATATAGTAGAGATTCCTATAAAAATAAAAGGAAAATAAAAGCCTTCTTTCATCTACCCAACTACGAAAAGTTCAATCATAACATCGTAAATAATATTTTTTTATTAAAAAATCAATGTTATTCTTTCTCGAAATTTTTATTAACAGTCTAAAATAAATAACAAATCACAAAAATAACTTTAATGACTAAAAAAATCACGAAAATAATCATTATGCAGGGAAATTTGGCCACAAGATGGATGGCAGAAAATCTCATATATAGGTTTGTTTGATTAGGGATGACAGAGGATGTCAAAATTCTCATCGTACCAACCCGTCCGACCCGGTACACTGGTCTTTCCAATGTACTGATCCGCTCGACCAACCCGATAAGTTGAAAGCTCCAACGTACTAGCCCGCTGATCCGATACACTGGAAGCTCCAGCGTACACCTTGACCCGTGACCCAGTACGCGCGCTATTTCTAGTGTACACCCCCTAACATGAGAAATTCCCATGTAAAACCCACCCCCAACCGGAGGCTTCTCTCCTCTCCTCCCAAATTGATTTTAATATTTATATTATTAAATTGATTTTAATATTTATATTATTGTTGAATTTTTTGTCGAGGCCTTGCATTATTCACCGAAGACCTTGAATTATATTATTATCACGAAAATATCAAAAATAATTATAAAAAAAAAATTTAAAGTTTAAACAATATTGCAATGTTCATAATTTAATTAGAAGAATAGAAATAAAATGTAAAGATTTTTTATATCACAAAGCCTTTTATAGTTTGAAATATTAATGGTTTTTATTGTTATTTTGATATAATCATTAAATAGTTAAAATTATTGATTATTTAAAGATTATCTAATTGGACTTCTTTGTAATTAAAATAAATTTAGGACCATCCACGATATGATCCCTTTTTTTTAATATGATGGTTTAAAATTTTTTTATTTAGTGAAAATTATTCGCCGAATACCTTGAAAGTTTATTCTCCGATAGTCTTAAATTTATTTTAATTACAACATAGTACAATTAGATAAATAACCAACAATTTTAACTATATAATGATTATATCAAAATAATGGTAAAAAAAAATTTAATTATGTAAAAATATTTATTAAAGTTAAATTAGGCAATTTTAACTATATAATTAAATATTTTTTACCATTATTTTGATATAATCATTCTATAGTTAAAATTATTGGCTATTTAGAAATAGCCTAATTGGACTATTTTGTAATTAAAAAAACTTAATACCATCGGCGAATATACTTTCAAGGTTTTCGGTAAATAATTTTCACTAAATAAATTTTTTTAAATCATCATATTAAAAAAAAGATGGTCTTAAGTTGAATTTTTTTTTATTTAGTGGAAATTATTCATCAAAGGTTTTTTTATTCGTCGATGATTCTAAGTTTATTTTAATTACAAAGAAGTCTAATTAGATAATTTTTAAATAATCAATGATTTTAACAATATAATGATTATATCAAAATAATAGTAAAAACTATTAATATTTCAAACTATAAAAGGGCTTTGTGATAGAAAAATCTTTGCATTTTTTTTAATTCTTCTAATCAAATTGTGAACGTTGTAATATTTTTTAAACTTTAAACTTTATTTTTATAATTATTTTTGATATTTTCGTGATAATAATATAATTCAAGGTATTCGGTTAAAAAATGCAAGAGTCTCGGCAAAAAAAATCAACAATAATATAAATATTAAAATCAATTTGGGGGGAGAGGAGAGAGGCGCCAGGTTGGGGGTGGGTTTTACGTGGGAATTTTTCGTGTACAAGGGGTGTACGCCGGAAATAGCGATGCATCGAGTAATGGGTCTGAGTATACGCTGGAGCTTCTAGCATATCAGATTGGACTGATCGGTATGATGTGAATTCCGACATCTTCTGTGGTTTCGGGTCAAACAAGTCTGTATGCGGGATTTCTTATCGTCCATCCTGTGCATCGGATTTCCCTGTATAATGGCTATTTTCGTGATTTCTTAGCCATTAAAGCTATTATTGTGATTTGTTATTTTTTTAGACTGTTAACAAATATTTTGATCTTTTTTCCATTCATTCTAATATGCTATAAAACTTTTAAATAAAAAAGAAATTGATCGATATGTCCATGTCTCTCTAAATTAGATTGATTTAATCAATGACTCTATACAAAAGTCAGAGTCATTATGTTAAGAGGAAGGTTAAAATGTTTTTTTATTTATTTTTGATGTTTCTATTTTTAAAATTTTAATAACTCAAATTCTAAAATTAAAATATCAAAATAGATAAAAAAAATTATGACATTTTTTTTGTATGAACAGGTAAAAAATTATGGCAATTAAACATCATTTTATTTAACATCAAGAACTCTTAAGAAATACATTATTGTGGATAATTTTTAGACGTTGATTTTCTAACTTATTCATTCATACAAAATGAAAGTCAAAAAATCGATAATTTTCTTATGTGTATGATAAAAAGTAATATAGATCACATCTAATAATTTTATTTTGATATTTTTTAAAAAAATTGTTATTACAAAATTAAAAAATAAAAACATAATGATGATATAAAAAATGGAGGCATTCGAATTAATATATCAAATATATTGTAAAGTTTTTCAACGATTGACATTGACCATTATTAATAAAAGAAAAAATTGAAACCACTAAATTCGACAACTTCACCAAATCATGTTGAGATACCAACATATATAAATTATGATAATGTTGGCCACATACTAATTATTTTTGTTTATTCCAATAGCTCAATAAAATCATAAACAAACACACCAATTATATATAATATAACAATAGAAAATTATATAAGAGGAGTGCTAATTGTATCTCAAAGAAAATCTCTTAAAATTATTTCTCAAATATTTTTGTTATAATTAGTAAACAATTAGTTAGTATGCCAAAAATGAAAAAAATTGTGTTCAAAATAGTACCTAATATAGAGGTGTTTATACATTATTATATGAATGTTTATATTTGACTATAGGAGGTGTTTATACTTTATTACATGTGTGTTAATACCATTGGTCAAAAAATGTTTGAATCTGATCATGAGGTGTGCTTATATCTGATGAATAAGGTATTTATATCTAATCGATGAGGTGTTTATACCGGATAAGTATTTATATATGATTATTGAGGATACACTGCTACGGGCTGTAGCGCATTATTACGAGTTGTAGCACTAAGTTTCAAAATCAAATGTGAAATACCCTCGGTGTTTATATTAACATATATGAGTGTTTATCTCTTTATATAAGGTATTTATACCTAGTTATTAGAGTGTTTATACTTGATCATGAAATGTGAAAATTTATCAAAAATGAAAATATATCTAAAAAAAGAAAGTGCTGAGATGAAATAATTGGGAGAAGAAAAAATTTTCTCACATTATAAATAGGGTTAAAAAACATAATACCGTAATAGGGTAATTTTTGTGTTCGAAAAAAATAGAAAATAAATTATGAAATAAGAAAAGCCATATTTTTAGAGTGCAATCTTTCAGTATTTTATTCACTCTGTTTCTTTTTTTCCCTCTTTTCTCTCTTTGTTCTCCATCGTTTCTCTCTTCTTTTAGAGGAGATCGCACTCTGAAAAAGTGACGTTCCTGTGGGAGATCGTACTTTGAGAAAACAACATTTTAGGAGAAAGTCATACTCTCAGAATACATATTTTCTTTTTTTTCTAAATTTATCGAAATATTTTCTTATTTTATAATTTATTTTTTCCCCGACCTTAAATTCATCCACTGTAATAACTAATTTCGTCAAAGTTCCTTCGTGAAACTCTGAGGTACAGATGCCAATAATGATTTATTCGGAGGACCATATCGCATAATAGTTTTCTCTCGCGTTACATGTACTCACTGGCTCCTTGGCGGCTTCAGCTTCTCTCAAGGCGCCAACGAAGAAACAAAAACGCAAGAGAGGGAGAGAGAGAGAGAGAGAGAGAGAGAGAGAGAGCGAGAGCAAAGGAAAAAAAATGGGGAAGCAACCACCCGTATCGACGACGGCGAACAACGACCCGGATTCGAACCCTTACCCGAATCGGAAATCCAGGTCCAACAAGCCATCGTCTCTCAACCCTAATTGGGCGCAGCTTCAATCCAAGCTCCGTTTGCACCGGCCATCGAATCCTCACTCCGGACCCGAATCCGATACCGACACTGTCTTGGGGAAGCGCAAGGAGAGGCCCTCATCGGATTCGGATCTTCCTGCCGGGCTGAACCCGTTATCCGACGACACCAGGCAAGTGGCTTCAGCTGGGACTGGTCTGTGACTGAATCCTGGAACATTTTCTTATATACCCTCTAAACTGTGGTTATTTACGTGAGCATTGCTTGGTGTTGCAGTTTGACGAAGGTGTTAGCGATCGATTGCGAGATGGTTGGGGTGGGTTTTGAAGGGAGCAGGAGCGCTCTTGCAAGGGTCACACTGGTGTGTAATTTCTTGCTTTTTGATTGCGTATTTGGACATCTTTCCCCACAACCTTTTATTTTTAATGTCAATTAGGATGAATATAGTTCTCCTTTGTTCTATGTACTCTCAAATCGGGTTAAAATTATTTTAAAGGATTACCATACAAGTCATCATCAGATATTATGCTGGTGTCCAAGGTGACACTTTCGTAATTGATCATTTGAAACTCTTTTCTTTTTATATATGCATGTAATTGACTTATAAAGGCTAAACTTATGTTAGGTTAATTCATGGGGAAATGCTGTATATGACGAGTATGTGTGCCCTGTAGAACATATAGTGGACTACCGCACAAGAATCAGTGGAATCCGTCCCAAGCACATGAAGAAAGGTAAACCACTAAGGTCTTGTTCGGTGTCCACCTAAACCCTGGGAAATGGTTAGATTTCTAGCCCAAATAACACAAAATTTTCCACATGTGTTCGGTTGGCTTTTTATGAGTGCAAGGGAATGAAAATAATTCCCATTTTGTTTCCCAACTGTTCACAAAATGGTGGGAAAAATTTTATTCAATTGGACCAAAATTTTTTTTTCCCACATGCTTTCTCTTTCTTGCAAGTATGTTCATTCTTTAATTATAATATACAAAAATACATCATACATTTCATTTGTTAATCATTTACATTATTATTTTTCAAATGAGTACAAATGAGTGTTCAGTTGTATCGTGGGAACAATTGTGGGAAATTTATGTTTCTTTTTTAAAAGTTAGAAACCAATTCTAATTTTCTTACTAATAACTATTTAAATAATTTTAATTAAGTAACAAACCGGGAGGGAATTAATTTCAAGAAAATATTATTTTTTATTGATTACTGAAAAAATTTTATTTTATAAAAAGAAACTTTGTAGGAAAAAATAAAAACTCAACCTTCTTAGCAAACTGCTTACGAATAATTTTATGCTGAAATTAAGTTGAAAAATGAATTAGATAAAAAACACATGAACTCCATTAAGAAAACGAAATAATAAAATTGGTCAACAAAGTGGGATGTAGAACATAATCTCAAAGAGAGTGAGAAAAGAAAGTCCGTGGGAAAAAAATAATGAGGTCCGATTGAATTAATTTTTTCCCACAAATTATTGAAGAAGTGGGAAGTAAAGTGGGAATACAATCCAATCCCATTTGAGAAAGAACGGAGCACCGAAGAGGTCTTGGGAAAATTTCCCTGTTGAAGCTAAAATCCCATGTATTCCCATGAGGTAGGAAACTACCAAACAGGACCTAACATTTCTTTCTCATGTATATGGGTTCCCATACCCGTATACATAACAACCGAAGACGCCTTAAGGGTGTTCGGAGGTATCCCACATCATGGGATTTTGTAGAAAATTTAACCCAACCCAGGAATTTTTCCCATAGATGTTATGTGGGTTATTTTTTTGGATGTGGGTTGGGATACAAATCCCATATTTTCATTCTAACTCTATACAAAATGTTGGGAAAAAAAAATTCAGTGGGACTTGATGTTGTTTCCCCACCAGACAATTGTCTATCTCTTATCTTTGATTGTTTTGTTCAGTTATATTCTCTCTTATCTTTGATTGCTTTGTCGAGTTATAATCTCATTAATATGTATTTTGGGTTTTGTTCAATAGAAAACAAATGTAAATTTTTTTTAACAGAAATTTCATCTAGCTAGTGTAAATTGATTTTATGTACAAAGCGAATGTGTAAGACTTGTATTTTATCCTAATTGGATTTATAATTTTTTTCTTCATAATTTTTTTAACTTTTTAATGGTTGTTGAAGTTTTAATTTTTTTGAAGTTTAAACTTTCATTTAAATCATTGAATGTTTCTATAGTGCTTCTTTCATTTAAATTATATTTATAATTATTAATAGAAAAAAGAGCATTCATATCAAGCTTTTTATTAAAAAAAAGAACAGAATTTTTTCGTACACCCAAAATTCTTCGCATGAGCATGGGTTTCGGCAAATTAGTTGGTGGATTCCCATGCCCATAAAAATCACATCCCGCGTTTAATTTCATGACAACTGAACACACCCTAAAACTAGACCTAATACCTTGCCCTAATCTCTTTGCCTCATTTTTGCACTTGTTTTTGGATGAATATCACACACTGATGCATTTTCTATATTTTCCAGCCAAGGAGTTTTGGGCTGTTCAACAAAGAGTAGCTGAGCTGATCAAAGGTCGCATCATTGTGGGCCATGCATTGCATCATGACCTTAAGGTTATTTTTTATTTTATTCTATTTTTTAGTAAAAGTTTATGTGCACTATCTGCCTTATAAAAATCCTTACACAGTGTACTGGTATGGAAGATAATTTTAGTAGCTTAGGGAGATTTCTAATGTTATATTTTTTTCAGAGGAGAATGCATGGGAATTCTCCTTTTCCGTTAATGTGGTTTTGACCTTTACCTAATTATAAATCTCAATTATAAAAATAGTAGCACTAATATTTGTAAAGCTGTCCAGGCTTTGTTACTGAGCCACCCTAAGAAGGATACAAGAGATACCTCAGTGTATGAGCCGTTGCGAAGGTATCTTTTTTTATTTTTTATTTTTTATTATCTCCTGTTTTATCCCGGCTGCTTGAATATGTGATTCATTTCTTTTTCTTATTTTTGGAGTTTATTTAACATCAAGTAAGTGACATGTAAATTGATAAACCAGGGGAGCAAAAAAGAGAGCTTTGAAGGATCTGGCAGCGGAAATACTAAGAGTTAGAATTCAACAAAAGGAGCATTGCCCTGTATGTTACATCCTTAGTCTAATTGTTCTCTCTTTTGTAAGGGTTTGATTGCAATGTTAACCTTCTGGAGTTACCTACATGGTGGAAACATGAACCGTATTAGAATTTTTCAAGAAAAGTACTCCTTAATCCCTGTTTGCGCAAGTACCATGATCTGTGGTTATGTTACTAAAATATCCAGGACCAACTCGCAATAAACGTGTGACAGAATGATCTACTCTCTGGTCATTGTTCCACAGTAACATTCATACCCATTTTATTTTGATGAGACCCCAACTCAACCAATAAGAAGTATAACCATCATAGAGTGTTCCAAGTTACACACATTAATGCTTCACTTTTCAGTTTTCTCCTGTGTTTGGAAGTTGTTGCCCTAATATCTTGTCAGAAGATAAAGTTAAATACTTTGTGCAAAGATACTGGAGTTAAATAAAGTCTCGAGTTGTTGATGTTTTCCTCGGAAGTGATGTCTTATTTGCAAATTCCAAAATAAAAGGTTCTTTTGCAACTGTAGTAGTGAATATCCTTCGCTGAAGATCCTATTTGCATATCAAAGCAATTTTCAAGCAACTTTAACAAATTGCTTTTGTGCCATAATTAGGTGGAGGATGCAAGAGCAGCTATGTACATTTATAATAAACATAAAAAGGTATGGGAGAAGAGCCTGAAAGACCAACTTAGGCTGAAAAATAAGCTCAGCCACAAGAAAAAGAAAAAAGTTGGAGCAGATTCAAAATCTGATGCTCTTGAATTTTCTTAACATAGTTGAGCTGAAGAGCAAATATTCAACATAACTTTTTTTTGGTTTTTTTTTTGTCTCTGTTTTAACTTTTTTTTTTCTGGAACATGAAATTTGTTTAAGTTATTTTATTTCAAGAGCTAGACATGTAAGTTATTTTCTGTATGATTTATTTTATATGTTAAATGAGTCGAGCCATATGTAGGCATTGGTATGGTGCTTTCGAAGTAACCATTGTGCGGACCATTTGTTAATGCTTGCACCATATCAATGGCTGTATAAAATTTGACATTTGAAGCTTGGTCAGGGATCTGTTTTTCAAGGGGGTTTTGGTGCAGGCATTTCCGAAAGTTCATTGAACAAAATTTATTCAAGTCTCACGGAGGCTGGATGCCAACAAAATACAAATCTTCTGCTCTGTTCAGTCCCGTGAGTCTATGATTTCCTTTTGAGAAAGCATAATGGCCAGGGGCGGTGCCAGAGCAGGGGTTATGGTGGGATGAACTCTCTATGCTGATAAAGGTGGAAAAAGGATCTCACTCTCTTGTTAGGCTGAAGGGTTCTGATCTGTGAAGTCTTATAAATAGTTATAAAATGACAAATAGAATTAAATTGATTAATTATCGTAAAATCTCCAATTAGTAAATAGTTAATAAAATGACAAATAGAATTGAATTAATTACTATATGATCTCTACTTAGTAAATATACAGTGACCCACATTAAAATATATATTTTCTGAATTCCTCCCTGTAACCAACTCAATAATTTGGAGTGTTAATAGATGGGGCCATGGGCAGCCAACTTGAATCATTGCTCCGATCTGCGACATTTTAATTAATAGATGGGGCCATGGGAAACCAACTCGAAACATTGCTCCGATCTGTGAAGTCTTAGTAGATGGAGCCATGGGTCACCAACTCAATAATTGTGGAGTTGGGACGTACATGCAGGGCCCATTCCACCTATTGAATGGTAAGTGCTCTAAGTGCTTGGTACATCTTCCGTGGGAGTGAAAGACATCCATAGACCAAGTGCATTCGTATCGGAGCATAAAACAAGTCAACAAGTCTTTGCAAGAAAAACACCACGTCCAATAATTGATGGATCCAATTATTGATTGTTCATATCACTGCTGTAGCTCAACAGTAATCATACGCAAGCATTCAAGCCATCTGATGACAACCTACCACTAATTGCTCAAGAATGTACATAGTCTTATTAATCCTCTGATTGAAGTGAAAGCGTCTTCCCTGCCAGTACCACTCCTCCTTTCCTCTGAGTGCCCCCCCCCCCCCCCCCAAAAAAAAAAAAAAAAAAAAGCAAAGTTGTGCAAGCACAGTTTAGTAATTAGCAAACATGGCTTTGGACCTGTTCCTCTCCCCCCTGATCTCTGTTGTTGTCAACAAGGCTGCTGACTTGCTCATCAAACAGTTCTGCCAGATGTACGGCATGGAAGAGAACCGTGAGAAGCTCCATCTCAAGCTCCTTGGGATTCAGGCGATGGTTGCAGATGCTGAAAAGCAGGGAGAAAATAACCCGTTCGTGGAGGCGTGCCTGAAGAAACTCCATGCTGCTGCTTACGAGGCGGTGGATGTGCTGGATGAGTTCCAGTATGAGGCCCTTCGCCAGAATGCAATCAGACAGCAGCCCTCTGCTCCCGCCAAGGTAAATAATGAAAAGGATTATAATTTGTGTGTGCACATCTCCCAGACAATTATCCATTAAAAGGAAAAAAAAAAAAGATGAAAGAGAGAAATTGACAACGCTTAGGCAGATTAATTCAACCAATCTGGCCATTCTGTAGGATGATGAGATCTAAATTTGATATGTGTCCTATTCAAGTAATTGAGTACACATATACAATTTTAAGTTTTTAATTAGAATAATATTTTTTAAATATATATATCGTAAGTGTTGGACGTATAATAAATATTAAATGTATGTTCGAAATATTCAAACTTATACATATAAATATATTTCTTCATAAATTCAACAATAAAATATTTCTAAGCTAAACTAAAAGAAGTTTAGAAGTTATGAGGTTACGATTTATTTAATGCTCACAAAACAAAATATATGGTTCCTGTTATAGTTGTTTATTTCTTGGTGTTATTAATTTCTGACACATAATGGTTACCACCTTCCACTTCTTACGTTTTATTCCCAAACAATTCCTTTCATCTCTTCTCCTCTAGAGTAACCAAGAGTAATTAATGCTCATGGATATGATTTTGTAGGAGATAAAAAAAGAGTATGTTTATTCTGTTACTTTTCTCTTCTACTAAGAACACAAATCCAAGATAATAAAAAATAGGTTATGACAAGGCCAACAAACATTTGCCGAAATAGGATGTATCTTGTGGCTAGAATGTATGCTAAAATGGATAATTCTAACGTACAAAAATTATAATTATAAATATATTTTTAATTATTTAAATTGGGTGTGTATTAAATTTGAATTAATTTAAAATTTGATTGCTTATTTATCATATAAAATTATTAAAACTTTGTGTTAAAAAATTCAAATGATTTGATGGAAGGCTAAATATTTTTCAAATTGACTCAAATTTGAGTCGTTCTATTCAAGTACTTGAGTATACATATATAATTTCAATTTTTTAATTTGAATAATATTTTTTAAGAATATATAATATAGGAGTTCGATGTACGGTTGAAATATCCAAAATTACATATACGAATATATTTCTTGATAAATTCACCCTTACAATATTTCTAAAATGAGTTTAGAATTTGAGAGTTTAGAATTATTTTATGATCTCCAAGCAAAATATGTGGTCTAGTTATAATTATTTAATTATTTCTAAGTGTAATTTCTGACACATGTTGGGTGTCACCTTTCACTTCTTACATTTTGACTCCCAAACAATCCATTTTTTGTCTGCTCCTCTTTAGCTTAGCCAAAAACAATTAATGCTTATCTAGTTGATTATTTAGGAGATGAAAAAGAATATGTTTATCACGTTAATTTAGACAAATTTATATTTTGTGAACTTAATTGTTATTGATCCGCCTACATGCCGAGTAAACTATTTCTAATTATATAGTATAAATTATAAAGTAATAAAGACTCAACGACATCAAATAGACTAATGTGTAAAAAAAATGAAATTTATGCATGTAGGCAATGAAGAACTTCTTTTCAAGCGAAAATCCTATTTTATTCCGTCAAAAAATGAGCAAGAAACTATCAAAAACTTTGGAGAAGATTGATGCAATTGTAACCGAAATGAACAATTTCAAATTTGATAAACGTGATCTCGACCATAACATGGATCGGGAAACACAATCCTCTATAATAGAGTCAGAGGTCTTTGGCAGGGATCATGAGAAAGAGAAGATAGTGAATGTATTACTTCATCCACAACGTGAGAGAGAGAACATTACAATCCTCCCAATAGTTGGTATGGGAGGGATGGGAAAGACAACCCTAGCACAGTTGGTTTATAATCATGAGAGGGTCAAAGGATGCTTTCAGTTGTTGATGTGGGTTTGTGTGTCAACGGAGTTTAATATCGTTAACATTATCAAATCCGCAATTCAAGTGGTCCAAAAGGGAGGAGATGTATCCACATCCAATAAGGAGGTGTTGCAACAACAGTTGCGTGAAATTCTCGATAAGAAGAGGTATCTACTTGTTTTAGATGATGTGTGGGAATTCGAAAGAGAGAAATGGGATGAGTTGAAAACTTTGTTATTCTCTGGGGCAAGCTCGGGGAGTGTGATTATATTGACGACCCGAAGTAAGGGAGTTGCTTCAATCATGGGAACATTGCCAAGCCATGATTTGGCATCATTAACCGAGGAAGATTCCTGGAGATTGTTTGAAAAGAGGGCTTTTGGTGCACGGGTTGAACCATTAGAGGAACTAATTACAATCGGTAGGGCCATTGTTCGCAAGTGTGCAGGGTTGCCTCTCGCGGTGAAGGCAATGGGAGGCCTGATGGGAACCAAGTCAGATGTACGTGACTGGCGTGTTGTCGCCGAAAATAAATTATTGGAGGGATTGGGATCTTCTGAAAGTATCTTACCTCTTCTTAAATTAAGTTATGATCACTTGCCGTCACACATGAAGCAATGTTTTTCTTTCTGTGCAGTATTCCCGCAAGATTATCTAATTGAAAGGGATACACTGATTCAGTTGTGGATGGCCAATGATTTTATCCCAACTGATAGAACAATGGATCTTGAAGATAAAGGTCGACAAATTTTTAATGAACTTTGTTGGAGGTCTTTCTTTCAGGATATCGAGGAAAAGGAAACGAACTATGGTTTAATAACTACATGCAAGATGCACGACATCATGCATGATTTAGCAACAAATATCGCTGGAATGAAATGTTCTACTTCACTGGAAATGAACCATGCAGAAATTGCTGAAAAAAATGTACAACATCTATCTGTACTTGGTGGAATATCACCAGAAAATATCACCAGTGTCTCGAAGCAATTTCCGAGCATTCATACTTGCTTGGTTGGGAGAAATTATCCAAGTAACCAAACAAAGGATAAACATTCTTATTTATTGAAATCAAGTTCCTTGAGAGCATTGAAATTTGCTTTTAATTTGCCACCTCCAAAAGAATTCGGATACATGAGACATCTAAAATATCTGGATCTCTCTGGGAGTCGTTTTCAGTCTCTTCCAGAAACCATTAGCAAATTATACAATGTTCAAACGCTAAATCTCTCTCATTCCCAAATCTGTGATCTACCAAAAGACATGAGATACATGACTAACCTAAGGCATATTTTTCTTGATGGTTGCTCTAATTTAGAGCGTATGCCAATTGGCCTTGGGCAACTAAAGTACTTGCGGACTCTTACAGTGTATATAGCAGATTCTGAGAGAGGTGGTAGTATTAGAGAATTAAACACCTTGAACCTTTGTGGCCACCTGAGTTTATCTGGGCTTGAGAAAGTAAAACATAGAGAGGATGCTGAGGCGATCAACCTTGGTGCAAAATCCAACCTCTATTCTCTAGAACTAAAGTGGGACTCAAAAGAAAGAACAGGAAATGACCAAGAGGTGCTGGAAGCCCTTCGACCTCACAGCAAGCTAAAATTTCTTGGTATTGAAGGTTTTCGTGGTTCTAGTTTTCCAAAATGGATGAAGGAGCCTTTGGTTACGAAAAACATAAAGAAACTAAGGTTGACAGAGTGCATGAATTGTGTAGAACTTCCTCCTCTGTGGCAGTTGCCTTTATTGGAGAACCTATATTTGGAGAAAATGGAGAGTTTGATATACATTGTTGGTGGCAAGGATAAGTATGCTGATGGGAGCGAAACACCAATTACATTCCCAAAGTTGAAGGTTTTAGAAGTTGACTCTTTACCAAACTTGGAGGGTTGGCATGAAAGAGATTGTGAATTGGTAATTTTTCCAAATCTCAATGAACTGAGAATCCTTTATTGCCCCAAATTGAAGACTGCTCCGGTGCATGCTCCTGTGCTTGCAAAGCTAGAAGTACTGAATTCTAGCGAGATAAAATTGCACCACATCTCAAGTCTACCCATGCTCTCCGATCTTAATATAGATGTAGAAACCCCTCCCACTGAGACCGATGCTTTTAGACCACCCAAGACCCTTGAAATCATGAGAATCACAGGATTCGAAAATGTTAACCCACTGGAAGAGGATGAGAACGAAAGCTATCAAGCAAATTCACTTTGTCAATTAATGATATACAACAGCCATTGTTTCTTCTCCTGCATGCGGACCAAATTGGCATTGGGATTCTGGAAGCACTTTGCAGCTCTTGAAGATCTGTGGATTTATTCGTGTGATGGTCTTGTCTATTGGCCGGAGGAAGAGTTCAGGAGCTTGAAATGCCTGAAAGAACTGGACATTGATTATTGCGAGAATTTTACTGGTTCATTGCCAGTGCCATCATCACCAACACCACGTGGGGAAGATCCCCTACCACAGTTGGAATCACTAACAATCTGGAATTGTCCTGAGTTAGTGGAAGTCCCTATACGTTCCAAGTCACTCAAGGAATTGCACATAGGTATCTGTCCTAAACTTTCACAGGATGGACTGGCTGGATTGACCAATCTCACAGAGCTCAAGATGCTGGATCTCCGGGGTTGCACCAACTTGAGAGCACTGCCGGATAACATGGGGAACCTCCCCTCTCTCGAGCACCTGGAGATTTCGGATTGTCCAGGAATAGAGTCATTCCCTGTTGGTCTCCAACGACGCCTCCCTTCCCTCCGGTATTTATGTATCTGGAATTGCCCTGTATTAGAGAGGCGTTGCAGGGGAGAAGGAGACTACAGGCACTTAGTCTCATCCATTCCCCAAACAGAGTTTTCACCTGAAGAGGAAGAGGAAGCGGAGGAGATTTCTAAATCTGAAAGCATTTTAAGGAGACTTCTTCCCATATGTGGGAGATCATAATCCACCTTTGACATCTCAAAAACATATTTAAGGTACATTTGCATTTCTCCCTTCAATTGTATCCTTAATTCTACTCTCTTTTTAATTTCCATGCACCTATATTTGTAGCTGTTACTTAAAAATTGATTGGCTGCATTACCAAGCTAACGTCGTTCAAACTCTGCAGCGGTTTGTTCAATACTGGAAGAATAAATTTCATTATCAAGCTGGATGAACAGTTCATGAAATAATGGTACTGAACGATCTTTGGCAAGTTTTGTCTTCTTTTCTATGTTTAATTGGTCTTTTAGAATTAAAATCTGACTAATGAGCAGCATTTTGTAGTGCCATACGTATCGTGAGCTTTTTTTTGTTTTGCACATTTTATGTCACATATTTTCATCCTTTGCTAAAGCTTCTCAGCTTGAAAATGAATCATACCATTTTTAACTCCGGATGCGTGTATACTAAGTTTAAATAAAAGTAATAGCAAAACAATTTTATATCAGCATATAATGTGAATTTGTTTTGCTTTGGGTTTGGGAGAGTATGTAGTATCTAAAGTCTAAACTGATATGCTGTAGTAGTTCTCTTTGCACTTGGTACCTATTGTTACCAATTATGAAATGTCACCCTTTTATTTTACAATCAACTGAGTGGAAAAAAATCTGATTCAAGAATTCACTGTAGATATGAGCAGAAATCTCAATTTTAAAGACAATCTGATTAATGTTTCATGTTTCATGTACAAGAAAAGAAGATGACACTGTGATTGAACGAAGGTTTTAAAGACAGAGCTTATGGAAATCTCAATTTTCAAGAATTCGCTGTAGATATGAGCAGAAAAGGGAATTAAGGGGAAAAAAAAGAAGTGAGACAGGGATTGCAGATCTTCCCTCATCATTCTTTTCTCCAGAGAAAACCGTATTTTCTCTCTCTGTTCTTTTTTTCTTTTTGTTGATGTAACAGAAATTTGATTTGCTTTTTTTGTTTTCCAAAAACTTTTAGTGGGTGCCAAGGTTGTAGATTTGCTGTCATTCTCTCTGTTTTCTTTTTCCTATTTTGAAGTAGCTGGCAAAAAAAAAAAAAAAACAAACTACTTATATAGTGTTGATTGATAAAAAGATAGATGATTGGAAGTTTGTAATATAGTGTGCATCTCCACAAGATTTATTTATTTGATCAAGTTGGAACAATAATATAACGGATACATATCAGTTATTTATTGAGAAGATGTGCACAAGCTGCATTAATTTGTACATTGTTTCTGCTGAGTACAAGCATTTTTATTTGTGTCCTCTTGATGTGTAAAAAATAGCACATTGGTTTGGTTGACTTTGTCCAAATCTGATATTGTTAATTTCAAAGCTTCTTGTTTAAGTATATAACTAGTAATATGTCCGTGCTTCGCTACAAGAGATCAGTTCAAATTTCATGTTACATCGAACTATTTAGTATGGTCACAAAATAAGTAGAGCAGTAATCAAATTAAGACATCTATAATACAAGTATAATAAAAAAAAACATCTTAAAAAAAGCCAAAATAAAATTTTTGACATCTATGGTATGAAATAAAGTTAAAGAGTTTGTCATCACTTTCCTATTTTATTTTTTTAATGCTTTTGTTTCTTTATTCTTTATCTGTTATTCCTTGTGCAGCCGTACAGATCATTTTTTCTTTAAAAGCAATCAACTATTACTCGATGACATAATTATTTTCTGTCATGGGGAGTTATGACAACGAAGTAAAAAATCAATGCAAGATTAATTGGGGAGACAAAAATAGGGAAGGCAAAATGTAGACCATAATCACGCATACTTAATTACTTTTGAATCGTACACAAAACAAATTACTGAAAAAGCAATCTATCAAGATTTCTGTAAATTTCATGATCCTGAACAAAACTCTCCTCTCCATGTTTCTGAAACAAATATATCGGCAATACGCAAATGAGCAGAGATCCAATGTCTATGGTCATTGGTGTATATTTTAATATTTATATTTTATTTAATATATGTAAATTGTTAGATATATATTCTAATTCATCTCAATAACATTGGATCTCTCCTCTGCACAAATTACCTTATGAAGCCATGCCTTATACTGTCATGCTTTATTACACCCAATGTCATTTTAAATATTTGAGAGAATTAAAAAGAGCCGTTAAAGCAAAGAAAAAATAGTGTTCAATTAGAGATAGATTTCTAATGAAACATACAAAGACATATTTTAACATTAAATAATGTATCTTAATGAATTCAATAAAACTGGAAAAAAAAAGAAAAAAAACAAAACTGAAATGAAAATTTAAAATGTTATCGTGAGAATTAAAACTGAAATGACGGGTCTATTCTAGCATGCCAATAAACTTCAAACTTTTTAATTTTTTATTGGTGACCTTAATTTGATGCATATCCAAGAGAAGTTGAATATATTTCACTAATATGGGAATCAGTTTATTATTTATTTAATATTATTTGGAATAATAAAAGAAACCGATGTCTCATTTCATGTATTTATTATTTGTGTACATCAGAATTAGTGAATTATATATTTTTTATTTTTTTATCCGTGCTTAATTGATTATCCTTGTGATTCAATTAGTCGAGCTCACCTAGATGTATGCTAAGTGAGTGTTTTTGGACATGCGACTAAAAAACAAAGAATTTTTTTAATTAATGATGATTCTCAATACAGAGGTCGATTTTAAACATATAATCCTCTTAATATCTTAGTTACTTAAAAAAAGAAAGAAAGCATTAGTGGAATGAATGAAACAACATATATTTTTTTACATTTTTTTTTTAGAAATGTATGGTTTCAATGCCATCAAATTTTTGTGTTACAGGATATCACAAACTCATTTTTTAATTTATATTTTCAAAATTTGACACTCAAATTTTAAATCCAAACCATTGATCTTATTAATTTTCATGGTAAATATATGTATATAAAATTTAATTATTTTTAGAGTTAATTTTATATTGGATCAGATAGTCACAAAATTGTTGAATCTAAGTAATTATGATCGATTAATTTTAATATATTCCTTTTTTAAGCATTTGATGTAGTATAGAATTAACTCTAAAAAGATTAAAATTTTACATGCATACATCTTTCATAAAAAATAATAAAATTAATGGTATAGATTTAAAATTTGAGTGTCAAATTTTAAAATATAAATTAAAAAATAAATTTATAATATCTTGTGACATCTAAAATTTGTAATATTAAAACCCTTTTCTTTTGCCTATCCTTAAATAAATAACTAGAAGTTAATTAACTCATTAATATCACAATTGAACGTACAAACAATAAAAGAATATTTGTTTGACCAAAACACCGGAAATGTAGTAGAAAGAAACTACCACAATTTCAGAAACAAAATCAATTTAAGTATAGCAAATAGCAGTCACTCACCCCCTCGATATCAATCCTAATACTCGTCTCTCCTAGGAGCTTGTATGGTATAAGGTGGAGGACTCTGTCTTTTGTCATCTTGCATTAGAGAGAGCGAGAGAGAGCGAAAGAGATTTGTTGTTTAGAGGGAGTGAGGCAAAGAGAGTCATAGATTTGGGGAAGGAGAGAAGGAGATTAACCTAATTTCAGATCGGATAGTCTGTATTGTTTAGCGATTCAGGATAAGTAAATCAATGGTCAAAATTTAATCCAAAATTTGTCAATTGATCAAAGCCACTGATGGAACATGTCATTTAATCTGAGCAGTTGGCGGATCAAAGTAATTATACGCTTAATATGACTTATTTTGTTTTTAAATAAGAAAGTAACTAATAGTATTTCAAATCAAATCTTCTAAAAAGTCTCTTTAACTAACTTTTTATTTCTGACAAAAAGACATATCCATGTACACTAATTTTTAGTAATTAAAATAGAATAATCTTCATTTAAATATATTAAAATTCTTTTTACTCAAAGCAAGAATTGATCGTACAATATAAATAGATTTTCGTTATATGTTTAGACTTTACAGGTGATCGAACAATAAATAAGTAGTTATGGCAACCGGATTGAAATGTTAATTTGTAAAATTTGAAATGATAACCAAATTCTAATGTTAATTTGTATTAGATTAGAACAAAATAATAATTTACGTACTTGAAGAATTCTTCAGTTATGTCTATTATTTCTATTAATATGTAACCAGCTCATGAAATTAACTCAAATTAACAATGTTATTAATTAAAATACAATAATCATTTTTTAAGTATACAAAAAGAGAAATCTTTTGCTCAAGCCTCCATTCATTATTGAAGCAGCAAGAAAATAGAGAGATAGGAGACTGAGGAGAGCGATCTGCCGCCCTCGCCATCACCTCGCCTCACCTCACACTCACCTCATCTCGCTAGGCCTCACCTCACTTCGCCTCGCCTTGCCTCGCCTGTCCTTGCCTCGCCGATCGTTGCAAGGGACAGGTAAGGCAGGCACGGGCCATGGCAGAATGTTGCCCGGGCAGGACGGGTAACCATTTTTAAGCCTGAGGGCATGGGCCAGGCGGGACGGATATGGGGTTTTGGAGAATGGGCCAGGCTTCGAGTTTGGCATAAACCTAGCCCTATCCGGCCCATTGCCGTCCCTACCTCTACTCCTCCAACGCTCCGTCTCTCTTCTAATTAGGGGTGTTAATGGGTATGGTACGGGTTTGCTGGGAGTATTGTCGTATCTGTATTGGTCTAATATTAGTCTTACCAATACCCTACCCTTACTCATTAAATTTAGCCTTAGCCACACTATATCCTTACCCTTTAAGATTAACGGGTATCGAATGAATTACGGGTGATTATTAAATAATTTGAAACTTACATAATTTTTAAAAAATACAACAAACAAATAAATACATTACTTTAAATACATCATATGAATAATAAATATAAAAATTATAATTATCGATTCTGTTATCTATAGAAGAATATAAATTAAAATATTACATAAATTAATCTTGTCCTGAATTACACTATAACATATTGTATATAATATAATTCAATCTGACAACAATAGTAGCAATTAGTAATTATAATGATAATATTAATAATGACAATAATATTATCTATTACATAGTTAAATATAAAATTAGAAGTTATCATATATATTATTTATTCTATAGGGTAATGGGTATGAAAAAGTTCTTAGCCATACTCTTATCCGATAAGCTAACGAAATTTTTTTTCCTTATCCATACCCTTACCTGTTAAGTTAACGAAAAGAAATCCTTATCTATACTCGACTTATCGAATATGATACGGATAAACTAAACGTGTAAAAGGATTTCATTGACAGCCCTACTTCTAATATATATTTCCCCTTACTTCTTATTTATGTAATTTAATTAAGATTAGATTAGTGACCCCTCAGACTGACACCCATATTCTCTGTTTCTCTCTTTGATCGGAAAACAAAAGAAAGAAAAAGTTCTTTCTAATTTGCTTCTCCAAGAATGAGTCCCAGATTGTTTGATCTACTTCTTCCATTTGTCACAATCCGATTGATTAAGACAATAATTCTACTGCTGGATATTGCGGAATCATCGTCAATCGCTTTCATGATTTTGTCTTAAGAAATGACAATGCTGGATTATCTTGGCTGTAGTTCTTGTCTGCACAGTATTGATGGAATACACATAAGAATAGCATTTCGCAATTCCGATAACTCAATTCTAATTTGATTTAATTACTATCCGAATTTCTAAAAACATATTTCAACAAACATTACCTTTGTTATTAGACCATTTATAAATGTATCGGCTGAGTTTGACAATACAACCATCTCAGAAACTTATAACATATTTAGTTTGCACAGGCCAAATAAGAAGGAAAAAAACGGCTCAACTACCGAATCAACTCACAAGACATGTTGCACAAAACACATCATGCAACATTCACATTTTAACCATCACAATGAAAAGGGGGGGGGGGGGGGGGGGTAATGAGAGAGATGCAAGGACCCAGAACATAGAGACAGATGAGGTAGCGGAGAAAGTCCATGTCATGAAGGCCAATGGTACCGATAGTACCTTTTCAAATAGTAGTGCAACCCCAGAAGAAGAGCACGCAGCAGCAAAATATAAGATTGCCGTAACTTATGCCAGACCAAAGATCTTATGTTAAAAAAAAATATTTCTGTTCAGGATACCAATACAAGAACCGTCACCAACACTGGTTGTTAGTAGAGACAGAGAAATACCCAATTACCGACCACAAACAAGCTAACAAACACAGGATTGCAAAGGTCTCTTTTGGTTTGAAGAGCGTAAATGTCAAGGCATGCAAGACCCAAGCTCCACAGCTATTGTAGCCTCATTGATGCTATCAAGTAAATACAATTTTTTAGAAATAAAACAAAGTCCAAAATTAGTAGCAATTCAAATCATTCATGCTCTCAACTAAATTAACAGTTCTCAACGAAGAAACAAAAACTGTTAGATATAATCTTGTTGTTATAAAAGATTTTATTTTGATTCTGTTTCTTTTCAGTTTTATTTCTTTCTGTTTCTGATGTGTGGAAAATAAGAAACCACATGTCATATTTAGAAATAATGTATTAGGTGATTTTTTTCTGTTTTTGGTTGAACTATTATAAGTAATGAGAAAACCCTGAAAATGGTGTTAAGAAAGTTTTGCACCGCAAATCTTCTCTCTAAACTTCTGTTATCAGTAAGAGTTGTGTGGTTCTGAATTTTACATTTGGTATCAGAGCCATGGGAGATGAGAGTACAGCGAAGAAGTCACAGAACCTAGTGATTAGAAGTGGAAGCGTGCCGATCCAATATCCAATGTTAAATGATACGAACTATGGACTTTGGGCGGTAAAAATGAAGATAGTACTGAAGGCATTGGGAGTCTGGGAAGAAGTAGAGAACGGGCAAACCGACAAAGAGAAAGATCATGGGGCGTTTGCTGCAATTTCTCAGGCGGTGCCAGACCCAGTCGTGATGGCTATAGCAGAAAAGGACACTGCTAAGGAGGCGTGGGAAACGATCAAGGAGATGGTCGTGGGTGAAGATCGTGTCAGAAAAGCAAGGGCACAGGTCTTGAAGAGGCAATTTGATCGGATGGTCATGTTAGACACAACAAGCATAGTAGATTTTTCACAGAAACTAATTGCACTGGTCGGGGAGATCCGATCACTGGGAGTAGAGTTGAAGGACAGTGCAGTGGTGGAAAAATTGTTCAGCGTTGTGCCCGACAAGTTTCTGCCTATTGTCAGTACTATTGAGCAGTGGGGTGATACATCATCCATGACGGTTGCAGAAGCAGTGGGACGGCTGCGGGTGTTTGAGGAAGGTCTAAAAGGGCGGCAACAACATAAGGAGGAAGAAGAGGAACAGTTAATGTTAACAAGGGCTCAGTGGGAGGCACTTACCTTGAAAGAAAGAGAAAAAGAGGAGGTGCCGAATAGCAGGCAGACCAGTGGTTATGAGAAGGTACAGAAACCGTATAAAAAGTTTGATAAGTCCAAAATAAAGTGTTTCAACTGCTCGATTTATGGGCATTTTGCCTCTGAATGTCGAAAACCAAAAAGAGAAAGGGCACTTGTGATTGAGAAAGAAGACGATGAACCTGTGTTAATGATGCATGAGGTAGTGAGTGTGCACATGAGGAATGGTGCAGAAAAATCTAGTGAACTTCATCTCAGTGAAGAAATTCCAACCACGATGAAAACATGGTATTTAGATTCTGGTGCAAGTAATCACATGGCTGGGTGCCGTGATCATTTTACAACTCTGGATACAATGACTGGAGGAAAGGTGAAATTAGGTGATGGTTTTGAAGTATCAATAAGGGGTCGTGGAACAGTGCTAATTCAAGGACGCACTGGAGAACATAGAGCCTTAACTGATGTTTATTACATACCGAAACTGACCACAAACATCATCAGTTTAGGCCAACTTGAAGAACACGGGTGTAGAATTGAACTCGTGGCAGGGAACTTACAAGTTTTCGATCAAGAAGGAAAGCTTTTAATACGAGTAAAGAGAACGAGAAACAGATTGTATGTGTTGAGTTCTGAAATAGCAAAACCGGTGTGTTTACTGGCAAATGTTACAGAAAATTCTTGGAGGTGGCATGCTCGTTTTGGTCATTTAAACTTTCAGGCTATTAAGAAGATGGGTGAAGATAATCTTGTTGAAGGGCTGCCACATATAGATCAAGTCGAGCAAGTATGTGACGGGTGTTTAGTTGGCAAGCAACGCCGTTCACCATTTCCACACATGTCGCAATACAGAGCAGGGGATGCGCTGGAGTTGGTACATGGAGATTTGTGTGGGCCTATTTTACCCTGTACTCCATCTGGTAACAAGTATTTTTTTCTTACTAGTTGATGATCACACTAGATTCATGTGGGTGATTTTGTTGAAACAAAAGGATCAAGTATTTACAGCATTTAAGGGTATCAAGGCGAGGGTTGAGGTTGAACAAAACAGAAAACTGAAATGTTTTAGGTCTGATTGAGGAGGTGAGTTCAAATCTAGTGAGTTCATGGAGTTTTGCAAGAATTTGGGAATAAAGAGGCAGATGACAGCTCCATATTCACCACAACAAAATGGTGTGGTCGAGAGGCGAAATCAAACAGTCGTGGCCATGGCAAGAAGTATGATGAAAAGCATGAGAGTTCCTGCAAAATTCTGGGGAGAAGCGGTGTGTACAGCAGTGTACATCCTAAACCGAGCATACACTAAGAGCCTGACGAGTATGACACCATATGAAGCCTGGTACAAACGAAAACCAACGGTTAAATATTTTCGGGTTTTTGGATGCGTGGTACATGTCAAGACAATAAGTACTCACATCAAGAAGCTAGATGATAGAAGTACTCAAATGGTATTTTTTGGGTATGAGGATGGATCAAAAGCCTATAGAGTGTATAACCCCATGACAAACAAAGTGCATGTGACCAGAGATGCAGTATTTGAAGAAGAAAGAGGATGGGATTGGACCGAGAAAAAGAAGGAACAAGATGAAAAATGTCTAAAAGATCCTGTGTTCAAAATCATGTGTGACTCAATGGACGAAGAGCAGCTGGAGAGTGAAGACATCACGCATCCTGTCTTGAATGAAAACCTAGGTGATCCCGAGGAGGTAGTAAATCTAAACAGCTCCATGCAAAGAGACAACACAAATTCAGATGCTCGTGAAAGAAGTCAGCAGACCCCGGTAAGATTGCGTAGCTTGGAAGACATTTATGGAGAGACTAAACCAGTTCAGATGCTCTATCTTGATGTGTGTCTGTTGGGGGCTGAGGAACCGAGAAATGTAATTGAAGCAAAACAAGATGAAAATTGGTTGCAAGCAATGAGAGAAGAAATTGACTCAATAAACAACAACCAGACTTGGAGCCTTGTGGAACCTGTACCGGGTCAAAGAGTAATTGGATTGAAGTGGGTATATAAAATCAAGAAGGATTCAGAAGATAGGGTGATCAAGTACAAAGCGCGTTTAGTTGCTCAAGGGTATGTACAACAACATGGGGTCGATTATGAAGAAGTTTTTGCTCCTGTGGCAAGGATGGAAACAATAAGGATGCTCATGGCTATAGCAGTGCAAGATGGATGGTTACTTCATCATATGGATGTTAAATCCGCGTTCCTGAATGGTGATTTACATGAAGTGGTACATGTCAGGCAGCCACCTGGATTTGAAATAATGGGAAGCGAGAACAAAGTTTTTAAATTGCACAAAGCGTTGTATGGTTTGAAGCAGGCACCAAGAGCTTGGAACTCCAAGCTAGACAGCACGCTGGTTTCCCTTGGTTTTGAGAAAAGCAAACTGGAACATGCCGTATACAAAAGGGGAGCTGGTAGCAATCGTGTATTGGTTGGAGTATATGTGGATGATTTAATCATAACTGGAGCATCGGAGACGGAGATTGAAAGGTTCAAGAGTCAAATGAAAGAAAGGTTTCAAATGAGTGATCTAGGACTTCTAAGTTATTATCTGGGGTTGGAGGTGCAGCAAACAGTGAACAAGATAACATTGAGTCAGACAGCCTTTGCTAAGAGAATCCTAGAAGAAAGTGGAATGTCGGAGTGTAATTCAACAAAAGTACCAATGGAAACCAGATTAAACTTAACTAAAGCAAGTGAGACACCCACAGTTGATCAGACTAAGTACCGCGGTGTTGTTGGAAGTTTGAGATATCTGCTTCATACTCGGTCGGATCTGGCGTTTGCTGTTGGAATAGTAAGCCGGTATATGGAATGTCCTAGGAGTGAACACATGGCGGCTGTCAAGCAAATTCTCAGGTACATAAAAGGGACCATTGATCTGGGATGTGTTTATGAAAGAAGTTCAGAAGTAATGCAAGGACTGGAAGGGTTCTCTGACAGTGATCTCGCTGGAGACAAGGATGATCGAAAAAGCACAACCGGTGTTATATATTTTCTGGGATGCAATGCACTCAGCTGGATTTCTCGAAAACAAAAGGTGGTAGCGTTGTCATCCTGTGAAGCAGAATACATAGCTGCTTCAACTGCAGCTTGTCAAGGTATTTGGCTCGAATCGCTAAGAGCAGATCTTCTGAATCAAAAGAATGAAGTGATAAAGTTGAACATAGACAATAACTCTGCAATATAATTGTGCAAGAATCCTGTATTTCATGATCGAAGCAAGCACATTGATACACATTATCATTTCATAAGAGAAAATGTGGAGAGTGGCAAGATAAGTGTTGAACATATCGGGACAAACGATCAGCTAGCAGATTTACTGACGAAGCCACTGGGAACTACCAAGTTTCTGGAATTAAGAGTAAGAATTGGTCTCAGGCATGTGAAGAAGGGACAACAAGATTAGGGAGGTGAATGTTAGATATAATCTTGTTGTTATAAAATAATTTTATTTTGATTCTGTTTCTTTTCAGTTTTATTTCTTTCTGTTTCTGATGTGTGGAAAATAAGAAACCACATGTCATATTTAGTAATAATATATTAGGTGATTTTTTTCTATTTTTGGTTGAACTATTATAAGTAATGAGAAAATCCTGAAAATGGTGCTAAGAAAGTTTTGCACCGCAAATCTTCTCTCTAAACTTTTGTTATCAGTAAGAGTTGTGTGGTTCTGAATTTTACAAAAACAAATACATAGTCAAGTATGAGAAGTCAGATGATATAAAATATATAATATATCTCATCGATTAGTTTTATTTTTTGAAAGTTTAAAAATATTATTTGAAATTTAATTTAATTGGCACCGATTTGACATCAAAGTCATTGACAGTAAATCCCTCCTCTTGAGGGAAAGAAAGAAGAGAGCGCTGGCAAAGAGGGACCCAACAGTCGGGTTTAATGCGAAAGAAGAAAAAGAGAGACAGATGAGTGGCCAGTGCAAGGGAAAGACAGAAGTGCAAGGAAGAGTGTGAAGAGTAGAAATAAATAAAAGAATTGTAAACAGATAAAGGTGTCCAATTACTTCTGTTATTCTGTTGATAGTTAGATACATTCCAGATTCATGTACAGTAGAGAGTGAGTTAGAGCGCAAAGTGAGTCTATAAAAAGCTAAGCCCCTCTACAAAATGTTATTTTGTTGAATCAATTAAAACTTTCATTTCTAACTTTTCAATTTCACTGTTCGTTTAGCTTCATTATTAGTTTAATTACCAGAAAGCTTGAAACTGAGCTGAGCTGGTTCTGTTTTGGGAAAAACCTTTCCTGTGACACACTTGTATACTTAGGCATACTGACAATTAATTCTAGTTTTGATGCAAACATATGATACTTTAATGCCCGAAGGAAAACTTAAACGTTTCCAATTTTGATGGACATTTGCGTAATTAATAAAAATAAAGGCGGACAAAGAAAGAACAACGCAACAGAGAGAAAAACCAGGAAAATAAAATAATTTAAAATAAAGGCGGACAATTGAGAAGCAACCACCCATATGGGCTCCAGCGAACACCGTCCCGGATTCGAACCCTTCCCAAACTGGAAATCCACTAATCCAAGCCCAACAAAAAGGAATGGAAGCTGGTGCCCTTTATGGGTATTTTTATCCAAAAAGAAAAAAACCAACAAGCCATTATCCCTCAGTTAATAATTTAATTTATTATGTGCATGATAAAAAATAATATAGAAAAGGAATAGAAGAGAGAATATTGAATTTAATGAGGAAATAAGATATGATGTTTGATGTTTTGATGAAAAATTAATCATTTTGAAAGTTTGTACAAGTATGCTGATAATTTATTCTAGTTTTAATGCAAAATTATGATACTTCGATGCTTGATGGAAAAATTGGACATTTCAAGTTTTGATGGACATTTGAGCAATTAAAAAAAAAGGAAAAACGAAGTCTTAGAATAACGAAAATCAGTTTTTAATCTAATGAGAAACGCAATGTTCTTCAATTTAATTTGACCAATATACTACAATTCTAAAATACTTGATTCTCGTTGTCATTGTGGGTAAGTGGAGAAAAAACTTAAAAAAAAAAAGCATAAGAAATTGCAATAGGTAATAATTAATAAAAAAGAAATATTATACACATAACCATTGAAGTGTTACTAACATTTAGACATTTGTACTTTCAAAAATACTAATTCACAAGTACTTGAGAGTACAAATTTCCTCTTTGATGTTTTTATTTTGTACCAAATTCGTTCCACCATTTAAAGAATAAAATTTTAATCCAACTATATGACGCCGACCAGATCATGGTGAATATGGATCTGGACTCGAGTCAAAAATCAGCTTAGTTCTCTGAATTGTGTTCTGGACAGATTTGACAGATTGTAGTATTTTGACCGTAACTTATTCATAGTAGCTCCAATTGAGGTGATTCAAAATTCTGTAGAAAGCTTAAAATAAGTGCTACAACTTTTATATTTTGTGTTTTCTTAGAATCAGAAGGCATCAAGGTCAAAATGGTGTGCCAACGAGACGTGATCTGTTTGGAGACATCTATCATTAATTATTTAGGTGTGAGTTATATTTAGGGGTTATTAGGGTCAAAAAGAGAGTTAATATTCTGATGGTTTTGTGCTGTATTTTGTGAGTTTCTAAGAGGTCATTAAATAGGTTTTGGTGATAACAAGGATAGTTAAGAGTTATATTAATGTTTAAGTGACTTTTGGGAATATGTAAGGCTATAAAAGAAGCCAAACTCTATTTTGTAAGGCAGTTGATTATAATTACGAATTTTCATATTGAGTTGAGTTTATCTCCTCTTCTTCCTCTTTTGAGTTGATGTTTTCCTCATTTAGAGTGAACCCTTAGTTGAGCTTGCTTTATCCTCGAACAATTTTGTCCCGAACGGCATCACTATATGTCATTTTAGCACTATAAATAAAACTAATGTTGTTGCACAAACAATACGAAGGGCGTGACATGTCCTAATAATTTTATTATTCAGTTCCATCATGTGTCAATTTAGCACATACCAACATCTAAACATTTGTCACCGTAAATAAATTAAGAAATGATATTATCATGTGCTGGTACAAATGAGGTTCATCTAACTATCTGGTCATAATAATAATAGGATCAATATATAAAAATTATATAACACTTTTAAAGTTTTAAAGAGGAAAAAATATAAGGAATAAAATCTGAAATTTGAAACGGAAGATGAGAAATCGATCTGCTTTTATATTTTGGTGTATTCTATTTTTACTTCTGTTGAAAATGTGATGCAAAATTAGATTTCTATGTTTAGAATATGCTGTTATAGATCTGTCACTTTTAGTACCAGTATTAGTAGAGTTAGTTTTTTCTATTTTCAGTTATGTGATTAGCAGGAGTTAGCAGAAGTAATGGGTTCTATCTTTGAGTTTCTGTTTTGCTTTAAATACTGTAGCGTTGTAAACAGTATCAATCAATCAAGTTGTTGTTTGCAGAGAATAGAATTGAGTGTTTGCAACTGTTTGTTCTTCCATCAATCCAACAAATTGGTATTAGAGCAGAGATGATCTAATTGGGAGAAGAGATGGCTACCACCGACAGCAACATGGTGAACGTTACACAACCAGCAATACCGTTATTCAAAGGAGAAAACTATGCCTTTTGGAGCATCAAGATGATGACCTTGTTCAAGTCTCACGGTCTATGGGATTTGGTTGAAAAAGGCGCACCAAATCCAGATCCTATCAGCAGGTAACTCAGAAAAAAGATGCAAGGGCGTTATGTTTCATTCAACAAGTAGTATATGATACCGTCTTCTCAAAGGTTTCAGCAGCCGCCAGCACAATGGAGGCATGAACAACCCTGAAAACAGCATTTCATGGCAGCACTCGTGTCACAACAATCAAACTTCAAGGCCTACGCAGGGACTTTGAAACTTTGCAGATGAAGAAGGAAGAATCTGTGCAGATTTTCCTGTCACGAGTACAAGAGTGGTCAATCAAATCAAAGCATTGGGAGACACCATGGAAGAGAAGACAGTAGTGGCAAAAGTGCTGAGAAATCAAACCCCTAAATTTGATCACGTGGTGGCAGCAATTGAGGAATCAAAGGACCTCACAACTTACACCTTTGATGAATTGATGGGGTCGCTGCAGACCCATGAAGCTAGGCTGTCCAGATTAGAGGACAAAGGCAACGATAAGGCGTTTTACATGCAGGGGGAGTCATCAAGAGGGAGATCTAATGGCAACCTAAGAGGCCGAGGTAGAGGAAGAAACAGTTCCAGCCGAGGAGGATACAATTCCAGCAGAGGAAGGGCTAATACCAGCAGAGGAGGTAGAGGTCGAGGCAGAAACAATCAAGCAGATTCAAACAACAATTCCAGGAGGGATGTTCAGTGTTATTATTGCAACAAGTATGGGCACTATCAAGCAGATTGCTATAAGAAACAAAGAGAAGAAAGTCAAGCAAATTATTCGGAAGAGAAAGATGCGCAACCAACCCTTTTCATGGTCAACTGTGCAGTTGATGAAGTCGATGCAAGAACCATCTGGTTTCTCGATAGCGGGTGCTCAAATCACATGTCGAGGTTCAAGGAATTATTTGGAGATTTGGATGAAAAATGCAAGCTTAAAGTTAAACTTGGTGATGACAAGCTAATTCAAGTAGAAGGCAAAGGCACGGTCTCAGTGCACACTAAGGAAAACGGTATGAAATTCTTACATAATGTGTATTACATCCCGAATCTATCTCAAAATCTGCTGAGCATAAGGCAATTGATGGCTTACGGTTACACAATTGTTTTTCCAGGGAAAACTTATGTAATAAAATCTGAAAATCAAATACTGATAGAGGTAAACATGGTAGCCAATAAATTGTTTCCTTTAGAGGTTTCAAGTGTAAAAGAAAGGGCAATGGTTGCAAAAGAGTTGAACCAATCTGAGATATGGCATCATAGATATGGTTATTTGAACATTAATGGTTTGAAATTGTTGAATCGAAAAGAAATGGTTTATGGCCTACCGAAAATCAATGAAATCGGTATCTGTGAAGGGTGTATAGTTGGTAAACAAGCCAAGTTTCCATTCCCTAAAGGCCAAGCTAAGAGAGCAGCGCAGGTGTTTGAGATAATTAATGCTGATTTATGCGGTCCAATGCAAACCGAATATATTAGAGGCAGTAAATACTTTCTTCTTTTCACGGATGATTATAGTAGAATGAGTTGGGTGTATTTCTTGCAAAGCAAAGGAGATGCATTTGGTAGCTTCAAGGGTTTTAAAGCTTTTGTGGAGAAACAAACTGAGAAGAAGATTAAGGTGTTAAGAACAGACCGAGATGGCGAGTTTCTTTCAAAAGATTTTATTAATTTCTATGAAGAAGAAGGGATACACCGTGAATTAACAGCACCTTACACACTCGAGTAAAACGGGGTGGCAGAGAGGAAAAATAGAACAGTGATTGAGATGGGCAGAAGCATGCTCAAATGCAAGAACTTACCGAATAAATTCTGGACTGAAACAGTTGCAACTACGGTGTATGTTTTAAACATTTCACCAACAAAAGCCGTGATGAATAAGTCATTTAAGAGTATTTGGTTGTATAGCCTATGCTTTTATTAATCCACAAAAGAGAACCAAACTTGATGGAAAATCTAAAAAGTGTATTTTTATCGGGTATTGTACTCAATCCAAGGGGTACCAGTTGTACAGTCCAGAAAGTGGTAAGATTTTGGTAAGTAGAAATGTGTTGTTTGATGAAGAAACAAGATGGCAGTGGGAAGATGTTTTATATTAACCACAACTTGAAGAAATAATAGAAGAAGATGAAGAGGTTCCTGCTGCACATGAGCAACCAGCAACCAACAGTTCCGCTGGCGCAAGTATAGAAAATACACCCGACAGTCCAACACGAAAATTCAGATCCATACAAGAGCTGTACGAAACCACACAAGTTCTACTTGTTACAAATCCGACAAGCTATGAAGAGGCAGTAGAAAAAGAGGAATGGTGTAAGGCAATGCAAGAAGAGATACAAGAAATTGAGAAGAACAAAACGTGACAGCTAGTGAAGCTTCCTGAAGAAGTGGAGTAAGAGGATGACAGTATTTTTGTTTCCCAAAGGAAGTATGCAAGAGATTTACTACAGAAATTCGATATGCATAGTTGCAAGACAGCAACTACACCCATGAATAACAATGAGAAGTTGACTAAAAATGATGGTACCGGATTCTGTGATGAAACAAAGTTCAGAAGCTTAGTTGGAGGGTTGATTTATTTAACCCACACAAGACCAGACATAAGCTACGCAGTTGGAGTGATATCTAGGTTCATGCACAACCCGACAAAGCATCATTTTGAAGCAGCAAAAAGGGTACTGAAGTACATTTCAGGTACAGCAGATTTCGGACTGTGGTATGGTAACGCAGGAGCTTTTGAGTTAATTAGTTTCAGTGACAGTGATTGGGCTGGATGTATAGAAGATAGAAGAAACACTTCGGGCAATGTCTTCTCACTAGGATCAAGTGCAATAAGTTGGAGTTCGAAGAAACAAACAATAGTGGCGTTGTCATCCTCAGAAACTGAATACAATGCAATCAATTCAGCAGCATGTCAAGCGGTATGGCTTAGACGAATTCTAGAAAATGTTGGACGCGTGCAGCAGCAGCCAACGGTGATTTATTGTGACAATCAATCAACCATAGCAATGTCGAAGAATCCTGTATTTCACGGAAGATCAAAACACATCGACATTCGCCTACATTTCATCAGAGATCTAGTTGTAGAGAAGATTGTCGAACTGAAATTTATTGGTTCAGAAAATCAGAAAGCCAATGTACTGACAAATGCACTATCGTTGGACAAGTTTGAGAACACGAGGAAAAAACTTGGTGTAGTCAATTTTGCATCAAGGGGAGTGTTAAAAATATGATGTAAAATTAGATTTCTATGTTTAGAATATGTTGTTATAGGTCTGTCACTTTTAGTACTAGTATTAGTAGAGTTAGTTTTTTCTATTTTCAGTTATGTCATTAGCAGGAGTTAGTAGAAGTAGTGGGTTCTATTTTTGAGTTTCTGTTTTGCTTTAAATATTGTAGCGTTGTAAACAGTATAAATTAATCAAGTTGTTATTTGCAGATAATAGAATTGAGTTTTTATAACTATTTGTTCTTCCATCAATCCAACAATTTCAAATTTGTGACCTTTTACAGCGCTCATAACATTATTAATAGGGTTAAAAAACAGAATACTGTCTTGAAAGTGCTGTTTCAACCAAGCTCTGGAATCCTCACTCTGGACCCGAATGCGATATCGACACTGTCTTGGGGAAGCGCAAGGAGAGGCCTTCGTCGGATTCGGATCTTGCTGCCAGGCTGAACCTGTTATCCGACGACACTAGGCGAGTGGCTCCAGCTTGGGACTGGTCTGTGACTGAATCCTGGAATATTTTCTTATATGCCCTCTAAACTGCAGTTATTTACGTGAGAATTGCTTGGTGTTGCAGTTTGACAAAGGTGTTACCGATCGATTGCGAGATGGTTGGGGTGGGTTTTGAAGGGAGCTCTTGCAAGGGTCACATTGGTGTGTAATTTCTTGGTTTTTTTGTTTATCCCAATTAGGATAAATATAGTTCTCCTTTGTTCTATATCCTCTCAAATCGGGTTATTCGAAAGGATTACCATACAAGTCAGCACCACATATTAGATGGGGCCATGCCCCATGGGTAATTTTGGAGTTGAATGTACATGCAGGGCCTATTACTCAAACATTCAAGCCATTCGATCACCCAATTGACAGCCTCCAATAATTGTTCAAGAATGTGGTCCTATTATTTATCAAAAAAAAAAAAAGAAGAAGAGTCTTCCCTATCACTACCACTCTATCATTACCACCACCACTCCTTTCCTTTCCTTTCCTCTGAGTGCCTCTCCCCCAATTAAGTTGTGCAAGCACAGTTTACTTAGCAAACATGGCTGCTGAACTGTTCCTCTCCCGCCTCATCACAGTTGCTACCGAGAAGGTCGCCAACTCGCTGATCAAGTTGTACTGCCAGACGCGCGGCATGGAAGAGAACCGCAAGAAGCTGTGGCGACAGCTCCTGGCCATCCAGGAAAAGATCACCGATGCAGAAATGCGTGGAGTAGACAGCCCAGCAGTGCAGCAGTGGATGAAGGATCTCGATGTTGCTGCACGTGAGGCGGTGGATGTGCTGGATGAGTTCCAGTATGAGGCCCTTCGCCAGAATGCAATCAGGCAGCAGCCCTCTGCTCCCGCCAAGGTAAATAATGAAAAGGATTATAATTTGTGTGCGCACGTCTCCCAGAGAATTATCCATTAAAAGGAAAAAAAAAAAGATGAAAGAGAGAAATTGACAACGCTTAGGCAGATTAATTCAACCAATCTGGCCATTCTGTGGGATGATGAGATCTAAATTTGATATGTTTATTTTGATATGTGTCCTATTCAAGTAATTGAGTACACATATACAATTTTAAGTTTTTAATTAGAATAATATTTTTCAAATATATGTATCGTAAGTGTTGGACGTATAATAAATATTAAATGTATGTTCGAAATATTCAAACTTATACATATAAATATATTTCTTCATAAATTCAACAATAAAATATTTCTAAACTAAACTAAAAGAAGTTTAGAAGTTATGAGGTCAGGATTTATTTAATGCTCACAAAACAAAATATATGGTTCCTATTATAGTTGTTTATTTCTTGGTGTTATTAATTTCTGACACATAATGGTTACCACCTTCCACTTCTTACGTTTTATTCCCAAACAATTCCTTTCATCTCTTCTCCTCTAGAGTAACCAAGAGTAATTAATGCTCATGGACATGATTTTGTAGGAGATAAAAAAAAAATGCTTATTCTGTTACTTTTCTCTGCTACTAAGAACACAAATCCAAGATAATCAAAAATAGGTTATGACAAGGCCAACAAACATTAGCCGAGATAGGATGTATCTTGTGGTTAGAATGTATGCTAAAATGGATAATTCTAACGTACAAAAATTATAATTATAAATATATTTTTAATTATTTAAATTGGTTGTGTACTAAATTTGAATTAATTTAAAATTTGATTGCTTATTTATCATATAAAATTATTAAAACTTTGTGTTAAAAAATTCAAATGATTTGATGGGAGGCTAAATATTTTTCAAATTGACTCAAATTTGAGGTGTCCTATTCAAGTACTTGAGTATACATATATAATTTCAATTTTTTAATTTGAATAATATTTTTTAAGAATATGTAATATAGGAGTTCGATGTACGGTAGAAATATCCAAAATTATATATACGAATATATTTCTTGATAAATTCACCCTTACAATATCGCTAAAATGAGTTTGGAATTTGAGAGTTTAGGAATTATTTTATGATCTCCAAGCAAAATATGTGGTCGTGTTATAGTTATTTAATTATTTCTAAGTGTAATTTCTGACACATGTTGGATGTGACCTTTCACTTCTTATGTTTCACTCCCAAACAATCCCTTTTTTGTCTGCTCCTCTTTAGCTTAGTCAAAAGCAAGAATGCTTATCTAGTTGATTATTTAGGAGATGAAAAAGAATATATTTATCACGTTAATTTAGACAAATTTATATTTTGTGAACTTAATTGTTATTGATCCGCCTACATGCTTAGTAAACTGTTTCTAATTATATAGTATAAATTATAAAGTAATAAAGACTCAATGATACCAAATAGACTAATGTGTAAAAAAAATGAAATTTATGCATGTAGGCAATGAAGGGCTTCTTTTCTAGCGAAAATCCTATTTTATTCCGTCAAATAATGAGCAAAAAACTATCGAAAACTTTGGGGAAAATTGATGAAATTGTAACCGAAATGAACAAATTCAAATTTGATAAACATGATCTCGACCATAACATGGATCGGGAAACACAATCCTCTATAATAGAGTCAGAGGTCATTGGCAGGGATCGTGAGAAAGAGAAGATAGTGAATGTATTACTTCATCCACAACGTGAGAGAGAGAACATTTCAGTCCTCTCAATAGTTGGTATGGGAGGGATGGGAAAGACTACCCTAGCACAGTTGGTTTATAATGATGAGAGGGTCAAAGGACACTTTCAGTTGCAGATGTGGGTTTGTGTGTCAACAGAGTTTAATGTCGTTAACATTATCAAATCCGCAATTCAAGTGGTCCAAAAGGGAGGAGATGTATCCACATCCAATAAGGAGGTGTTGCAACAACAGTTACGTGAAATTCTCGATAAGAAGAGATATCTACTTGTTTTAGATGATGTGTGGAATGAAGAAAGAGAGAAATGGGATGAGTTGAAAACTTTGTTATTCTCTGGGGCAAACTCGGGGAATGTGATTATAGTGACTACCCGAGATAAGGGAGTTGCTTCAATCATGGGAACATTACTAAGCCATGATCTGGCCTCATTAACTGAGGAAGATTCCTGGAGATTGTTTGAAAAGAGGGCTTTTGGTGCAGGGGTTGAACCATCGGAGGAACTAATTACAATCGGTAGGGCCATTGTTCGCAAGTGTGCAGGGTTGCCTCTCGCGGTGAAGGCAATGGGAGGCCTTATGCGAATCAAGTCAGATGTGCGTGACTGGCGTGCTGTCGCAGAAAATAAATTATTGGAGGGATTGGCGTCTTCTAAAAATATCTTACCTCTTCTTAAATTAAGTTATGATCACTTGCCGTCACAAATGAAGCAATGTTTTTCTTTCTGTGCAGTATTCCCGCAAGATTATCTCATTGAAAGGGATACACTGATTCAGTTGTGGATGGCCAATGATTTCATCCCAACTGATGGAATAATGGATCTTGAAGATAAAGGCCGACAAATTTTTAATGAACTTTGTCGGAGGTCTTTCTTTCAGGATATCGAGGAAGAGGAAATGAACTATGGTTTAATAATTACATGCAAGATGCACGACATCATGCATGATTTAGCAACACAAATCGCCGGAAAGAAATGTTCTACTTCACTGGAAATGAACCATGCAGAAATTGCTCAAAAAGAGGTGCAACATCTATCTGTACTTGGTGGAATATCACCAGAAAATATCACCAGTGTCTCGAAGCAATTTCCGAGCATTCATACTTGCTTGGTTCGAAGATATTATCCAAGTAACCAAACCAAGGATAAACATTCTTATTTATTGAAATCAAGTTCCTTGAGAGCTTTGGAATTTGCTTTTGATTTGCCACCTCCAAAAGAATTGGGATACATGAGACATCTAAAATATCTTGATCTCTCTGGGAGTCGTTTTCAGTACCTTCCAAAAACCATGAGCAAATTATACAATCTTCAAACGCTAAATCTCTCTGATTCCGAAATCTGTGATCTACCAAAAGACATGAGATACATGACTAACCTAAGGCATATTTTTCTTGATGGTTGCTCTAATTTAGAGCGTATGCCAATTGGCCTGGGGCAACTAAAGTACTTGCGGATTCTTACATTGTATGTAGTAGATTCTGAAAGAGGTGGTAGTATTAGAGAATTAAACACCTTGAACCTTTGTGGCCACCTGAGTTTATCTGGGCTTGAGAAAGTAAAACATAGAGAGGATGCTGTGGCAGTCAACCTTGGTGCAAAATCCAACCTCTATTATCTAAACCTAAAGTGGGGCTCAAAAGAAAGAACAGGAAATGACCAAGAGGTGCTGGAAGCCCTTAGACCTCACAACAAGCTAAAATTTCTTGATATTCAAGGTTTTTGTGGTTCTAGTTTTCCAAAATGGATGAAGGAGCCTTTGGTTACGGAAAACATAAAGAAACTAAGGTTGATAGAGTGCATGAATTGTGCAGAACTTCCTCCTCTGTGGCAGTTGCCTTTATTGGAGAACCTATATTTAAAGAAAATGGAGATTTTGATATACATTGTTGGTGGCAAGGATAAGTATGCTGATGGGAGCGAAACACCAATTACATTCCCAAAGTTGAAGGTTTTAGAAGTCGACTCTTTACCAAACTTGGAGGGTTGGCATGAAAGAGATTGTGAATTGGTAATTTTTCCAAATCTCAATGCACTGAGAATCCTTTATTGCCCCAAATTGAAGACTGTTCCGGTGCATGCTCCTGTGCTCGCAAAGCTACAAGTACAGAATTCTAACGAGATAAAATTGCACCAAATCTCAAGTCTACCCATGCTCTCCGATCTTAATATAGGTGTAGAAACCCCTCCCACTGAGACTGATGCTTTTAGACCACCCAAGACCCTTGAAATAATGACAATCGCAGGATTCGAAAATGTTAACCCACTGGAAGAGGATGAGAGCGAAAGCTGTCAAGCAAATTCACTTCGTAAATTAGTGATAGACAACAGCCATTGTTTCTTCTCCTGCAGGCGGACCAAATTGGCATTGGGATTCTGGAAGCACTTTGCAGCTCTTGAATATCTGAGTATTGAATACTGCAATGGTCTTGTCTATTGGCCGGAGGAAGAGTTCAGGAGCTTGAAATGCCTGAAAGAATTGGGCATTCTTTCATGCAAGAATTTTACTGGTTCGTTGCCAGTGCCATCATCACCAACACCATGTGGGGAAGATCCCCTACCACAGTTGGAATCACTAAGTATCTTTTATTGTCCATTGTTAGTGGAAGTCCCTGTACGTTCCAAGTCACTCAAGGAATTGGTGATAGTTAGATGTCCTAAACTTTCACAGGAAGGACTGGCTGGATTGACCAATCTCACAGAGCTCAAGAAGCTGGAGCTCACGGATTGCACCAACTTGAGAGCATTGCCGGATAACATGGGGAACCTTCCCTGTTGGTCTCCAACAACGCCTCCCTTCCCTCCAGTTTTTACATATCTTGAGGTGCCCTGTATTAGAGAGGCGTTGCAGGGGAGAAGGAGACTACAGGCACTTAGTCTCATCCATTCCCACAACACGGTTTTCACCTGAAGAGGAAGAGGAAGCGGAGGAGATTTCTAAATCTGAAAGCATTTTAAGGAGACTTCTTCCCATATGTGGGAGATCATAATCCACCTTGGACATCTCAAAAACATATTTAAGGTACATTTGCATCTCTTCAATTGTAACCTTAATTCTACTCTCTTTTTAATTTCCATGAACCTACATTTGTAGCTGTTACTTAAAAATTGATTGGCTGCATTACCAAGCTAACGTTGTTCAAACTCTGCAGCGGTTTGTTCAATACTGGAAGAATAAGTCATTATCAAGCTGGATGAACAGTTCGTGAAATAATGGTACTGTACCATCTTTGCCCAGTTTTGTCTCTTTTTCTATGTTGAATTGGTTTTTTAGAATTAAAATCTGACTAATGAGCAGCATTTTGTAGTGCCATACGTATCATGGACTTATTATTTTTTTTTTGCACATTTATGTCACATATTTTCATCCTTTGCTCAAGCATCTCAGCTTGAAAAAGAATCATACCATTTTTGACCCAGTATGTATATATATTACAATTAAATAAAAGTAATAGCAAAACAATTTTATATCAGCATGTAATGTGAATTTGTTTTGCTTTGGGTTTGAGAGAGTATGTAGTATCTAAAGTCTAAACTGATATGCTGTAGTAGTGCTCTTTGCACTTGGTACCTATTGTTACCAATTACGAAATGTCACCTTTTTATTTTACAATCAACAGAGTGGAAAAAAACTAACTAACACTCTGATTCATGTTTCATGTTTCATGTACAAGAAAAGAAGATTACACTGTGATTGAACGAAGGTTTTAAAGATAGAGCTTATGGAAATCTCAATTTTCAAGAATTCAATGTAGATATGAGCAGAAAAGGGAATTAAGGAAAAAAAAAAGATGTGAGACGGGGATTGCAGATCTTCCCTCGTCATTCTTTTCTCAAGAGAAAACCGTATTTTCTCTCTCTGTTCTTTTTTTTTCATTTGGTTGATGTAAGAGAAATTTGATTTGGTTTCTTTTTATCGAAAAACTTTTAGTTTGTGCCAAGGTTGTAGATTTGCTGTCATTCTCTCTATTTTCTTTTTCCTATTTTGATGTAGCAGGCACAAAAAAAAAACAAACTACTTATATAGTGTTGATTGATAAAAAGATAGATGATTGGAAGTTTGTAATATAGTGTGCATCTCCACAAGATTTATTTATTTGATCATGTTGGAACAATAATATAACAGATACATATCAGTTTTTTATTGAGAAGATGCGCACAAGCTGCATTAATTTGTACATTGTTTCTGCTGAGTACAAGCATTTTTATAGGGAAGGCAATAATGTAGACCATAATCATGCATACTTAATTACTTTTGAACCACACACAAAACAAATTACTGAAAAAGCAATCTATCAAGATTTTGAAACAAACAAGTTTGAAATCTCTTTTTTCTTTTTTTTTTGGGAATTATGTTAGAAATTTGAGCAATTAGAGAGGAGCAAGAAGAGGACTTTTCAGGAAACCAAAAAAGATAAATGTGGCAGTTTTTAAGAGCAATCGGTGTAGTTTTTAAACGCAGGACAAGCCATAAGCTTTTTTTTTTAATATAAGAGCTTTCGTTAATTCTGATATTTATTTTTTTTTAAGAAACTTAAATTTACATTTTTTTCGAAAAAATATAATATCTATCATTTCTGTGCTGGACTTACGATTCACAAACCATAAGCATTACATTAATTAAAATGCCAAATCCATTCTAGAGTTTGAAATAAATATACACAATTTTATGGGTGGGATCCTATTCCATGACAATCAAAATATGATAATTTTACTAACAATCTTTTCTGAAAAAAAAAATGTAGAAATAGAAGAATTTTTTTTTTGTAAATATGTTGTTTCTTTATAGATTGATTGTGCATCAATATTCATGTTATTTAAAAATCATCTAATGTTTTGTTTATGAATTATTTTTAGACTTTATGTCATTTGATAAATGAAAAAATTTGTATAAATTTTCATCATTTTTGTTTATATTATATGTACACAATATATATTATATATATTTTTTTTGTTGAATTTTCAAAATAATTATGTATTAATGTATCTTCCACTTTATGTCATACCATTAAGAGGGTTCTGATTTGTTTACATAATGAATCTTCAACTTTATGCCATACCATTAAGAGAGGGTGCTTGATTTATATATATAACAAACCACGTGGGTTACACGTGGTACTCCAATTATGAGGACGATCTAGATGTGATTTACAACTAATTATAATCAAAACAGGAAAAAAAGAAAATTACACTAATTTTAAAATTCAAATCGCATGGCAAATAAAACTTCGGAATAGTTTCAAAAATTGTTAAAATACCTCAAATTAATGACAGGCGGAGAAGTAGCGATACGGCACGATATTATAGACGAAATGGATAATGGCGAAAGCTTCGGTCTTGTGACAAATTAGAGAGACGAGACAGTGTAAAAGAAATGCGAAGATCTGACAAAATGGAAAGTGAAGCGTCATCAAATAATCGCATGGCAAACAAATTTCGAAATAGTTTCAGAAATCGTAAAAGTACCACAAATTATGAGAGGCGGAGAAGTAGCGATACGGCGAGTACGATCAGTAGAAGCAATGTTGAATTATAAAATATAATTATGTTTCAACAAATGAAAAATCAGTGTTCAAAAGTATTTTAAAATTTGAAGCCTACAGAGGAGTTGGAGAGCCGCTGGTTTTACCAAATCGAGGAGAATGAAGAGGTGCGACCGGCTGTTAAAGAGAGCAAATGAAGAGGTGCGACCGTCTGTTAAAGAGAGCAAATGGAGAGGCACGAAGAGAAAAATATGTGGCATAGTTTGATTCGGCGCTAGTGAAATATACTACACAGATCATAACCCTTCCAACTTTGCATCAGACGGTTTCTAATAAAGGATGATATGGCTACATAAAATCGTTTCTTTTGTCAAGCGTTTTGTATACTACTATAGATATATCGGCAATACACAAATTACCTTATGAAGCCATGCCTTATACTTTCATGCTTTATTACACCCAATTAATGTCATTTTAACTATTTGAGAGAATTTTTAGATCATATAGCAGATATGCAAAATATTTTGTAAAACTAATTTGAAATAATGAAAGTGTTCATATCATTTCAAAGAATCACTCTTAAATAATTATAATGACAAAATTGAACATACAAGAATTATTTATTTTTATCTCCTATCCAAACTGATCATTTAAAAAAGGCTTTTTAAAGCAAAAAAAAAAGAATGAAAGTTTTCAAAGATGAGAAAAGGATGAATCTAGTAAGAGAACTGCAATACAAATTAACGGAAGTAATCGCCTAAAAGCGTGAAAATGGAAGAGCAAAACAGAAGAAAATTAGGAAAAAAACCAAATAGAAAATAAGTCAAATTTAGCAATATAAAGGAATCAGAAAAAGGAGAAACAAAGTATCAGGTATGTGCATCACCACAGATTTACTTATTTGATCATGTTGGAACAATAATTTAACAGATACATATCAGTTTTTTGTTGAGAAGATGCGCACAAACTGCATTAATTTGTACATTGTTTCTGCTGAGTAAAAGCATTTTTATTTTTGTCCAGTGGATATGTAAAAAATAGCATATTGGTTTTGTTGACTTTATCACAATCTGATATTGTTAATTTGAACCCCATTTTTTTTGTTTTGGTGAAGGCTCAAAGCTTCTTGTTTGCATATATAATATATAACTTTGTTTTCTAAAATAAATATGAAGGTCAAAATCTCCCAACTTTAATGACCTCCCAATCAGATTTCAAATCTATAAAAAAACATTACCATTTGTTATTAGACCAATTATAAATGTATCAGGTAAGATGGACAGAACAACCATCCCATTAATTTGCATAGGCCAAATAAGGAAAAAAAAACGGCTCAACTGCCAAATTAACTCACAAAACATGTTGCACAAAACACATCATGCAACGTTCACATTTTTACCATGGGAGTGAGAGAGAGAGGAGGGGGGGGGGGGTGTTAATCAGAGAGATGCAAGGACCCAGAACATAGAGACAGATGAGGTGGCGGTGAAAGTCCATGTCATGAAGGCCAATAGTACCGATAGTGCGTACCGTCCACATGCCAATTGTGGGAACATTTTGCAAAAATGCACATCTTTTTCAAATAATAGCGCAACCCCAGCAGAAGAGCATGCGGCCGCAAAGGATAAGATTGCCGTAACCTACAACAGATCAGAGATCTTATGTTAAAAAAATATTTCTGTTCAGGGGGTACCCATATAGGTACCGTCACCAACACTGGTTGTTAGTAAGGTCAGAGAAATACCCAATCACCAACCACAAACAAGCTAACAAGCACGGGATTGCGAAGGTCTCTTTTTGTTCGAAGAGCATAAATGTCAAGGCATGCAAGACCCAAGCTCCATAGTAATTGTAGCCCCATTGATGCTATCAAGTAACTACATTTTTTTTAGAAATAAAACAAAGTCCAAAGTTAGTAACAATTCAAATTAGTACAGTTCTCAACAAAGAAACACAAACAAATGCACAGTTAAGTATAACACGTCACAAGATAAGAGCCTCTAAAGCCAACATGATTCATTTGGAATATAGTATCATAGTTAGTAATATCATGCATACATTGTGGATCAAAATTAACCCTTGTATACACAGGCAGAGCCAGAAAACTTTTAGATGGGGGTCAAGCACTATAACAATCATAATATCAGTACAATAATTACAACAAAATCGTTGATTTATAACTATGGGGGTCATAATGGAACAAATTTCATATTTTTATGGGGTTCAAATGTGATTTTTCTTAAGCAACAATAAATATAACCCTAAAAATACTATGTACACATATATAATCAAGTAAAAAACTTGGGAACATTGACCCCCATTTGCTTTACCTAGATTCGCCTTGCCTGTATAATTTGAAACTATTAATATATATATACTGTAATATGGTCATCACATGAAAGAACTTATTACACAAGCATATATGAGGAGGCTATTGCAATAGCATCATGTAAGTTTCTAAGAGCTACCAAGTAGTATTGTTTTTCTTTAACCCATTTAATCCCTCTTCTGGCTTCACTTTAAATATTTCGAAATAACTAATACCCATATTTAACCACAGAGGCCAATTTAGTTCATACCTCAAGCACTGTTCCAATCGAAGATACAATAAATAAAAGTCGGGATAAGTACCAAAAGGCAGTGTAATTGGAAAAACTATTAGCAGATGCCATAACTCCAACAGATGCAGCTGCAAAACTGCACTGTGCGCTTCTCAAAGCAAATCCACTCCATGTACCAGGGCTTCCTAGGAAATCCTTCATTCTCTCTGTCATATCCTAGAAGTAGAGCAAATAGAAAATCAGAACATACACATCCCAATCTATCACCACAAAATCCACAGAAGCAGAAAAATTTGCCAAAAATGTCATCACCAATTTCTCAACTAATTCATAATTACTACTTAAATTTATCATACCTACTTCTTCCCAAGCAATAAGTAGGCCTCTTTATCAGATCAAATAACCTCCACACCAACAACTTATTTCAACTGCCACAACATCAGCCACCAACATGCACCCAAGATCAGTTTCCAAGTCAGATCATCATTGATATTGAAGGACCAGATCTCCAAATTTTCCAGATCAGCGAAATGACTGCAATGCCCTCTGTTGCAACTTCTCTTTTACGGACCTTATTACAATGAGAACACATTAGCATCTGCGAGGATAATGCCTAGTTACAGTGCCACTACCTAATTGACATGATAAAAACCTAATGAAATGCTTATTACAATAACAATACATGGTTAATATATTCAAATTACTTCAAGAGTATATACTATTTATTTACACACAAAATTGTAACAAAAAAGCACTGCCCTAGTTTTTTCACAAAAAAAAGAAATGTTGTCCCAGTATTGTTGGAATCCTCTGATTTACATCAATGCTATATGGTAGTATCTTAATTAATATCTCATATAGTTTTGCTTTGTTTTTTTTTCCTTTTTTGGGAAACAATCTATTTACATTTTGATTTCTTCAAAACATTGAAAGAGACCATTATTCCCCTGACTTAACTGGAATTTGGGAATTCCCACGTAATCACAAACCCCCTTGTATCAATAGTTTAAGCGGTGAAATAATAAATGCAGTCTTTGCAGAAGCAAGCTTAAGTTACTTTGGTTGACCTTTGGCACCTCTATAATATAAAATCCTAATATTTCATGTCCCTCGTCACCCCATGGAAACTGCAGATACCTCAGAAAATTAGCTTTTTTTCTTATGGCTGCTACTCCATGACAGACTCCTAACAAACTCAAACCAACAAAAGCAAACAATGGCCCCACAGTACTGCATGCAGCCTATGTGACAGCAACATTGTCGAGGTTGCCGACCATCTATTTCTCTGTTGTCCATGCATTACATATTTGGTGAGATTTCCTCCCACACTGTGCCCAACCTCCCAACTCCCTAGCAGCTGCCACGACTAATGAACAGATTATGGTGGACAAGACCAACCACCAATGTCAACTACCTCACAGCGGGTTGAAGGAAAGGAGTAGGCGAATCTTTCAGGGCAGCACTACACCATCATCAGCACTTCTACACCGGATCATGCACAACATGACCTTGTGGACCGTGCTGAGGCGTGCGAGTGAAACAAGCATTGTGAAGGTGACTACTTAGTTCTGTAGATATATATTTTATGTTATTCCTTGTGTTCTATGCGTGGCTAATGTCTTCGTGTGTATCTTCTGTTTTTTTTTTTTTTTTTTTCAGGTTAGCTCCATTTAGTTTACATTTGTATATTCTTCATCTTGTAAAATAGTAGGCAATTTGCTTGCTACTTAAAAAAAGAAGAAAATTACGTTAGTGATCTTTTTCCTATACCAACCATCCTTCTTCAAGTTTTTCAACACAAGTTAGCGTTTAGTAGTAAACTAAAAATTGATGGGCCATAAAGTAATTTAGCTCAAACAGACTGCCTAGGTCCATGCCAGTAATGTACCAGACTGGTTGCTATCTGAATCTAGCATCACAATATTAAAATTTCCACACTTAAGCATTGCATAAAGATTAATACAATGTTTATTTGTATAACTGCCTACTAATATCAAGTTGTCTCTGTATTTTTTTCCTACTATTCTACTTATTACATTACAAAGGAGAAAACAAAAATATTGGTGCTTGTAAAAAGTCAGTGTCTGTACAAAGCTCAGCATTTTAAAGCACAAATTTTGGAGCTTCCATGCATTAGTAGACAATTAATTAAAGCTCACAGGTCAGTTGAATCTGCTTTGGACAGTGACATATCCTCTCCGAATACTCCTACAATCTTTATGTGACAAAACTATCCCTGACGCTAAATTCTTTCCGAGCAACTCTATAAAATATTGCTGACAAAAGTATATTTATTACTAAATACTATATCTTTGTTTAGAATTATGATTATTAAAATTGCTTGCTTACTTATCCAGTGGCCATTTCAAATTAATAAAATTAACATATATATGGTAACACAACTCACTTACTATAGAAGTAAAAATAAAAAGATCCTCGGTAACAGTTCCATGAAAGCGGAAGCGAATAAATAAGCCCTCAATTAGCAACAAAATCTCTATACCAACATAACCTGCATATCTCAAACAAAATGGAGCCGAGGGGTCCTTGGAGAGACAGGCGAAAGGTTTTCCGAGTTCTCACCGACTTCCATTTAATTTTAATTTTAGCTGTTGGTTGAACAGCTTAACCCTTTAGGCCTCCAAATTTTGTTTTATTTCTGTCACCCCATGTCGAGAGGAACAGTACATAGGAGGAGCAACGCCCACTTTATTTCTAAAAAGTTTTTTTTTTTTTTTGTGTTCTTTAGGTAGAATCTCCAATATGTATCATGTATTCTCGGAGCAGTATTAATACATGTCTACTTGTTTTGGAATTAAAGAGAAATCTCTATAGCTAAGAGACGATGAAAGATCAAGTCATTGAAGATGGAGCGAGGGTAAAGCATTTCCATTATAGTTCCGCTAGAGTGCTCATGGTAGAATTAAAAGAGTATTTGAAGACAGGTTTGGTAATTCACATTTACAAAACTGCAATATTTTTAAAATCCACAACAGTAAAAACAATCTCCGAATTCCGAATCATCATCCCAACTGACCTTACTGACAGCTTGCAATTTTTAGAAACAAGCATTTTCGGGTAGAAATTGAAAGACATTTCCATACCTAGGGTTTTCCTTTGAAATTTGACAAATCTAAGATGCAGATTTTACCTAGCAAAGCCACCAGAGGCGCAATCCGTTCCCAATTGCAAGCTTCTTCGCCAAGAGGGGAGGAATTGAGACGGTGAGACAAAGGCGGAACCGAGAGAAGAGAAAGCGGGAAGGGGAGAAATAGAGATCAGAGAGAGAGAGAGAGAGAGAGACAGTGGTTAGTGGAGTGGAGAGAGAAACACTTTGAAAAACGAGAGAGAGAGAGAGAGAGAGAGAAGAGGGCGTCTTTCAGCTGGAAGTCAGAAGAAGAAAATGGGGTGAAGGAAACGTAAACGGAAAAACAGAATAAGAAGAAAGAGAAGCAACGAAAATGTGAAAGCTATTTCCATCATTTCAGTTTCCAGGAAAATAATCAGGCCCCATGGTATAATAGAATATAGATACAATACAATTCGGAATTTTATCATGAATAAGGGGACTACCAACTTATCTATACTAATATTAACAGACTACTTGTTTTTATAGATGATCTGTAAAAGATGAAATTTTTATTCATACTCTTTAAAATTATTAAAAAATATTTTTAATATATTTGTAGAAATAAAGAAAAGAAATACTAAGTGAATTAATAGTGTTTTCATCCTTTACTTTAAAATTATGTAAAATTTATACTAACTCTTTGTTTGATAAGTGAAATAAAATTAAAGTAGAAAAAATATTAAATCACTTTAAAGTATTGATATTTGATAATGTGAAGTAAGTAGATGAAGTAGTGAGAGTAAAAAATATTAAAAATTATGAAATTTAGTGATTTAATTTTACTTTACCTCCATAAATATTTTAACTTATTTCATCTTAAATCATCTTCATTTGATGCATTAAAATATTTTAAAATACTTAAATCACCTCTACTCCACTTGCCAAACAAAAGGTAAGGATGTTACAGACATATGTATATGTATAGTAATATATAAAAAAGTATTTTTTTTAAAGACGTAAATAGTATTTGTGCCCTTTGATTTAATTCTAAAGAATGTGAAAAATATTTTCTCCTTTTAAAATTATTTTTTCATACACAATTTATATAAAATATAAATTCTTTAATAATTTTTAAGGACATAAAACAATAATTTCTCCTTTTAAAAACCATTGATAAAAATAAACTTGATCATAAATCATTAATAGCCGGTCCGGCCGTTTGTGAAAAAACTCCGCCCTGGCCCACCATTCAGTGAGTCGCAACTGGATGGCACCAGAGAATTTGGTAACAAGAAAACTCTATATAGACTCGCGTAACGTACGACGGATTCGAGGAAATCTTGGTGGTTTCTGGAATTTGGTTTTCTCATTTTTGTTTTCTCGCTCCACCCCTTTGCCTTTTATTTCTCCTGTGGTGCGTTTGGTTATTGTTCGTTTTGTACACCGAGTTTTTTCTGATTAAATTGTTCATACCTCAGTTGCTTGAGAGAGAGAGAGAGAGAGAGAGGATGAGGAACGAGGAAACAGTGAAGCTGATCAGCGCCGACGGGTTCGAATTCGTGATCGACAGGAGAGCAGCCATGGTTTCCAATACGCTGCGCAACATGCTCACCTCCCCCGGTAACCTCTCTCTCTCTCTCGCTCTCTCTCTCTCTATCTATCTATCTATCTATCTATCTATCTCTCTCTGTCTGATAAAATTGAAACCCTCGACGTTGACTTGACTTGAGTTCTTCCTAATTTTGTGCATAAAATTTGGGGGAAATATGAAAACTAAATAAATAAAGGGAGCTTTGCGGAGACGCAACATGGGGAGGTGAGGTTCCCTGAGATCAGCGGCGTTGTGTTGGAGAAGATTTGTCAGTACTTCTACTGGTCTCTCCAGTACTCCAGGTAAGAAGCTTCTTCTCTTCTCTTATTCAATGGGATTTATGGAGGTTTAATTGGGGTTTCTAGGTTTTTACTTTGTCTTTTATATAGGAGTTTCAGGTTTCTGGCATGCTTTAAAAACTAGAATTGAACCTGGTATCACCTGGCTTAAGTTTTCCATGAATAAGGACTCAGATCAACTGATCTGTTTAAGGTTTGCTGATCTGTCAACTAACCAGAGCCGTATACATCACAATTGTATTGAACGGTTGTTAGTTTGTTGCATTGTGTGGCGCATGAAACACGTGGCATTAGGTATCTGTGAATATATTTTATGAAGCCATGTTGACTCCATTATTTAGAAAAGAAATTTAATGGAATGAATTGTATTGTATTGCAGCGGGAAGGAAACTGAGTTTCATATAGAGCCGGAGATCACACTTGAGCTGATGATGGCTGCTAATTTTCTTGATACATAAATCCGTGTCATGTGATCGATGGATAACTTGCTACCAATTTCTATAATTTTGTGGGGATTGGTACCTTTTTATTGGTATGAAAGTTGAAGTTGTGCTAATATACTTGTAGGAACTGAAATCTATAGTGATTATGGGGTTGGTTTCCCTGGATTTAATAAATTGCTGGCTTAATCTCTTCTCTGATTGTTCTGTCGTCTGGAGTTCTTATACATTGGATGTGAATAATTGACTCTGTATTTGAGATATTTAAGTTAAGATCTGGATGCACTTAACAGTGCCGTTACTCTGTTAGTTAAGAATTGTTAGATAAACAGAACTCCAAGCATTGCATGTTTCTTCTAGGATCTGAACTGTGTACAGATCTGATTTCTTCGGTACCAGGAGGTAACGGTTGTCACAGAACAAATGAAAGAGTGTTGGCAATCTTTTGAATTTTTGGTGCCTGAATTGGTGGCTGAACATGCAATCGCATGTCAGATCAAACTTCCATATAAAAAAAAACCTGATCATGTTCGTACAGATAAAGTATGTTTCTGTGTTTCCTTGCATTTGTCATCCCACTGGTACGCAATATGCCTAGAGTCCAGATCAGCTTAATTTGTTTGATAAGTTGTGATTTTGTGTTTTCAGGGTCAAGTCTTCACATATAGACATACAAATTTAAGGATAATATTAACACTAGTATAGATGTCATTAGCTTAAGCTTGAAGTGCTCAAGTTTCTCTCTACTTAAAAGGGTGATGACAAAAACAAATAAATTAATTAATAAACTAGTAGAAATAAAAGCAAATAAATTAATAAATAGATAAATAGTTTACATTTTGAAATGTAAATAAAGGAAATTATAGTATTTCTTTTTATTCAAGAATTTGTCCTTCCTCACGTTGAAAATGTTGTTAATGGTGCACTTCTTTCAGTATGCATGCATGCAAATACTATATATTGACAATGTATCAATCCCTAGACATGAGCCTAAGCCTGATCCATTATCAGTGAAAAATTTCTCCTATGCAATTATACGGATTTCAATGGATATTACCTTCCAAATCAGGCCATTTATTTTACATGGAAAAATTTATATCAACCTAATTTCAACAGTACAGGTCAGGCTTGATATAGACTTGGATCTGAAATCAGTTGTTCATATCTACTATAGAGTTATATATTTATTTCTTTACTGCTACAAAAGAAGCTGAAAAAACTGAAATAAAGTTTCTTTTTCTTTTTTAACCTTTCGTTTCTTATACGCTAGGGTTCATTATATATCAAGTTTAATAATTAATTAATGTATATCTCATATTAAAGAGACAGAGACAGAGACGCCACCGGCGCTGCCGCCGCCACCACCAAAATTTTCATAGAGAGAGAGAGAGAGCAAAGGATGAATAACGAAGAAACTGTGAAGTTGATTAGCAGTGACGGATTTGAGTTTGTTATCGACAAGAAGGCAGCTCTTATTTCAAAAACTATTAGCAATATGCTCATCTCATCTCCGGGTAAGCGTTGATTTGTGTTATTCCCTTGTGTAAAACTAACTAAAGCATGCTAAGTGACGTTTCACATTGAATTTCTAATTTTGGCATTGATCTCATAGAGCTTTTTTATTTGTTTAGTAAAGTTTTTGAGGATTTGAGATTGGTTATCACCTACTTTCCTCAAAAAGAAGTTCATAATTTTTGCAAAAAAATCTGAATAAGGGAGTTTTACAGTGGAACAGCAGGAGCTGCATATTCCTGAGATCAGAGGTGTGATTTTAGAGAAGGTTTGCCAGTATTTCTACTGGAATCTTCAGTACTCCAGGTATACTATTTTCTTTTTTCTTTTTGACATTTTGTTTGCATCCATAACTTTGTTATCGCAGTATGTGATGTGATCGGATCGGATTGGATTTCCTAGATTTTACTTGGTCTTCAATTCGGCATAGTTAGATATCTGGTATGAAGATGTACACGTTGAAACAAACATCGATTTGTTAAATTCGATTCAAAATGATGTGAATGCGAAATGCAAGGGTTGGAATTATTTAGGTCTGAGAAACTCATATGTTGGTTGTATCTAGCTATTGTTCAATGATATGAATTGAATTGCAGTGGCAAGGAGACAGAGTTCCATATTGAGGAAGAGATTGTGGAAGAGCTGAAGATGGCTGCTTTCTTTCTTGAAACATAAAACTCCTATTTTATGTCATTGATGGATGAATTTGGTATCAATTTTTTCTCACTGATTTGTGGGGATTGTCGTCTTTTATTGCATGCTGTTGTGCTAATACATTCATAGCAAGTTAATTTTCTTGAATCTGATAAATTGCCGGCGGTATCTCTTTCCTGATTATTCTGCTGTCTTATGCTTTTGATGTGAATAATGTACTCTGATTTTTGAGATATCTAGATTAAACTAAAGCTAGGTGCATTTTAACAGCCATTTAATCCTTGGTTAAATAAATATAACTTAAACCTGTGAATCCTTGGAACATCACATTGTTGTATCTTAGCTCTGTTTTATGCTGTAAGTGTCTAAATCTTAGATTACCATAAGGATATATAATTACCTATGTAAAAACATATGGTTTAATTTCGTGCCATTTATGGAGGCCCCATGACTGGGGATTTTGTAGTGTTGACATTAGATTTTGAATATGTGACTTTCCATAATGATGACTAGGTAATTAAGTGTTAGCAGAAGAAATATTTATTAGAAAGTAGAACCTTTCTCATTAACCTGACTACTGAGAATTTATATATGTACAGTTTTAAGTTTTAACAAATCCATTGGCAGGTGTATCTGCTCAATTTTTATGTAGGGATTTGTACATAAATATGATGAGTTTACTGAGAATAGTGATAATTTCCTAAACACAGTATCAACAAGGTATATTTTTTCATACCTCTCTGTATTAATTAAGGTTTTTTTAAACAGTGGTATTATCTGATAATTAGAATTGTGATGCTCTAGTATAGATTAAATTACACAAATAGTCTTTAAAAAATCATTACTATATCATCTTGGTCTTTGAAGTATATATAAAAGTTTCCAATTTGTTCCCTATAATTTGTCACTCTTACTAAAAGTGTCTTTCCTTTAGCTTCTCTTAGAAAATTAGATAGAATTATGTGTCATTACTCAAATAATGACTATGTGATCACTTAATTTGACCTAATCTTTTGTGACCTGCATGACAGGTCAAACAAAAAAAATAGTTGAAGAAGTGTTGATTTTGTTATTGTTCCACATGTAAGTTAGTAACACATAGTGATGCATGTTAATTAGTGCATAATTAATAGTTAGCATGTTAACAGATTTTAACTGTGGATGTGTGTGTGTGTGTGTATGTTTTCTATTTTTATACCTGCATATCATCTTTAAATACTCATGTCTTTAATATAAACGACGAAGGAATAAAATCAATGTAGAATTAATCAATAAAACTGGTAGCCAAGTCCAACATACATTCATGATTAATTGTAGATTGCACTCTGCATGTCAGAAATTCTGAGAAGTCTCTTAATTAACTTAAGTCCAGTTAGCAGGAAAACCTCAGTCTCAATAAATTAAAGAATATTAAAATTAAATAAAAACAGAAGGAAAATAATATCAATCAAATCCTAGCTCCTTTGGCGGCTAGAATTATCACTGTTATATATTTCTTTGACAATTTTAACTAGCAATTTTAAAGATCAATAGTACTGACAGTTTATATCAGATATCTTTAATTTATTCTCACTGACATAATTAATCCTGAAAGTTTTCTTTTTAATCAAGCCAATTAATAACCAACAATCCTATAGGAAAAGTAGGAAATAAGAAATTTGAAAAGTTTAAAAATGGAACTAAGCACATATATAATATAATTCCTCTCTCAGCTCACATAATTTATAGGAGAGTACATAGGAGACAGAATAACCCTTCCTTCTCTCTTCACTACACCTTTATTCCTATCATGGTTCGCATTTTTTGAAGATCTGTACATGTAATTATGGAGAGGGGTTGAATTGCTATCAAACACATGCAAGATTGTCACCATGAACACAGAGCACGCGAACATGGGTATTGGGCCAAAGATCCAAAGAAGCAAAGTCGTCGCGAAGTACAATGCCCGTAAGCCCGTTGACCAAAAGTTACCACCCCGGATTATAGCTGTCTGTACGTAGCTCACTGGTATGTCTGAGTCTGGCGTAGACATGAGAAAACTCGCGTGCACGTAGTATCTGCAAGAACAGACAATAGTTAAATGAAAATTGATCAAACTTCACTGAAAAAGAAATAGGCAGGTTTAAGAGGAGTTGTTTGCCAAGAACCCACTTTTGATCTGATGGTAAAGCAATGTTTTCTGGAGGTTGTAGGTTTAAAATTTAGATAAAAGATTTTTTTATAAATATTTAAAATTAGGTGATTTTAATTCTCATCTTTATCTCAAAAAAGGAAAAAAGAGTTGCTTGCCTGGTGGATTGGATGAAGCAAGTGAATGCCGCTAGAAAACAGATAAGCAAAGCGATGTATTTGACTGAGGCGATGGTTTGGCTACTGCTGCCATAAATTATGCTGGTTGTGAAAATTGATGATGTGCTCCCGGCCCAGGCACCAATGAGTGAGCTCAGAGCAATCGAGAGAGATGCCAGGTTGCTCGATGCCGATATGTTGCTTGCTATCACCGACATTGCCAATCCTGTCTCGTCTGGATTCATCTGCAAATGAAAGAAAAAAAAAACAAACAAACAAACTTTGATTCTTACTCTTACTCTTATGGGCGAAAATAAGTACTTTTGTGGGGGCATGTATACAAATTTTGAACAGATAATTTCTGTAAGAAGACAAAATTCAGAGCAATAGAGGGGGCAAAAAAAAAAGAAAAGGTTTATTTTTTTTTCTTTTTCATTTTTTGAATTTTCTAACCTGCATCATACGCTCGACCCATGCCCGCTTGTTGTGGTTCTCATACCCGATAACTGTTTTATGAGGGTATCGAAGAACCCGGTACAAAAGCATGAGATGGTACACAAACATTATTGCTAACCCGCACGGTACCAGTACCAAGTCTATGGATCCTTTATCCAACAACATCTCTCTCTCTCTCTCTCTTCCTCTCTTTCTTTCTCCAGTACTTGATCACATCCTGATCAGAACCTTCAATTCCATGATAAAGAGAGAACTCAGAGCACCTCAACCTACTGGTAATGCTTATGCTTACTTGTACTGGTATCAGAAAATAAATTAAATGCCTACTTGTTAACATGTTGTTGCTTCTGAGTGTACACAGATTTAATGACAAGCATAAATTGAGAAGTTTGGTATTGTGCCTTTTTTGTCAAGGCAAGCCAACTCAGATGGATGCATGCTTCAATGCCTCAACCGGGTCGGGTTCTCTGGTACCTGCGTACCTGAATTCAAACCCAATAAGCTAGGGGCTAATTCTATTTTTTTTTTTTACCACCGATTACATACAAAATGACCATATATTTGCAGAAACAAATAAAACTATGCATATATTATGTTCGAGGAATTTAGAAAGACACTTGAATACAATTATACAAATATGTTTTTTGATTTATTTTTCAATTATTATTGTTTGGAGCTGTTAACGGGTTATCAGGTTGTGGATTATCCGTTAAGCTCTTTAATTAGTTTAACAAAGTTTGCTTGCACTCAACTTTGGAGAGCTGCATATCTTAATTATTGGGATTTTGTGTATGTATGTGCATCATGCCATCATCACATGACCTATGTCCGTATTGGAATTTAATATATTATTGTCATAATAATTGGTTATTGTTTGTTCATGGCACACTACTGTTGACTTGTGTATTTATATACGTCAATTAATGAACATATACATAAATACAAAGACATTAATTATTGCTCCTCCTAAAGCAATTAAAATAATGCTACTTTGTATCCGGTATGTAAGGTTCAAAATTATTTGTAAAATTTGTAATTGCATCATCCGTATAAAATTTTGTAACAAAATTAATTTAGTTGTGTAACAACATCCGGTATACCAGATCACAAGAGAAGTAATTAATTAATTAATTATTAATTAGTTGTATATAGAGTCCATAAAGCAATCCATAAAAACAGGGGAGCCCAGATTCTCTGTTGCTCATGAAATGGAGCTGCTGCTGTGCAAACTGATAAAATCAAGAGTGGTTGGATTTTAAGGTTTCATGTCATCTCATTCTTCTCTTTTTTTTTATTTGAAAATATATTTATTGTGTCTAAACTGTTATATATATAATTTTTTTAAATGATACAATTTGTATATATTCCTGTATGAATTTTTTTTATTTTAACTAATTGTACAAAATATTATTTTTTTAAAACTATTAATTTGGTTTTTTCAGTTTGAGACATAAAAATTTGTGATTATAAATTATTTTATTTTTAAAAATTTTCTTTAATAAATATTTTTTGGGTAAAGTCTGAAAAATAATTCTATTATGAAAAAAAACCATTTAAGTAGAAGGATCATTATTAATTTGATATAATACATAGTTGTTATTAATTCGATGAGATGTTATTATGATTGTATTGAAATTATATATTTACCACAATAAACGAATCAAGCATGACTAAACAAGAAAATTTTCCTTTATCATAATTTAAATTGTAATATTGGTTACCAAAAATAATTTAAATTAATGAATCTATTTAGGTTTTTCATATTATTTTTTTATTTATCCGATGGTATAACATTAATCTCATAATTTTTTTGGATAGTGATACAGTGTCTCTAGCAATGTCCTCTAACTTCACCCACTATCATTGCACGCAGATCTCACACGCTGATGCTTTTTAGGAGGTCTCATTTGTCAATGATAATTGGGACATAAGTAAGACATTTAGTTGGAGGCAAAGTATATTTTTCTTAATTTTTTTTCCTAAAAAGTGGCTTACTGAGCTAATATTACTAATTAAGTAATTAATTATATTGTAATATCAAGACGTTATATGAAACAATTACATGAATTAATTTTTCTTTTATTTAACCTCGGAAACTGAAGAGGGGAAAATGAGTTTCAAATTCTTCACCAAAAAGCTCTAAACATGTAATTCCCTAGTGTATATTTCAAATCTTTAGTTAATTAAGCCAAAAAAAAGTGTTCTTTTGAGCATAATATGTAAAGCCAAAAAATAATCAAAGAAACAAAACTAATTAATTAAAATCACACAGATAGCTCCATTTCTAATCTATTGAAGATGGCCACCACCTCAGCCATCGTTGGCCGGTACCCCCGGCTATTCCCGACACATGCCGACGCCACTTTCGCCATCCTTGCCAAAACCCTAATCTCTACAAATGGAAACGCCAGCCTCTTGTCCAACATCTCTTCAACTCTAGAAACCCTAATCAGAGGCAATGCCCATTCCACCAGCTTCCCTTTTTCGCTCTTTCGCCCGCTAAGTATCTCCAACGCAATCACCCCAAATGCGTACACGTCATTCTCTTTGCACACCTCATACTCCTCCTTATCCACATATCCAGCCATGCCTTCTCTTTCCTCTTTGCCTTGAAGGAGAAACCCTAGCCCGTAATCGCTAACCCTAGCGAAATGTTCCTTGTCGATGAATACATTGCACGGCTTTAGGCACCCGTGCACAATGCCAAGAGCAGTTGACGTGTGCAAATGCTCGATCCCACGTGCAATTCCTGCAGCTATCTTGACACGTGTGCTCCAGCTCAGATGACGCATCATCTGCCCGCCATCAGCACCGACGCCGTACATGAAAGTTTCAAGGGTTTTCATGGGTACGTACTCATATATGATGATGCGCTCCCCTGGGGCTTCAGCGTAGCCAAGTACCGGAACGATGTTGGGGTGGCTAGCAACAAAAGAGAGGGATTTAATTGCTAGAGAGAAGGTGGGGCCCGGGTGGCTAAGGACTAAATGTGGATGGAGGCGCTTAATGGCAACAGAATGGTCGGCGCCAGGAGCAGTGGATGCTTTATAGACGGTGCCGAGACGGCCTTTTCCAATGAGGTGAGAATGATGGAAGCTGTCAGTGGCGGCCTCAAGGTCAGTCATCGGAAATGGACCTGCACGCAACAACGCGGTTACACTAGTATCGTCAGCTGTGGCACAGGGAGGGCTACATTGTCGTCGATTCTTGTAATATAGGAAGATGAGGAGAGACAGAATTACGAGGAGGAAAGAGAGCGAGATGGCAACAATCGCATAGTCGGAAAGCACAACGGCAAGGTGATGATGGTGACTCATGAGATTGTGTTCTTCTTCTTCTTCTTCTCCTTCTTCTTCTTCTTCTTCTTTTGTTTTTTATTATTTTGGTGGTGACAGAATTGGAATATTTCAGGCATGCATGGATTACTGATTTATTTATTTGAAGATGCAATTGTATGGGTTGGTACTAATTGGTAGGAAAGAATAATCAAAAGCAGAATTAATGACTTGATGTGCTGTCATTTCTAAATTTTATTATTATTATTGTGATTTATATATTATTAATTTTCATTAAATTAGTTTTGATGGTAGCGATAGTATTGGTTAGGTTAATTAGTTCGGATTTAGTTGGTATTGGTAATGAATTTTCTGGGTTATATATATGTTTGGTGTAATTTGGCCACCTAATTAACCTTTCATGTCTACGCGCGCGCGAGCGCGCACACATAGAGTTTTGCTACTGTGCTATTATTAGCATTTCGGTCGAAACGCTAATGATCTAAATTTTATGTTTTTGTGTTCAAAATTTCAATTTATGTAATTCAATAAATTTTTCATATCAAAATCTTGTAAAAAATATCAAATTTACTATTTTTAGATTCTTTTAACTATTTTTTTTGGAATTTTCAACGATCACCTTAATTGGCATACAGATATTTATTTATTTATTTTTGAGCCAAATAAAGTCATATTTGAAAATTAAAAAAAGGTTAAAAAATTCTAAAAATGATAAATTTTGGTATTCTCTAAGATTTTGATATGAAGAATTTATTGAGCTACTTAAAACGAAATTTCGAACATGAAAACTTAAATTTGAATCGTTAATTTTTAGGAAATGCTAACGATAGCACATTAGCAAAACTCTCTCTCTCTCTCTCTCTAACTGTGGTACTCCTAGGAGCACGGAATTCCTCGGTGTTTCTAACTCAAAAATCTATCAAATCGACCTCAAATGAAAAATTCAAATTGCTCAATAAATTTTTCATATTATACTCTTGTAGGATACTATTTTTTTTCTATTTTTGGAATTTTTAACTATTTATTTCATATTTTTTTAGAATGGACTATTTTTATGTGCAAAAATTCATTATTTTATTATTATCATTAGAGTTATCTTAAAAAATTCGAAATAAATAATTAGATAATCCTAAAAATAGAAAAAAATTTAGTGTCCTACAAGATTTTGATATAAAAAATTTATTGAGCAATTTGAATTTTTCGTTTGAGGTCTATTCGATAGATTTTTGAGTTAAGAACATCAAGGAGCTCTATGCTCCTAGAAGCACTATAATTTAACTATATATATATATGAGATTGTTAACTAATATAATATAATACATTAATTTCCACGTACATATAGTTGATTGTTTTTGCTTCTCGTGGCACCAAATTTATTAATGGATTAATATCATATATATCTTTCAACTCTTTCTTTATTTCATATTTACTTATTAACTATTTAATATACCGTATATACCCTTCACCTTTTCAAATCCTTTCATATTTATCCATCAACACATTAATATATCATATATACCCTTCACCTCTTCAAATCCTTTCATATTTACCCATCAATTCATTAATATATCTTATATATCACTCAACTCTTTAAATCTTTTCGTATTTATCCATCAATTCTCAATATATCTTATTTAATATTTAACTTTTAAAATCTTTTCATATTTATTAATCAAAATTTTATTGTATCTTATATTGACGTTATTATCCTTCTTTATCTAAACAGAACTATTATTTTAAAAAATTATCTTTCAAAAAATAATTTTTGTTTCATCTAATTACTTATCTATTGAAAAATATTTTCACGAAAAAACTAAAAATAATTAGAAAAATTAAATCGTATTTGAAGGTAAAAGGACTATTATGTCAATTCAATTATATAATATTATTTTTTTAACAAACGGCCAATTAAACGAGAAGAAAAAAAATTTCTTAAAGAAGATAAAATAAAATGTTTTAGAAAATATTAGTTATGCTTAAATAAAGAATAAAAATAATGTCAAATCACTTTTGAAATGATCATAACTATAATGTTGGTATATATTAAATGTCAGAGTTTATATGTCAATATAATTTTATGGGTACAAATAAAAAAAGATACAGAGTTGAATGATATACAAAATATATTGTATAGTTGTGATTGGTAAATATGATAGGATATAAAAGAGTTAAATGTTATATTAGATATATTAATGAGCTGATGGGTAAATATGAATGGATTTGAAGAGTTGAAGAGTATATATAATATATTAAAGAAGTGATGGATAAATATGAAAAGATTTGAAGAGTTGAAGGATATATATAATATATTAAAAAGATATATTAGAGAGGTGATGGGTAAATATGAAAGGATTTGAAGAGTTGAAGGGTATATATAATATATTAAAGAATTGATGGGAAAATATGAAATAAAAAGAAGAATTGAAGGGTATATATATATATATGATATTAATCCTTTATTAATTAACTCAATTATGTGCTAGCTCCATATGATCAGCAATTATATATGATTTGTCTAAATGCAGCCTTTCAATAAGTAAGTTAATTTGCTTAAGTACAAATACAATTTGATATGTCAATAACCTTCAGCACTAATTCTGATTAGGACAGTATATGCAAATACAATTTAATTAATATTCAATAACTTTTTGTATGTTTGTATAGCTTTATTGATTTTAGGTGGGTATGCAAAAATGTAGCAATTAATTAATCATAAACCATACATCCTTAATCATTTGTTTATCGTCAGCTGAGATATTATTGTTTTTCAATTTTGATAGATAGCAGTATTTGTACGTGTAGCACTAGCAGGTAGCTATCAGGATAAATAAATAAAGAGAGAGATCTCTTGATAACTATTATTTTGATAATATTAATAATTAATTTTTAAAAATTCTCAAAAATAGAAAAAAATTTCGAATATATTTTTTAACTTATAGATTGATTGTATTTTAAATTTTATATAATTTAAGAATTATTTAATATTCTATCAAAGACCGTTAAAGATGAACCGTTATAAATGCCATGTAATTTTAATGGTCTTTAATGAAATATCAAATAATATTTAAATTATATGAAATTTAAAACACAATCGATGTATAAATTAAAAAAAAATATGTTTATAATTTTTTCTATTTTTTTAATTTTTTTAAAATTATTTGAAAATTTATTATTAAAATTACCAAGTAGTAAGATCCCACCCTACCAATATAGGTATAGCACTGGCACTAGCACTAGGGGATAACAGGATAAATAAAAAAAGGAGGGCAAAAAAAAGAAAAAACGGAGGGCTGTTTCGCTAATATAAGTTACACAAGGGACCAAACTAAAAAGCAATAAACCTCCAACTACAATCTACAACCCTGTAAATGAGGTTAGCGAACTCGGATCCTTTCTCTGGAATCCGAAACCCCCTCCTCCTCCTCCTCCTCCGCCGCCGCCAGTCTCTCGCCGCCTCCGCCTCTCCGTCGCTGACGCTGAAGGCTATGACCTCGCCTCCGCCTGAGGAACTGGATGCGGGTCGGTACACCTTCAACCCGACCCTCAAGTGGGACCCACATGTGGAGTCCTACTTCTCCAGCGCGTACGGCGCCGATCATTTCTCTCGCATCTCCTCCGCTCTCACGTAAACATCTTTTTCCCTCCCTCCCTCTCTCTCTCTCTCTCTCTCTCTCTCTCTCTCTGTGTTCTTATATGCCCCGTAACAAACTTCTCTATCGCATAATTAATTGATGATGTAAATGCCTTTTTTTTTTTTTTAAATTTTGATTTAGGAGACCATCACGCTATTCGTGCATCCGAGTGAATACACTGAAAACTTCGAAGGAAGAAGTGAAGGAAAAACTGATGCAATTCTTGCAAGAGAGTGATTTCGTTAAGGAGGAAGTCGACTCGGCCTCGTTCATTTCACAAAACCCTGCTCTTGAGGATGTGTTGTATGTCTACGGCACGGGGCCGCACGGAATAAGCTATGAATGCCGGACTGATGAGCCGCTAAAAGAGGTTATTGTTAGCCGCAAATGCGCCGAGGCTGTTCTTAGAGGGGCTCAGGTATGGTCATTGTTAATTTCATTGTTCTGGACTGTTTGCCAGATTTAGTTATTTGGTGATTATTTTTAACCCAGATATTTGTTAAGTACCAACTCTGCCAGGTTTGTACTCTATGTTCCAGTACTGAGATCTGACCTCGTTGGTACTTGGTACCAGTACGTTTGTTTTTCTCCCAAATGCAAGACAGTGTTGGTACTTATATGATAGCTATAACTCCCTCTTTATCTCTCTCTATTCTCTCTTTCTGACACTTTGATGCATGTGTACTGACAGATATATGTGCCAGGTGTAATGGCATGTAGTGCACATGTTGAGAAAGGGGATAAGGTGGCAGTGTCAGTCGCAACTGAAAAAATAACTGACACTGGCGGGTGGGCCTTGGGTATTACACGTGGGACTGTTCTGCATGGCATCCCCTCAGGCAAGGAATTTTTTTTTTTTAAATATTGGAAGTTCAATATATGGCTCTGAAACACCAACAATGCACAACTGCATAGTATTTCTGCTTAGAATTATTTGAAGAATTTGGTGGGTCTTTGGTCTATCTTGCATGTTTGTTATTTTCCGGGTTATATATGATATTTTTTATTGAAGTGGTGTGCAATTTTTTTTTTTATAAAAAGTTATGCATACAAAATTAAAAAACACGAAAGATTTTGTTCCTCTCGTCTCCTTTTTTCCTAAGGATCATAAAAGAAATTCTGTATTTTACATGATATCTTTGATGTTCTGTAGTTTTTAGTTGACCCATGTGACAACTGTCATTTTATGATTTCTACTTACTAATAGAGTCTTAGCAGATGTGCGATATGAGGACAGACACGGCCTTTACATAGGTGAAGGTGTGGCTTTAATGTCTCGAGCTGGGATTTTTCGGGCTAAAGAAGGGGTTGCTATAGAAATGAACAACCAAGTATACCGGCTCCCATCTTTTAATGGTATGCACCAGGGACTATATTTCTTATGCATTGGTATATGTGATTTGTGTTGTGGAGAAGTTTTACAGGACACACTTGCAATCAATTTCTTTGTACATTAATTTATGTGATGTTTTTGAATAATTTCAAGCATATATCCCTTTTAACCTCAGAATATCAATTATATACCGGAAAAAAGTGGGAAATACTTGCATCACTGTTTTATTTTTTTTCATTTTGGTCCTTAAAGTGAAATTGGTTCTACCTTTATCACTAGAGAAATTGATGTTAGAATTCATGTCATGATGATGTCCATGGTGACATGTATGTAAATAATATTCTTAAATTTTGATTAATTTATGGCAACATGGGCATTAACACTGGCATCCACTTATTTTTAATTGACACATGAATTTAAAGATAAAGATATTACTGTTCATGCCATCTATATTACTTGAACAAATACATCATTATTCATAATGCGAAAATGATGCTGAAATGTATAGAAGTAATTTCCATTGGATATTGAGGTAGGATCAATTTGGTAAATTGGAAACTTTGAGGATCAACAGGAAACATGTGAAACTTTCAGGACCATTTTGTGTAATTTACTCTTGATTTTAATATAGTATCATGGGCTATTGATGATATAACTCTTCTTACAGGGTAACTGTGATGTTTTAGCATTGTGCAGCATACACTTGAAATTATCCTTTTGCACTTGATTACTTTTTGTTGCTACTTCTGCAGATGTGCTTGAAGGAGAGATATTTCTTCAAAACCTACCAAGCATCGTCACTGCTCGTGTTTTAGGTAACTAAAGATTTCTAAACATCATTCAGAAAAATTCATGAAAGTTCTGCACTTCTGCTTATAAAAACTAACTTATTATTTAGTGAATGTATAAATTTTTATTGTTACTAGGAAGTAGTAAGGACTACTAAACAAGGTTGCAAGAATTTACATGTGGAGAGTACAGCTCCGTAAATAATCTTGTACCATTTGTAAATTGTTTTTTTTACCAGATCCACAACCTGGAGAGAGAATCTTAGATATGTGTGCGGCCCCAGGAGGTAAAACAACTGCGATTGCAATACTTATGAAGGATAAAGGTGAAATCATTGCCCTTGATAGATCTCATAATAAGGTACAAGTATTCTAATTACTTTGGTTTTGTTACTTCATTTGATCTTTTGTGCTGTTATTAACACAATGTATTGTAGGTGATGGATATATTGAAGTTGACTGATGAGATGGAAGTAAAGTGCATTAAGGCATATAAATTAGACGCGCTTAAATCTGTTAGTACGAGTATTAGTGATCAAAATGAAGTTGTATTAGAACAACAAAGTCCTATAGTGGATGAAGAATGTTATGATTCGACCAATGTGCGAAAAGGTGTTTCACATCTCTCTCCCCCTCTCTCACACACACTCATCTCTTGACTAAACTTCAATTTTGGTGGCAGTGTTTTGTTTTCTCAGTGCACCTATATTGCTAGTGTACTTATTTTATCTAGCTCTTTAGTTTTTGACTGTGTATAATTTATTTCTGTATTTTTACCTCTTCTGGTCTCATCCTTCTTTGTTTCATACTTTTAGATGAGAAGGGAAGGTATCTAAGCAATGCAGAGATGAGAAAGAGAATGAGACAAATGAGAAATGGACCAGGTAAAAGTAACTCCAAGGGAGGCAAAGTTGTAAATTCAAAGGGATTCGCTCCCAACAGCTTTGATCGTGTTTTACTCGATGCGCCGTGTTCTGCTCTTGGCTTGAGGCCTCGTTTATTTGCTGCTGAGGTCAGGCACTTCCTTGAAAAATCATCATGTTTTTTTTTTGTGCATCTGTGCCCCTGCTAGTTTTTGTACTAATTTCTCTAGACTCTAAGAATGCACATGATTTAGCTCTTGGTTAGAAGTTGCCTAGGTTATATATTAAATCTAGGAAATACCATAGCCTTATATTCCTTTGTACTGGCATGCATCGGCAGGGGAACCAGCATCTACCACACAAGCCTTGATGCATCTGTAAAGTAATATTTTCAATTTGCCTTTTATTGGTTGTTTAATATTTAACACGGACTATGGTATTACTACTAGGAAACAATCGAGTCATTGAGAAGACATGGCACGTACCAGAGAAGGATGTTTGATCGAGCGGTACAACTGGTACGACCTGGAGGTGTTATTGTATATTCGACGTGAGTTTTGCAATTGTTTTTCATTTCTTCCTCTTATTTCTCATTTTTGGAAGATGTGTATTTTTCATAAATTTGGTTGATTTTTTAGATGTACCATAAACCCAGGAGAGAATGAGGCTTTGGTTCGATATGCATTAGACACCTATGAGTTTCTCTCGCTTGCCCCACAGGTTCTCTCTCTCTCTCTCTCTAATTTCCTTGATTGACAGTAGATTCACTAGTTTAAGCAAGATAATCATTCTAATTAATGTTATTTTTTTTAATTTTTCAGAACCCAAAAATAGGGGGACCTGGTGTTGTAGGAAGTTATAAAATTGATGAAACACATACTGAGTAAGTTTGTATTTCTGTTACTTCTATTGCTCTCTCTCTTTCCAAAATATATATGATACCTTTACACATTAAGTAATAATCAATAGGAGAGGGTGATTTAAACTAGCTTTAGTAAATTGCATAAACATGTCGATTGAATGGCTGGAAGTTGTTGACCTAATCTGATTGCATAAATGAGCTGGTTAAGGCCAACCTAGTCTTTGATTTTGGATCAGGATTTATACAATAGGCTAAACTTTGAACCGTACCAATTGTATTCATAAAATAAAAGATATATAAAAAATTTCAATAAAGTGTATCCACTTAACCAAATTTGACTACTCAGAGTGGAAGTAATGGCGGCAAACCTTGAAAAGTAAACAGGTTGTTTGTTGAGATGCCAGAGCTCAAGCCAATTTTACTGCCTGATTAAATCAATGTCTCTGAAATTTTTTCCTATGATCGCATCTGATATAAGTACTTCAAATATAGGAAATGGTTAACAGAGAGTGAAGCTGAATTGGTACAAAGGTTTGACCCGGTATCTGGTACGGACACGATTGGTTTCTTCATTGCGAAGTTCGTTGTCGGCACGAAAAGTTCTGCATGAATGGTGAAAAGGTTTCAGCATTTGTCCTTTGCTTCCTCCATATCATTACCTTACATTATCTCCTGACCGACTCTGTTAATTCATTTACTGTTGGTTTTATCTTTTCAGAGAATTTGACTTCTCAGCCTGGAATTCGTCGGTATACCCTCTTAAATGTACTCCTCGACAATTTGTCGTTTTAGATCACACCTCTTTATAACGCAGGGCACAAGTAATGAGGAAGATGTTAGTTTAAGTTGTATAAGTTGCAATTTGCTCCTTTTGTTTGTTTTCTCCATTATAAGTTATCCATCATCATTCATGGAATTTACAAGTTTTGTAAAAGAGCCCCCCCTTCTGGCAAAAAAACAAGTGAATTTTGACGATGTAAAAGTTAGCGTTCTCTTTATTATGAGTTAATTTAATTGGTATTTTTCGTGTTTATTTTATGTATTTGTGTATATTTTTAATGTATTTGTGTATATTTTTAATGTATTTGTGTGGTTATAGTGTACCAGCATGGTGTGAAAAAGTAAGCATCCGAACAGTAGTTCTTTTCCTTGTAATAGAGAAGAGATCTTGGACTGTGGATTCAGCCACAGTAATCCACAGTCCAAAAACAAAGAATGTTTAAGCTATCTATTTCAGCCCAATGCATCCTAAAGCAATGTCCTTGTCGCATGAAAAATAGCTGCATGTATAATAAACGAATGAAATGCGCCAAACATTCATTTCCTAATATACTTTTGCTACTTATGTATATGCGATAGGCCCATCAAACAATATTGTCAAGGGAGAATGCAAACCGTTAAAGAATTCTGTGTTCTACTAAAGTAAATCTTTTTTCTGTAACCGTATCTCTTCACATTTAAATCAAGATAACACTAATAATAATGATTTTTCATTTCCATATCTTCATTCCTCCATTCCCCTCTTCACCCCCCCCCCCCCCCCCCCCCCTAAATTTAACTCCAAGCAAATCATCTCCTTCCAAATTGAGAGATTCACTGAACCAAATAATAATATTTCGAACAACTAATTCCCCGACAAAATTTCCTCATTCGCTATCCCCCCTTCCTATAAAAAAACCTCACCACCTCGGTTCTCTTTCCCTCTCCTCCCCCAAACAAAAATATACACAGTAATACTATATTCGAAAGAATAAGTCTTCTCAATAAGTAACTTCGAGGGACCAGATTGCAAAAGGGATTAGAAAAATAGTAAAGAGAAAAAAATAAAAGAAGGAGAGGGTTTAAGAGTCAACGATGGTGAATTGGGAGTCAAAGCTAAACCCCTTGGCGGAGGAATTCGTTCCTTCGTCGCGTCGTCGCCTTTCCGCCTCCGCGCCGGAGTTCTTCCCGTGGGGGAACGATCTCCACCGTCCGATCGCATCCGATGATGATCAAGCTCAGCGATCTCGCGCTCAGCGCGATTCTAGTACGCGTGCGGTAAGTTTTCGGAGCGACAGAGGTGTATTCATTGCCAGTAATAGAAGGAGAGATTGTGCTCGATTCTCCTTCTCGAATTCTTGTTTTGATGATCTATATCGTTTTTTGAATGTAAAATTAGGGAAGCGAGAGCTCTAGGAGAAAGGAGGATAAACATGCAGAGAAAGAAGCGAAAATCAAGAGAACTGTTTACGTCGGCGATATCGATCCTCGCGTAAGTGATCTCAGGCGACAGTACTTTTTCGTTTCATTTATGCCCAGGGAAAAATCGAATTTAAATGTATTTTGTTACGTTCCCTGGAACTTGCAAATGATTTGAATGAGCTCCTGGTTTATGATTTTTGCTATGCCTCTGTTAATTGAGTGCAGAATTTTTAAAGTAAAGGGATTATTCAAAATTCTCATATTTTTTAGGGAATTTAAACTAAAATATGAACATCAGTTTTTTTATTTTTTTTCCTTTTTTTTATGCTTATGAATATGCAAATACTTCATTGATTTATTTCAGATCACTGAGAAAGAGCTTCTGAGAGAATTCAGTAACTTTGGAATAGTAAGTTTGCTATTCTTTTATTTTTTTTTATTTTGCTATCATCGCGCAAACATTTTATGCGAAAATTCGCTAAACTTGGATTGTCTTCTGCACATATGGGTTTGTGAGATGAATTACTTTGGAATAATTAACAAACTTTGGTCTTAAACAAATGGTAGAAATAGAATTACTTTTATGTAGGTGAAACCAGTATGTTGAACGTAATATTTCTGGGGCCTTTATGAAAGTTTTTAAGCTAAGCGGAAGTCAGAAAGTCTCTCCTTTTTATATGTTATTAATTGTTAGAAAGATCCCCTTTAATTAACTAACAATCTCCAAAAATAGGTGAAAGGCAGCCGCATATGTGGAGACACTCGGTCTGGTCTACGCTATGGATTCATTGAATTTGAAAATGAAGGTTATTTCCTTTATTAATGAAATATATACCATGCAAAGATATGCTAACTATTAATACTAATTTTGATCAATGTCTTATTTTCTACTCGTGTAACAGATTGTGCAAGAGCCGCGATGGGCCTTGATTGTTCCAGGATTGGCCTTTATCCTGTCAGAGTGTTCCCGTCTCGTACCACCATAGCTCCCTTCAATCACCTCCCTCCTCACGTATGTATTTACCTGTTCTTTTTTCTGCACTCATTTGTTTATTTATACATGAATTCCAAGTTTATTTATGGATGTATTCCAATACAATATATGTATTCCTGGTTGCATGGATATGGATATGAGCTCATATGCAACTACAATAGGGATACGGCAATATGGCATTATACTTCTTTATCTATTTTGTCTGTGGGAAGCTCGTGGAGTCGTCCCTATAGCGAGTCAAATAAGCTAAATTGAGAAGGAAATCAAATGGCAACACGGTTGACTGCACATGGTTCGATGCAGAAAAATTAAAAAGATATAATCAAAGAAGACAATACAGTTGGAAGCACGGTCTTTCAAGCATATAATTAAAAAAAAATAGAAGTGAAATGTGATGCTTTTCTTCCACAATCAGTTCCATTTTAGACAAATCTGGTTCTGCAATAAATGCTGTGGATCTTTACTATGATGTGGGTCCTGACATAGTATGATTGGGTGTTTTGTCATAAATATTTTTGGACTGGAATCATACAAAATCTACAGAAAATTTAAACATAAAATTTGGTGAAACTATTTGATCTACCTAATTTTCATAAACTGGAGATACGATACACTTTTATATATGTATATTTTTATTGATATTTGATATACAATATATAGTATAATTTGAGCTCTGCCAATTTTGGGTTTTATTAAATATATAATATTGTTATGTATTTTGAATTTACTTTTTATGCATAATTACATAAATATACAGTATTGAGAAGTGAATAGGAAAATGGCTAAAATGAATACAAGAAACAGAGAAATAGAGAAGTGATTAAATAGCCAATAGGAATAGGATAGAGGGCGGGAGGAATCCGCAATAGGACCGACCAACTATTAATTTATACTTCTTTCAATTGGAGTTGCATGACATCTGTCACTAAATTAAAAGGGAAAAAGAAAAGAGACGGAATTTGGTTTTGGTCTTCAAAGATTTAGTCCCACATTGCTCATGTAAATCTCTCATATCTCTCCTGGGGCTATAAAAGAATGGCCTAGCGAGCTAAAGACACACCAATTAGGAGCTAAGAGATTTTGCTGGTTTGTGTTGCGTGGCGCTTTGTTGATCGTATCCAATAAATATTAAATTTTATTAGATACACTACCTGGTGTGTCTGATAGTATTGTACATGTATCCATATCGAATATGTATCAGATACATTGGTACTATCTAACTTTTGATTAATTTATTTATTTACTTGTTAAAGCATTAATTTCTCATTTACTTGTGAAATTATATTTGTTTTAATTTTTGTAGTCAGGGGATGAACAAGAAAAGATCTCAAGGACAGTCTATTGCAGCTTCATAGACAAAACGGTAAATTCAACCACCCTTTTTCCCTAAAATAAATTATTTTTGGCAGTAGTTAAGGAACCATTTTGTATTCATATTAAGTGGAGTTCCAAAACATAAATTCCATGTTGTAATTTCTGTTAGACCAACAATTCCAGTCAAATAGACACAGAGATGGCAGTTTTTAAGGAAATATGCCATAAAGAATGAATATATCCTTTTGTATTTGTGATATTATTTGATTTTTTTTAATATTTATTTTGGCAGCTGACTGAGAAAGATTTGAGAGACTTCTTTCAGTTGCAGTGTGGAGAGGTTTGCAAAATCACCCTTTATTTAACTTGTAATTTTGAATCAGTACCATGTCTTGGCCGTGTCAAAGGATTAACACACTGGTTAGCAAGTCAATAACTGTGCCAATTCTATAGAATCACAAATCACACTCCAAGAATTCAAATAAGGACAAAGAACCACTGGTTCACAAAGGGTCGGTAGCATAAAAGGTACCAGACTAAAGAACCGTTGTTTTTATTTTTTTGGGTAATTCAACCTAAGATGGATGATTGATGTAGGTATCTTGCATTAGACTCCTAGGCGATCATCATAGAAGCACCAGATATGGATTTGTCGAGTTTGCCAAGGTAATTTTCCAATAAAGCCATCTAAAAGAATTTATTTTGATATAAAAATTTGTTTCATCTTTTTCCAAATGTGGTTCTTTATTCTTTACTGGACTGGTTCAAAATACCCCACTTCCGGCTCCTAGTATGTTCGCATTGAAATTAATATTGCTGATGCGGCTACCTGATGATAGAATGACTGAAGTGTTACTTAAGAGGTGCTTAATGTGACATGACACTTCCAATGCTGAGGAATCATCACTTCTGTGACAGAGCATCATCTTCTTTAATGGAAGGAGGATATTGATTGAACCAAGTGCAATAGTTAAGAACCTTGATTGAACCCCAAAAAAAAAAAAGTTTCAAGGACCTAATTAAACTATGCGTAATGTTCATGTGACAAAAGTAGACTGCTGTCTTTAATTTTATGTGAAATTAAGCTCTGTAAGTAGTACTAATTAAACAAGAGAATTAATAAAGAACTAACTTTGGCACTTAAAATATTATTCTCATTTTTCCTCTTTCGGTAAGAGATGTTTGCTCATGTTGCAGGAGGAATTTGCCCTGGCAGCAATCAAATGCACTGGCATGGTGCTTGGCAACTATCGCGTCAAGTATACTTCTTTGTTATTTTCTCTTTTCTCATATGCACTGTTGATTTCACAATACAAATCTCCTATATGCCAAGCTTAAACAAAAAATAATTATGCACATCCCTTTTAAGAAAAATAATTGAGTAAATTACAAAAATGGTCCCTAAAGTATCACTTTATCATTTTGGTCCTTAAAATTTCAAAATTAGTCCTTAAAGTTTTTAATCTGTACCAAATTGGTCCTACATTTAATATCTATTGAAAAAAAATAATAATTATACCCATATAATTTGTTTTTTTAGTACTAAGACTAATTTAGACATAATTATCAAACAACACAAATAATATAAAACAAATATAATTATTCACGACATCAGATATCAATTAAATTAGTACTAACATTCATGTTTGTGCCATCATAAATTAATTAAAATAAAATTTATATATTTTTTTCCTAAATATAAATGTAGGACCAATTTGGTACCAATAAAAAACTTCATAGGTATAGTTATCATTTTTTTCATGATGGATATAATTATCATTTTTTTCAATGAACATTAAATGTAGGATCAATTTGGTACAAATTAAAATTTGAAGGACTAAATTAGTATTTTTAAAACTTGAAAGATCAAAATGGTAACTAGGTGATATTTTCCGGATCAAATTGATATTTTTGAAACTTTAAGGACCAAAATGATAAAGGAGTGATATTTTAAGGATCATTTGTGTAATTTACTCAAAAAAATTTTATGTATATTTTTAAAATATAAGAGGACTCCCATATGTACCTTCAAAACGTGGGGCATATTTCTGATAACGGCTCTACTTGTAATTTCTATTAAAATGCCAAAAGAAACACAGATAATAGTGAGGGAGGTAACTTCAGTGATAGTTTCAAATAATATGGGAAAACAGGGGTGCATAACTATTCAAAATTTGAGGGGTAGATGTGATATTTCCTATACTCCGCAGGGATATTCATAGCATTCCTTATTTTGCAGGGGTAAAAGTAAAATTTCAGGTTGTACTGTAGGCACAAATTCGCCCCATTTTTTTTTCACATTTTCCATGTGTTTTTATTCCTTTTTAAATTTTCACTGACAAATTCTCCTCTTTTTGTAGGGTTGTTTCTTCAAAAGCACCAATAAGGCCCAGTCAGCACTAGAACTGGAGGATTTTTATTTTTAGTCATGTTTTGGGGATTAATTGGTGTTTCAAGGATTTCAAAGCACGCAATATTTGCCGCTGTAATATCCAAAGGGGTGTAGATGTGGGTGCATATTTTGGGTAGACTTATCTTTGTAGGTTTTAATGGTACTATGATAAACCTGGGTCTTTCTTTTGTTGTGCGCCTTTGTAATGTGCTCATGAAGTTATGGTTATTATCTTTCTGCCATACTCAAGTTTAATATATGTACTTCTATTGTGAAGTTTGGCTTTATAATCTATTTGCTTGTTAAATGCTGGTGTGCCCTCTTCAACTGCAATAGAAAATTTGGTGTACATTTGGCTTTATAATCCCCTTTCTCAACCGTTTGTCACCCGTCTTGGCTGTTCTCTGCTCCCTTTGATGTGGCTCGCTCGGCCAGTGGCGGCGCATGACGGTTTCGCTTTTCTGCGCTGAGCTGTCCATGAGTCTTCCGCTGTCTGGTTGTTCTCCCTGCGATCGGCTAGTCACCGGCTCTTGGCATGTGCCTACTATTGCGTTTCTCCTCTTTTGGTTATCTCTTATGCACGCCATGTCCGATCTTTACACCTCGGATTTTTCCCTTCTGTTTGAGCTCTTAAGCGATACAGAGAGATCGGATCCAAATCGGAAGTAGCGCAACTGTCAGAGGTGAGGCGATGAGTTTCTGGGCGACGACCGTGATCTTCACCTTGGCGGGCGTCATCGCGCTCCCTCTCCATTCTCCAATGTTGCAATCGGGGCACCTCCTCCAATCTGTTATTATATTCTTTTTTACTTTTATTTTATTTTTGATATCTGAGCCGGTTCCTTGATCTGAAATCTGTTGCTCCTTTCTTGTGAATTCGTGCTGGTAATTAGCTTGGAGTAGGTCATTTTCTAGATAATGCATTTGGCAAAAGTTTGCAAATTGAGTGCAGTTTGTGATTAGATTGGATTTGTGAAAATTTTGAGAATTATTTGGCCTGAGATGTGAGAATTTTAGATTTGATGTTGGAAGATGGTCAGATAATTAAGTACAACTAATGTACATAAATACGATTAAATTCTAAAATAGTCCAAATATAATGGAAAAGAAGTGGAGTAAAAATCAAATATGGGACTAGAATTGTCATTGCATACATTTTTCCAAACCTAAATAGTATTGTATCAGTATACTGGTATGATATTCCTTGAGAGACATTATATTTAATTTAAATGATGAATGAATCTCTGTAGGATGAAATTTTCTTTACTTCCTTGGCTAAAATCGATCTTTCTACCCATATTTTTATTGAACAAACATATTCTTCTGTTGATAATCCATGTGTCTGTTATTGAGTTGAAGGTGGCCTTTAGCTTTTTAAATTGGCATGAAAATATGGACTTAATGTTATGTTGTTTCTTACACAAATAAAAATTCTTATATTAGTTTAATTTAAAAAAAATTTGGTACTTGGAAAAAAAACTTTCAGATTACATCCTTATGTTCCTAGAGCAAAATTTCAGAGCTTGCTTTCTAAGTGTTTTCAAGTAGTTACTCATTCATAATGTACTTAATTTGCTAATCAAATTGATTTAATTTGAAAATACAGGATCCATCTAGCATTGGTCATCAGTGCAACTGTATGCTGCTGGATGATGTAAGTTCTCATTTCTGCAATTACCATTACTATAACATATTTTATCAGTGCTTTTGTCAGTGACTTACTGATATGTACTGACCCCGCTGAAAACTGCTGCAATCACTTTTCGGTTGGTCTCTGTTAGTTTCTACTTTCTGTACTTCATGGATCACCAACAATTAATTTTTTTTTCTAGAAATAAAAATTCTGAAGTTGGTTTTCTGAAATTACTTTTTATGAATATTTGTGGTGTCTTTATCTTGCACAGCTGAAGCCATTGATCAATCCAATCCTCAGTGGCAAATGAGTGTTTTACTACATGAAGTTAGGCATGAGGCGCCTTAAAAGGCAGATGTCTGTTTGTATTTGGTTTTGTTCAGATATACTACTATTGAGATTATGCTGTTATTCTCCTTTTTTGAACCCAAAGGGCTCCAATTAATGTTTTATATTTATGTTTTCTTTTTGTACTCGATGAAAATTGGTTTTGTTTTCTGTGATTGGAATAAGAGAATGATTTTTGCTAAAACTGGATCGAATTAATATTCCATCATTCTTGCTTTAGTTGTTAAAAATAATGTTTGCTTGATGTTTGACATTTGTATGTGTTGATACGATAAGTTATGAATTTCCATAAATGAAAGATGAGTTTAAATAATTATTTCAAAGTCATAACATGGGTTTTACAAAATGAAATAAAGTAGATTTGTAGATTTCTCGGTTGTTTTAGTTAAACTGATTTGAAATACATTCCATTATTTATAAATATTTCACATTGAATTATTAATAGATATCTTAGTTGTTTTAGTTAGACTGATTTGAAATACATTGAATTATTTATAGATATCTTGGTTGTATTAGTGACTCAAGTATGAACACACTAAACTACTTTCATATGTTAGAATTTAATGTTTAAATTATAATTGATTGGTAACCAACTAAAATATATAATCGCTTAATTAAATACTTAAAATACATTATATGTTCATTATTCATTTTTACTTTGGTTATATATTTCAATTTATCTCTACTAGAAATAGTTAGTTATAAAATAATTAAAATATAAATACTTAATTAATTATTTTTGATATATAATTATAATTATTGATTAAACTAAAATATCAAAAATTCAATATATAATCACAACTTGATCAAATAAAATCATGCCAAAGCAATGCGAGGCATCGCAACTAGTAAATTATAATGTAGATCCGCAATAGACGGAACGAGTTTATGTGGGATAAGGACAAAAGAATGATAGAGATGGTTGTTGATATTATCGTCGATACGAATTTTATTATATATATTAAATAAATTATTATGTATATTAATGATTTTAGTATGCAAATTTATTTTATATAATATTATCATTATTTAATTTAAATATATTATTATACATATTAATAATATTTAAATTAAATAATAAAAAAACGGTACAAAATAAAATTATTAATATATATATATATTTTTTACTTAATATATATAATAAAATTTGTATCACGTGATATTAATAATATCACCATAACATAGGGGAAAAAGAGGGCTAGCTAGGCGTTGACTTCAAGTTTTCCACTTAGCAACTTCCATCAGCTTTCCCCTCAGATCTGAGATTGAAGGCACCTTTTCTGGCTCTTTCTTTTCCTCCAATTCCCACTCTGTAGTAGTATTAGCTTCCTCCATCCCAATCGAAAATTGTTCTGTGAGCAATGGCATGGCATCTGATAACCTCCCTGCTCTCTTTATGCTCCAGTTTGTTGCCTTCGATCAGAGCCTCTGCGCAGGCTCCTTCCTCTTCCTCCAACAATAACTCAGAAAAGGGGCGTGCTTTTGAGGAGGATCTGGAGAGGTTGATGCGAACTCTGGAGCGGATCAAGGCCACGCTGTACGATGCAGAGGAGAGGGAGATCAGAGACCGCTCTGTCAAGCTCTGGCTCAAGGAGCTCAAGAAGGTCGCTTATGATGCGGAGGATGTGCTCAGCGAGTACCGGTACGAGGCGACACATGTCGAGGTGGAGGCAAGAAAGGCTTCTGAAGCTTCTGGTTCCCAAAAGAGAAAGCAAATGGAGGTGAGAATCTGGTGCATAACGGGATTTAGAAATTATAATGATGTTGTTTGTGCTAGTTTTTTGTGTCACGCTTGGTGTTGGAAAAGATGTTTGATTTTCATTTCTTTTCTGAAAGCAGGACAGATTTAACGTCTATCAAATTAAATTTTGGTACGGATGAAATTATCGTTCCATAATATTGAGATCCACATAAAAATTCATTTCTATGATCAGTAGTCTTGTAAAAATCAGATTGGATAATCTAACAATCCTTCCGTGCATCTGATTCAAAATTGATCCGATAAATGTGAATATTTCACCCTTTATTTTTTTTACGTTATTATAAAATATAATTGCTTGGCGTCCTTTGAAGTACAGATCCTTCGGTATAGTAAATCCAAATAATTTGTTGGCAAAAAAAAAATTATTTTTTCGTCGAAACTTTTTTGAAGAAAATATTTTGATCAAATTACAAAAGAAGATTAATATAGGAACAGTAATATATATTTCTGGGGCCAAATACCCACTACTTGAGGACCATCCGACATAATATAAGAACAATAATTTAATTTATATTTCATAAAAGTAGATAAGTTTTAAAACTTTTTAGTGGTGTCACTTGATGTTTGTTATTGACCGTTCAATTTGCTTATTTATATTTTTTTATTTAAAACTGTATTTGTGGTTAGGAATTCTTTCGGTTTATTTTTTCTTCAATCAATATTTGTCAGGCCAAAGCCGTAATATATAATAGTGGAACCGATAAATGCTGGTTACTATGGCAATATGTTTTCGCTCAAATTTGAGTTTTGCATGCACAAATGTATTTATGGTACAAAACCGCAGTCACACCTCATTATAATGCTTGATCCCTTAGTTATGATTTTTTTAGTAGTAAGTTATGAAATTTCGTACATATACTTATGTATAGCAATTTATTTTTTGGACAGTGTGTCGTTCCAATTTCCAATGAAATGATAGATCGGCTTAACAAAATAAGAAACCGATTTGATGAAATAGCCAAGGATCGTGAGGCTCTCCAATTGAGAGAGAGTGACGGAGTAAGGCATCCGAACAATAGAATTTTACGACCCCGAACGGGTCACATGATGGATGAGGCAAGCATTTTCGGCAGAGATGAGGAAATAATGGAGGTCATCAATCTCTTACTTTCTGAAAAAGAAAAACCCTTTTCAGTCATTTCAATTATTGGTAAAGGTGGCCTTGGGAAAACCACCATTGCCCAACATGTCTACAAAGATGCAACGGTTCGCCAGTGTTTTGGTTTATTTGGGTGGGTATGCATCTCTGAAGACTTTAATGTCGAGAGTATAATCAGGGCAACTATTGAATCAGTCACCACAAGCTGGTGTAGTTTATGTGAATTGAGCCCATTACAAGAAGAGCTTGCAAACACTGTGGAGGGAGAAACAATATTGTTAGTTTTGGATGATATTTGGAACGAGAACCAAAGTCTTTGGGAGTTGTTTCGGATTGCTTTTAAAGAAGCACATATGGTGAGAATTCTCGCGACAACAAGAAATGACAAGGTTGCGGAGGTCATGCAAACAACGGCCTGTTTTAGACCAAATTATTTGCCTGAAAATTTTTGCTGGCAGTTGTTTCAGCATTATGCATTTGACGGTGCAAGTCACACTGTCCCAACATACTTTGTAGAGATGGGAAGGAAGATTATGAGAAAGTGTGGCGGTTTGCCATTGGCTGTGAAGTCAATTGCAAGCCTTCTTAGGCATGAAGCAGATGAAGAGAGCTGGAGAGAGATTCTAGAAAGTGATCTTTGGGAATCAAATCCATCAAATGATATATTCCCAGCACTTCAGATCAGCTATGCTCATCTACCTGCCCACCTTAAGCCGTGTTTCTTGTTTTGCTCAATGTACCCAAAAGATTATGTATTAGAAAAGAAGAATTTGGTAGAGTTATGGATCTCTCATGGCTACATCGAGCCCAAGGGCAAAAAAGGAATCTCAAAAATTGGTGTTGAATATTATGAGGAGTTAAGAGTGAGGTCCTTTCTTGATGATGTGTTATATCGACTTTCAGGAAGCTGTAAGTTGCACGATATAATCCATGACCTTGCTAGACTTAATTCTGAGAATGAACATTATTCGGTGGATATCAGTCAGCCACTTGATATTGAAGAGGGTAACATTCGGCCGGAAATATATCATTTATATGCAAGTGGTTTCACAGGATATGTAAATCAAATTCTTCAACAAAACCTTAAGGGTTTAAGAACTCTTTCTACCGATCTAAGGGGTTGCAACGGAGCTTCGGAACACCAGTATTGCATAAACAGTACAGAGGCTATAGATCTAAATTTAGAGCTGACAATGGTTCATAGGGTTTGTCGGGGAAATACAACCATATTTAGCCTGACAAAATTTAAAGCACTTAGGGTGTTGGAATTGAAAGGGTATCATTTGACAGAGATTCCTGATTCCATTGCCCTTTTGAAACATCTTTCCCATCTTCGAATTACTTCTGACTCTCTCAAAATGCTGCCGGAATCCATCGGCCTCCTTTACAACCTGCAGACTTTCATTCTTAATTGCTTTGCATCTCCTCTTGAATATTTACCTGAAAGCATTGGCTATCTTACAAACTTGCAGTACCTGTGTATTGAATGTGGCTCAGTTAAGAAGCTCCCTGAATCACTCTGTTTACTTAGTAACTTGCAGAGATTGGTAATTTCATCTGAATTTTTAGAGGAAGTACCTTCAGATATCGAAAAGCTTTGTAACCTTCAAGATTTAGAAATTAACACTGGGCTAAATGGAGCATTTTGGTTTAAACCCTCAGAGCTACCAGGTGAACTTGGAAATTGTTGTAAACTCCAAACTTTGAAAAGCGGTGGTTGCTCTGTCAATTATAACCCTCACAGCCTCAAAAACTTTCCTGCAATGAGGACAATGGCAGCATGCTTGAGTGTTAGAACTATAGCTTGGTTAAAGGATATGAAGGATCTTGAAGGAAAGCTCATCATTGAAAGATTAGAGAATATGAATAATTTAATAGATGCCCAACAAGCCAACCTGAGAAGTAAGTGCAAAATTGAAACTTTGGATCTATGCTGGTATATTGATCGCTGGCACGTGAAGTCTTGTTTGGACAATGAAGAACTGAGAATAAGGCTCATAAAAGAACATACTGAGGGCAGAGAAGTTGGTGGAGATGTGAATTATGGGTTGTTAGAATGCCTGCAGCCACACCCTCACCTCAAGATACTTCTACTCCGAGGTTATCCTCCTGCCACACTACCAAATTGGATGGGGGACCCATTTTCCTTGCAGGCAATTCAAGAAATCAAATTATATAGCTGTCGCTGTCTTCAATCTCTTCCATTCCGCAATCTTCACACTCTCAAGGACCTCCAAGTCTACTCTTGTTCAGGCATCCGACTTCTTCCGCTGGAGCAGCTGCCCTCCCAGCTTGAAAACTTGGAGATTGGGTATTGTGAGCAGCTGGAGTTGATTACCGGGCTACGAAATCTGGAGATGTTGACTACACTGAAAATTACTGATTGTACAGCCCTAAAATCAATAACAATGGATGAACTGCAGTTGGTGCAATCAACTGAACCTTTTGGTAATTCCTCTCATCAAAAGCCACCTGACGGCTGTCAGAGCACTTCATCACTTCAAAGATTGCAAATTGAGTGTTGCCCTCTGCTCCGAGCTCTGCCACATGAGTTGGTACAACCTGGGCCTTGTTATGTGAGGGTTCATGGTTGTGGCTGTCCTGATCTTAGAGTTGAGAACCCATCTGTCCGTCGATGAGGTACATGATTTATTACTATTTTAATATTTAGACCAATGAAACTATGTGTGTTTCTATAATCATAAGAATTAGTACGATTTAAGAACAAATTAAACTGCTCCTCCTTGGACAAATAGACATTCGTAACAGTTTTCATCACTGATAAACCCCGTTGTTATATAATTTCTTTGTTGCTGCTAATTAAGTTCTTTTCCCACTGTTTTTCAGCTTTTGTTTTAATGATGTCATCCCGTTGCAAGCAAGGAGCATTTAAGAGTCCCATCTTAATTTGATGACCCACAATAGAAAATAGATCTACTATTTATTTGATTATATAATTTGTAGTAAATGGAAAATATTTTCTATGCTTATGTAACTCATCTCAAGTGATTTTACATTTTCCTTTCCTCTTTTTTTTTCTTCAATTTTGTCCTCTACAGATTGGTTTAGTATGCAACCGGTCAAATTTCAAAAAAAAAAAAAGAAAGAAAAAGAGAAGACTTTTATGGAATTGCTTAAGAAAAACCTTTTTCAGTCATTTCAATTACTGGTAAAGGTGGCCTTGGGAAAACAACCATTGCCTAGCTTGTCTACAAAAATGAGAGGGTTCGCCCGTGCTTTGATTTATTTGGGTGGGTATGTGTCTCTCAAGAATTTGATGTCAGCAGACTCATCAAAGCAACCATTGAATCAGTCTCCAAAATGAATTGCGGTGTGAGCGAGTTGAGTCCATTGCAAGAAGAGCTCGCAAAAACTGTGAAGGGAAAAAGAATATTGCTAGTTTTAGATGATGTGTGGAATGAGAAACAAAGTCTTTGGGAGTTGTTCTCGGTCACTTTTAAAGAGGCGAAGTTTGTGAGAACTCTGGTGACAACAAGAAATGAAAAGGTCGCTAAGGTTATGCTAACAACAACCTGTTTTGAACCACCTTACTTGCCAGAAGATTTTTGTTGGCAGTTGTTTCAGCATTATTCATTTGGCGGTGCAAGCCACACCGCCCCAACATACTTTGTAGAGATGGGGAGACAGATTATGAGAAAGTGTGGTGGTTTGCCATTGGCTTTGAAGTCAATTGCAAGCCTTCTTAGGCATGAAGCAGATGAAGAGAGCTGGAGAGAGATTCTAGAAAGTGATCTTTGGGAATCCAATCCATCCAATGATATATTCCCAGCACTTCAAATCAGTTATGCTCATCTACCTCCCCACCTTAAACCCTGTTTCTTGTTTTGCTCAATGTACCCAAAAGATTATAAATTGGAGAAGAATAATTTGATAGAGTTATGGATCTCTCATGGCTACATTGAGTCCAGGGGCAAAAGAAGAATCACAGACGTTGGTGTTGAATATTATAAGGAGTTAAAAGAGAGGTCCTTTCTTGATGATTTTTCAGATGAATTTCCAGAATATTGTAAGTTGCATGATATAATCCATGACCTTGCTAGGCTTAATTCTGAGAATGAACATTATTCCGTGGATATCAATCAGCCACTTGATATTTATGAGAGAACCATTCCGCAAGAAGCATACCATTTATATGCAGCAGGTTTCATGGGATATGTAAATCAGATTACCCAAAAAACCCAGAAGGGTTTAAGAACTTTTTCTGTGGATCTAAGAAAATGCAGAGAAGGTTCGGAAAACCAGTATTGCATAAAGAGTAGAGAGGCTATGGATCTAAAGTCAGAGCAATCAGCATATTATAGGGTTTGTCCAGGAAATATACTTATGTTTAACCATACACAATTTGAAGTACTCAGGGTGTTGGAATTGAAAGGGGATCATTTGAGAGCGATTGATGATTCCATTGCCCAGTTGAAACATCTTTCCCATCTCCGTATTAATTCTCACGAGCTTGAAATGCTGCCGGAATCCATCGGCCTCCTTTACAACCTGCAGACTTTCATTCTTAATTGCTCTGCATCTCCTCTTGAATATTTACCTGAAAGCATTGGCTATCTTTCAAACTTACAGTACCTGTGTATTGAATGTTGCTTCGTTAAGAAGCTCCCTGAATCACTCTGTTTACTTAGTAACTTGCAGAGATTAGTAATTACATCTGAATTTTTAGAGGAAGTACCTTCAGGTATCAAAAAACTTTGTAACCTTCAAGACTTAGAAATTTCCACTTGGCGAAATGAAGCATTTCGGGATACACCCTCAGAGTTACCAGGTGCACTTGGAAATCGTTGTAAACTCAAAGCTTTGAAATTGAGGGTTTTCTCTGTCAACTATAACATAGGCTGTCTCAGTAGTTTAGAGGAGATTTTCATGGATATGATCTCAGAGCTACCAACTGCACTTGGAAATGCTTGTAAACTTAGAATTTTGAAAATCGGTGGTTGCTCTGTTAACTATAACCGTCACAGCCTCAAAAACTTTCCTGCAATGAGGATAATGGCAGCATGCTTGAGAGTTAGAACTATAGCTTGGTTAAAGCATATGGAGGATCTTGAAGGAAAGCTCATCATTGAAGGATTAGAAAACATGAGTAATTTAGTAGGTGCCCAGCATGCCAACCTGAGAAGTAAGTGCAAAATTGAAACTTTGGATCTACACTGGTATAATTATAGCATTCACAAGTACGAGCACTCTGATGGGTGGGACAAAGAAGAACTGAGAATACGGCTCAAAAAAGTACCTGGTAACGGCAGAGTAGTTGGTGGAGATGTGAATTTTGGGTTGTTAGAATGCCTGCAGCCACACCCTCACCTCAACAAACTCCTACTCCGAGGTTATCCTTCTGCCACCGTACCGGGTTGGATGGGCGACCCATTTTCCTTCCAGGCAATTCAAGAAATCAGACTAGAAGACTGTGACGGTCTTCAATCGCTTCCATTCAGCAATCTTCACTCCCTCAAGCACCTCCAAGTCAAGTCTTGTTCAGGCATCCGGCTGCTGCCGCTGGAACAGCTGCCCTCCCAGCTCGAAGAACTGAGGATTGATTGTTGTAAGCAGCTGGAGTTGATTACCGGACTACGAAGTCTGGAGATGTTGGCTGCACTGGAAATCGATTATTGTGAAGACCTAAAATCGATAACAATGGATGAACAGCAATTGGTGGAATCAACTGAGCCTTTTGGTAATTCATCTCACGAAACCCCACGTGACGGTTGGCAGAGCACTTCATCACTCAAAAGGTTGTACATTTGGAACTGCCCTCTGCTTCATGCTCTGCCTCATGGGTTGGTGCAGTCTAGGCATTGTAATGTGTCGATATATGGTTGCGGCTACTTATATAATTTCTTCGTTGCTGTTAAATAAGCTCTTTTGCAATTATTATGTAGGATTGATTATTGGTTATGATGTCATCCTGTTGCACGGAAGGAAGTCCTGGAACATACAATGAGCCCCTTCTTACCTTAGATTGTAGATAACAATGAACTTTTGATTGATTGATTATATAATTTGTAATAAATGGAAAGCTTTATCAATCTCTTTCTTTCTTTTTTTTTTCAATTTTCTCTTAAGATTGATCAAGTAAGCAAGCAGCCAAAAAGAAAAGAAGAACTAGCAGAGGATCTTTTCTTCCTGTACGTACAAGCTATAAACAGATCAAATTATTTGCCAAAAATAAATAAAATAAACAGAGAAGATGTTCTCTATTGTGTTTTTATAAACATTAAGAAACCATTTTCAAGCTTGTATATATATCTTTGCTGAATTTTTTTTAAACAATACTGCTTAAATTAATATTAGAAATTTCCACAATGTTGGTTTCACATGGGCGACACAATAATTTTAAGTCCAACATCATCCATTGGGAGAAACATAATGTCGCAATAATTTGTGTTGTAAGTTTCTTTGAAAAAAATTTTGTGTTATTAATTATAACTGTTAATAAGAAAACAAGCCTTTCAGTACACTAGCATAGCAAAACCAAAATTACACACTCGGCTAGCGAGTAGGTATACCTACCCAAATGTAGCATGGTCTCAAACTCTATATAGTTTATTTGGGTTCATCTGCTAATTTTTACTTGAAACTAAATCAATATTTGTTCAAACATTAGAATGTGCATACTACAAATATATATATATTAATGAAAAATTTTAGTAACATTGTTGACTGAACTGATTTGATATATCAATTAGATCCAGCTATGTGTTTCATATGTTGAACAGTTGATAATCTCTAAATGCACTATATACATCAGTGTGCATTTGTATGACCAATGTCATTGACATAGCATGTTAATTAATAATGCATAACGGCTCATTTTTATAGTCATTTACAGTTCACACTGAGCCATGTCTATCTGCTGTTTTGATAGAAAAGCTCACATTAATTCCAACATTTATTTTTTCCAAATAAGTTTTGCGGAAATTAAACCTGCATTTTAAGATGAGACATATCAGCACTGTGCTCCAAATTCCAGACTATTTCTCTAATTCAGGGCGACGTTTGATCCTTAATTAGAAACTGAAAGTAAGAGAGGCTTCAGGGAATGAGGCCATAAGGTGCTGTAGAGAGGGGAGGCGCATGCTTCATGTTGAAAGCGTCAGCTTCTTGAGCTCTGTTATCAGATTGGTCAACCTAACCAACCCTTGCCTTCAAAGTTTAGTTCATCAGGGCATTAATTCAACGGTTCCCACGAAAGCTTAGGGCATTAATTCAATTATTTTCAATTCCTTGAGTGACGTGGACTTTCCACCAACTCAAGATGAACCCCCTGATTATGACTTATTCCATCTCGGATAGGGAATCCTTCTCACCATGCTTTTGAAAATCAGAATAAGAAATTCGCCTGCTACATCAAAAAAAGAAAATCAGAAGAGGAAGAGGAATCAGATGAATCAGCTAGAATCAACCGAATCAGATCAAAAACACAATTTTTTTTAAAAAAAAAAAGCTTATTTTTCATTAAAAAAATAGAAATAAATTCTATATATAAAGCAAGGGACACTTTGTGGGTTATCTAGATCGGCCATTTAAAATTTTAAATCGGATATATGAGTAGAAGGTAAGGGACACTTTGTACTTTATAAAGAACATAGATAAAGTACAACGTGTTGTAAGGATGAACTTATACAACACGTCAAAATCTCAAATTTCAAATTAAACATGATCGATCCGATCCATTCAATATAATTTGCATATTAAAATGTTGTGAAAACCAAATTTCACATTCTTTTTATTTTTTTGATATTTTTTCAGCTGGGGAGAAAGCTATTATTATTGGATGATCCAAAACCCTTATATCAATTGATTTTTTTCTCTTCTGAAAAAATATAAAATAATTATAAAAAATATAAAAATTGGACATTCTATAAAATTTTAATATGAAGATTACACTAAACAGTTTAGACCAATCAATAAAGAAAAAAAAGGATTAGCTAGATGTTGACTATTGTGGTCTAGTTTTATACTAAGCAACATCCATTAGTTTTTCTCTCAGATCTGAGGTTGAAGGGCACCGTTTCTCACTCTTTCTTTTCTCTAATTCCTACGTTAGTACTAGTAGTACTAGATTTCTCCATCTCAACCCAGAATTGCACAGCTTATCAAGGGTCTTTTGTTCTTTGCAAAATGGCATGGCATCTCGTAACCTGTAATAGGGATCCTTTTGATAAAACTAATAATTTCATAAGTTTTGGGATGGATCCTTCCAAATACACCCTCTTTTGAAAGGATTTTATTTGAATATGGAGTTCATTATCTTTTCGACAGATGCAAGCTCTGTAATTAATTACTCTGAATAATATTCAGGAATCTCCGATTAAGAGACTCGATAAAGTTACAGCACTCATTTTGATTTTTGAGGGAAACCGGTCAGGTTTCAATATATAACTTCACCGACTTTATTTGATTTATATGGGGGTTTTAATATCAACCAAGTGTATGTGCCTGATCTCAATCATTTGTTTTAGATTTGATTTTGGTTTTGGATTTGATATTTGATTAGACAACAATCGGATATATGTGCCCGATTATAATCATTCATTTTGATATGGATTTGGGGAAACTAGTCGAGGTTCAAAATATAAACTCGATCGATTTATTTGATTTGATTTGGTATTTGGTGTCAACTTGGTGTGTGTACCTAGTCTTAACTATTTATTTTGGATTTGGATTTCATTTGATATTAATCGGATATATGTGACCGATCATAATCATTTTTTTATATGAGTTTGAGGAAACCGGTCGAGCTTCAAAATATAAAACCAACCAATTTATATATTTGATTTGATTTGATATGATTTTGGATATATCAGGTTTGATTTATGATTTGAATATATTTTGGGTATGGTTTATGCATATATTGAATATACATTTGGCACAACATGAGCATATCCGACTTTGGTTTTATATGATTTGAGTATTATTTGACCATAAATGTCTTATATTTATCCGTATAAATTTAATATCATTTTGACATGACAATGGCTATGATTTGAATATATTTATCTTCAACATGAATTGAAGATCCGACTTTGTATCATCTATGCACCCAAAGGAACTGAGTCAATGCTCGAAACTTGACTTGAGTTCGGATTTAGTTGACGGTCACTCTTTATTTGAGTTGACTTCCATTTCGTATAGATTTGACATCCGTTTGAGTCTATTCATATACATATTTAAGTATTTGAGTCAAATTTAAAATTTAGCACAAGTCAAAGCTATGTGCAATTTTTATCAAACCGTATACTCTTTGGTTTTGTCATGCATATATTGATATACAATTCATTTTTATTGACTATAATATTTTTAAGCTAAGATTCATATAATCCTTTAAGCTTAAGTCAATCATCAAGATGATATTATTTTAATATTCGTGATTATTCAAATTTCATTTTGAATATTGCCTTTAAAGCTAAAGTTTATATGACATTTTATGATTATGTCAATAATTGAGAAAATATTATTTGAATATTCACGTTCATTCAAATTTCATTTTGGACCTTCTCCATTTATGGGTTTTGTTTTGTTATTATTTCTTTGAGATGTCAAATTTTGAGTCAAGTCTTCGTATTTGATGTCATGACTTATCATCGCTGAGGTTGTATGTTTTTTTTTTTTTTTGTCTTCATGATTATAATGTGGCTATGCCATCTGTTATGTTTTGATCCAAATTGCTATTCGGACCCGTTGGGCTTTGAAACTTTAATTTGTAGTTTATGTAATGACTCTTGTAAGAGAGATAATTTAAAAAATCAGAAATCAATTTTGAGTTGTCTCTTTGTCTCTTGCTCTCCTACTCTTCTCAAACCCTAGAAAATCTAACAAATTGGTATAGAGCCATCTCGCTGCCAGCAGTTCATTCGGTTGTTTCAGGGTTCAGATTAGTCCGCTGTTGTTGTACGGTTCCGTCGCTACTGGGATTTTTTTTTCAGTTTCGCTTCGTCGCGATTATTTTGCTGAACACCGCGATCTCTTTTGTCGCTTCGCTGTTGGACCGGGCCAAGACCAGCCCCATTTGCTCTCCGATTTTTTTTTCCTCCATTGGTACACCGCACGAATATCCAATCAGAGGCACTAAAGTTTGAGCTGCTTTAATCAAACTTTGATTCTTCGGTCAGAGAGTGATTTGGTGGAATCAATAATTCTAATTTCATCCTTCAAATTAGAGTTTTTCATTCTCTGACTTTGTGGTGCATTTGGTAATTGGGGAAATTGATAAATTGGGAGATTTGTGAATTTGGGTTCAAAGAAATTTGAATGGATATGTCGGTGAAATACGATATTGAGAAATATGATGGAAAGACGAGTTTTGCATTATGGCAAGTGAGTATGGCGGCAATTTTGTCGAGCCAAGGCATTAAGGATGCCATTTTTGGTCGAGAAAAATTAATTGATGCATTGACGGATAGTAAGTGGAGAATTATGGATGACAAGACACTCTTCATTATCCAATTGTGTTTGAGCAATTCGACATTGCAAGAGGTTCTATCGGAGAAGACTGTTAAGGATTTGTGAGAGAAATTGAAGAACATTTACATGAAGAAGTCTCTCACCAATCGATTGCGGCTGAAATTGCGTCTTCACACCCTTTGCATGGTTGAAGGTACATCAATTTCCGATCATATTTCGGAGTTTGCATTTATTTTGAATGACTTAGGTAAGATTGATGTTAAGGTGGAGGATGAGGACCAAGCCCTTTTGTTATTGTGCTCATTACCCGCATCATATAAGGCCTTTAGAGACATGTTGATTTATAGTAGAGACAAGATTTCCCTTGAGGATGTTAAAAGCAATTTGCAAGCCAAGTTGCACATTGATAGTGAAATGACCAATAATGAGAAAGGGAGTCAAGGTGTTGGTTTGGTTGTTGATCGAGGTAGGTCATGGGACTGAAACTCGAAAGATACAAGGACCCGTTCGAAGTCTAGGCACAAGAATTTGATGTGTAATTATTGTAAGAAGAAGGAACATATTAAGGCCGATTGTTTCAAACTTAAAAATAAACAAAAGGCAGATGCTAAAGGTACTTCTTCGGAGGAGGCCAATGTGGCCGAATGTGACATAGTTGATACTCTTTGTGTGGTAGATACCAACGTTGATGATATGCATTGTTGGGTGATGGATACGGGTGCTTCGCAACACATGACTCCGAATAAAGATTGGTTTGAGACTTATGAGCCTACGGATGGTAAGGTTCTCAATGGGAACAATAATATGTGTAAGGTTGCTGGAATTGGTTCGGTGACAATTAAGTGTTTGCTGCTTAAAAGTTGCCAGAAAATACACATAAATTAAATTGCATGAAATTAATGATATAGTTTCATGTGATTTTTATACCAAAGATTTGAAACTATGAAATTATGTCCAATTTCATAATTCACCATATGTGAAAATTATTTCTTGAAATTAAAGAAATAATTTCATGAAGTAGCCATGTCAAATATTAAATCATGAAATTATGTTCAATCTCATGATTTATTAAACTTCAAAATTATTTCTTGAAATTAAAAAATAATTTCATGAAATAATTATGCCAAACACCCCCCCACCTCAATGAAAAAATATATACATGTGTGCAAAAAAAAATCTAAACCCTAATTATATGAAATCAAGAAATAATTTCATATAATTAACCATTCCAAATCCAAAAAATCATGAATTTCATTCATGAAAAATGCCCCAAATATTATCCCTTGGAATTAAAAAATGATTCTTTGGAATAATCATGCCAAATATATTAATTGTATAAGATTAATATGCCTAATCATATACAATTAATGAATTAAGTGAAATTAATGCCTAATTTCACACCCAAAAATACCAAAAATATTACTTAAAATAACAGAATCATGGAATATATTTTCTGTGATTTTTCAGTAATTTTTCATGGATTTTTACATGAAAAATAAAATAAAATGGAAAAAGGAATAAAGAAAATAGCAAAATCAGAACTGGAGATAGTTCTGGGTGCAATTTGAGGGAGAGAGCAACATAGCTGAAATTCTGCCAAAATCAAAACTCCACCAAAATTCCATAAAAAGAAAGCTTAGCTGCGAAGAGATCAAGCTCTGAATAGCTAGGTAAGGGACAGAGGGGCCAAGCCTTGAGCTTGGCTCAGTCCCAATTGAGCTCAAGGAGCCAGTCTCACCTTGATGGGTGAGATGGCTAAGCCCCGTGGCTGGGGAGGTGCACATGTACCTCCCTCCTTCTAGAGCTCATTTGGTGACTGAGCATGAGTCTCAAGAGCTCACATGGTGGGTTTACCATGGAATTTGACAGCAAAACTTCAACCAATTGGCATATGCCAATCTGGTTCCATGGGGATGGGCACATGTTCATCCCATTTCTCCCTCAAGCCCTATGCACATGTGCAGTGACAATACAAAGCTCATTAATGGCTTTATACAAGCTGTTATACTGTCAAAATTCCATGGAAAACCAAGGCTCCATGTTTTCTGTGTATATTGTATTTCAATTTGTTATAATATATGATATTTTGATTCAAATTGGCTTTGTTTCTTCCTTTAGCTTTTCTCATGTTATGTTTCCTGATATGCTTGATAGATCAAAATCATAATTGAGCAATGAAAAAGCAATAAACATCAATACTGGTTTAAATCCAGTATATGTCAGCTTCTGTCCAACTGAGAGATCTCTCCATATCTCTCAGTTTGGTTGTTAATTTTTCATGAAACTTCACATTCAGGTAGAATGGGTTTGTCTCAACTTACAACCCAAATTTTATAATTTGTGGAATTTTCTGTGAATTCTTATGAATTTTCCAATCTCATCTGTCAAAAACCCCAAAAAAAGGTCAACTTTTGGTCAAACTGAGAACTGCATTCTCTTTTTGAGTCCAAAACCCAAAATTTCTTGATAAATTCACCTTTATGACACCTCATGTGATGTTTTAAAGGGTTTAGAATAATTAAACCAGGCTTTAACACATAGATTAAGCCAAATTTGATTTTTAACACATAGGTTAAGCCAAAACTTGGTAAAACATACCAACATATCAAGTCATATCAAATCATGTTTCGAGAACGTTAAACTGACAGTGCGCTTTAGGTTTAACGTACCTCATTTTGGAAATCGATAAAGAATTATACGTTCCTGATTCTCCAAATTTCTCAGGTTTCGAATTGGCATAGCGCTTCAGATTCGGGATTTGGAAGGTCAATAGACTGTTTAGGACGATACGCCATTGTCTTTGACATGAGCCTCTATAGAGATTAAACATCTCCGGTTCCTTGAGTATCGAGTTGGCAGTGCGCTTCATATTCGAACTCCGTGAGATCAATAGGATTATACGTCATCGATCTCTGATTTATGAGAAATTATACGTTTCTCTGACTTTAGATCGTACGTCTTTAGTCTTATTATCCAAAGTTATATATTTTGGTTATTTCAAGCAGGTATTATAATGAGTTGGAAGAAAGAAATAAAGCCACAAATCTGATCCATATATTTTAATTAGTTTAGCCCATGAATCAGAGGTTCCCGAGGCGAGAGCCGGGGTAATTAACGGCGGGGGCTTGCGCCTGTCGGAAAATAAAAGTTCCCACAATCACCTAAATAATAAGTCCTTGAGCGCACAAACACACGCAGGGATGCATCTGCACCTTCTTCCCCCGTGAGCGAGGACCCCGATGCCTCGCGCGTGGACCTCGAAAAAGGGCCGCACATTAAGTTCCATGATGGAAAAGTCCGAAGGTTGATGGGTGTGAGGCATATACCCGATTTGTCGAAGAATTTGATTTCTTTAGGGTCTCTTGAGGAAAAGGGGTGCAAGTTCCAAAGTGAAGGTGGAGTCCTTAGGGTTTCTAAAGGGGCTCTCACAATCATGAAGGCGAAGAGAATTAGAACTCTTTATTTCCTACAAGGTTCCACAGTCACGGAATCGGTCGCCATTGCGCGTTCGGGTACTATCTCGGATGCGGATGCTACAAGGTTGTGGCATATGAGATTGGGGCATATGAGCAAGCGAGGAATGACCATTTTGAGCAAAAGAAGCTTGTTGTGTGGAATGCACGGGCAACTTCGAGTTTTGTGAGCATTGTGTTTTTGGCAAGCATAAGAGGTTGAGCTTCTCCACGGCCATTCATTCGACCAATGGAACATTAGACTACATCCATTCGGATCTTTGGGGACCTTCTCGCGAGCCTTCCAAAGGTAATGGTTCTCTTTAAATGCTTACTTTCATTGATGATTTCTCAAGGAAGGTTTGGGTTTATTTCTTGAAAGAGAAAAGTGATGTGTTTCGCACCTTCAAAGAATGGAAGTTACTTTTGGAGAACCAAACGGGAAGGAAAGTCAAGAGGTTGAGAACCGATAATGGTTTGGAGTTTTGCCACCGTGAGTTTGATAACTTTTGTAAGGCCGAAGGGATTGTTCGGCACAAGACGGTGGTCAACACTCCTCAATAAAATGGTGTTGCAGAAAGGATGAATAGGACATTACTTGAAAAGTCTAGAAGTATGCTTTCAAATGCGGGTTTAGGTAAGGAGTTTTGGGCGGAAGCCATAAGTACATCTTGCTATTTGGTGAATCGATCACCTACCACTTTAATTGAGTTGAAGACGCCCGAAGAAGTGTGGTCGAGTAAGCCGGCCGATTATTCGAATTTGAGGGTATTTGGTTGTCCCACTTATGCTCATGTGAATGAAGGAAAGTTGGAGCCTAGATCGAAGAAGTGTGTTTTTGTTGGGTATTCCTTAAATGTGAAGGGGTATAAGTTATGGTGTCCTGAATCATCCAAATTTCTTATCTTGAGAGATGTCATTTTCAATGAGTCGGCAATGTTGAAGGCAAATGGTGTTGCACCCGAGCCGACTATTAAGGAGAATGAGATGGTTGAGAAGAAGGTGGAGTTTAAGGTGACGGTCCAAGAAGGTGATGATGTGAACTCACATGATGATGCCAATTTGGAGGAAAGCCAAGAAGAGGCACAACCATATGCATTAGCAAGGGACCGAGCTAGAAGAGAAATTCGACGACCTTCAAGGTATGGATACTCTGACTTTGCGTATTGTTTGGCAATTGCAGAGGAAGTGGAGTATTGTGAGCCATCTTCCTACAAGGAAGCCATTTCTTCTAAGGATGCGGTCAATTGGATTGCCGCTATGAATGAAGAGTTACAATCCTTGCAACATAATGAGACTTGGTCTCTTGTGAAGCCTCCGAGTGGTAAGAGGATTGTGGGTTGCAAGTGGGTGTTTAAGAGGAAGATTGATGGCTCAAATCCCGCGGATTTTCGATACAAGGCCAGGCTAGTGACTAAAGGGTATAGTCAAGTCCAAGGTGTGGACTTCAATGATGTGTTCTCTCCCGTAGTTAAGCACACATTCATTCGAGTTTTGTTCTCTTTGGTGGCAATGAAGGATTTAGAGTTGGAGCAAATGGATGTGAAAACTACCTTCTTGCATGGTGATTTAGAGAAGCAAATTTATATGAGTCAACCTGAAGGTTTTGAAGTTGCGGGAAAGAAGGACCGTGTGTGTCTTTTGAAAAAGTCCCTTTATGGCCTTAAGCAATCACCACGGCAATGGTACAAGAAGTTTGACTCATTCATGGTGATATTAACTTTCATCATTCCAATTATGATAGTTGTGTTTATTTCAAGAAGTTGGATGGTGGGGATTTCATTTATTTGTTGCTCTATGTGGATGACATGTTGATTGCATCCTCAAACTTGAAAGAAGTTAGGAGGTTGTAAGAGCAACTAAGTTCGGCATTTGAGATGAAAGATTTGGGGGCCGCCAAAAGGATTCTCGGTATGGAGATCACAAGGGATAGGTCCAAAAGGAAGTTGTTTCTTTCACAAAAGAGTTTTGCCGAGAAAGTTCTACGCCGTTTTGGCATGGAAAAAGCGAAGGTTGTTTCAACACCTCTTGCGGCGCATTTCAAGCTTTCGGCCGCTTTAAGCCCAAAATCCGATGATGAGAAGAAATATATGGAAAAGGTTCCATATTCGAGTGCAGTCGGGAGTCTCATGTACTTGATGGTGTGTACTCGACCCGACATTGCTCAAGCCGTTAGTGTGGTAAGTAGATATCTCTCTTGTCCGGGCAAAGGGCATTGGGAAGCGGTGAAGTGGATCTTCCGCTATTTGAGAGGTACTATTGATGCTCGTTTGGAGTTTGGTAATGGCAAGACATTAACTGGTTTTGTGGATACGGATTTTGCGGGTGATTTAGACAAGAGGCGTTCTTTGACGGGTTATGTTTTTACCTTTGGAGATTGTGCAGTTAGTTGAAAATCTACACTTCAAGCCACTGTTGCACTCTCAAGTACTGAGGCCGAATACATGGCAATTACCGAGGCTATTAAGGAGGTTATTTGGCTCAAGGCGTTTGTTGCTGAGATGTCTTCTTTCGAGGGTCCTATTATGGTGTTTTGTGACAACCAAAGCGCGATTCATTTGACCAAGGACAGCATGTACCATGAGAAGACGAAGCACATTGACATTCAATACCATTTTGTTCGAGATGTGATCTCGGAAGGCAAGGTTGCCGTGAAGAAGATTGGTATCGAATCAAATCCAGCCGATATGCTCACAAAGCCTCTTCCAATTGCAAAGTTCAAGCTTTGTTCAAGTTTGGTGTCAGTTTGTTTCTAGCTTGTTTGAGCTAGTTTTATTTCAAGCATGTTGCTAGTGTATCTTTATATTTACCTTTGATTAGGCTATGTTTGTTTTATGCATTTGTTTTATGTTTTAGTTTGTTTTAGATGCAATTTGGTTCAAGGTGCAGATTGTTATGTTTTGACCCAAATTGTTATTCGGGCTCGTTGGGCTTTATATCTTTAATTTGTAGTCTATGTAATGACTTTTGTAAGAGAGAGAATTAAGAAAATTAGTTTTGAGTTGTCTCTTTATCTCTTGCTCTCTTCCTCTTCTCAAACCCTAGAAAACCTAACACCATCATTATGGATTCAATGATAACTTTGATCATTCATTTTGTTTCAAGGAGCGCGGGTTGGAACAACACTGCTTATCCTCATGATTTGGAGGTGCACGCGGGGTGTAGACACCGCCGCTTGCCCTCAAGTTTGGAGATACGTGCAGGATGTAAACACTGTCGTTTGCCCACAGATTTGTGCACAATTTCTGAACAGTATGACCTTTAGTCAGCTTTTGAGATGGTTATATAGTTTTTCGTGTGAGTTTTGTGGCAAGCTTGGTATGGTTGGATAGAGAACTTAAAGATCTATCTTTCTGCAAATTTTAGTGGCCATCCGATGAGTTTTGGTCAGGTAGATCGGTCGTGAAATCATCGGTTTATTTCTAGACGGACAAATCTGGACAGCGGTTTGTTTTATAGTTTTGAATGGGTTTTCTTTCGAGTTTCTGGGCATGTGAGGATATTTTGGAAAGCTCATGAGATATGGAGTATGCTTCTGAAAGATTTGTATGAAGTTTTCGTGATGAGAATTGGCCGAGAACAGGCGGTTATCTGTCTGGATGGTAGAATCTGAACAACAGATTATTTTAGGGTTTTGGATGGGTTTTCTTTCGAGTTTGTTGGCATATGATACCATTTTGGAAAGCTTATAAGATATGGATTGCATTTTGGAAAGCTTATAAGATATGGAGTACATTTCTGGAAGAATTATGTGGATTTGATGAGTTTTTGGTGATGAAAATCGGCCGAGAAGAGGCGATGGTCCGTTTGGATGGCAGAAGCTGGGTAGCAGTAAGTTATAGGGTTTTGGAAGGGTTAGCCTTCGAGTTTATGAGCATATGATGGCTTTCTAGAAAGCTTGAAAGATGAGGTGCATGCTTATGGAAATACTTTTTTGTGAAGCCCTCGAATCGATAACAATGGATGAAGTGCAGTTGGTGGAACCAACCCAGCCTTTTGGTAATTTATCTCATGAAAACCCACATGACGGCAGGCAGAGCACTTCACTACTTAAAAGGTTGGAAATTGGGGACTGCCCTCTGCTTCGTGACTTGCCATACGAGTTGGCACAATCTCAGCCTCATACTGTGAGGGTTTATCGTTGGGGCTGCCCTGATCTTAGAATTGGCAAGCTGTTTGCCATATGAGTCAGTACATGATTTATGACTATTTGAATATTCAGACCACTGAAACTTTATACCGTTCTATGACATAAGCATTAGTACGATTTAAGACCTAACTAAACTGTCTCCAATTATATATAATTTCTTCGTTGGTGCTAATTAAGTTCTTTTCCAACTCTTTTTCAGCTTATGTTGCAAAGATGTCATCCTGTCTTGATTCAAGGAACTTTTAAGAGCCCCATTTTGATTTGGTGACCCAAGATAGAAATGAATCTACTTTTGATTTGATGGAGTTATCTGATTATATAATTTGTAGTAAATGGGAAGCATTTTGTTAATTTGCTTATGGCACTTATTTTCAGTAATTTTCCAGTTCTCTGATATATTTTTTTAATTTTCTCCTCTTAAGAAGTACGCATCTAGTCAAATTTGCAGAAAAGAAGGCTTCTATACAACTGCTTAAGAATTATTATTTTTTTAAGAGAAACCGTTGCTTAGCCATGTTAAATTATTCAACATTTCTTTTTGTTTTGGTAATTTGTAGGAGAATCTCTTACACCTAATTATTAGCAGAGAGTATCTTTTGTTCTTGTACGTTCAAGCTACTGACAGAGAAGATTTTCCCTTTCGTGATTTTATTAAGATTAATTAAGAAATCATGTTCATATCTTTACAGAAATCTATAATATTATACAAAAACGCTTAATAAAATCTGTAATTTTAGAGTGCCACATCGCTTTTTTTACTGTAACCGTCTGATATATATACTTTGAACAATTCTGATCTAATAAGAAAAATCCATCTGTTGCGCCAATAAATTTGTGGTGAGACAAAAATAGAAATTATCACTACGGTAGATCTGATTTCACTATCTATGAGAAAATTCCACTCGAGGGATTCCGTTGCCAGTCGTAATATCTTCCCTTCCACTTTGCGTAAAGGAATTTGCTATTTCCGAATGCTCGGTTGCCCTGATGCAAGAATGCCGCAACCTTTGCATCTCTTTCCGAGTCCCAACTCTATATGTATATTCATATCCCCTGCTTTTTCTCCACTCACGCCTCTCCAATTGAACATTTTTCCCCTCAATCCAAAGATTCCTTCCCTGTTACCGCCTCACTACCTATCTCTGCTCTCAACTATAGACTCGACGCAATCATCTCTTCAGCAGACAACGTCTTCCCTCCAACTCTCTTCTCTACTCGGAGTCACTAGCAATGGGATGGAGATCTGGAGAGGGGCAGTTTGTTGCCTCCACGCATCAAACATTGACTGGGCCTTTTGAGGTTTATCTCAGAACCTTTAGTTCCTTTCATGTAATTTCTTTTTTTTTGTAACATATAGGTTAATTTCCTTACTTTTTTTTCTCCTTTTTGTTATGTATTGACTGTTTTGAAGTAGAAGAGGAAAGTAAAGAAATTAAAATGAAGAAATTTAATTTTCTTTTGTTCAAATGAGGAAATTGATTTACACCTACGTCTTTTGATTTCAATCTCATCATGAAATGGAAAAGGAAAAATTAAGAATATTATATTGATATGTTGGGGAATAATAAACAATTGAAATATTTACTTGTTTTCTATTGGACGAGGAGTTCTACAGAACACAGTATGTGTTCTTAATGAAAAAGAGATGTCCCTGCTCTTTTCTAGAAAATAACATGGTTTATATTCAATTTATTTTCTATTTTTTTCCTATAAAATTTGTATTTTCTCTCATCCATAGTTTATATCGGACTATAATTGTTCACTTCACTACACATTTGTTCTATTAATTTTTATTCTCCAAAGCAAAATATATTGTTTTTTAATTTTTTGTAATGGCATCAGCAAATGATAGTTATCTTTTTTCCATATAGTAGGAGACTCAAGAATGTAGGTTCCATATTACTTGGTATGTGTTTTAATGAAAATGCATGAGCCTCATAGAACAATTAATCTTAATAAATTAGTTTACTAAAAGGATGCAGTCCCTTTCATATCTACCTTTTTACCACATTCTAACTAAAATGTTTCAATCATTTTGAATAAATTTGCAAATAAATTAACTAAATTCAACAAATGAAACATCAGTGTTCATAAATATTTTAAAATTTGAAGCCTGGTCTTCTCTTTTTTTGCCATAACAACTCTCATGAATGTCAAACAAAAAAGAAAACACTTGCTGTATTTATATAATTTATACATCAATATTTTTTCATTTCCAGTTCAGTGCTGATACCAGCATGTACCGGTAGACATCTAATATAATTCTTTCCTTAATTTTCTTCCAGGAAAATTAGTTTTACCCACATATGTCTATTGACAGTACTTTCTATTTCTGTAAAGAATCAAGAACTAAGCGGAGCCATACCTTTTATTTCTGTAAAGAAAACTAAAAACTTAAGTGAAGACTACAATAATTAGAATGAAGTGGCTGTACCTTTTGGTTAAATAGCAACGCCAATTTCTGATTGCTTCTCAACAGTTATTGCTTGAACGCCTGAGAATTTCCCCCTTGCTTTTGATCAAATATACTAACTGAACATTTCTGTAATTTTTAAAAAAACTCGGATTAATTCCAACGATGAAAGGATAACTGAGTTAGGGTTTTTTCCTTGTTGCTTTCAACTTCATAATTGAACGAAGAACAAAAAAGGAAGGCACAAAATCAGTATACAATCTGATTTCGCATTCAATTGTTCTCACCAATCATTGTAGACTTTAGAATGAAAAAACTAAAAATAAATTTGTGAGGAAAGAAACTTTCGGATCTAGAAGTTGAGATATGACCTCCAGAGAAGCTCACCTAGAGGGAGAGTCTTTGGGATTGCAGGAGAGAGAGAGAGAGAGAGAGAGAGAGAGAGAGAGAGAGAGAGAGAGACCTGGAGAGCGGAAAGGCTGTAGCATCTAGTGGAGAGAAATCAGGGACGTCCAATAAGTCATATCAGATGGTCAGTATAAAGGGATGACGTGGCTGCATAAAATTGTAGATTTTGTCAAGCGTTTTTGTAAACTACTATTAATTCTTCAGTTCAGATCACACTTTGCTTTAGTTGTCAATTAAATATTAACTATGGGATTGTCAAGGCACAGAGTGAGATGCGATGGAAGCAATATAGATCCAGAGTCTAAACAAACATTTGTCATTGCTGAGCTTTAAACAGGGATGAGGTGTACAAGACACAAACATTTCGTCAGTTCAATTGTGAGAGAGTTGTTTCTTCAAGATACTTTTTAGGCTTTGCAAACCTCATTTGGCTAGAGATAGCATGTTTATGCTTCAAAAGGTAATTATTTTCGTACCTCAATTGTGCTTAGTACAATACTGGTTTGTAGTTAAGTTATAAAATCACCTGCTAGCTGCTACCAATGATTACTTTTCATGTTTATAATGCTATCGACCGTATTAATTATAGTTATTTTTGTTGGTATATACCAGTATTAGTACCATTATTATATGATACTGGGGGTTCTAATGCAATCTTTATAGAAAAGGTTAGAAAAGTTATTAGGAAGTAGAATAATTGAACTCACTTTACAGAAAATTACTTCTTAAGAACTTCAATGTTGTATTATAATAGATAAACAATAATGATTGGGGTAATTTTTCTAAAGTAAAGCATAGTAAAATGCAGGATAAAAGTAATTTAGTTTATATGTTCCTCATTTTTGCCAATTGATTGCACAACATTTCAAAATCAAGGTTTAATTTACTTTTCTCTAAACTTCGCAATTGATATGATTTTTTTTAAAGACAGATTACTTCGAAAAAAGCTAAGATATAGTTTAAAACTCCAATCATCAAGTATAGACTATTTGCAAAAAATTTGGTGCTGTTTTTGTCTGCCTCCAATGAAAGGTTTGATTTTGCTTGTTTGTTTACTTTGGATATGATTGTAAATTTCCATTTATACTGATTATTAGACCAAAAATTCAGTGTGCAATTATAGTTTAGTAAACACATTTTGCTAATAAACAATTAAATTTGTAGTATGTACAACTATTGATTCTAAGTGTAATTCTGCCTAAAATATTGATGTTTTAGTTCTCAATTTGGAATATTAGTTACCAAATTTGGGGAGGCTAATTTAGATGAAAAATTCTTCAAGTTTTTTGTTCGATCAGAATTTTTTAATCTGCATTATCCGTGCATAACATTAATGGAAATTAGTAATACATCTTTTTGCTGTTTAATTATTTTTTTTTGCATAATTGAACTTATTGTTTTGTTTACATTTGAAAAATGTTTTAGTATCAATTTGCTTTGAAAAGTTGTAATTTCACCGAATAATGATATGTCTTATTATAATTTTAAATGAACACTTTCAAATTTATATAAATGGCAGAATAAGAGTTTGACCAGGCAACTTTTTAATTTTTTAGTTCTAAAAGTTTTTTCCCTCCTTAATTACAGGTCTACAAACAATCATTATGATATTAGCATCAAAGAAGAAGCTCTGAATATGCATAACATATTTTGAGACGGTCTTCAAAAACATATATTCCCTGCTAACTAACTGAGATATTTTTATGTTTGCAGCTGTTTTTGTCTTATTGGTATTTCATACATATTTGTTGTCATTATTTTTGAGATCAAATGAGATCAAATCATTTAACTATATTCACAAAGAATCATTTATTTTTAATTCTAACTCAGAAAGGGGGCGTGCTTTTGAGGAGGATCTGGAGAGGCTGATGCGAACTCTGGAGCGGATCAAGGTCACGCTGTACGATGCAGAGGAGAGGGAGATCAGAGACCGCTCTGTCAAGCTCTGGCTCAAGGAGCTCAAGAGGGTCGCTTACGATGCGGAGGATGTGCTCAGCGAGTACCGGTACGAGGCGACACATGTCGAGGTGGAGGCAAGAAAGGCTTCTGAAGCTTCTGGTTCCCAAAAGAGAAAGCAAATGGAGGTGAGAATCTGGTGCATAACGGGATTTAGAAATTATAATGATGTTGTTTGTGCTAGTTTTTTGTGTCACGCTTGGTGTTGGAAAAGATGTTTGATTTTCATTTCTTTTCTGAAAGCAGGAGAGATTTAACGTCTATCAAATTAAATTTTGGTACGGATGAAATTATCATTCGATAACATTGAGATTCGCATAAAAATTCATTCCTACGATCAGTAGTCGTGTAAAAATCACATTTGATAATCTAACAATTCTTCCTTGCATCGGATACAAAACCGCAGTCACACATCATTATTATGCTTGATCCCTTAATTATGATTTTTTAGTAGTAAGTTATGAAATTTCGTATATATACTTATGTATAGCAATTTATTTTTTGGACAGTGTGTCGTTCCAATTTCCTATGATATGATAGATCGGCTTAACAAAATAAGAAACCGATTCGATGAAATAGCCAAGGATCGTGAGGCTCTCCAATTGAGAGAGAGTGACGGAGTGAGACATTCGAACAATAGAATTTTACGACCCCCAACGGGTCCCATGATGGATGAGGCAAGCATTTTCGGCAGAGATGAGGAAATAATGGAGGTCATCAATCTCTTACTTTCTGAAAAAGAAAAACCCTTTTCAGTTATTTCAATTATTGGTAAAGGTGGCCTTGGGAAAACCACCATTGCCCAACATGTCTACAAAGATGCTACGGTTCGCCAGTGTTTTGGTTTATTTGGGTGGGTATGCATCTCTGAAGACTTTAATGTCGAGAGAATAATCAGAGCAATTATTGAATCAGTCACCAGATGCAGTTGTAATTTATGTGAATTGAGCCCATTACAAGAACAGCTTGCAAACACTGTGAAGGGAAGAATAATATTGTTAGTTTTAGATGATATTTGGAACGAGAACCAAAGTCTTTGGGAGTTGTTTCGGATTGCTTTTAAAGAAGCACAGCTGGTGAGAATTCTCGCGACAACAAGAAATGACAAGGTTGCGGAGGTCATGCAAACAACGGCCTGTTTTAGACCAAATTATTTGCCTGAAAATTTTTGCTGGCAGTTGTTTCAGCATTATGCATTTGACTGTGCAAGTCACACTGTCCCACCATACTTTGTAGAGATGGGAAGGAAGATTATGAGAAAGTGTGGTGGTTTGCCATTGGCTGTGAAGTCAATTGCAAGCCTTCTTAGGCATGAAGCAGATGAAGAGAGCTGGAGAGAGATTCTAGAAAGTGATCTTTGGGAATCAAATCCATCAAATGATATATTCCCAGCACTTCAGATCAGCTATTGTCATCTACCTGCCCACCTTAAGCCGTGTTTCTTGTTTTGCTCAATGTACCCAAAAGATTATGTATTAGAAAAGAAGAATTTGGTAGAGTTATGGATCTCTCATGGCTACATCGAGCCCAAGGGCAAAAAAGGAATCTCAAAAATTGGTGTTGAATATTATGAGGAGTTAAGAGTGAGGTCCTTTCTTGATGATGTGATATATCGACTTTCAGAAAGCTGTAAGTTGCACGATATAATCCATGACCTTGCTAGACTTAATTCTGAGAATGAACATTATTCGGTGGATATCAGTCAGCCACTTGATATTGAAGTTGTCAACATTCGGCCGGAAACATATCATTTATATGCAAGTGGTTTCACAGGATATGTAAATCAAATTCTTCCACAAAACCTTAAGGGTTTAAGAACTCTTTCTACCGATCTAAGGGGTTGCAACGGAGCTTTGGAACACCAATATTGCATAAACAGTACAGAGGCTATAGATCTAAATTTAGAGCTGACAATGGTTTGTAGGGCTTGTCGGGGAAATACAACCATATTTAGCCTGACAAAATTTAAAGCACTTAGGGTGTTGGAATTGAAAGGGTATCATTTGACAGAGATTCCTGATTCCATTGCCCTGTTGAAACATCTTGCCCATCTTCGAATTACTTCTGACTGTCTCAAAATGCTGCCGGAATCCATCGGCCTCCTTTACAACCTGCAGACTTTCATTCTTAATTGCTCTGCATCTCTTGTTTACTATTTACCTGAAAGCATTGGCTATCTTACAAACTTACAGTACCTATGTATGGAATGTTGCTTCGTTAAGAAGCTCCCTGAATCACTCTGTTTACTTAGTGGCTTGCAGAGATTAGTAATTCCTTTTAAATTTTCAGAGGAAATACCTTCAGATATCAAAAAGCTTTGTAACCTTGAACATTTAACCTTGAACATTATCTCAGAGCTACCAGGTGAACTTGGAAATTTTTGTAAACTCAAAACTTTGAAAATCCGTGGTTGTTCTGTCAATTATAACCCTCACAGCCTCAAAAACTTTCCTGCAATGAGGACAATGGCAGCATGCTTGAGTGTTAGAACTATAGCTTGGTTAAAGGATATGAAGGATCTTGAAGGAAAGCTCATCATTGAAGGAGTAGAGAATATGAATAATTTAATAGATGCCCAACATGCCAACCTAAGAAGTAAGTGCAAAATTGAAACTTTGGATCTATGCTGGTATATATCACGCTTGCACGAGAAGTCTTGTTCGGACAGTGAAGAACTGAGAATAAGGCTCATAAAAGAACATAGTGAGGGCAGAGAAGTTGGTGGAGATGTGAATTATGGGATGTTAGAATGCCTGCAGCCACACCCTCACCTCAAGATACTTCTACTCCGAGGTTATCCTCCTGCCACACTACCATATTGGATGGGGGACCCATTGTCCTTGCAGGCAATTCAAGAAATCAAATTACATGAATGTGACGGTCTTCAATCGCTTCCATTCCGCGATCTTCACACTCTCAAGGACCTCCGAGTCTACTTTTGTTCAGGCATCCAACTTCTACAGCTGGAGCAGCTGCCCTCCCAGCTTGAAAACTTGGAGATTGGGTATTGTGAGCAGCTGGAGTTGATTACCGGGCTACGAAATCTGGAGATGTTGACTACACTGAAAATTACTAATTGTACAGCCCTAAAATCAATAACAATGGATGAACTGCAGTTGGTGCAATCAACTGAACCTTTTGGTAATTCCTCTCATCAAAAGCCACCTGACGGCTGTCACAGCGCTTCATCACTTCAAAGATTGCAAATTGAGTGTTGCCCTCTGCTTCGAGCTCTGCCACATGAGTTGGTACAATCTGGGCCTCGTTATGTGAGGGTTCATCATTGTGGCTGTCCTGATCTTGGAGTTGAGAACCCATCTGTCCGTCGATGAGGTACATAATTTATTACTATTTTAATATTTAGACCAATGAAACTATGTGTGTTTCTATAATCATAAGAATTAGTACGATTTAAGAACAAATTAAACTGCTCCTCCTTGGACAAATAGACATTCCGTTGTTATATAATTTCTTTGTTGTTGCTAATTAAGTTCTTTTCCCACTTTTTTCAGCTTTTGCTGCAATGATGTCATCCCGTTACAAGCAAGGAGAGCATTTAAGAGTCCCATCTTAATTTGATGACCCACAATAGAAAATAGATCTACTATTTATTTGATTATATAATTTGTAGTAAATGGAAAACATTTTCTATGCTTATGTAACTCATCTAAAGTGATTTTATATTTTCCTTTCCTCTTTTTTTTTTCTTCGATTTTATCCTCTTCAGATTGGTTGAGTATGCAACCAGTCAAATTTCAAAAAAAAAAAAGAAAAGAAAAGAAAAAGAGAAGACTTTTATGGAATTGCTTAAGAAATTTTTTTTTTATAGAAATTGTTGCTTATCCTATTTAGGAGACACTGAAATGAGGTGCTGATCAAGCGGTAGCTAATTAAATACCATATTAAATTTGCCTTGTTTGTGGGAGAATCTCTTACTTGACACCTAATTATTAGCAGAGAGTATATTTTGTTCTTGTGCGTTCAAGCTATGGACAGAGAAGATTTTCCCTTTTGTGTTTTTATTAAGATTGAGGAATCATTTTCAAGGTTATATATCTTCCGAATGAGACTGATTAGTTAATTGTGCTACTTTTTACTTGAAACTAAATCAATATTTGTTCAAACATCAGAACGTGCATATTACAAATATATATTAATTAGATATATCACTACCAAGTAATGCAAAATAAGATAATATCAATTAGATACCGCTATGCATTTCATGTTGAACAGTCTTGATAATTCCTAATTGCAATATATATAAATCAGTGTGCATTTGTATGACTGATGTCATTCACATACGCATGTTAATTAATAATGCATAACGGCTCATTTTTATAGTCATATACAGTTCACACTAAGCCATGTCTATCTTCTTTTTTAATATAAGAGTTCTCATTAACCTCGTCATTTATTTTTTTAAATGTCTTTTGCAAAAATTGTATATATATCTTTCTGTAAAAAGATAAAATCTATTATTACTGTACTAGACATATAATTTTATCTAGTATCTAGCTTCTTGAGCTCTGTCATGGGATTGGTCAGCCCAACCAACCATTCCTTTCAAAGTTTAGTTCAAGGCTTTAGAGTGTTTGTTTTCTTCTGGATTTTCTCTTGATGCAAAACTTATTATTTCCTCGTTCAAATATTTGCATCATTTGCTAGATTAATTAATGGATATTGAACGAGGGAAATTTTACAAATTACTCCTTATTTTAAGAAGCTGAAACAAATTATCCTTAAATTTAAATTTTTCAACAAAATATCATTGTGATTCTCATTAGCTTGATCATTACTCTTTCCTTCTCCTCTCTTTTCCTAACCCTCACTTCCTTCCCAAATCAATTTAATATATTTTTCATATTTTAATATTTAATTTTTGCATAAAAATATTCAAAATCTCCAATAACTCATAATTTAAAATTTTGCTTTATATTTTAAAATAATTGATCTTAATTAAGCACATGACACCATCTAGGAACATATATTGGTAGAAAGAAAAGTTGCATTACCACTTTTCAGGGCATCATTTTGTCCAGTGAAATTGAAGGAGAAAGTGTGGAGATGGATCTAAACAGGCGGCTAACAAATTTACAATCATGAATTTAATCAATAACTTAATTATGTTTGTCATGGAATTTTGTACAACATCAAATTTTATAAGAGGGAGATTGAAGAGGAAGAGGTAAGAAGGGCATTTTCCTGAATCAAATTTTTTTAATTAAATTTCATATCTATTTAGTTGAGATTAAATAATTTTTTGGGTAAATATCAAAAATATTTCCATTTAGACGGATAAATAGTCAAATTTCAATTTTGGACGTGAAAATAGTCAAATGTTAAAGTTTTGATGGATATATATATATATATATATATATATATATATATATGCAATTTTTCCATAAAGAAAAGGACAAAAAGAGGACTAGCTAGACGTTGACTGCTGTGGTGTACTTTTTTACTGAGCAACATCCGCCAGTTTTCCCTTCAGCCCAGATCTGAAGTTGAAGAGCACCGTTTCTCGCTCTTTCTTTTGCTCTAATTCAGACATCAGTACTAGTAGTATTAGATTTCTCCATCTCAACCGGGAATTGCACAACATATCAAGGGTCTTTTTGTTCTGTGCAAAAATAATGGCGTGGCATCTAATAACCTCTCTGCTCTCTCTATGCTCCAGTCTGTTGTCTTCAATCAGAGCATCTGTGCATGCTCCTTCTTCCTCTTCCTCTACCTCCTCCAACAATAACTCAAAAAAGAGGCATGCTTTCCAGGAGGATCTGGAGCGGATGATGCGAACTTTGGAGCGGATCAAGGCTATGGTGTATGATGCAGAGGGGAGGGAGATCAGAGAACGCTCTGTCAAGCTCTGGCTCAAGGAGCTCAAGAGGGTCGCCTACGATGCCGAGGATGTGCTCAGCGAGTATCGGTACGAGCTGACACACGTCCAAGTGGAGGCAAGAAAGACTTCTGAAGCTTCTGGTTCCCACAAAAGCAAGCAAATGGAGGTTAGTGTCTTCTGCATAACATGATTTAGCATTTAAAATGATCTTATTTGCGCTAGATTTTTGGATCATGCTTGACGTGCTCAAAAAGATGTTTGATTTTCTATTTCTTTTTTAACTTATAATTGGTTGGCATCCTTGTATTGTAAAAAGGGGAATGTTTGTGACACACAAAAGGAAATTGTTAAGCAATTAATAGTTATATGGCTGATTAAATCGGATTTTTACGGACAACTTGATAGTTATATGGCCGACTAAATCGGATTTTTACGAACAACTTGATGTTCGTATTTTAATATACACAAATATTAATAACTCAGATAAAAATAAATTATTTACATACTTGATAATAATTTATTTATTGATTTTATCTTATAAATGACAAATAAAAATTTAAATGTCTGAATTCATATTATTTTAGTCATCTTGAAGAAAAGGACCCACTTATTATTTTTTATTTTCTATATTTAGATGAAACTCTTTAGAAATTCATAAACAACAAACAACAAAAAATAGTAAAGTGATTGCTCTTTAAAATCTATATATATGAATCATTTACATAACAAAAAAAAAATCAATTACTGTCAAGAAAAATAAAAAAACTCTCTCGACATCCAATTCAGAAAAATATTATACATGAGAATTGTGACAATATAAGACTTTCAAAATCTATTTTTCAATTAGAAAAAGATAATAGAATAATTAATCTTCATGACTGGCTTTACGAATTAAGTATGGTGCAAATTAATCAGTCAAATACAAAAAAATATTACAATTTTTGTCAATGTTCAATTGAGTAAAAGTTAATATCAAATTAATGTTTCTGAAATCTAGTTTATATCGTGTCTTAGATCATAAAAATTAAAATTAGGATGAAAAACATATGACTCAAATATGTAACACTGTACACTCTGAAAAATTAATTGGCAAAATAATCAAATTTGATGGCCGATCAATTAGTTTTGCGGCTGGCTAATTGATTTTGGTGATTGATAAGCGTGAAAAGAAATCTATTTTTGGTATGATTTTATCCTTATTTTCTGAGAAAAAACCTAAGTTTTATATGAATTTTCTTTTATTTTTATCCAAAGACCACGTTATTGGTGTTTCCTAAGCTCAAATCGTAGATATGAAGATTTTGAAGCAATTTGAAAGAAATTCGGATCGAAAACATGTTAAGAACACGAAGTTTGCAGTCTTTGTGACTTTGTCGCGACCACAAAGGATTTCCTCACGGTTTTCTCGTGATCATGAACGCCAGAAGCCGGCCCAGGACCCAATGCTACCCCCTAATACGGACCACATGGGCCTAATGTGGGCCACATGGGTTACCCGAGCCGAATGCAGGGCGCATTTGTCCGGTGAGGGGCGCATTCAGGGTGCTAGGCAGTTTTATGCACTACGCACCCTTGAGCGTTTTGGCGGTTATTTGCACATTCTGTCTCGGATTTCGATGAAATTGAAACCTACGGATTTGTCTCTTCAAGAAGAATAGAATACACATCATAAAAGGGTGAAAGTGATCAAATCTCGGAAGTTCTTCACAGAAAAATTTAGGGTAGACTCCTTTGAAGAACTGAACCTTCATTTTTTGTATCTCTTCTTCTTTTCTTCTTTTCTTCTTTTTTTTATGAATTCTCTCTCTCATGGCAGAGTAGAGATCATTTTGTAGGATTTAGGCATACAAATACTGATACTTTGATTTTTGTGAAATGCATCTGCTTCGAATTTCTATGATTGTGAAATTTTAATTTATTCTTGCACTATTCTTATACTTGAACATTTTTTTGTGGTACATGGTGCATGAACTTTAACATCAGTCATGTTTAGTTTTGTTTAGAAGTGAACCGAATTCAGATTTTCAGTAGAAAATCCTAGGATCGAAGCAACACACCAAAAGGGGAAGTTAGATCCCGACCCGAGAATAGGCTTAGGCAATAAGATTCCGACACATTGAAGGGGCCTTGTTTGCGTTCGGAGAATCCCTTAGTCATGTCACCTCATGTTCAATATAACTGTTCAATTTGATTATTTATCTTGATTAAATGGTTCATAGTACTTCTTTTTCATTATTTAAAAATATATTTGTTGTGTCTAAGGTGTTATATAATTTTTTAAACTGATACGATACCTTTTTATTCCTATGTAAATACTTTTTTATAACTAATTTGGTTGTTTTTAATTATCCATAATATTATTTTTTGAGATAAATATTTATTTCTTTTTAACTTTCTGGTATATATATTTGTGGTTAGAAAACTTTTTAATTTATTTTTTCAATCAATATTTTTGGAGACGAAGCTCGAAAAATAATCATAGTAAACTAATAATACTGGAACTAATAAATGCTGGTAACTATAGCAATATGTTTTCTCCCAAATTTGGATTTTGCATGCTTAAACACATTCATGGCACAAAACCGCTGTCGCACATCATTATTATGCTTGATCCCTTAATTATGACTTTTTGGTAATAGGTTATGAAAATTGGCATACTTATGTATAATAATTTATTTTAAAACAGTGCATTGTTCCAGTTTCCGGGGACATGATCGAACGGATTAACAAAACAAGAAACCGATTTGATGAAATAGCCAAGGATTGTGATGCTCTCCAATTGAGAGAGAGTGATGGGGCAAGGCTTCCGAACAACAGAATTTTACGACCCCCAACTGGTCACATGGTGGATGAGGCGAGCATTTTTGGCAGAGATGTCGAAGTAATGGAAGTCGTTGATCTCTTACTTTCTGAAAAGGAAAAACCTTTTTCAGTCATTTCAATTACTGGTAAAGGTGGCCTTGGGAAAACAACCATTGCCCAGCTTGTCTACAAAAATGAGAGGGTTCGCCCGTGCTTTGATTTATTTGGGTGGGTATGTGTCTCTCAAGAATTTGATGTCAGCAGACTCATCAAAGCAACCATTGAATCAGTCTCCAAAATGAATTGCGGTGTGAGCGAGTTGAGTCCATTGCAAGAAGAGCTCGCAAAAACTGTGAAGGGAAAAAGAATATTGCTAGTTTTAGATGATGTGTGGAATGAGAAACAAAGTCTTTGGGAGTTGTTCTCGGTCACTTTTAAAGAGGCGAAGTTTGTGAGAACTCTGGTGACAACAAGAAATGAAAAGGTCGCTAAGGTTATGCTAACAACAACCTGTTTTGAACCACCTTACTTGCCAGAAGATTTTTGTTGGCAGTTGTTTCAGCATTATTCATTTGGCGGTGCAAGCCACACCGCCCCAACATACTTTGTAGAGATGGGGAGACAGATTATGAGAAAGTGTGGTGGTTTGCCATTGGCTGTGAAGTCAAAAGCAAGCCTTCTTAGGCATGAAGCAGATGAAGAGAGCTGGAGAGAGATTCTAGAATGTGATCTTTGGGAATCAAATCCATCAAATGATATATTCCCAGCACTTCAAATCAGTTATGCTCATCTACCTGTTAGAACATTACCCGTGATCCTCTAGTGAACTCTAAATTAACATAAAATTACCTTGATCCATGTTGTCGGTTTTCTGGAGAGACACAACCCCGTTGATCACCGGATTCCTTAAGCCTTCGCGGTGATCCTTCTCTTCTCCGATGGAGAGACGAAGAGAATCGGTCCGGCGGTTTTCTTCTCTTTTCAGAAAACCCGAATTTGTTTAGAGAGAGGAAGTCTGTTGGTTAATGTCTTATGACGGTAATCGAAAAAGGACGGTTCTTGATCTCTTTATAATGGGTGTCAATAACCGAAAAGTTGGCAAACCACTAGTTATGCCTTAGCGGATCCATACCAGATCCAATTTCTCTTTTAACGGGTTTACTTTCAAAATCAGAAAACTGTCTATTAGTTGTATTCTCCAGGGACCAATAACATAATTGTATTATTACTAAACTTTATATAATTTAGACCATCACTAAATCATAAAGTTATTAATACGTATTCTACACATTAAGGGCCCCACTTCTCATGACACATATTGAAACCTGATAAATAATACTTAATTTGATCACTTCATAACGGGTCTAATTAGATATTTGACAGTCTATTATTCAATATATATTTATATTACATATAAGCCCATATAATTTTGTAATTAATAGAAATTAATTCCAACACTACCTACCCACCTTAAACCCTGTTTCTTGTTTTGCTCAATGTACCCAAAAGATTATAAATTGGAAAAGAAGAATTTGATAGAGTTATGGATCTCTCATGGCTACATTGAGTCCAGGGGCAAAAGAAGAATCACAGACGTTGGTGTTGAATATTATAAGGAGTTAAAAGAGAGGTCCTTTCTTGATGATTTTTCAGATGAATTTCCAGAATATTGTAAGTTGCATGATATAATCCATGACCTTGCTAGGCTTAATTCTGAGAATGAACATTATTCCGTGGATATCAATCAGCCACTTGATATTTATGAGAGAACCATTCCGCAAGAAGCATACCATTTATATGCAGCAGATTTCATGGGATATGTAAATCAGATTACCCAAAAAACCCAGAAGGGTTTAAGAACTTTTTCTGTGGATCTAAGAAAATGCAGAGAAGCTTCGGAAAACCAGTATTGCATAAAGAGTAGAGAGGATATGGATCTAAAGTCAGAGCAATCAGCATATTATAGGGTTTGTCCAGGAAATATACTTATGTTTAACCATACACAATTTGAAGTACTCAGGGTGTTGGAATTGAAAGGGGATCATTTGAGAGCGATTCATGATTCCATTGCCCAGTTGAAACATCTTTCCCATCTCCGTATTAATTCTCACGAGCTTGAAATGCTGCCGGAATCCATCGGCCTCCTTTACAACCTGCAGACATTCATTCTCAACTGCTCTGCATCTCCTATTGAATATTTACCTGAATGTTGCTTCGTTAAGAAGCTCCCTGAATCACTCTGTTTACTTAGTAACTTGCAGAGATTAGTAATTTCATCTGAATTTTTAGAGGAAGTGCCTTCTGATATCAAAAAGCTTTGTAACCTTCAAGACTTAGAAATTTACACTTGGCGAAATGAAGCATTTCGGGATACACCCTCAGAGCTACCAGGTGCACTTAGAAATCGTTGTAAACTCAAAGCTTTGAAATTGAGGGTTTTCTCTGTCAGCTATAACATAGGCTGTCTCAGTAGTTTAGAGGAGATTTTCATGGATATGATCTCAGAGCTACCAACTGCACTTGGAAATGCTTGTAAACTCAGAATTTTGAAAATCGGTGGTTGCTCTGTTAACTATAACCCTCACGGCCTCAAAAACTTTCCTGCAATGAGGACAATGGGAGCATGCTTGAGAGTTAGAACTATAGCTTGGTTGAAGGATATGAAGGATCTTGAAGGAAAGCTCATCATTGAAGGATTAGAAAACATGAGTAATTTAGTAGGTTTAGGGTTTAATCAACTCCAGCATGCCAACCTGAGAAGTAAGTGCAAAATTGAAACTTTGGATCTACACTGGTATAATTATAGCATTCACAAGTACGAGCACTCTGATGGGTGGGACAAAGAAGAACTGAGAATACGGCTCAAAAAAGTACCTGGTAACGGTAGAGTAGTTGGTGGAGATGTGAATTTTGGGTTGTTAGAATGCCTGCAGCCACACCCTCACCTCAACAAACTCCTACTCCGAGGTTATCCTTCTGCCACCGTACCGGGTTGGATGGGCGACCCATTTTCCTTGCAGGCAATTCAAGAAATCAGACTAGAAGATTGTGACGGTCTTCAATCTCTTCCATTCAGCATTCTTCACTCCCTCAAGCACCTCCAAGTCAAGTCTTGTTCAGGCATCCGGCTTCTGCCGCTGGAACAGCTGCCCTCCCAGCTCGAAGAACTGAGGATTGATTGTTGTAAGCAGCTGGAGTTGATTACCGGACTAGGAAGTCTGGAGATGTTGGCTGCACTGGAAATTGATTATTGTCAAGACCTAAAATCGATAACAATGGATGAACAGCAATTGGTGGAATCAACTGAGCCTTTTGGTAATTCATCTCACGAAACCCCACGTGACGGTTGGCAGAGCACTTCATCACTCAAAAGGTTGTACATTTGGAACTGCCCTCTGCTTCATGCTCTGCCTCATGGGTTGGTGCAGTCTAGGCATTGTAATGTGTCGATATATGGTTGCGGCTACTTATATAATTTCTTCGTTGCTGTTAAATAAGCTCTTTTGCAATTATTATGTAGGATTGATTATTGGTTATGATGTCATCCTGTTGCACGGAAGGAAGTCCTGGAACATACAATGAGCCCCTTCTTACCTTAGATTGTAGATAACAATGAACTTTTGATTGATTGATTATATAATTTGTAATAAATGGAAAGCTTTATCAATCTCTTTCTTTCTTTTTTTTTTCAATTTTCTCTTAAGATTGATCAAGTAAGCAAGCAGCCAAAAAGAAAAGAAGAACTAGCAGAGGATCTTTTCTTCCTGTACGTACAAGCTATAAACAGATCAAATTATTTGCCAAAAATAAATAAAATAAACAGAGAAGATGTTCTCTATTGTGTTTTTATAAACATTAAGAAACCATTTTCAAGCTTGTATATATATCTTTGCTGAATTTTTTTTAAACAATACTGCTTAAATTAATATTAGAAATTTCCACAATGTTGGTTTCACATGGGCGACACAATAATTTTAAGTCCAACATCATCCATTGGGAGAAACATAATGTCGCAATAATTTGTGTTGTAAGTTTCTTTGAAAAAAATTTTGTGTTATTAATTATAACTGTTAATAAGAAAACAAGCCTTTCAGTACACTAGCATAGCAAAACCAAAATTACACACTCGGCTAGCGAGTAGGTATACCTACCCAAATGTAGCATGGTCTCAAACTCTATATAGTTTATTTGGGTTCATCTGCTAATTTTTACTTGAAACTAAATCAATATTTGTTCAAACATTAGAATGTGCATACTACAAATATATATATATTAATGAAAAATTTTAGTAACATTGTTGACTGAACTGATTTGATATATCAATTAGATCCAGCTATGTGTTTCATATGTTGAACAGTTGATAATCTCTAAATGCACTATATACATCAGTGTGCATTTGTATGACCAATGTCATTGACATAGCATGTTAATTAATAATGCATAACGGCTCATTTTTATAGTCATTTACAGTTCACACTGAGCCATGTCTATCTGCTGTTTTGATAGAAAAGCTCACATTAATTCCAACATTTATTTTTTCCAAATAAGTTTTGCGGAAATTAAACCTGCATTTTAAGATGAGACATATCAGCACTGTGCTCCAAATTCCAGACTATTTCTCTAATTCAGGGCGACGTTTGATCCTTAATTAGAAACTGAAAGTAGGAGAGGCTTCAGGGAATGAGGCCAGTGCTGGGCAACCTTCAATCTCAAGGTGCTGGAGAGAGGGGAGGTGCATGCTTCATGTTGAAATCGTCAGCTTCTTGAACTCAGCCCAACCAACCCTTTCCTTGAAAGTTTAGCTCATCAGGGATTAATTCAACCGTTCCCGTGAAAGCTTAGGGCATTAATTCAATTATCTTCAATTCCTTGAGTGACGTGGACTTTCCATCAACTCAAGATGAACCCCCTGATTATGACCGATTCGATCTCTGATAGGGAATCCTTCCCAGCATGCTTTTGAAAATTAGAATAAGAAATTCGCCTGCTACATCAAAAAAAGAAAATCAGAAGAGGAAGAGGAATAAGATGAATCAGCTAGAATCAACCGAATCAGATCAAAAACACAATTTTTTTTTTAAGAAAAAAGCTTATTTTTCATTAAAAAATAGAAATAAATTGTATATATAAAGCAAGGGACACTTTGTGGGTTATCTAGATTGGCCATTTAAATTTTAAATCGGATATACGAGTAGAAGGTAAGGGACACTTTGTACTTTATATAGAGAGAGTAAGGCTAAAATACAACGTGTTGTACAGATGGACTTATACAACACGTCAAAACCTCGAATTTCAAATTAAACATGATCGATCCGATCCATTTAATATAATTTGCATATCAAAATCTTGTGAAAACCAAATTTCACATTCTTTTTATTTTTTTGATATTTTTTTCAGTTGGGGAGAAAGTTATTATTATTGGATGATCCAAAATCCTTAGATCAATTGATTTTTTTCTCTTTTGAAAAAATAGTTAATAATTATAAAACATATAAAAATTGGGCATTCTATGAAATTTTGATATGGAGATTACACTAAACAGTTCAGACTAATCAATAAAGAAAAAAAGGATTAGCTAGATGTTGACTATTGTGGTCTAGTTTTATACTAAGCAACATCCATTAGTTTTTCTCTCAGATCTGAGGTTGAAGGGCACCGTTTCTCACTCTTTCTTTTCCTCTAATTCCTACGTTAGTACTAGTAGTACTAGATTTCTCCATCTCAACCCAGAATTGCACAGCTTATCAAGGGTCTTTTGTTCTTTGCAAAATGGCATGGCATCTCGTAACCTGTAATAGGGATCCTTTCGATGAAACTAATAATTTCATAAGTTTTGGGATGGATTCTTCCAAATACACCCTCTTTTGAAAGGGTTTTATTTGAATATGGGATTCATTATCCTTCTGACAAATGCAAGCTCTGTAATTAATTAATCTGAATATTATTCAGGAATCTCCGATTAAGAGACTCGATAAAGTTACAGCACTCATTTTGATTTTTGAGGGAAACCGGTCAGGTTTCAATATATAACTTCACCGACTTTATTTGATTTATATGGGGGTTTTAATATCAACCAAGTGTATGTGCCTGGTCTCAATCATTTGTTTTAGATTTGATTTTGGTTTTGGATTTGATATTTGATTAGACAACAATCGGATATATGTGCCCGATTATAATCATTCATTTTGATATGGATTTGGGGAAACTAGTCGAGGTTCAAAATATAAACTCGACCGATTTATTTGATTTGATTTGGTATTTGGTGTTAACTTGGTGCGTGTACCTAGTTTTAACTATTTATTTTGGATTTGGATTTCATTTGATATTAATCGGATATATGTGACCGATCATAATCATTTTTTTATATGAGTTTGAGGAAACCGGTCGAGCTTCAAAATATAAACCCAACCAATTTATATATTTGATTTGATTTGATATGGTTTTGGATATATCAGGTTTGATTTATGATTTGAATATATTTTGGGTATGGTTTATGCATATATTGAATATACATTTGGCACAACATGAGCATGTCTGACTTTGGTTTTGTATGATTTGAGTATTATTTGACCATAAATGTCTTATATTTATCCGTATAAATTTAATATCATTTTGACATGACAATGGCTATGATTTGAATATATTTATCTTCAACAAGAATTGAAGATCCGACTTTGTATCATCTATGCACCCAAAGGGACTGAGTCAATGCTCGAAACTTGACTTGAGTTCGGATTTAGTTGACGGTCACTCTTTATTTGAGTTGACTTCCATTTCGTATAGATTTGATATCCGTTTGAGTCTATTCATATACTTATTTAAGTATTTGAGTCAAATTTAAAATTTAGCACAAGTCAAAGCTATGTGCAATTTTTATCAAACCGTATACTCTTTGGTTTTGCCATGCATATATTGATATACAATTCATTTTTATTGACTATAATATTTTAAGCTAAGATTCATATAATCCTTTAAGCTTAAGTCAATCATCAAGATGGTATTATTTTAATATTCGTGATTATTCAAATTTCATTTTGAATATTTCCTTTAAAGCTAAGGTTTATATGACATTTTATGATTATGTCAATAATTGAGAAAATATTATTTGAATATTCACGTTCATTCAAATTTCATTTTGGACCTTCTCCATTGATGGGTTTTTCTTTGTTATTATTTCTTTGAGATTTTAAATTTTGAGTCAAGTCTTCGTATTTGATGTCATGACTTATCATCACTGAGGTTTTATGTTTTTTTTTTTTGTCTTCATGATTATAATGTGGCTATGCCATCATTATGGATTCAATGATAACTTTGATCATTCATTTTGTTTCAAGGAGCGCGGGTTGAAACAGCAAGATGTAAACACTGCCGTTTGCCCACAGATTTGTTGCACAATTTCTGAACAGTATGACCTTTAGTCAGCTTTTGAGATGGTTATATAGTTTTTGGTGTGAGTTTTGTGGCAAGCTTGGTATGGTTGGATAGAGAACTTAAAGATCTATCTTTCTGCAAATTTTAGTGACCATCCGATGAGTTTTGGTCAGGTAGATCGGTCGTGAAATCATCGGTTTATTTCTAGACGGACAAATCTGGACAGCGGTTTGTTTTATAGTTTTGAATGGGTTTTCTTTCGAGTTTCTGGGCATGTGAGGATATTTTGGAAAGCTCATGAGATATGGAGTATGCTTCTGAAAGATTTGTATGAATTTTAATGAGTTTTCGTGATGAGAATTGGCCGAGAACAGGCGGTTATCTGTCTGGATGGTAGAATCTGAACAACAGATTATTTTAGGGTTTTGGATGGGTTTTCTTTCGAGTTTGTTGGCATATGATAGAATTTTGGAAAGCTTATAAGATATGGAGTATATTTCTTGAAGAATTGTGTGGATTTGATGAGTTTTTGGTGATGAAAATCGGCCGAGAAGAGGCGATGGTCCGTTTGGCTGGCAGAAGCTGGGTAGCAGTAAGTTATAAGGTTTTGGAAGGGTTAGCCTTCGAGTTTATGAGCATATGATGGCTTTCTAGAAAGCTTGAAAGATGAGGTGCATGCTTATGGAAATACTTTTTTGTGAAGCCCTCGAATCGATAACAATGGATGAAGTGCAGTTGGTGGAACCAACCCAGCCTTTTGGTAATTTATCTCATGAATACCCACATGACGGCAGGCAGAGCACTTCACTACTTAAAAGGTTGGAAATTGGGGACTGCCCTCTGCTTCGTGACTTGCCATACGAGTTGGCACAATCTCAGCCTCATACTGTGAGGGTTTATCGTTGGGGCTGCCCTGATCTTAGAATTGGCAAGCTGTTTGCCATATGAGTCAGTACATGATTTATGACTATTTGAATATTCAGACCACTGAAACTTTATACCGTTCTATGACATAAGCATTAGTACGATTTAAGACCTAACTAAACTGTCTCCAATTATATATAATTTCTTCGTTGGTGCTAATTAAGTTCTTTTCCAACTCTTTTTCAGCTTATGTTGCAAAGATGTCATCCTGTCTTGATTCAAGGAACTTTTAAGAGCCCCATTTTGATTTGGTGACCCAAGATAGAAATGAATCTACTTTTGATTTGATGGAGTTATCTGATTATATAATTTGTAGTAAATGGGAAGCATTTTGTTAATTTGCTTATGGCACTTATTTTCAGTAATTTTCCAGTTCTCTGATATATTTTTTTAATTTTCTCCTCTTAAGAAGTACGCATCTAGTCAAATTTGCAGAAAAGAAGGCTTCTATGCAACTGCTTAAGAATTATTATTTTTTTAAGAGAAACCGTTGCTTAGCCATGTTAAATTATTCAACATTTCTTTTTGTTTTGTTAATTTGTAGGAGAATCTCTTACACCTAATTATTAGCAGAGAGTATCTTTTGTTCTTGTACGTTCAAGCTACTGACAGAGAAGATTTTCCCTTTCGTGATTTTATTAAGATTAATTAAGAAATCATGTTCAAGCTTATATATCTTTACAGAAATCTATAGTATTATACAAAAACGCTTAATAAAATCTGCAATTTTAGAGTGCCACATCGCTTTTTTTACTGTAACCGTCTGATATATATACTTTGAACGATTCTGATCTAATAAAAAAAATCCATCTGTTGCGCCAATAAATTTGTGGTGAGACAAAAATAGAAATTATCACTACGGTAGATCTGATTTCACTATCTATGAGAAAATTCCACTCGAGGGATTCCGTTGCCAGTCGTAATATCTTCCCTTCCACTTTGCGTAAAGGAATTTGCTATTTCCGAATGCTCGGTTGCCCTGATGCAAGAATGCCGCAACCTTTGCATCTCTTTCCGAGTCCCAACTCTATATGTATATTCATATCCCCTGCTTTTTCTCCACTCACGCCTCTCCAATTGAACATTTTTCCCCTCAATCCAAAGATTCCTTCCCTGTTACCGCCTCACTACCTATCTCTGCTCTCAACTATAGACTCGACGCAATCATCTCTTCAGCAGACAACGTCTTCCCTCCAACTCTCTTCTCTACTCGGAGTCACTAGCAATGGGATGGAGATCTGGAGAGGGCAGTTTGTTGCCTCCACGCATCAAACATTGACTGGGCCTTTTGAGGTTTATCTCAGAACCTTTAGTTCCTTTCATGTAATTTCTTTTTTTTTTGTAACATATAGGTTAATTTCCTTACTTTTTTTTCTCCTTTTTGTTATGTATTGACTGTTTTGAAGTAGAAGAGGAAAGTAAAGAAATTAAAATGAAGAAATTTAATTTTCTTTTGTTCAAATGAGGAAATTGATTTACACCTACGTCTTTTGATTTCAATCTCATCATGAAATGGAAAAGGAAAAATTAAGAATATTATATTGATATGTTGGGGAATAATAAACAATTGAAATATTTACTTGTTTTCTATTGGACGAGGAGTTCTACAGAACACAGTATGTGTTCTTAATGAAAAAGAGATGTCCCTGCTCTTTTCTAGAAAATAACATGGTTTATATTCAATTTATTTTCTATTTTTTTCCTATAAAATTTGTATTTTCTCTTATCCATAGTTTATATCGGACTATAATTGTTCACTTCACTACACATTTGTTCTATTAATTTTTATTCTCCAAAGCAAAATATATTGTTTTTTAATTTTTTGTAATGGCATCAGCAAATGATAGTTATCTTTTTCCATATAGTAGGAGACTCAAGAATGTAGGTTCCATATTACTTGGTATGTGTTTTAATGAAAATGCATGAGCTTCATAGAGCAATTAAGCTTAATGCTTCAGTTCAGATCACACTTTGCTTTGGCTGTCAATTAAATATGTTACTATGGGATTGTCAAGGCACAGAGTGAGATGCGATGGAAGCAATATAGATCCAGAGTCTAAATAAACATTTGTCATTACTGAGCTTTAAACAGGGATGAGGTGTACAAGACACAAACATTTCGTCAGTTCAATTGTGAGAGAGTTGTTCCTTCAAGATACTTTTTAGGCTTTGCAAACCTCATTTGGCTGGAGATAGCATGTTTATGCTTCAAAAGGTAATTATTTTCGTACATCAATTGTGCTTAGTACAATACTGGTTTGTAGTTAAGTTATAAAATCACCTGCTAGCTGCTACCAATGATTACTTTTCATGTCTATAATGCTATGGACCGTATTAATTATAGTTATTTTTGTTGGTGTATACCAGTATTAGTACCATTATTATATGATACTAGGGGGTTCTAATGCAATCTTTATAGAAAAGGTTAGAAAAGTTATTAGAAAGTAGAAAAATTTAACTCACTTTACAGAAAATTACTTCTCAGAAACTTCAATGTTGTATTATAATAGATAAACAATAATGATTGGGCTAATTTTTCTAAAGTAAAGCATAGTAAAATACAGAATTAAAGTAATTTAGTTTGCATGTTCCTCATTTTTCCCAATTGATTGCACAACATTTCAAAATCAAGGTTTAATTTACTTTTCTCTAAACTTCGCAATTGATATGATTTTTTTTAAAGACAGATTACTTCGAAAAAAGCTAAGATATAGTTTAAAACTCCGATCATCAAGTATAGACTATTTGCAAAAAATTTGGTGCTGTTTTTGTCTGCCTCCAATGAAAGGTTTGATTTTGCTTGTTTGTTTACTTTGGATATGATTGTAAATTTCCATTTATACTGATTATTAGACCAAAAATTCAGTGTGCAATTATAGTTTAGTAAACACATTTTGCTAATAAACAATTAAATTTGTAGTATGTACAACTATTGATTCTAAGTGTAATTCTGCCTAAAATATTGATGTTTTAGTTCTCAATTTGGAATATTAGTTATCAAATTTGGGGAGGCTAATTTAGATGAAAAATTCTTCAAGTTTTTTGTTCGATCAGAATTTTTTAATCTGCATTATCCTTGCATAACATTAATGGAAATTAGTAATCCATCTTTTTGCTGTTTAATTATTTTTTTTTGCATAATTGAACTTATTGTTTTGTTTACATTTGAAAAATGTTTTAGTATCAATTTGCTTTGAAAAGTTGTAATTTCACCGAATAATGATATATCTTATTATTATTTTAAATGAATACTTTCAAATTTATACAAAATGGCACAATAAGAGTTTGACCAGGCAACTTTTTAATTTTTTAGTTCTAAAAGTTTTTTCCCTCCTTAATTACAGGTCTACAAACAGTCATTATGATATTAGCATCAAAGAAGAAGCTCTGAATATGCTGACAAATTTTGAGACGGTCTTCAAAAACATATATTCCATGCTAACTAACTGAGATATTTTTATGTTGAGATAAAATGAGATCAAATCATTTAACTATATTCACAAAGAATTATTTATTTTAATTTTAAACTTGCTACCTCCCCTGAGAAGATATAACCTTTATTACTATCTCAAAGACATATTTTTGTTGTTATTATCTCAAAGATATAGCTTTATCACCATCTCAAGAATATAGCCTTTATCACTTTCTCATATATTTGTTGTTATTAACTTTTGCCACCATATTTGTTGAAATTTTAAGCACACAATTCTGCTATGGTTGTTAATTTACTATAAGAAAGTAAATTTACAATTTATATTTTTTTTTACAAACAAAAAGTACATGTTATGACAACAATTTATTCTCCTTTCTACTATATATATATATATATATATAGAGAGAGAGAATAAAACTAGCATAAGTTTAAACTCATCAAAAGAATTGATGAGGTCAACTCAAAAATCTATCAAATCAGTTTAAATTTTTAAATTTAAGTTGCTCAATAGATTCTTTAAATTAAAATCTTGTAGGGGTACTAAAATTTTTAATTTTTAGAGTTTTCTATCTATTTTTTCAATTTTTGAAAATGACCTATTTTTTATATACACAACATTCCTTATTTTATTATTATTTTAGAGTCACTTTAGAAAATTTGAAAAAAAAAGTTAGAAAAAACCCCAAAAATAGAAACCATTTCGATAGTTTTTTTTAATTAAACTCATCAACCCCGTTAGTGAGTTTAAGCTCACGCTAGCTTTATTCTATATTTTTTATTCACAGACACATAAATTTATTAATAACTACATATTTTTTAAAACAAACGTACATAATATATTGGAATTATAATTATCATATTTTCTCAAATTATAAGCACAATTGAAATTTTAACTAACCCTGTGCATGCACGGTTCCATGCTAGTTTTCTTTCAAGAATACTTGCATAATTAAATATTCGAAATTCCCACAGCATTGGTTTCATATTGGCCGACACAATCATTTTGAGTCCAACATCTACCATTGGGAGAAAAAAAAATACCGCAATAATTTATCAAATTATTTAAGAAGTATATATTCAAACTCTCTCATAAATAATTGAAAGTTATTTTTCATATTATAATTTTAAATATTTTTTATTTTAATTTTAATTTTGTAAAGATATAAAATGTTATAAATAATATTTAAGGTTTTAATAGTTTCATAAATAAATATCTAAGATTTTAATATTTTCAAGAGTAAGTATTTAAATTTTGAATTTAAAAGAATAAATATTTAATTAAATAATTTTTGACACGTATACATCCGATTTCCCTAAATTATAATGGAGATCCACGACAGATGGAACGGGTGTCTGCTGGATAAGAATAAAAAAGAAAAGAATAAATAAAAAAAGGAGAAGGAGAGGACCAGCTAGACGTTGACTGCTGTTGTCAAGTCTTCAAACTGAGCAACTTCCACCAGCTTTCCCCTCAGATCTGAGATTGAAGGCACCGTTTCTGGCTCTTTCTTTTCCTCTACTTCCCACTCTGTAGTAGTATTAGCTTCCTCTATCCCAATCGAAAATTGTTCTGCGAGCAATGGCATGGCATCTGATAACCTCCCTGCTCTCTTTATGCTCCAGTTTGTTGCCTTCGATCAGAGCCTCTGCGCAGGCTCCTTCCTCTTCCTCCGACAATAACTCAGAAAGGGGGCGTGCTTTTGAGGAGGATCTGGAGAGGCTGATGCGAACTCTGGAGCGGATCAAGGTCACGCTGTACGATGCAGAGGAGAGGGAGATCAGAGACCGCTCTGTCAAGCTCTGGCTCAAGGAGCTCAAGAGGGTCGCTTACGATGCGGAGGATGTGCTCAGCGAGTACCGGTACGAGGCGACACATGTCGAGGTGGAGGCAAGAAAGGCTTCTGAAGCTTCTGGTTCCCAAAAGAGAAAGCAAATGGAGGTGAGAATCTGGTGCATAACGGGATTTAGAAATTATAATGATGTTGTTTGTGCTAGTTTTTTGTGTCACGCTTGGTGTTGGAAAAGATGTTTGATTTTCATTTCTTTTCTGAAAGCAGGAGAGATTTAACGTCTATCAAATTAAATTTTGGTACGGATGAAATTATCATTCGATAACATTGAGATTCGCATAAAAATTCATTCCTACGATCAGTAGTCGTGTAAAAATCACATTTGATAATCTAACAATTCTTCCTTGCATCGGATACAAAACCGCAGTCACACATCATTATTATGCTTGATCCCTTAATTATGATTTTTTAGTAGTAAGTTATGAAATTTCGTATATATACTTATGTATAGCAATTTATTTTTTGGACAGTGTGTCGTTCCAATTTCCTATGATATGATAGATCGGCTTAACAAAATAAGAAACCGATTCGATGAAATAGCCAAGGATCGTGAGGCTCTCCAATTGAGAGAGAGTGACGGAGTGAGACATTCGAACAATAGAATTTTACGACCCCCAACGGGTCCCATGATGGATGAGGCAAGCATTTTCGGCAGAGATGAGGAAATAATGGAGGTCATCAATCTCTTACTTTCTGAAAAAGAAAAACCCTTTTCAGTTATTTCAATTATTGGTAAAGGTGGCCTTGGGAAAACCACCATTGCCCAACATGTCTACAAAGATGCTACGGTTCGCCAGTGTTTTGGTTTATTTGGGTGGGTATGCATCTCTGAAGACTTTAATGTCGAGAGAATAATCAGAGCAATTATTGAATCAGTCACCAGATGCAGTTGTAATTTATGTGAATTGAGCCCATTACAAGAACAGCTTGCAAACACTGTGAAGGGAAGAATAATATTGTTAGTTTTAGATGATATTTGGAACGAGAACCAAAGTCTTTGGGAGTTGTTTCGGATTGCTTTTAAAGAAGCACAGCTGGTGAGAATTCTCGCGACAACAAGAAATGACAAGGTTGCGGAGGTCATGCAAACAACGGCCTGTTTTAGACCAAATTATTTGCCTGAAAATTTTTGCTGGCAGTTGTTTCAGCATTATGCATTTGACTGTGCAAGTCACACTGTCCCACCATACTTTGTAGAGATGGGAAGGAAGATTATGAGAAAGTGTGGTGGTTTGCCATTGGCTGTGAAGTCAATTGCAAGCCTTCTTAGGCATGAAGCAGATGAAGAGAGCTGGAGAGAGATTCTAGAAAGTGATCTTTGGGAATCAAATCCATCAAATGATATATTCCCAGCACTTCAGATCAGCTATTGTCATCTACCTGCCCACCTTAAGCCGTGTTTCTTGTTTTGCTCAATGTACCCAAAAGATTATGTATTAGAAAAGAAGAATTTGGTAGAGTTATGGATCTCTCATGGCTACATCGAGCCCAAGGGCAAAAAAGGAATCTCAAAAATTGGTGTTGAATATTATGAGGAGTTAAGAGTGAGGTCCTTTCTTGATGATGTGATATATCGACTTTCAGAAAGCTGTAAGTTGCACGATATAATCCATGACCTTGCTAGACTTAATTCTGAGAATGAACATTATTCGGTGGATATCAGTCAGCCACTTGATATTGAAGTTGTCAACATTCGGCCGGAAACATATCATTTATATGCAAGTGGTTTCACAGGATATGTAAATCAAATTCTTCCACAAAACCTTAAGGGTTTAAGAACTCTTTCTACCGATCTAAGGGGTTGCAACGGAGCTTTGGAACACCAATATTGCATAAACAGTACAGAGGCTATAGATCTAAATTTAGAGCTGACAATGGTTTGTAGGGCTTGTCGGGGAAATACAACCATATTTAGCCTGACAAAATTTAAAGCACTTAGGGTGTTGGAATTGAAAGGGTATCATTTGACAGAGATTCCTGATTCCATTGCCCTGTTGAAACATCTTGCCCATCTTCGAATTACTTCTGACTGTCTCAAAATGCTGCCGGAATCCATCGGCCTCCTTTACAACCTGCAGACTTTCATTCTTAATTGCTCTGCATCTCTTGTTTACTATTTACCTGAAAGCATTGGCTATCTTACAAACTTACAGTACCTATGTATGGAATGTTGCTTCGTTAAGAAGCTCCCTGAATCACTCTGTTTACTTAGTGGCTTGCAGAGATTAGTAATTCCTTTTAAATTTTCAGAGGAAATACCTTCAGATATCAAAAAGCTTTGTAACCTTGAACATTTAACCTTGAACATTATCTCAGAGCTACCAGGTGAACTTGGAAATTTTTGTAAACTCAAAACTTTGAAAATCCGTGGTTGTTCTGTCAATTATAACCCTCACAGCCTCAAAAACTTTCCTGCAATGAGGACAATGGCAGCATGCTTGAGTGTTAGAACTATAGCTTGGTTAAAGGATATGAAGGATCTTGAAGGAAAGCTCATCATTGAAGGAGTAGAGAATATGAATAATTTAATAGATGCCCAACATGCCAACCTAAGAAGTAAGTGCAAAATTGAAACTTTGGATCTATGCTGGTATATATCACGCTTGCACGAGAAGTCTTGTTCGGACAGTGAAGAACTGAGAATAAGGCTCATAAAAGAACATAGTGAGGGCAGAGAAGTTGGTGGAGATGTGAATTATGGGTTGTTAGAATGCCTGCAGCCACACCCTCACCTCAAGATACTTCTACTCCGAGGTTATCCTCCTGCCACACTACCATATTGGATGGGGGACCCATTGTCCTTGCAGGCAATTCAAGAAATCAAATTACATGAATGTGACGGTCTTCAATCGCTTCCATTCCGCGATCTTCACACTCTCAAGGACCTCCGAGTCTACTTTTGTTCAGGCATCCAACTTCTACAGCTGGAGCAGCTGCCCTCCCAGCTTGAAAACTTGGAGATTGGGTATTGTGAGCAGCTGGAGTTGATTACCGGGCTACGAAATCTGGAGATGTTGACTACACTGAAAATTACTAATTGTACAGCCCTAAAATCAATAACAATGGATGAACTGCAGTTGGTGCAATCAACTGAACCTTTTGGTAATTCCTCTCATCAAAAGCCACCTGACGGCTGTCACAGCGCTTCATCACTTCAAAGATTGCAAATTGAGTGTTGCCCTCTGCTTCGAGCTCTGCCACATGAGTTGGTACAATCTGGGCCTCGTTATGTGAGGGTTCATCATTGTGGCTGTCCTGATCTTGGAGTTGAGAACCCATCTGTCCGTCGATGAGGTACATAATTTATTACTATTTTAATATTTAGACCAATGAAACTATGTGTGTTTCTATAATCATAAGAATTAGTACGATTTAAGAACAAATTAAACTGCTCCTCCTTGGACAAATAGACATTCCGTTGTTATATAATTTCTTTGTTGTTGCTAATTAAGTTCTTTTCCCACTTTTTTCAGCTTTTGCTGCAATGATGTCATCCCGTTACAAGCAAGGAGAGCATTTAAGAGTCCCATCTTAATTTGATGACCCACAATAGAAAATAGATCTACTATTTATTTGATTATATAATTTGTAGTAAATGGAAAACATTTTCTATGCTTATGTAACTCATCTAAAGTGATTTTATATTTTCCTTTCCTCTTTTTTTTTTCTTCGATTTTATCCTCTTCAGATTGGTTGAGTATGCAACCAGTCAAATTTCAAAAAAAAAAAAGAAAAGAAAAGAAAAAGAGAAGACTTTTATGGAATTGCTTAAGAAATTTTTTTTTTATAGAAATTGTTGCTTATCCTATTTAGGAGACACTGAAATGAGGTGCTGATCAAGCGGTAGCTAATTAAATACCATATTAAATTTGCCTTGTTTGTGGGAGAATCTCTTACTTGACACCTAATTATTAGCAGAGAGTATATTTTGTTCTTGTGCGTTCAAGCTATGGACAGAGAAGATTTTCCCTTTTGTGTTTTTATTAAGATTGAGGAATCATTTTCAAGGTTATATATCTTCCGAATGAGACTGATTAGTTAATTGTGCTACTTTTTACTTGAAACTAAATCAATATTTGTTCAAACATCAGAACGTGCATATTACAAATATATATTAATTAGATATATCACTACCAAGTAATGCAAAATAAGATAATATCAATTAGATACCGCTATGCATTTCATGTTGAACAGTCTTGATAATTCCTAATTGCAATATATATAAATCAGTGTGCATTTGTATGACTGATGTCATTCACATACGCATGTTAATTAATAATGCATAACGGCTCATTTTTATAGTCATATACAGTTCACACTAAGCCATGTCTATCTTCTTTTTTAATATAAGAGTTCTCATTAACCTCGTCATTTATTTTTTTAAATGTCTTTTGCAAAAATTGTATATATATCTTTCTGTAAAAAGATAAAATCTATTATTACTGTACTAGACATATAATTTTATCTAGTATCTAGCTTCTTGAGCTCTGTCATGGGATTGGTCAGCCCAACCAACCATTCCTTTCAAAGTTTAGTTCAAGGCTTTAGAGTGTTTGTTTTCTTCTGGATTTTCTCTTGATGCAAAACTTATTATTTCCTCGTTCAAATATTTGCATCATTTGCTAGATTAATTAATGGATATTGAACGAGGGAAATTTTACAAATTACTCCTTATTTTAAGAAGCTGAAACAAATTATCCTTAAATTTAAATTTTTCAACAAAATATCATTGTGATTCTCATTAGCTTGATCATTACTCTTTCCTTCTCCTCTCTTTTCCTAACCCTCACTTCCTTCCCAAATCAATTTAATATATTTTTCATATTTTAATATTTAATTTTTGCATAAAAATATTCAAAATCTCCAATAACTCATAATTTAAAATTTTGCTTTATATTTTAAAATAATTGATCTTAATTAAGCACATGACACCATCTAGGAACATATATTGGTAGAAAGAAAAGTTGCATTACCACTTTTCAGGGCATCATTTTGTCCAGTGAAATTGAAGGAGAAAGTGTGGAGATGGATCTAAACAGGCGGCTAACAAATTTACAATCATGAATTTAATCAATAACTTAATTATGTTTGTCATGGAATTTTGTACAACATCAAATTTTATAAGAGGGAGATTGAAGAGGAAGAGGTAAGAAGGGCATTTTCCTGAATCAAATTTTTTTAATTAAATTTCATATCTATTTAGTTGAGATTAAATAATTTTTTGGGTAAATATCAAAAATATTTCCATTTAGACGGATAAATAGTCAAATTTCAATTTTGGACGTGAAAATAGTCAAATGTTAAAGTTTTGATGGATATATATATATATATATATATATATATATATATATGCAATTTTTCCATAAAGAAAAGGACAAAAAGAGGACTAGCTAGACGTTGACTGCTGTGGTGTACTTTTTTACTGAGCAACATCCGCCAGTTTTCCCTTCAGCCCAGATCTGAAGTTGAAGAGCACCGTTTCTCGCTCTTTCTTTTGCTCTAATTCAGACATCAGTACTAGTAGTATTAGATTTCTCCATCTCAACCGGGAATTGCACAACATATCAAGGGTCTTTTTGTTCTGTGCAAAAATAATGGCGTGGCATCTAATAACCTCTCTGCTCTCTCTATGCTCCAGTCTGTTGTCTTCAATCAGAGCATCTGTGCATGCTCCTTCTTCCTCTTCCTCTACCTCCTCCAACAATAACTCAAAAAAGAGGCATGCTTTCCAGGAGGATCTGGAGCGGATGATGCGAACTTTGGAGCGGATCAAGGCTATGGTGTATGATGCAGAGGGGAGGGAGATCAGAGAACGCTCTGTCAAGCTCTGGCTCAAGGAGCTCAAGAGGGTCGCCTACGATGCCGAGGATGTGCTCAGCGAGTATCGGTACGAGCTGACACACGTCCAAGTGGAGGCAAGAAAGACTTCTGAAGCTTCTGGTTCCCACAAAAGCAAGCAAATGGAGGTTAGTGTCTTCTGCATAACATGATTTAGCATTTAAAATGATCTTATTTGCGCTAGATTTTTGGATCATGCTTGACGTGCTCAAAAAGATGTTTGATTTTCTATTTCTTTTTTAACTTATAATTGGTTGGCATCCTTGTATTGTAAAAAGGGGAATGTTTGTGACACACAAAAGGAAATTGTTAAGCAATTAATAGTTATATGGCTGATTAAATCGGATTTTTACGGACAACTTGATAGTTATATGGCCGACTAAATCGGATTTTTACGAACAACTTGATGTTCGTATTTTAATATACACAAATATTAATAACTCAGATAAAAATAAATTATTTACATACTTGATAATAATTTATTTATTGATTTTATCTTATAAATGACAAATAAAAATTTAAATGTCTGAATTCATATTATTTTAGTCATCTTGAAGAAAAGGACCCACTTATTATTTTTTATTTTCTATATTTAGATGAAACTCTTTAGAAATTCATAAACAACAAACAACAAAAAATAGTAAAGTGATTGCTCTTTAAAATCTATATATATGAATCATTTACATAACAAAAAAAAAATCAATTACTGTCAAGAAAAATAAAAAAACTCTCTCGACATCCAATTCAGAAAAATATTATACATGAGAATTGTGACAATATAAGACTTTCAAAATCTATTTTTCAATTAGAAAAAGATAATAGAATAATTAATCTTCATGACTGGCTTTACGAATTAAGTATGGTGCAAATTAATCAGTCAAATACAAAAAAATATTACAATTTTTGTCAATGTTCAATTGAGTAAAAGTTAATATCAAATTAATGTTTCTGAAATCTAGTTTATATCGTGTCTTAGATCATAAAAATTAAAATTAGGATGAAAAACATATGACTCAAATATGTAACACTGTACACTCTGAAAAATTAATTGGCAAAATAATCAAATTTGATGGCCGATCAATTAGTTTTGCGGCTGGCTAATTGATTTTGGTGATTGATAAGCGTGAAAAGAAATCTATTTTTGGTATGATTTTATCCTTATTTTCTGAGAAAAAACCTAAGTTTTATATGAATTTTCTTTTATTTTTATCCAAAGACCACGTTATTGGTGTTTCCTAAGCTCAAATCGTAGATATGAAGATTTTGAAGCAATTTGAAAGAAATTCGGATCGAAAACATGTTAAGAACACGAAGTTTGCAGTCTTTGTGACTTTGTCGCGACCACAAAGGATTTCCTCACGGTTTTCTCGTGATCATGAACGCCAGAAGCCGGCCCAGGACCCAATGCTACCCCCTAATACGGACCACATGGGCCTAATGTGGGCCACATGGGTTACCCGAGCCGAATGCAGGGCGCATTTGTCCGGTGAGGGGCGCATTCAGGGTGCTAGGCAGTTTTATGCACTACGCACCCTTGAGCGTTTTGGCGGTTATTTGCACATTCTGTCTCGGATTTCGATGAAATTGAAACCTACGGATTTGTCTCTTCAAGAAGAATAGAATACACATCATAAAAGGGTGAAAGTGATCAAATCTCGGAAGTTCTTCACAGAAAAATTTAGGGTAGACTCCTTTGAAGAACTGAACCTTCATTTTTTGTATCTCTTCTTCTTTTCTTCTTTTCTTCTTTTTTTTATGAATTCTCTCTCTCATGGCAGAGTAGAGATCATTTTGTAGGATTTAGGCATACAAATACTGATACTTTGATTTTTGTGAAATGCATCTGCTTCGAATTTCTATGATTGTGAAATTTTAATTTATTCTTGCACTATTCTTATACTTGAACATTTTTTTGTGGTACATGGTGCATGAACTTTAACATCAGTCATGTTTAGTTTTGTTTAGAAGTGAACCGAATTCAGATTTTCAGTAGAAAATCCTAGGATCGAAGCAACACACCAAAAGGGGAAGTTAGATCCCGACCCGAGAATAGGCTTAGGCAATAAGATTCCGACACATTGAAGGGGCCTTGTTTGCGTTCGGAGAATCCCTTAGTCATGTCACCTCATGTTCAATATAACTGTTCAATTTGATTATTTATCTTGATTAAATGGTTCATAGTACTTCTTTTTCATTATTTAAAAATATATTTGTTGTGTCTAAGGTGTTATATAATTTTTTAAACTGATACGATACCTTTTTATTCCTATGTAAATACTTTTTTATAACTAATTTGGTTGTTTTTAATTATCCATAATATTATTTTTTGAGATAAATATTTATTTCTTTTTAACTTTCTGGTATATATATTTGTGGTTAGAAAACTTTTTAATTTATTTTTTCAATCAATATTTTTGGAGACGAAGCTCGAAAAATAATCATAGTAAACTAATAATACTGGAACTAATAAATGCTGGTAACTATAGCAATATGTTTTCTCCCAAATTTGGATTTTGCATGCTTAAACACATTCATGGCACAAAACCGCTGTCGCACATCATTATTATGCTTGATCCCTTAATTATGACTTTTTGGTAATAGGTTATGAAAATTGGCATACTTATGTATAATAATTTATTTTAAAACAGTGCATTGTTCCAGTTTCCGGGGACATGATCGAACGGATTAACAAAACAAGAAACCGATTTGATGAAATAGCCAAGGATTGTGATGCTCTCCAATTGAGAGAGAGTGATGGGGCAAGGCTTCCGAACAACAGAATTTTACGACCCCCAACTGGTCACATGGTGGATGAGGCGAGCATTTTTGGCAGAGATGTCGAAGTAATGGAAGTCGTTGATCTCTTACTTTCTGAAAAGGAAAAACCTTTTTCAGTCATTTCAATTACTGGTAAAGGTGGCCTTGGGAAAACAACCATTGCCCAGCTTGTCTACAAAAATGAGAGGGTTCGCCCGTGCTTTGATTTATTTGGGTGGGTATGTGTCTCTCAAGAATTTGATGTCAGCAGACTCATCAAAGCAACCATTGAATCAGTCTCCAAAATGAATTGCGGTGTGAGCGAGTTGAGTCCATTGCAAGAAGAGCTCGCAAAAACTGTGAAGGGAAAAAGAATATTGCTAGTTTTAGATGATGTGTGGAATGAGAAACAAAGTCTTTGGGAGTTGTTCTCGGTCACTTTTAAAGAGGCGAAGTTTGTGAGAACTCTGGTGACAACAAGAAATGAAAAGGTCGCTAAGGTTATGCTAACAACAACCTGTTTTGAACCACCTTACTTGCCAGAAGATTTTTGTTGGCAGTTGTTTCAGCATTATTCATTTGGCGGTGCAAGCCACACCGCCCCAACATACTTTGTAGAGATGGGGAGACAGATTATGAGAAAGTGTGGTGGTTTGCCATTGGCTGTGAAGTCAAAAGCAAGCCTTCTTAGGCATGAAGCAGATGAAGAGAGCTGGAGAGAGATTCTAGAATGTGATCTTTGGGAATCAAATCCATCAAATGATATATTCCCAGCACTTCAAATCAGTTATGCTCATCTACCTGTTAGAACATTACCCGTGATCCTCTAGTGAACTCTAAATTAACATAAAATTACCTTGATCCATGTTGTCGGTTTTCTGGAGAGACACAACCCCGTTGATCACCGGATTCCTTAAGCCTTCGCGGTGATCCTTCTCTTCTCCGATGGAGAGACGAAGAGAATCGGTCCGGCGGTTTTCTTCTCTTTTCAGAAAACCCGAATTTGTTTAGAGAGAGGAAGTCTGTTGGTTAATGTCTTATGACGGTAATCGAAAAAGGACGGTTCTTGATCTCTTTATAATGGGTGTCAATAACCGAAAAGTTGGCAAACCACTAGTTATGCCTTAGCGGATCCATACCAGATCCAATTTCTCTTTTAACGGGTTTACTTTCAAAATCAGAAAACTGTCTATTAGTTGTATTCTCCAGGGACCAATAACATAATTGTATTATTACTAAACTTTATATAATTTAGACCATCACTAAATCATAAAGTTATTAATACGTATTCTACACATTAAGGGCCCCACTTCTCATGACACATATTGAAACCTGATAAATAATACTTAATTTGATCACTTCATAACGGGTCTAATTAGATATTTGACAGTCTATTATTCAATATATATTTATATTACATATAAGCCCATATAATTTTGTAATTAATAGAAATTAATTCCAACACTACCTACCCACCTTAAACCCTGTTTCTTGTTTTGCTCAATGTACCCAAAAGATTATAAATTGGAAAAGAAGAATTTGATAGAGTTATGGATCTCTCATGGCTACATTGAGTCCAGGGGCAAAAGAAGAATCACAGACGTTGGTGTTGAATATTATAAGGAGTTAAAAGAGAGGTCCTTTCTTGATGATTTTTCAGATGAATTTCCAGAATATTGTAAGTTGCATGATATAATCCATGACCTTGCTAGGCTTAATTCTGAGAATGAACATTATTCCGTGGATATCAATCAGCCACTTGATATTTATGAGAGAACCATTCCGCAAGAAGCATACCATTTATATGCAGCAGATTTCATGGGATATGTAAATCAGATTACCCAAAAAACCCAGAAGGGTTTAAGAACTTTTTCTGTGGATCTAAGAAAATGCAGAGAAGCTTCGGAAAACCAGTATTGCATAAAGAGTAGAGAGGATATGGATCTAAAGTCAGAGCAATCAGCATATTATAGGGTTTGTCCAGGAAATATACTTATGTTTAACCATACACAATTTGAAGTACTCAGGGTGTTGGAATTGAAAGGGGATCATTTGAGAGCGATTCATGATTCCATTGCCCAGTTGAAACATCTTTCCCATCTCCGTATTAATTCTCACGAGCTTGAAATGCTGCCGGAATCCATCGGCCTCCTTTACAACCTGCAGACATTCATTCTCAACTGCTCTGCATCTCCTATTGAATATTTACCTGAATGTTGCTTCGTTAAGAAGCTCCCTGAATCACTCTGTTTACTTAGTAACTTGCAGAGATTAGTAATTTCATCTGAATTTTTAGAGGAAGTGCCTTCTGATATCAAAAAGCTTTGTAACCTTCAAGACTTAGAAATTTACACTTGGCGAAATGAAGCATTTCGGGATACACCCTCAGAGCTACCAGGTGCACTTAGAAATCGTTGTAAACTCAAAGCTTTGAAATTGAGGGTTTTCTCTGTCAGCTATAACATAGGCTGTCTCAGTAGTTTAGAGGAGATTTTCATGGATATGATCTCAGAGCTACCAACTGCACTTGGAAATGCTTGTAAACTCAGAATTTTGAAAATCGGTGGTTGCTCTGTTAACTATAACCCTCACGGCCTCAAAAACTTTCCTGCAATGAGGACAATGGGAGCATGCTTGAGAGTTAGAACTATAGCTTGGTTGAAGGATATGAAGGATCTTGAAGGAAAGCTCATCATTGAAGGATTAGAAAACATGAGTAATTTAGTAGGTTTAGGGTTTAATCAACTCCAGCATGCCAACCTGAGAAGTAAGTGCAAAATTGAAACTTTGGATCTACACTGGTATAATTATAGCATTCACAAGTACGAGCACTCTGATGGGTGGGACAAAGAAGAACTGAGAATACGGCTCAAAAAAGTACCTGGTAACGGTAGAGTAGTTGGTGGAGATGTGAATTTTGGGTTGTTAGAATGCCTGCAGCCACACCCTCACCTCAACAAACTCCTACTCCGAGGTTATCCTTCTGCCACCGTACCGGGTTGGATGGGCGACCCATTTTCCTTGCAGGCAATTCAAGAAATCAGACTAGAAGATTGTGACGGTCTTCAATCTCTTCCATTCAGCATTCTTCACTCCCTCAAGCACCTCCAAGTCAAGTCTTGTTCAGGCATCCGGCTTCTGCCGCTGGAACAGCTGCCCTCCCAGCTCGAAGAACTGAGGATTGATTGTTGTAAGCAGCTGGAGTTGATTACCGGACTAGGAAGTCTGGAGATGTTGGCTGCACTGGAAATTGATTATTGTCAAGACCTAAAATCGATAACAATGGATGAACAGCAATTGGTGGAATCAACTGAGCCTTTTGGTAATTCATCTCACGAAACCCCACGTGACGGTTGGCAGAGCACTTCATCACTCAAAAGGTTGTACATTTGGAACTGCCCTCTGCTTCATGCTCTGCCTCATGGGTTGGTGCAGTCTAGGCATTGTAATGTGTCGATATATGGTTGCGGCTACTTATATAATTTCTTCGTTGCTGTTAAATAAGCTCTTTTGCAATTATTATGTAGGATTGATTATTGGTTATGATGTCATCCTGTTGCACGGAAGGAAGTCCTGGAACATACAATGAGCCCCTTCTTACCTTAGATTGTAGATAACAATGAACTTTTGATTGATTGATTATATAATTTGTAATAAATGGAAAGCTTTATCAATCTCTTTCTTTCTTTTTTTTTTCAATTTTCTCTTAAGATTGATCAAGTAAGCAAGCAGCCAAAAAGAAAAGAAGAACTAGCAGAGGATCTTTTCTTCCTGTACGTACAAGCTATAAACAGATCAAATTATTTGCCAAAAATAAATAAAATAAACAGAGAAGATGTTCTCTATTGTGTTTTTATAAACATTAAGAAACCATTTTCAAGCTTGTATATATATCTTTGCTGAATTTTTTTTAAACAATACTGCTTAAATTAATATTAGAAATTTCCACAATGTTGGTTTCACATGGGCGACACAATAATTTTAAGTCCAACATCATCCATTGGGAGAAACATAATGTCGCAATAATTTGTGTTGTAAGTTTCTTTGAAAAAAATTTTGTGTTATTAATTATAACTGTTAATAAGAAAACAAGCCTTTCAGTACACTAGCATAGCAAAACCAAAATTACACACTCGGCTAGCGAGTAGGTATACCTACCCAAATGTAGCATGGTCTCAAACTCTATATAGTTTATTTGGGTTCATCTGCTAATTTTTACTTGAAACTAAATCAATATTTGTTCAAACATTAGAATGTGCATACTACAAATATATATATATTAATGAAAAATTTTAGTAACATTGTTGACTGAACTGATTTGATATATCAATTAGATCCAGCTATGTGTTTCATATGTTGAACAGTTGATAATCTCTAAATGCACTATATACATCAGTGTGCATTTGTATGACCAATGTCATTGACATAGCATGTTAATTAATAATGCATAACGGCTCATTTTTATAGTCATTTACAGTTCACACTGAGCCATGTCTATCTGCTGTTTTGATAGAAAAGCTCACATTAATTCCAACATTTATTTTTTCCAAATAAGTTTTGCGGAAATTAAACCTGCATTTTAAGATGAGACATATCAGCACTGTGCTCCAAATTCCAGACTATTTCTCTAATTCAGGGCGACGTTTGATCCTTAATTAGAAACTGAAAGTAGGAGAGGCTTCAGGGAATGAGGCCAGTGCTGGGCAACCTTCAATCTCAAGGTGCTGGAGAGAGGGGAGGTGCATGCTTCATGTTGAAATCGTCAGCTTCTTGAACTCAGCCCAACCAACCCTTTCCTTGAAAGTTTAGCTCATCAGGGATTAATTCAACCGTTCCCGTGAAAGCTTAGGGCATTAATTCAATTATCTTCAATTCCTTGAGTGACGTGGACTTTCCATCAACTCAAGATGAACCCCCTGATTATGACCGATTCGATCTCTGATAGGGAATCCTTCCCAGCATGCTTTTGAAAATTAGAATAAGAAATTCGCCTGCTACATCAAAAAAAGAAAATCAGAAGAGGAAGAGGAATAAGATGAATCAGCTAGAATCAACCGAATCAGATCAAAAACACAATTTTTTTTTTAAGAAAAAAGCTTATTTTTCATTAAAAAATAGAAATAAATTGTATATATAAAGCAAGGGACACTTTGTGGGTTATCTAGATTGGCCATTTAAATTTTAAATCGGATATACGAGTAGAAGGTAAGGGACACTTTGTACTTTATATAGAGAGAGTAAGGCTAAAATACAACGTGTTGTACAGATGGACTTATACAACACGTCAAAACCTCGAATTTCAAATTAAACATGATCGATCCGATCCATTTAATATAATTTGCATATCAAAATCTTGTGAAAACCAAATTTCACATTCTTTTTATTTTTTTGATATTTTTTTCAGTTGGGGAGAAAGTTATTATTATTGGATGATCCAAAATCCTTAGATCAATTGATTTTTTTCTCTTTTGAAAAAATAGTTAATAATTATAAAACATATAAAAATTGGGCATTCTATGAAATTTTGATATGGAGATTACACTAAACAGTTCAGACTAATCAATAAAGAAAAAAAGGATTAGCTAGATGTTGACTATTGTGGTCTAGTTTTATACTAAGCAACATCCATTAGTTTTTCTCTCAGATCTGAGGTTGAAGGGCACCGTTTCTCACTCTTTCTTTTCCTCTAATTCCTACGTTAGTACTAGTAGTACTAGATTTCTCCATCTCAACCCAGAATTGCACAGCTTATCAAGGGTCTTTTGTTCTTTGCAAAATGGCATGGCATCTCGTAACCTGTAATAGGGATCCTTTCGATGAAACTAATAATTTCATAAGTTTTGGGATGGATTCTTCCAAATACACCCTCTTTTGAAAGGGTTTTATTTGAATATGGGATTCATTATCCTTCTGACAAATGCAAGCTCTGTAATTAATTAATCTGAATATTATTCAGGAATCTCCGATTAAGAGACTCGATAAAGTTACAGCACTCATTTTGATTTTTGAGGGAAACCGGTCAGGTTTCAATATATAACTTCACCGACTTTATTTGATTTATATGGGGGTTTTAATATCAACCAAGTGTATGTGCCTGGTCTCAATCATTTGTTTTAGATTTGATTTTGGTTTTGGATTTGATATTTGATTAGACAACAATCGGATATATGTGCCCGATTATAATCATTCATTTTGATATGGATTTGGGGAAACTAGTCGAGGTTCAAAATATAAACTCGACCGATTTATTTGATTTGATTTGGTATTTGGTGTTAACTTGGTGCGTGTACCTAGTTTTAACTATTTATTTTGGATTTGGATTTCATTTGATATTAATCGGATATATGTGACCGATCATAATCATTTTTTTATATGAGTTTGAGGAAACCGGTCGAGCTTCAAAATATAAACCCAACCAATTTATATATTTGATTTGATTTGATATGGTTTTGGATATATCAGGTTTGATTTATGATTTGAATATATTTTGGGTATGGTTTATGCATATATTGAATATACATTTGGCACAACATGAGCATGTCTGACTTTGGTTTTGTATGATTTGAGTATTATTTGACCATAAATGTCTTATATTTATCCGTATAAATTTAATATCATTTTGACATGACAATGGCTATGATTTGAATATATTTATCTTCAACAAGAATTGAAGATCCGACTTTGTATCATCTATGCACCCAAAGGGACTGAGTCAATGCTCGAAACTTGACTTGAGTTCGGATTTAGTTGACGGTCACTCTTTATTTGAGTTGACTTCCATTTCGTATAGATTTGATATCCGTTTGAGTCTATTCATATACTTATTTAAGTATTTGAGTCAAATTTAAAATTTAGCACAAGTCAAAGCTATGTGCAATTTTTATCAAACCGTATACTCTTTGGTTTTGCCATGCATATATTGATATACAATTCATTTTTATTGACTATAATATTTTAAGCTAAGATTCATATAATCCTTTAAGCTTAAGTCAATCATCAAGATGGTATTATTTTAATATTCGTGATTATTCAAATTTCATTTTGAATATTTCCTTTAAAGCTAAGGTTTATATGACATTTTATGATTATGTCAATAATTGAGAAAATATTATTTGAATATTCACGTTCATTCAAATTTCATTTTGGACCTTCTCCATTGATGGGTTTTTCTTTGTTATTATTTCTTTGAGATTTTAAATTTTGAGTCAAGTCTTCGTATTTGATGTCATGACTTATCATCACTGAGGTTTTATGTTTTTTTTTTTTGTCTTCATGATTATAATGTGGCTATGCCATCATTATGGATTCAATGATAACTTTGATCATTCATTTTGTTTCAAGGAGCGCGGGTTGAAACAGCAAGATGTAAACACTGCCGTTTGCCCACAGATTTGTTGCACAATTTCTGAACAGTATGACCTTTAGTCAGCTTTTGAGATGGTTATATAGTTTTTGGTGTGAGTTTTGTGGCAAGCTTGGTATGGTTGGATAGAGAACTTAAAGATCTATCTTTCTGCAAATTTTAGTGACCATCCGATGAGTTTTGGTCAGGTAGATCGGTCGTGAAATCATCGGTTTATTTCTAGACGGACAAATCTGGACAGCGGTTTGTTTTATAGTTTTGAATGGGTTTTCTTTCGAGTTTCTGGGCATGTGAGGATATTTTGGAAAGCTCATGAGATATGGAGTATGCTTCTGAAAGATTTGTATGAATTTTAATGAGTTTTCGTGATGAGAATTGGCCGAGAACAGGCGGTTATCTGTCTGGATGGTAGAATCTGAACAACAGATTATTTTAGGGTTTTGGATGGGTTTTCTTTCGAGTTTGTTGGCATATGATAGAATTTTGGAAAGCTTATAAGATATGGAGTATATTTCTTGAAGAATTGTGTGGATTTGATGAGTTTTTGGTGATGAAAATCGGCCGAGAAGAGGCGATGGTCCGTTTGGCTGGCAGAAGCTGGGTAGCAGTAAGTTATAAGGTTTTGGAAGGGTTAGCCTTCGAGTTTATGAGCATATGATGGCTTTCTAGAAAGCTTGAAAGATGAGGTGCATGCTTATGGAAATACTTTTTTGTGAAGCCCTCGAATCGATAACAATGGATGAAGTGCAGTTGGTGGAACCAACCCAGCCTTTTGGTAATTTATCTCATGAATACCCACATGACGGCAGGCAGAGCACTTCACTACTTAAAAGGTTGGAAATTGGGGACTGCCCTCTGCTTCGTGACTTGCCATACGAGTTGGCACAATCTCAGCCTCATACTGTGAGGGTTTATCGTTGGGGCTGCCCTGATCTTAGAATTGGCAAGCTGTTTGCCATATGAGTCAGTACATGATTTATGACTATTTGAATATTCAGACCACTGAAACTTTATACCGTTCTATGACATAAGCATTAGTACGATTTAAGACCTAACTAAACTGTCTCCAATTATATATAATTTCTTCGTTGGTGCTAATTAAGTTCTTTTCCAACTCTTTTTCAGCTTATGTTGCAAAGATGTCATCCTGTCTTGATTCAAGGAACTTTTAAGAGCCCCATTTTGATTTGGTGACCCAAGATAGAAATGAATCTACTTTTGATTTGATGGAGTTATCTGATTATATAATTTGTAGTAAATGGGAAGCATTTTGTTAATTTGCTTATGGCACTTATTTTCAGTAATTTTCCAGTTCTCTGATATATTTTTTTAATTTTCTCCTCTTAAGAAGTACGCATCTAGTCAAATTTGCAGAAAAGAAGGCTTCTATGCAACTGCTTAAGAATTATTATTTTTTTAAGAGAAACCGTTGCTTAGCCATGTTAAATTATTCAACATTTCTTTTTGTTTTGTTAATTTGTAGGAGAATCTCTTACACCTAATTATTAGCAGAGAGTATCTTTTGTTCTTGTACGTTCAAGCTACTGACAGAGAAGATTTTCCCTTTCGTGATTTTATTAAGATTAATTAAGAAATCATGTTCAAGCTTATATATCTTTACAGAAATCTATAGTATTATACAAAAACGCTTAATAAAATCTGCAATTTTAGAGTGCCACATCGCTTTTTTTACTGTAACCGTCTGATATATATACTTTGAACGATTCTGATCTAATAAAAAAAATCCATCTGTTGCGCCAATAAATTTGTGGTGAGACAAAAATAGAAATTATCACTACGGTAGATCTGATTTCACTATCTATGAGAAAATTCCACTCGAGGGATTCCGTTGCCAGTCGTAATATCTTCCCTTCCACTTTGCGTAAAGGAATTTGCTATTTCCGAATGCTCGGTTGCCCTGATGCAAGAATGCCGCAACCTTTGCATCTCTTTCCGAGTCCCAACTCTATATGTATATTCATATCCCCTGCTTTTTCTCCACTCACGCCTCTCCAATTGAACATTTTTCCCCTCAATCCAAAGATTCCTTCCCTGTTACCGCCTCACTACCTATCTCTGCTCTCAACTATAGACTCGACGCAATCATCTCTTCAGCAGACAACGTCTTCCCTCCAACTCTCTTCTCTACTCGGAGTCACTAGCAATGGGATGGAGATCTGGAGAGGGCAGTTTGTTGCCTCCACGCATCAAACATTGACTGGGCCTTTTGAGGTTTATCTCAGAACCTTTAGTTCCTTTCATGTAATTTCTTTTTTTTTTGTAACATATAGGTTAATTTCCTTACTTTTTTTTCTCCTTTTTGTTATGTATTGACTGTTTTGAAGTAGAAGAGGAAAGTAAAGAAATTAAAATGAAGAAATTTAATTTTCTTTTGTTCAAATGAGGAAATTGATTTACACCTACGTCTTTTGATTTCAATCTCATCATGAAATGGAAAAGGAAAAATTAAGAATATTATATTGATATGTTGGGGAATAATAAACAATTGAAATATTTACTTGTTTTCTATTGGACGAGGAGTTCTACAGAACACAGTATGTGTTCTTAATGAAAAAGAGATGTCCCTGCTCTTTTCTAGAAAATAACATGGTTTATATTCAATTTATTTTCTATTTTTTTCCTATAAAATTTGTATTTTCTCTTATCCATAGTTTATATCGGACTATAATTGTTCACTTCACTACACATTTGTTCTATTAATTTTTATTCTCCAAAGCAAAATATATTGTTTTTTAATTTTTTGTAATGGCATCAGCAAATGATAGTTATCTTTTTCCATATAGTAGGAGACTCAAGAATGTAGGTTCCATATTACTTGGTATGTGTTTTAATGAAAATGCATGAGCTTCATAGAGCAATTAAGCTTAATGCTTCAGTTCAGATCACACTTTGCTTTGGCTGTCAATTAAATATGTTACTATGGGATTGTCAAGGCACAGAGTGAGATGCGATGGAAGCAATATAGATCCAGAGTCTAAATAAACATTTGTCATTGCTGAGCTTTAAACAGGGATGAGGTGTACAAGACACAAACATTTCGTCAGTTCAATTGTGAGAGAGTTGTTCCTTCAAGATACTTTTTAGGCTTTGCAAACCTCATTTGGCTGGAGATAGCATGTTTATGCTTCAAAAGGTAATTATTTTCGTACATCAATTGTGCTTAGTACAATACTGGTTTGTAGTTAAGTTATAAAATCACCTGCTAGCTGCTACCAATGATTACTTTTCATGTCTATAATGCTATGGACCGTATTAATTATAGTTATTTTTGTTGGTGTATACCAGTATTAGTACCATTATTATATGATACTAGGGGGTTCTAATGCAATCTTTATAGAAAAGGTTAGAAAAGTTATTAGAAAGTAGAAAAATTTAACTCACTTTACAGAAAATTACTTCTCAGAAACTTCAATGTTGTATTATAATAGATAAACAATAATGATTGGGCTAATTTTTCTAAAGTAAAGCATAGTAAAATACAGAATTAAAGTAATTTAGTTTGCATGTTCCTCATTTTTCCCAATTGATTGCACAACATTTCAAAATCAAGGTTTAATTTACTTTTCTCTAAACTTCGCAATTGATATGATTTTTTTTAAAGACAGATTACTTCGAAAAAAGCTAAGATATAGTTTAAAACTCCGATCATCAAGTATAGACTATTTGCAAAAAATTTGGTGCTGTTTTTGTCTGCCTCCAATGAAAGGTTTGATTTTGCTTGTTTGTTTACTTTGGATATGATTGTAAATTTCCATTTATACTGATTATTAGACCAAAAATTCAGTGTGCAATTATAGTTTAGTAAACACATTTTGCTAATAAACAATTAAATTTGTAGTATGTACAACTATTGATTCTAAGTGTAATTCTGCCTAAAATATTGATGTTTTAGTTCTCAATTTGGAATATTAGTTACCAAATTTGGGGAGGCTAATTTAGATGAAAAATTCTTCAAGTTTTTTGTTCGATCAGAATTTTTTAATCTGCATTATCCGTGCATAACATTAATGGAAATTAGTAATACATCTTTTTGCTGTTTAATTATTTTTTTTTGCATAATTGAACTTATTGTTTTGTTTACATTTGAAAAATGTTTTAGTATCAATTTGCTTTGAAAAGTTGTAATTTCACCGAATAATGATATGTCTTATTATAATTTTAAATGAACACTTTCAAATTTATATAAATGGCAGAATAAGAGTTTGACCAGGCAACTTTTTAATTTTTTAGTTCTAAAAGTTTTTTCCCTCCTTAATTACAGGTCTACAAACAGTCATTATGATATTAGCATCAAAGAAGAAGCTCTGAATATGCATGACAAAGTTTGAGACGGTCTTCAAAAACATATATTCCCTGCTAACTAACTGAGATATTTTTATGTTTGCAGCTGTTTTTGTCTTATTGGTATTTCATACATATTTGTTGTCATTATTTTTGAGATAAAATGAGATCAAATCATTTAACTATATTCACAAAGAATCATTTATTTTAATTTTGAACTTGCTACCTCCCCTGAGAGGATATAACCTTTATTACTACCTCAAAGACATATTTTTGTTGTTATTATCTCAAAGATATAGCTTTATCACCATCTCGAGAATATAGCCTTTATCACTTTCTCATATATTTGTTGTTATTAATTTTTGCCACCATATTTGTTGAAATTTTAAGCACACAATTCTGCTATGTTGTTAATTTACTATAAGAAAATAAATTTACAATTTATTTTTTTTTTAAAAAGTACATGTTATGGCAACAATTTATTCTCTTTTCTACTATATATATATATATAGAGATAATAAAGCTAGCATAAGTTTAAACTCACCAACAGAGTTGGTGAGGTCAACTCAAAAATCTATCAAATCATTTTAAATTTTTAAATTCAAGTTGCTCAATAGAATATTTAAATTAAAATCTTGTAGGGGTACCAAAATTTTCTCTTTTTAGAGTTTTTTTTATCTATTTTTTCAGATTTTTCAAAATGACCTATTTTTTATATACACAACATTCTTTATTTTATTATTATTTTAGAGTCACTTTAGAAAATTTGAAAAAAAAGTTAGAAAACCCCAAAAATAGAAACCATTTCGATAGTTTTTTTAATTAAGCTCATCAACCTGTTGGTGAGTTTAAACTCACGCTAGCTTTATTCTATATTTTTTATTCACGGACACGTAAATTTATTAATAACTACATATTTTTTAAAACAAACGTACATAATATATTGGAATTATAATTATCATATTTTCTCAAATTATAAACACAATTGAAAATTTAACTAACCCTGTGCATGCACGGTTCCATGCTAGTTTTCTTTCAACAATACTTGCATAATTAATATTCGAAATTCCCACAGCATTCGTTTCATATTGGCCGACACAATCATTTTGAGTCCAACATCTACCATTGGGAGAAAAAAAATGCCGCAATAATTTGTGGAAGTATATATTCAAACTCTCATAAATAATTAAAAGTTATTTTTCATATTATAATTTTAAATAATTTTTAATTTTAATTTTAATTTTGTAAAGATATAACTTGTTATAGATAATATTTAAGGTTTTAATGTTTTCATGAATAAATATCCAAGATTTTAATATTTTCAAGAGTAAGTATTTAAATTTTGAATTTAAAAGAATAAATATTTAATTAAATAATTTTTGACACGTATACATCCGATTTCCCTAAATTATAATGGAGATCCACGACAGATGGAACGGGTGTCTGCTGGATAAGAATAAAAAAGAAAAGAATAAATAAAAAAAGGAGAAGGAGAGGACCAGCTAGACGTTGACTGCTGTGGTCAAGTTTTCCACTTAGCAACTTCCACCAGCTTTCCCCTCAGATCTGAGATTGAAGGCATCGTTTCTCGCTCTTTCTTTTCCTCCAATTCCCACTCTGTAGTAGTATTAGCTTCCTCCATCCCAACCGAAAATTGTTCTGTGAGCAATGGCATGGCATCTGATAACCTCCCTGCTCTCTCTATGCTCCAGTTTGTTACCTTCGATCAGAGCCTCTTCACAGGCTCCTTCTTCCTCTTCCTCTTCCTCCTCCAACAATAACTCAGAAAAGGGGCGTGCTTTTGAGGAGGATCTGGAGAGGCTGATGCGAACTCTGGAGCGGATCAAGGCCACGCTGTACGATGCAGAGGAGAGGGAGATCAGAGACCGCTCTGTCAAGCTCTGGCTCAAGGAGCTCAAGAGGGTCGCTTACGATGCGGAGGATGTGCTCAGCGAGTACCGGTACGAGGCGACACATGTCGAGGTGGAGGCAAGAAAGGCTTCTGAAGCTTCTGGTTCTCAAACGAGAAAGCAAATGGAGGTGAGAACTTCACCCTTACTTCTTTTTTACCTTATTATAAAATATAATTAGTTATTATAAAATATAATTGGTTGGCGTCCTTTGAGGTACAGATCCTTCGGTATAGTAAATCCAATAATTTTTTGGCAAAAAAAAAATTATTTTTTCGTCGAAACATTTTTGAAGAAAATATTTTGATCGAATTACAAAAGAAGATTAATATAGGAACAGTAATATATATTTCTGGGGCCAATTACCCACTATTTGAGGACAATCCGACATTAATATAGGAACAATAAGTTAATTTATATTTCATAAAAGTAGATAAGTTTTAAAACTTTTTAGTCGTGTCACTTGATGTTTGTTATTGACTGTTCAATTTGCTTATTTATATTTTTCTATTTAAAAATATATTTGTTGTGTTTAAAATATTATATAACTTTTTACAATGATATAATATTTTTATATTTTATGTAGAAATTTTTATGTAAATATTTTTGTTATTTTAAATAGGAAAATATTCACTTTCTCCAAACGTTATCTCTCAGATCTATTCCCCACGTATTTTTGACTCAATTTAATCCATGTGATTTTTTATTATTTTTCTTTTTGGAAACTTCTATTTTCAAATTAATTTCGCTATTCAATTATATAAACATCTATATCCAATATATAAACACCCGATTCACTTATATAAACACCTGAGTAATTCATATGATTTGTCTTACACGCGTTATTGTATTCTAAGATTCTTTTTTTCTTCTCCCACACATTTTTACTTTCCTAAGATTTTTCTCTCTTTCTCTCTCCTCTCTTATATCATTGTCTTTGATTTTTTTCTCCAATGTGATTTTATTTATCGAGGCTCTTTTTTCTCTCTCTTCTTCTCTTATTTATTTTTCTTTTTAAAAATTTATCTAAACATCCGAGTCCCATATTTAAATACTTGAGTCTTTTATCTAAACATCTGATTTCGAAATATAAATACCTAAGTATAAAATAAAATATAAACGCCTGAGTCACATATATAAAACACTTGTGTCATTTATATAAATATCTAAATTACTTATATAAACAACTGAGTATATAATAAAATTACTTTCACTTATTTTACTTAAACACGTGAGAGTACATGAACGTATTTTTTTTTACCAAAAATAGAAAATTAGTACAAGGGGATATACCTTTTTTTATTAAAAAAATGAAAAGTTAGTTAGGGGATTTGACGTGGAATACTATTAGTTGCTTTCTTTAAATAATAAATAGTGTTATATTTTCAAAAAGATATTTATTTATTTTTAAGTTTCTTATATATATTTGTGGTTAGGAATTCTTTCAGTTTATTTTTTCTTCAATCAATATTTGTCAGGCCAAAGCCGTAATATATAATAGTGGAACCGATAAATGCTGGTTACTATGGCAATATGTTTTCGCTCAAATTTGAGTTTTGCATGCACAAATGTATTTATGGTACAAAACCGCAGTCACACCTCATTATAATGCTTGATCGCTTAGTTATGATTTTTTAGTAGTAAGTTATGAAATTTCGTACATATACTTATGTATAGCAATTTATTTTTTGGACAGTGTGTTGTTCCAATTTCCAATGTTATGATAGATCGGCTTAACAAAATAAGAAACCGATTTGATGAAATAGCCAAGGATCGTGAGGCTCTCCAATTGAGAGAGAGTGACGGAGTAAGGCATCCGAATAATAGAATTTTACGACCCCGAACGGGTCACATGACGGATGAGGCAAGCATTTTCGGCAGAGATGAGGAAATAAAGGACGTCATCAATCTCTTACTTTCTGAAAAAGGAAAACCCTTTTCAGTCATTTCAATTATTGGTAAAGGTGGCCTTGGGAAAACCACCATTGCCCAACTTGTCTACAAAGATGCAATGGTTCGCCAGTGTTTTGGTTTATTTGGGTGGGTATGCATCTCTGAAGACTTTAATGTGGAGAGAATAATCAGAGCAACTATTGAATCAGTTACCAGAAACAGCTGTAGTTTATGTGAATTGAGTCCATTACAAGAAGAGCTTGCAAACACTGTAGAGGGAAAAAGAATATTTTTAGTTTTAGATGATATTTGGAACGAGAACCAAAGTCTTTGGGAGTTGTTTCGGATTGCTTTTAAAGAAGCACAGCTGGTGAGAATTCTCGCGACAACAAGAAATGACAAGGTTGCGGAGGTCATGCAAACAACGGCCTGTTTTAGACCAAATTATTTGCCTGAAAATTTTTGCTGGCAGTTGTTTCAGCATTATGCATTTGACGGTGCAAGTCACACTGTCCCACCATACTTTGTAGAGATGGGAAGGAAGATTATGAGAAAGTGTGGCGGTTTGCCATTGGCTGTGAAGTCAATTGCAAGCCTTCTTAGGCATGAAGCAGATGAAGAGAGCTGGAGAGAGATTCTAGAAAGTGAATTTTGGGAATCAAATCCATCAAATGATATATTCCCAGCACTTCAGATCAGCTATGCTCATCTACCTGCCCACCTCAAGCCGTGTTTCTTGTTTTGCTCAATGTACCCAAAAGATTATAAATTAGAGAAGAAGAATTTGATAGAGTTATGGATTTCTCATGGCTACATCGAGCGCAGGGGCAAAAAAGGAATCATAGAAATTGGTGTTGAATATTATGAGGAGTTAAGAGCGAGGTCCTTTCTTGATGATGTGTTATATCGACTTTCCGAAAGATGTAAGTTGCACGATATAATCCATGACCTTGCTAGACTTAATTCTGAGAATGAACATTATTCGGTGGATATCAGTCAGCCACTTGATATTGAAGAGGGTAACATTCGGCCGGAAACATATCATTTATATGCAAGTGGTTTCACAGGATATGTAAATCAAATTCTTCAACAAAACCTTAAGGGTTTAAGAACTCTTTCTATGGATCTTAGGGGTTGCAACGGAGATTTGGAACACCAGTATTGCATAAACAGTACAGAGGCTATATATCTAAATTTAGAGCTGACAATGGTTTCTAGGGCTTGTCGGGGAAATACAACCATATTTAGCCTGACAAAATTTAAAGCACTTAGGGTGTTGGAATTGAAAGGGTATCATTTGACAGAGATTCCTGATTCCATTGCCCTGCTGAAACATCTTTCCCATCTTCGAATTACTTCTGACTGTCTCAAAACGCTGCCGGAATCCATCGGCCTCCTTTACAACCTGCAGACTTTCATTCTTAATTGCTCTGCATCTCGTGTTGAATATTTACCTGAAAGCATTGGCTATCTTACAAACTTACAGTACCTGTGTATCGAATGTGGCTTCGTTAAGAAGCTCCCTGAATCACTCTGTTTACTTAGTAACTTGCAGAGATTAGTAATTTCATTTGAATTTTTAGAGGAAGTACCTTCAGGTATCAAAAAACTTTGTAACCTTCAAGACTTAGAAATTTGCACTCGGCTAAATGGAGCATTTCGGTTTAATCCCTCAGAGCTACCAGGTGAACTTGGAAATTGTTGTAAGCTCACAACTTTGAAAATCGGTGGTTGCTCTGTCAATTATAACCCTCACAGCCTCAAAAGCTTTCCTGCAATGAGGACAATGGCAGCATGCTTAAGTGTTAGAACTATAGCTTGGTTAAAGGATATGAAGGATCTTGAAGGAAAGCTCATCATTGAAGGATTAGAGAATATGAATAATGTCATAGATGCCCAACAAGCCAACCTGAGAAGTAAGTGCAAAATTGAAACTTTGGATCTATGCTGGTATATTGATCGCCGGCACAGGGAGTCTTGTAGGGGGAACAATGAAGAACTGAGAATAAGGCTCATAAAAGAAGCTGGTGGAGATGTGAATTACGGGTTATTAGAATGCCTGCAGCCACACCCTCACCTCAAGATACTTCTACTCCAAGGTTATCCTCCTGCCACACTACCAGATTGGATGGGGGACCCATTTTCCTTGCAGGCAATTCAAGAAATCGGACTAGAAGACTGTCACGGTCTTCGATCTCTTCCATTCAGCAATCTTCACACCCTCAGGCACCTCCGAGTCTACTTTTGTTCAGGCATCCGACTTCTTCCGCTGGAGCAGCTGCCATCCCAGCTTGAAAACCTGGAGATTTGTGTTTGTGGGCAGCTGGAGTTGATTACCGGGCTACGAAATCTGGAGATGTTGACTACTCTGAACATTACTCTTTGTAAAGCCCTAAAATCAATAACAATGGATGAACTGCAGTTGGTGCAATCAACTGAACCTTTTGGTAATTCCTCTCATCAAAAGCCACCTGGAGGCTGTCAGAGCACTTCATCACTTAAAAGATTGCAAATAGAGCGTTGTCCTCTGCTCCGAGCTCTGCCACATGAGTTGGTACAACCTGGGCCTTGTTATGTGAGGGTTCATCGTTGTGGCTGTCCTGATCTTAGAGTTGAGAACCCATCTGTCCGTCGATGAGGTACATGATTTATTACTATTTTAATATTTAGACCAATGAAACTATGTGTGTTTCTATAATCATAAGAATTAGTACGATTTAAGAACAAATTAAACTGCTCCTCCTTGGACAAATAGACATTCCGTTGTTATATAATTTCTTTGTTGTTGCTAATTAAGTTCTTTTCCCACTGTTTTTCAGCTTTTGTTGCAATGATGTCATCCCGTTGCAAGCAAGGAGCATTTAAGAGTCCCATCTTAATTTGATGACCCACAATATAAAATAGATCTACTATTTATTTGATTATATAATTTGTAATAAATGGAAAACGCTTTCTATGCTTATGCAACTCATCTTAAGTGATTTTACATTTTCCTTTCCTCTTTTTTTTTTTCTTCAATTTTATCCTCTTTGGATTGGTTGAGTACGCAACCAGTCAAATTTAAAAAAAAAAAAAAAAGAAAGAAAAGAAAAAGAGAAGACTTTTATGGAATTGCTTAAGAAATTTTTTTTTTATAGAAATTGTTGCTTATCCTCTTTGGGAGACACTGAAATGAGGTGCTGATCAAGCGGTAGCTAATTAAATACCATATTAAATTTGCCTTGTTTGTGGGAGAATCTCTTACTTACACCTAATTATTAGCAGAGAGTATCTTTTGTTCTTGTGCGTTCAAGCTATGGACAGAGAAGATTTTCCCTTTTGTGTTTTTATTAAGATTGAGGAATCATTTTCAAGGTTATATATCTTCCGAATGAGACTGATTAGTTAATTGTGCTACTTTTTACTTGAAACTAAATCAATATTTGTTCAAACATCAGAATGTGTATATTACAAATACATATTAATGAAAAATTTTAGTAACGTTGTTGACTGAACAGATTTGATTTATCACTACCAAGTAATGCAAAATAAGATAATATCAATTAGATACCGCTATACATTTCATGTTGAACAGTCTTGATAATCCCTAATTGCAATATATATAAATCAGTGTGCATTTGTATGACTGATGTCATTGACATATGCATGTTAATTAATAATGCATAACGGCTCATTTTTATAGTCATATACAGTTCACACTAAGCCATGTCTATCTTCTTTTTTTGATATAAGGGCTCTCATTAAATCCGGCATTTATTTTTTTAAAAATCTTTTGCAAAAGCTGAACATATATCTCTCTGTAGAAATATAAAATCTATTATAACTGTGTTAGACATACGATTTTATCTAGTATCTAGCTTCTTGAGCTCTGTCATGGGATTGGTCAGCCCAACCAACCCTTCCCTTCAAAGGTTTAGTTCAGGGCTTTAGAGTGTTTGTTTTCTTTTGGATTTTCTCTTGATGCAAAACGTACTTTATTTCCTTGTTCAAATATTTACATCATTTGCTAGATTAATTAATGGATATTGAACGAGGGAAATTTTACAAATTACTCCTTATTTTAAGAAGCTGATGTTCAATACAACTGTTCAATTTGATTATTTATCTTGATTAAATGGTTCATAGTACTTCTTTTTCATTATTTAAAAATATATTTGTTGTGTCTAAGGTGTTATATAATTTTTTAAACTGATACGATACCTTTTTATTCCTATGTAAATACTTTTTTTTATAACTAATTTGGTTTTTTTAATTATCCATAATATTATTTTTTGAGATAAATATTTATTTCTTTTTAACTTTCTGGTATATATATTTGTGGTTAGAAAACTTTTTAATTTATTTTTTCAATCAATATTTTTTGAGACGAAGCTCGAAAAATAACCATAGTAAACTAATAATACTGGAACTAATAGATGCTGGTAACTATAGCAATATGTTTTCTCCCAAATTTGGATTTTGCATGCTTAAACACATTCATGGCACAAAACCGCTGTCGCACATCATTATTATGCTTGATCCCTTAATTATGACTTTTTGGTAATAAGTTATGAAAATTGGCATACTTATGTATAATAATTTATTTTAAAACAGTGCGTTGTTCCAGTTTCTGAGGACATGATCGAACGGATTAACAAAATAAGAAACCGATTTGATGAAATAGCCAAGGATTGTGATGCTCTCCAATTGAGAGAGAGTGATGGGGCAAGGCTTCCGAACAACAGAATTTTACGACCCCCAACTGGTCACATGGTGGATGAGGCGAGCATTTTTGGCAGAGATGTCGAAGTAATGGAAGTCGTTGATCTCTTACTTTCTGAAAAAGAAAAACCTTTTTCAGTCATTTCAATTACTGGTAAAGGTGGCCTTGGGAAAACAACCATTGCCCACCTTGTCTACAAAAATGAGAGGGTTCTCCCGTGCTTTGATTTGTTTGGGTGGGTATGTGTCTCTGAAGAATTTGATGTCAGCAGACTCATCAAAGCAACCATTGAATCAGTCTCCAAAATGAATTGTGGTGTGAGTGAGTTGAGTCCGTTACAAGAAGAGCTTGCAAAAATTGTGAAGGGAAAAAGAATATTGCAAGTTTTAGATGATGTGTGGAATGAGAAACAAAGTCTTTGGGAGTTGTTCTCGGTCACTCTTAAAGAGGCGAAGTTAGTGAGAATTCTAGTGACAACAAGAAATGAAAAGGTCGCTAAGATTATGCTAACAACAACCTGTTTTGAACCACCTTACTTGCCAGAAGATTTTTGTTGGCAGTTGTTTCAGCATTATTCATTTGGCGGTGCAAGTCACACCGCCCCAACATACTTTGTAGAGATGGGGAGACAGATTATGAGAAAGTGTGGTGGTTTGCCATTGGCTTTGAAGTCAATTGCAAGCCTTCTTAGGCATGAAGCAGATGAAGAGAGCTGGAGAGAGATTCTAGAAAGTGATCTTTGGGAATCCAATCCATCCAATGATATATTCCCAGCACTTCAAATCAGTTATGCTCATCTACCTACCCACCTTAAACCCTGTTTCTTGTTTTGCTCAATGTACCCAAAAGATTATAAATTGGAGGAAGAATTTGATAGAGTTATGGATCTCTCATGGCTACATTGAGTCCAGGGGCAAAAGAAGAATCACAGTCGTTGGTGTTGAATACTATAAGGAGTTAAAAGAGAGGTCCTTTCTTGATGATTTTTCAGATGAATTTCCAGAATATTGTAAGTTGCATGATATAATCCATGACCTTGCTAGGCTTAATTCTGAGAATGAACATTATTCGGTGGATATCAATCAGCCACTTGATATTTATGAGAGAACCATTCCGCAAGAAGCATACCATTTATATGCAACAGGTTTCATGGGATATGTAAATCAAATTACCCAAAAAACCCTGAAGAGTTTAAGAACTTTTTCTGTGGATCTAAGAAAATGCAGAGAAGCTTCGGAAAACCAGTATTGCATAAAGAGTAGAGAGGCTATGGATCTAAAGTCAGAGCAATCAGCATATTATAGGGTTTGTCCAGGAAATATACTTATGTTTAACCATACACAATTGGAAGTACTCAGGGTGTTGGAATTGAAAGGGGATCATTTGAGAGCGATTCATGATTCCATTGCCCAGTTGAAACATCTTTCCCATCTCCGTATTAATTCTCACGAGCTTGAAATGATCCAAAACTCTTAGATCAATTGATTTTTTTCTCTTCTGAAAAAATAGGAAACAATTATAAAAAATATAAAAATTGGGCATTCTATAAAATTTTGATAGGAAGATTACGCTAAACAGTTCAGATCAATCCATGAAGAAAAAAAGGATTAGCTAGATGTTGACTATTGTGGTCTAGTTCTATACTAAGCAACATCCATTAGTTTTTCTCTCAGATCTGAAATTGAAGGGCACCGTTCCTCACTCTTTCTTTTCCTCTAATTCCTACGTTAGTACTAGTAGTATTAGATTTCTCCATCTCAATCCAGAATTGCACAGCTTATCAAGGGTCTTTTGTTCTTTGCAAAATGGAATGGCATCTCATAACCTGTCATAGGGATTCTTTTGATGAAATTAATAATTTCATAAGTTTTGGGATGGATCCTTCCAAATACACCCTCTTTTAAAAAGGTTTTATTTGAATATGGGATTCATTATCCTTCCGACAGATGCAAGCTCTGTCATTAATTACTATGAATATTATTCAGGAATCTCCGATTAAGAGACTCAATAAAGTTACAGCACTCATTTTGATTTTTGAGGGAAACCGGTCAGGTTTCAATATATAACTTGACCGACTTTATTTGATTTATATGGGGGTTTTAATATCAACCAAGTGTATATGCCTAGTCTCAATCATTTGTTTTAGATTTGATTTTGGTTTTTGATTTGGATATTTGATGAGACAATAATCGGATATATGTGCCCGATTATAATCTTTCATTTTGATATGGATTTGGAGAAACTGGTCGAGCTTCAAAATATAAACTCGACCGATTTATTTGATTTGATTTGGGATTTGGTGTCAACTTGGTGCGTGTATCTAGTCTTAACTATTTATTTTGAATTTGGATTTCATTTAATGTTTTCATGAATAAATATCCAAGATTTTAATATTTTCAAGAGTAAGTATTTAAATTTTGAATTTAAAAGAATAAATATTTAATTAAATAATTTTTGACACGTATACATCCGATTTCCCTAAATTATAATGGAGATCCACGACAGATGGAACGGGTGTCTGCTGGATAAGAATAAAAAAGAAAAGAATAAATAAAAAAAGGAGAAGGAGAGGACCAGCTAGACGTTGACTGCTGTGGTCAAGTTTTCCACTTAGCAACTTCCACCAGCTTTCCCCTCAGATCTGAGATTGAAGGCATCGTTTCTCGCTCTTTCTTTTCCTCCAATTCCCACTCTGTAGTAGTATTAGCTTCCTCCATCCCAACCGAAAATTGTTCTGTGAGCAATGGCATGGCATCTGATAACCTCCCTGCTCTCTCTATGCTCCAGTTTGTTACCTTCGATCAGAGCCTCTTCACAGGCTCCTTCTTCCTCTTCCTCTTCCTCCTCCAACAATAACTCAGAAAAGGGGCGTGCTTTTGAGGAGGATCTGGAGAGGCTGATGCGAACTCTGGAGCGGATCAAGGCCACGCTGTACGATGCAGAGGAGAGGGAGATCAGAGACCGCTCTGTCAAGCTCTGGCTCAAGGAGCTCAAGAGGGTCGCTTACGATGCGGAGGATGTGCTCAGCGAGTACCGGTACGAGGCGACACATGTCGAGGTGGAGGCAAGAAAGGCTTCTGAAGCTTCTGGTTCTCAAACGAGAAAGCAAATGGAGGTGAGAACTTCACCCTTACTTCTTTTTTACCTTATTATAAAATATAATTAGTTATTATAAAATATAATTGGTTGGCGTCCTTTGAGGTACAGATCCTTCGGTATAGTAAATCCAATAATTTTTTGGCAAAAAAAAAATTATTTTTTCGTCGAAACATTTTTGAAGAAAATATTTTGATCGAATTACAAAAGAAGATTAATATAGGAACAGTAATATATATTTCTGGGGCCAATTACCCACTATTTGAGGACAATCCGACATTAATATAGGAACAATAAGTTAATTTATATTTCATAAAAGTAGATAAGTTTTAAAACTTTTTAGTCGTGTCACTTGATGTTTGTTATTGACTGTTCAATTTGCTTATTTATATTTTTCTATTTAAAAATATATTTGTTGTGTTTAAAATATTATATAACTTTTTACAATGATATAATATTTTTATATTTTATGTAGAAATTTTTATGTAAATATTTTTGTTATTTTAAATAGGAAAATATTCACTTTCTCCAAACGTTATCTCTCAGATCTATTCCCCACGTATTTTTGACTCAATTTAATCCATGTGATTTTTTATTATTTTTCTTTTTGGAAACTTCTATTTTCAAATTAATTTCGCTATTCAATTATATAAACATCTATATCCAATATATAAACACCCGATTCACTTATATAAACACCTGAGTAATTCATATGATTTGTCTTACACGCGTTATTGTATTCTAAGATTCTTTTTTTCTTCTCCCACACATTTTTACTTTCCTAAGATTTTTCTCTCTTTCTCTCTCCTCTCTTATATCATTGTCTTTGATTTTTTTCTCCAATGTGATTTTATTTATCGAGGCTCTTTTTTCTCTCTCTTCTTCTCTTATTTATTTTTCTTTTTAAAAATTTATCTAAACATCCGAGTCCCATATTTAAATACTTGAGTCTTTTATCTAAACATCTGATTTCGAAATATAAATACCTAAGTATAAAATAAAATATAAACGCCTGAGTCACATATATAAAACACTTGTGTCATTTATATAAATATCTAAATTACTTATATAAACAACTGAGTATATAATAAAATTACTTTCACTTATTTTACTTAAACACGTGAGAGTACATGAACGTATTTTTTTTTACCAAAAATAGAAAATTAGTACAAGGGGATATACCTTTTTTTATTAAAAAAATGAAAAGTTAGTTAGGGGATTTGACGTGGAATACTATTAGTTGCTTTCTTTAAATAATAAATAGTGTTATATTTTCAAAAAGATATTTATTTATTTTTAAGTTTCTTATATATATTTGTGGTTAGGAATTCTTTCAGTTTATTTTTTCTTCAATCAATATTTGTCAGGCCAAAGCCGTAATATATAATAGTGGAACCGATAAATGCTGGTTACTATGGCAATATGTTTTCGCTCAAATTTGAGTTTTGCATGCACAAATGTATTTATGGTACAAAACCGCAGTCACACCTCATTATAATGCTTGATCGCTTAGTTATGATTTTTTAGTAGTAAGTTATGAAATTTCGTACATATACTTATGTATAGCAATTTATTTTTTGGACAGTGTGTTGTTCCAATTTCCAATGTTATGATAGATCGGCTTAACAAAATAAGAAACCGATTTGATGAAATAGCCAAGGATCGTGAGGCTCTCCAATTGAGAGAGAGTGACGGAGTAAGGCATCCGAATAATAGAATTTTACGACCCCGAACGGGTCACATGACGGATGAGGCAAGCATTTTCGGCAGAGATGAGGAAATAAAGGACGTCATCAATCTCTTACTTTCTGAAAAAGGAAAACCCTTTTCAGTCATTTCAATTATTGGTAAAGGTGGCCTTGGGAAAACCACCATTGCCCAACTTGTCTACAAAGATGCAATGGTTCGCCAGTGTTTTGGTTTATTTGGGTGGGTATGCATCTCTGAAGACTTTAATGTGGAGAGAATAATCAGAGCAACTATTGAATCAGTTACCAGAAACAGCTGTAGTTTATGTGAATTGAGTCCATTACAAGAAGAGCTTGCAAACACTGTAGAGGGAAAAAGAATATTTTTAGTTTTAGATGATATTTGGAACGAGAACCAAAGTCTTTGGGAGTTGTTTCGGATTGCTTTTAAAGAAGCACAGCTGGTGAGAATTCTCGCGACAACAAGAAATGACAAGGTTGCGGAGGTCATGCAAACAACGGCCTGTTTTAGACCAAATTATTTGCCTGAAAATTTTTGCTGGCAGTTGTTTCAGCATTATGCATTTGACGGTGCAAGTCACACTGTCCCACCATACTTTGTAGAGATGGGAAGGAAGATTATGAGAAAGTGTGGCGGTTTGCCATTGGCTGTGAAGTCAATTGCAAGCCTTCTTAGGCATGAAGCAGATGAAGAGAGCTGGAGAGAGATTCTAGAAAGTGAATTTTGGGAATCAAATCCATCAAATGATATATTCCCAGCACTTCAGATCAGCTATGCTCATCTACCTGCCCACCTCAAGCCGTGTTTCTTGTTTTGCTCAATGTACCCAAAAGATTATAAATTAGAGAAGAAGAATTTGATAGAGTTATGGATTTCTCATGGCTACATCGAGCGCAGGGGCAAAAAAGGAATCATAGAAATTGGTGTTGAATATTATGAGGAGTTAAGAGCGAGGTCCTTTCTTGATGATGTGTTATATCGACTTTCCGAAAGATGTAAGTTGCACGATATAATCCATGACCTTGCTAGACTTAATTCTGAGAATGAACATTATTCGGTGGATATCAGTCAGCCACTTGATATTGAAGAGGGTAACATTCGGCCGGAAACATATCATTTATATGCAAGTGGTTTCACAGGATATGTAAATCAAATTCTTCAACAAAACCTTAAGGGTTTAAGAACTCTTTCTATGGATCTTAGGGGTTGCAACGGAGATTTGGAACACCAGTATTGCATAAACAGTACAGAGGCTATATATCTAAATTTAGAGCTGACAATGGTTTCTAGGGCTTGTCGGGGAAATACAACCATATTTAGCCTGACAAAATTTAAAGCACTTAGGGTGTTGGAATTGAAAGGGTATCATTTGACAGAGATTCCTGATTCCATTGCCCTGCTGAAACATCTTTCCCATCTTCGAATTACTTCTGACTGTCTCAAAACGCTGCCGGAATCCATCGGCCTCCTTTACAACCTGCAGACTTTCATTCTTAATTGCTCTGCATCTCGTGTTGAATATTTACCTGAAAGCATTGGCTATCTTACAAACTTACAGTACCTGTGTATCGAATGTGGCTTCGTTAAGAAGCTCCCTGAATCACTCTGTTTACTTAGTAACTTGCAGAGATTAGTAATTTCATTTGAATTTTTAGAGGAAGTACCTTCAGGTATCAAAAAACTTTGTAACCTTCAAGACTTAGAAATTTGCACTCGGCTAAATGGAGCATTTCGGTTTAATCCCTCAGAGCTACCAGGTGAACTTGGAAATTGTTGTAAGCTCACAACTTTGAAAATCGGTGGTTGCTCTGTCAATTATAACCCTCACAGCCTCAAAAGCTTTCCTGCAATGAGGACAATGGCAGCATGCTTAAGTGTTAGAACTATAGCTTGGTTAAAGGATATGAAGGATCTTGAAGGAAAGCTCATCATTGAAGGATTAGAGAATATGAATAATGTCATAGATGCCCAACAAGCCAACCTGAGAAGTAAGTGCAAAATTGAAACTTTGGATCTATGCTGGTATATTGATCGCCGGCACAGGGAGTCTTGTAGGGGGAACAATGAAGAACTGAGAATAAGGCTCATAAAAGAAGCTGGTGGAGATGTGAATTACGGGTTATTAGAATGCCTGCAGCCACACCCTCACCTCAAGATACTTCTACTCCAAGGTTATCCTCCTGCCACACTACCAGATTGGATGGGGGACCCATTTTCCTTGCAGGCAATTCAAGAAATCGGACTAGAAGACTGTCACGGTCTTCGATCTCTTCCATTCAGCAATCTTCACACCCTCAGGCACCTCCGAGTCTACTTTTGTTCAGGCATCCGACTTCTTCCGCTGGAGCAGCTGCCATCCCAGCTTGAAAACCTGGAGATTTGTGTTTGTGGGCAGCTGGAGTTGATTACCGGGCTACGAAATCTGGAGATGTTGACTACTCTGAACATTACTCTTTGTAAAGCCCTAAAATCAATAACAATGGATGAACTGCAGTTGGTGCAATCAACTGAACCTTTTGGTAATTCCTCTCATCAAAAGCCACCTGGAGGCTGTCAGAGCACTTCATCACTTAAAAGATTGCAAATAGAGCGTTGTCCTCTGCTCCGAGCTCTGCCACATGAGTTGGTACAACCTGGGCCTTGTTATGTGAGGGTTCATCGTTGTGGCTGTCCTGATCTTAGAGTTGAGAACCCATCTGTCCGTCGATGAGGTACATGATTTATTACTATTTTAATATTTAGACCAATGAAACTATGTGTGTTTCTATAATCATAAGAATTAGTACGATTTAAGAACAAATTAAACTGCTCCTCCTTGGACAAATAGACATTCCGTTGTTATATAATTTCTTTGTTGTTGCTAATTAAGTTCTTTTCCCACTGTTTTTCAGCTTTTGTTGCAATGATGTCATCCCGTTGCAAGCAAGGAGCATTTAAGAGTCCCATCTTAATTTGATGACCCACAATATAAAATAGATCTACTATTTATTTGATTATATAATTTGTAATAAATGGAAAACGCTTTCTATGCTTATGCAACTCATCTTAAGTGATTTTACATTTTCCTTTCCTCTTTTTTTTTTTTCTTCAATTTTATCCTCTTTGGATTGGTTGAGTACGCAACCAGTCAAATTTAAAAAAAAAAAAAAAGAAAGAAAAGAAAAAGAGAAGACTTTTATGGAATTGCTTAAGAAATTTTTTTTTTATAGAAATTGTTGCTTATCCTCTTTGGGAGACACTGAAATGAGGTGCTGATCAAGCGGTAGCTAATTAAATACCATATTAAATTTGCCTTGTTTGTGGGAGAATCTCTTACTTACACCTAATTATTAGCAGAGAGTATCTTTTGTTCTTGTGCGTTCAAGCTATGGACAGAGAAGATTTTCCCTTTTGTGTTTTTATTAAGATTGAGGAATCATTTTCAAGGTTATATATCTTCCGAATGAGACTGATTAGTTAATTGTGCTACTTTTTACTTGAAACTAAATCAATATTTGTTCAAACATCAGAATGTGTATATTACAAATACATATTAATGAAAAATTTTAGTAACGTTGTTGACTGAACAGATTTGATTTATCACTACCAAGTAATGCAAAATAAGATAATATCAATTAGATACCGCTATACATTTCATGTTGAACAGTCTTGATAATCCCTAATTGCAATATATATAAATCAGTGTGCATTTGTATGACTGATGTCATTGACATATGCATGTTAATTAATAATGCATAACGGCTCATTTTTATAGTCATATACAGTTCACACTAAGCCATGTCTATCTTCTTTTTTTGATATAAGGGCTCTCATTAAATCCGGCATTTATTTTTTTAAAAATCTTTTGCAAAAGCTGAACATATATCTCTCTGTAGAAATATAAAATCTATTATAACTGTGTTAGACATACGATTTTATCTAGTATCTAGCTTCTTGAGCTCTGTCATGGGATTGGTCAGCCCAACCAACCCTTCCCTTCAAAGGTTTAGTTCAGGGCTTTAGAGTGTTTGTTTTCTTTTGGATTTTCTCTTGATGCAAAACGTACTTTATTTCCTTGTTCAAATATTTACATCATTTGCTAGATTAATTAATGGATATTGAACGAGGGAAATTTTACAAATTACTCCTTATTTTAAGAAGCTGATGTTCAATACAACTGTTCAATTTGATTATTTATCTTGATTAAATGGTTCATAGTACTTCTTTTTCATTATTTAAAAATATATTTGTTGTGTCTAAGGTGTTATATAATTTTTTAAACTGATACGATACCTTTTTATTCCTATGTAAATACTTTTTTTTATAACTAATTTGGTTTTTTTAATTATCCATAATATTATTTTTTGAGATAAATATTTATTTCTTTTTAACTTTCTGGTATATATATTTGTGGTTAGAAAACTTTTTAATTTATTTTTTCAATCAATATTTTTTGAGACGAAGCTCGAAAAATAACCATAGTAAACTAATAATACTGGAACTAATAGATGCTGGTAACTATAGCAATATGTTTTCTCCCAAATTTGGATTTTGCATGCTTAAACACATTCATGGCACAAAACCGCTGTCGCACATCATTATTATGCTTGATCCCTTAATTATGACTTTTTGGTAATAAGTTATGAAAATTGGCATACTTATGTATAATAATTTATTTTAAAACAGTGCGTTGTTCCAGTTTCTGAGGACATGATCGAACGGATTAACAAAATAAGAAACCGATTTGATGAAATAGCCAAGGATTGTGATGCTCTCCAATTGAGAGAGAGTGATGGGGCAAGGCTTCCGAACAACAGAATTTTACGACCCCCAACTGGTCACATGGTGGATGAGGCGAGCATTTTTGGCAGAGATGTCGAAGTAATGGAAGTCGTTGATCTCTTACTTTCTGAAAAAGAAAAACCTTTTTCAGTCATTTCAATTACTGGTAAAGGTGGCCTTGGGAAAACAACCATTGCCCACCTTGTCTACAAAAATGAGAGGGTTCTCCCGTGCTTTGATTTGTTTGGGTGGGTATGTGTCTCTGAAGAATTTGATGTCAGCAGACTCATCAAAGCAACCATTGAATCAGTCTCCAAAATGAATTGTGGTGTGAGTGAGTTGAGTCCGTTACAAGAAGAGCTTGCAAAAATTGTGAAGGGAAAAAGAATATTGCAAGTTTTAGATGATGTGTGGAATGAGAAACAAAGTCTTTGGGAGTTGTTCTCGGTCACTCTTAAAGAGGCGAAGTTAGTGAGAATTCTAGTGACAACAAGAAATGAAAAGGTCGCTAAGATTATGCTAACAACAACCTGTTTTGAACCACCTTACTTGCCAGAAGATTTTTGTTGGCAGTTGTTTCAGCATTATTCATTTGGCGGTGCAAGTCACACCGCCCCAACATACTTTGTAGAGATGGGGAGACAGATTATGAGAAAGTGTGGTGGTTTGCCATTGGCTTTGAAGTCAATTGCAAGCCTTCTTAGGCATGAAGCAGATGAAGAGAGCTGGAGAGAGATTCTAGAAAGTGATCTTTGGGAATCCAATCCATCCAATGATATATTCCCAGCACTTCAAATCAGTTATGCTCATCTACCTACCCACCTTAAACCCTGTTTCTTGTTTTGCTCAATGTACCCAAAAGATTATAAATTGGAGGAAGAATTTGATAGAGTTATGGATCTCTCATGGCTACATTGAGTCCAGGGGCAAAAGAAGAATCACAGTCGTTGGTGTTGAATACTATAAGGAGTTAAAAGAGAGGTCCTTTCTTGATGATTTTTCAGATGAATTTCCAGAATATTGTAAGTTGCATGATATAATCCATGACCTTGCTAGGCTTAATTCTGAGAATGAACATTATTCGGTGGATATCAATCAGCCACTTGATATTTATGAGAGAACCATTCCGCAAGAAGCATACCATTTATATGCAACAGGTTTCATGGGATATGTAAATCAAATTACCCAAAAAACCCTGAAGAGTTTAAGAACTTTTTCTGTGGATCTAAGAAAATGCAGAGAAGCTTCGGAAAACCAGTATTGCATAAAGAGTAGAGAGGCTATGGATCTAAAGTCAGAGCAATCAGCATATTATAGGGTTTGTCCAGGAAATATACTTATGTTTAACCATACACAATTGGAAGTACTCAGGGTGTTGGAATTGAAAGGGGATCATTTGAGAGCGATTCATGATTCCATTGCCCAGTTGAAACATCTTTCCCATCTCCGTATTAATTCTCACGAGCTTGAAATGATCCAAAACTCTTAGATCAATTGATTTTTTTCTCTTCTGAAAAAATAGGAAACAATTATAAAAAATATAAAAATTGGGCATTCTATAAAATTTTGATAGGAAGATTACGCTAAACAGTTCAGATCAATCCATGAAGAAAAAAAGGATTAGCTAGATGTTGACTATTGTGGTCTAGTTCTATACTAAGCAACATCCATTAGTTTTTCTCTCAGATCTGAAATTGAAGGGCACCGTTCCTCACTCTTTCTTTTCCTCTAATTCCTACGTTAGTACTAGTAGTATTAGATTTCTCCATCTCAATCCAGAATTGCACAGCTTATCAAGGGTCTTTTGTTCTTTGCAAAATGGAATGGCATCTCATAACCTGTCATAGGGATTCTTTTGATGAAATTAATAATTTCATAAGTTTTGGGATGGATCCTTCCAAATACACCCTCTTTTAAAAAGGTTTTATTTGAATATGGGATTCATTATCCTTCCGACAGATGCAAGCTCTGTCATTAATTACTATGAATATTATTCAGGAATCTCCGATTAAGAGACTCAATAAAGTTACAGCACTCATTTTGATTTTTGAGGGAAACCGGTCAGGTTTCAATATATAACTTGACCGACTTTATTTGATTTATATGGGGGTTTTAATATCAACCAAGTGTATATGCCTAGTCTCAATCATTTGTTTTAGATTTGATTTTGGTTTTTGATTTGGATATTTGATGAGACAATAATCGGATATATGTGCCCGATTATAATCTTTCATTTTGATATGGATTTGGAGAAACTGGTCGAGCTTCAAAATATAAACTCGACCGATTTATTTGATTTGATTTGGGATTTGGTGTCAACTTGGTGCGTGTATCTAGTCTTAACTATTTATTTTGAATTTGGATTTCATTTAATGTTTTCATGAATAAATATCCAAGATTTTAATATTTTCAAGAGTAAGTATTTAAATTTTGAATTTAAAAGAATAAATATTTAATTAAATAATTTTTGACACGTATACATCCGATTTCCCTAAATTATAATGGAGATCCACGACAGATGGAACGGGTTTCTGCTGGATAAGAATAAAAAAGAAAAGAATAAATAAAAAAAGGAGAAGGAGAGGACCAGCTAGACGTTGACTGCTGTGGTCAAGTTTTCCACTTAGCAACTTCCACCAGCTTTCCCCTCAGATCTGAGATTGAAGGCATCGTTTCTCGCTCTTTCTTTTCCTCCAATTCCCACTCTGTAGTAGTATTAGCTTCCTCCATCCCAATCGAAAATTGTTCTGTGAGCAATGGCATGGCATCTGATAACCTCCCTGCTCTCTCTATGCTCCAGTTTGTTACCTTCGATCAGAGCCTCTTCACAGGCTCCTTCTTCCTCTTCCTCTTCCTCCTCCAACAATAACTCAGAAAAGGGGCGTGCTTTTGAGGAGGATCTGGAGAGGCTGATGCGAACTCTGGAGCGGATCAAGGCCACGCTGTACGATGCAGAGGAGAGGGAGATCAGAGACCGCTCTGTCAAGCTCTTTCTCAAGGAGCTCAAGAGATTCGCTTATGATGCGGAGGATGTGCTCAGCGAGTACCGGTACGAGGCGACACATGTCGAGGTGGAGGCAAGAAAGGTTTCTGAAGCTTCTGGTTCTCAAAAGAGAAAGCGAATGGAGGTGAGAACTTCACCCTTACTTCTTTTTTACCTTATTATAAAATATAATTGGTTGGTGTCCTTTGAGGTACAGATCCTTTGGTATAGTAACTCCAATAATTTTTTGGCAAAAAAAAAATTATTTTTTCGTCGAAACTTTTTTGAAGAATATATTTTGATCAAATTACAAAAGAAGATTAATATAGGAATAGTAATATATATTTCTGGGCCAATTACCCACTATTTGAGGACCATCCGACATTAATATAGGAACAATAAGTTAATTTATATTTCATAAAAGTAGATAAGTTTTAAAACTTTTTAGTCGTGTCACTTGATGTTTGTTATTGGCGTTTCAATTTGCTTATTTATATTTTTCTATTTAAAAATGTATTTGTTGTGTTTAAAATATTATATAACTTTTTACAATGATATAATATTTTTATATTTTATGTAGAAATTTTTATGCAAATATTTTTGTTGTTTTAAATAAGAAAATATTCACTTTCTCCCAACGTTATCTCTCAGATTTATTTCCCACGCATTTTTGACTCAATTTGATCCATGTGATTTTTTATTATTTTTTTTTTTGGAAGTTTCTATTCTCAAATTAATTTCGCTATTTAATTTTATAAACATCTATATCCAATATATAAACACCCGATTCACTTATATAAACACCTGATTAATTCATATGATTTGTCTTCCACGCGTTTTTGTATCCTAAGATTTTTTTCTCTTCTTCCACACATTTTTGCTTTCCTAAAATTTTTTCTCACCTTCTCTCTCCTCTCTTATGTCATTGTTTTTTATTTTTTCTCTCATATGATTTTATTTATCGAGGTTTTTTTTTCTCTCTTCTTCTCTTATTTATTTTTCTTTTTAACAATTTATCTAAACACCCGAATCTCATATTTAAACAATTGAGTATTTTATCTAAACATTTGAATTCGAAATATAAATAGCTGAATACAAAATAAAAATATTGTGATTTGTTGTACTTAAACACGTAAGGGTACATAAACATACTTTTTTTTATCAAAAGTAGAAAATTAGTATACGTCAATGTACCTTTTTTTATCAAAAAAAATGAAAAATTAGTTAGGGGGATTTGGCTTTAAATAATAAATAGTGTTACATTTTCGAAGAGATATTTATTTATTTTTAAGTTTCTTATATATATTTGTGGTTAGGAATTCTTTCAGTTTATTTTTTCTTCAATCAATATTTGTCAGGCCAAAGCCGTAATATATAATAGTGGAACCGATAAATGCTGGTTACTATGGCAATATGTTTTCGCTCAAATTTGAGTTTTGGATGCACAAATGTATTTATGGTACAAAACCGCAGTCACACATCATTATTATGCTTGATCCCTTAATTATGATTTTTTAGTAGTAAGTTATGAAATTTCGTATATATACTTATGTATAGCAATTTATTTTTCGGACAGTGTGTCGTTCCAATTTCCTATGATATGATAGATCGGCTTAACAAAATAAGAAACCGATTCGATGAAATAGCCAAGGATCGTGAGGCTCTCCAATTGAGAGAGAGTGACGGAGTGAGACATTCGAACAATAGAATTTTACGACCCCCAACGGGTCCCATGATGGATGAGGCAAGCATTTTCGGCAGAGATGAGGAACTAAGGCAGGTCATCAATCTCTTACTTTCTGAAGAAGAAAAACCCTTTTCAGTCATTTCAATTATTGGTAAAGGTGGCCTTGGGAAAACCACCATCGCCCAACTTGTCTACAAAGGTGCAACGGTTCGCCAGTGTTTTGGTTTATTTGGGTGGGTATGCATCTCTGAAGATTTTTATGTCGAGAGAATAATCAAAGCAACTATTGAATCAGTCACCGGACGCAGTTGTAGTTTATGTGAATTGAGCACATTACAAGAAGAGCTTGCAAACACTGTTAAGGGAAAAAGAATATTGTTAGTTTTAGATGATATTTGGAACGAGGACCAAAGTCTTTGGGAGTTGTTTCAGATTGCTTTTAAAGAAGCACAGCTGGTGAGAATTCTCGCGACAACAAGAAATAACAAGGTTGCGGAGGTCATGCAAACAACGGTCTCTATTAGACCAGGTTATTTGCCTGAATATGTTTGCTGGCATTTGTTTCAGCATTATGCATTTGACGGTGCAAGTCACACTGTCCCACCATACTTTGTAGAGATGGGAAGGAAGATTATGAGAAAGTGTGGCGGTTTGCCATTGGCTGTGAAGTCAATTGCAAGCCTTCTTAGGCATGAAGCAGATGAAGAGAGCTGGAGAGAGATTCTAGAAAGTGAACTTTGGGAATCAAATCCATCAAATGATATATTCCCAGCACTTCAGATCAGCTATGCTCATCTACCTGCCCACCTGAAGCCGTGTTTCTTGTTTTGCTCAATGTACCCAAAAGATTATGTATTAAAAAAGAAGAATTTGGTAGAGTTATGGATCTCTCATGGCTACATTGAGCCCAAGGGCAAAAAAGGAATCTCAAAAATTGGTGTTGAATATTATGAGGAGTTAAGAGTGAGGTCCTTTCTTGATGATGTGTTATATCGTTCAGAAAGCTGTAAGTTGCACGATATAATCCATGACCTTGCTAGACTTAATTCTGAGAATGAACATTATTCGGTGGATATCAGTCAGCCACTTGATATTGAAGAGGGTAACATTCGGCCGGAAACATATCATTTACATGCAAGAGGTTTCACAGGATATGTAAATCAAATTCTTCAACAAAACCTTAAGGGTTTAAGAACTCTTTCTACGGATCTAAGGGGTTGCAATGGAGCTTTGGAACACCAGTATTGCATAAACAGTACAGAGGCTATAGATCTAAATTTAGAGCTGACAATGGTTGATAGGGTTTGTCGGGGAAATACAACCATATTTAGCCTGACAAAATTTAAAGCACTTAGGGTGTTGGAATTGAAAGGGTATCATTTGACAGAGATTCCTGATTCCATTGCCCTGTTGAAACATCTTTCCCATCTTCGAATTACTTCTGACTGTCTCAAAATGCTGCCGGAATCCATCGGCCTCCTTTACAACCTGCAGACTTTCATTCTTGATTGCTCTGCATCTCCTCTTGAATATTTACCTGAAAGCATTGGCTATCTTACAAACTTACAGTACCTTTGTATTGAATGTTGCTTCTTTAAGAAGCTCCCTGAATCACTCTGTTTACTTAGTAACTTGCAGAGATTAGTAATTTCATCTGAATTTTTAGAGGAAGTACCTTCAGGTATCAAAAAACTTTGTAACCTTCAAGACTTAGAAATTTCCACTTGGCGAAATGAAGCATTTCGGGATACACCCTCAGAGTTGCCAGGTGCACTTGGAAATCGTTGTAAACTCAAAGCTTTGAAATTGAGGGTTTTCTCTGTCAACTATAACAAAGGCTGTCTCAGTAGTTTAGAGGAGATTTTCATGGATATGATCTCAGAGCTACCAAGTGCACTTGGAAATGCTTGTAAACTCAGAATTTTGAAAATCGGTGGTTGCTCTGTTAACTATAACCCTCACAGCCTCAAAAACTTTCCTGCAATGAGGACAATGGCAGCATGCTTGCGAGTTAGAACTATAGCTTGGTTAAAGCATATGAAGGATCTTGAAGGAAAGCTCATCATTGATGGATTAGAGAATATGAATAATTTAATAGATGCCCAACAAGCCAACCTGAGAAGTAAGTGCAAAATTGAAACTTTGGATCTGTGCTGGTATATTGATCGCCGGCACCAGAAGTATTGTAGGGGGGACGATGAAGAACTGAGAATAAGGCTCATAAAAGAACATAGTGAGGGCAAAGAAGTTGGTGGAGATGTGAATTGTGGGTTGTTAGAATGCCTGCAGCCACACCCTCACCTCACGATACTTCTACTCCGAGGTTATCCTCCTGCCACACTACCAGATTGGATGGGGGACCCATTTTCCTTGCAGGCAATTCAAGAAATCAGACTAGAAGACTGTGACGGTCTTCGATCTCTTCCATTCAGCAATCTTCACACCCTCAAGCACCTCAAAGTCTACTTTTGCTCAGGTATCCAACTTCTTCCGCTGGAGCAGCTGCCCTCCCAGCTTGAAAACTTGGAGATTGGGTATTGTGAGCAGCTGGAGTTGATTTCCGGGCTACGAAATCTGGAGATGTTGACTACACTGGAAATTACTAGTTGTACAGCCCTAAAATCAATAACAATGGATGAACTGCACTTGGTGCAATCAACTGAGCCTTTTGGTAATTCCTCTCATCAAAAGCCACCTGACGGCTGTCAGAGCACTTCATCACTTAAAAGATTGCAAATTGAGTATTGCCCTCTGCTTCGAGCTCTGCCACATGATTGCAAATCTGGGCCTTGTTATGTGAGGGTTCATCGTTGTGGCTGTCCTGATCTTGGATTTGAGAACCCATCTGTCCGTCGATGAGGTACATGATTTATTACTATTTTAATATTTAGACCAATGAAACTATGTGTGTTTCTATAATCATAAGAATTAGTACGATTTAAGAACAAATTAAACTGCTCCTCCTTGGACAAATAGACATTCCTTTGTTATATAATTTCTTTGTTGCTGCTAATTAAGTTCTTTTCCCACTGTTTTTCAGCTTTTGTTGCAATGATGTCATCCCGTTGCAAGCAAGGAGCATTTAAGAGTCCCATCTTAATTTGATGACCCACAATATAAAATAGATCTACTATTTATTTGATTATATAATTTGTAATAAATGGAAAACGCTTTCTATGCTTATGCAACTCATCTTAAGTGATTTTACATTTTCCTTTCCTCTTTTTTTTCTTCAATTTTATCCTCTTCAGATTGGTTGAGTATGCAACCAGTCAAATTTCCAAAAAAAAAAAAGAAAAGAAAAGAAAAAGAGAAGACTTTTATGGAATTGCTTAAGAAATTTTTTTTTTATAGAAATTGTTGCTTATCCTCTTTAGGAGACACTGAAATGGGTGCTGATCAAGCGGTAGCTAATTAAATACCATATTAAATTTGCCTTGTTTGTGGGAGAATCTCTTACTTGACACCTAATTATTAGCAGAGAGTATATTTTGTTCTTGTGCGTTCAAGCTATGGACAGAGAAGATTTTCCCTTTTGTGTTTTTATTAAGATTGAGGAATCATTTTCAAGGTTATATATCTTCCGAATGAGACTGATTAGTTAATTGTGCTACTTTTTACTTGAAACTAAATCAATATTTGTTCAAACATCAGAACGTGCATATTACAAATATATATTAATTAGATATATCACTACCAAGTAATGCAAAATAAGATAATATCAATTAGATACCGCTATGCATTTCATGTTGAACAGTCTTGATAATTCCTAATTGCAATATATATAAATCAGTGTGCATTTGTATGACTGATGTCATTCACATACGCATGTTAATTAATAATGCATAACGGCTCATTTTTATAGTCATATACAGTTCACACTAAGTCATGTCTATCTTCTTTTTTAATATAAGAGCTCTCATTAACCTCGTCATTTATTTTTTTAAATGTCTTTTGCAAAAATTGTATATATATCTCTCTGTAAAAAGATAAAATCTATTATTACTGTACTAGACATGCAATTTTATCTAGTATCTAGCTTCTTGAGCTCTGTCATGGGATTGGTCAGCCCAACCAACCATTCCCTTCAAAGTTTAGTTCAAGGCTTTAGAGTGTTTGTTTTCTTCTGGATTTTCTCTTGATGCAAAACGTATTATTTCCTTGTTCAAATATTTGCATCATTTGCTAGATTAATTAATGGATATTGAACGAGGGAAATTTTACAAATTACTCCTTATTTTAAGAAGCTGAAACAAATTATCCTTAAATTTAAATTTTTCAACAAAATATCATTGTGATTCTCATTAGCTTGATCATTACTCTTTCCTTCTCCTCTCTTTTCCTAACCCTCACTTCCTTCCCAATTCAATTTAATATATTTTTCATATTTTAATATTTAATTTTTGCATAAAAATATTCAAAATCTCCAATAACTCATAATTAAAAATTTTGCTTTATATTTTAAAATAATTGATCTTAATTAAGCACATGACACCATCTAGGAACATATATTGGTAGAAAGAAAAGTTGCATTACCACTTTTCAGGGCACCATTTTGTCCAGTGAAATTAAAGGAGAAAGTGTGGAGATGGATCTAAACAGGCGACTAACAAATTTACAATCATGAATTTAATCAATGACTTAATTATGTTTGCCACGGAATTTTGCAGAACATCAAATTTTATAAGAGGGAGATTGAAGAGGAAGAGGTAAGAAGGGCATTTTCCTGAATCAAATTTTTTTAATTAAATTTCATATCTATTTAGTTGAGATTAAATAATTTTTTGGGTAAATATCAAAAATATTGCCATTTAGACGGATAAATAGTCAAATTTCAATTTTGGACGTGAAAATAGTCAAATGTTAAAGTTTTGATGGATATATATATATATATATATATATGCAATTTTTCCATAAAGAAAAGGACAAAAAGAGGACTAGCTAGACGTTGACTGCTGTGGTGTACTTTTTTACTGAGCAACATCCGCCAGTTTTCCCTTCAGCCCAGATCTGAAGTTGAAGAGCACCGTTTCTCGCTCTTTCTTTTGCTCTAATTCAGACATCAGTACTAGTAGTATTAGATTTCTCCATCTCAACCGGGAATTGCACAACATATCAAGGGTCTTTTTGTTCTGTGCAAAAATAATGGCGTGGCATCTAATAACCTCTCTGCTCTCTCTATGCTCCAGTCTGTTGTCTTCAATCAGAGCATCTGTGCATCCTCCTTCTTCCTCTTCCTCCTCCAACAATAACTCAAAAAAGGGGCATGCTTTCCGGGAGGATCTGGAGCGGATGATGCGAACTTTGGAGCGGATCAAGGCCATGCTGTACGATGCAGAGTGGAGGGAGATCAGAGAACGCTCTGTCAAGCTCTGGCTCAAGGAGCTCAAGAGGGTCGCTTATGATGCCGAGGATGTGCTCAGCGAGTATCGGTACGAGCTGACACACGTCCAAGTGGAGGCAAGAAAGACTTCTGAAGCTTCTGGTTCCCACAAAAGCAAGCAAATGGAGGTTAGTGCCTTCTGCATAACATGATGTACTATATAAAATGATCTTATTTGCGCTAGATTTTTGGATCATGCTTGATGTGCTCAAAAAGATGTTTGATTTTCTATTTCTTTTTAAGCTTATGATTGGTTTGCATCCTTGTATTGTAAAAACGGGAATGTTTCTGACAGAAAAATGGAGATTGTTAAGCAATTAATAGTTATATGGCTGATTAAATCGGATTTTTACGGACAAGTTGATTGTTATATGGCGGACTAAATCAGATTTTTACGAACAACCTGATGTTCGTATTTTAATATACACAAATATTAATAACTCACATAAAAATAAATTATTTACATACTTGATAATAATTTATTTATTGATTTTATCTTATAAGTGACAAATAAAAATTTAAATGTCTGAATTCATGTTATTTTAGTCATCTTGAAATAAAGGACCCACTTATTATTTTTTATTTTCTATATTTAGATGAAAGGCTTTAGAAATTCATAAACAAGAAACAACAAAAAATACTAAAGTGATTGCTCTTTAAAATCTATATATATGAAGCATTTACATAACAAAAAAAAAAAATCAATTACTTTCCAGGAAAATAAAAAAACTCTCTAGACATCCATTTCAGAAAAATATTATACATGAGAATTGTGATAAAATAATTATACCTTTAAATTTTTCACTAACCTTGGATATCCACAAAATTTAAGACTTTCAAAGTCTATTTTTCAATTAGAAAAAGATAATAGAATAATTAATCTTCATGACTGGCTTTACGAATTAAGTATGGTGCAAATTAATCAGTCAAATACAAAAAAAAATTACAATTTTTGTCAATGTTCAATTGAGTAAAAGCTAATATCAAATTAATGTTTCTGAAATTTAGTTTTTTATAGTGTCTTAGATCAAAAAAATTAAAATTAAGATGAAAAATATATGACTCAAATATATAACACTGTACACTTTGAAAAATTAATTGGCAAAATAATCGGATTTGATGGATGATCTATTAGTTTTGCGGCTGGCTAATTGCTTTTGGTGATGGATAGGCGTGAAAAGAAATCTATTTTTGGTATGATTTTATCCTTATTTTCTGAGAAAAAACCTAAGTTTTATGTAAATTTTATTTTATTTTTATACAAAGACCATGTTATTGTTGTTTCCCAAGCTCAAATCGCAGATATGAAGATTTTGAAACAATTTGAAAGAAATTCGGACCGAAGACATGTTAAGAACGCAAAGTTTACAGTCTTTGCGACTTTGTCGTGACCACGGAGGATTTCCTCAGGGTTTCCTCGTGATCATGAATGCCAGAAGCCAGCCCAGGATCTAGTGCTACCCCCTAATACGGGCCACATGGGTTACCCGAGCCAAAAGCGGGGCGCATCTGTGTGGTGAGGGGCGCATTCAGGGTGCTAGGCAGTTTTATGCACTGTCACCCTTGAGCGTTTTGGCAGTTACTTGCATATTCAGTCTCGGATTTCAATGAAATTTAAACCTACGGACTCGTCTCTTCAAGAAAAATAGAATAAACGTCATAAAAGGGTGAAAGGGGTCAGATTTCGGAAGTTCTCCACAGAAAAATTTAGGGTAAACTCTTTTGAAGAACTCAACCTTCCATTTTTTGTATCTCTTCCTCTTTTCTTCTTTTCTTCATTTTTTTTTTCTCTCATGGCAGAGTAGAAGTCATTTTGTAGGACTTAGGCATATAAATATTGATACTTTGATTTTTGTGAAATGAATTAATTTCTATGATTGTGAAATTTTAATTTATTCTTGCACTATTCTTATACTTGAATCTTCTTTTGTGGAACATGATTTATGAACTTAGACATCGGTCATGTTTAGTTTTGTTTAGAAGTGAACCGAATTCGGATTTTGAATAGAAAATCCTAGGATCGAAGCAACAGACCAAAAGGGAAAGTTAGATTCCGATCCGAGAATAGACTTAGGGAATAAAATTTCGACATATCGAAGGGGTTTTGTTTGCCTTCGGGGAATCCCGATTAAAATCATAACTATTAGAGATCTAATAGCTTGGGGAAGATTGGGCAAATCACATATTTTGAGATATTTAAGGTAGCAAGTCCAACCAAGAATCCCACTTTAAATAGGGCATTACGCGACGATCCATGGATAATTGTTAAATTGGATTAAAAATTCTCAATTCTTGATATGAGAATAATCAACTTTCTGTAAAAATATTTTGTAATATCAATTGTATCATATTAAAAGCCAAATGCTCCATAAATGTTTAATAACTAGAGTTTATTACCATTTTATTTGCTTTAGTTTAGAATTGGTAAATCATTTTTATAATTATCCGATCCAAATTATCAAACTTTGGAATACATAGAGTAGAAATTTTCTTTGTGGATCGACCCCTAACTGTATTACACAATAAGTCTATGTGTTTGTGGACCGATCTCGTTGTATTCTAGGGTTATAAATTTAAATCTCTGCAAAGCACGTATCAGCGATTGATTAATCCTTCATAACTGCGAAACGCACTCTAAATATAGTATATGTGATGGTTTTTTCACCAACTCCAACTAATCGGCCTTGGTGTCCATCTCTTACAACACTGAATACAAGTTCTTTGGTATAGTGAATCCAATAAACTTTCTGGCCGAAAAAAATTATTCGAATATTTTGTTCAGATTTTTTTTTAAATAAATATTTTGGTCGGATTACAAAAGAAGATTAAAGGTAGCAAATATCCATCCCACGCCAGTTTGCCTCTAGCTATTTGAGGACCATCCAACATAATACAGGAATTGTAATTTATACTCCATGAAATTGAATAAGTTTCAAAGCTTTTTAGTCATGTAACCTCATGTTCAATACTAACTATTCAATTTGATTATTTATCTTGATTAAATGATCCATATTTCTTCTTTTTCATCATTTAAATATATGTTTGTTTTGTCTAAGGTGTTATATAATTTTTTAAACTGATACGATACCTTTTTATTCCTATGTAAATACTTTTTTATAACTAATTTGGTTGTTTTTAATTATCCATAATATTATTTTTTGAGATAAATATTTATTTCTTTTTAACTTTCTGGTATATATATTTGTGGTTAGAAAACTTTTTAATTTATTTTTTCAATCAATATTTTTGGAGACGAAGCTCGAAAAATAATCATAGTAAACTAATAATACTAGAACTAATAAATGCTGGTAACTATAGCAATATGTTTTCTCCCAAATTTGGATTTTGCATGCTTAAACACATTCATGGCACAAAACCGCTGTCGCACATCATTATTATGCTTGATCCCTTAATTATGACTTTTTGGTAATAGGTTATGAAAATTGGCATACTTATGTATAATAATTTATTTTAAAACAGTGCATTGTTCCAGTTTCCGGGGACATGATCGAACGGATTAACAAAACAAGAAACCGATTTGATGAAATAGCCAAGGATTGTGATGCTCTCCAATTGAGAGAGAGTGATGGGGCAAGGCTTCCGAACAACAGAATTTTACGACCCCCAACTGGTCACATGGTGGATGAGGCGAGCATTTTTGGCAGAGATGTCGAAGTAATGGAAGTCGTTGATCTCTTACTTTCTGAAAAGGAAAAACCTTTTTCAGTCATTTCAATTACTGGTAAAGGTGGCCTTGGGAAAACAACCATTGCCCAGCTTGTCTACAAAAATGAGAGGGTTCGCCCGTGCTTTGATTTATTTGGGTGGGTATGTGTCTCTCAAGAATTTGATGTCAGCAGACTCATCAAAGCAACCATTGAATCAGTCTCCAAAATGAATTGCGGTGTGAGCGAGTTGAGTCCATTGCAAGAAGAGCTCGCAAAAACTGTGAAGGGAAAAAGAATATTGCTAGTTTTAGATGATGTGTGGAATGAGAAACAAAGTCTTTGGGAGTTGTTCTCGGTCACTTTTAAAGAGGCGAAGTTTGTGAGAACTCTGGTGACAACAAGAAATGAAAAGGTCGCTAAGATTATGCTAACAACAACCTGTTTTGAACCACCTTACTTGCCAGAAGATTTTTGTTGGCAGTTGTTTCAGCATTATTCATTTGGCGGTGCAAGTCACACCGCCCCAACATACTTTGTAGAGATGGGGAGACAGATTATGAGAAAGTGTGGTGGTTTGCCATTGGCTGTGAAGTCAATTGCAAGCCTTCTTAGGCATGAAGCAGATGAAGAGAGCTGGAGAGAGATTCTAGAAAGTGATCTTTGGGAATCCAATCCATCCAATGATATATTCCCAGCACTTCAAATCAGTTATGCTCATCTACCTCCCCACCTTAAACCCTGTTTCTTGTTTTGCTCAATGTACCCAAAAGATTATAAATTGGAGAAGAATAATTTGATAGAGTTATGGATCTCTCATGGCTACATTGAGTCCAGGGGCAAAAGAAGAATCACAGACGTTGGTGTTGAATATTATAAGGAGTTAAAAGAGAGGTCCTTTCTTGATGATTTTTCAGATGAATTTCCAGAATATTGTAAGTTGCATGATATAATCCATGACCTTGCTAGGCTTAATTCTGAGAATGAACATTATTCCGTGGATATCAATCAGCCACTTGATATTTATGAGAGAACCATTCCGCAAGAAGCATACCATTTATATGCAGCAGGTTTCATGGGATATGTAAATCAGATTACCCAAAAAACCCAGAAGGGTTTAAGAACTTTTTCTGTGGATCTAAGAAAATGCAGAGAAGCTTCGGAAAACCAGTATTGCATAAAGAGTAGAGAGGCTATGGATCTAAAGTCAGAGCAATCAGCATATTATAGGGTTTGTCCAGGAAATATACTTATGTTTAACCATACACAATTTGAAGTACTCAGGGTGTTGGAATTGAAAGGGGATCATTTGAGAGCGATTCATGATTCCATTGCCCAGTTGAAACATCTTTCCCATCTCCGTATTAATTCTCACGAGCTTGAAATGCTGCCGGAATCCATCGGCCTCCTTTACAACCTGCAGACTTTCATTCTCAACTGCTCTGCATCTCCTATTGAATATTTACCTGAATGTTGCTTCGTTAAGAAGCTCCCAGAATCACTCTGTTTACTTAGTAACTTGCAGAGATTGGTAATTTCATCTGAATTTTTAGAGGAAGTACCTTCTGATATCAAAAAGCTTTGTAACCTTCAAGACTTAGAAATTTACACTTGGCGAAATGAAGCATTTCGGGATACACCCTCAGAGCTACCAGGTGCACTTAGAAATCGTTGTAAACTCAAAGCTTTGAAATTGAGGGTTTTCTCTGTCAGCTATAACATAGGCTGTCTCAGTAGTTTAGAGGAGATTTTCATGGATATGATCTCAGAGCTACCAACTGCACTTGGAAATGCTTGTAAACTCAGAATTTTGAAAATCGGTGGTTGCTCTGTTAACTATAACCCTCACGGCCTCAAAAACTTTCCTGCAATGAGGACAATGGGAGCATGCTTGAGAGTTAGAACTATAGCTTGGTTGAAGGATATGAAGGATCTTGAAGGAAAGCTCATCATTGAAGGATTAGAAAACATGAGTAATTTAGTAGGTGCCCAGCATGCCAACCTGAGAAGTAAGTGCAAAATTGAAACTTTGGATCTACACTGGTATAATTATAGCATTCACAAGTACGAGCACTCTGATGGGTGGGACAAAGAAGAACTGAGAATACGGCTCAAAAAAGTACCTGGTAACGGCAGAGTAGTTGGTGGAGATGTGAATTTTGGGTTGTTAGAATGCCTGCAGCCAGACCCTCACCTCAACAAACTCCTACTCCGAGGTTATCCTTCTGCCACCGTACCGGGTTGGATGGGCGACCCATTTTCCTTGCAGGCAATTCAAGAAATCAGACTAGAAGATTGTGACGGTCTTCAATCTCTTCCATTCAGCAATCTTCACTCCCTCAAGCACCTCCAAGTCAAGTCTTGTTCAGGCATCCGGCTTCTGCCGCTGGAACAGCTGCCCTCCCAGCTCGAAGAACTGAGGATTGATTGTTGTAAGCAGCTGGAGTTGATTACCGGACTACGAAGTCCGGAGATGTTGGCTGCACTGGAAATTGATTATTGTCAAGCCCTAAAATCGGTAACAATGGACGAACAGCAATTGGTGGAATCAACTGAGCCTTTTGGAAATTCATCTCACGAAACGCCACGTGACGGTTGGCAGAGCACTTCATCATTTAAAAGGTTGTACATTTGGAATTGCCCTCTGCTTCATGCTCTCCCTCATGAGTTGGTACAGTCTAGGCATTGTAATGTGTCGATATATGGTTGCGGCTACTTATATAATTTCTTCGTTGCTGTTAAATAAGCTCTTTTGCAATTATTATGTAGGATTGATTATTGGTTGTGATGTCATCCTGTTGCACGGAAGGAAGTCCTGGAATATACAATGAGCCCCTTCTTACCTTAGTAGATAAAATGAACTTTGATTGATTGATTATATAATTTGTAATAAATGGAAAGCTTTATCAATCTCTTTCTTTTCTTTTTTTTTTTTCCAATTTTCTCTTAAGATTGACCAAGTACGCAAGCAGTCAAAAAGAAGAAGAACTAGCAGAGAGGATATTTTCTTCCTCTACGTACAAGCTATAAACAGATCAAATTATTTGCCAAAAATGAATAAAATAAACAGAGAAGATTTTCCCTATTGTGTTTTTATAAAGATTAAGAAACCATTTTTCAAGCTTATATATATATATATCTTTACAAAACTTTTTTTAACCAATACTGCTTAAATTAATATTAGAAATTTCCACAATGTTGGTTTCACATGGGCGACACAATAATTTTAAGTCCAACATCATCCACTGGGAGAAACATAATGTCGCAATAATTTGTGTGGTAAGTATTTTTGAAAAAAATTTTGTGTTATTAATTATAACTGTTAATAAGAAAACAAGCCTTTCAGTACACTAGCCTAGCAAAACCAAAATTATACACTCGCCTAGCGAGTAGGTATACCTACCCAAAGGTAGCATGGTCTCAAACTCTATATAGTATATTTGGGTTCATCTGCTAATTTTTACTTGAAACTAAATCAATATTTGTTCAAACATTAGAATGTGCATATTACAAATATATATTAATGAAAATTTTTAGTAAAATTGTTGACTGAACTGATTTGATACATCAATTAGATCCGGTTGTGCGTTTCTTATGTTGACCAGTTGATAATCTCTAAATGCACTATATACATCAGTGTGCATTTATATGACCGATGTCATTGACATATGCATGTTAATGTATAATGCATAACGGCTCATTTTTATAGTCATTTACAGTTCACACTAAGTCATATCTATCTGCTGTTTTGATATAAGGGCTCCATTAATTCCAATATTTATTTTTTCCAAATAAGTTTTGCGAAATTAAATCTGCATTTTGAGATGAGACATATCAGCATTGTGTTCTAGATTTTAGACTATTTCTCTAATTCAGGGCGACGTTTGATCCTTAATTAGAAACTGAAAGTAGGAGAGGCTTCAGGGAATGAGGCCAGTGCTGGGCAACCTTCAATCTCAAGGTGCTGGAGAGAGGGGAGGTGCATGCTTCATGTTGAAATCGTCAGCTTCTTGAACTCAGCCCAACCAACCCTTTCCTTGAAAGTTTAGCTCATCAGGGATTAATTCAACCGTTCCCGTGAAAGCTTAGGGCATTAATTCAATTATCTTCAATTCCTTGAGTGACGTGGACTTTCCATCAACTCAAGATGAACCCCCTGATTATGACCGATTCGATCTCTGATAGGGAATCCTTCCCAGCATGCTTTTGAAAATTAGAATAAGAAATTCGCCTGCTACATCAAAAAAAGAAAATCAGAAGAGGAAGAGGAATAAGATGAATCAGCTAGAATCAACCGAATCAGATCAAAAACACAAATTTTTTTTTAAGAAAAAAGCTTATTTTTCATTAAAAAATAGAAATAAATTGTATATATAAAGCAAGGGACACTTTGTGGGTTATCTAGATTGGCCATTTAAAATTTTAAATCGGATATACGAGTAGAAGGTAAGGGGCATTTTGTACTTTATATAGAGAGAGTAAGGCTAAAATACAACGTGTTGTACGGATGGATTTATACAACACGTCAAAACCTCGAATTTCAAATTAAACATGATCAATCCGATCCATTCAATATAATTTGCATATCAAAATCTTGTAAAAACCAAATTTCACATTCTTTTTATTTTTTTGATATTTTTTTCAGTTGGGGAGAAAGTTATTATTATTGGATGATCCAAAATCCTTAGATCAATTGATTTTTTTCTCTTTTGAAAAAATAGTTAATAATTATAAAACATATAAAAATTGGGCATTCTATGAAATTTTGATATGAAGATTACACTAAACAGTTCAGACCAATCAATAAAGAAAAAAAGGATTAGCTAGATGTTGACTATTGTGGTCTAGTTTTATACTAAGCAACATCCATTAGTTTTTCTCTCAGATCTGAGGTTGAAGGGCACCGTTTCTCACTCTTTCTTTTCCTCTAATTTCTACGTTGGTACTAGTAGTACTAGATTTCTCCATCTCAACCCAGAATTGCACAGCTTATCAAGGGTCTTTTGTTCTTTGCAAAATGGCATGGCATCTCGTAACCTGTAATAGGGATCCTTCGATGAAACTAATAATTTCATAAGTTTTGGGATGGATTCTTCCAAATACACCCTCTTTTGAAAGGGTTTTATTTGAATATGGGATTCATTATCCTTCTGACAAATGCAAGCTCTGTAATTAATTAATCTGAATATTATTCAGGAATCTCCGATTAAGAGACTCGATAAAGTTACAGCACTCATTTTGATTTTTGAGGGAAACCGGTCAGGTTTCAATATATAACTTCACCGACTTTATTTGATTTATATGGGGGTTTTAATATCAACCAAGTGTATGTGCCTGGTCTCAATCATTTGTTTTAGATTTGATTTTGGTTTTGGATTTGATATTTGATTAGACAACAATCGGATATATGTGCCCGATTATAATCATTCATTTTGATATGGATTTGGGGAAACTAGTCGAGGTTCAAAATATAAACTCGACCGATTTATTTGATTTGATTTGGTATTTGGTGTTAACTTGGTGCGTGTACCTAGTCTTAACTATTTATTTTGGATTTGGATTTCATTTGATATTAATCGGATATATGTGACCGATCATAATCATTTTTTTATATGAGTTTGAGGAAACCGGTCGAGCTTCAAAATATAAACCCAACCAATTTATATATTTGATTTGATTTGATATGGTTTTGGATATATCAGGTTTGATTTATGATTTGAATATATTTTGGGTATGGTTTATGCATATATTGAATATACATTTGGCACAACATGAGCATGTCTGACTTTGGTTTTGTATGATTTGAGTATTATTTGACCATAAATGTCTTATATTTATCCGTATAAATTTAATATCATTTTGACATGACAATGGCTATGATTTGAATATATTTATCTTCAACATGAATTGAAGATCCGACTTTGTATCATCTATGCACCCAAAGGGACTGAGTCAATGCTCGAAACTTGACTTGAGTTCGGATTTAGTTGACGGTCACTCTTTATTTGAGTTGACTTCCATTTCGTATAGATTTGATATCCGTTTGAGTCTATTCATATACTTATTTAAGTATTTGAGTCAAATTTAAAATTTAGCACAAGTCAAAGCTATGTGCAATTTTTATCAAACCGTATACTCTTTGGTTTTGTCATGCATATATTGATATACAATTCATTTTTATTGACTATAATATTTTTAAGCTAAGATTCATATAATCCTTTAAGCTTAAGTCAATCATCAAGATGATATTATTTTAATATTCATGATTATTCAAATTTCATTTTGAATATTGCCTTTAAAGCTAAAGTTTATATGACATTTTATGATTATGTCAATAATTGAGAAAATATTATTTGAATATTCACGTTCATTCAAATTTCATTTTGGACCTTCTCCATTTATGGGTTTTGTTTTGTTATTATTTCTTTGAGATGTCAAATTTTGAGTCAAGTCTTCGTATTTGATGTCATGACTTATCATCACTGAGGTTGTATGTTTCTTTTTTTTTTTTGTCTTCATGATTATAATGTGGCTATGCCATCATTATGGATTCAATGATAACTTTGATCATTCATTTTGTTTCAAGGAGCGCGGGTTGGAACAACACTGCATATCCTCATGATTTGGAGGTGCACGCGGGATGTAGACACCGCCGCTTGCCCTCAAGCTTGGAGATACGTGCAGGATGTAAACACTGCCGATTGCCCACAGATTTGTTGCACAATTTCTGAACAGTATGACCTTTAGTCAGCTTTTGAGATGGTTATATAGTTTTTCGTGTGAGTTTTGTGGCAAGCTTGGTATGGTTGGATAGAGAACTTAAAGATCTATCTTTCTGCAAATTTTAGTGGCCATCTGATGAGTTTTGGTCAGGTAGATCGGTCGTGAAATCATCGGTTTATTTCTAGACGGACAAATCTGGACAGCGGTTTGTTTTATAGTTTTGAATGGGTTTTCTTTCGAGTTTCTGGGCATGTGAGGATATTTTGGAAAGCTCATGAGATATGGAGTATGCTTCTGAAAGATTTGTATGAATTTTAATGAGTTTTCGTGATGAGAATTGGCCGAGAACAGGCGGTTATCTGTCCGGATGGTAGAATCTGAACAACAGATTATTTTAGGGTTTTGGATGGGTTTTCTTTCGAGTTTGTTGGCATATGATAGAATTTTGGAAAGCTTATAAGATATCGATAGCATTTTGGAAAGCTTATAAGATATGGAGTATATTTCTTGAAGAATTGTGTGGATTTGATGAGTTTTTGGTGATGAAAATCGGCCAAGAAGAGGCGATGGTCCGTTTGGCTGGCAGAAGCTGGGTAGCAGTAAGTTATAAGGTTTTGGAAGGGTTAGCCTTCGAGTTTATGAGCATATGATGGCTTTCTAGAAAGCTTGAAAGATGAGGTGCATGCTTATGGAAATACTTTTTTGTGAAGCCCTCGAATCGATAACAATGGATGAAGTGCAGTTGGTGGAACCAACCCAGCCTTTTGGTAATTTATCTCATGAAAACCCACATGACGGCAGGCAGAGCACTTCACTACTTAAAAGGTTGGAAATTGGGGACTGCCCTCTGCTTCGCGATTTGCCATACGAGTTGGCACAATCTCAGCCTCATATTGTGAGGGTTTATCGTTGCGGCTGCCCTGATCTTAGAATTGGGAACCTGTTTGCCATATGAGTCAGTACATGATTTATGACTATTTGAATATTTAGACCAATGAAACTTTATGCCGTTTTATGATCATAAGCATTAGTACGATTTAAGACCTAACTAAACTGCTCCATTTATATATAATTTCTTCGTTGGTGCTAATTAAGTTCTTTTCCAACTCTTTTTGAGCTTATGTTGCAAAGATGTCATCCTGTCTTGATTCAAGGAACATTTAAGAGCCCCATTTTGATTTGGTGACCCAAGATAGAAATGAATCTACTTTTGATTTGATGGAGTTATCTGATTATATAATTTGTAGTAAATGGGAAGCATTTTGTTAATTTGCTTATGGCACTTATTTTCAGTAATTTTCCAGTTCTCTGATATTTTTTTCAATTTTCTCCTCTTAAGAAGTACGCATCTAGTCAAATTTCCAGAAAAGATGGCTTCTACGAAACTGCTTAAGAATTATTATTTTTTTAAGAGAAACCGTTGCTTAGCCATGCTAAATTATTCAACATTTCTTTTTGTTTTGTTAATTTGTAGGAGAATCTCTTACACCTAATTATTAGCAGAGAGTATCTTTTGTTCTTGTACGTTCAAGCTAAGATTTTCCCTTTCGTGATTTTATTAAGATTAATTAAGAAATCATGCTCAAGCTTATATATCTTTACAAAAATATATGGTACTATACAAAAACGCTAAATAAAATCTATAATTTTAGAGTCCCACTTCGCTCTTTTTATAGTAACCGTCTGATATATACTTTGAACGATTCAGATCTAATCAAAAAAGTCCATCTGTTGCACCAATAAATTTGCGGCGAGACAAAAATAGAAATACCCTTGCATCTCTTCCCGAGTCCCAACTCTATCTGTATATTTGTAACCCCTCCTTTTTCTCCCCTCACGCCTCTCCAATTGAACATTTTTCCCCTCAATCCAAGGATTCCTTCCCCATTGCCACCTCACTACCCATCTCTGCTCTCAACTATAGACTCGACTCAATCATCTCTTCAACAGACAACATCTTCTCTCCAACTCTCTTCTCTACTCAGAGTCACTGACAATGGGATGAAGATCTGGAGAGGGGCAGTTTGTTGCCTCCATGCATCAAACATCGACTGGGCCTTTTGAGATTTATCTCAGAACCTTTGATTCCTTTCCTGTAATTTCTTTTTTTTTTGTTTTGTAACATATAGGTTAATTTCCTTAATTTTTTTCGCCTTTTTGTTATGTATTGACTGTTTTGAAGTGGAAGAAATTAAAATGAAGAAATTTGATTTTCCTTTGTTCAAATGAGGAAATTGATTTGCACCTATGCCTTTTGATTTCAATCGCATCATGAAATGAAAAAGGAAAAATTAAGAATATTATATTGATATATTGGGGAATAAAAAACAATTGAAATATTTTCATGTTTTCTATTGGACGAGGAGTTCTACAAAGCACAGTATGTGTTCTTAATGAAGAAAAGATGTCCTTGCCCCTTTCTAGAAAATAATATGGTATATATTCAGTTTATTTTCTATTTTTTTCCTATAAAGTTTGTATTTTCTCTTATCCATAGTTTATATCGGATTATAATAGTTCACTTCACTACACATTTGCCCTATTAATTTTTATTCTCCAAAGCAAAATATATTGTTTTTTAATTTTTTGTAATGGCATCAGTAAATGATAGTTATTTTTTTCCATATAGTAGGAGACTCAAGAATGTAGGTTTCATATTACTTGGTATGTGTTTTAATGAAAATGCATGAGCCTCATAGAACAATTAAGTTTAATGCTTCAGTTCAGATCACACTTTGTTTTTGCTGTCAATTAAATATGTTACTATGGATTGTCAAGGCACAGAGTGAGATGCGATGGAAGCAATATAGATCCAGAGTCTAAACAAACATTTGTCATTGCTGAGCTTTAAACAGGGATGAGGTGTACAAGACACAGGCATGTCGTCGGTTCAATTGTGAGAGAGTTGTTCCTTCAAGATAGTTTTTAGGCTTTGCAAACCTCATTTGGCTGGAGATAGCATGTTTATGCTTCAAAAGGTAATTATTATCGTACCTCAATTGTGCTTAGTACAATACTGGTTTGTAGTTAAGTTATAAAATCACCTGCTAGCTGCTACCAATGATTACTTTTCATGTCTATAATGCTATCGACCGTATTAATTATAGTTATTTTTGTTGGTGTATACTAGTATTAGTACCATTATTATATGATACTGGGGGTTCTAATGCAATCTTTATAGAAAAGATTAGAAAAGTTATTAGGAAGTAGAATAATTTAACTCATTTTACAGAAAATTACTTCTCAGAAACTTCAATGTTGTATTATAATAGATAAACAATAATGATTGGGCTAATTTTTCTAAAGTAAAGCATAGTAAAATACAGAATAAAAGTAATTTAGTTTACATGTTCCTCATTTTTTTCAATTGATTGCACAACATTTCAAAATCAAGGTTTAATTTACTTTTCTCTAAACTTCGCAATTGATATGATTTTTTTTTAAAGACAGATTACTTCGAAAAAAGCTAAGTTAAAGTTTACAAATCCGATCATAAAATATAGACTATTTGCAAAAAAATTGGTGTTGTTTTTGTCTGCCTCCAATGAAAGGTTTGATTTTGCTTCTTTGTTTACTTTGGATATGATTGTAAATTTCCATTTATACTGATTATTAGACCAAAAATTCAGTGTGCAATTATAGTTTAGTAAACACATTTTGCTAATAAACAATTAAATTTGTAGTATGTACAACTATTGATTCTAAGTGTAATTCTGCCTAAAATATTGATGTTTTAGTTCTCAATTTGGAATATTAGTTACCAAATTTGGGGAGGCTAATTTAGATGAAAAATTCTTCAAGTTTTTTGTTCGATCAGAATTTTTTAATCTGCATTATCCGTGCATAACATTAATGGAAATTAGTAATACATCTTTTTGCTGTTTAATTATTTTTTTTTGCATAATTGAACTTATTGTTTTGTTTACATTTGAAAAATGTTTTAGTATCAATTTGCTTTGAAAAGTTGTAATTTCACCGAATAATGATATGTCTTATTATAATTTTAAATGAACACTTTCAAATTTATATAAATGGCAGAATAAGAGTTTGACCAGGCAACTTTTTAATTTTTTAGTTCTAAAAGTTTTTTCCCTCCTTAATTACAGGTCTACAAACAGTCATTATGATATTAGCATCAAAGAAGAAGCTCTGAATATGCATGACAAAGTTTGAGACGGTCTTCAAAAACATATATTCCCTGCTAACTAACTGAGATATTTTTATGTTTGCAGCTGTTTTTGTCTTATTGGTATTTCATACATATTTGTTGTCATTATTTTTGAGATAAAATGAGATCAAATCATTTAACTATATTCACAAAGAATCATTTATTTTAATTTTGAACTTGCTACCTCACCTGTGAGGATATAACCTTTATTACTATCTCAAAGACATATTTTTGTTGTTATTATCTCAAAGATCTTTATTACCATCTCAAGAATATAGCCTTTATCACTTTCTCATATATTTTTGTTGTTATTATCTTTTGCCGACATATTTGTTGAAATTTTAAGCACATAATTCTGCTATGGTTGTTAATTTACTATAAGAAAACAAATTTACAATTTTTTTTTTACAAACAAAAAGCACATGTTATGGCAACAACTCATTCTCTTTTCGACTATATATATATATATAAGAATAAAGCTAGCGTAAGTTTTTAAGCTCACCAAAAGAGTTGGTGAGTTCAATCTAAAAAATCTATCAAATCAGATTAAATTTTTAAATCCAAGTTACTCAATAAATTCTTTAAATTAAAATTTTGTAGGGGTACCGAAATTTTCTATATTTAGTGTTTTCTATCTATTTTTTCAGATTTTTCAAAATGGCCTATTTTTTATATACACAACATTCCTTATTTTATTATTATTTTAAAATCACTTTAGAAAATTTGAAAAAAACGTTAGAAAACCTCAAAAATAGAAAATTTCAGTACCGATTGAGATTTTAATATGAATAAATTTATTGAGTTATTCAGATTTATCTTTTGAAACTATTTCAATAGTTTTTTTAATTAAGCTCATCAATCCCGTGGGTGAGTTTAAGTTTATGCTAGCTTTATTTCATATTTTTTTGTTCACAGACACGTAAATTTATTAATAACTACATATTTTTTAAAACAAACATACATAATATATTGGAATTATAATTATCATATTTTGTCAAATTAAAACACAATTGAAAATTTAACTAACCCTGTGCATGCACGGTTCCATGCTAGTTTTCTTTCAAGAATACTTGCATAATTAATATTCGAAATTCCCACAGCATTGGTTTCATATTGGCCAACACAATCATTTTGAGTCCAACATCTTCCATTGGGAGAAAAAAAAATGCCGCAATAATTTGTCGAAGTATATATTCAAACTCTCTCATAAATAAATAATTGAAAGCTATTTTTCATATTATAATTTTAAATAATTTTTAATTTTAATTTTGTATGGATATAACTTGTTATAGATAATATTTAAGGTTTTAATGTTTTCATGAATAAATATCCAAGATTTTAATATTTTCAAGAGTAAGTATTTAAATTTTGAATTTAAAAGAATAAATATTTAATTAAATAATTTTTGACACGTATACATCCGATTTCCCTAAATTATAATGGAGATCCACGACAGATGGAACGGGTTTCTGCTGGATAAGAATAAAAAAGAAAAGAATAAATAAAAAAAGGAGAAGGAGAGGACCAGCTAGACGTTGACTGCTGTGGTCAAGTTTTCCACTTAGCAACTTCCACCAGCTTTCCCCTCAGATCTGAGATTGAAGGCATCGTTTCTCGCTCTTTCTTTTCCTCCAATTCCCACTCTGTAGTAGTATTAGCTTCCTCTATCCCAATCGAAAATTGTTCTGCGAGCAATGGCATGGCATCTGATAACCTCCCTGCTCTCTTTATGCTCCAGTTTGTTGCCTTCGATCAGAGCCTCTGCGCAGGCTCCTTCCTCTTCCTCCGACAATAACTCAGAAAGGGGGCGTGCTTTTGAGGAGGATCTGGAGAGGCTGATGCGAACTCTGGAGCGGATCAAGGTCACGCTGTACGATGCAGAGGAGAGGGAGATCAGAGACCGCTCTGTCAAGCTCTGGCTCAAGGAGCTCAAGAGGGTCGCTTACGATGCGGAGGATGTGCTCAGCGAGTACCGGTACGAGGCGACACATGTCGAGGTGGAGGCAAGAAAGGCTTCTGAAGCTTCTGGTTCTCAAAAGAGAAAGCGAATGGAGGTGAGAACTTCACCCTTACTTCTTTTTTACCTTATTATAAAATATAATTGGTTATTATAAAATATAATTGGTTGGCGTCCTTTGAGGTACAGATCCTTCGGTATCGTAAATCCAATTACGATATAGGAAAGAAGTTTAATATAGGAACAGTAATATATATTTCTGGGACCAATTACCCACTATTTGAGGACCATCCGACATAATATAGGAAAAATAATTTAATTTATATTTCATAAAAGTAGATAAGTTTTAACACTTTTTAGTGGTGTCACTTGATGTTTGTTATTGACCGTTCAATTTGCTTATTTATATTTTTTTATTGTATTTGTTATGTATAAAATATTATATAACTTTTTACAATGATACAATATTTTATGCAGAAATTTTTATGCAAATATTTTGGTTGTTTTAAATAAGAAAATATTCACTTCCTCCAAACGTCATCTCTCAGATCTATTCTCCACGCATTTTTAACTCAATTTGATTCATGAGATTTTTATTATTTTTTATTCTGAAAGCTTATGTCTTCAAATTAATTTCACTATTCAATTATATAAACATCTATATCCAATATATATAGCTGATTCACTTATATAAACACTGAGTAATTCATATGATTTTTCTTCCACGCATTTTGATATTCTAAGATTTTTTTCTCTTCTCCCACCCATTTTTGTTTTCTAAGATTTTTTCTCTCTTTCTCTCTCATATGTTATGTCATTGTCTTTGATTTTTTTTTTCTTCCATGTGATTTTATTTATCAAGGTTTTTTTCTCTCTTCTTCTCTTATTTGTTTTTTTTTTTTACAATTTATCTAAACACTCGAGTTCCATATTTAAATACCTAAGTCTTTTATCTAAACATCTGAGTCCGAAATATAAATACTTGACTATAAAATAAAATACAAACGCCTGAGTCAAATATATAAAACACCTGTGTCATTTTTATAAATACCTAAATTATTTATAAAAATAACTGGGTATATAATACAAATACTTTGACTTGTTGTACTTAAATACGTGAGAGTACATGAACATAGTAGAAAATTAGTACACATGGATGTACCTTTTTTTACTAAAAGAAATGAAAAATTAGTTAGGAGAATTTGGCATGGAATACTATTAGTTGTTTCCTTTAAATAATAAATAGTGTTATATTTTCAAAAAGATATTTATTTATATTTAAGTTTCTTATATATATTTATGGTAAGGAATTCTTTTAGTTTATTTTTTCTTCAATCAATATTTGTCAGGCCAAAGCCCTAATATATAATAGTTGAACCGATAAATGATGGTTACAATGGCAATATGTTTTCGCTCAAATTTGAGTTTTGCATACACAAATGTATTTATGGTACAAAACCGCAGTCACACATCATTATTATGCTTGATCCCTTAATTATGATTTTTTTAGTAGTAAGTTATGAAATTTCGTATATATACTTATGTATAACAATTTATTTTTCGGACAGTGTGTCGTTCCAATTTCCAATGATATGATAGATCGGCTTAACAAAATAAGAAACCGATTTGATGAAATAGCCAAGGATCGTGAGGCTCTCCAATTGAGAGAGAGTGACGGAGTGAGGCATCCGAACAATAGAATTTTACGATCCCCAACGGGTCGCATGATGGATGAGGCAAGCATTTTCGGCAGAGATGAGGAAATAATGGAGGTCATCAATCTCTTACTTTCTGAAAAAGAAAAACCCTTTTCAGTGATTTCAATTATTGGTAAAGGTGGCCTTGGGAAAACCACCATTGCCCAACTTGCCTGCAAAGATGCAACGGTTCGCCAGTGTTTTGGTTTATTTGGGTGGGTATGCATCTCTGAAGACTTTAATGTCGAGAGAATAATCAAAGCAACTATTGAATCAGTCACCACAAGCTGGTGTGGTTTGAGTGAGTTGAGCCCATTACAAGAAGAGCTTGCAAAAACTGTGAAGGGAAAAAGAATATTGTTAGTTTTAGATGATATTTGGAATGAGAACCAAAGTCTTTGGGAGTTGTTTCGGATTGCTTTTAAAGAAGCAAAGCTGGTGAGAATTCTCGCGACAACAAGAAATGACAAGGTTGCGGAGGTCATGCAAACAGCGGCCTGTTTTAGACCAAATTATTTGCCTGAAAATTTTTGCTGGCAGTTGTTTCAGCATTATGCATTTGACGGTGCAAGTCACACTGTCCCAACATACTTTGTAGAGATGGGAAGGAAGATTATGAGAAAGTGTGGCGGTTTGCCATTGGCTGTGAAGTCAATTGCAAGCCTTCTTAGGCATGAAGCAGATGAAGAGAGCTGGAGAGAGATTCTAGAAAGTGATCTTTGGGAATCAAATCCATCAAATGATATATTCCCAGCACTTCAAATCAGCTATGCTCATCTACCTGCCCACCTCAAGCCGTGTTTCTTGTTTTGCTCAATGTACCCAAAAGATTATAAATTAGAGAGGAAGAATTTGATAGAGTTATGGATTTCTCATGGCTACATCGAGTGCAGGGGCAAAAAAGGAATCATAGAAATTGGTGTTGAATATTATGAGGAGTTAAGAGCGAGATCCTTTCTTGATGATGTGTTATATCGACTTTCAGAAAGCTGTAAGTTGCACGATATAATCCATGACCTTGCTAGACTTAATTCTGAGAATGAACATTATTCGGTGGATATCAGTCAGCCTCTTGATATTGAAGAGGGTAACATTCGGCCGGAAACATATCATTTATATGCAAGTGGTTTCACAGGATATGTAAATCAAATTCTTCAACAAAACCTTAAGGGTTTAAGAACTCTTTCTACGGATCTAAGGGGTTGCAACGGAGCTTTGGAACACCAGTATTGCATAAACAGTACAGAGGCTATAGATCTAAATTTAGAGCTGACAATGGTTCGTAGGGCTTGTCGGGGAAATACAACCATATTTAGCCTGGCAAAATTTAAAGCACTTAGGGTGTTGGAATTGAAAGGGTATCATTTGACAGAGATTCCTGATTCCATTGCCCTGTTGAAACATCTTTCGCATCTTCGAATTACTTCTGACTGTCTCAAAATGCTGCCGGAATCCATCGGCCTCCTTTACAACATGCAGACTTTCATTCTTAATTGCTCTGCATCTCTTGTTGAATATTTACCTGAAAGCATTGGCTATCTTACAAACTTACAGTACCTGTGTATGGAATGTTGCTTCGTTAAGAAGCTCCCTGAAGCACTCTGTTTACTTAGTAACTTGCAGAGATTAGTAATTCCTTTTAAATTTTCAGAGGAAATACCTTCAGATATCAAAAAGCTTTGTAACCTTCAAGATTTAGAAATTAACACTCAGCTAAATGTAGCATTTCGGTTTAGACCCTCAAAGCTACCAGGTGAACTTGGAAATTTTTGTAAACTCAAAACTTTGAAAATCCGTGGTTGCTCTGTCAATTATAACCCTCACAGCCTCAAAAACTTTCCTGCAATGAGGACAATGGCAGCATGCTTGAGTGTTAGAGCTATAGCTTGGTTAAAGGATATGAAGGATCTTGAAGGAAAGCTCATCATTGAAGGAGTAAAGAATATGAATAATTTAATAGATGCCCAACATGCCAACCTAAGAAGTAAGTGCAAAATTGAAACTTTGGTTCTATGCTGGTATATTGATCGCTTGCACGAGAAGTCTTGTTCGGACAATGAAGAACTGAGAATAAGGCTCATAGAAGAACATAATGAGGGCAGAGAAGTTGGTGGAGATGTGAATTATGGGTTGTTAGAATGCCTGCAGCCACACCCTCACCTCAAGATACTTCTACTCCGAGATTATCCTTCTGCCACAGTACCAGGTTGGATGGGGGACCCATTTTCCTTGCAGGCAATTCAAGAAATCAGACTAGAAGATTGTGACGGTCTTCAATCTCTTCCATTCAGCAATCTTCACTCCCTCAAGCACCTCCAAGTCAAATCTTGTTCAGGCATCCGGCTTCTGCCGCTGGAACAGCTGCCCTCCCAGCTCGAAGAACTGAGGATTGATTGTTGTAAGCAGCTGGAGTTGATTACCGGACTACGAAGTCTGGAGATGTTGGCTGCACTGGAAATTGATTATTGTCTAGCCCTAAAATCGATAACAATGGATGAACAGCAATTGGTGGAATCAACTGAGCCTTTTGGTAATTCATCTCATGAAAAGCCACGTGACGGTTGGCAGAGCACTTCATCATTTAAAAGGTTGCAAATTGAGTATTGCCCCCTGCTTCATGCTCTGCCCCATGAGTTGGTACAATCTGGGCCTTGCTTCGTGTTGGTGGATGGTTGCGGCTGCCCTGATCTTAGAATTGGGAACCATTTGCCTGTTGATGAGGTACTTAATTTTTTACTGTTTGAATATTTAGACCAATGGAACTATGTTAATTTCTATAATTATAAGCATTAGTACGATTTAAGAACTATTAAACTTTTCCTGCTTGATCGAATAAACATTCCATTTATATATATATATATATATATATATATGATTTCTTCGTTGCTGCTAATTAAGTTCTTTTCCAACTCTTTTTCAGCTTTTGTTGTGAAGATGTCATCCTGTTGCGCTCGAGGAACATTTAAGAGTCCTATTTTGATTTGGTGAGCCAAGACAGAAATGAATCTATTTTTGATTTGATGAATTTTTTTATTATAAGATTTGTAGTAAATGGGAAGCATTTTCTTTGCTTACGCGACTAATTTTCACTAATTTTGAATTTTTTTTTAATCCTTTTTTTCAATTTTTTCCTCTTAAGATTGATGTCAAGTATGCATCCAGTCAAATTTCAAGAAAACAAGACTTCCATGAAACTGCGTAAGAATTATTTTTCTTTTTATAGAAAGTGTTGCTTATCCATATTAAATTATTCATGCAGTAGCTAAATACCCATATTAAATTATTCAATGTGTGTCTGTATTCATTGTCATTATAAATTATGGCACTGTCGCTGTTATTTAATTTTAAACCATTCGATTTGATTTAAACGGATCAAATTAAACTATAGGAGTGCTTTTTTTATTTGTAGTTTATTAAGACTCACCTATCAGCGATTCAAAAAAATTATAATATAATTCTGTCATAGAAAAAGTATGGCAACAAATGTGAATTCTATTCAATATATTTTTTCTGTTTTGTTTGTGGGAGAATCTCTAATTACTCACACCTAATAGCAGAGAGTATCTTTTGTTCTTGTGCGTTCAAGCTGTGGACAGAGAAGGTTTTCCCTTTAGTGTTTTTATCAAGGTTAAGAAATCATTTTCAAGCTTATTTACCTTTACAGAATTTTTCTTTAAACAATACTTGAATAATTTATAATCGAAATTTCCACAACGTTGGTTTCATAGTAGGAGACAATCATTTGAGTCCAACATCTTCCATTGGGAGAAAAATAATGTCGGAATAATTTGTGTGTTAAGTTTTTTTTGAAAATAAATTTTTGTTGTAAGTTATAATTGCTAATAAGAAAACAAGCCTTTCGGTACACTAACCTAGCAAAACCAAAGTTATACGCTTGCCTAGCGAGTAGGTATACGTAACTAAAGGTAGCATATATGGTCCAAAACTCCACACCTAAAAAGTTTATTTGGGTTAATCTGCTATGTTTTTACTTGAAATTATATCAATATTTGTTCAAACATCAGAATGTGCATATTACAAATACATATTACAAACATCAGAATGTGCATATTACAAATAAAAAGTTCCTATCCTATCCTATTAAAACTCTTTCTTTTTTCCTCAAGCTCCTTCCGCTCTTCTCTGAAAAGCTTTCAATTAAAGTAATTTTGTAAATAAATCTTCGTTTTTCTTCACTGATGGGTTTCGAAATCCGCCCGCCCCTAATGCGATCTACGCAGATCTGGTCTAGATCTGATCATATGGGGTATGCTCGAACGTTGATTCATCATTTTGGCTCTTCTCTGACATATGCCGATATTCTTAGGCGGGGCCCACTTTCCAACGACTTGAGGGGACACATCCCTTCTCTGGCTACTAGCGGTCTTTCCGGAGACTTGACTGGACGTCTCCCTTCTTCGGTTACTGGAGGTCTTTCTCCTTCCGCTACTGGAGGATTTCCGATGCAGATGGCATCTCTTGGACCCGTGTCTCAATCTAAAACCTCCTTTCCGAATCTTAAAGCCTCCTCCTCATTTAATCGCCATGGTTTAAATCTATTGGGGAGATGTTTTTGGTGTGGTGAGAAGGGTCACAGAGCGGTGACTTGTCGTGATGCTAAAGTGTGTTTTCGTTGTGGGGGATTAGGTCATATCTTCTCGACCCTTTTCCTCCTTTTTTCATCTAGTGGCACCTCCTGTCCGTAAGATCTCTTTGGATGACCTTGAATCCATTGTGATAGCAGATGAACTTAATCATTGTTTGATCATTAATGCTCGACCGAGGGTTACCTTACCAGATGTGCTTGCTAGTTTATGATTTACATACCCTATGGTAGGACCTTGGTCTGTTCGCTATATCAAGGATCATCAGTTTCTGATTGAGGATCCGAAACTATGGCATAAGACGGTGATTGAAAAGGGGTTTGTGGAGTTTGGCCCTTACTGGTTTTCTGTCTCTTATGATCTATCAGTTTTATCGGCTCAATCTGTGGAGTTCGATTATGGTTGAGGCTCACTAATCTTGAGTATGACATGTATGGATGCAAGGGGTTAGAATCGGTGGTAAGTCAGTTTGGAAAATTAGTAGATGCATTTATTAAAACAAAAGTTAAAGGGTTGTTGGGATGCCAATTTGAAGAAGGAAATAAAGGATAAAAGAATTCTTTATCTCAACATGTCACTGATTTTGAATTTATTTTAGAAGACAGACCATTAACGGAAGGGGAATTAGAATCTTTTTTGAAGCTAAAAATAATCTTTTAAATATCTATAAAGATGAGGAAATTTACTGGCAACAAAGGGCAAGATTGATGTGGCTAAATCATGGTGATGCTAATTCTAATTTTTTTTCATATGATAGCTTCAGCTGGTAAAAGAAATAATTTAATACCTTCTTTAGTCATTGAGAGTACAGAGGTTAGAGACCCAGCTGTAATTGAGAGTCATGTTTTTCACTATTATAAATAATTGTTGGGGACTAGAGGTAACATATGGGCTTCTCTTTCAGGTACTGATTGGGATGAAAGGAATAAGGTTACTATTGAAGAAAATCATCTTTTGACTACGATTTTTTCAGCAGAAGAAGTCCATCGGGCTATTTTTCAAGTGAATCCTAACAAGGCTCCTGACCCTGATGGCTTTCCTATTTTATTTTATAAAAAATTTTGAGATTTAATTAAACGGGATATACTTCAGATGTTTCAAGATTTTTACGATCATAATTTTGACTTATCTTGTCTTAATAGAGTTTTGATATGTCTTATTCCTAAAGTTAAAGATGTTTCTTCCATTAAGAATTTTAGACCTATTAGTCTTTTAAATTGTAGTTATAAGATTTTTATAAAAGTTTTATCTAATAGCTTTTTTTCAGTTTTAGATAGGATAATAGGTTCTAATCAAATTGCTTTTTTAAAGGGTAGATATACTTTAGATGCGGTTGTGACAGCACATAAAATTTTACATTATTCTGATACTCATGATGAACATGGTTTAATACTTAAATTGGATTTTGAAACAGCTTTTGACATAATGGATTGGAAATATTTACTTACGATTTTTAAACAGAGGGATTTGATGAAAAATGGATCAAATGGATGGAGAGTGTTTTTTGGGGGGGTCATAGTGCAGTCACATTCTTAATGGAAAATCAGGTACTTATTTTGAATCCAAAAGATGGGTTAGATAGAGGGATCTTTTATCACCTTATTTGTTCACTTTGGCTGCTGAAGGTTTAAATAAAATTCTTACTACTGGTTTATCTTTGGTTCTTTTAATGGGTTAGGTTCTGATTTACCAGTGGGACAAAAACTATTACATTTACAATATGCTGATGATATTCTTTTATTTTTAAAGGCTGATCCTCTTATGGTTGAAAGCATTAAATGGACTTTAAGGGCTTTTGAGGGGATTTTAGGTTTAAAAATTAACTTTTCAAAATCTGAATTGGTTCCTATTAATCTTCAAGATTCTCAAATGAAATATTATGCTCAAATATTGAATTGTAAAGTTGGTTCTTTACCAATAAAATATCTCGGTTTATCATTACATTAGAAGAAGCCTTCTAGAGTTGTTTGGCAAAAATTAATTGACAAGATTCAACTTAAACTTTCAATATGGAAAAGAAAATTATTGTCTATGGGGGGAGATTAATTCATTTAAATTATGTTCTTTCTTCTATTCCTCTTTATTATATTGCAATATTTAGGGTTCCAAAATAGGTTATCTTTAAAATTAATATCACTAGGAAAATATTTCTTTGGGCTGGTGTGGAGTCTTCTGGGAGGAAATTTTATCTGGTTAAATGAGAAACAATTTGTCGACCTAAGGAATATGGGGGTTGAGGAATTTTGAATCTGGAATATATGAATTATATTTTTCTTTGTAAATGAGGTTGGAAATATATTTATAAAGATGCTAAAGGAATTTGGAAGGATTTGATTAGGATTAAAAGTGCTAGAGGTGGTATTGATAATATTTCTTCATTTTGTCTGTTTGTTGTGTAAATTATTTATTACAATTAGGGGTAACTAGGGTTTTAGGGAATGGAGAAGATGTGAATTTTTGACATGATATACGGTTTGAAATAAAGGTATAATTAAATTACATTTTATTAGAGGGATTAGTAATACCATGAGAATAGAAAAGAATCAAATCACTGATATTTTGCATTCTATTACATTTACTGAGGATAAGGATTCGGCTTTTTTGGCAATGGGATTCTTCTGGATTTTTACTGTTTAGTCCTTTTAATCTCCTGCCCTGTGAATGATTTTGAAAATATTTATCTCAAAATCCTTGATAATTGTACAATAAAAGAAAAGATGAGAAACAATTTCAGGTTGTCTATAAAAACAACAAGATAAATCCCCTATCCAATCCCTTCTACTAAGATTCTCATTTGTTAAAATTTTATTATGTAGTGCTAACCATAAAAATAACTTAAACTTAAGTGGAACTTTTAAAGCCCAAACTGAATGGGTTATTTGGATTGAAAGGAATAACTTTGTGAAAATTAACTATTAGTTGTGGTCCAAACATCGACAACTTATTTCAACTCGCTCTAATTTAAATCTTACAAGTTCACAAATATATTATTGCAGAAACAAATCAGCAAAGGTAGAAGGTGGCCATAATGAATTACAAATTAGTTTTGGGAATAACACTTTAGCTGTACAACAATTAGCCTTCTCTTTCTATCTTGATTCCATAGATTGTGATCTTTCGAATTTTTTTTAAGGTACAAGACACTTGCATGTAACATATTATGCGATCAATTACATTTTTTCTATTAAGGACCATATGCTTCTAATTTCACTATGTCATCTGAATTAGCATTGATTAGGGGTAAATTATGTGATGATTTGACTATGTTTGATATCAAATATGCCTTTGGGCTGTATTTGATCAGGTGTCGATATGGGGGTTGAAACGGTGAGGTGGCACTATGTCTACAGTGATCTGACATTGATTAAAATGATGAAGCACTTGACATGAACCTTCAAAACCAACTAATGGCTACTGGAGTCATTTGCAGGTTCTCTGATTCATTCTCTGAACTATCCAATGGAGTTATGCATCATAGTTTTATTTAATCTCTTTTCAAGATATGCATCAATAACATGCAATTCCTTCCTTTTGAAGAATTTCGAGGCCAATTTCAATTAAGAAATCTAAATGGAGCGTCAACGTGATACTGGTACTTTTGTCGTGTCTTATATTTTGTTTGAAAACTTCTTAAATTGTTGAGCTATTTGCCAACATAAAATAATAAAGAAAATCTCTATTTTGTTAGCAAATTGGTTCATAATCGAATTGATCAATCACTCCAAATTGGAAGTCAAAAAGTATGATTTAGTGACCTTAGTTTTAGTTTTAATTACCAGTTATTCACTTCTGTTACTTTTATTTTTATCTTGACTGTACATATATATAGAAAATATTAGAATCTCATGTACCCTCTGATCGATCAAAATAATACAACCAGTTTATGCTGATTTTAGTTTTTAACTTTTTACATCTATTCTATTTTTGGTGATGCTAAATCAATTCTTGAGTGCAAAATAACAGTTCAGTTTTTTACTTGAATTAGAGATTTATTACATTGAGGTCAAATATATATATTTGTGAAATTAAGAATTAATTGTGTGCTTTGTCAAATTATATTAACTTGATTTTGCATGTTATTTCGGTGCAGGTTACAATTATTTTGCAAGAAAAACCAGATAACAATGGAAAATTGTGTAAATGATTGTTTTTATTACTCAAAATTGTATGATACAATAAAATAAACATCAATATTTTCCTTCCATTTTTTTTTGCCTTTGTAGATGGGTTATCAGTAAATAAAAAGTAAACAATTTCCTATTTGTTTTTTCAAGCAGTCCTCATGGCTCCTTTTGGGTTACTTATTTCAATCATGTAATAATCAATAATGAAATTTATTAAATGAATTGATTTATGTACATTACAATGAAAATAAAAAGTTTTTTTATACAATACAATGAAAATAAAAGGCTATATATTATTTTGGGTAGGATTAAAATATCTATGTTTAAAATTGGTTTTATTTCAAAAGAGATGTGATTGATTATGAACAATTAGTTTGCAAAATAACCTCAGCAAGTTATCCCGTGCATTGCACCGGGTACATGCTAACATGCTAGTTTAATATAATAATAACATTCGTAGCTAAAGAGGTAGCTTGATGTCGGTAACCAGTAAGTACAACAATATCTTAATTTCTACTTTATCATCACTATCAACCATCCAAAGCACTTTAATTAGTGGAGCCCATCATATATCTTCTGGTCTACTTAGGCGTTTGCCTCTATCAGCCATATCTAAATTAACTAACAAGAAACTAAAAATTAATTATTATGTATGTTTAAAAAATAGATAACAAGATATTTGCTATATCTATTCCAGAAATTAAAGAGAACATCAATTACTATGTGCATTTTAAAATTAATTTAATGAGAATCAGCAAATAATTCCTACTGTATATTTAAAAAATAATTGTTGACCCTCAAAAAGGATCATTGATATTTTTATTAATAAGATTAATTGCTTAATTGCATAAAGTCATGGGAGGTATCTGTTCTGAAAATTATGGAGATAAATACCATGATTTTGGAGCCCATTTTCATGAAATAAATATGAATGATTTCATAAAGTATCAAGGATAAGCAAGAGAATTGGTAAAAGAATACGGGTTGAAGATTTGGTGGGGTGCAACTTGGAGCACAAAATGTATTTAGGTACAACTTTATACGTCCAACCACCGCCTTCTTGTCAGCAAAAAGAGAGAATGAGGGGGGTGCTTGCGTTAGGTTTCGATCTTCTACAGTGTAGTACTATACTGTATAACATATAAACGGATTGATTATAGGGAGATTTTATTTAAAATTTATTTTATACAAATCTTAACGTAATTGAATGAATAATATATCACGTTGTACAGTATAACACAATAAAGAATACGAATCCACGTGCGTCCGGTGCGCGCTCCTTATTTCTAACTTAATTTGAATTGATATGTCAGTGCATGAGAGTCAAATCAAATGAGAAAAGGAAAGGTGGTGTGTCTTATTAAATATGACAAACGGAGCCCATACTCGTTGAACAGCTCCTAATCGAGACCCAGACTTCAGCAATGCTCTCTCTCTCTCTCTCTCTCTCTCTCTCTCTCTCCGTCGTGTCAAGGCCCACAATGCAGAGATCCCCTTCTTCTCCCTCCTCCCTCCTCGCCTCTCTTCTCCCTGAGACGCGCCAAACCACAAACATTAGAGGATCAATCTGTTGGCTTGAGAGAATTGCTAGAGAGAGCTCACAGATATAACCGAATCAAGTGATGCAGAGGTTGGGATACCAAATTGGTGATGTAGGGATGTTCCTAGCTCGGTTAAATCGGCCTAACTCAGACAAAAACTCAGTTGAATCAGCCGAGCTAGTCAAACCAATTCCAATGAATTTTAATCAGAGTAATGTCCGGGCGAGTCAATCGGTATATAATCGGCCCGGTGACTGACGATTCCGATCCAACTTGGCCGAGTCAATTGGTGATTTCTTGTGTTTTAGTTTCTTATTATTTTTAATTAATCTTATAATATTAAAATAAGAAGAAACTAATATTAAAATACTATAAGATTAATTAAAAAGAAGAAGAAACTAAAACACAAAAAAGTCTACACAAATATGACTAGTTAATCTTTATTGAACATTGAAAAGTAAGAAATCACAAGAAAAAGGAAGTCGTGGGTTAGAGTTTGGAGAATGCACGATAGTTTAAACAGAGAGATGTTCAAACAAACAGAGATAGTGAACAAAATCCAAATAGATCAATTAGAGCGTGTATAAGTGTTTGTTTTTTTTTGGGTTTCTCTTGATGCAAAACGTATTTTATTTCCTTGTTCAAATTTTTACATCATTTGCTATAGATTAATTAATGGAGATTGAATAACGGAAATTTTACAAATTGCCCGTTCTCTTAAGAAGCTGAAACAAATTATCCTTGGTTTTAAATTTTTCAACAAAATATCTTTATGGTTTCCATTAAATTGATCATTACTCTTTCCTCATCTTTTCTTTTCCTAATCCTCACTTCCTTCACAATTTAATTTAACATATTTTTCACATTTTAATATTTAATTTTTGTAATAAAAATATTCACAATCTCCAATAATTCATAATTTAAAAATTTATCTTCATATTTTAAAATAATTCATATTAACTATTTATTCAAATAAAATAATTGATCCTAATTAAGCACATGACACTTCATCTAGGAACATATATTGGTAAAAAGAAAAGTTGCATTACCACTTTTCAGGGCACCATTTTGTCCAGTGAAATTAAAGGAGAAAGTGTGGAGATCGATCTAAACAGGTTTGCCGTGGAATTTAATCAATAACTTAATTATGTTTGCCGTGGAATTTTGCAGAACATCAAATTTTAGAAGAGGGAGATTGAAGAGGAAGAGGTAAGAAGGGCATTTTCCTGAATCAAAATTTTTTAATTAAATTTCATATCTATTTAGTTGAGATTAAATAATTTTTTGGGTAAATATCAAAAATATTGCCATTTAGACGGATAAATAGTCAAATTTCAATTTTGGACGTGAAAATAGTCAAATGATAAAGTTTTGATGGATACATTATGCAATTTTTCCATAAAGAAAAGGACATAAAGAGGAATAGCTAGACGTTGGCTGCTGTGGTGTACTCTTTTACTGAGCAACATCCACCAGTTTTCCCTTCAGCCCAGATCTGAGGTTGAATTGGCACCGTTTCTCGCTCTTTCTTTTGCTCTAATTCAGACATCAGTACTAGTAGTATTAGATTTCTCCATCTCAACCGGGAATCGCACAACATATCGAGGGTCTTTTTGTTCGGTGCGAAATTAATGGCGTGGCATCTAATAACCTCTCTGCTCTCTCTATGCTCCGGTCTGTTGTCTTCAATCGGAGCATCTGTGCATGCTCCTTCTTCCTCTTCCTCTTCCTCCTCCAACAATAACTCAAAAAAGGGGCATACTTTCCAGGAGGATCTGGAGCGGATGATGCGAACTTTGGAGCGGATCAAGGCCACGCTGTACGATGCAGAGGAGAGGGAGATCAGAGAACGCTCTGTCAAGCTCTGGCTCAAGGAGCTCAAGCGGGTCGCTTATGATGCCGAGGATGTGCTCAGCGAGTATCGGTACGAGCTGACACACGTCCAAGTGGAGGCAAGAAAGACTTCTGAAGCTTCTGGTTCCCACAAAAGCAAGCAAATGGAGGTTAGTGCCTTCTGCATGACATGATTTACTATTTCAAATGATCTTATTTGCGCTAGATTTTTGGATCATGCTTGACGTGCTCAAAAAGATGTTTGATTTTCTATTTCTTTTTTAGCTTATAATTGGTTCGCATCCTTGTATTGTAAAAAGCGGAATGTTTCTGACAGACAAAAGGAAATTGTTAAGCAATTAATAGTTATATGGCTGATTAAATCGGATTTTTACGGACAACTTGATAGTTATATGGCCGACTAAATCAGATTTTTACGAACAACTTGATGTTCGTATTTTAATATACACAAATATTAATAACTCAAATAAAAATAATTATTTACGTACTTGATAATAATTTATTTATTGATTTTATCTTATAAGTGACAAATAAAAATTTAAATGTCTGAATTCTTGTTATCTTAGTCATCTTGGACCCACTTATTATTTTTTATTTTCTATATTTAGATGAAAGGCTTTAGAAATTCATAAACAAGAAACAACAAAAAATAGTAAAGTGATTGCTCTTTACAGTCTATATATATAAAGCATTTACATAGCAAAAAAAAAAATCAATTACTTTCAAGAAAAATAAAAAAACTCTCTCGACATCCAATTCAGAAAAATATTATACATGAGAATTGTGATAATATAAGACTTTCAAAATCTATTTTTCAATTAGAAAAAGATAATAGAATAATTAATCTCCATGACTGGCTTTACGAATTAAGTATGGTGCAAATTAATCAGTCAAATACAAAAAAATATTACAATTTTCGTCAATGTTCAATTGAGTAAAAAGTTAATATCAAATTAATGTTTCTGAAATCTAGTTTATATAGTGTCTTAGATCATAAAAATTAAAATTAGGTTGAAAAACATATGACTCAAATATGTAACACTGTACACTCTGAAAAATTAATTGGCAAAATAATCAAATTTGATGGCCGATCAATTAGTTTTGCGGCTGGCTAATTGATTTTGGTGATTGATAAGCGTGAAAAGAAATCTATTTTTGGTATGATTTTATCCTTATTTTCTGAGAAAAAACCTAAGTTTTATATGAATTTTCTTTTATTTTTATCCAAAGACCACGTTATTGCTGTTTCCTAAGCTCAAATCGTAGATATGAAGATTTTGAAGCAATTTGAAAGAAATTCGGATCGAAAACATGTTAAGAACACGAAGTTTGCAGTCTTTGTGACTTTGTCGCGACCACAAAGGATTTCCTCACGGTTTTCTCGTGATCATGAACGCCAGAAGCCGGCCCAGGACCCAATGCTACCCCCTAATACGGACCACATGGGCCTAATGTGGGCCACATGGGTTACCCGAGCCGAATGCAGGGCGCATTTGTCCGGTGAGGGGCGCATTCAGGGTGCTAGGCAGTTTTATGCACTACGCACCCTTGAGCGTTTTGGCGGTTATTTGCACATTCTGTCTCGGATTTCGATGAAATTGAAACCTACGGATTTGTCTCTTCAAGAAGAATAGAATACACATCATAAAAGGGTGAAAGTGATCAGATCTCGGAAGTTCTTCACAGAAAAATTTAGGGTAGACTCCTTTGAAGAACTCAACCTTCATTTTTTGTATCTCTTCTTCTTTTCTTCTTTTCTTCTTTTTTTTATGAATTCTCTCTCTCATGGCAGAGTAGAGATCATTTTGTAGGATTTAGGCATACAAATACTGATACTTTGATTTTTGTGAAATGCATCTGCTTCGAATTTCTATGATTGTGAAATTTTAATTTATTCTTGCACTATTCTTATACTTGAACATTTTTTTGTGGTACATGGTGCATGAACTTTAACATCAGTCATGTTTAGTTTTGTTTAGAAGTGAACCGAATTCAGATTTTCAGTAGAAAATCCTAGGATCGAAGCAACACACCAAAAGGGGAAGTTAGATCCCGACCCGAGAATAGGCTTAGGCAATAAGATTCCGACACATTGAAGGGGCCTTGTTTGCGTTCGGAGAATCCCTTAGTCATGTCACCTCATGTTCAATATAACTGTTCAATTTGATTATTTATCTTGATTAAATGGTTCATAGTACTTCTTTTTCATTATTTAAAAATATATTTGTTGTGTCTAAGGTGTTATATAATTTTTTAAACTGATACGATACCTTTTTATTCCTATGTAAATACTTTTTTATAACTAATTTGGTTGTTTTTAATTATCCATAATATTATTTTTTGAGATAAATATTTATTTCTTTTTAACTTTCTGGTATATATATTTGTGGTTAGAAAACTTTTTAATTTATTTTTTCAATCAATATTTTTGGAGACGAAGCTCGAAAAATAATCATAGTAAACTAATAATACTGGAACTAATAAATGCTGGTAACTATAGCAATATGTTTTCTCCCAAATTTGGATTTTGCATGCTTAAACACATTCATGGCACAAAACCGCTGTCGCACATCATTATTATGCTTGATCCCTTAATTATGACTTTTTGGTAATAGGTTATGAAAATTGGCATACTTATGTATAATAATTTATTTTAAAACAGTGCATTGTTCCAGTTTCCGGGGACATGATCGAACGGATTAACAAAACAAGAAACCGATTTGATGAAATAGCCAAGGATTGTGATGCTCTCCAATTGAGAGAGAGTGATGGGGCAAGGCTTCCGAACAACAGAATTTTACGACCCCCAACTGGTCACATGGTGGATGAGGCGAGCATTTTTGGCAGAGATGTCGAAGTAATGGAAGTCGTTGATCTCTTACTTTCTGAAAAGGAAAAACCTTTTTCAGTCATTTCAATTACTGGTAAAGGTGGCCTTGGGAAAACAACCATTGCCCAGCTTGTCTACAAAAATGAGAGGGTTCGCCCGTGCTTTGATTTATTTGGGTGGGTATGTGTCTCTCAAGAATTTGATGTCAGCAGACTCATCAAAGCAACCATTGAATCAGTCTCCAAAATGAATTGCGGTGTGAGCGAGTTGAGTCCATTGCAAGAAGAGCTCGCAAAAACTGTGAAGGGAAAAAGAATATTGCTAGTTTTAGATGATGTGTGGAATGAGAAACAAAGTCTTTGGGAGTTGTTCTCGGTCACTTTTAAAGAGGCGAAGTTTGTGAGAACTCTGGTGACAACAAGAAATGAAAAGGTCGCTAAGGTTATGCTAACAACAACCTGTTTTGAACCACCTTACTTGCCAGAAGATTTTTGTTGGCAGTTGTTTCAGCATTATTCATTTGGCGGTGCAAGCCACACCGCCCCAACATACTTTGTAGAGATGGGGAGACAGATTATGAGAAAGTGTGGTGGTTTGCCATTGGCTTTGAAGTCAATTGCAAGCCTTCTTAGGCATGAAGCAGATGAAGAGAGCTGGAGAGAGATTCTAGAAAGTGATCTTTGGGAATCCAATCCATCCAATGATATATTCCCAGCACTTCAAATCAGTTATGCTCATCTACCTCCCCACCTTAAACCCTGTTTCTTGTTTTGCTCAATGTACCCAAAAGATTATAAATTGGAGAAGAATAATTTGATAGAGTTATGGATCTCTCATGGCTACATTGAGTCCAGGGGCAAAAGAAGAATCACAGACGTTGGTGTTGAATATTATAAGGAGTTAAAAAGAGAGGTCCTTTCTTGATGATTTTTCAGATGAATTTCCAGAATATTGTAAGTTGCATGATATAATCCATGACCTTGCTAGGCTTAATTCTGAGAATGAACATTATTCCGTGGATATCAATCAGCCACTTGATATTTATGAGAGAACCATTCCGCAAGAAGCATACCATTTATATGCAACAGGTTTCATGGGATATGTAAATCAAATTACCCAAAAAACCCAGAAGGGTTTAAGAACTTTTTCTGTGGATCTAAGAAAATGCAGAGAAGCTTCGGAAAACCAGTATTGCATAAAGAGTAGAGAGGCTATGGATCTAAAGTCAGAGCAATCAGCATATTATAGGGTTTGTCCAGGAAATATACTTATGTTTAACCATACACAATTTGAAGTACTCAGGGTGTTGGAATTGAAAGGGGATCATTTGAGAGCGATTGATGATTCCATTGCCCAGTTGAAACATCTTTCCCATCTCCGTATTAATTCTCACGAGCTTGAAATGCTGCCGGAATCCATCAGCCTCCTTTACAACCTGCAGACTTTCATTCTTAATTGCTCTGCATCTCCTCTTGAATATTTACCTGAAAGCATTGGCTATCTTTCAAACTTACAGTACCTGTGTATTGAATGTTGCTTCGTTAAGAAGCTCCCTGAATCACTCTGTTTACTTAGTAACTTGCAGAGATTAGTAATTACATCTGAATTTTTAGAGGAAGTACCTTCAGGTATCAAAAAACTTTGTAACCTTCAAGACTTAGAAATTTCCACTTGGCGAAATGAAGCATTTCGGGATACACCCTCAGAGTTACCAGGTGCACTTGGAAATCGTTGTAAACTCAAAGCTTTGAAATTGAGGGTTTTCTCTGTCAACTATAACATAGGCTGTCTCAGTAGTTTAGAGGAGATTTTCATGGATATGATCTCAGAGCTACCAACTGCACTTGGAAATGCTTGTAAACTCAGAATTTTGAAAATCGGTGGTTGCTCTGTTAACTATAACCCTCACAGCCTCAAAAACTTTCCTGCAATGAGGATAATGGCAGCATGCTTGAGAGTTAGAACTATAGCTTGGTTAAAGAATATGAAAGATCTTGAAGGAAAGCTCATCATTGAAGGATTAGAAAACATGAGTAATTTAGTAGGTGCCCAGCATGCCAACCTGAGAAGTAAGTGCAAAATTGAAACTTTGGATCTACACCGGTATAATTATAGCATTCACAAGTACGAGCACTCTGATGGGTGGGACAAAGAAGAACTGAGAATACGGCTCAAAAAAGTACCTGGTAACGGCAGAGTAGTTGGTGGAGATGTGAATTTTGGGTTGTTAGAATGCCTGCAGCCACACCCTCAACTCAACAAACTCCTACTCCGAGGTTATCCTTCTGCCACCGTACCGGGTTGGATGGGCGACCCATTTTCCTTCCAGGCAATTCAAGAAATCAGACTAGAAGACTGTGACGGTCTTCAATCGCTTCCATTCAGCAATCTTCACTCCCTCAAGCACCTCCAAGTCAAGTCTTGTTCAGGCATCCGGCTGCTGCCGCTGGAACAGCTGCCCTCCCAGCTCGAAGAACTGAGGATTGATTGTTGTAAGCAGCTGGAGTTGATTACCGGACTACGAAGTCTGGAGATGTTGGCTGCACTGGAAATCGATTATTGTCAAGACCTAAAATCGATAACAATGGATGAACAGCAATTGGTGGAATCAACTGAGCCTTTTGGTAATTCATCTCACGAAACCCCACGTGACGGTTGGCAGAGCACTTCATCACTTAAAAGGTTGTACATTTGGAACTGCCCTCTGCTTCATGCTCTCCCTCATGAGTTGGTACAGTCTAGGCATTGTAATGTGTCGATATATGGTTGCGGCTACTTATATAATTTCTTCGTTGCTGTTAAATAAGCTCTTTTGCAATTATTATGTAGGATTGATTATTGGTTGTGATGTCATCCTGTTGCACGGAAGGAAGTCCTGGAATATACAATGAGCCCCTTCTTACCTTAGTAGATAAAATGAACTTTGATTGATTGATTATATAATTTGTAATAAATGGAAAGCTTTATCAATCTCTTTCTTTTCTTTTTTTTTTTTCCAATTTTCTCTTAAGATTGACCAAGTACGCAAGCAGTCAAAAAGAAGAAGAACTAGCAGAGAGGATATTTTCTTCCTCTACGTACAAGCTATAAACAGATCAAATTATTTGCCAAAAATGAATAAAATAAACAGAGAAGATTTTCCCTATTGTGTTTTTATAAAGATTAAGAAACCATTTTTCAAGCTTATATATATATATATCTTTACAAAACTTTTTTTAACCAATACTGCTTAAATTAATATTAGAAATTTCCACAATGTTGGTTTCACATGGGCGACACAATAATTTTAAGTCCAACATCATCCACTGGGAGAAACATAATGTCGCAATAATTTGTGTGGTAAGTATTTTTGAAAAAAATTTTGTGTTATTAATTATAACTGTTAATAAGAAAACAAGCCTTTCAGTACACTAGCCTAGCAAAACCAAAATTATACACTCGCCTAGCGAGTAGGTATACCTACCCAAAGGTAGCATGGTCTCAAACTCTATATAGTATATTTGGGTTCATCTGCTAATTTTTACTTGAAACTAAATCAATATTTGTTCAAACATTAGAATGTGCATATTACAAATATATATTAATGAAAATTTTTAGTAAAATTGTTGACTGAACTGATTTGATACATCAATTAGATCCGGTTGTGCGTTTCTTATGTTGACCAGTTGATAATCTCTAAATGCACTATATACATCAGTGTGCATTTATATGACCGATGTCATTGACATATGCATGTTAATGTATAATGCATAACGGCTCATTTTTATAGTCATTTACAGTTCACACTAAGCCATATCTATCTGCTGTTTTGATATAAGGGCTCCATTAATTCCAATATTTATTTTTTTCAAATAAGTTTTGCGAAATTAAATCTGCATTTTGAGATGAGACATATCAGCATTGTGTTCTAGATTTCAGACTATTTCTCTAATTCAGGGCGACGTTTGATCCTTAATTAGAAACTGAAAGTAGGAGAGGCTTCAGGGAATGAGGCCAGTGCTGGGCAACCTTCAATCTCAAGGTGCTGGAGAGAGGGGAGGTGCATGCTTCATGTTGAAATCGTCAGCTTCTTGAACTCAGCCCAACCAACCCTTTCCTTGAAAGTTTAGCTCATCAGGGATTAATTCAACCGTTCCCGTGAAAGCTTAGGGCATTAATTCAATTATCTTCAATTCCTTGAGTGACGTGGACTTTCCATCAACTCAAGATGAACCCCCTGATTATGACCGATTCGATCTCTGATAGGGAATCCTTCCCAGCATGCTTTTGAAAATTAGAATAAGAAATTCGCCTGCTACATCAAAAAAAGAAAATCAGAAGAGGAAGAGGAATAAGATGAATCAGCTAGAATCAACCGAATCAGATCAAAAACACAAATTTTTTTTTAAGAAAAAAGCTTATTTTTCATTAAAAAATAGAAATAAATTGTATATATAAAGCAAGGGACACTTTGTGGGTTATCTAGATTGGCCATTTAAAATTTTAAATCGGATATACGAGTAGAAGGTAAGGGACATTTTGTACTTTATATAGAGAGAGTAAGGCTAAAATACAACGTGTTGTACGGATGGATTTATACAATACGTCAAAACCTCGAATTTCAAATTAAACATGATCAATCCGATCCATTCAATATAATTTGCATATCAAAATCTTGTGAAAACCAAATTTCACATTCTTTTTATTTTTTTGATATTTTTTTCAGTTGGGGAGAAAGTTATTATTATTGGATGATCCAAAATCCTTAGATCAATTGATTTTTTTCTCTTTTGAAAAAATAGTTAATAATTATAAAACATATAAAAATTGGGCATTCTATGAAATTTTGATATGAAGATTACACTAAACAGTTCAGACCAATCAATAAAGAAAAAAAGGATTAGCTAGATGTTGACTATTGTGGTCTAGTTTTATACTAAGCAACATCCATTAGTTTTTCTCTCAGATCTGAGGTTGAAGGGCACCGTTTCTCACTCTTTCTTTTCCTCTAATTTCTACGTTGGTACTAGTAGTACTAGATTTCTCCATCTCAACCCAGAATTGCACAGCTTATCAAGGGTCTTTTGTTCTTTGCAAAATGGCATGGCATCTCGTAACCTGTAATAGGGATCCTTCGATGAAACTAATAATTTCATAAGTTTTGGGATGGATTCTTCCAAATACACCCTCTTTTGAAAGGGTTTTATTTGAATATGGGGTTCATTATCCTTCTGACAAATGCAAGCTCTGTAATTAATTAATCTGAATATTATTCAGGAATCTCCGATTAAGAGACTCGATAAAGTTACAGCACTCATTTTGATTTTTGAGGGAAACCGGTCAGGTTTCAATATATAACTTCACCGACTTTATTTGATTTATATGGGGGTTTTAATATCAACCAAGTGTATGTGCCTGGTCTCAATCATTTGTTTTAGATTTGATTTTGGTTTTGGATTTGATATTTGATTAGACAACAATCGGATATATGTGCCCGATTATAATCATTCATTTTGATATGGATTTGGGGAAACTAGTCGAGGTTCAAAATATAAACTCGACCGATTTATTTGATTTGATTTGGTATTTGGTGTTAACTTGGTGCGTGTACCTAGTCTTAACTATTTATTTTGGATTTGGATTTCATTTGATATTAATCGGATATATGTGACCGATCATAATCATTTTTTTATATGAGTTTGAGGAAACCGGTCGAGCTTCAAAATATAAACCCAACCAATTTATATATTTGATTTGATTTGATATGGTTTTGGATATATCAGGTTTGATTTATGATTTGAATATATTTTGGGTATGGTTTATGCATATATTGAATATACATTTGGCACAACATGAGCATGTCTGACTTTGGTTTTGTATGATTTGAGTATTATTTGACCATAAATGTCTTATATTTATCCGTATAAATTTAATATCATTTTGACATGACAATGGCTATGATTTGAATATATTTATCTTCAACATGAATTGAAGATCCGACATTGTATCATCTATGCACCCAAAGGGACTGAGTCAATGCTCGAAACTTGACTTGAGTTCGGATTTAGTTGACGGTCACTCTTTATTTGAGTTGACTTCCATTTCGTATAGATTTGATATCCGTTTGAGTCTATTCATATACTTATTTAAGTATTTGAGTCAAATTTAAAATTTAGCACAAGTCAAAGCTATGTGCAATTTTTATCAAACCGTATACTCTTTGGTTTTGTCATGCATATATTGATATACAATTCATTTTTATTGACTATAATATTTTTAAGCTAAGATTCATATAATCCTTTAAGCTTAAGTCAATCATCAAGATGATATTATTTTAATATTCATGATTATTCAAATTTCATTTTGAATATTGCCTTTAAAGCTAAAGTTTATATGACATTTTATGATTATGTCAATAATTGAGAAAATATTATTTGAATATTCACGTTCATTCAAATTTCATTTTGGACCTTCTCCATTTATGGGTTTTGTTTTGTTATTATTTCTTTGAGATGTCAAATTTTGAGTCAAGTCTTCGTATTTGATGTCATGACTTATCATCACTGAGGTTGTATGTTTCTTTTTTTTTTTTGTCTTCATGATTATAATGTGGCTATGCCATCATTATGGATTCAATGATAACTTTGATCATTCATTTTGTTTCAAGGAGCGCGGGTTGGAACAACACTGCATATCCTCATGATTTGGAGGTGCACGCGGGATGTAGACACCGCCGCTTGCCCTCAAGCTTGGAGATACGTGCAGGATGTAAACACTGCCGATTGCCCACAGATTTGTTGCACAATTTCTGAACAGTATGACCTTTAGTCAGCTTTTGAGATGGTTATATAGTTTTTCGTGTGAGTTTTGTGGCAAGCTTGGTATGGTTGGATAGAGAACTTAAAGATCTATCTTTCTGCAAATTTTAGTGGCCATCTGATGAGTTTTGGTCAGGTAGATCGGTCGTGAAATCATCGGTTTATTTCTAGACGGACAAATCTGGACAGCGGTTTGTTTTATAGTTTTGAATGGGTTTTCTTTCGAGTTTCTGGGCATGTGAGGATATTTTGGAAAGCTCATGAGATATGGAGTATGCTTCTGAAAGATTTGTATGAATTTTAATGAGTTTTCGTGATGAGAATTGGCCGAGAACAGGCGGTTATCTGTCCGGATGGTAGAATCTGAACAACAGATTATTTTAGGGTTTTGGATGGGTTTTCTTTCGAGTTTGTTGGCATATGATAGAATTTTGGAAAGCTTATAAGATATCGATAGCATTTTGGAAAGCTTATAAGATATGGAGTATATTTCTTGAAGAATTGTGTGGATTTGATGAGTTTTTGGTGATGAAAATCGGCCAAGAAGAGGCGATGGTCCGTTTGGCTGGCAGAAGCTGGGTAGCAGTAAGTTATAAGGTTTTGGAAGGGTTAGCCTTCGAGTTTATGAGCATATGATGGCTTTCTAGAAAGCTTGAAAGATGAGGTGCATGCTTATGGAAATACTTTTTTGTGAAGCCCTCGAATCGATAACAATGGATGAAGTGCAGTTGGTGGAACCAACCCAGCCTTTTGGTAATTTATCTCATGAAAACCCACATGACGGCAGGCAGAGCACTTCACTACTTAAAAGGTTGGAAATTGGGGACTGCCCTCTGCTTCGCGATTTGCCATACGAGTTGGCACAATCTCAGCCTCATATTGTGAGGGTTTATCGTTGCGGCTGCCCTGATCTTAGAATTGGGAACCTGTTTGCCATATGAGTCAGTACATGATTTATGACTATTTGAATATTTAGACCAATGAAACTTTATGCCGTTTTATGATCATAAGCATTAGTACGATTTAAGACCTAACTAAACTGCTCCATTTATATATAATTTCTTCGTTGGTGCTAATTAAGTTCTTTTCCAACTCTTTTTGAGCTTATGTTGCAAAGATGTCATCCTGTCTTGATTCAAGGAACATTTAAGAGCCCCATTTTGATTTGGTGACCCAAGATAGAAATGAATCTACTTTTGATTTGATGGAGTTATCTGATTATATAATTTGTAGTAAATGGGAAGCATTTTGTTAATTTGCTTATGGCACTTATTTTCAGTAATTTTCCAGTTCTCTGATATTTTTTTTCAATTTTCTCCTCTTAAGAAGTACGCATCTAGTCAAATTTCCAGAAAAGATGGCTTCTACGAAACTGCTTAAGAATTATTATTTTTTTAAGAGAAACCGTTGCTTAGCCATGCTAAATTATTCAACATTTCTTTTTGTTTTGTTAATTTGTAGGAGAATCTCTTACACCTAATTATTAGCAGAGAGTATCTTTTGTTCTTGTACGTTCAAGCTAAGATTTTCCCTTTCGTGATTTTATTAAGATTAATTAAGAAATCATGCTCAAGCTTATATATCTTTACAAAAATATATGGTACTATACAAAAACGCTAAATAAAATCTATAATTTTAGAGTCCCACTTCGCTCTTTTTATAGTAACTGTCTGATATATACTTTGAACGATTCAGATCTAATCAAAAAAGTCCATCTGTTGCACCAATAAATTTGCGGCGAGACAAAAATAGAAATACCCTTGCATCTCTTCCCGAGTCCCAACTCTATCTGTATATTTGTAACCCCTCCTTTTTCTCCCCTCACGCCTCTCCAATTGAACATTTTTCCCCTCAATCCAAGGATTCCTTCCCCATTGCCACCTCACTACCCATCTCTGCTCTCAACTATAGACTCGACTCAATCATCTCTTCAACAGACAACATCTTCTCTCCAACTCTCTTCTCTACTCAGAGTCACTGACAATGGGATGAAGATCTGGAGAGGGGCAGTTTGTTGCCTCCATGCATCAAACATCGACTGGGCCTTTTGAGATTTATCTCAGAACCTTTGATTCCTTTCCTGTAATTTCTTTTTTTTTTGTTTTGTAACATATAGGTTAATTTCCTTAATTTTTTTCGCCTTTTTGTTATGTATTGACTGTTTTGAAGTGGAAGAAATTAAAATGAAGAAATTTGATTTTCCTTTGTTCAAATGAGGAAATTGATTTGCACCTATGCCTTTTGATTTCAATCGCATCATGAAATGAAAAAGGAAAAATTAAGAATATTATATTGATATATTGGGGAATAAAAAACAATTGAAATATTTTCATGTTTTCTATTGGACGAGGAGTTCTACAAAGCACAGTATGTGTTCTTAATGAAGAAAAGATGTCCTTGCCCCTTTCTAGAAAATAATATGGTATATATTCAGTTTATTTTCTATTTTTTTCCTATAAAGTTTGTATTTTCTCTTATCCATAGTTTATATCGGATTATAATAGTTCACTTCACTACACATTTGCCCTATTAATTTTTATTCTCCAAAGCAAAATATATTGTTTTTTAATTTTTTGTAATGGCATCAGTAAATGATAGTTATTTTTTTCCATATAGTAGGAGACTCAAGAATGTAGGTTTCATATTACTTGGTATGTGTTTTAATGAAAATGCATGAGCCTCATAGAACAATTAAGTTTAATGCTTCAGTTCAGATCACACTTTGTTTTTGCTGTCAATTAAATATGTTACTATGGATTGTCAAGGCACAGAGTGAGATGCGATGGAAGCAATATAGATCCAGAGTCTAAACAAACATTTGTCATTGCTGAGCTTTAAACAGGGATGAGGTGTACAAGACACAGGCATGTCGTCGGTTCAATTGTGAGAGAGTTGTTCCTTCAAGATAGTTTTTAGGCTTTGCAAACCTCATTTGGCTGGAGATAGCATGTTTATGCTTCAAAAGGTAATTATTATCGTACCTCAATTGTGCTTAGTACAATACTGGTTTGTAGTTAAGTTATAAAATCACCTGCTAGCTGCTACCAATGATTACTTTTCATGTCTATAATGCTATCGACCGTATTAATTATAGTTATTTTTGTTGGTGTATACTAGTATTAGTACCATTATTATATGATACTGGGGGTTCTAATGCAATCTTTATAGAAAAGATTAGAAAAGTTATTAGGAAGTAGAATAATTTAACTCATTTTACAGAAAATTACTTCTCAGAAACTTCAATGTTGTATTATAATAGATAAACAATAATGATTGGGCTAATTTTTCTAAAGTAAAGCATAGTAAAATACAGAATAAAAGTAATTTAGTTTACATGTTCCTCATTTTTTTCAATTGATTGCACAACATTTCAAAATCAAGGTTTAATTTACTTTTCTCTAAACTTCGCAATTGATATGATTTTTTTTTAAAGACAGATTACTTCGAAAAAAGCTAAGTTAAAGTTTACAAATCCGATCATAAAATATAGACTATTTGCAAAAAAATTGGTGTTGTTTTTGTCTGCCTCCAATGAAAGGTTTGATTTTGCTTCTTTGTTTACTTTGGATATGATTGTAAATTTCCATTTATACTGATTATTAGACCAAAAATTCAGTGTGCAATTATAGTTTAGTAAACACATTTTACTAATAAACAATTAAATTTGTAGTCTGTACAACTATTGATTCTAAGTGTAATTCTGCCTCCATATTGATGTTTTAGTTCTCAATTTGGAATATTAGTTTTCAAATTTGGGGAGGCTAATTTAGATGAAAAATTCTTCAAATTTTTTGTTCGATCAGAATTTTAATCTGCATTATCCCTGCATAACATTAATGGAAATTAGTAATCCATCTTTTTGCTGTTTAATTATTTTTTTTGCAAAATTGAACTTATTGTTTTGTTTACATTTGAAAAATGTTTTAGTATCAATTTGCTTTGAAAAGTTGTAATTTCACCGAATAATGATATGTCTTATTATAATTTTAAATGAACACTTTCAAATTTATATAAATGGCAGAATAAGAGTTTGACCAGGCAACTTTTTAATTTTTTAGTTCTAAAAGTTTTTTCCCTCCTTAATTACAGGTCTACAAACAGTCATTATGATATTAGCATCAAAGAAGAAGCTCTGAATATGCATGACAAAGTTTGAGACGGTCTTCAAAAACATATATTCCCTGCTAACTAACTGAGATATTTTTATGTTTGCAGCTGTTTTTGTCTTATTGGTATTTCATACATATTTGTTGTCATTATTTTTGAGATAAAATGAGATCAAATCATTTAACTATATTCACAAAGAATCATTTATTTTAATTTTGAACTTGCTACCTCACCTGTGAGGATATAACCTTTATTACTATCTCAAAGACATATTTTTGTTGTTATTATCTCAAAGATCTTTATTACCATCTCAAGAATATAGCCTTTATCACTTTCTCATATATTTTTGTTGTTATTATCTTTTGCCGACATATTTGTTGAAATTTTAAGCACATAATTCTGCTATGGTTGTTAATTTACTATAAGAAAACAAATTTACAATTTTTTTTTTACAAACAAAAAGCACATGTTATGGCAACAACTCATTCTCTTTTCGACTATATATATATATATAAGAATAAAGCTAGCGTAAGTTTTTAAGCTCACCAAAAGAGTTGGTGAGTTCAATCTAAAAAATCTATCAAATCAGATTAAATTTTTAAATCCAAGTTACTCAATAAATTCTTTAAATTAAAATTTTGTAGGGGTACCGAAATTTTCTATATTTAGAGTTTTCTATCTATTTTTTCAGATTTTTCAAAATGGCCTATTTTTTATATACACAACATTCCTTATTTTATTATTATTTTAAAATCACTTTAGAAAATTTGAAAAAAACGTTAGAAAACCTCAAAAATAGAAAATTTCAGTACCGATTGAGATTTTAATATGAATAAATTTATTGAGTTATTCAGATTTATCTTTTGAAACTATTTCAATAGTTTTTTTAATTAAGCTCATCAATCCCGTGGGTGAGTTTAAGTTTATGCTAGCTTTATTTCATATTTTTTTGTTCACAGACACGTAAATTTATTAATAACTACATATTTTTTAAAACAAACATACATAATATATTGGAATTATAATTATCATATTTTGTCAAATTAAAACACAATTGAAAATTTAACTAACCCTGTGCATGCACGGTTCCATGCTAGTTTTCTTTCAAGAATACTTGCATAATTAATATTCGAAATTCCCACAGCATTGGTTTCATATTGGCCAACACAATCATTTTGAGTCCAACATCTTCCATTGGGAGAAAAAAAAATGCCGCAATAATTTGTCGAAGTATATATTCAAACTCTCTCATAAATAAATAATTGAAAGCTATTTTTCATATTATAATTTTAAATAATTTTTAATTTTAATTTTGTATGGATATAACTTGTTATAGATAATATTTAAGGTTTTAATGTTTTCATGAATAAATATCCAAGATTTTAATATTTTCAAGAGTAAGTATTTAAATTTTGAATTTAAAAGAATAAATATTTAATTAAATAATTTTTGACACGTATACATCCGATTTCCCTAAATTATAATGGAGATCCACGACAGATGGAACGGGTGTCTGCTGGATAAGAATAAAAAAGAAAAGAATAAATAAAAAAAGGAGAAGGAGAGGACCAGCTAGACGTTGACTGCTGTGGTCAAGTTTTCCACTTAGCAACTTCCACCAGCTTTCCCCTCAGATCTGAGATTGAAGGCACCGTTTCTGGCTCTTTCTTTTCCTCCAATTCCCACTCTGTAGTAGTATTAGCTTCCTCCATCCCAACCGAAAATTGTTCTGTGAGCAATGGCATGGCATCTGATAACCTCCCTGCTCTCTCTATGCTCCAGTTTGTTACCTTCGATCAGAGCCTCTTCACAGGCTCCTTCTTCCTCTTCCTCTTCCTCCTCCAACAATAACTCAGAAAAGGGGCGTGCTTTTGAGGAGGATCTGGAGAGGCTGATGCGAACTCTGGAGCGGATCAAGGCCACGCTGTACGATGCAGAGGAGAGGGAGATCAGAGACCGCTCTGTCAAGCTCTGGCTCAAGGAGCTCAAGAGAGTCGCTTATGATGCGGAGGATGTGCTCAGCGAGTACCGGTACGAGGCGACACATGTCGAGGTGGAGGCAAGAAAGGCTTCTGAAGCTTCTGGTTCTCAAAAGAGAAAGCGAATGGAGGTGAGAACTTCACCCTTACTTCTTTTTTACCTTATTATAAAATATAATTGGTTATTATAAAATATAATTGGTTGGCGTCCTTTGAGGTACAGATCCTTCAGTATAGTAAATCCAATAATTTTTTGGCAAACAAAAATTATTTTTTCGTCGAAACTTTTTTGAAGAAAATATTTTGATCAAATTACGAAAGAAGTTTAATATAGGAACAGTAATATATATTTCTAGGACCAATTACCCACTATTTGAGGACCATCCGACATTAATATAGGAACAATAAGTTAATTTATATTTCATAAAAGTAGATAAGTTTTAAAACTTTTTAGTCGTGTTACTTGATGTTTGTTATTGACTGTTCAATTTGCTTATTTATATTTTTTTATTGTATTTGTTATGTATAAAATATTATATAACTTTTTACAATGATACAATATTTTTATATTTTATGTAGAAATTTTTATGCAAATATTTTGGTTGTTTTAAATAAGAAAATATTCACTTCCTCCAAACGTCATCTCTCAGATCTATTCCCCACGCATTTTTGACTCAATTTGATCCATGTGATTTTTATCATTTTTCTTTTTAAAAGCTTCTATTTTCAAATTAATTTTGCTATTCAATTATATAAACATCTATATCTAATACAAAAACACCCGATTCACTTATATAAATACCTGAGTAATTCATATGATTTGTCTTCCATTGTATCCTAAGATTCTTTTTCTCTTCTCCCACCCATTTTTGCTTTCCTAAATTTTTTTCTCTCTTTCTCTCTCCTCCTTATGTCATTATTTTTTATTTTTTCTCCAATGTGATTTTATTTATCGAGGCACTTTTTTCTCTCTTCTTCTCTTATTTATTTTTCTTTTTAACAATTTATCTAAACATCCGAGTCTCATATTTAAATACCTGAGTCTTTTATCTAAACATCTGAATTCGAAATATAAATTCCTAAATACAAAATAAAGTACAAACGCATGAGTCAGATATATAAAACACCTGTATTATTTATATAAATATCTAAATTATTTGTATAAACACCTGAGTATATAATAAAATTACTTTGACTTGTTATACTTAAACACGTGAGGGTACATGAACGTACTTTTTTTTACCAAAAGTAGAAAATTAGTACACGTGGATATATCTTTTTTTATCAAAAAAATGAAAAGTTAGTTAAAGGATTTGGCATGAAATACTATTAGTTGTTTCCTTTAAATAATAAATAGTGTTATATTTTCGAAAAGATATTTATTTATTTTTAAGTTCCTTATATATATTTGTGGTTAGGAATTCTTTCAGTTTATTTTTTCTTCAATCAATATTTGTCAGGCCAAAGCCGTAATATATAATAGTGGAACCGATAAATGCTGGTTACTATGGCAATATGTTTTCGCTCAAATTTCAGTTTTGCATACACAAATGTATTTATGGTACAAAACCGCAGTCACACCTCATTATAATGCTTGATCGCTTAATTATGATTTTTTAGTAGCAAGCTATGAAATTTCGTATATATACTTATGTATAACAATTTATTTTTCGGACAGTGTGTCGTTCCAATTTCCAATGATATGATAGATCGGCTTAACAAAATAAGAAACCGATTTGATGAAATAGCCAAGGATCGTGAGGCTCTCCAATTGAGAGAGAGTGACGGAGTGAGGCATCCGAACAATAGAATTTTACGACCCCCAACGGGTCGCATGATGGATGAGGCAAGCATTTTCGGCAGAGATGAGGAAACAATGGAGGTCATCAATCTCTTACTTTCTGAAAAAGAAAAACCCTTTTCAGTCATTTCAATTATTGGTAAAGGTGGCCTTGGGAAAACCACCATTGCCCAACTAGTCTACAAAGATGCAATGGTTGGCCAGTGTTTTGGTTTATTTGGGTGGGTATGCATCTCTGAAGACTTTAATGTCGAGAGAATAATCAAAGCAACTATTGAATCAGTCACCAGACGCAGTTGTAGTTTATGTGAATTGAGCCCATTACAAGAAGAGCTTGCAAACACTGCGAAGGGAGAAAGAATATTGTTAGTTTTGGATGATATTTGGAACGAGAACCAAAGTCTTTGGGAGTTGTTTCGGATTGCTTTTAAAGAAGCACAGCTGGTGAGAATTCTCGCGACAACAAGAAATGACAAGGTTGCGGAGGTCATGCAAACAACGGACTGTTTTAGACCAAATTATTTGCCTGAAAATTTTTGCTGGCAGTTGTTTCAGCATTATGCATTTGACGGTGCAAGTCACACTGTCCCACCATACTTTGTAGAGATGGGAAGGAAGATTATGAGAAAGTGTGGCGGTTTGCCATTGGCTGTGAGGTCAATTGCAAGCCTTCTTAGGCATGAAGCAGATGAAGAGAGCTGGAGAGAGATTCTAGAAAGTGAACTTTGGGAATCAAATCCATCAAATGATATATTCCCAGCACTTCAAATCAGCTATGCTCATCTACCTGCCCACCTCAAGCCGTGTTTCTTGTTTTGCTCAATTTACCCAAAAGATTATAAATTAGAGAAGAAGAATTTGATAGAGTTATGGATTTCTCATGGCTACATCGAGCGCAGGGGCAAAAAAGGAATCATAGAAATCGGTGTTGAATACTATGAGGAGTTAAGAGCGAGGTCCTTTCTTGATGATGTGTTATATCGACTTTCAGGAAGCTGTAAGTTGCACGATATAATCCATGACCTTGCTAGACTTAATTCTGAGAATGAACATTATTCGGTGGATATCAGTCAGCCACTTGATATTGAAGAGGGTAATATTCGGCCGGAAACATATCATTTATATGCAAGTGGTTTCACAGGATATGTAAATCAAATTCTCCAACAAAACCTTCAGGGTTTAAGAACTCTTTGTACGGATCTAAGGGGTTGCAACGGAGCTTCGGAACACCAGTATTGCATAAACAGTACAGAGGCTATAGATCTAAATTTAGAGCTGACAATGGTTTCTAGGGCTTGTCGGGGAAATACAACCATATTTAGCCTGACAAAATTTAAAGCACTTAGGGTGTTGGAATTGAAAGGGTATCATTTGACAGAGATTCCTGATTCCATTGCCCCGTTGAAACATCTTTCCCATCTTCGAATTACTTCTGACTGTCTCAAAATGCTGCCGGAATCCATCGGCCTCCTTTACAATCTGCAGACTTTCATTCTTAATTGCTCTGCATCTCCTCTTGAATATTTACCTGAAAGCATTGGCTATCTTTCAAACTTACAGTACCTGTGTATTGAATGTTGCTTCGTTAAGAAGCTCCCTGAATCACTCTGTTTACTTAGTAACTTGCAGAGATTAGTAATTTCCTCTAATTCTTTAGAGGAAGTACCTTCAGATATCGAAAAGCTTTGTAACCTTCAAGATTTAGAAATTAACACTCGGCTAAATGGAGCATTTCAGCTTAAACTCTCAGAGCTACCAGGTGAACTTGGAAATTGTTGTAAACTCAAAACTTTGGAAATCGTTGGTTGCTCTGTCAATTATAACCCTCACAGCCTCAAAAGCTTTCCTGCAATGAGGACAATGGCAGCATGCTTAAGTGTTAGAACTATTGCTTGGTTAAAGGATATGAAGGATCTTGAAGGAATGCTCATCATTGAAGGATTAGAGAATATGAATAATTTAATAGATGCCCAACAAGCCAACCTGAGAAGTAAGTGCAAAATTGAAACTTTGGATCTACGCTGGTATATTGGTTGCTGGCACGAGAAGTCTTGTTTCGACAATGAAGAGCTGAGAATAAGGCTCATAAAAGAACATAGTGAGGGCCGAGAAGTTGGTGGAGATGTGAATTATGGGTTGTTAGAATGCCTGCAGCCACACCCTCACCTCAAGATACTTCTACTCCGAGATTATCCTCCTGCCACACTACCAGATTGGATGGGGGACCCATTTTCCTTGCAGGCAATTCAAGAAATCAAATTATATAGCTGTCGCTATCTTCAATCTCTTCCATTCCGCAATCTTCACACTCTCAAGGACCTCCAAGTCTACTCTTGTTCAGGCATCCGACTTCTTCCGCTGGAGCAGCTGCCCTCCCAGCTTGAAAACTTGGAGATTGGGTATTGTGAGCAGCTGGAGTTGATTTCCGGGCTACGAAATCTGGAGATGTTGACTACACTGGAAATTACTAGTTGTACAGCCCTAAAATCAATAACAATGGATGAACTGCACTTGGTGCAATCAACTGAGCCTTTTGGTAATTCCTCTCATCAAAAGCCACCTGACGGCTGTCAGAGCACTTCATCACTTAAAAGATTGCAAATTGAGTATTGCCCTCTGCTTCGAGCTCTGCCACATGATTGCAAATCTGGGCCTTGTTATGTGAGGGTTCATCGTTGTGGCTGTCCTGATCTTGGATTTGAGAACCCATCTGTCCGTCGATGAGGTACATGATTTATTACTATTTTAATATTTAGACCAATGAAACTATGTGTGTTTCTATAATCATAAGAATTAGTACGATTTAAGAACAAATTAAACTGCTCCTCCTTGGACAAATAGACATTCCTTTGTTATATAATTTCTTTGTTGCTGCTAATTAAGTTCTTTTCCCACTGTTTTTCAGCTTTTGTTGCAATGATGTCATCCCGTTGCAAGCAAGGAGCATTTAAGAGTCCCATCTTAATTTGATGACCCACAATATAAAATAGATCTACTATTTATTTGATTATATAATTTGTAATAAATGGAAAACGCTTTCTATGCTTATGCAACTCATCTTAAGTGATTTTACATTTTCCTTTCCTCTTTTTTTTCTTCAATTTTATCCTCTTCAGATTGGTTGAGTATGCAACCAGTCAAATTTCCAAAAAAAAAAAAGAAAAGAAAAGAAAAAGAGAAGACTTTTATGGAATTGCTTAAGAAATTTTTTTTTTATAGAAATTGTTGCTTATCCTCTTTAGGAGACACTGAAATGGGTGCTGATCAAGCGGTAGCTAATTAAATACCATATTAAATTTGCCTTGTTTGTGGGAGAATCTCTTACTTGACACCTAATTATTAGCAGAGAGTATATTTTGTTCTTGTGCGTTCAAGCTATGGACAGAGAAGATTTTCCCTTTTGTGTTTTTATTAAGATTGAGGAATCATTTTCAAGGTTATATATCTTCCGAATGAGACTGATTAGTTAATTGTGCTACTTTTTACTTGAAACTAAATCAATATTTGTTCAAACATCAGAACGTGCATATTACAAATATATATTAATTAGATATATCACTACCAAGTAATGCAAAATAAGATAATATCAATTAGATACCGCTATGCATTTCATGTTGAACAGTCTTGATAATTCCTAATTGCAATATATATAAATCAGTGTGCATTTGTATGACTGATGTCATTCACATACGCATGTTAATTAATAATGCATAACGGCTCATTTTTATAGTCATATACAGTTCACACTAAGTCATGTCTATCTTCTTTTTTAATATAAGAGCTCTCATTAACCTCGTCATTTATTTTTTTAAATGTCTTTTGCAAAAATTGTATATATATCTCTCTGTAAAAAGATAAAATCTATTATTACTGTACTAGACATGCAATTTTATCTAGTATCTAGCTTCTTGAGCTCTGTCATGGGATTGGTCAGCCCAACCAACCATTCCCTTCAAAGTTTAGTTCAAGGCTTTAGAGTGTTTGTTTTCTTCTGGATTTTCTCTTGATGCAAAACGTATTATTTCCTTGTTCAAATATTTGCATCATTTGCTAGATTAATTAATGGATATTGAACGAGGGAAATTTTACAAATTACTCCTTATTTTAAGAAGCTGAAACAAATTATCCTTAAATTTAAATTTTTCAACAAAATATCATTGTGATTCTCATTAGCTTGATCATTACTCTTTCCTTCTCCTCTCTTTTCCTAACCCTCACTTCCTTCCCAATTCAATTTAATATATTTTTCATATTTTAATATTTAATTTTTGCATAAAAATATTCAAAATCTCCAATAACTCATAATTAAAAATTTTGCTTTATATTTTAAAATAATTGATCTTAATTAAGCACATGACACCATCTAGGAACATATATTGGTAGAAAGAAAAGTTGCATTACCACTTTTCAGGGCACCATTTTGTCCAGTGAAATTAAAGGAGAAAGTGTGGAGATGGATCTAAACAGGCGACTAACAAATTTACAATCATGAATTTAATCAATGACTTAATTATGTTTGCCACGGAATTTTGCAGAACATCAAATTTTATAAGAGGGAGATTGAAGAGGAAGAGGTAAGAAGGGCATTTTCCTGAATCAAATTTTTTTAATTAAATTTCATATCTATTTAGTTGAGATTAAATAATTTTTTGGGTAAATATCAAAAATATTGCCATTTAGACGGATAAATAGTCAAATTTCAATTTTGGACGTGAAAATAGTCAAATGTTAAAGTTTTGATGGATATATATATATATATATATATATGCAATTTTTCCATAAAGAAAAGGACAAAAAGAGGACTAGCTAGACGTTGACTGCTGTGGTGTACTTTTTTACTGAGCAACATCCGCCAGTTTTCCCTTCAGCCCAGATCTGAAGTTGAAGAGCACCGTTTCTCGCTCTTTCTTTTGCTCTAATTCAGACATCAGTACTAGTAGTATTAGATTTCTCCATCTCAACCGGGAATTGCACAACATATCAAGGGTCTTTTTGTTCTGTGCAAAAATAATGGCGTGGCATCTAATAACCTCTCTGCTCTCTCTATGCTCCAGTCTGTTGTCTTCAATCAGAGCATCTGTGCATCCTCCTTCTTCCTCTTCCTCCTCCAACAATAACTCAAAAAAGGGGCATGCTTTCCGGGAGGATCTGGAGCGGATGATGCGAACTTTGGAGCGGATCAAGGCCATGCTGTACGATGCAGAGTGGAGGGAGATCAGAGAACGCTCTGTCAAGCTCTGGCTCAAGGAGCTCAAGAGGGTCGCTTATGATGCCGAGGATGTGCTCAGCGAGTATCGGTACGAGCTGACACACGTCCAAGTGGAGGCAAGAAAGACTTCTGAAGCTTCTGGTTCCCACAAAAGCAAGCAAATGGAGGTTAGTGCCTTCTGCATAACATGATGTACTATATAAAATGATCTTATTTGCGCTAGATTTTTGGATCATGCTTGATGTGCTCAAAAAGATGTTTGATTTTCTATTTCTTTTTAAGCTTATGATTGGTTTGCATCCTTGTATTGTAAAAACGGGAATGTTTCTGACAGAAAAATGGAGATTGTTAAGCAATTAATAGTTATATGGCTGATTAAATCGGATTTTTACGGACAAGTTGATTGTTATATGGCGGACTAAATCAGATTTTTACGAACAACCTGATGTTCGTATTTTAATATACACAAATATTAATAACTCACATAAAAATAAATTATTTACATACTTGATAATAATTTATTTATTGATTTTATCTTATAAGTGACAAATAAAAATTTAAATGTCTGAATTCATGTTATTTTAGTCATCTTGAAATAAAGGACCCACTTATTATTTTTTATTTTCTATATTTAGATGAAAGGCTTTAGAAATTCATAAACAAGAAACAACAAAAAATACTAAAGTGATTGCTCTTTAAAATCTATATATATGAAGCATTTACATAACAAAAAAAAAAAATCAATTACTTTCCAGGAAAATAAAAAAACTCTCTAGACATCCATTTCAGAAAAATATTATACATGAGAATTGTGATAAAATAATTATACCTTTAAATTTTTCACTAACCTTGGATATCCACAAAATTTAAGACTTTCAAAGTCTATTTTTCAATTAGAAAAAGATAATAGAATAATTAATCTTCATGACTGGCTTTACGAATTAAGTATGGTGCAAATTAATCAGTCAAATACAAAAAAAAATTACAATTTTTGTCAATGTTCAATTGAGTAAAAGCTAATATCAAATTAATGTTTCTGAAATTTAGTTTTTTATAGTGTCTTAGATCAAAAAAATTAAAATTAAGATGAAAAATATATGACTCAAATATATAACACTGTACACTTTGAAAAATTAATTGGCAAAATAATCGGATTTGATGGATGATCTATTAGTTTTGCGGCTGGCTAATTGCTTTTGGTGATGGATAGGCGTGAAAAGAAATCTATTTTTGGTATGATTTTATCCTTATTTTCTGAGAAAAAACCTAAGTTTTATGTAAATTTTATTTTATTTTTATACAAAGACCATGTTATTGTTGTTTCCCAAGCTCAAATCGCAGATATGAAGATTTTGAAACAATTTGAAAGAAATTCGGACCGAAGACATGTTAAGAACGCAAAGTTTACAGTCTTTGCGACTTTGTCGTGACCACGGAGGATTTCCTCAGGGTTTCCTCGTGATCATGAATGCCAGAAGCCAGCCCAGGATCTAGTGCTACCCCCTAATACGGGCCACATGGGTTACCCGAGCCAAAAGCGGGGCGCATCTGTGTGGTGAGGGGCGCATTCAGGGTGCTAGGCAGTTTTATGCACTGTCACCCTTGAGCGTTTTGGCAGTTACTTGCATATTCAGTCTCGGATTTCAATGAAATTTAAACCTACGGACTCGTCTCTTCAAGAAAAATAGAATAAACGTCATAAAAGGGTGAAAGGGGTCAGATTTCGGAAGTTCTCCACAGAAAAATTTAGGGTAAACTCTTTTGAAGAACTCAACCTTCCATTTTTTGTATCTCTTCCTCTTTTCTTCTTTTCTTCATTTTTTTTTTCTCTCATGGCAGAGTAGAAGTCATTTTGTAGGACTTAGGCATATAAATATTGATACTTTGATTTTTGTGAAATGAATTAATTTCTATGATTGTGAAATTTTAATTTATTCTTGCACTATTCTTATACTTGAATCTTCTTTTGTGGAACATGATTTATGAACTTAGACATCGGTCATGTTTAGTTTTGTTTAGAAGTGAACCGAATTCGGATTTTGAATAGAAAATCCTAGGATCGAAGCAACAGACCAAAAGGGAAAGTTAGATTCCGATCCGAGAATAGACTTAGGGAATAAAATTTCGACATATCGAAGGGGTTTTGTTTGCCTTCGGGGAATCCCGATTAAAATCATAACTATTAGAGATCTAATAGCTTGGGGAAGATTGGGCAAATCACATATTTTGAGATATTTAAGGTAGCAAGTCCAACCAAGAATCCCACTTTAAATAGGGCATTACGCGACGATCCATGGATAATTGTTAAATTGGATTAAAAATTCTCAATTCTTGATATGAGAATAATCAACTTTCTGTAAAAATATTTTGTAATATCAATTGTATCATATTAAAAGCCAAATGCTCCATAAATGTTTAATAACTAGAGTTTATTACCATTTTATTTGCTTTAGTTTAGAATTGGTAAATCATTTTTATAATTATCCGATCCAAATTATCAAACTTTGGAATACATAGAGTAGAAATTTTCTTTGTGGATCGACCCCTAACTGTATTACACAATAAGTCTATGTGTTTGTGGACCGATCTCGTTGTATTCTAGGGTTATAAATTTAAATCTCTGCAAAGCACGTATCAGCGATTGATTAATCCTTCATAACTGCGAAACGCACTCTAAATATAGTATATGTGATGGTTTTTTCACCAACTCCAACTAATCGGCCTTGGTGTCCATCTCTTACAACACTGAATACAAGTTCTTTGGTATAGTGAATCCAATAAACTTTCTGGCCGAAAAAAATTATTCGAATATTTTGTTCAGATTTTTTTTTAAATAAATATTTTGGTCGGATTACAAAAGAAGATTAAAGGTAGCAAATATCCATCCCACGCCAGTTTGCCTCTAGCTATTTGAGGACCATCCAACATAATACAGGAATTGTAATTTATACTCCATGAAATTGAATAAGTTTCAAAGCTTTTTAGTCATGTAACCTCATGTTCAATACTAACTATTCAATTTGATTATTTATCTTGATTAAATGATCCATATTTCTTCTTTTTCATCATTTAAATATATGTTTGTTTTGTCTAAGGTGTTATATAATTTTTTAAACTGATACGATACCTTTTTATTCCTATGTAAATACTTTTTTATAACTAATTTGGTTGTTTTTAATTATCCATAATATTATTTTTTGAGATAAATATTTATTTCTTTTTAACTTTCTGGTATATATATTTGTGGTTAGAAAACTTTTTAATTTATTTTTTCAATCAATATTTTTGGAGACGAAGCTCGAAAAATAATCATAGTAAACTAATAATACTGGAACTAATAAATGCTGGTAACTATAGCAATATGTTTTCTCCCAAATTTGGATTTTGCATGCTTAAACACATTCATGGCACAAAACCGCTGTCGCACATCATTATTATGCTTGATCCCTTAATTATGACTTTTTGGTAATAGGTTATGAAAATTGGCATACTTATGTATAATAATTTATTTTAAAACAGTGCATTGTTCCAGTTTCCGGGGACATGATCGAACGGATTAACAAAACAAGAAACCGATTTGATGAAATAGCCAAGGATTGTGATGCTCTCCAATTGAGAGAGAGTGATGGGGCAAGGCTTCCGAACAACAGAATTTTACGACCCCCAACTGGTCACATGGTGGATGAGGCGAGCATTTTTGGCAGAGATGTCGAAGTAATGGAAGTCGTTGATCTCTTACTTTCTGAAAAGGAAAAACCTTTTTCAGTCATTTCAATTACTGGTAAAGGTGGCCTTGGGAAAACAACCATTGCCCAGCTTGTCTACAAAAATGAGAGGGTTCGCCCGTGCTTTGATTTATTTGGGTGGGTATGTGTCTCTCAAGAATTTGATGTCAGCAGACTCATCAAAGCAACCATTGAATCAGTCTCCAAAATGAATTGCGGTGTGAGCGAGTTGAGTCCATTGCAAGAAGAGCTCGCAAAAACTGTGAAGGGAAAAAGAATATTGCTAGTTTTAGATGATGTGTGGAATGAGAAACAAAGTCTTTGGGAGTTGTTCTCGGTCACTCTTAAAGAGGCGAAGTTAGTGAGAGTTCTAGAGACAACAAGAAATGAAAAGGTCGCTAACGCTATGCTAACAACAACCTGTTTTGAACCACCTTACTTGCTAGAAGATTTTTGTTGGCAGTTGTTTCAGCGTTATTCATTTGGCGGTGCAAGTCACACCGCCCCACCATACTTTGTAGAGATGGGAAGGAAGATTATGAGAAAGTGTGGCGGTTTGCCATTGGCTGTGAAGTCAATCGCAAGCCTTCTTAGGCATGAAGCAGATGAAGAGAGCTGGAGAGAGATTCTAGAAAGTGAACTTTGGGAATCAAATCCATCAAATGATATATTCCCAGCACTTCAAATCAGTTATGCTCATCTACCTACCCACCTTAAACCCTGTTTCTTTATTTGCTCAATGTACCCAAAAGATTATAAATTGGAGAAGAAGAATTTGATAGAGTTATGGATCTCTCATGGCTACATTGAGTCCAGGGGCAAAAGAAGAAACACAGATGTTGGTGTTGAATATTATAAGGAGTTAAAAGAGAGGTCCTTTCTTGATGATTTTTCAGATGAATTTCCAGAATATTGTAAGTTGCATGATATAATCCATGACCTTGCTAGACTTAATTCTGAGAATGAACATTATTCGGTGGATATCAATCAGCCACTTGATATTTATGAGAGAACCATTCTGCAAGAAGCATACCATTTATATGCAACAGGTTTCATGGGATATGTAAATCACATTACCCAAAAATCCCTGAAGAGTTTAAGAACTTTTTCTGTGGACCTAAGAAAATGCAGAGAAGCTTCGGAAAACCAGTATTGCATAAAGAGTAGAGAGGCTATGGATCTAAAGTCAAAGCAATCAGCATATTATAGGGTTTGTCCAGGAAATATACTTATGTTTAACCGTACACAATTTGAAGTACTCAGGGTGTTGGAATTGAAAGGGGATCATTTGAGAGCGATTGATGATTCCATTGCCCAGTTGAAACATCTTTCCCATCTCCGTATTAATTCTCACGAGCTTGAAATGCTGCCGGAATCCATCGGCCTCCTTTACAACCTGCAGACTTTCATTCTTAATTGCTCTGCATCTCCTCTTGAATATTTACCTGAAAGCATTGGCTATCTTACAAACTTACAGTACCTGTGTATTGAATGTTGCTTCGTTAAGAAGCTCCCTGAATCACTCTGTGTACTTAGTAACTTGCAGAGATTAGTAATTTCATCTGAATTTTTAGAGGAAGTACCTTCAGGTATCAAAAAATTTTGTAACCTTCAAGACTTAGAAATTTCCACTTGGCGAAATGAAGCATTTCGGGATACACCCTCAGAGTTACCAGGTGCACTTGGAAATCGTTGTAAACTCAAAGCTTTGAAATTGAGGGTTTTCTCTGTCAACTATAACATAGGCTGTCTCAGTAGTTTAGAGGAGATTTTCATGGATATGATCTCAGAGCTACCAACTGCACTTGGAAATGCTTGTAAACTCAGAATTTTGAAAATCGGTGGTTGCTCTGTTAACTATAACCCTCACGGCCTCAAAAACTTTCCTGCAATGAGGACAATGGGAGCATGCTTGAGAGTTAGAACTATAGCTTGGTTAAAGCATATGAAGGATCTTGAAGGAAAGCTCATCATTGAAGGATTAGAAAACATGAGTAATTTAGTAGGTGCCCAGCATGCCAACCTGAGAAGTAAGTGCAAAATTGAAACTTTGGATCTACACTGGTATAATTATAGCATTCACAAGTACGAGCACTCTGATGGGTGGGACAAAGAAGAACTGAGAATACGGCTCAAAAAAGTACCTGGTAACGGCAGAGTAGTTGGTGGAGATGTGAATTTTGGGTTGTTAGAATGCCTGCAGCCACACCCTCACCTCAACAAGCTCCTACTCCGAGGTTATCCTTCTGCCACCGTACCGGGTTGGATGGGCGACCCATTTTCCTTGCAGGCAATTCAAGAAATCAGACTAGAAGACTGTGACGGTCTTCAATCTCTTCCATTCAGCAATCTTCACTCCCTCAAGCACCTCCAAGTCAAGTCTTGTTCAGGCATCCGGCTTCTGCCGCTGGAACAGCTGCCCTCCCAGCTCGAAGAACTGAGGATTGATTGTTGTAAGCAGCTGGAGTTGATTACCGGACTACGAAGTCTGGAGATGTTGGCTGCACTGGAAATCGATTATTGTGAAGACCTAAAATCGATAACAATGGAGGAACAGCAATTGGTGGAATCAACTGAGCCTTTTGGTAATTCATCTCACGAAACCCCACGTGACGGTTGGCAGAGCACTTCATCACTTAAAAGGTTGTACATTTGGAACTGCCCTCTGCTTCATGCTCTGCCTCATGGGTTGGTGCAGTCTAGGCATTGTAATGTGTCGATATATGGTTGCGGCTACTTATATAATTTCTTCGTTGCTGTTAAATAAGCTCTTTTGCAATTATTATGTAGGATTGATTATTGGTTATGATGTCATCCTGTTGCACGGAAGGAAGTCCTGGAACATACAATGAGCCCCTTCTTACCTTAGATTGTAGATAACAATGAACTTTTGATTGATTGATTATATAATTTGTAATAAATGGAAAGCTTTATCAATCTCTTTCTTTCTTTTTTTTTTCAATTTTCTCTTAAGATTGATCAAGTAAGCAAGCAGCCAAAAAGAAAAGAAGAACTAGCAGAGGATCTTTTCTTCCTGTACGTACAAGCTATAAACAGATCAAATTATTTGCCAAAAATAAATAAAATAAACAGAGAAGATGTTCTCTATTGTGTTTTTATAAACATTAAGAAACCATTTTCAAGCTTGTATATATATCTTTGCTGAATTTTTTTTAAACAATACTGCTTAAATTAATATTAGAAATTTCCACAATGTTGGTTTCACATGGGCGACACAATAATTTTAAGTCCAACATCATCCATTGGGAGAAACATAATGTCGCAATAATTTGTGTTGTAAGTTTCTTTGAAAAAAATTTTGTGTTATTAATTATAACTGTTAATAAGAAAACAAGCCTTTCAGTACACTAGCATAGCAAAACCAAAATTACACACTCGGCTAGCGAGTAGGTATACCTACCCAAATGTAGCATGGTCTCAAACTCTATATAGTTTATTTGGGTTCATCTGCTAATTTTTACTTGAAACTAAATCAATATTTGTTCAAACATTAGAATGTGCATACTACAAATATATATATATTAATGAAAAATTTTAGTAACATTGTTGACTGAACTGATTTGATATATCAATTAGATCCAGCTATGTGTTTCATATGTTGAACAGTTGATAATCTCTAAATGCACTATATACATCAGTGTGCATTTGTATGATCAATGTCATTGACATAGCATGTTAATTAATAATGCATAACGGCTCATTTTTATAGTCATTTACAGTTCACACTGAGCCATGTCTATCTGCTGTTTTGATAGAAAAGCTCACATTAATTCCAACATTTATTTTTTCCAAATAAGTTTTGCGGAAATTAAACCTGCATTTTAAGATGAGACATATCAGCACTGTGCTCCAAATTCCAGACTATTTCTCTAATTCAGGGCGACGTTTGATCCTTAATTAGAAACTGAAAGTAAGAGAGGCTTCAGGGAATGAGGCCATAAGGTGCTGTAGAGAGGGGAGGCGCATGCTTCATGTTGAAAGCGTCAGCTTCTTGAGCTCTGTTATCAGATTGGTCAACCTAACCAACCCTTGCCTTCAAAGTTTAGTTCATCAGGGCATTAATTCAACGGTTCCCACGAAAGCTTAGGGCATTAATTCAATTATTTTCAATTCCTTGAGTGACGTGGACTTTCCACCAACTCAAGATGAACCCCCTGATTATGACTTATTCCATCTCTGATAGGGAATCCTTCTCACCATGCTTTTGAAAATCAGAATAAGAAATTCGCCTGCTACATCAAAAAAAGAAAATCAGAAGAGGAAGAGGAATCAGATGAATCAGCTAGAATCAACCGAATCAGATCAAAAACACAATTTTTTTTTTAAAAAAAAAGCTTATTTTTCATTAAAAAAATAGAAATAAATTCTATATATAAAGCAAGGGACACTTTGTGGGTTATCTAGATCGGCCATTTAAAATTTTAAATCGGATATATGAGTAGAAGGTAAGGGACACTTTGTACTTTATAAAGAACATAGATAAAGTACAACGTGTTGTAAGGATGAACTTATACAACACGTCAAAATCTCAAATTTCAAATTAAACATGATCGATCCGATCCATTCAATATAATTTGCATATTAAAATGTTGTGAAAACCAAATTTCACATTCTTTTTATTTTTTTGATATTTTTTCAGCTGGGGAGAAAGCTATTATTATTGGATGATCCAAAACCCTTATATCAATTGATTTTTTTCTCTTCTGAAAAAATATAAAATAATTATAAAAAATATAAAAATTGGACATTCTATAAAATTTTAATATGAAGATTACACTAAACAGTTTAGACCAATCAATAAAGAAAAAAAAGGATTAGCTAGATGTTGACTATTGTGGTCTAGTTTTATACTAAGCAACATCCATTAGTTTTTCTCTCAGATCTGAGGTTGAAGGGCACCGTTTCTCACTCTTTCTTTTCCTCTAATTCCTACGTTAGTACTAGTAGTACTAGATTTCTCCATCTCAACCCAGAATTGCACAGCTTATCAAGGGTCTTTTGTTCTTTGCAAAATGGCATGGCATCTCGTAACCTGTAATAGGGATCCTTTTGATAAAACTAATAATTTCATAAGTTTTGGGATGGATCCTTCCAAATACACCCTCTTTTGAAAGGATTTTATTTGAATATGGAGTTCATTATCTTTTCGACAGATGCAAGCTCTGTAATTAATTACTCTGAATAATATTCAGGAATCTCCGATTAAGAGACTCGATAAAGTTACAGCACTCATTTTGATTTTTGAGGGAAACCGGTCAGGTTTCAATATATAACTTCACCGACTTTATTTGATTTATATGGGGGTTTTAATATCAACCAAGTGTATGTGCCTGATCTCAATCATTTGTTTTAGATTTGATTTTGGTTTTGGATTTGATATTTGATTAGACAACAATAGGATATATGTGCCCGATTATAATCATTCATTTTGATATGGATTTGGGGAAACTAGTCGAGGCTCAAAATATAAACTCGACCGATTTATTTGATTTGATTTGGTATTTGGTGTTAACTTGGTGCGTGTACCTAGTCTTAACTATTTATTTTGGATTTGAATTTCATTTGATATTAATCGGATATCTGTGACCGATCATAATCATTTTTTTATATGAGTTTGAGAAAACCGATCAAGCTTCAAAATATAAACCCGAGCAATTTATATATTTACTTCTCAGAAACTTCAATGTTGTATTATAATAGATAAACAATAATGATTGGGCTAATTTTTCTAAAGTAAAGCATAGTAAAATACAGAATAAAAGTAATTTAGTTTACATGTTCCTCATTTTTCCCAATTGATTGCACAACATTTCAAAATCAAGGTTTAATTTACTTTTCTCTAAACTTCGCAATTGATATGATTTTTTTTTAAAGACTTCGAAAAAAGCTAAGTTATAGTTTACAAATCCGATCATAAAGTATAGACTATTTGCAAAAAAATTGGTGTTGTTTTTGTCTGCCTCCAATGAAAGGTTTTCTTTTGCTTCTTTGTTTACTTTGGATATGATTGTAAATTTCCATTTATACTGATTATTAGACCAAAAATTCAGTGTGTAATTATAGTTCATTAAACACATTTTGCTAATAAACAATTAAATTTGTAGTATGTACAACTATTGATTCTAAGTGTAATTCTGCCTCCATATTGATGTTTTAGTTCTCAATTTGGAATATTAGTTTTCAAATTTGGGGAGGCTAATTTAGATGAAAAATTCTTCAAGTTTTTTGTTCGATCAGAATTTTAATCTGCATTATCCTTGCATAACATTAATGGAAATTAGTAATCTATCTTTTTGCTGTTTAATTATTATTTTTGCATAATTGAACTTATTGTTTTGTTTACATTTGAAAAATGTTTTAGTATCAATTTGCTTTGAAAAGTTGTAATTTCACCGAATAATGATATGTCTTATTATAATTTTAAATGAACACTTTCAAATTTATATAAATGGCACAATAAGAGTTTGACCAGGCAACTTTTTAATTTTTTAGTTCTAAAAGTTTTTTCCCTCCTTAATTACAGGTCTACAAACAGTCATTATGATATTAGCATCAAAGAAGAAGCTCTGAATATGCATGACAAAGTTTGAGACGGTCTTCAAAAACATATATTCCCTGCTAACTAACTGAGATATTTTTATGTTTGCAGCTGTTTTTGTCTTATTGGTATTTCATACATATTTGTTGTCATTATTTTTGAGATAAAATGAGATCAAATCATTTAACTATATTCACAAAGAATCATTTATTTTAATTTTGAACTTGCTACCTCACCTGTGAGGATATAACCTTTATTACTATCTCAAAGACATATTTTTGTTGTTATTATCTCAAAGATCTTTATTACCATCTCAAGAATATAGCCTTTATCACTTTCTCATATATTTTTGTTGTTATTATCTTTTGCCGACATATTTGTTGAAATTTTAAGCACATAATTCTGCTATGGTTGTTAATTTACTATAAGAAAACAAATTTACAATTTTTTTTTTACAAACAAAAAGCACATGTTATGGCAACAACTCATTCTCTTTTCGACTATATATATATATATAAGAATAAAGCTAGCGTAAGTTTTTAAGCTCACCAAAAGAGTTGGTGAGTTCAATCTAAAAAATCTATCAAATCAGATTAAATTTTTAAATCCAAGTTACTCAATAAATTCTTTAAATTAAAATTTTGTAGGGGTACCGAAATTTTCTATATTTAGAGTTTTCTATCTATTTTTTCAGATTTTTCAAAATGGCCTATTTTTTATATACACAACATTCCTTATTTTATTATTATTTTAAAATCACTTTAGAAAATTTGAAAAAAACGTTAGAAAACCTCAAAAATAGAAAATTTCAGTACCGATTGAGATTTTAATATGAATAAATTTATTGAGTTATTCAGATTTATCTTTTGAAACTATTTCAATAGTTTTTTTAATTAAGCTCATCAATCCCGTGGGTGAGTTTAAGTTTATGCTAGCTTTATTTCATATTTTTTTGTTCACAGACACGTAAATTTATTAATAACTACATATTTTTTAAAACAAACATACATAATATATTGGAATTATAATTATCATATTTTGTCAAATTAAAACACAATTGAAAATTTAACTAACCCTGTGCATGCACGGTTCCATGCTAGTTTTCTTTCAAGAATACTTGCATAATTAATATTCGAAATTCCCACAGCATTGGTTTCATATTGGCCAACACAATCATTTTGAGTCCAACATCTTCCATTGGGAGAAAAAAAAATGCCGCAATAATTTGTCGAAGTATATATTCAAACTCTCTCATAAATAAATAATTGAAAGCTATTTTTCATATTATAATTTTAAATAATTTTTAATTTTAATTTTGTATGGATATAACTTGTTATAGATAATATTTAAGGTTTTAATGTTTTCATGAATAAATATCCAAGATTTTAATATTTTCAAGAGTAAGTATTTAAATTTTGAATTTAAAAGAATAAATATTTAATTAAATAATTTTTGACACGTATACATCCGATTTCCCTAAATTATAATGGAGATCCACGACAGATGGAACGGGTTTCTGCTGGATAAGAATAAAAAAGAAAAGAATAAATAAAAAAAGGAGAAGGAGAGGACCAGCTAGACGTTGACTGCTGTGGTCAAGTTTTCCACTTAGCAACTTCCACCAGCTTTCCCCTCAGATCTGAGATTGAAGGCATCGTTTCTCGCTCTTTCTTTTCCTCCAATTCCCACTCTGTAGTAGTATTAGCTTCCTCTATCCCAATCGAAAATTGTTCTGCGAGCAATGGCATGGCATCTGATAACCTCCCTGCTCTCTTTATGCTCCAGTTTGTTGCCTTCGATCAGAGCCTCTGCGCAGGCTCCTTCCTCTTCCTCCGACAATAACTCAGAAAGGGGGCGTGCTTTTGAGGAGGATCTGGAGAGGCTGATGCGAACTCTGGAGCGGATCAAGGTCACGCTGTACGATGCAGAGGAGAGGGAGATCAGAGACCGCTCTGTCAAGCTCTGGCTCAAGGAGCTCAAGAGGGTCGCTTACGATGCGGAGGATGTGCTCAGCGAGTACCGGTACGAGGCGACACATGTCGAGGTGGAGGCAAGAAAGGCTTCTGAAGCTTCTGGTTCTCAAAAGAGAAAGCGAATGGAGGTGAGAACTTCACCCTTACTTCTTTTTTACCTTATTATAAAATATAATTGGTTATTATAAAATATAATTGGTTGGCGTCCTTTGAGGTACAGATCCTTCGGTATCGTAAATCCAATTACGATATAGGAAAGAAGTTTAATATAGGAACAGTAATATATATTTCTGGGACCAATTACCCACTATTTGAGGACCATCCGACATAATATAGGAAAAATAATTTAATTTATATTTCATAAAAGTAGATAAGTTTTAACACTTTTTAGTGGTGTCACTTGATGTTTGTTATTGACCGTTCAATTTGCTTATTTATATTTTTTTATTGTATTTGTTATGTATAAAATATTATATAACTTTTTACAATGATACAATATTTTATGCAGAAATTTTTATGCAAATATTTTGGTTGTTTTAAATAAGAAAATATTCACTTCCTCCAAACGTCATCTCTCAGATCTATTCTCCACGCATTTTTAACTCAATTTGATTCATGAGATTTTTATTATTTTTTATTCTGAAAGCTTATGTCTTCAAATTAATTTCACTATTCAATTATATAAACATCTATATCCAATATATATAGCTGATTCACTTATATAAACACTGAGTAATTCATATGATTTTTCTTCCACGCATTTTGATATTCTAAGATTTTTTTCTCTTCTCCCACCCATTTTTGTTTTCTAAGATTTTTTCTCTCTTTCTCTCTCATATGTTATGTCATTGTCTTTGATTTTTTTTTTCTTCCATGTGATTTTATTTATCAAGGTTTTTTTCTCTCTTCTTCTCTTATTTGTTTTTCTTTTTTACAATTTATCTAAACACTCGAGTTCCATATTTAAATACCTAAGTCTTTTATCTAAACATCTGAGTCCGAAATATAAATACTTGACTATAAAATAAAATACAAACGCCTGAGTCAAATATATAAAACACCTGTGTCATTTTTATAAATACCTAAATTATTTATAAAAATAACTGGGTATATAATACAAATACTTTGACTTGTTGTACTTAAATACGTGAGAGTACATGAACATAGTAGAAAATTAGTACACATGGATGTACCTTTTTTTACTAAAAGAAATGAAAAATTAGTTAGGAGAATTTGGCATGGAATACTATTAGTTGTTTCCTTTAAATAATAAATAGTGTTATATTTTCAAAAAGATATTTATTTATATTTAAGTTTCTTATATATATTTATGGTAAGGAATTCTTTTAGTTTATTTTTTCTTCAATCAATATTTGTCAGGCCAAAGCCCTAATATATAATAGTTGAACCGATAAATGATGGTTACAATGGCAATATGTTTTCGCTCAAATTTGAGTTTTGCATACACAAATGTATTTATGGTACAAAACCGCAGTCACACATCATTATTATGCTTGATCCCTTAATTATGATTTTTTTAGTAGTAAGTTATGAAATTTCGTATATATACTTATGTATAACAATTTATTTTTCGGACAGTGTGTCGTTCCAATTTCCAATGATATGATAGATCGGCTTAACAAAATAAGAAACCGATTTGATGAAATAGCCAAGGATCGTGAGGCTCTCCAATTGAGAGAGAGTGACGGAGTGAGGCATCCGAACAATAGAATTTTACGATCCCCAACGGGTCGCATGATGGATGAGGCAAGCATTTTCGGCAGAGATGAGGAAATAATGGAGGTCATCAATCTCTTACTTTCTGAAAAAGAAAAACCCTTTTCAGTGATTTCAATTATTGGTAAAGGTGGCCTTGGGAAAACCACCATTGCCCAACTTGCCTGCAAAGATGCAACGGTTCGCCAGTGTTTTGGTTTATTTGGGTGGGTATGCATCTCTGAAGACTTTAATGTCGAGAGAATAATCAAAGCAACTATTGAATCAGTCACCACAAGCTGGTGTGGTTTGAGTGAGTTGAGCCCATTACAAGAAGAGCTTGCAAAAACTGTGAAGGGAAAAAGAATATTGTTAGTTTTAGATGATATTTGGAATGAGAACCAAAGTCTTTGGGAGTTGTTTCGGATTGCTTTTAAAGAAGCAAAGCTGGTGAGAATTCTCGCGACAACAAGAAATGACAAGGTTGCGGAGGTCATGCAAACAGCGGCCTGTTTTAGACCAAATTATTTGCCTGAAAATTTTTGCTGGCAGTTGTTTCAGCATTATGCATTTGACGGTGCAAGTCACACTGTCCCAACATACTTTGTAGAGATGGGAAGGAAGATTATGAGAAAGTGTGGCGGTTTGCCATTGGCTGTGAAGTCAATTGCAAGCCTTCTTAGGCATGAAGCAGATGAAGAGAGCTGGAGAGAGATTCTAGAAAGTGATCTTTGGGAATCAAATCCATCAAATGATATATTCCCAGCACTTCAAATCAGCTATGCTCATCTACCTGCCCACCTCAAGCCGTGTTTCTTGTTTTGCTCAATGTACCCAAAAGATTATAAATTAGAGAGGAAGAATTTGATAGAGTTATGGATTTCTCATGGCTACATCGAGTGCAGGGGCAAAAAAGGAATCATAGAAATTGGTGTTGAATATTATGAGGAGTTAAGAGCGAGATCCTTTCTTGATGATGTGTTATATCGACTTTCAGAAAGCTGTAAGTTGCACGATATAATCCATGACCTTGCTAGACTTAATTCTGAGAATGAACATTATTCGGTGGATATCAGTCAGCCTCTTGATATTGAAGAGGGTAACATTCGGCCGGAAACATATCATTTATATGCAAGTGGTTTCACAGGATATGTAAATCAAATTCTTCAACAAAACCTTAAGGGTTTAAGAACTCTTTCTACGGATCTAAGGGGTTGCAACGGAGCTTTGGAACACCAGTATTGCATAAACAGTACAGAGGCTATAGATCTAAATTTAGAGCTGACAATGGTTCGTAGGGCTTGTCGGGGAAATACAACCATATTTAGCCTGGCAAAATTTAAAGCACTTAGGGTGTTGGAATTGAAAGGGTATCATTTGACAGAGATTCCTGATTCCATTGCCCTGTTGAAACATCTTTCGCATCTTCGAATTACTTCTGACTGTCTCAAAATGCTGCCGGAATCCATCGGCCTCCTTTACAACATGCAGACTTTCATTCTTAATTGCTCTGCATCTCTTGTTGAATATTTACCTGAAAGCATTGGCTATCTTACAAACTTACAGTACCTGTGTATGGAATGTTGCTTCGTTAAGAAGCTCCCTGAAGCACTCTGTTTACTTAGTAACTTGCAGAGATTAGTAATTCCTTTTAAATTTTCAGAGGAAATACCTTCAGATATCAAAAAGCTTTGTAACCTTCAAGATTTAGAAATTAACACTCAGCTAAATGTAGCATTTCGGTTTAGACCCTCAAAGCTACCAGGTGAACTTGGAAATTTTTGTAAACTCAAAACTTTGAAAATCCGTGGTTGCTCTGTCAATTATAACCCTCACAGCCTCAAAAACTTTCCTGCAATGAGGACAATGGCAGCATGCTTGAGTGTTAGAGCTATAGCTTGGTTAAAGGATATGAAGGATCTTGAAGGAAAGCTCATCATTGAAGGAGTAAAGAATATGAATAATTTAATAGATGCCCAACATGCCAACCTAAGAAGTAAGTGCAAAATTGAAACTTTGGTTCTATGCTGGTATATTGATCGCTTGCACGAGAAGTCTTGTTCGGACAATGAAGAACTGAGAATAAGGCTCATAGAAGAACATAATGAGGGCAGAGAAGTTGGTGGAGATGTGAATTATGGGTTGTTAGAATGCCTGCAGCCACACCCTCACCTCAAGATACTTCTACTCCGAGATTATCCTTCTGCCACAGTACCAGGTTGGATGGGGGACCCATTTTCCTTGCAGGCAATTCAAGAAATCAGACTAGAAGATTGTGACGGTCTTCAATCTCTTCCATTCAGCAATCTTCACTCCCTCAAGCACCTCCAAGTCAAATCTTGTTCAGGCATCCGGCTTCTGCCGCTGGAACAGCTGCCCTCCCAGCTCGAAGAACTGAGGATTGATTGTTGTAAGCAGCTGGAGTTGATTACCGGACTACGAAGTCTGGAGATGTTGGCTGCACTGGAAATTGATTATTGTCTAGCCCTAAAATCGATAACAATGGATGAACAGCAATTGGTGGAATCAACTGAGCCTTTTGGTAATTCATCTCATGAAAAGCCACGTGACGGTTGGCAGAGCACTTCATCATTTAAAAGGTTGCAAATTGAGTATTGCCCCCTGCTTCATGCTCTGCCCCATGAGTTGGTACAATCTGGGCCTTGCTTCGTGTTGGTGGATGGTTGCGGCTGCCCTGATCTTAGAATTGGGAACCATTTGCCTGTTGATGAGGTACTTAATTTTTTACTGTTTGAATATTTAGACCAATGGAACTATGTTAATTTCTATAATTATAAGCATTAGTACGATTTAAGAACTATTAAACTTTTCCTGCTTGATCGAATAAACATTCCATTTATATATATATATATATATATATATATGATTTCTTCGTTGCTGCTAATTAAGTTCTTTTCCAACTCTTTTTCAGCTTTTGTTGTGAAGATGTCATCCTGTTGCGCTCGAGGAACATTTAAGAGTCCTATTTTGATTTGGTGAGCCAAGACAGAAATGAATCTATTTTTGATTTGATGAATTTTTTTATTATAAGATTTGTAGTAAATGGGAAGCATTTTCTTTGCTTACGCGACTAATTTTCACTAATTTTGAATTTTTTTTTAATCCTTTTTTTCAATTTTTTCCTCTTAAGATTGATGTCAAGTATGCATCCAGTCAAATTTCAAGAAAACAAGACTTCCATGAAACTGCGTAAGAATTATTTTTCTTTTTATAGAAAGTGTTGCTTATCCATATTAAATTATTCATGCAGTAGCTAAATACCCATATTAAATTATTCAATGTGTGTCTGTATTCATTGTCATTATAAATTATGGCACTGTCGCTGTTATTTAATTTTAAACCATTCGATTTGATTTAAACGGATCAAATTAAACTATAGGAGTGCTTTTTTTATTTGTAGTTTATTAAGACTCACCTATCAGCGATTCAAAAAAATTATAATATAATTCTGTCATAGAAAAAGTATGGCAACAAATGTGAATTCTATTCAATATATTTTTTCTGTTTTGTTTGTGGGAGAATCTCTAATTACTCACACCTAATAGCAGAGAGTATCTTTTGTTCTTGTGCGTTCAAGCTGTGGACAGAGAAGGTTTTCCCTTTAGTGTTTTTATCAAGGTTAAGAAATCATTTTCAAGCTTATTTACCTTTACAGAATTTTTCTTTAAACAATACTTGAATAATTTATAATCGAAATTTCCACAACGTTGGTTTCATAGTAGGAGACAATCATTTGAGTCCAACATCTTCCATTGGGAGAAAAATAATGTCGGAATAATTTGTGTGTTAAGTTTTTTTTGAAAATAAATTTTTGTTGTAAGTTATAATTGCTAATAAGAAAACAAGCCTTTCGGTACACTAACCTAGCAAAACCAAAGTTATACGCTTGCCTAGCGAGTAGGTATACGTAACTAAAGGTAGCATATATGGTCCAAAACTCCACACCTAAAAAGTTTATTTGGGTTAATCTGCTATGTTTTTACTTGAAATTATATCAATATTTGTTCAAACATCAGAATGTGCATATTACAAATACATATTACAAACATCAGAATGTGCATATTACAAATAAAAAGTTCCTATCCTATCCTATTAAAACTCTTTCTTTTTTCCTCAAGCTCCTTCCGCTCTTCTCTGAAAAGCTTTCAATTAAAGTAATTTTGTAAATAAATCTTCGTTTTTCTTCACTGATGGGTTTCGAAATCCGCCCGCCCCTAATGCGATCTACGCAGATCTGGTCTAGATCTGATCATATGGGGTATGCTCGAACGTTGATTCATCATTTTGGCTCTTCTCTGACATATGCCGATATTCTTAGGCGGGGCCCACTTTCCAACGACTTGAGGGGACACATCCCTTCTCTGGCTACTAGCGGTCTTTCCGGAGACTTGACTGGACGTCTCCCTTCTTCGGTTACTGGAGGTCTTTCTCCTTCCGCTACTGGAGGATTTCCGATGCAGATGGCATCTCTTGGACCCGTGTCTCAATCTAAAACCTCCTTTCCGAATCTTAAAGCCTCCTCCTCATTTAATCGCCATGGTTTAAATCTATTGGGGAGATGTTTTTGGTGTGGTGAGAAGGGTCACAGAGCGGTGACTTGTCGTGATGCTAAAGTGTGTTTTCGTTGTGGGGGATTAGGTCATATCTTCTCGACCCTTTTCCTCCTTTTTTCATCTAGTGGCACCTCCTGTCCGTAAGATCTCTTTGGATGACCTTGAATCCATTGTGATAGCAGATGAACTTAATCATTGTTTGATCATTAATGCTCGACCGAGGGTTACCTTACCAGATGTGCTTGCTAGTTTATGATTTACATACCCTATGGTAGGACCTTGGTCTGTTCGCTATATCAAGGATCATCAGTTTCTGATTGAGGATCCGAAACTATGGCATAAGACGGTGATTGAAAAGGGGTTTGTGGAGTTTGGCCCTTACTGGTTTTCTGTCTCTTATGATCTATCAGTTTTATCGGCTCAATCTGTGGAGTTCGATTATGGTTGAGGCTCACTAATCTTGAGTATGACATGTATGGATGCAAGGGGTTAGAATCGGTGGTAAGTCAGTTTGGAAAATTAGTAGATGCATTTATTAAAACAAAAGTTAAAGGGTTGTTGGGATGCCAATTTGAAGAAGGAAATAAAGGATAAAAGAATTCTTTATCTCAACATGTCACTGATTTTGAATTTATTTTAGAAGACAGACCATTAACGGAAGGGGAATTAGAATCTTTTTTGAAGCTAAAAATAATCTTTTAAATATCTATAAAGATGAGGAAATTTACTGGCAACAAAGGGCAAGATTGATGTGGCTAAATCATGGTGATGCTAATTCTAATTTTTTTTCATATGATAGCTTCAGCTGGTAAAAGAAATAATTTAATACCTTCTTTAGTCATTGAGAGTACAGAGGTTAGAGACCCAGCTGTAATTGAGAGTCATGTTTTTCACTATTATAAATAATTGTTGGGGACTAGAGGTAACATATGGGCTTCTCTTTCAGGTACTGATTGGGATGAAAGGAATAAGGTTACTATTGAAGAAAATCATCTTTTGACTACGATTTTTTCAGCAGAAGAAGTCCATCGGGCTATTTTTCAAGTGAATCCTAACAAGGCTCCTGACCCTGATGGCTTTCCTATTTTATTTTATAAAAAATTTTGAGATTTAATTAAACGGGATATACTTCAGATGTTTCAAGATTTTTACGATCATAATTTTGACTTATCTTGTCTTAATAGAGTTTTGATATGTCTTATTCCTAAAGTTAAAGATGTTTCTTCCATTAAGAATTTTAGACCTATTAGTCTTTTAAATTGTAGTTATAAGATTTTTATAAAAGTTTTATCTAATAGCTTTTTTTCAGTTTTAGATAGGATAATAGGTTCTAATCAAATTGCTTTTTTAAAGGGTAGATATACTTTAGATGCGGTTGTGACAGCACATAAAATTTTACATTATTCTGATACTCATGATGAACATGGTTTAATACTTAAATTGGATTTTGAAACAGCTTTTGACATAATGGATTGGAAATATTTACTTACGATTTTTAAACAGAGGGATTTGATGAAAAATGGATCAAATGGATGGAGAGTGTTTTTTGGGGGGGTCATAGTGCAGTCACATTCTTAATGGAAAATCAGGTACTTATTTTGAATCCAAAAGATGGGTTAGATAGAGGGATCTTTTATCACCTTATTTGTTCACTTTGGCTGCTGAAGGTTTAAATAAAATTCTTACTACTGGTTTATCTTTGGTTCTTTTAATGGGTTAGGTTCTGATTTACCAGTGGGACAAAAACTATTACATTTACAATATGCTGATGATATTCTTTTATTTTTAAAGGCTGATCCTCTTATGGTTGAAAGCATTAAATGGACTTTAAGGGCTTTTGAGGGGATTTTAGGTTTAAAAATTAACTTTTCAAAATCTGAATTGGTTCCTATTAATCTTCAAGATTCTCAAATGAAATATTATGCTCAAATATTGAATTGTAAAGTTGGTTCTTTACCAATAAAATATCTCGGTTTATCATTACATTAGAAGAAGCCTTCTAGAGTTGTTTGGCAAAAATTAATTGACAAGATTCAACTTAAACTTTCAATATGGAAAAGAAAATTATTGTCTATGGGGGGAGATTAATTCATTTAAATTATGTTCTTTCTTCTATTCCTCTTTATTATATTGCAATATTTAGGGTTCCAAAATAGGTTATCTTTAAAATTAATATCACTAGGAAAATATTTCTTTGGGCTGGTGTGGAGTCTTCTGGGAGGAAATTTTATCTGGTTAAATGAGAAACAATTTGTCGACCTAAGGAATATGGGGGTTGAGGAATTTTGAATCTGGAATATATGAATTATATTTTTCTTTGTAAATGAGGTTGGAAATATATTTATAAAGATGCTAAAGGAATTTGGAAGGATTTGATTAGGATTAAAAGTGCTAGAGGTGGTATTGATAATATTTCTTCATTTTGTCTGTTTGTTGTGTAAATTATTTATTACAATTAGGGGTAACTAGGGTTTTAGGGAATGGAGAAGATGTGAATTTTTGACATGATATACGGTTTGAAATAAAGGTATAATTAAATTACATTTTATTAGAGGGATTAGTAATACCATGAGAATAGAAAAGAATCAAATCACTGATATTTTGCATTCTATTACATTTACTGAGGATAAGGATTCGGCTTTTTTGGCAATGGGATTCTTCTGGATTTTTACTGTTTAGTCCTTTTAATCTCCTGCCCTGTGAATGATTTTGAAAATATTTATCTCAAAATCCTTGATAATTGTACAATAAAAGAAAAGATGAGAAACAATTTCAGGTTGTCTATAAAAACAACAAGATAAATCCCCTATCCAATCCCTTCTACTAAGATTCTCATTTGTTAAAATTTTATTATGTAGTGCTAACCATAAAAATAACTTAAACTTAAGTGGAACTTTTAAAGCCCAAACTGAATGGGTTATTTGGATTGAAAGGAATAACTTTGTGAAAATTAACTATTAGTTGTGGTCCAAACATCGACAACTTATTTCAACTCGCTCTAATTTAAATCTTACAAGTTCACAAATATATTATTGCAGAAACAAATCAGCAAAGGTAGAAGGTGGCCATAATGAATTACAAATTAGTTTTGGGAATAACACTTTAGCTGTACAACAATTAGCCTTCTCTTTCTATCTTGATTCCATAGATTGTGATCTTTCGAATTTTTTTTAAGGTACAAGACACTTGCATGTAACATATTATGCGATCAATTACATTTTTTCTATTAAGGACCATATGCTTCTAATTTCACTATGTCATCTGAATTAGCATTGATTAGGGGTAAATTATGTGATGATTTGACTATGTTTGATATCAAATATGCCTTTGGGCTGTATTTGATCAGGTGTCGATATGGGGGTTGAAACGGTGAGGTGGCACTATGTCTACAGTGATCTGACATTGATTAAAATGATGAAGCACTTGACATGAACCTTCAAAACCAACTAATGGCTACTGGAGTCATTTGCAGGTTCTCTGATTCATTCTCTGAACTATCCAATGGAGTTATGCATCATAGTTTTATTTAATCTCTTTTCAAGATATGCATCAATAACATGCAATTCCTTCCTTTTGAAGAATTTCGAGGCCAATTTCAATTAAGAAATCTAAATGGAGCGTCAACGTGATACTGGTACTTTTGTCGTGTCTTATATTTTGTTTGAAAACTTCTTAAATTGTTGAGCTATTTGCCAACATAAAATAATAAAGAAAATCTCTATTTTGTTAGCAAATTGGTTCATAATCGAATTGATCAATCACTCCAAATTGGAAGTCAAAAAGTATGATTTAGTGACCTTAGTTTTAGTTTTAATTACCAGTTATTCACTTCTGTTACTTTTATTTTTATCTTGACTGTACATATATATAGAAAATATTAGAATCTCATGTACCCTCTGATCGATCAAAATAATACAACCAGTTTATGCTGATTTTAGTTTTTAACTTTTTACATCTATTCTATTTTTGGTGATGCTAAATCAATTCTTGAGTGCAAAATAACAGTTCAGTTTTTTACTTGAATTAGAGATTTATTACATTGAGGTCAAATATATATATTTGTGAAATTAAGAATTAATTGTGTGCTTTGTCAAATTATATTAACTTGATTTTGCATGTTATTTCGGTGCAGGTTACAATTATTTTGCAAGAAAAACCAGATAACAATGGAAAATTGTGTAAATGATTGTTTTTATTACTCAAAATTGTATGATACAATAAAATAAACATCAATATTTTCCTTCCATTTTTTTTTGCCTTTGTAGATGGGTTATCAGTAAATAAAAAGTAAACAATTTCCTATTTGTTTTTTCAAGCAGTCCTCATGGCTCCTTTTGGGTTACTTATTTCAATCATGTAATAATCAATAATGAAATTTATTAAATGAATTGATTTATGTACATTACAATGAAAATAAAAAGTTTTTTTATACAATACAATGAAAATAAAAGGCTATATATTATTTTGGGTAGGATTAAAATATCTATGTTTAAAATTGGTTTTATTTCAAAAGAGATGTGATTGATTATGAACAATTAGTTTGCAAAATAACCTCAGCAAGTTATCCCGTGCATTGCACCGGGTACATGCTAACATGCTAGTTTAATATAATAATAACATTCGTAGCTAAAGAGGTAGCTTGATGTCGGTAACCAGTAAGTACAACAATATCTTAATTTCTACTTTATCATCACTATCAACCATCCAAAGCACTTTAATTAGTGGAGCCCATCATATATCTTCTGGTCTACTTAGGCGTTTGCCTCTATCAGCCATATCTAAATTAACTAACAAGAAACTAAAAATTAATTATTATGTATGTTTAAAAAATAGATAACAAGATATTTGCTATATCTATTCCAGAAATTAAAGAGAACATCAATTACTATGTGCATTTTAAAATTAATTTAATGAGAATCAGCAAATAATTCCTACTGTATATTTAAAAAATAATTGTTGACCCTCAAAAAGGATCATTGATATTTTTATTAATAAGATTAATTGCTTAATTGCATAAAGTCATGGGAGGTATCTGTTCTGAAAATTATGGAGATAAATACCATGATTTTGGAGCCCATTTTCATGAAATAAATATGAATGATTTCATAAAGTATCAAGGATAAGCAAGAGAATTGGTAAAAGAATACGGGTTGAAGATTTGGTGGGGTGCAACTTGGAGCACAAAATGTATTTAGGTACAACTTTATACGTCCAACCACCGCCTTCTTGTCAGCAAAAAGAGAGAATGAGGGGGGTGCTTGCGTTAGGTTTCGATCTTCTACAGTGTAGTACTATACTGTATAACATATAAACGGATTGATTATAGGGAGATTTTATTTAAAATTTATTTTATACAAATCTTAACGTAATTGAATGAATAATATATCACGTTGTACAGTATAACACAATAAAGAATACGAATCCACGTGCGTCCGGTGCGCGCTCCTTATTTCTAACTTAATTTGAATTGATATGTCAGTGCATGAGAGTCAAATCAAATGAGAAAAGGAAAGGTGGTGTGTCTTATTAAATATGACAAACGGAGCCCATACTCGTTGAACAGCTCCTAATCGAGACCCAGACTTCAGCAATGCTCTCTCTCTCTCTCTCTCTCTCTCTCTCTCTCTCCGTCGTGTCAAGGCCCACAATGCAGAGATCCCCTTCTTCTCCCTCCTCCCTCCTCGCCTCTCTTCTCCCTGAGACGCGCCAAACCACAAACATTAGAGGATCAATCTGTTGGCTTGAGAGAATTGCTAGAGAGAGCTCACAGATATAACCGAATCAAGTGATGCAGAGGTTGGGATACCAAATTGGTGATGTAGGGATGTTCCTAGCTCGGTTAAATCGGCCTAACTCAGACAAAAACTCAGTTGAATCAGCCGAGCTAGTCAAACCAATTCCAATGAATTTTAATCAGAGTAATGTCCGGGCGAGTCAATCGGTATATAATCGGCCCGGTGACTGACGATTCCGATCCAACTTGGCCGAGTCAATTGGTGATTTCTTGTGTTTTAGTTTCTTATTATTTTTAATTAATCTTATAATATTAAAATAAGAAGAAACTAATATTAAAATACTATAAGATTAATTAAAAAGAAGAAGAAACTAAAACACAAAAAAGTCTACACAAATATGACTAGTTAATCTTTATTGAACATTGAAAAGTAAGAAATCACAAGAAAAAGGAAGTCGTGGGTTAGAGTTTGGAGAATGCACGATAGTTTAAACAGAGAGATGTTCAAACAAACAGAGATAGTGAACAAAATCCAAATAGATCAATTAGAGCGTGTATAAGTGTTTGTTTTTTTTTGGGTTTCTCTTGATGCAAAACGTATTTTATTTCCTTGTTCAAATTTTTACATCATTTGCTATAGATTAATTAATGGAGATTGAATAACGGAAATTTTACAAATTGCCCGTTCTCTTAAGAAGCTGAAACAAATTATCCTTGGTTTTAAATTTTTCAACAAAATATCTTTATGGTTTCCATTAAATTGATCATTACTCTTTCCTCATCTTTTCTTTTCCTAATCCTCACTTCCTTCACAATTTAATTTAACATATTTTTCACATTTTAATATTTAATTTTTGTAATAAAAATATTCACAATCTCCAATAATTCATAATTTAAAAATTTATCTTCATATTTTAAAATAATTCATATTAACTATTTATTCAAATAAAATAATTGATCCTAATTAAGCACATGACACTTCATCTAGGAACATATATTGGTAAAAAGAAAAGTTGCATTACCACTTTTCAGGGCACCATTTTGTCCAGTGAAATTAAAGGAGAAAGTGTGGAGATCGATCTAAACAGGTTTGCCGTGGAATTTAATCAATAACTTAATTATGTTTGCCGTGGAATTTTGCAGAACATCAAATTTTAGAAGAGGGAGATTGAAGAGGAAGAGGTAAGAAGGGCATTTTCCTGAATCAAAATTTTTTAATTAAATTTCATATCTATTTAGTTGAGATTAAATAATTTTTTGGGTAAATATCAAAAATATTGCCATTTAGACGGATAAATAGTCAAATTTCAATTTTGGACGTGAAAATAGTCAAATGTTAAAGTTTTGATGGATATATATATATATATATATATGCAATTTTTCCATAAAGAAAAGGACAAAAAGAGGACTAGCTAGACGTTGACTGCTGTGGTGTACTTTTTTACTGAGCAACATCCGCCAGTTTTCCCTTCAGCCCAGATCTGAAGTTGAAGAGCACCGTTTCTCGCTCTTTCTTTTGCTCTAATTCAGACATCAGTACTAGTAGTATTAGATTTCTCCATCTCAACCGGGAATTGCACAACATATCAAGGGTCTTTTTGTTCTGTGCAAAAATAATGGCGTGGCATCTAATAACCTCTCTGCTCTCTCTATGCTCCAGTCTGTTGTCTTCAATCAGAGCATCTGTGCATGCTCCTTCTTCCTCTTCCTCTACCTCCTCCAACAATAACTCAAAAAAGAGGCATGCTTTCCAGGAGGATCTGGAGCGGATGATGCGAACTTTGGAGCGGATCAAGGCTATGGTGTATGATGCAGAGGGGAGGGAGATCAGAGAACGCTCTGTCAAGCTCTGGCTCAAGGAGCTCAAGAGGGTCGCCTACGATGCCGAGGATGTGCTCAGCGAGTATCGGTACGAGCTGACACACGTCCAAGTGGAGGCAAGAAAGACTTCTGAAGCTTCTGGTTCCCACAAAAGCAAGCAAATGGAGGTTAGTGTCTTCTGCATAACATGATTTAGCATTTAAAATGATCTTATTTGCGCTAGATTTTTGGATCATGCTTGACGTGCTCAAAAAGATGTTTGATTTTCTATTTCTTTTTTAACTTATAATTGGTTGGCATCCTTGTATTGTAAAAAGGGGAATGTTTGTGACACACAAAAGGAAATTGTTAAGCAATTAATAGTTATATGGCTGATTAAATCGGATTTTTACGGACAACTTGATAGTTATATGGCCGACTAAATCGGATTTTTACGAACAACTTGATGTTCGTATTTTAATATACACAAATATTAATAACTCAGATAAAAATAAATTATTTACATACTTGATAATAATTTATTTATTGATTTTATCTTATAAATGACAAATAAAAATTTAAATGTCTGAATTCATATTATTTTAGTCATCTTGAAGAAAAGGACCCACTTATTATTTTTTATTTTCTATATTTAGATGAAACTCTTTAGAAATTCATAAACAACAAACAACAAAAAATAGTAAAGTGATTGCTCTTTAAAATCTATATATATGAATCATTTACATAACAAAAAAAAAATCAATTACTGTCAAGAAAAATAAAAAAACTCTCTCGACATCCAATTCAGAAAAATATTATACATGAGAATTGTGACAATATAAGACTTTCAAAATCTATTTTTCAATTAGAAAAAGATAATAGAATAATTAATCTTCATGACTGGCTTTACGAATTAAGTATGGTGCAAATTAATCAGTCAAATACAAAAAAATATTACAATTTTTGTCAATGTTCAATTGAGTAAAAGTTAATATCAAATTAATGTTTCTGAAATCTAGTTTATATCGTGTCTTAGATCATAAAAATTAAAATTAGGATGAAAAACATATGACTCAAATATGTAACACTGTACACTCTGAAAAATTAATTGGCAAAATAATCAAATTTGATGGCCGATCAATTAGTTTTGCGGCTGGCTAATTGATTTTGGTGATTGATAAGCGTGAAAAGAAATCTATTTTTGGTATGATTTTATCCTTATTTTCTGAGAAAAAACCTAAGTTTTATATGAATTTTCTTTTATTTTTATCCAAAGACCACGTTATTGGTGTTTCCTAAGCTCAAATCGTAGATATGAAGATTTTGAAGCAATTTGAAAGAAATTCGGATCGAAAACATGTTAAGAACACGAAGTTTGCAGTCTTTGTGACTTTGTCGCGACCACAAAGGATTTCCTCACGGTTTTCTCGTGATCATGAACGCCAGAAGCCGGCCCAGGACCCAATGCTACCCCCTAATACGGACCACATGGGCCTAATGTGGGCCACATGGGTTACCCGAGCCGAATGCAGGGCGCATTTGTCCGGTGAGGGGCGCATTCAGGGTGCTAGGCAGTTTTATGCACTACGCACCCTTGAGCGTTTTGGCGGTTATTTGCACATTCTGTCTCGGATTTCGATGAAATTGAAACCTACGGATTTGTCTCTTCAAGAAGAATAGAATACACATCATAAAAGGGTGAAAGTGATCAAATCTCGGAAGTTCTTCACAGAAAAATTTAGGGTAGACTCCTTTGAAGAACTGAACCTTCATTTTTTGTATCTCTTCTTCTTTTCTTCTTTTCTTCTTTTTTTTATGAATTCTCTCTCTCATGGCAGAGTAGAGATCATTTTGTAGGATTTAGGCATACAAATACTGATACTTTGATTTTTGTGAAATGCATCTGCTTCGAATTTCTATGATTGTGAAATTTTAATTTATTCTTGCACTATTCTTATACTTGAACATTTTTTTGTGGTACATGGTGCATGAACTTTAACATCAGTCATGTTTAGTTTTGTTTAGAAGTGAACCGAATTCAGATTTTCAGTAGAAAATCCTAGGATCGAAGCAACACACCAAAAGGGGAAGTTAGATCCCGACCCGAGAATAGGCTTAGGCAATAAGATTCCGACACATTGAAGGGGCCTTGTTTGCGTTCGGAGAATCCCTTAGTCATGTCACCTCATGTTCAATATAACTGTTCAATTTGATTATTTATCTTGATTAAATGGTTCATAGTACTTCTTTTTCATTATTTAAAAATATATTTGTTGTGTCTAAGGTGTTATATAATTTTTTAAACTGATACGATACCTTTTTATTCCTATGTAAATACTTTTTTATAACTAATTTGGTTGTTTTTAATTATCCATAATATTATTTTTTGAGATAAATATTTATTTCTTTTTAACTTTCTGGTATATATATTTGTGGTTAGAAAACTTTTTAATTTATTTTTTCAATCAATATTTTTGGAGACGAAGCTCGAAAAATAATCATAGTAAACTAATAATACTGGAACTAATAAATGCTGGTAACTATAGCAATATGTTTTCTCCCAAATTTGGATTTTGCATGCTTAAACACATTCATGGCACAAAACCGCTGTCGCACATCATTATTATGCTTGATCCCTTAATTATGACTTTTTGGTAATAGGTTATGAAAATTGGCATACTTATGTATAATAATTTATTTTAAAACAGTGCATTGTTCCAGTTTCCGGGGACATGATCGAACGGATTAACAAAACAAGAAACCGATTTGATGAAATAGCCAAGGATTGTGATGCTCTCCAATTGAGAGAGAGTGATGGGGCAAGGCTTCCGAACAACAGAATTTTACGACCCCCAACTGGTCACATGGTGGATGAGGCGAGCATTTTTGGCAGAGATGTCGAAGTAATGGAAGTCGTTGATCTCTTACTTTCTGAAAAGGAAAAACCTTTTTCAGTCATTTCAATTACTGGTAAAGGTGGCCTTGGGAAAACAACCATTGCCCAGCTTGTCTACAAAAATGAGAGGGTTCGCCCGTGCTTTGATTTATTTGGGTGGGTATGTGTCTCTCAAGAATTTGATGTCAGCAGACTCATCAAAGCAACCATTGAATCAGTCTCCAAAATGAATTGCGGTGTGAGCGAGTTGAGTCCATTGCAAGAAGAGCTCGCAAAAACTGTGAAGGGAAAAAGAATATTGCTAGTTTTAGATGATGTGTGGAATGAGAAACAAAGTCTTTGGGAGTTGTTCTCGGTCACTTTTAAAGAGGCGAAGTTTGTGAGAACTCTGGTGACAACAAGAAATGAAAAGGTCGCTAAGGTTATGCTAACAACAACCTGTTTTGAACCACCTTACTTGCCAGAAGATTTTTGTTGGCAGTTGTTTCAGCATTATTCATTTGGCGGTGCAAGCCACACCGCCCCAACATACTTTGTAGAGATGGGGAGACAGATTATGAGAAAGTGTGGTGGTTTGCCATTGGCTGTGAAGTCAAAAGCAAGCCTTCTTAGGCATGAAGCAGATGAAGAGAGCTGGAGAGAGATTCTAGAATGTGATCTTTGGGAATCAAATCCATCAAATGATATATTCCCAGCACTTCAAATCAGTTATGCTCATCTACCTGTTAGAACATTACCCGTGATCCTCTAGTGAACTCTAAATTAACATAAAATTACCTTGATCCATGTTGTCGGTTTTCTGGAGAGACACAACCCCGTTGATCACCGGATTCCTTAAGCCTTCGCGGTGATCCTTCTCTTCTCCGATGGAGAGACGAAGAGAATCGGTCCGGCGGTTTTCTTCTCTTTTCAGAAAACCCGAATTTGTTTAGAGAGAGGAAGTCTGTTGGTTAATGTCTTATGACGGTAATCGAAAAAGGACGGTTCTTGATCTCTTTATAATGGGTGTCAATAACCGAAAAGTTGGCAAACCACTAGTTATGCCTTAGCGGATCCATACCAGATCCAATTTCTCTTTTAACGGGTTTACTTTCAAAATCAGAAAACTGTCTATTAGTTGTATTCTCCAGGGACCAATAACATAATTGTATTATTACTAAACTTTATATAATTTAGACCATCACTAAATCATAAAGTTATTAATACGTATTCTACACATTAAGGGCCCCACTTCTCATGACACATATTGAAACCTGATAAATAATACTTAATTTGATCACTTCATAACGGGTCTAATTAGATATTTGACAGTCTATTATTCAATATATATTTATATTACATATAAGCCCATATAATTTTGTAATTAATAGAAATTAATTCCAACACTACCTACCCACCTTAAACCCTGTTTCTTGTTTTGCTCAATGTACCCAAAAGATTATAAATTGGAAAAGAAGAATTTGATAGAGTTATGGATCTCTCATGGCTACATTGAGTCCAGGGGCAAAAGAAGAATCACAGACGTTGGTGTTGAATATTATAAGGAGTTAAAAGAGAGGTCCTTTCTTGATGATTTTTCAGATGAATTTCCAGAATATTGTAAGTTGCATGATATAATCCATGACCTTGCTAGGCTTAATTCTGAGAATGAACATTATTCCGTGGATATCAATCAGCCACTTGATATTTATGAGAGAACCATTCCGCAAGAAGCATACCATTTATATGCAGCAGATTTCATGGGATATGTAAATCAGATTACCCAAAAAACCCAGAAGGGTTTAAGAACTTTTTCTGTGGATCTAAGAAAATGCAGAGAAGCTTCGGAAAACCAGTATTGCATAAAGAGTAGAGAGGATATGGATCTAAAGTCAGAGCAATCAGCATATTATAGGGTTTGTCCAGGAAATATACTTATGTTTAACCATACACAATTTGAAGTACTCAGGGTGTTGGAATTGAAAGGGGATCATTTGAGAGCGATTGATGATTCCATTGCCCAGTTGAAACATCTTTCCCATCTCCGTATTAATTCTCACGAGCTTGAAATGCTGCCGGAATCCATCGGCCTCCTTTACAACCTGCAGACTTTCATTCTCAACTGCTCTGCATCTCCTATTGAATATTTACCTGAATGTGGCTTAGTTAAGAAGCTCCCAGAATCACTCTGTTTACTTACTAACTTGCAGAGATTGGTAATTTCATCTGAATTTTTAGAGGAAGTACCTTCAGGTATCAAAAAACTTTGTAACCTTCAAGACTTAGAAATTTACACTTGGCGAAATGAAGCATTTCGGGATACACCCTCAGAGTTACCAGGTGCACTTGGAAATCGTTGTAAACTCAAAGCTTTGAAATTTAGGGTTTTCTCTGTCAACTATAACATAGGCTGTCTCAGTAGTTTAGAGGAGATTTTCATGGATATGATCTCAGAGCTACCAACTGCACTTGGAAATGCTTGTAAACTCAGAATTTTGAAAATCGGTGGTTGCTCTGTTAACTATAACCCTCACAGCCTCAAAAACTTTCCTGCAATGAGGATAATGGCAGCATGCTTGAGAGTTAGAACTATAGCTTGGTTAAAGCATATGAAGGATCTTGAAGGAAAGCTCATCATTGAAGGATTAGAAAACATGAGTAATTTAGTAGGTGCCCAGCATGCCAACCTGAGAAGTAAGTGCAAAATTGAAACTTTGGATCTACACTGGTATAATTATAGCATTCACAAGTACGAGCACTCTGATGGGTGGGACAAAGAAGAACTGAGAATACGGCTCAAAAAAGTACCTGGTAACGGCAGAGTAGTTGGTGGAGATGTGAATTTTGGCCTGTTAGAATGCCTGCAGCCACACCATCACCTCAACAAACTCCTACTCCGAGGTTATCCTTCTGCCACAGTACCGGGTTGGATGGGGGACCCATTTTCCTTGCAGGCAATTCAAGAAATCAGACTAGAAGATTGTGACGGTCTTCAATCTCTTCCATTCAGCATTCTTCACTCCCTCAAGCACCTCCAAGTCAAGTCTTGTTCAGGCATCCGGCTTCTGCCGCTGGAACAGCTGCCCTCCCAGCTCGAAGAACTGAGGATTGATTGTTGTAAGCAGCTGGAGTTGATTACCGGACTACGAAGTCTGGAGATGTTGGCTGCACTGGAAATCGATTATTGTCAAGACCTAAAATCGATAACAATGGATGAACAGCAATTGGTGGAATCAACTGAGCCTTTTGGTAATTCATCTCACGAAACCCCACGTGACGGTTGGCAGAGCACTTCATCACTTAAAAGGTTGTACATTTGGAACTGCCCTCTGCTTCATGCTCTCCCTCATGAGTTGGTACAGTCTAGGCATTGTAATGTGTCGATATATGGTTGCGGCTACTTATATAATTTCTTCGTTGCTGTTAAATAAGCTCTTTTGCAATTATTATGTAGGATTGATTATTGGTTGTGATGTCATCCTGTTGCACGGAAGGAAGTCCTGGAATATACAATGAGCCCCTTCTTACCTTAGTAGATAAAATGAACTTTGATTGATTGATTATATAATTTGTAATAAATGGAAAGCTTTATCAATCTCTTTCTTTTCTTTTTTTTTTTTTCCAATTTTCTCTTAAGATTGACCAAGTACGCAAGCAGTCAAAAAGAAGAAGAACTAGCAGAGAGGATATTTTCTTCCTCTACGTACAAGCTATAAACAGATCAAATTATTTGCCAAAAATGAATAAAATAAACAGAGAAGATTTTCCCTATTGTGTTTTTATAAAGATTAAGAAACCATTTTTCAAGCTTATATATATATATATCTTTACAAAACTTTTTTTAACCAATACTGCTTAAATTAATATTAGAAATTTCCACAATGTTGGTTTCACATGGGCGACACAATAATTTTAAGTCCAACATCATCCACTGGGAGAAACATAATGTCGCAATAATTTGTGTGGTAAGTATTTTTGAAAAAAATTTTGTGTTATTAATTATAACTGTTAATAAGAAAACAAGCCTTTCAGTACACTAGCCTAGCAAAACCAAAATTATACACTAGGCTAGCGAGTAGGTATACCTACCCAAATGTAGCATGGTCTCAAACTCTATATAGTTTATTTGGGTTCATCTGCTAATTTTTACTTGAAACTAAATCAATATTTGTTCAAACATTAGAATGTGCATATTACAAATATATATTAATGAAAATTTTTAGTAAAATTGTTGACTGAACTGATTTGATACATCAATTAGATCCGGTTGTGCGTTTCTTATGTTGACCAGTTGATAATCTCTAAATGCACTATATACATCAGTGTGCATTTATATGACCGATGTCATTGACATATGCATGTTAATGTATAATGCATAACGGCTCATTTTTATAGTCATTTACAGTTCACACTAAGCCATATCTATCTGCTGTTTTGATATAAGGGCTCCATTAATTCCAATATTTATTTTTTTCAAATAAGTTTTGCGAAATTAAATCTGCATTTTGAGATGAGACATATCAGCATTGTGTTCTAGATTTCAGACTATTTCTCTAATTCAGGGCGACGTTTGATCCTTAATTAGAAACTGAAAGTAGGAGAGGCTTCAGGGAATGAGGCCAGTGCTGGGCAACCTTCAATCTCAAGGTGCTGGAGAGAGGGGAGGTGCATGCTTCATGTTGAAATCGTCAGCTTCTTGAACTCAGCCCAACCAACCCTTTCCTTGAAAGTTTAGCTCATCAGGGATTAATTCAACCGTTCCCGTGAAAGCTTAGGGCATTAATTCAATTATCTTCAATTCCTTGAGTGACGTGGACTTTCCATCAACTCAAGATGAACCCCCTGATTATGACCGATTCGATCTCTGATAGGGAATCCTTCCCAGCATGCTTTTGAAAATTAGAATAAGAAATTCGCCTGCTACATCAAAAAAAGAAAATCAGAAGAGGAAGAGGAATAAGATGAATCAGCTAGAATCAACCGAATCAGATCAAAAACACAAATTTTTTTTTAAGAAAAAAGCTTATTTTTCATTAAAAAATAGAAATAAATTGTATATATAAAGCAAGGGACACTTTGTGGGTTATCTAGATTGGCCATTTAAAATTTTAAATCGGATATACGAGTAGAAGGTAAGGGACATTTTGTACTTTATATAGAGAGAGTAAGGCTAAAATACAACGTGTTGTACGGATGGATTTATACAACACGTCAAAACCTCGAATTTCAAATTAAACATGATCAATCCGATCCATTCAATATAATTTGCATATCAAAATCTTGTGAAAACCAAATTTCACATTCTTTTTATTTTTTTGATATTTTTTTCAGTTGGGGAGAAAGTTATTATTATTGGATGATCCAAAATCCTTAGATCAATTGATTTTTTTCTCTTTTGAAAAAATAGTTAATAATTATAAAACATATAAAAATTGGGCATTCTATGAAATTTTGATATGAAGATTACACTAAACAGTTCAGACCAATCAATAAAGAAAAAAAGGATTAGCTAGATGTTGACTATTGTGGTCTAGTTTTATACTAAGCAACATCCATTAGTTTTTCTCTCAGATCTGAGGTTGAAGGGCACCGTTTCTCACTCTTTCTTTTCCTCTAATTTCTACGTTGGTACTAGTAGTACTAGATTTCTCCATCTCAACCCAGAATTGCACAGCTTATCAAGGGTCTTTTGTTCTTTGCAAAATGGCATGGCATCTCGTAACCTGTAATAGGGATCCTTCGATGAAACTAATAATTTCATAAGTTTTGGGATGGATTCTTCCAAATACACCCTCTTTTGAAAGGGTTTTATTTGAATATGGGGTTCATTATCCTTCTGACAAATGCAAGCTCTGTAATTAATTAATCTGAATATTATTCAGGAATCTCCGATTAAGAGACTCGATAAAGTTACAGCACTCATTTTGATTTTTGAGGGAAACCGGTCAGGTTTCAATATATAACTTCACCGACTTTATTTGATTTATATGGGGGTTTTAATATCAACCAAGTGTATGTGCCTGGTCTCAATCATTTGTTTTAGATTTGATTTTGGTTTTGGATTTGATATTTGATTAGACAACAATCGGATATATGTGCCCGATTATAATCATTCATTTTGATATGGATTTGGGGAAACTAGTCGAGGTTCAAAATATAAACTCGACCGATTTATTTGATTTGATTTGGTATTTGGTGTTAACTTGGTGCGTGTACCTAGTCTTAACTATTTATTTTGGATTTGGATTTCATTTGATATTAATCGGATATATGTGACCGATCATAATCATTTTTTTATATGAGTTTGAGGAAACCGGTCGAGCTTCAAAATATAAACCCAACCAATTTATATATTTGATTTGATTTGATATGGTTTTGGATATATCAGGTTTGATTTATGATTTGAATATATTTTGGGTATGGTTTATGCATATATTGAATATACATTTGGCACAACATGAGCATGTCTGACTTTGGTTTTGTATGATTTGAGTATTATTTGACCATAAATGTCTTATATTTATCCGTATAAATTTAATATCATTTTGACATGACAATGGCTATGATTTGAATATATTTATCTTCAACATGAATTGAAGATCCGACTTTGTATCATCTATGCACCCAAAGGGACTGAGTCAATGCTCGAAACTTGACTTGAGTTCGGATTTAGTTGACGGTCACTCTTTATTTGAGTTGACTTCCATTTCGTATAGATTTGATATCCGTTTGAGTCTATTCATATACTTATTTAAGTATTTGAGTCAAATTTAAAATTTAGCACAAGTCAAAGCTATGTGCAATTTTTATCAAACCGTATACTCTTTGGTTTTGTCATGCATATATTGATATACAATTCATTTTTATTGACTATAATATTTTTAAGCTAAGATTCATATAATCCTTTAAGCTTAAGTCAATCATCAAGATGATATTATTTTAATATTCATGATTATTCAAATTTCATTTTGAATATTGCCTTTAAAGCTAAAGTTTATATGACATTTTATGATTATGTCAATAATTGAGAAAATATTATTTGAATATTCACGTTCATTCAAATTTCATTTTGGACCTTCTCCATTTATGGGTTTTGTTTTGTTATTATTTCTTTGAGATGTCAAATTTTGAGTCAAGTCTTCGTATTTGATGTCATGACTTATCATCACTGAGGTTGTATGTTTCTTTTTTTTTTTTGTCTTCATGATTATAATGTGGCTATGCCATCATTATGGATTCAATGATAACTTTGATCATTCATTTTGTTTCAAGGAGCGCGGGTTGGAACAACACTGCATATCCTCATGATTTGGAGGTGCACGCGGGATGTAGACACCGCCGCTTGCCCTCAAGCTTGGAGATACGTGCAGGATGTAAACACTGCCGATTGCCCACAGATTTGTTGCACAATTTCTGAACAGTATGACCTTTAGTCAGCTTTTGAGATGGTTATATAGTTTTTCGTGTGAGTTTTGTGGCAAGCTTGGTATGGTTGGATAGAGAACTTAAAGATCTATCTTTCTGCAAATTTTAGTGGCCATCTGATGAGTTTTGGTCAGGTAGATCGGTCGTGAAATCATCGGTTTATTTCTAGACGGACAAATCTGGACAGCGGTTTGTTTTATAGTTTTGAATGGGTTTTCTTTCGAGTTTCTGGGCATGTGAGGATATTTTGGAAAGCTCATGAGATATGGAGTATGCTTCTGAAAGATTTGTATGAATTTTAATGAGTTTTCGTGATGAGAATTGGCCGAGAACAGGCGGTTATCTGTCCGGATGGTAGAATCTGAACAACAGATTATTTTAGGGTTTTGGATGGGTTTTCTTTCGAGTTTGTTGGCATATGATAGAATTTTGGAAAGCTTATAAGATATCGATAGCATTTTGGAAAGCTTATAAGATATGGAGTATATTTCTTGAAGAATTGTGTGGATTTGATGAGTTTTTGGTGATGAAAATCGCCCAAGAAGAGGCGATGGTCCGTTTGGCTGGCAGAAGCTGGGTAGCAGTAAGTTATAAGGTTTTGGAAGGGTTAGCCTTCGAGTTTATGAGCATATGATGGCTTTCTAGAAAGCTTGAAAGATGAGGTGCATGCTTATGGAAATACTTTTTTGTGAAGCCCTCCAATCGATAACAATGGATGAAGTGCAGTTGGTGGAACCAACCCAGCCTTTTGGTAATTTATCTCATGAAAACCCACATGACGGCAGGCAGAGCACTTCACTACTTAAAAGGTTGGAAATTGGGGACTGCCCTCTGCTTCGCGATTTGCCATACGAGTTGGCACAATCTCAGCCTCATATTGTGAGGGTTTATCGTTGCGGCTGCCCTGATCTTAGAATTGGGAACCTGTTTGCCATATGAGTCAGTACATGATTTATGACTATTTGAATATTTAGACCAATGAAACTCTATGCCGTTTTATGATCATAAGCATTAGTACGATTTAAGACCTAACTAAACTGCTCCATTTATATATAATTTCTTCGTTGGTGCTAATTAAGTTCTTTTCCAACTCTTTTTGAGCTTATGTTGCAAAGATGTCATCCTGTCTTGATTCAAGGAACATTTAAGAGCCCCATTTTGATTTGGTGACCCAAGATAGAAATGAATCTACTTTTGATTTGATGGAGTTATCTGATTATATAATTTGTAGTAAATGGGAAGCATTTTGTTAATTTGCTTATGGCACTTATTTTCAGTAATTTTCCAGTTCTCTGATATATTTTTTTAATTTTCTCCTCTTAAGAAGTACGCATCTAGTCAAATTTGCAGAAAAGAAGGCTTCTATACAACTGCTTAAGAATTATTATTTTTTTAAGAGAAACCGTTGCTTAGCCATGTTAAATTATTCAACATTTCTTTTTGTTTTGGTAATTTGTAGGAGAATCTCTTACACCTAATTATTAGCAGAGAGTATCTTTTGTTCTTGTACGTTCAAGCTACTGACAGAGAAGATTTTCCCTTTCGTGATTTTATTAAGATTAATTAAGAAATCATGTTCATATCTTTACAGAAATCTATAATATTATACAAAAACGCTTAATAAAATCTGTAATTTTAGAGTGCCACATCGCTTTTTTTACTGTAACCGTCTGATATATATACTTTGAACAATTCTGATCTAATAAGAAAAATCCATCTGTTGCGCCAATAAATTTGTGGTGAGACAAAAATAGAAATTATCACTACGGTAGATCTGATTTCACTATCTATGAGAAAATTCCACTCGAGGGATTCCGTTGCCAGTCGTAATATCTTCCCTTCCACTTTGCGTAAAGGAATTTGCTATTTCCGAATGCTCGGTTGCCCTGATGCAAGAATGCCGCAACCTTTGCATCTCTTTCCGAGTCCCAACTCTATATGTATATTCATATCCCCTGCTTTTTCTCCACTCACGCCTCTCCAATTGAACATTTTTCCCCTCAATCCAAAGATTCCTTCCCTGTTACCGCCTCACTACCTATCTCTGCTCTCAACTATAGACTCGACGCAATCATCTCTTCAGCAGACAACGTCTTCCCTCCAACTCTCTTCTCTACTCGGAGTCACTAGCAATGGGATGGAGATCTGGAGAGGGGCAGTTTGTTGCCTCCACGCATCAAACATTGACTGGGCCTTTTGAGGTTTATCTCAGAACCTTTAGTTCCTTTCATGTAATTTCTTTTTTTTTGTAACATATAGGTTAATTTCCTTACTTTTTTTTCTCCTTTTTGTTATGTATTGACTGTTTTGAAGTAGAAGAGGAAAGTAAAGAAATTAAAATGAAGAAATTTAATTTTCTTTCGTTCAAATGAGGAAATTGATTTACACCTACGTCTTTTGATTTCAATCTCATCATGAAATGGAAAAGGAAAAATTAAGAATATTATATTGATATGTTGGGGAATAATAAACAATTGAAATATTTACTTGTTTTCTATTGGACGAGGAGTTCTACAGAACACAGTATGTGTTCTTAATGAAAAAGAGATGTCCCTGCTCTTTTCTAGAAAATAACATGGTTTATATTCAATTTATTTTCTATTTTTTTCCTATAAAATTTGTATTTTCTCTCATCCATAGTTTATATCGGACTATAATTGTTCACTTCACTACACATTTGTTCTATTAATTTTTATTCTCCAAAGCAAAATATATTGTTTTTTAATTTTTTGTAATGGCATCAGCAAATGATAGTTATCTTTTTTCCATATAGTAGGAGACTCAAGAATGTAGGTTCCATATTACTTGGTATGTGTTTTAATGAAAATGCATGAGCCTCATAGAACAATTAATCTTAATAAATTAGTTTACTAAAAGGATGCAGTCCCTTTCATATCTACCTTTTTACCACATTCTAACTAAAATGTTTCAATCATTTTGAATAAATTTGCAAATAAATTAACTAAATTCAACAAATGAAACATCAGTGTTCATAAATATTTTAAAATTTGAAGCCTGATCTTCTCTTTTTTTGCCATAACAACTCTCATGAATGTCAAACAAAAAAGAAAACACTTGCTGTATTTATATAATTTATACATCAATATTTTTTCATTTCCAGTTCAGTGCTGATACCAGCATGTACCGGTAGACATCTAATATAATTCTTTCCTTAATTTTCTTCCAGGAAAATTAGTTTTACCCACATATGTCTATTGACAGTACTTTCTATTTCTGTAAAGAATCAAGAACTAAGCGGAGCCATACCTTTTATTTCTGTAAAGAAAACTAAAAACTTAAGTGAAGACTACAATAATTAGAATGAAGTGGCTGTACCTTTTGGTTAAATAGCAACGCCAATTTCTGATTGCTTCTCAACAGTTATTGCTTGAACGCCTGAGAATTTCCCCCTTGCTTTTGATCAAATATACTAACTGAACATTTCTGTAATTTTTAAAAAAACTCGGATTAATTCCAACGATGAAAGGATAACTGAGTTAGGGTTTTTTCCTTGTTGCTTTCAACTTCATAATTGAACGAAGAACAAAAAAGGAAGGCACAAAATCAGTATACAATCTGATTTCGCATTCAATTGTTCTCACCAATCATTGTAGACTTTAGAATGAAAAAACTAAAAATAAATTTGTGAGGAAAGAAACTTTCGGATCTAGAAGTTGAGATATGACCTCCAGAGAAGCTCACCTAGAGGGAGAGTCTTTGGGATTGCAGGAGAGAGAGAGAGAGAGAGAGAGAGAGAGAGAGAGAGAGAGAGACCTGGAGAGCGGAAAGGCTGTAGCATCTAGTGGAGAGAAATCAGGGACGTCCAATAAGTCATATCAGATGGTCAGTATAAAGGGATGACGTGGCTGCATAAAATTGTAGATTTTGTCAAGCGTTTTTGTAAACTACTATTAATTCTTCAGTTCAGATCACACTTTGCTTTGGTTGTCAATTAAATATTAACTATGGGATTGTCAAGGCACAGAGTGAGATGCGATGGAAGCAATATAGATCCAGAGTCTAAACAAACATTTGTCATTGCTGAGCTTTAAACAGGGATGAGGTGTACAAGACACAAACATTTCGTCAGTTCAATTGTGAGAGAGTTGTTTCTTCAAGATACTTTTTAGGCTTTGCAAACCTCATTTGGTTAGAGATAGCATGTTTATGCTTCAAAAGGTAATTATTTTCGTACCTCAATTGTGCTTAGTACAATACTGGTTTGTAGTTAAGTTATAAAATCACCTGCTAGCTGCTACCAATGATTACTTTTCATGTTTATAATGCTATCGACCGTATTAATTATAGTTATTTTTGTTGGTATATACCAGTATTAGTACCATTATTATATGATACTGGGGGTTCTAATGCAATCTTTATAGAAAAGGTTAGAAAAGTTATTAGGAAGTAGAATAATTGAACTCACTTTACAGAAAATTACTTCTTAAGAACTTCAATGTTGTATTATAATAGATAAACAATAATGATTGGGGTAATTTTTCTAAAGTAAAGCATAGTAAAATGCAGGATAAAAGTAATTTAGTTTATATGTTCCTCATTTTTGCCAATTGATTGCACAACATTTCAAAATCAAGGTTTAATTTACTTTTCTCTAAACTTCGCAATTGATATGATTTTTTTTAAAGACAGATTACTTCGAAAAAAGCTAAGATATAGTTTAAAACTCCAATCATCAAGTATAGACTATTTGCAAAAAATTTGGTGCTGTTTTTGTCTGCCTCCAATGAAAGGTTTGATTTTGCTTGTTTGTTTACTTTGGATATGATTGTAAATTTCCATTTATACTGATTATTAGACCAAAAATTCAGTGTGCAATTATAGTTTAGTAAACACATTTTGCTAATAAACAATTAAATTTGTAGTATGTACAACTATTGATTCTAAGTGTAATTCTGCCTAAAATATTGATGTTTTAGTTCTCAATTTGGAATATTAGTTATCAAATTTGGGGAGGCTAATTTAGATGAAAAATTCTTCAAGTTTTTTGTTCGATCAGAATTTTTTAATCTGCATTATCCGTGCATAACATTAATGGAAATTAGTAATCCATCTTTTTGCTGTTTAATTATTTTTTTTGCATAATTGAACTTATTGTTTTGTTTACATTTGAAAAATGTTTTAGTATCAATTTGCTTTGAAAAGTTGTAATTTCACCGAATAATGATATGTCTTATTATAATTTTAAATGAACACTTTCAAATTTATATAAATGGCAGAATAAGAGTTTGACCAGGCAACTTTTTAATTTTTTAGTTCTAAAAGTTTTTTCCCTCCTTAATTACAGGTCTACAAACAGTCATTATGATATTAGCATCAAAGAAGAAGCTCTGAATATGCATGACAAAGTTTGAGACGGTCTTCAAAAACATATATTCCCTGCTAACTAACTGAGATATTTTTATGTTTGCAGCTGTTTTTGTCTTATTGGTATTTCATACATATTTGTTGTCATTATTTTTGAGATAAAATGAGATCAAATCATTTAACTATATTCACAAAGAATCATTTATTTTAATTTTGAACTTGCTACCTCCCCTCCCCTCCTCCCCTGAGAGGATATAACCTTTATTGCTATCTCAAAGACATATTTTTGTTGTTATTATCTCAAAGATATAGCTTTATCACCATCTCAAGAATATAGCCTTTATCACTTTCTCATATATTTGTTGTTATTAACTTTTGCCACCCTATTTGTTGAAATTTTAAGCACACAATTCTGCTATGGTTGTTAATTTACTATAAGAAAGTAAATTTACAATTTATATTTTTTTTTACAAACAAAAAGTACATGTTATGACAACAATTTATTCTCCTTTCTACTATATATATATATATATAGAGAGAGAGAGAGAATAAAACTAGCATAAGTTTAAACTCATCAAAAGAATTGATGAGGTCAACTCAAAAATCTATCAAATCAGTTTAAATTTTTAAATTTAAGTTGCTCAATAGATTCTTTAAATTAAAATCTTGTAGGGGTACTAAAATTTTTTATTTTTAGAGTTTTCTATCTATTTTTTCAATTTTTGAAAATGACCTATTTTTTATATACACAACATTCCTTATTTTATTATTATTTTAGAGTCACTTTAGAAAATTTGAAAAAAAAAGTTAGAAAACCCCAAAAATAGAAACCATTTCGATAGTTTTTTTTAATTAAACTCATCAACCCCGTTAGTGAGTTTAAGCTCACGCTAGCTTTATTCTATATTTTTTATTCACAGACACATAAATTTATTAATAACTACATATTTTTTAAAACAAACGTACATAATATATTGGAATTATAATTATCATATTTTCTCAAATTATAAGCACAATTGAAATTTTAACTAACCCTGTGCATGCACGGTTCCATGCTAGTTTTCTTTCAAGAATACTTGCATAATTAAATATTCGAAATTCCCACAGCATTGGTTTCATATTGGCCGACACAATCATTTTGAGTCCAACATCTACCATTGGGAGAAAAAAAAAATACCGCAATAATTTATCAAATTATTTAAGAAGTATATATTCAAACTCTCTCATAAATGATTGAAAGTTATTTTTCATATTATAATTTTAAATATTTTTTATTTTAATTTTAATTTTGTAAAGATATAAAATGTTATAAATAATATTTAAGGTTTTAATAGTTTCATAAATAAATATCTAAGATTTTAATATTTTCAAGAGTAAGTATTTAAATTTTGAATTTAAAAGAATAAATATTTAATTAAATAATTTTTGACACGTAAACATCCGATTTCCCTAAATTATAATGGAGATCCACGACAGATGGAACGGGTGTCTGCTGGATAAGAATAAAAAAGAAAAGAATAAATAAAAAAAGGAGAAGGAGAGGACCAGCTAGACGTTGACTGCTGTTGTCAAGTCTTCAAACTGAGCAACTTCCACCAGCTTTCCCCTCAGATCTGAGATTGAAGGCACCGTTTCTGGCTCTTTCTTTTCCTCTACTTCCCACTCTGTAGTAGTATTAGCTTCCTCTATCCCAATCGAAAATTGTTCTGCGAGCAATGGCATGGCATCTGATAACCTCCCTGCTCTCTTTATGCTCCAGTTTGTTGCCTTCGATCAGAGCCTCTGCGCAGGCTCCTTCCTCTTCCTCCGACAATAACTCAGAAAGGGGGCGTGCTTTTGAGGAGGATCTGGAGAGGCTGATGCGAACTCTGGAGCGGATCAAGGTCACGCTGTACGATGCAGAGGAGAGGGAGATCAGAGACCGCTCTGTCAAGCTCTGGCTCAAGGAGCTCAAGAGGGTCGCTTACGATGCGGAGGATGTGCTCAGCGAGTACCGGTACGAGGCGACACATGTCGAGGTGGAGGCAAGAAAGGCTTCTGAAGCTTCTGGTTCCCAAAAGAGAAAGCAAATGGAGGTGAGAATCTGGTGCATAACGGGATTTAGAAATTATAATGATGTTGTTTGTGCTAGTTTTTTGTGTCACGCTTGGTGTTGGAAAAGATGTTTGCTTTTCATTTCTTTTCTCAAAGCAAGAGAGATTTAACGTTTATTAAATTAAATTTTGATATAGATGAAATTATTGTTTGATAGCATTGAGATTCGCACAAAAATTCATTTCCACGGTCAATAGTCATATAAAAATCAGATTTGATAATCTAACAATCATTCCGTCCATCAGATTCAAAATTGATCTGATGGACATGAGAACTTCACCCTTCTTTTTTATCTTATTATAAAATATAATTGGTTGGCGTCCTTCGGTATAGTAAATCCAATAATTTTTTTTATCATTTTTCTTTTTGGAAGCTTCCGTCTCCAAATTAATTTCACTATTCAATTATATAAACATCTATATTTAATATATAATCAACCGATTCACTTATATAAACACCTGAGTAATTTATATGATTTGTCTTCCACGCGTTTTTATATCCTAAGATTCTTTTTTTCTTCTCCCACCCATTTTTACTTTCCTAAGATTTTTTTTTTCTTTTTCTCTCCTCTCTTATGTCATTGTCTTTGATTATTTTCTCACATTTGATTTTATTTACCAAGCCTCTTTTTTTCTCTCTTCTTCTCTTATTTGTTTTTTCATTTTTGCGCTTTAACTAAACACCCCAGTCCTATATTTAAACACCTGAGTCTTTTTTCTAAACATCTGAGTCCGAAATATAAATATCTGAGTACAAAATAAAGTATATACGCATGAGTCAGATATATAAAACACCTGTATTATTTATATAAATATCTAAATTATTTATATAAACACCTGAGTATATAATAAAATTACTTTGACTTGTTATACTTAAACACGTGAGGTTACATAAACGTACTTTTTTTTACCAAAAGTAGAAAATTAGTACACGTGGATGTATCTTTTTTTATCAAAAAAATGAAAAGTTAGTTAAAGGATTTGGCGTGAAATACTATTAGTTGTTTCCTTTAAATAATAAATACTGTTATATTTTCGAAAAGATATTTATTTATTTTTAAGTTTCTTATATATATTTGTGGTTAGGAATTCTTTTAGTTTACTTTTTCTTCAATCGATATTTGTCAGGCCAAAGCCGTAATATATAATAGTGGAACCGATAAATGCTGGTTACTATGGCAATATGTTTTCGCTCAAATATGAGTTTTGCATACACAAATGTATTTACGGTACAAAACCGCAGTCACACATCATTATTATGCTTGATCCCTTAATTATGATTTTTTAGTAGTAAGTTATGAAATTTCGTATATATACTTATGTATAACAATTTATTTTTCGGACAGTGTGTCGTTCCAATTTCCAATGATATGATAGATCGGTTTAACAAAATAAGAAACCGATTCGATGAAATAGCCAAGAATCGTGAGGCTCTCCAATTGAGAGAGAGCGACGGAGTAAGGCATCCGAACAATAGAATTTTACGACCCCCAACGGGTCACATGATGGATGAGGCAAGCATTTTCGGCAGAGATGAGGAAATAATGGAGGTCATCCATCTCTTACTTTCTGAAAAAGAAAAACCCTTTTCAGTCATTTCAATTATTGGTAAAGGTGGCCTCGGGAAAACAACCATTGCCCAACTTGTCTACAAAGATGCTACGGTTCGCCAGTGTTTTCGTTTATTTGGGTGGGTATGCATCTCTGAAGACTTTAATGTCGAGAGAATAATCAGAGCAACTATTGAATCAGTCACCAGACGCAGTTGTAGTTTATGTGAATTGAGCCCATTACAAGAAGAGCTTGCAAACACTGTGAAGGGAAAAAGAATATTGTTAGTTTTAGATGATATTTGGAACGAGAACCAAAGTCTTTGGGAGTTGTTTCGGATTGCTTTTAAAGAAGCACAGCTGGTGAGAATTCTCGCGACAACAAGAAATGACAAGGTTGCGGAGGTCATGCAAACAACGGCCTGTTTTAGACCAAATTATTTGCCTGAAAATTTTTGCTGGCAGTTGTTTCAGCATTATGCATTTGACGGTGCAAGTCACACTGTCCCAACATACTTTGTAGAGATGGGAAGGAAGATTATGAGAAAGTGTGGTGGTTTGCCATTGGCTGTGAAGTCAATTGCAAGCCTTCTTAGGCATGAAGCAGATGAAGAGAGCTGGAGAGAGATTCTAGAAAGTGATCTTTGGGAATCAAATCCATCCAATGATATATTCCCAGCACTTCAAATCAGCTATGCTCATCTACCTGCCCACCTCAAGCCGTGTTTCTTGTTTTGCTCAATGTACCCAAAAGATTATAAATTAGAGAAGAAGAATTTGATAGAGTTATGGATTTCTCATGGCTACATCGAGCGCAGGGGCAAAAAAGGAATCATAGAAATTGGTGTTGAATATTATGAGGAGTTAAGAGCGAGGTCCTTTCTTGATGATGTGTCATATCGACTTTCAGAAAGCTGTAAGTTGCACGATATAATCCATGACCTTGCTAGATTTAATTCTGAGAATGAACATTATTCGGTGGATATCAGTCAGCCACTTGATATTGAAGAGGGTAACATTCGGCCGGAAACATATCATTTATATGCAAGTGGTTTCACAGGATATGTAAATCAAATTCTCCAACAAAACCTTCAGGGTTTAAGAACTCTTTGTACGGATCTAAGGGGTTGCAACGGAGCTTCGGAACACCGGTATTGCATAAACAGTACAGAGGCTATAGATCTAAATTTAGAGCTGACAATGGTTTCTAGGGCTTGTCGGGGAAATACAACCATATTTAGCCTGACAAAATTTAAAGCACTTAGGGTGTTGGAATTGAAAGGGTATCATTTGACAGAGATTCCTGATTCCATTGCCCTGTTGAAACATCTTTCCCATCTTCGAATTACTTCTGACTCTCTCAAAATGCTGCCGGAATCCATCGGCCTCCTTTACAACCTGCAGACTTTCATTCTTAATTGCTCTGCATCTCCTCTTGAATATTTACCTGAAAGCATTGGCTATCTTACAAACTTGCAGTACCTGTGTATTGAATGTGGCTTAGTTAAGAAGCTCCCCGAATCACTCTGTTTACTTAGTAACTTGCAGAGATTAGTAATTTCATCTCATATTTTAGAGGCAGTACCTTCAGATATCGACAAGCTCTGTGACCTTCAAGATTTCGAAATTAACACTCGGCTAAATGGAGCATTTCGGTTTAAACCCTCAGAGCTACCAGGTGAACTTGGAAATTGTTGTAAACTCAAAACTTTGAAAAGCGGTGGTTGCTCTGTCAATTATAACCCTAACAGCCTCAAAAGCTTTCCTGCAATGAGGACAATGGCAGCATGCTTAAGTGTTAGAACTATAGCTTGGTTAAAGGATATGAAGGATCTTGAAGGAAAGCTCATCATTGAAGGAGTAGAGAATATGAATAATTTAATAGATGCCCAACATGCCAACCTAAGAAGTAAGTGCAAAATTGAAACTTTGGATCTATGCTGGTATATTGATCGCTTGCACGAGAAGTCTTGTTCGGACAATGAAGAACTGAGAATAAGGCTCATAAAAGAACATAGTGAGGGCAGAGAAGTTGGTGGAGATGTGAATTATGGGTTGTTAGAATGCCTGCAGCCACACCCTCACCTCAAGATACTTCTACTCCGAGGTTATCCTTCTGCCACAGTACCGGGTTGGATGGGGGACCCATTTTCCTTGCAGGCAATTCAAGAAATCAGACTAGAAGACTGTGACGGTCTTCAATCTCTTCCATTCCGCGATCTTCACACTCTCAAGGACCTCCGAGTCTACTTTTGTTCAGGCATCCGACTTCTACAGCTGGAGCAGCTGCCCTCCCAGCTTGAAAACTTGGATATTTGGTTTTGTGGGCAGCTGGAGATGATTACTGGGCTACAAAATCTGGAGATGTTGGATTCACTGGAAATTACTAATTGTGAAGCCCTAAAATCAATAACAATGGATGAACTGCAGTTGGTGCAATCAACTGAGCCTTTTGGTAATTCCTCTCATCAAAAGCCACCTGACGGCTGTCAGAGCACTTCATCACTTAAAAGATTGCAAATTGAGGGTTGCCCTCTGCTTCGAGCTCTGCCACATGAGTTGGTACAACCTGGGCCTTGTTACGTGAGGGTTCATGGTTGTGGCTGTCCTGATCTTAGAGTTGAGAACCCATCTGTCCGTCGATGAGGTACATGATTTATTACTATTTTAATATTTAGACCAATGAAACTATGTGTGTTTCTATAATCATAAGAATTAGTACGATTTAAGAACAAGTTAAACTGCTCCTCCTTGGACAAATAGACATTCCGTTGTTATATAATTTCTTTGTTGCTGCTAATTAAGTTCTTTTCCCACTGTTTTTCAGCTTTTGCTGCAATGATGTCATCCCGTTGCAAGCAAGGAGCATTTAAGAGTCCCATCTTAATTTGATGACCCACAATAGAAAATAGATCTACTATTTATTTGATTATATTTTTTGTAGTAAATGGAAAATATTTTCTATGCTTATGTAACTCATCTCAAGTGATTTTACATTTTCCTTTCCTCTTTTTTTTTCTTCAATTTTGTCCTCTACAGATTGGTTTAGTATGCAACCAGTCAAATTTCAAAAAAAAAAACAAAAAAGAAAAAGAGAAGACTTTTATGGAATTGCTTAAGAAATTTTTTTTTTCATAGAAATGGTTGCTTATCCTCTTTAGGAGACACTGAAATGAGGTGCTGATCATGCGGTAGCTAATTAAATACCATATTAAATTTGCCTTGTTTGTGGGAGAATCTCTTACTTGACACCTAATTATTAGCAGAGAGTATCTTTTGTTCTTGTGCGTTCAAGCTATGGACAGAAGATTTTCCCTTTTGTGTTTTTATTAAGATTGAGGAATCATTTTCAAGGTTATATATCTTCCGAATGAGACCGATTAGTTAATTGTGATACTTTTTACTTGAAACTAAATCAATATTTGTGCAAACATCAGAATGTGTATATTACAAATACATATTAATGAAAAATTTTAGTAACGTTGTTGACTGAACAGATTTGATTTATCACTACCAAGTAATGCAAAATAAGATAATCAATTAGATACCGCTATACATTTCATGTTGAACAGTCTTGATAATCCCTAATTGCAATATATATAAATCAGTGTGCATTTGTATGACTGATGTCATTGACATACGCATGTTAATTAATAATGCATAGCGGCTCATTTTTATAGTCATTTACAGTTCACACTAAGCCATGTCTATCTTCTTTTTTGATATAAGGGCTCTAATTAATCCCGACATTTATTTTTTTAAATGTCTTTTGTACAAACTGAACATATATCTCTCTGTAGAAAAATAAAATCTATTATCACTGTGTTAGACATGCGATTTTATCTAGTATCTAGCTTCTTGAGCTCTGTCATGGGATTGGTCAGCCCAACCAACCCTTCCCTTCAAAGTTTAGTTCAGGGCTTTAGAGTGTTTGTTTTCTTTTGGATTTCTCTTGATGCAAAACGTACTTTATTTCTTTGTTCAGATATTTACATCATTTGCTAGATTAATTAATGGATATTGAACGAGGGAAATTTTACAAATTACTCCTTATTTTAAGAAGCTGAAACAAATTATCCTTAAATTTAAATTTTTCAACAAAATATCTTTTATGATTCTGATTAACTTGATCATTACACTTTCCTTCTTTTCTCTTTTCCTAACCCTCACTTCCTTCCCAATTCAATTTAATATATTTTTCATATTTTAATATTTAATTTTTGTATAAAAATATTCAGAATCTCCAATAAATCATAATTAAAAATTTTGCTTTATATTTTAAAATAATTGATCTTAATTAAGCACATGACACCATCTAGGAACATATATTTCAAGGCACCATTTTGTCCGGTGAAATTAAAGGAGAAAGTGTGGAGATGGATCTAAACAGGCGGCTAACAAATTTACAATCATGAATTTAATCAATAACTTAATTATGTTTGTCATGGAATTTTGTAGAACATCAAATTTTATAAAAGGGAGATTGAAGAGGAAGAGGTAAGAAGGGCATTTTCCTGAATCAAATTTTTTTAATTAAATTTCATATATATTTAGTTGAGATTAAATAATTTTTTGGGTAAATATCAAAAATATATTTAGCTGCATTTTTTCTATCCCTATCTCCTCTGTTTCTCTGGTTTGTTTTTCTTTTTCTTTCTGCTTTGCCGGCAGTATGGCTGCTGCTGCCCTCTGTTCTCTCGTTTCCGTTGTCTCTTCTTTTCTTCTCTTTTGTTGGTGGCACATGTGGATAGCTTTTTCTCTTCCGGGATGAACATGGAGGCGGGAGGCTAGGTTTTTCTTCTCTCTTTTGTTTCTTTCTTAACGATGAGGGGTTTTTATAGGTGATGTATTAGAGCTTATTCCTCATAGCAAAATGGGGAATAAAATCAAGTATCAACATTTTCTAGATGTCATAATTAATTCGTTTCAATTTTGTACATGCCATCACATGATCATCAATTGTTTATTTATTTTGAACCAGATAAGTTGGTTTTGTGTCAGGGCTTAGGCTCCCAAAAATAAGGGCCTCGTTGAAGATTTTAAAATGATGCACGAGGGCTAGGCTTGGAACTTTCTTTTGATATCAAGCAAAAGAATTTTTTTTTTTCACATCAACACTTGCGTCACTATTTTAGAAAGGAATACATGTGTAATTTATTATTTTTTAGAAGGATAAATGAGAAAAATTTCGTGTTATAAGGGTCCGTTTGGCAACTCATTTTCAACGCGCAATAGTGGAATAGTGCATTATTCTAGCGGAAGGAAGTTACTAAATGTAAAATAATAAATTGAAATAGCTGCATGAATAGGCTATTTTGCTATTTGGACCCATTGGTCGAATAGTGGAATTGCATTCATTTTTTGCGCGCGGAATAGCAAGAAATTTCTAATTTTTTACCAAATGATATTTTTACTCTTTAGAATAATTTGAGAATAATAATCTTCTGTTCACTCTTCCAAATATCACTCTATTCTATATTATTCTATTTTTATTATTCTAATAATACTATTCTAATGTTATTCTTTGATTTGCCAAACGAACCTAAAAAATAAATATACCATTTGGAAATTTTGATGTTTATCAGGCTTTGCAATAAAAATTGCAAGCTACAAAAATAATGCCTATGAGATATTTATATCTTACAAACAAAATATATTCAAAGCATACTAATGCTAAAGTATTCAACACACATCAGGACTATTAAGTTAAAAAAATGAGGGCAATAGTGGCATGCACCGGGCTTATGACATTAATAATTTTCCTTGGTGTCGTCGGCAATATCCTGCAAAAGCACAAGATGTTCTCTCTAATGCTCAACCAGCTACTGCAGAAGAAAGCACAATAATGACAAGGAAAAATTAACAACCGGTGAACTCTCGTTTTCCAACTGTTCGTTTCATGAATATGTTATGTTTTTTTAGTTAGTTAACTAATTGCATAATCATTTTTAACCAATTTTAGAGGGCAAGATCGGTGGCATCAACAGAGATTAGGAAGAGAACATAATAATTACGATGTCGAGGATAATGCCATCAGTGTCGAACTTATAATGCCATCAGTGTCAGTTTAACATCCGACACTATTGGAGATGACACTGAAAATATTGATAATTAGTGTTAGTTTTTTTCTAAACATCCGAAACTGATATTAAAAAAATGAGCGTTGGATTTTTAGTAAAATCCAATGCTTATTTTAGAACAATTAGTGTCGGATATTTAGAAAAAACTAATACAATCAGTGTTGGATATTTAGAAAAAAAAATGATATGTAGCAAATCCGACACTAATTATGAGGATATTTGGAAAAACCAACATTGATTCTTGATTAATATTTTTTTAAAACATAATCAGTGTCGATTTTTCTTTATATCTGACACTAGTCAATGGATAATTATTTTTTAAAAAGCACAATATGTGCCGTCAGCCATAATAAGAAATTAGCCTCTAATTTATGTAGTCAGTCATAACTAGGGCTGTCAGTGGATCAGATTAGGATCGGATCTAGCATGATCCACATGTGAATCCATTAAAAATTTATAAAATCCATATGCGGGTCCATATCCAATTAAAATTTGAAGATCTAAATACGAATCCATATCCATTTTTTTAGTAGATATTGAATCGGATTCGGAGCAATATATCAGATTTTTTTATTTAAATATTTAAATTAATTAAATGCATATAATATAACATTATAAAATATAAATTAAGATAATACCTCTAACTTAATTAACTTGCATGACTAAACAAATATTTGTAAAACTAATATGATCTAATTATCATAATGAAAATATTTTAATGTAACATATGACTATAAATAAATTCCCTTTTACAAAAATAGATAGGATAGGAAATGATGATAATCATCAAAACTAATTTAACTAAATTATAATTATATTTATAAATAATTATAATAATTCGAAATAAATTATTATTATATATATCTTGTTATTAAAAAAATTAAGATAAGATCATTTTATTGGATTCGTAGCGGATTTGGATCATGCATGATCCAAATGCGAATCCAAAAGATAAAATGAATCTTTTTTCAAGATCCATATAACGGATCTAATAAACTATCGGATATATTTTTAGATCCATATGCTAATTCATTCATGCGGATTGAGATCGGTTTTCGAACTATGGATATTCATTGATAGCCCTAGCCATAACAATTAGAAAATCACAAAAAAAAAATCAAAATATCACATTTCAACAATACAAACAGTACACAATTAAAAATAAAAAATCAATAATTAATCCTAATAATACACACTAAAAATTAGTAAATACAACATATCTGATGAGTACACACGACGTCTATATTAACAAATTGTAAGAAAAAACCAAAAATTTGATGAAAAACCTCATCCAAAACTTCAACTGAAGTTTTGAGGTACTAGACAACATTTTTTGACCTTGAGACCTTGGAGTTTCGGTCGCCGCATAGAACGCCTCGATCGGAGTTTTCTATTAAAAGTTATGGTTGTTTGCACGTTAGATGCTCAAATCGGAGTTTTTCTTACTTCAAACCTCATCTTCAGCTCCTTTATTCTTTTTTAGCCTCTTACCTCTCTTGTGTTCTCCTGAGTTGTAAAATGAATAGGAGAAAATGAGAAGGAAGGGGAGCAAATTGTAAAGAGAAGAGGAGAAAACACATATTAGGAGGTTCATTCGATTTGGAGCATGAGATGAACCATAAAATGGACGATGGATATGATAAGAGGTGGTGATAATTCGGATCACTATCCGTAGGTGTCTCGTTCCTAGATTTTCATTGGCTGAAACTTTAAATTAATGACCGCACGTGAGCGGAACGTGATTAAAATCTCAAATTTTGAATTGAAAAGACAGGAAGAAACATTCAGTGTCGGATTTTAGTAACAACCAACACTGATTGTATATTCAGCCTCAATTTTTATGGAAAATCCGACACTAATAGTTACAAGTTGTAATTTGAAGGGTAATTGAATAATCAGTGTCGATTTTTTTAAAAAGACTGACATTGAAAGTGTGATAATCAGTGTCGGTTATAATGAAATTTCGACAACAATATTATCATTGTTGTTTTTTTCTAAATATCCAAAACTAATGTGCCGACACTGATTGACATTTTTGTAGTATTGTCCATAGTTTATGAATTTTTGACAAGTTCAATTGGTGTACTGAGAGAAGGGTTAGTAGTGTCCATTCTCAAAGATGTATATTGAGGATCTTGTTTTTTACATTAATCTATAATCAGTCCATTATAGTTTGTACTATAGTTAGCATTAAAATTGAAAGGCTTCAATTTCTCCCTACAGCCATAGCTGTATCCATTTGTGGTGCATAATTATGTCTATAAAAAGAGCAGAGCAATATCGGCTTCAATTAAGAGAGAGAAGACATGACTCCGACTTTAAAAATAGTAGACCTCATTTTTTTCTAATTAAGAGGAAATGGTGAGAGAAAACTTACATAACTGATATAGTAGAAATCCTTTCATTGTCCGTCACCATCAAACGATAGCATGACGTGATCCATTTTCTTCTTGTGCAATATTGCCAAGCTCCATATCCATTTAGCAGGTTAACTTTATTTATCCTTTTATTTAATTGAATGGTGTCTTGAAAAAAATTTAGGACTTGATGCTTTTAAATTGGTTTTGATAGATATTTGTATTGAACTGTGTATATGACATGCTATCCTATATGATTTATTTAATTGGGTAATTTAAATTGGTTGTAATCTTATTCTGCATTTACATACTATCCACAATCAGTTTTAACGGTGTGATCAATGAAAGACAAATTTTCATAAACCGTAAAGCCCCAAGTTATCATACATAGCTTCACAAAAGCATGAAATGATATGGAGCCTAAATAAATACCAATAAATCACATATCCCCCAACAAATTTAGTCAATTTATCATTAATGACCCTACTATCATTTGACTATTAAGCTCTTTCTATTTGTTAAAATTGTTAAAATTCAATCAAAGTTAATATGTCTTTGTCCATGAGTAAAATTATAATACAAAAGAAAGCCCTTTCACAATTTAAAAGGGGATATTATTATCCTACTTGTAAAATATAGTGGGTTGGGATGGGCAAAGGTGATGAAAAATTGAGATAGATCCATGACGATTAGTGTCCTAATAAGGTTTCCATTTAATTTTGACTTTGCACTGGTACTTGAAAAAATCTACCCAAATTTAATATTCTGACCTTATTGAGTTGACAGCTTTTATCAAGGAAACAAAGCATGGCCGGAATACATACAATTAACATAGAACAATTGATCAAATCTATGACAAGAGAACATGATCATGGCTGGTCAAGAAGTGAAGGTGGTGAACCCAAAATTGTTAGACCTCAAATTTATAGGACCGATAAAAATCTCCGTCATAAACACAAGAATGCTTATGAGCCAATCATGCTCTCCGTGGGGCCATACAACCATGGAATTCCAAGTGTTCATGCTATGCAAATGACAAAGTACGACCATCTGGATCGCATTCTTAATTTCAACCCTGAAAAATCCTTACCAAATTACTTGGAAGCAATGATTCAGCTAGAGAAATCGGTTAAAATTTGTTATGCAAATGAGATTACTCTGGATAGGAGTAACTTTGTTAAAATGCTTTTGCTCGATGGATGCTTTGTGCTGGTGTCCATTTTGGGGATAGAATGGTACATACCAAATCTACAGGAACCTGAAGAAGCAAGTGGAAGACTTGAGGTTACCGTGCACAAGGCCATTGCAAATTCAGCTTTGAATGAAAAACTCACACAAGATCAAGCAAAGTTAGAAATCATTCAAAGTAACACCATGCGAGAAGATAACTTAGAAGAAACATATTATCTCACTAACCAAATGTCCATTCTAGATCTCTGGCATGATATTCTACTCCTTGAGAATCAAATTCCGTTCTTCGTTATATCAAAGCTCTATGAACTCACTGTAGGTGGAAGCAGCATGACCACAACAATCCTGACTGAAAAAATTGTTGAGTTTGTGGAAGCTGCACTTCACTGCTATCCAAAAGCAATTCAAAAGCATAACCGGCCAAAAGAGTTTTTTCATTTACTTCACCTATGTCACATGTACTTTAAACCTCACACTACAGCAACCGAGAGCTGTGACAACCAAGTAAAACCCCCACAGTTTCAAAATCTTCTTTGGTTAGGAAGCAATCTTTTTAGTAAATACAAGGCAAGCTCGATTCCTGAAGGTCAGTACGTGATACAACAAGCAATTCCATCGCATCGGGCTACAGAATACCATAAAGCAGGGATTGATTTTAAGAAAAGAAAATATTTTTCTGAAAATCCACATTCCCTCCTTGATATTGTCTTTTGCAATGGCACAATAGAGATTCCTAGATTGACAATTGACCCAAACACACAAACTTTATTTTGTAATTTACTGACATTCGAGCAAACCTGTCCTCAATTTGGAAACTATGTTACAGCTTATATTATATTTTTCTGCAATTTGATTAGAATGTCAGATGATGTATCGCTACTTACCAAAAGAGGCATCATTGTGCACCAGCTAAACGGTGATGCTAAGGTATGTGACCTTTTCAGGATGATTAGTGAATGTGCCTTCTCTGACTTTAATGGTGACAATTACCTTAAGCCTCTTTGTAGCGAAATTGAAGCACACTACCAAAATCGGAGACCTGTGTTAAGGAAATTACTCAGTTCAATCACTTCAAAAGTTCATGGTTGGACCCAGACAAATGAGTCCTCTTAATCAATGATAATCACATCTCAAAAAAATACCTGTCTACTATAGTTTTCTTTCTTTCTTTTTTACCTTTTTGTATTTCTGTAAATATGATTTATACAACACTTGTACATAACAGGGATGGAGGCAAGGGGGTTTGGGGCGGGGGGGCCATTACCCCCCATTGATTTATACAAATTCATTTATGTTTCCATGCTTTAGCCCTCTCAATTTACTTGATATTAATAAATTTCATAATTAAACAAGAATTTTAACAGATTTATTGGTTTTTATTCAATTTATAGTTAAGTAGTTAAGAATATCCAATTAAACTTCTAACAAATGATATAAACTATATAATTAATTATGCCCCTGCTTAATAACTTTTTTGGCTTCATCACTGGTACATAGTAACCTAGATTAATGACTTTCCGCTAGATGTTTTGATTTTTCACATTTATGAATTCCCCAAGCTTCCAAGGATGAAAAAAACCCTAGGCGTCATATTCATTGTAGTTCCTTCTCATAATAGAGACTCAAAATGTGCAATTTTCCACCCTTTATCTGGCAACATTACAATGGTCTGCACTTTTATCAACATGCCATAGTGTGGTGTTGAGGGGGAGAAACTCTTTTGGTCTTGAAATTGAGTAGCTGCAATGTACAAATGCTACATCGGGCGGTCGAAAAGGGACAAGCAGTTGCTCCTCATGCACAACTACCAGAACACGAGAGAAAACCCTGGCCAACGGAGAAAATATATAAATATAATAAATGGCTTATTTAATTTGTTGTATAATATGTTGGTTCGGTCTTTCTTATCGGTTCAATCTTTTTATTGTTATAATAGAGGATATAATGTAGTGAATCTTTAACATTCAGAAAAATTCATTCGAATTTTGTTCAATACAAATTAACTTTTTTTTTATTTGGAAGGACTAACCTTGTACATCTGAATAGTAAATCTTGTATAATTTTGTTTACCCCTAAAAAGTCAACACTTTTAATAATATGTCAAAACTTTATAAATTGTGAAATTAATGCTCTAATGTTCAATACAAATTAACTTTGATCAAACCAAAACCTCTTCAAGCTCCTTAAATAAACATACACAACTCTGATTATGCAATATGAATGCTTGATATCACATAATTATTCAAATAAATATACTCTTGGATTTTATAAAATTAATGTTGTAATTTCTTTAAAATGCCTGAGTGTGCACTTACAAAAAATCATAGAATTAAATATTATGATTTTGTAATCTAATTTCATGATATTATTACAAAACGTTCTATGAGAAATAATTTGGAATTGAATAAAACATAAAAAGAAATAGCTGGAGATACAGCTGGGTGTAACTTGGAGAGTCCAAGTGTTGGTTTGATGAGAAATGCTCTCACCAGCGAAAAAAAGGAAAGAAGGGAAAAGATGCATGCTTCTGGTGTGTGCTTTGTTTGCCTCAGCTAATAAGAATTGAGGCGCTGGTGCTCACACACCAAGTTCAGGCAGAGCAACAAAATGGGGTTGTCTCTCAATAATCCTTACAAGTAGCCCCCAGCACATCTTAAGTCGTTGCAGTTGGGACCTAGTGACAAGAGCTTTTCTCTCTTCTCTGCCCTGCGGCTCTCTCCCTTTGTTTTGCTGCTAGGGGGCTCCACATGACAGAACTGTCTTCCTCTTCTTTCCTTCTCTTCTCACACGCGCATGGAGCTGGTTCGAAAATTGAAATTTGGGGATGCCGTTTCCGATCACCATAGCTCAATTCCTTATATCTGGAGCACAAGGACAGTAAGGAGAACACGATAAAGCAGTAAATCGGGGATTTACTTGAATTCTTTAATAGAATTTTGAAGAAACTCATGCTTCGAGTATGAATCAAATTGAACAAATGACTCTCTAATACATCAAATTGACAGATTGAGAAGCATATTGGAGGTGTTACGATGTCATTAGGAATACTAATTGGGTGCCAGAAGCAAAGAATTGGCTGGTTCACCTACGTGCACCCGAGTGCGTGTCGGATTGATTTCAGAGGGCTGAATTAGAACTTGAATGGTTAAGGCAACAAGTCAGACACGACGCAACAGGGTTTTAGATGATGTTATAAGATTCAAAAGGGTCTAGAAACATTTGAAATGAGTTATCACCCGATCATGCCTTTTGCACACTCGGGAAAGAGACAAATTAGCCCAAACGGCTCTCCCTCGGATGCCCTGCTTCTATGAACATGTGGCTGAACTCCATAGGGTGCTTGGGAAACAAACAAACCGAAAGAATATTCACGAGAATAATCCAAATGCCAAGAAGCCCAGCTGGCTCAATTTCGGCCATTTGATCAAACTGAGGGTTGGGATGCTGCCACCTCAGCCCTCAAGCTCAAATCATACTCCCTGGATTATAAATAAACCCCCAGAGAAGAAAATTAAAAAGAGAAGACCCCCCCATAAGCTCAAGTCTTGCCAAACCGAAACCAAGCTCTAACCCAAATTCCACAAACAAAGCTCTGTTAAATTAGAAAAAAGAAAGCTTTTGTGACTAGATAAGACATAGAGGGGCCAAGCCTGAAGTTTGGTTTAGTCCCACTTGAGCTATGATGCTAGTCTCACCTTGATGGGTGAGATGACTAAATCTTCGGGTTTGGGAGGTGCAAATGTGCCTCCTTCTCCACAGAGCTCAATTGATGCCTAAACTGAGTCTCAAGTGCTCAATTATGTATATTTTCTATGAAATTTGATAAACATACAATAACCAATTGGCACATGCTAATTTAGTTCAGTAGGGATGGGCACATATTCATACCCTTCTCTCAAACCCTGTGCACATGTGCAGTGGTCATACAAAGCTCAAAATAGCTTTATACAAGCTGTTATGTTGCCAAATTACATAGAAAATCAAGCCCCATGTTTATATAATGATGTATTTTGATTTGTCATATTAAATGTAATGTTATATGAAATTTTTGATCAAATCCGGCTTTGTTTCTCTCCTTGATATTTTATTTTTCATTTTAAACATGTTTGGATGCTCAAAAACATATTTGAGTAAAGGAAAAACATATAAATAAGCATGCTGGTATGAATCCAGCAGTGCCTTTTCTGTCCAGTTGAGATATCAGTTCATATCTCTCAATCTGGTTGTCAACTTTTCATGAACTTTGTAGGAATGTAGGGTAGGTTTATATGAACTTACAGCCCAAAGTTTACATTTTTTTCAATTTTCTGTGAATTATTATGAATTTTCAAAACTCTTCAGTCTAAAAACTCAAAAAAGTCAATTTCTAGTCAAACTGAGAATTCCTTTTCTCTTTTGAACATCAAATCTGAAATTTCTTTGTTTTCTCACCTTTATAACACCTCATGTGATGTTTTTAAAGGGGTTTTGAATAATTAAACCAGGCCTTAACACATAGGTAAGGCCAAATCTGGTTTTCAGCACTATTCTGCTGAGGGCATTTCTGTCCAGTTCAATAAAAATTCAAAAATATACCTTCTGTTGATCTAATTAACCTGAAATGTTATGGGCATTTAGAATAGGTTTCGATGCATCTAATCACAATTTTTTTCTATTTTTGGAGTTTTTTGTGATTTTATATGAATTTTCAAAATTGGGTCTGTCGAAATCAAAACTGAATTAGCTCCGAATTGATACCAGAAAATTAAAAAATGAAATAGAATTGTGTAAAAATGGAAAACATGTGTAGACTTCATATCAAAACATTCCAGAACTTGTCATTCACCTCATTGAACACATCTCAATGTACAATTCAAGAAAAATGTGATAAAATCAAAAGAAAACCAAATTGAAATCAATACCCGAAATGCCCCAATGTGCATAAAGGACAATGCACGCCTAAACTGATGAAATTGATCACTCAAACATGCTCAGACATACACAAGGATGCTCCTGAGAGAGTCAATTGAAAAGAAATTACAAGAAAACGCATGAAATACCGGGCGGTACCGAGCTCCCTTAAACCCGTCTGGTACCAATTGATGAAAGTCACAAAATTGACGATTTAAATTCAAATTAAGCTTCAAAAACTTGTTAAACATATCTAAACGATGCTAGATGCCAAAGAAATTGAATCAATTTGCTCAAATTCAGCTTGAATTCATCAAAATTTCATCTCAGCCACATCTCGGCCAAAACCGAGGTGGCTACCACCATTCCCTGCGATCTAGGCCATCTCCGACGATGAGACCACCACCATGGACTCCTTGTGCCCCGTCGATGTCAACCATGCTCTCTGATCGGAGATCTGGCGCCGGCAGGGCCTTGATCACAGTTGGAGAATACAAGTGCAAATATTGATGCATTTTAAAGTACGAATCTTGATGAAATTTAAACAGTCCATCACAGGCTTGATGCGCCCCTTTGATCCAATGGTCCAATTTAAAAGTTGCTTTAAAAACCGAACTAAAGTCCAAATCTTAATACATGGACTCAAATCTAGCGGCCCACATTAATCTGTTTTGAAAATAAACTTTAAACATTAAATAAAAATGTTTCCTTAAGCCCAAAAATCATGAAAAATATATCAAAAATCATGGTTTCATTTAAAGATATTTTCGAGCCAATAAAATGTCAATTTTGATTTTATTTTTATTTCAAGAAAAATTCAAAGCATATGCCATGCATATTATTTTGTATAAATAAATAAAATTATTACAAGAACAAAATTGAATTTTGTTGATAATATGATTTTGTCGAATAAAAATATGTCAAATATGCAAATATGCCGAAATCTTTGACCAAACATGTCAAATATGCAAATATACCCAAATCTTTGTCCAAACATGTAAAAATGTAAATATGTCCAAATCTTGGACCAAACATGACAAATATGCAAATATGTCCAAATCCTTGACCAAATATATCAAATATGCAAATATGTCCAAATATTTGACCAAACATGCTAAATATGCAAATATAGCCAAATCTTTGGCCAAACATGTCAAATATGTAAATATGTCCATATCATGATAAAATATCAAAGTCATGTTATAATAAATCAAAATACTCAAAATCATGATTTGATGAAACAAATTAAAATATTCAAAATGACAAAATCATGTTATATTTTGATAAAACAAATTAAAAATGTTCAAAATGTCAAAATCATATTATATTTTGATAACATAAACTAAATATGTTAAAAAAGTGTCAAAATGTTCAGATCACACTTAAATTGACTAAATATGTCTAAATTTTGACCAAACATATCATTGTTTGTAAATATGTGAAACCCACTTAAAACTTGACCAAACATGTCATTATACCCAGATGTGCAAAATATACTCAAACCTTGATCAAGCATGTCATTATATGCAAAACATGTTTAGATGTCGACCAAATATATCATTATGACAAAAATGATCAATATGCCCCTGAATGACACAGGATGGTCAAATGTCGACCAAAATTCCCAGAATGCCCTTGGAAAGTCAAACACTGACTAAAATCACGTCTAACTCTTGGTAAAACATGCCAGCATATCAAATCATACAAAATCATATTTTGAGAACGTCAAATTGGCAGTGCGCTTCAAATTTAATATTCCTCGTCTTGGAAATCGATAAAGAATTATACGTTCTCGATTCTCCAATTTTCCGAGGTTTCAAATTAGCATAGTGCTTCAGATTCGGGATTTGGAAGGTAAATAGACTGTTTAGGACAATACGTCCTTGTCTTTGACATAAATCTCTATAGAGGTTAAACATCTCTGGTTCTTTGGGTATCGAGTTAGCAGTGCGCTTCATATTCGAGTTCTGTGAGATTAATAGGATTATACATCCTCGATCTCTGATTTGTGAGAAATTAAATGTTTCTCTGACTTTAGATTATACGCCTTTAGTATGACCGTTAAGAGTTATATGTTCTGGTTACTTCGATTCCTTGAGACGTACCATTAAATATAACATAAAATAAATAAAAAAAAGGGAGGTTAAATAGCTATGCTAATAAATAAACTTCTTTTGCACAATTTCATTAAAAAGTAAAATAAATTTGAAAGGAGAAAACAAAAGCCATGAATTCAACCCATATATTTTGATTATTTTAGCCCATTAATCAGAGGTTCTCGAGGCGAAAGTCGAGGTAATTAACGACGGGGACTTGCGCCCATCGGAAAATAAACATTCCCACAATCACCTAAATAACAAGTCCTTGAGCGCACAAACACGCGCAGGGATGTACCTGCACCTTCTTCCCCCACGGGCGAGGACATTGATGCCTCGCGCGTGGACCGCGAAAAAGGGCCGCATAAATTTTAGAAGTGAAAAAAAACTGTTAACTTTGTACTTGACGAAACCTATATAAATTTCCTTAGCAATAATTAGTATCTATTTATAATATATAATGTAAAATGTGTGTTAATGGATACTTAATCATAACATGTAACAAAAGAAAGGCTAAAATACAATGCGTTGTATGGATGGATCCGGACAACGCGTCAAAATCTCAAATTCTAATTTAAAAATGACCGATCCGAACCGTTCAATATAATCTCCATACTTTGTGGAATATGAAATTTTACATTTTTTAGAATTTTTTTGATATTTTTTGGGATGGGGAGAAAATCAATTTTATTGGATGTTCCAAAACCCTTAGATCAATTGATTTTCTTCCCTTCCGAAAAAATAGCAAAAAAATTCTAAAAAATCTGAAATTTGATATTCTATAAATTTTTAATATGGAGATTATAATGAACCATTTGGATCTGTCATTTTTATTTTTAAATTGAAAATATTGAGCCATTGTATGGGTCCATTCGTACAATGTGTTGTATTTTAGACTTCCTCCATGTAACAATATTAACTTTGTATCTAGATAGCAACAAAAAAAAAAATCTATTCGAGGATTCTGTTTTTTTAATTGGTATTTTGTTGTAGGGTTCACAGCCCTAAAAATTATTATAAACCTGTGACTACAACATCTAAGCCAAATAAAAATAATAAAATTTGTAACTTGCATAATAATACTAAAGAAAATGTTTTAAATTCTATTGTTCTTATCATTGGATCAATATCAGAGTTTAAAGTATATTATCATACTTTTTGAAAGTTCAAGAATACAAGATTCTTAAAAAATATTCCATACAAACCTTATCTGATCTATCGGTCAAACATAATTGACAAAATCTGAATTACAAAAAAAAAATTTAGATATTGAATTTTTTTTACAGGCCAATCAATATTTTACTTTCTTTTCCATAAGTCATAATCATTAAAAAGAGAAAATATATGCGTAAAATTAAGGACATGTATGTTACTGAGGAAATATAAGAAAAACAAATATGTTGAGGTCTTCAGATTGTTCATTAATGTTAATACTTCTATTTCAACATGCTATAACTAAGTCTGAGGAGCCCAAATATATAATGTGGATAGAATTTTGAGGTTTCTTAGGTATGCATGAAATTTTATTAGACGGAATATATATGTAATTTATTATTTTTCAGAAAGATAAATGGGAGAATTTTTGTGCTATAAAAGAATAAATAAGCCATTTGAAAATTTTGATATTTATTACGCTTTGCTATAAAAATTGCATGCCACAAGATATTTGCTTCTTTAGGCACAGCCTATGAGATATTTATAATCTTACAATCAAAATATACTCAAAGCAAACCAATGCTAAAATACTTAACACACATCAGGACTATTAAGTTAAAAATGAGGGCACTAATGGCATGCACCTGGTTTGTAACATTAACAATCTTCTTTGGCGTAGTCGGCAATATGATTCCTCTAGGAAAAGCACAAGACATTCTCTCTAATACTCAACCGGCTACTGTACAAGCAAGCATGATATATGATAAGGCAAAATCAACAATTGGTAAACTCTCATTTTCCAAAGCTTGATTTCATGGATTTGTTCTGTATTTTAGTTAGTTAATTAGTTACATAATCATTTTTAACCAATTTTAGGAAGCAAGTTAGGTGACATCAACATAGATCAGGAAGAGAAAGTATTAATTGCAATGCCGAGGCCTTTGTATCTCCCATCTCGCCTTCCCCCTTTGCCACCATATCCATAGGTTATGAATTTTCCACAAGTTCAGTTTATGTACCAAGAAAAGGGGTAGAAATGACTATTCTCAAAGATGTGTATTGAGAATCTGGATTCTTGAAGTTCCGATTTACTTTAATTTGTAACACAAAAAAGAATATCAGTTCATACAAATCAGTCAATTACAATTTATACAGAAAATTAGGATTAAAATTTAATGGCTTAAATTTCTCCCTGTAATCATAGTTGTATTCAATTGTGATGCATGCTTATGTCCTATAAAAAGAGCAGAGCAATATCTGCTTCAATTAAGAGAGAGAAAGCATGACTCCAAGTGTTAAAAATTGTAGACCTCAATTTCTTTTTCTAATTAAGAGAAAAATGTGAGAGAGAACTTATAGCGCGTACTGATATGATAGAAATCTTTTCATTGTTCATTGCCATCAAATGGTATCATGACATGATCCATTTTCTTCTTATGTCATATTGTTAGGCTTCATAACCATATAGCAGGTTACCTTTATTCATCCTTATATTTAGTTGAATATTGTATTGAATAAAATTTAGGACTTGACACTTTCAATCCTTCTAATAAAATAATATTCCCTGATATAATTTTGATAGATGTTTGTATTAAACTATGTATATGGCATCCTATCCTATATGATTTCTTCAATTGGGCAATTTAAATTGATTGTGAACTTCTTCAACATTTACATATTGTCCACTATCTGGTTTAACAATGTCATGAATGCAAAACAAAATTTCATATATTATGAAGTTCCAAGATATCATATATAGCTTCACAAAAGCATGAAATGATATGGTCTGAGTGTCAGCTGGCTGTGACTAGGGATAGACTCATGTGGCTGACCCTCACACTAGTCTAGTCCTCTTGTTTTGCAAGAAACAAACCAAATGTTGGGTTTTGACCGGATAAAAGTCATATAAGTCCCAACTCTGAAACTAAACCAAACCAAACTATGCTAAAATCAAATAATGCCAAATACCAAACTATGCCAAAACTACAAATCATGTCATGCCAAATACCAAACTATGCCAAAACTACAAATCATATCATGCCAAATTAAACTAACCTAGCTTAAACTTGGGTTTTGAAAGCTGATGAAATTCATGTAAGCCCCAACCCTTCAAATCAAATCCCAAATTCATGCCAAAACCTCTTCAAATATACAAGCAAACAAACACAAACAAAATTATATGAAATTAAAGATACAACTTCACATGATTATCATGCCAAATATTAAAATTATGAAATTACTTTCAATTTCATGATTTGTCACGTATAAAATTTATTTCTTGGAATCAAAAAATAATTTCATGAAATAATCATGCCAAATATAGCGATTATGTGAGGTTAAATGTCTAATCTCATGTAATGTACAAAAGTAAATGAAATTAATGTTTAATTTCATCTCAAAAATACCAAAGATATTTCCCAATGATCATGGGATTAGGTACTTTGATTTTACAGTATGTTTTCATGTTTATAATACAAGTAGTTACATGAAAAACAAAAATAAAATGCTAGAAAATGAAATAAATATACAAAATTCTCAGCTCGAGATGTTGTTGTGTACATTTTGGAGATTAGAGTGCTTCGGGTGCAAATTGGAGCCACAAAGCAATGTTTTGGCCAAAGGACCCCACCAATCATTGACACAACACTGTTGATATTGTTTGAATGAACTTGGTGCTCAAAGACCATTCCACTGGCTATACGTTTCGGTGTACATGAGCCGAGACTACAGCCTACCCCATCTCTTTTTCGTTGGGATCTCTCTCTCATTAAACCCAACAAGCGGGACCCTCACCCTTACTCTCACTGCACCTAGGCTGCATACACAATATAAAAGAACAAAAAAAAGAAAGAGAAGAGAGAGAAGATTGTACTTGATGAGTGGGCCCCGCATGTAAGAGCCTTCTTCTTCTTTCTTCTTCGACGAGCGGGTGAACTAAGCTGAGATTTGAAAATTGGAGAGAGCAACTCAAGCCACCTCAGTGGGTGCTTCAATTGCCAAATTAAGGCTTCGAGGAGCTTCACGACCGCTAGGTGACGATGTTTGGAAGATCAATTGGATGCTAGAAGTAACGGATTGATGGCTTCACGAGTTGGTGCTCGAGTGTGACTCAGGCAAGTTCAATTGGCACAACCCAAGGCTCAAGAGACCAAAATAATACTTTGAACATGCTTGGTGATGTTTTTGTGCGTTCTTTTTTCACGGCTTACGGGTGAAGCTAAAAGGATTGTGTGTTTTGAAAGTTAATTCATATATTTTGTTCATTAGTATGTAATTTAAATATATTACTGTTTCATTAGTTTTAATATATTATATCTTATGAAGTATATTCAAGAAGATTATCTTCGTCTTGAATCATAGAACTCATAAGATGACAACGTATAGCTCTAAATATATTTACAAGTCGAGGTGATTAAATGGAACATTTATCACCAAGATAAAATTGTCATATTATTAAAAGTACACTGAAGTTCTATAAGTGTTGGATATGAGTTATCACTTAATAACATAAGTATATAGAAATGTGTTATATGTCATTAATATCTTATTGTGTCTTTAGAGTCTAAGATATTATAAGGAATGTGTTATGTATCATTAATGTCTTATTGTGTCTTTAGAGTTCAAGATATGAGATATGTAAATTTCTCACATGAGAATTACATATTGTGATTATCATCTTAAACTAAATAAATTTAGTAAATAGTTGATAATTCATGTGTATGACTTGTACAGGAGAAATTCATATATCAATATTATTATTGTCCCTCAAAAGAGTTATGATATTACTGGATGCCCTTGGTAAAGTGGGATTATATAGTGCACAATATAACTGAGGTAGTTATATATATAATTCACTTGAGAGACAAAGAAACGAATATAATGTGAAAATGACACAGTCCTATTTTACATAATATTCGTAATATCATGAGACAAGCACAGACGCAAATATTGTGGATCGACGTAGTCATTTATTTTCATTTGGTGACTGTAATGTAGTGATAGAATCTCTTACAGTCTATGATATGAAATTCATATCATAAGAAAACTAAGATGACGTAGATCCTCATAAAAGTCACCCCAACTGAACGGGAAATAACAACTATTTTGATATTTCATAAGATGTATATTATGAAAATACATGTGATAAAATATCAAAATAAAATGTCATTTTATGACATGATTTAGATACATAATTAATTTATGTAGGTTTGTAATTATTATTTGGTGTAATGATTGGTATCATTATAAGAATAATATTATCACATAATAATATTGTATAACATAATATTATTATGTCATAAATTAATTAACCATGCAAGAGAGTTAGTTTGAGAAATAAGAGAGAGAGAAGGACTAATTTGCAATTGTGCAAATTACCATTTAATTTCTTCATATATTATAAATATAAAGAAGGATGAAGATTAGTTTTAACACCTACTATCTCTCTCTCTCTCCTTGAGGCTAGCCAAACATAGAAGAAGAAGAGTCTTCTTCTTCATCCTCCTCTAATTTCTCATATAATCTTACAATTTCACATCACCAATATTAAAAGGAGTAAGTTTTGATTGAATCTAGGTTGTTGTATCTAAGCCTCAAACTTTGAAACTTTTGCAGGCTGATTTTATTATTCTCACTTAAAATGTAAAATGACAAGCATGCATATACAATATTTATTTATTTAAAAAAGATTGAAAAAATGTCTCTTTTTTTATGTGTGTTTTATTCGGTTGTCTATTTTTTTATGTGTTTTGTTTATTTTTCGTGTTTATTTAATCCACACGCATTATTATAATATATTTATGTTCGATCATTCTATCATATCAAGAAGATCTAAGTGACCAGAGTGTATGATTCTCATTGGTCGTTTGTTGGACTAAAGACGTTTGATCTAAAGTCGCAAAGAGATGTTTGATCTCTCAAAATCAGAGATTGCAGATATGATCCAACAAATCTCGCTGGCAATTCGATAATCAAAGAACCAGAGACGTTTTGGGTCTCTATAAAGGTTCATATCAAAGATAAAGACATATGATCCTTTACAGTCTGTTGACCTTTCAAGCCCCAGATATGAAATGCTATACCAATCCAAAACTTAGGAAATTAAAGAATCGGGAATGTTTGATTCCATACTGATTTTCAGGACGAGAAACATTAAATTTGAAGCGCACTGCCAATTTAATGCTCTCAATCTACATGATTTTTGATCGATGTGTGATTTTGTTTTACTAGGGTTTGAACATGATTTTGGTCAATATTCGGACTTATATAGGATTTACACATGAATTTGGTTTATCAGGGTTTGAACATGATTTTGGTCAATTTTCGGACTTATCTAAGGTTTTTTTTTATTTTTACCGAGGTTTGAATATGATTTTGGTCAATGTTCGGACTTACCTAGGATTTTTTTAGTTTTATCGGGGTTTGAACATGATTTTTTATCAATGTTCGGACTTACCCGTGGTTTTGGGTTTTACCAGGGTTTGAACGTGATTTTTTGTCAATGTTCAGACTTACCCAAGGTTTTAAATTTTGCCAGGGTCTGAACATAATTTTTGGTTAATGTTCGAACTTACCTAGGGAAATTTTGGGAATTTTGGTCAGTATTTAACCATCTTGAGGCATTCAGGGTCATTTTGATAACTTTCGTCAACATTTGATCTCCCTAAGACATTTAGGGGCATTTTAGTCAATTTGGTTATCATTGGACCATCATGAAACATTTAGGATATTTTGGTCATTTTGGCCAACATTTAACCTCCCTATGACATTTAGGGGCATTTTGATAATTTTATCTAGACATGTACATTCTACATGTATTTGGCATGGTCATGACCACATGACATGTTTGGTCAAGATAATGACATGTTTGGTCGATGTTTGAACATATTTGCATATTTGACAGTTCAGTCAAGATTTTGGACATATTTACATATTTGATATGTTTGATCGAGGTTTTAGACATATTTGCACATTTTTGACATGTTTTGTATACTTTGTCATATTTTGAACATATTTACATATTTGAAATTATTTTATTTGACAAAAGTCATGTCTCAAACAAAATTCAATTTTATTCTGTGATCACTTTATTTATTTACATATGTATGACATATGGTTTTGAATTTTATTTGAAATGAAATAATACCAAAATTGACATTTATTATCTCAAAAATATTTAAAAATCAAACCATGATTTTTGACATATTTTTCATGATTTTTGGATTTGAGAAAATATTTTTTATTTAATATTTTAATCTTATTTTCAAAACAAATTAATTTAGACTGTCAGATTTGGACCTTAGCATTAAGATTCGCACTTTAGTTCGATTTTTAAAGCAACATTTGATTTGGCCTTTGGATCAAAAGTGCGCCAGATCTGAGATGGGTTTCATGCGATTGCATCAATATTCACACTTATTTTGCGTCAATATTCGCACTCTCTTTTCTGAGGCTTCATCAGATCACTTCAAATCTCGTGCTAAGGCGTGTTGATCCCGATCAGGGGCTTTCTGGCGTTAGAACCCTGATCGGCGAGGATAAATAGCATCGCCGGAGTGAGGCGAGTGCATCTGTACCGGTCTCATTCGCCGGTAATCGTCAAACTGTCAAGACCACCTCTCCGTTTGAGTGGAATACGGCATCGGTACTGTTTTGGTACCGATTCGCCAAATTGCATGTGTTCATTTGCTTTTCTTGTTTAATTGAGCATCGCCTATACTTCAATAGTCGTTTAGAGTGTACACAAGTGATCGGTTTATGTTTTCTTGTTTAATTGAGCATCGCCTATACTTCAGCAGTCGTTTAGAGTGTACACAAGGAATGTGTTATGTGTTATTAATATCTTATTGTGTCTTTAGAATTCAAGATATGAGATATGTGAATTTCTCACATAAGAATTACGTATTGTGATTATCATCTTAAACTAAATGAATTTAGTGAATAGTTGATAATTCATATGTATGACTTGTGCGAGAGAAATTCATATATCAGTATTATCATTATCTCTCAAAAGAGTTATGATGTTACTGGATGCCCTTGGTAAAGTGGGATTATATAGTGCACAATATAACTGAGATAGTTATATATATTATTCACTTGAGAGACCAATAAACGAAAATAATGTGAAAATGACACAGTCCTATTTTATATAATATTCATAGTATTATGAGACAAGGATATACGTAAATATTGTGGATCGACGTAGTCATTTTTTTTCATTTGGTGACTGTAATATAGTAATAGAACCTCTTATAGTCTATGATATGAAATTCATATCATAAGAAAACTAAGATGACATAGATACTCATAAAGGTCACACCAACTGAACGGAAAATAACAAGTATTTTAATATTTCATAAGATATATATTATGAAAATACATGAGATAAAATATCAAAATAAAATATCATTTTATGACATGGTTTAGATACATAATTAATTTATGTAGATTCGTGATTATTATTTGGTATAATGATTGGCATCATTATATGAATAATATTATCACATAATAATATTGTATAACATAATATTATTATGTTATAAATTAATTAACCATGCAAGAGGGTTAGTTTGAGAAATAAGAGAGAGAGAAGGACTAATTTGCAATTGTGCAAATTACCATTTAATTTCTTCATATATTATAAATATAAAGAAAGATGAAGAGTCATTAGTTTTAACACCTACTATCTCTCTCTCTCTCCTTGAGGCTAGCCAAATATAGAAGAAAAAGAGTATTCTTCTTCATCCTCCTCTAATTTCTCATATAATCTTACAATTTCACATCACCAATATTAAAAGGAGTAAGTTTTGATTGAATCGAGGTTGTTGTATCTAAGCCTCAAACTTTGAAACTCTTCTATCAATAGTTCTTAGTTTGTTGTTTAGGTTCAAAGTGAACCGAGAGGCGACATGCAAGAGAAGAAGGCTCAGCAAGCGACAAGGACACGAGAAGAGCTTCGAGAGAATAAGGTTCGTATCATACAACTTATATAAAGTTAGAATAATATATATATATGGCATATATTATAGGACAAGTATATACATAAGATTTCATATTTATCACAAGAATAAATATTTGTATTGTTGTCAATTAAAAAAAATTACTTCCACTGCACAATACGTAAAGTAAAACCAATAATAGTTTAGCCATGGCTTAGAGGCTTATAGCTATACCTAATTGAAACAATTTGAAACTTCTTCTCTATTTCTTTGCTATGGAATTGGGGCAATGTTTTGGTCTGGCTTTGAAGCTTGTAGGGGTGTTTTGTGTCATTAGTTAGATTTTGAGAGGGGTATTTATAGTCCTTGGGTGTAAAAGCTTCTAGGCCGTGTAAGTGGCCAAGTGGCCAACTAGCTTAACAAACTCTCCAACAACTTTGACCAAGCATTTAAACACGTTCTAGATCCTCCAATTAAGGCGAGACACGTGTCCATTCAATTAGAAGAGCGTCCCATGTTGTTACTGACCTTCCCCGGGCTCACTTGACTCTTAACTGTTTTTAGAACCTTCCAACAGCTTCTAGATGATTCGGCAGTCTCCTGAGGCATGCCAAACACGTCTTTACTTGTCGCCTTAAGCTCTAATGTCCCAATTTGACCAATTGAGTTTCTATCGACCATGGCCGGATCTTGAATTGGTGAGCAGGAGATACGGTACCTTCTGACATCAAATTGACAACACACCTAGCATCGTAACATTGCCAATTAACTTTTTGAAGTGTCAATTTGAAGTTTAAAGCTCTAACTGCTCAGTTTGGTCAAATCTGCGTGGTTGTTCTTCCCCAAAATTTTGTTCATCTTGGCAATTTATGTGCTGCTGCATCTTCTCTTCTTCTTCTCTTTGATGTCCTCTCTCCTATCTTTGAAGAATCGAAGAAACCATGAAGAATTGAACTTCCCTAAATTTTAAGCCCGATTGGAGCTTAATCGCGCACGTCTAGAGGAAGAAGAAGAAGGAAAGGAGAAGGGAAGGACCTTCTGTCAAGTGGGCCCCGTGTGCAGAGTAAGAAAGAACCAGAAGAGGGTGATAAGTCTCAATTTTATATACTTTTGATAAGGGTTCACATCTCAAATCATATCAATTTTCTTTCATTTTAGAGTAATTTAGGATGATTTTATATCAAGCTTAAGATACTACTAGATTTGTGACTTGTTTTTAAGATTATGGAACAATGGAACATAATTAAAGCAAACTTGGACACAAACGAAATCACGATGGAGTGTTTGGAGCAAGATCAAACTCATATTGCAACCTGCAAGGATGTTATTGCGAGTCGCAATTCAAAAACCCCAAAATGTACCCCCTCAGCTTGCCTTTCTACTATGCCATTGTGGGTGGCAATGCCCCCATTGCGACCCGCAATATTCAGACCCCAAATTGCACCCTCTCAGCCTCCATTTCGTGCATTCATTGCGGGTCGCAATTACCTGATTGTGACCCATAATTTTTCCTCTGTTTTGTGTCTGGAGTGATTTTCAACCCTACAAGGCCTTAAGCCCTATATATATCGAAGGGGCACGCCTCTCAAGAAATCTAGCAGACCCTAGCCATCTTGGAACTGTCTTGCGAGTGAAGTTTGAAGCTTTGAGAAGGATTTTGAAGAGAGAATTTGAATAAGAAGAGGGCAATCATCGATCCTTAGAAACTGAAGGGAAGGGAGGCGTCGTTGGAGACCTTCAGAGCATGACTCTATTCCTAGACAATCATTAATATCTAGGCACTCAAGAGAGAAGAGGTTCCCTATGTTATCCGGCAATGCTCTCAAGTTGGTGCAACCCCAAAGCTTCAGCTTCTTGAGCTCTGTGAGATTGGTAAATCCAGCCAGTCCTTCCAGTGAAAGTTTAGGATAGCTATCCATCTCCAATTCCTTGAGTGACTTGGAATGTACAGGGACTTCCACTAACTTTGGACAAAACCGGATTATTAGTGATTCCGACTGTCGTAAGTGATCTTCCCCACGTGCTGTTGGTGATGATGGCACTAGCAATGACCCAGCAAAATTCTCACATGAATGAATGTACAGTTCTTTCAGGCATTTCAAGCTCTTGAACTCTTCCTCCGGCCAATAGAAAGACCATTGCAGTATGAAATATCAAGAAATTTTAGCTTACTGTGAGGTGTAAGGGCTTCTAGTACCGCTTGGTCATTTCTTGTTGTTTTTGCAGAGTCCCATTTTGGTTCTAGAGAATAGAGGTTAGATTTTGTAGCAAGGTTGACCGCCTCAGCATCCTCACTATATCTTACTTTTTCAAGCCGAGATAAACTCACGTGGCCACAAAGGTTTAAGGTGTTTAATTTTCCAATACTATCATCTCCGTCAGAATCTGCTACATACATTGTAAGAGTCCGCAAGTATTTTAGTTGCCCAAGGCCAATTGGCATACGATTTAAACTATAGCAACCACCTAGAAAAATATGCCTTCGGTTAGTCATGTACATCTATTTTGGTACACAAATTTTGGAACGAGAAAAATTTAGTGTTTGAAGATTGTATAATTTGCTTATGGTTTCTGAAAGGGTACGAAATTCACTTCTAGAGAGATCGAGATATTTTAGATGTCTCATGTATCCTAACTCTTTTGGAGGTGGCAAACGAAAAAAAAATTTCAATGCTCTCAAGGAACTTGATTTCAATAAATAAGAATGTTTCTCCTTTGTGTGGTCATGTAGATAACTAATCTCACCCAAATAAGTATGAATGCTTCGAAATTGCTTCAAGACACTAGTGATATTTTCTGATAATTTTTTATGGCGTATTGATAGATGTTGCACCTCTTTTTGAGCAATTTCTGGATGGTTCATTTTAAGTGAAGGAGAACATTTCTTTCCAGCAATTTGTGTTGCTAGATCATGCATGATGTCATGCATCTTGCATGTAATTATTGAACCATAGTTTGTTTCGTCTTCCTTAAAATCTTGAAAGAAAGAACTCCAATAAATTCATTAAAAATTTATCAGTCTTTATCTTCAAGATCCATTGTTCCATCAATTGGGATTAAATCATTAGCCATCCATAACTAAATCAATTCATCCCTTTTAAAAAGATAATCTTGTGGAAATATTGTACAGAGGCAAAACATTGCTTCATGTGTGACAGTAAGTGATCATAGCTTAATTTAAGAAGACGTAAGATATTTTTAGAAGATGTCAATCCCTCCCACGTTTTATTTTCTATAATAGCATGCCAGTCACATACATCTGACTTAGTTCCCATCAGGCGTCCATTGCCTTCACCGCAAGAGGCAACTCTGCATACTTGCGAACAATGGTCCTACCAATTGTAATTAGTTTATCCAATGGTTCTTTAACCCCTGCACCGAAAGCCTTTTTTTCAAACAATCTCCAAGAATCTTCCTCAGTTAATCATGCCAGATCATGGCTTGACAATGTTCCCATGATTGAAGCAACTCCCTTACTTCGGATTGTCATTGTAATCACACTCCCTGAGCTTGCCCCAGAGAATAATAAAGTTTTCAACTCATCCTATTTCTTTCTTCATTCCACACATCATCTAAAATAAGTAGATATCTCTTCTTATCGAAAATTTGACGTAACCGTTGTTGCAACACCTCCTTATTGTATGTGGATACATCTCCTTTTTAAATCACTTGGATTGTCGATTTGATAATGTTAATGACATTAAATTTCGTTGACATATAAACCCACATCAATAACTAAAAGTGTCATTTGACCCTCCCATGATTATAAACCAATTGTGCTAGGGCAGTCTTTCCCATCCCTCCCATACCAACTATTGGGAGGACTAAAATGTGCTCTCTCTCATGTTGTGGATCAAGTAATAAATTCACAATCTCCTCTTTCTCATCATCCCTACCAATGACCTTTAACTCCATTACAAAGGGTTGTGTTTCCCTATCATTGTTATGATCAAAATCATGTTTATCAAATTTGAATTTATTCATTTCGGTTATAATTTCATCAATCTTCCGCAAAGTTTTTGACAGTTTGTTGCTCATTTTTTGATGGAATAAAATAGAATTTTCACTGGAAAAGAAGCCCTTCATTGCTTGCATGCATAAATTTCATTTTTTTTTTTTACACATTAGTCTATTTGGTGTTATTGAGTTTTAATTACTTTATAGTTTATACTCTATAATTAGAAATCAATTTACTAAGTACTGAATTAGGCTTCACTTTCTAATTAGATCATGTAGGCGGATCAATAAAAATTAAGCTCATAAAACACAAATTCGTCTAAATTAACAGAATAAAAATATTCTTTTTCATCTCCTAAATAATCAACTAGATGAGCATTGATTGCTTTTGGCTAAGCTAAAAAGGAGAAGACAGAAAAAGGATTGTTTGAGAATAAAACGTAAGAAGTGAAAGGTGGTATCTAAGATGTGTCAGAAATAACACCTAGAAATTAACAATTAAACAGCTATAACTGGATCTTGTATTTTGCTTTTTGAGATCGCTAAATAATTCCTAAACTCATCATGACTTCTAAACTCATTTTAGTCTAGTTTAAAAATATTTGAAGGGTGAATTTATCAAGAAATATATTCGCATATATAATTTTCGATATTTCTAGCATATATCCAATATTTATAGTACATTCAACTTTTATATTACATACACTTAAAAAATATTATTCAAATTACAAAATTGAAATTGTATATGTTATACTCAATTACTTGAATAGGACACATATCAAATTTGGGTCAATTTGAAAAACGTTTAGTTTTTCATCCGACAATTTAAATTTTTCAACGTGAAATTTTAATAATGAAGAGTGATAATTACACCCCTTAACTACACTCCTTATTTGCACTCTTTATATATTTATACATCTTTTAGAAAATATTTATATCTAATGATAAAAGTATTTATACCTTACATTACTATAATTAAAAATTATATAAGTTGTATTTTTACTTGTACAATAAATTTTTAACTTGAATTTTTCTATAATTATCTAGGAAAGAAAAAGTGATAAATATTTTCTATACTAACTATAAACACTTACAAATTCATATATAAATAAATTATTTATTTAGTATAAATATTTTAGTGTGTAGATAAGGAGTGCAAAATGTGGGGGGCTTTATTTAATAATTTTATGATAAATGAGCAATGAAATTTAAAATTGATTCAAACTTAATACACCCAATTTAAATAATTATAACTAGAGTAAAACTATGGTGCTCCTAGGAGCACGGAGCACTCAAAAACCTATCAAATCGATTTCAAATGAAAAATCAAGTTGCTCAATAAATTTTTCATATCAAAATCTTATAGGATACCGAAATTTTGTATTTTTAGGATTTTGTAATTATTTGTTTCAGATTTTTTTAAGATTACTCTAATAATAATAATAAAATAATATTTTTGCATATAAAAGTATGCCATTTTAAAAAAATATGAAACAAATAGTTGAAAAACTCCAAAAATAGAAAAAATTAGTATCCTACAAGATTTTAATATGAAGAATTTATTGAGCAACTTAGATTTTCTCTTTGAAGTCGATTTAATAAGTTTTTGAGTTAGGAACACTAAACTATCCCGTGCTCCTTGGAGAACCATAGTCTTACTCATTATAAATATATCTATAATTTTAATTATTGTATGCTAGAATTATCCATTTTATCATACATGGACTAGCCGTAAGATATGTCCTACCGCATATGTTTGTTGGCCTTGCCATGACCTATTTTGATTATTTCGGATTTGTGTTCTTGAGAGAAAGTAGTGAAAGGAGAAGAAAAATTGATCTTATTTTTATTTCTCGTTACTTATTTTAATATTTCGGTACATGCAAAACAATTTGAGTACTAGTTAAATTAGATCTTGTATGAATCATTTTCCAACATAAATATCACGTCTCAAGTGAAATTAAGGATTTGTAAAACTAGACAAACGGTTATGCTAACTACCAATCCACTATTTTATCAATGCGTAATAATGTCTCTTTTAGTTACATCATTTATTTACACCCCAAGTATTTGAAATTAAAGGATGCAAAAATGTGATATAGAATTTAAATTTTAAAATATGTATTTTTTTGAAAAATATTTATAGTAAGCATAAAGTGCAGATGAATGATGCAGAATTTAAGATGTGAGAATAATTTCTCTTTATCAAATTACGTCAAAATTACTAAACTGAAAAATAAATTATATCAAAAACATTAATTTCAACGAGATCATGAATAGTAGTTGTTGATTCTAAAGGGTAGAAAAATTATTTCAGAGAATAGCATCCTTTGAACATCGATGTTCTATACATGAATCCTTTCTGAAGTTAGGAAGGGCACAATGAAAAGGGTTTCTTTTGCTGTCAGTTCAAAAGAGAACTTTTTATCTCCAATTATTTGGAAGCTTCAAGCTAAATCTCATCATCCTACAGAATGGCCAGATTGGTTGAATCAACCTAGGCGTTGTCAATTTCTCTCTTTCATCTTTTTTCTTTTATTTTTTTGGATAATTCTCTTGTAGATGTTCACTCACAAATTATAATCCTTTGCATTAGGTACCTTGACAGAAATTGAGAGAAATGGATGCTGGCTGATTGCATTCTGGCGAAGCGCCTCGTACTGGAACTCGTCCAGCACATCCACCGCCTCACGTGCAGCAACATCGAGCTCCTTCATCCACTCCTGCACTGCTGGGCTGTCTACTCCACGCATTTCTGCATCGGCGATCTTTTCCTGGATGGCCAGGAGCTGTCGGCATGCCGCGCAACTGGCAGTATAACTTGATCAGCGAGTTGGCAGCCTTCTTGGTAGCAACTGTGATGAGGGGAGAGAGGAACAGTTCGGTAGGTATGTTTGCTATTATGCTTTCTCAATAGGAAATCAACGACTCACAGGAATGAACGGAGCTGAGGATTTGTATTTTGTTGGCATCCAACCTCTATCAGACTTAAATTATTTGTGTAGAAACCATGCAAGGTGCTTTGTTTCAAATCTGATCAATGACCTCTCGGAAATGCTTGCACCAAACCCCACTGAAAAACAGAGCCCGCACCGATCTTCAGATGTCAGATTTGGTACAGACATTGTGATGGTGCAAGCATTAATGAATGAGTGAGTAGCATATTGCCTAAAGATGGAAAGGCAATATATAGTGGATCAAGAAAAGAAAAGGATCATGATTGTGAAAAGAATAGGCAATGGAAAAAGACAAAAGTAAGTGGAACCAATTGGTTGTCAATCTTTAAGGGAGCTGATATATAGATACCCTCTGTCGATACGGACTTAATTATGCACATTAATGAGTTTAGTATGTAAGTTTATTTTATATAGTATTATTATTATGCAACTTAAATGAATTATTATACATATTAATGATTTTATTATGAAAACTCATTTTATATAATATTACCATTATGCAATTTAAATGAATAATTATGTATATTAATGATATTTAAGTTAAATAATAAAAATATTGTACAAAATAAAATCATTAATATATATAATAAATCAGTTAATCTATATAATAAACCCCGTATCGACAATAATATTAATAATAATATCTCATTAATATTTTTCAATCTTTAAAGGAAGATTGCAGAAGACAAAAGATATTGGATTACAAGGACTGATTTCATCCATCTTTTATCGTTATTGGATTTTGAGTGAAGTTTTCTGGTTCTTATAAAGTGGTAGAGAAGGGATTCAATGCTAATTAGAGGTGGATGTATGTGTATTGGATGGATTCTAATTTTTTGTCAAAATTTTATTAAATTTGTACTCTATTTTATACTATATAGATAAAATTGCTGTTTTTATATTAAGATTGATCCCTATTTTATTGTATAAAATTTCTATGATTGATCCTCATATATTTTTTTTTTGAAGAAAAAAATAAAATGTAATAGATATTTATGTATATATTGACCACCATAAATAAAATTTCTGCCTCCACCCTTGATGTCAATAATTATTAATGTCAAACAGTGCCAACTATTTTTTTGTACTTAAATTTATAAATTTAAATCGGTCAATAATATGTATATAAAAAAATCATAAAATTTTAACTTCATTTCGATAACCATCAAGAAAGAAATTTAAATTGTCAAAATTTAGATCATTGATTTTATTAACTCTTAATACATACTCAAATACAGTTGAAATAATATAAACTTTATATATATATAATATATAAAATATATAATATATCTCATCAATTAATCTTATTTTATAAATGTTAAAAAATGCTATTTAAATTTTAAATTTCATTAACATGATTTGACATATAAAATTATTGACATTAAATCCCTGTCTTCATTCTACTAGGAATTTTTCTATATTTTCCGAGATTGTACTTCCTATTAGTAGTATTGTACATTGAGCTCGATGCTGGAGCTTTGCCAAATTATACATGATTCAAGAAAAAAAAAACAGTTGACTTCCAACAAAAGCAACATAGAAATATAGAAAACATTTTTCTTATGTCGAAGAAAAAAAACATGCTTTTAATCTATTTTTTTCTTTTATATGTAGATAATTTGATTCCGTACATAGACAATTAGTATGCACACACAAGCATGCAACATAGACAACACCATTAAGACATCCATAAGCATCATATTTGTCAACAAGTACAGACACAAACACAAGGTTAATGTTTAATATACAAGATTATTTTCATCATTTCAATATCTCAATAGAACTGAACATCAAAACACTGAAGGCATTCTTGGCCCTTACCACCCCCCCCCCCCCCCCCCCCCACAAATCAAACCAAACAAAGCCCCGCCCAACCAAAACTTCACAATCCCACACATCTTCCAGCCACTAGTCCTCAATAAGGTTTGAATGAAGTATATATCCCATTCATGAAAAATATTTTTAAACTAATATAAGATTCATAGTAAGATCCACCCATTCTAAGCTCCAGTAGCATATAAGCGTGTCCATTCCTTGGCTGTAACATTAAAGATAATTCAGAACAAAGGATGAACTATTGAATATCTTTTATATCACACATTGTTTCCAACAGAGCACATGCTTGACAAATAATAACATCATTGCCACCCAGATTTGCTCTCTAACCCACCACATATCAATATATTAGATATGGATATGCATGCAATTTGCATACAATACATATCAGTTACACCAGGTGGCATGTCAGAGCAATTAAATTTGTTGACCGTCAGATTTGAGTCAAAGACACACTTGGATACACGTATCAGCACCCGTACAGCCCCAAAGAAGCAGCCATAAGAAACCAATTTAAATCCTTTAATCTTTTACTAAGCATATGGCTGTGGGATTCATGTATAGTTGATCAGTACCCTTTTTCGTTTTAGATAGAGAAAAGTCTGTTTTTAGTCCCCAAACTATTGTATTTGGTTCAGTTGAGTCCCTAAACTACTTTTTGGTTCAATCAAGACCTTGAACTATGGAATTTGGTCCATTTCAGTCCTGTCCAATTAGACATAACTGAACAGTTATTAATTAACTTACCATTTTAACCAGTCCTCTCTTCTCCTTTGTACCTAGAGTGTACAGAGCTGCACCTCTCAATTCTTTCTACTCGTGCAAACACCTCTTTGTGCAAAAAATGCTAAGGCGATCTCTTTCACTAGTATGTCTCTCTATTGCACAATTAGATATTATCTTAATTTCCCAATTCAGCGGAATAAATTAATTGGGAATTTGAGCTGAACTGGGTTAGATACTGTCTTTTCCAAACCTTTTGTTATTTGCTTCTGTAAAATGCTGAATTTAGGAAAATTGTGGGCAAATGTAGTCCCTCTTCTATGGCAGTTTTGTATTTGAAAATTGAGGTTAGGCAATTGCACCTCATTTCAAGCTGTTACGCTCATTTCTGGGTCAATTGGCTAGCAGGGGCAAAATTCTAGAAATTGGCATTGGATGTATTAGTTTTTTTTTTTTTTTGAAATTTGAGGTAGGCATTGTATGTATTAGTAACTATCGATATTGATGAAAAGAAACAATGTACCTAGTTGACTAAAATTATGTATGTATTACACAGACCTTTGATTACTCAGAGAAGCTCAATTTTCTTTAATGAGTGCAATGGTATGACATAATTTGTAACGATAGAATGTTGAATGTGAAATAATTGCATGCACCTTAAGCATGTATCGCACACATGCTGTATGGACATGTAGATCAACAGACAACATGACAAAAAAGAGAAAAGAAGAAGAAGAAACTGAAAATCCTAGAAGCAACAAACTGACATGCACATGCGCCAGTTCATGCTTAATGTGTTATTCTCCAAGAGCCGTACATGCAAGTTCGTGAACGAGTAGCAAGAATTGAGAGTTGCAGTTCATGTGGTGGTTTCAATCACACAGAGAGAGGATGAGTAGAAAGAATTGAAAATTGCGGTTTTTTAGAATCTAGGCGTGAAAGAGAGGACTGGGTCACATGTGCAACAGAGAAGAAGAAGAGCATAATTAAGAGAGACCAATTAATTAAAATGGTAAATCAATAACTGTTCAGTTATATCTAATTGGATTCCATGTCATCACTGTTAACAGAAAATTTGACAGAAAAATACAAAAGGACTGAAATAAATCAAATCCATAGTTCAAGGACTTGATTGAACCAAAAAATAGTCTAGGAACTCAATTGAACCAAATGCAATAGTTCAAGGACCAAAAACAGACTTATCTCTCTTAGATATTACAAAGTATCCTTTGACAGCTGACAGAAGTGCAATCAGTACCCTTTTCCATTTTAGATATTACAAAGTACAAACTGTTTGTCCTTTGACAGCTGACAGAGGTGCTCTGATAAATAAGTGTGTTTATTAATCTTGCATTTAAACTTTCATATATTATACTCTCAAGAATATTGCGTGCTCTGATAAATAAAATAGTGTTTTTTCATCTTGCAGTTAAGCTTTCTTATATTATACTCTCAATAATATTACCTACTATGTATAAAAAATTATAAAATGAATATTGTATAAAACATATCAGGTCTTAAGATTTTGAAAAATGCTGTATTGCCGCATACCCAATACTACACTTGAATCAGTATCTGTGCAGCATAGGTACCATACCAACCAAAGCAAAACGACTTGTATAAAACGATAACTGAAACCATATCACACCAACACTTACCTGTCTCGACAGCCTCGGTTTCGTTTGCTTTCCAATGCTTAGCAACATTGTCAGAAAGCGGGTCATCCGGGTTTGGAGCACTCAAAAGTGCTTGAATACTGAAAAAGTTAACCAATTACTTTTAGGTGTAACAGAACAAAGTATAATACAACAACAAAAATTCTGAAAACATTGAGGATTACCTTAAAAGAACAGTACGAATCTGGAGAGCAGGACTCCATTTGTCCTTCAATATATCAAGGCATATCCTTCCAAGCTACACAAACCACATGAGTTCAAATAAGAGCATTCTAAACACAAAGACACCCACACAACAACACAACTAATGAACACAAGCAAAGAAGAAAAGATAAGAGAATTTCAACTCACCTTGTCAATGTTCGGATGGTAAATTTTGGTAAGGAACCGGACCTGTTTTAAAAGAAAACATGAAGCCAATTTTAAAAGATGAATATTTAAAGCATACTTCAGTCATTTAAAATAAAAGTAAATGTATATACCATTATGAAAAATTATCAAACCAAAATGATAATCGAATGAACAACATCATACCTTTGGAGGAGCCATTGGATATTCTTCAGGCAAGAATAGCTCAAGCTTGAAAACCCCACCTAAATCAATTAAGGTATTTAAAATGCATCTAATTAATCAAACAAACCAAATTATCAGAGCAGTTCAATAGAATATTTACTAACATCATATAGATTACTAGCCTTCGTAAGGAGATTGTGTGGGGCCCAGGATCATGACATTGAAATACCGCATGTTTTCCTCAGATGGTGATGCACTGATACCAGGAGCTGAAAAAAAACAGACAAAGATCATAACATTTTGTTTCTTCTGTGATTCCGTCCTGCCTAAAAGGAGTTATGAAAAATTAACACATTTTCCTATGCCATTCCCTTTGTGCTTTAATTATTATTTACTTTTCCAATATATTTGGTGATGACCTTATCAAAAAGAGGGTGAAATTGCAAAAGACTAAAAATAGGAAATCGTTTATAATCCTAATGTGCGCGCCCAAAGAAAGAACAGTTTAAGAAGAAGGAAGTAGTAACCTGGTTCGCTAAGAAGTCTCTGTGTTTCCTGTTTCAAATCAGAAAACAAAAGAAGGTTAGATTTCAGAAAGAAGTCAAATGAGACGACAATTATGAAATAAAACCGGATCCGATGTAACTAGATCGAACTATGAAGTGCTCGATCTTACCTTGATGATCCTACGAGGGAGATTGCTGTTCGCCATTTTGGATCGGGTTGATTTGGGTTAGGGTTAGGGTTTCGTTAGATGCGAGATCGAGAGAGAGGCGATAGAAGAGGAAAGGAAAGGTTGGTGAGTAGTGTTTGGGAAAGATAATAGCGAACGCATGACTTCTTTCAGAAAGTCCCTTAGAATTGTTCCGAATTGCATTTGACTTCTTTTTGGGAAAGATTAGATAGAACAGAGGGCTCATTTTATGGGAAAAATGTTTGGAAGATATCATATATTGATTTTTATTATTTATATTAAAATTATGTATAATTTTATTTTTCAATTTAAATATTGTTAATTTGAATAAAATGAGTGATAATTATATTTTTTTTAATTATATTTTATATTTGTATCCAGATGTATTTATATTTTTTTCAGAAAATATTTATAACTAATGATAAAAATATTTATATTTTATATTATTAGAATTAAATGTAATACAAATTATATTAGAATTTGTGCAATAAAATTTTTTAATTTTAATTTTTCTACAATAATGTAGAAAGTAAAAACTGATAAACATTTTTTATATTAACTATAAATACTTATAAATTCATAAATAAAATATACTATCTATTTAATATAAATTCTTTCGATGTACAAATAAAGGATGCAAAAATTGGGAGCAAGAATAATTTATTTTTGAATAATAAATCACCTACATTGAATAATAATTCACTCAAATACTTTTATTATCCGTGTATAAAAGAATTATGGAATGCATTTAAAACGCATTTGAATATCTTATACACGTTTTTAATCAATTTAGTCTCATTTCTAATTCAAATATCATTCAAATTCACACAAAATCTTTCGGATATTTTAATTTGTTGTTTAAGTGTGTTTTTGAAACTAAATTAATGCGTTACGATCTTTATTTCACCTCAAATTGTATTAAAATGCGTTTGAAACTAATTTGAAGATGTTTATACACATATTAAATCAATTTGACCTCAATTCTGACTCCAATATCATTAAAATTCAAATAAAAGCTTCCACATATCTTTATTTATAGTTTAAAAGTTATTTTGGAACTAGATCAATGCATTATGATCTATATTTCACCTCAAACTGCTTTAAAATACATTTAGAACGTATTTAAACATGTTTAAGCACGTTTTTAATCAATTTGACTACATTTCTAATTCAAATGTTTACCCCTAAAAAAAATTAATTAACAATTTTTATAACATGCCAAAAACCTTATCAATTGTGAAATTAATACTCTAATTTCATAATTGTCTCATGCCAAAATTTTGATCAAGTCAAAACCTCTTCAAATATACAAGCAAATACCCACAAATCAAATTATATGAAATTAAGGATGCAATTTCATATAATTTTCATTTCAAATGTTAAAATTACGAAATTATTCTCAATTTCATGATTTTTCATATATAAAATTTATTTCTTGAAATTAAGAAACAATTTCATGAAATAATCATGCTAAATATAATGATTATATGAGATTAATGTCTAATTTAATATCATACACAATAATAAAATGAAATTAATGTCTAATTTCATTCCAAAAATACCAAAAATATTTTTAAAAATCATAGAAAGACATACTATGATTTTATGACAAATAATTTCATGAAAAACCATTTAGAAAAGGGAAAAAAATAAGATAACTGTTGAAAATATAGTTGGGTGCAACTTGGGGTTAAAGCATATTTGGGTGCAATATGGAGCAAGTTGAGAAAGAAACCGATAGAGCGTTTAGTTGACAGAGCAAGTGACTACTCAAAACATCAAATTGATTAATTAGGGAGCTTCTAAAGAGTTCCACGAAAATGTGTGATATGTTAATTTGATGTCAGAAGCGACGGTTCAGTGAGGTCACCATTCAATGCTCGAGTGTGACACGGGTGAGGCCAATTGACACGACTCAAGATTCAGGGAACCAAAATAATGCTTTTGACATGTTTGGTGATGTCTAAATTGCATGTTAAATGCCAGCAAAGCAAAGGAATGTTCAAGAGAATACCCTCACCCAATTTGCATGCGAAACAGACCTCAAGTGATGCCAAAAACTCAATGTCTATTTTCTCTCTCTTAGCTTGCACAATGTGACACATGTCGCCATCCTATATGATGATTTCAGAGCCAAAAAATAGAGAGAATCTCGCAAAAACGAGCCTCAAGCCAGTTGTAGCATGGTAGGCTCAATTTCGGCCATTGGATGAAATTGACAATAGAAATGCTACCAACACATACCCATATCTAAACCCTAACTTCTGAATTATAAATAGACCCTCAGAGAATAAAATTGGAGAAAAAAAGTCCCTGTAAGGTGTAAACGAAAATTGGCCAATCTAACCCGATTTCTTTCTTCCTCAAATATAAGAATAAAGCTTCAGCTATAGCTAACCCAGGCTGAGCCTTGTTCGCAACATGAAGGTAGTGTTAACATGATAGATATTCTCCCCATCTTCTCACAAGCCTTGTCACTCAAAGAACCATGCTAACAAAGTAGATATTCTCCCCTTCTTTTCATGTGTTTCTTCACAAATGAAACAAGGTGGATATTCTCCCCTTTTCTCTTTTTATCAAACAAAACAAAAGACCAGTAAGGCATTGTCAAAGGATTATGCTGCCCAATTCTTCAATGAAATTATATGAAAATGTGATGTAAGTTTATATTCATGCAATAAAATCAATGTTTTAATGAAAAATTTGACCTATTGTTGTTATTTTCTTTCCCTCTCTTTGCTGCATCTTCCTTTCATGCATACAAGAAGTTTTGATGCTCAAAAGCAGATTGAGCAAAGGAAAAATATGCAAGTTCACTTGCTGGTATGTTAAGCATGGGCATTTCTGTCCAATTTATAAAAAAATGAATAACTCTCTGGATGTTTGTCCAATTTCTTTGAAACTTCGTGAACATCTAGATCTAACATCCATGCACATCTCTGAAAAATTTTACAATTTTTGGGGATTTCTACGATTTTCTATGATTTTCCAAATTTCAGATCTGAAAAATAAGAAATACAGTCAACTGTGCTGGTATTTTGCATTTTTCTCTTCTTTTTTGCATTATACAGACATGGTAGAGATTAAAATCATGTTATTTACAAAAAATTACATCCTTCTACAAAGATTTGATATTTTTGGAGATTTATTCATATTTTTAAAGTATTTTTTAAAATAACAGCTTTAGAAAAGTAAAAAGGGAGAATATCCCTAATTCATCCACTGTTTTTTTTCATTTCTTCTTCTTCTTAATCAATGAAACTCAATTAAGCTTTAGTGAGATTTTTTAATGAAACTCAATTAAGCTTTAGTGAGATTTTTTAATGAAACTCAATTAAGCTTTAGTGAGATTTTTTAGAGCTATACCTAATCAGAGAAGAGCTCTTAGCTTGAATTTGATTTAGCCGAGAGCAAAGAAGCTTGCTTTTAGCTCGAGTTTTGGTGTTCTTTGTCAAAAGCTTGTGGGGGTGTGAGAGTCTTCAATTACTTGCTCTGGAGGTCTATTTATAACCTCATTAGCATGATTTAAGCTTGAGAGATGAGCCGGTAACATCCCAGCGCTCAATTTGATCAAGTGGCCGAGATTGAACTGTCGGGCATCAGTTGGTTAGCCAACGTGGCATGGACCTTTCCTTGAGATTATTTCTATTTTCCCTGAATCTTTGGAGTCTATCAAGGCGTGCCACACATCCTAGAGACATTGAGAGGTCGTTAGGGGCATCCGTGGTATGTTTGACCTTATCCCGATCGGGTTTGACACATTTTGCATATTAACACTTTTTTTAATCAATTCCCCATCATGACATGTCCATTTGACATTGCCCAATTGTGTTCAAAGTTTGGTTTAAACTCTTTTGGTCTCTATTTGCCTCAGTGAGCTCGAGTCTAATACACCCGAGTGTACATTGGTGGTCCCATCAATTAAGCACTATTCACATCAAATTGACACCTCAAACAGTTTCGTGGAGGTGTCTTGAAGCTTCCCCAAGTATTGACTTGGCTTATTAAGCTCTCGATTGTCCATTCCACCTCAAGGCCGAGATATTTTCTCTTTCAATTTTCTCTCTACTCAATTTACTATTTTCAATTCTGTTCATGGCATTGAACTCTCTTTTAGGTGTAGATTAAATCCCCAAAATGGCTTAACTTAACTCACAACATACACCATTCCTCCATTTTTGAGTCTCGGTTGAGTTTTGGAGCTCATGGAGGAGGAAGGAGAGGGAGAGAGGAATTTAATCAAAGGTTTTGTCTGTTTTAACTTGGTTCACATGCACCATTTTTTTATTTTGAACTTCTCAAAGAGAGGAAGAGAGTGCACCGTGTCCATTCCCTTCTCTCTTTTCTTTCTTTCGCTGATCGAAGCACTACTGAGAATTGGGGACCACATGGCAATGAGACTGAGAGGAAGGGCCCCACCTGTCAGATTTAATGAGACTCATCTCTCAATGAAAAACCGAGGGTGAGCTCATGAGCTTGGTTCACATGAGCCAAAACACAAAATCAGTGAATTGGCTCATGTATGTTATGTTCATTCAAATTCAATAAGTGTCTTGTGTGTATGTAAGCGGGTCCAGAGGCCTGTTTTAACGTTTGAAATCCCCAAATTGCATTGTTTATCCCTAAAAAGTCAACATTTTTATAATATGTCAAAAATTTATAAATTGTGAAATTAATACTCTAATTTCATAATTGCCTTGCCGAGACTTTGATCAAGCCAAAACCTCTTCAAACTCTTTAAATAAACATACACAACTCTGATTGTGCGATATTAATGTTTGATGTCGCATATTATTCAAATAAATATACTCTTGGATTTTATGAAATTAATGCTATAATTTCATTAAAATGCCTGAATGTGCACTCACAAAAAATTATAGAATTAAATGTTATGATTTTGTAATCCAATTTCATGATATTATTACAAAGAGTGCTATGAGAAATAATTTGAAATTGAATAAAACATAAAAAAGAAATAGCTAGAGATATAGCTGGGTGTAACTTGGGCTGTGACAGCCCAAGTGTTGGTTTGATGAAAAATGTTCTCACCAACGAAAAAAAAGAAAGAAGGAAAAATATGCATGCTTCTGGTTGGTGTGTGGTCCGTTTCCCTCAGCTAATTTGAATTGAGGCACGGGTGCTCGCACACCAAGCTCAGGCAGAGCAACAAAATGGGTTGTATCTCAATAATCCTTACAAGTGGCTCTAGCACATCTAAGTCGTTGTAGCTGGGACTTAGCGACAAGAGTCTTTCTCTCTTCTCTGCCTGCGGTTCTCTTCCTCTGTTTCGCTGCTAAGGGGGCTCCACATGATAGAACTATCTTCCTCTTCTTTCCTTCTCTTCTCATGCGTGTATGGAGCTGGTTCGAGAATTGAAATTTGGGGATGTCATTTCTGATCACCATAGCTCAATTCCTTATATCTGAAGCACAAGGGCAATAAGGAGAACACAATAAAGCGGTAAATTGGAGATTTACTTGAATGCTTTAATAGAATTTTTAAGAAACTTATGCTTCGGGTATGAATCAAACTGAACAAATGACTCTCTAATACATCAAATTGACATATTTAGAAGCATATTAGAGATGTTATGATGTCATTAGGAATACTAATTGGGTGCCAGAAGCAAAGAATTGGCTGGCTCATTTAGGTGCACCCTGGTGTGTGTCGGATTGATTTCAAATGGCTGAATTAGAACTTGAATGGTGAAGGCAATAAGTCAGACACAACGCAACAGGGTTTTAGATGATGTTACAAGATTCAACAGGGTCTAGAAACATTTGAAATGCGTTATCACCTGATCATGCCTTTTGCACACTCGGGAAAGAGACAAGTTATCCCAAACGGCTCTCCCTCGGATGCCTTGCTTCTATGAACACGTAGTTGAACTCCATAGGGTGCTTGGGAAACAAACAAACCAAAAAAATATTCATGGGAATAATCCAAATGCCAAGAAGCCCGGTTGGCACCTTATCGGCTGTTTGATTGATTGAGGGGCTATGATCAAGCCAGCAACTCAGCCCTAAAACTCAAACCATACTCACTAAACTATAAATAGACCCCCAGAGAAGAAAATTGAAAAGGGAAGACCCCCTCATAAGCTTTGCTAGAAATTGAACTTTAATTGTTTTTCTTCTCCAGATAGATATAGCTTCAGAACCATGGCAAACCATAGCTGAGCTCTAGTGCCACAAAAAAACCATGATTATAACAAGGTAGCCTCGTGCTCTCTTCATTTGCTTGCCACTAAGGGTTATGACTATAACGGGGTAGCCCCTCGTTCTTTTCACATACTCTCAAATAAAAGAAAGGGATAACCTTTCTTTCTTCCCCCTTTTAGCAAAGAAAAGAGCAATAGAGCTCAGTTAAGGGGTTATGCTGTCCAAATTAAATAAATTCATATGTAAATAGGTGTAAAATTCATTTTCATGTAATGAAATTGATATTTTCTTGAAAAATTTGTTTCTTTTGATGTTTCTTTCTTTCCTTAACTCTTGTCAAATAAACAAAGGTATTTTGATGCTCAATTGATACTTGAGCAAAGGAAAAACATAGAAATATGCATGCTGGTATAGATCCAGCAGCCCTCTGTTTAGTCTAGTCGAGAGATCAGTCCATATCTCTCAATTTGGTAGTCTGTTTTTCATGAAATTTCTTAGAAATGTATAATAGATTTATGTGAACTCGCAGTCCAAATTTTATAATTTTTTGAATTTTCTATGAATTGTTATGATTTTTCAAATCTCATATGTCCAATAACTAAAAAAAAAAGTCAACGTTTGGTCAGACTGAGGCCTTTACTCCTTTGTTGAACTTCAAAGTTGAAATTTCTTTATTTTTTCACATTTATAACATCTCATGTAATGTTTTAAAGGATTTTAAATAATTAAACCAGCCTTTAACACATAGGTTAAGCCAAAACCAGACTATCAGCACTGTTTTGCTGAGGGCATTTCTATCCAGTTTAGAATAAAATTCAAAAACATGTCTTTTGTTACTCCAATTAATCTCAAATTTCATGAGCATGAAGAGCATGATTTGATGCATTTAATCACAAATTTTCAGCATTTTTGAGAATTTCTGTGAATTTATATGAATTTCTGAATTTCAGCTTCTCAATAACACATCAGGGGTCAATACCAGTCAACAGATCTGGTCCGATCTGGTCAAACCTTTTTATTTTGATATTTTTGAATAAAATATGTCAAATAAAAGTTGAAATCATGCCATGCATACATAAATACACGTCCATGCTAATTCCTGTGATTTTTGGAGATTGATTTCTATTTTAAATAAATTTTCTTTAGCTTCAGCTTTTTCTGAACTGAGACAGCACTGATGCTGTGCTGTTTTTGGTTCATTTCTCTGTCCTTTTGTACATAGGTCACCTAATAGAGATTGAATAGGCATAAAGTATTCAAAAACCTATCTTTTAATCAAAGTTTGAGAATTTTCTGAAATTCTCTTGATTTTCTGTGATTTTTCAAAGTTGAGCGACTCAAAAAACCAAAAACTGAATCATCTCTGAATTAAAACCAAAAAATGGAAAAAATGAAATAAAATCGTATAAAATGAGAAAACACTTCCTATGGTTTAGATGATTATTAAACATTCCCCGTGGACCCCAATCAAGTACCAGCAGTCTCTATGCCTGAGTAGATTGATTCAATTGGTTCTGGTACCAATAGAAAGGCAAGGTACCAGATCGGTACCAGTATACCAGTATGTTGGTCATGCCTTTATATGTCCAAATAATGACCTGAACATGCTAATAAAGATCAGGGAATGTTGAATATTGCTTAGCTCGTTGAGGAATGTGGTTGTATCGCTTGGATAATCATATCTGCTCCGATCTCTTACACTGCAACAATACTGACAAGCGACAGTAACCCAATTGATGCTCTCAAAACTAAAATGACAATATAAAACCTCTTTAGGTGATGTGGCGAAGCTAAACATAAGAATTATTGAGCCAATTCGGCGAAGAATGAGCTCATTTCGTGAAAAGTCCGATTTCGGCTTTGTTTCGACTTAGCCGGAGAAGAGAACCACATTCCCAGCGATTCTCGGTGACGCAACCCAGACGTCGATGTAGAAATAGTCTCTATGTTCCAACGACGCTGGGGTCCCCTCTGATCGGAGATCCGGCGCCGGGCAGAGCCTCGATCACAATCCAACGATGAGAAGTACGAACTTTGATGCGAAGGGAGTGCGAATATTGATGAAATTTGAATTACAACAGTTAGAGAACCAGAAGTGCGAATCTTGACGCCTTGTGTCGAATCCGACAGCCCTTGAATGTTTAAAGTTGGAATCTTGATGATTGAGTTTTGATTCATCCAACGGCCCACATTAATCTGTTTTGAAAATAAACTTTAAATATTAAATAAAAATATTTTCTCAAGCACACAAAATCATGAAAAATATGTAAAAAATCATGGTTTCATTTAAAGATATTTTTAAGATAATAAAATATCAATTTTGATTGTATTTTATTTTAAATAAAATTCAAAATCATATGTCATGCATATTATTTTGTGTAAAATAAATAAAATTATCACAAAAATAAAATAAAATTTTTTTGATAATATGACATTGTCAAATAAAAATAATTCCAAATATGTCAAAAACGTCTAAATCTTTGATCAAATATGTCAAATATACAAATATGTCCAAATATTTGATCAAATATGTCAAATATGTAAATGTGTCTAAAACTTTGACTAAATATGTCAAATATGTAAATATATCTAAATCTTCGACCAAACATATCAAATATGCAAATATATTCAAAATTCAGATTAAACATGTCAAACATGCAAATATGTCGAAGTTTTTGACCAAACATGTCAAGCATGCCAAAATCACCAAAATACCCCTGAATGTCTCAGGATGGTCAAATGTGGATTAAAATGAACAAAATGCGCTTCATGTTCCTTATTTTGAAAATCGATAAAGAATTATACGTTCTCAATTCTCTAATTTTCCAGGTTTCGAATTAACATAGCGTTTCAGATTCGGGATTTAGAAAGTCAATAGACTGTTTAGGACAATATGTCATTGTCTTTAACATGAACCTCTATAGAGATTAAACATCTCCGGTTCCTTGTGTATTGAGTTGGTAGTGCGCTTCATATTCGAACTCTGTGAGATTAATAGGATTATACGTTCTCGATCTCTGATTTGTGAGATATTATACGTTTCTTTGACTTTAGATTATACGTCTTTAGTCTGATCGTTAAGAATTATACATTCTGGTTACTTCGATTCCTTAAGACGTACCATTAAATATAACATAAAACAAATAAAAAAAATGGGAGGTTAAATAGCTATGCTAATAAATAAACTTCTTTTGCACCATTTCATCAAAAATAAAATAAATTTGAAGGGAGAAAACAAAAGCCATAAATTCAACTCATATATTCTGATTACTTTAGTTCATTAATCAGAAGTTCCCAAGGCGAAAACCAGAGTAATTAACGACGGGGGTTTGCGTCCGTCGGAAAATAAAATTTCCCACAATCACCTAAATAATAAATCCTTGAACGCACAAACACGCGCAGGGATGTACCTATACCTTCTTCCCCCATGAGCGAGAACGCCGATGCCTCGCACATGGCCCGTGAAAAAGGGCCGCACAGTATCATCAAAATTCACGCATAAGCTATTAATTTTGTTTATTTAATTGTTATGTTTTTGGAGCTAAGTTAAAGAGATATGACATATATTTTATCTAAAATTGTATTAGAATGTTTTAAAACGCTTTTAAATATGTTTATACCTGTTTTTAATCAATTTGGTCTCATTTTTTATCGTAATATCATTAAAATTCATGAATAAGTGGTTAAATATGTTTATTTAATATTTAAATATATTTTTGGAGCTAAACTAAAGTGATACGATCTATATTTTACCTAAAATTACATTAGAATGCATTTAAAATATTTTTAAACATATTTAAACACGTTTTTAATTAATTTGATATAATTTCTGATTCAAATATCGTCAAAATTTAAGAGCCAATTGCAAAAAATGAGTAAAGTTGATATGAATTGAGACTCAATTGCAAAACAAATAGACGTTGTAGCCTTTGTCATTAATTTTTTTTTCTTATTATTTTCCTCTGAATTAACGTACATACTCTTTTGAGGATTAATTGTTTTGGATAATTATGGAACTCAATGGTGCATATCTCATTTGTCCAATCTCAATAAATAAGTTTACTCTAGCTAGTACTAGGAATAAAAATTCATTACTCAACAAAAGACCCCACAATAATAATTATTATTATTATTTTTCTTTTTTTTTTCCGAAGGATGACTGACTTGACTACCGACTAGTGATATATCATATCTAACTAAATTCAAAGATTCTAATAAGATTCAAATAATTGCGTCAGAGAAACGTATGAGAAAGTTCCAAAAAAGAAAAGAAAAAAAAATGTCATTATTGAAAACTAGTGATGATGAATAAGATATCCTCAAGAAACTGAGTCTGAATTCTGTAAAGTACTCCACCCGTAGACAATTATGAACTCAACTCAATCGATCCGAATCGTTAAATATTATTTATGAGCATATTTAATAAAATGAACGACATTAAGATTCGTATTGAACGGTTCAGATTTTGCTCACTACATCTTGTATTACTATAGAGGATGTGGAGTACAAGGAACTGCCATCTCAAAATCAAAATCATGTAATAAAGACGTCTGAGCCAATCAGCCTCGAGTGCTGATTTTCTAATACACAGCACTATATTACACGACGTACAAGCAAATAGATTATAGAGAAATTGTTTTTTTTTAAATTTACTTTACACGAATCTTAATACAATCAGACATATAATATGTTATATTATACGGTACAGCGCAACGGAGAATATGAACTCTATCAGCCTCTCAGTGTCAGCCAGCCATTTATGAATTATGACCAACAGGTTCTAGTCTTCTAACAACAGCCACTTGATTTTTCATATTTTTTTTCTATTGGAGTTGACTACTGGTTTAAACGGACTTGGTGATTGTAAGCGGGTTTGGATCCATGCCCGTTAACAAGGATAATTAACCAATTATTATGAGATTTTGGAAACTTTTGTATGTATAAAGGTTAACAACATGACAACTAGGATTGACTTGTTCATTTGGAGAGAAGTTAAATAAAATAATGCAAGCACTATTATTATTAATATTAATATTAATATTAATAATAATAATATTATTATTATTATTATTATTATTATTATTATGTTAGAGTTGTTATTTTATATATAAGCAAAGAATGAAATATTTTAGTACATAATGCAAATAAATTATAAAGCATATTTTACTATACCAAATGTTTACTAATTTGTGATGTCTTTTTATAAATTTGAATTAATTTCTAACTTTATTCTAGGTACTATAACTAATTTTAGAAAAAAAAAGGGGGCTGAATTTTTATTACTCAATTCAATATTATCATGCTCCTTCAATATTAAACTTATTAACAAGAAGTACAAATCTGAATAAAATAATATCAAATTGATAATAATTAAACATAGAATTTACATACCCAATTAAAAATCTAATAAATAATTACATGTCCGTTATAAATATCTTATAGTCTTTCTATTTAATTTCTGTTCACTTCATTCAAATTACTTGTCCAATACAAACGGGTCGGATTACTTACGCATAGAACCCGACCCGACACAATCACGTGCATGGCGAGAATAAATTCGGAAAGTGTGAAGGTTACGGATGTAAAAATAACCTGTTTATTATATCTTCGCAATTGACAAAGCATAGAACAAAACTAACAAAGAATCTAAAATAAAAGGCGAGCATTTCTTCTCGTTAGAGAGAAACAGCGAGAGCGAGAGAGCGAGAGAGCGAGAGAGAGAGAGAGAGAGGTAGCTTAAGGCTTAAGAGCTCTCTCTAGTCGATTCCTCATCGGAGCTACTAGTAGTTCTACTTCTACTTGTTCGCCACCTCGACGGAAACGAAATCGGATCGGTTTTCCAATCTATAACAACATCGATTTCTGTTTTTTTTTCTGATCTCCGGAGGTGTGATTTTATTGATGCTTCAATCCCCTTTCATCTCCTAAATAAAAAGATTCATCGACAAGAAGTATATGTTCTGATTGCTTAAGTCTTTTCTTTTTCTTTATTACTGGATTGTTAACTGTTGTTCCATGAGCTGTCATGGTTATTCTATAATTGTTGCTGATTTATATATTATATATACTGTATTTTGATGTATGATTGTATGCATTATTGAAACCAGGATCTATGAGCTGTCAAAACTTGTTACCTCTGCTTCTTTTGATTCATTTTAGATCAAAATTAAGTTCCAGAGCCCCCCTTTTGTATCCATTTCTAGTCAATTCTGATTGTTTAGGCTTAGTTAGAGGTGATAATGCATAACGCTTCGGTTAGGTTTTAATTCCAATAATAGAGAGGCAGGCTATGCTTTTAGTTTTTCTTTGGATTAAACTCATGAAAATTAAACCTAGAGAAACCACAGAGTTATATTGCTTGATTCAGCTAAAATTCTTAGATTCTGACATATTTTCTCTGTAATTTTGGGAATTGAAGATTAAATAGGGGTAAAATGATAAAAGAAAGCAGCTCTGGTGAATCTACACCTACCCATGGGGGGCGAGTTCGACACCGGAAACGTTCTTCGCTTGAGGTTTGTGCATTTTTTATGTCAAGGGGATGAATCACATTAAGAAATTAGCACAATATGGAAAATTAGGTCAAATCAATGTCAAATCAGTGATCCTAGAGGTTTTCTTTGCTATTTTTTTTTGGAGACAGTATGCAAGTAAAATCTTTGTACATTTTCTTCTTGTTCTTGAATTTACTCCATAATATTGAGTTTTTTTTTGCATTTAGGTCCCTTCAGATAACAAATCAACCGAGCCGAATTTGCTGATTAATGACAGCAACAAGTACAAATCAATGCTGATTAGGACATATTCGTCAATATGGATGATTGGAGGATTTGCATTGATAATTTACATGGGTCATCTCTACATCTGTGCCATGGTGGTGGTGATCCAAATTTTCATGGCCAGAGAGCTCTTTAACCTGCTCCGCAGGAGCAATGAAGCCAGACAACTCCCTGGTTTTAGATTGTTAAATTGGTACGTTTCACCTATTCTTTCTTGGAGGGGGTATGTCTCGTGTAACCATGTTAATCCTGTATAACATATATATCTTCTTAGGAAATAATATATATCACATATGAATAAAGTATGATAAAATATAAATGTCTGATATCATTTCACAGAATAAAAAATATCTTGTTTATCTCAAGACATTTGCTTAAATCATGTTAATGTCGTTTTCTTTTTCATGAATTAGTAAGGTGATGTGCATAATTTGGGCTAGTAAATATTGTCATCTCGGTGGTGCATCTGATTTGTCAGTTTAATCAGGTTTTCTTGCTTTGATTTTTTCTGTGTTGACTAAACTCATTTATTTTGTTTATCTTTTATGTTATTTCAGGCATTTTTTCTTCACAGCCATGCTGTTTACATATGGTCGCTTTCTGAGTCAACAACTTGTGAATACTGTGACATCTGACAAGTTGTTATACAAACTAGTGAGCGGATTTGTCAAGTACCAGATGTTTATTTGTTATTTCCTTTACATAGCTGGTATATATTGATTTATGTTTTTAACTTCTTTTTTTGCCTAATATTCCATTTTTTTAATGACACTAATTTTAAACAAGAATTGCGATTAAATGGGGACATTGACACACACCAGTCCAGTACCAGTACGGCACTAGTCTGTACCAGATAGTAGAGACCAATGCCCGTTGGTTACCAGCCAATGTTCAATTTGATGTTTTGTATTTTGGAGCTTGATTATTGAGATTGGCAAAATGACCTGTATTTATTGTTTCCAACCCATAATATAGATATCTTAACAGTACCAAAATGACACAGGTACGTGCTGGATGAGAGTGATTACTTTTTCCATGTCTTCAATTTTACAGAAATGCATACTAGCGACTAAAGTTCTATTACACATGGTGTTATTTAATTAGCATCTCTGCGTATTCTCATCTTACCAGGTTTTATGTGGTTTATTCTGACCCTGAAGAAAAAAATGTACAAGTACCAATTCAGCCAGTATGCATGGACCCACATGATCCTTCTCACGGTTTTCGCTCAATCCTCTTTTACCGTTGCTAACATTTTTGAAGGAATCTTTTGGTATGTTTTGCTCCTTTTTACCATCTTTTCTTTTACCTGTACTAAAATATAATAGATGCCATCCAAAAAGTTGTGGGGTTTAAAAGATTGTAAATGTTTGAAAGTTCTAAATTTTCTTCTTCTTTTTTTTTTATGTGAAATTTGAACATTTCTATTGCTAATTTCTTGTCTTGTTAAATTACCAGGTTTCTTTTACCAGCATCTCTTATAGTAATAAATGACATAGCAGCATATTTCTTTGGATTCTTTTTTGGGAAAACACCATTAATAAAGCTCTCTCCAAAGAAAACATGGGAAGGTTTTCTTGGGGCATCTGTTACTACTATGCTCTCAGCCTTTGTGGTTAGTGAAATATCATATTCCTTAACTTAATTCTTAATATACAAAGAGAAAATTTCATTTATCTCATTCTTTGCTCTCTTTTTTCCCCAATTGTCAGCTGGCAAATATAATGGGTCGCTTCCAATGGTTGACATGTCCTAGAAAGGTACTGTACATCATTGTTTTTCCCCCTTTATTTTTATTTTCTGAAATGGTATTATCTGTTAATTGTGTTAATGTAATTTTAACCTTGGATGAATTACAGGATCTGTCTACTGGGTGGCTTTACTGTGACCCAGGACCGCTTTTTAAGCCAGAATACTACTCATTACTAGGGCTCGTTCCTGATTGGGTAAGGAAATATATTTAGAAAAATTGATTCTCATTTTTTTTCTTTCATGGAGACCTTGTGCAAAACCTCAAAATGCTTCACCTGCCCCTATAAATTGATTATCATCCAATGTGCCCATACGAAGTATGCTAAATGTCCTCTGCACCTTTTGGCTCCAGTCCCTTTTATTCAAATAGCGCCACACAGTTTACAATTGCAGTGATGGAGTAGGGGCAATTTGGGTATTTTTAAAGGTGCTAACTGAATAGCTACAAATTTTGTGGTGGTATTTTGTAAGATTCTCAGGTCAAGTTGCTTGCGACATGTTAGATGAACGTTTATCTTTCGTAGAGGTTCAGAGTTCAGATTATGAAACAGTCGCAGAATGATTAAGCAGCCAGATCTACTTAATCTCCTGTTTACGACAAACATTATTTACATCTTCTTAATATTAGTTTATATCTTTATTTCATTTTTCTTCATTGTAGTTTCCATGGAAAGAAATTCCAATTTTGCCTGTGCAGTGGCATGCACTTGCTCTTGGTTTGTTTGCATCCATAATTGCACCATTTGGGGGATTTTTTGCCAGTGGCTTCAAAAGAGCTTTCAAGATCAAGGTAAATTACAAATTCCTCACTTCTATTGTTTATTCCTTTCTATTGTTTTTTATCGTTTGTTACTTATTCACTCCCTTCTGTAGGATTTTGGTGACAGCATCCCTGGTCACGGTGGAATTACTGATAGAATGGATTGCCAGGTACTTTAATTTATACTTAAGTTTTGTCTTTAATAATTCTTGTAATGCAGTTTGGGAGTTTTTTATTATCTTCTCAATAAAAATTCTTTAAGAGAAATTTCAAGATAAACACAAGTAAACTCAGTGTTTATGAGCTTTTAGAATGAATCAGATGGAATTTAGAGAAATAACTTTTATCTAAAACTCAGTAGAAGTATAAACCCCGAATTTGAAGACAGGTTTTTATGTTGTCTCATAAGCAACGTTCTTTTATCCAAAGCAAATGGAATCTATTTACTAGGATAATATTACCTATTTACTAGGATAATATATAAAATTGATTAGATCTTTTTGAAGGGTTTTGTGACTTCAAAGCTGTTTGTATCTCTTTGATGCAAAATATGTAAACCAGAAATGGACTTATCATCCTTTTCTAAATTTCATTCTTTGGATTTTGCTGTAGATGGTAATGGCTGTATTTGCATACATATACTATCAATCTTTCGTCAGGCCACAAGACTTCACCGTGGAGATGATTCTTGAGCAGGTATCCTCATGCTGCCAGTTTTGGCACATTTTTTTTTCAAAAAATAAAGAGCAAGCAGATTTATTATTTAATGTGTTAGCTGAAGTTGCATGCTTTGTGCTTTTTTTTTTCCTGATTACAGATCTTGAAAAACTTGAGCTTTCAAGAGCAGCAAGTTCTGTATGAACAACTCGGAAAGGTTTTTCATGATAGACTACTGACTTAATCCTAATTTCCTTCTTTCTTCACTGTTTCATTTTGTGCGTAGATACAATTATTCTTTCTCATCAGGCCCCATATGCCCTTTTAGTGTTACTTTGTTGTAATACATCTCTTCTTCTTTTTTTTGTATTTTTTTAATGTAGATTAGGGACTATGCAGCTGATCCGTATATTTTTGGGTTCAAGGCTAAGTTTAACTTTGGAGATTTTGTATAGCCTCCTAATATGCGAAGCAACCTTTCCTTTCTTCCCTTTTTTTTAAAAAATAGAGATTGTACAGCGTCTCTCTTTTCTTTCTTTTACCATAGCATGCGTTAGTAATTAGTTGTATCAACATATATTGAACTTGAGACAAATTCAAATTTATGTTTACAGCTGATAGTTATTATAATTAAAATCTATTGCAATTGATGATTTCTCCATGAGAACTTGAAAGAGTGTTCGGCCGTTTCAATTGAAAATCCTCGTCAAACGTTGAATGGTAAAATGGAATTGTGTTCTAAAAGTCTCTCTTCCGCTATTTGAATCAACAGGTCGAATGAATAGTAAAATGGAATTGTGTTCTAAAAGTCTCTCTTCCGCTATTTGAATCAACAGGTAGAATGGCAGGATTGCACACAGTTTCGACACGTGGAATAGGTAATTTGGTTTTGTGAGGAGCAATCTCTTAAGGTAATTTTGATGTGTTAATCTGACATGTAAAATAGGGAAAATTGTTTGTTTTAAAACATTTCACAATCTGCTATTTTTGTTCTGAATGCAATATCATCAAGGGAGCTAATACTCTGCTATTTTTGTTCTGAATGCAATATCATCAAGGGAGCTAATACTCTGCTATTTTTGTTCTGAATGCAATATCATCAAGGGAGTTAATACACGGTTGTTAAGTTATTATGCATATTAATGACTTTATTATACAACTCATTTTATATAATATTATCATTTAAATGAATTATTATACATATCGATGATATTTAAATTAAATAATAAAAATATTATACATAATAAAGCCATTAACATGTATAATAACTCTTGTAATGTATATAATAAAGCCCGTATCGATGACGGTATTAATAATGGTATCTCCATAACATTTTCCTATCATCAAATATGGAGTGAATATCATGTATATTTAATCTATTCTTTGTCACATAAAATGTACCAACACTATCATGTATCAGTGAAACCTTTTTGTAGAATATACAATATGGTTGTGTCAAACTTGGAAACTGAGAGAAGATTAAGTTCAAGTCATACAATATATTTCCTAAATTTTTCCTGTGAGCAAGAGCTCCAAAGAATTTCACTAAAAACATAATAAACATAAATGAATTGCTATACAACAATTGGCAATGAAACAGAAAATCACAACTAATTATATATCTCACACAAGTGAAATAAATGCACGTGAACCTTAATTAGCTAATATGCCGGTTTAGAACAAACAACTGGCCTGAATCACCATTCAACAAGTAAACCTCCAACGGGTTGTATGACGAATTAGATGAGGACCTAATTGAAGGTTGTAGCATCTTACTTCCTTTGGGGCATTGTATTGTCAGGAGGCGGGGCCCAGTTCTCATCTGCCATATCTGTAAAAATGCTAACTTTTAGGCCTTAGTTCATAACAAGCAGAAAGAAAGAACTTAAATTCAGTACCTTAAAAATCACTGAAATCAAATAGATGCAAATGTGCATTTAAACTTTTAAAGCTAAAGAGAGGATTTTAAAATATCCAACTTAGCTCATCATGGAAAAAAAGTAAGGCCTCAAAGTTCTAACCTAGAGTTAAATGTGTTTTCTAGAAGATAAAAAAAATACAACAAATAAAAGGAAATTTGAAGCAACCTTTGCACTAACTACAAACTTATGCAATGCAGCACATATTAACTAAATGGCTATCTATTAATGTTATCTTTTTTAATTCCTTTTGGGGAAAAAAATATTAATTAATCGTTTGCTGACTAGTGCAAGTTAGCAGAATCACTCACACCATGTCTTGATCTCCCTGGATGCTAGTGCTTATTTTGAGAGAGAGAGAGAGAGATGTTCAATTGGTGAAGCAATTCCAATTGGGATCCAAAAGATGGTAAGCTATTAAACCTCGCTTCCTTGTTTCTTATCCAAAAAAGAAGCGTACCTCAATAATTCCTTTACGGGGTGCGTGAATAGCTAGACACAAGCAATAGTCATTTTTACTATACCCATAATAATTAGATGTAGTATTTGATTTCTCTTTTTTGGCTAACATCTCCACAAAGAGACAATGTGCATCACGATAACCCTACAATCCAAGAACACATGTATACAATTCAGAAAATGAAAAAAAGGATGCATAGCAAATGCATCAGAAGAGCTCAAGTTATCCTCTTTTCAAAACAACATCTTCTTCTTTCTTCTTTTTTTTTTTTGCAAGAGAACCCCTTTTAGATGGACATGATAATCCAGCTGAAAAATCTAAGTAACTTTCTTTTTGAACAAACCTGCCTATGTTGCCTTTTACATAAATCATTAATCCAATTCTTTTCGCATCTCAAACCTAATTAAGGCCACAGAAATACACGGACAAATGACAAATACAAAGGATACAGATCAGTAAGAGTTTTGGTCTGAAAAAACATATTCTGTTTTGAGTCCATTCTTAGTTCCCAACACCAGCCAGCTGTTAAGGCAATTCTCAGGTTCTGAACAACAAAAATTGACCACTGATGACTGCAAATATGAATAAATAATTTGTTTTTTTTCTTTTTAATTCTTTAGTTGCTCATTTTTTGTGCAAATTGGTACAGATATAAAGTAGAAGTAAAAACCTTCCATAATCTCACAACCACAAGAGCTTGAGTGTCAAGAAGTAAAATCCGACCTAGAGAATCAGTCACAGCCGCTAGTGTACCACTAGGAGAGAGAGTTAGTCTCTCCCCTTTCCTTGGTGGGTCTTTCACGCACGTCAAAGATGATGCTGTATCAAAATAATAAAAATGAAAATAAGATGTTTCGATTGACTATTCCTACAATTTTATGCATAAATATTACATGGTTTTCGCACAGGATAGCAATATTGCCAGCATTTTGCAATCTATGTCAGGGTCAAAAAGGGTCATGGGAATGAAATGACCAATATTGTTTATTTTGACATATATTGAATTCTATCAGGTCCATTGTTTTATAAAAAAACTATGAAAAACCTTATGAATAAGAATTTTGCTTTCAAAGAAATTCAGTAACAGAATTAATGCATCATTTGTACAAAACTAATCTAAGAAAAAGATAAAGAAGAGATAATAGAAATACAACCTTTTGCAAAGGATTGGGGTTTAGGCCGAGCCTTCTTCGTGGGGCTCGGTTCTCTTCTCCAAAAAATACTAGAAAATGAGCTAATAGTTGAGATTGTAGCTGTACCAACTCTTGACAAAATTGCCCCTACCAAAGACCTGCTCCTGTCTTCTGACAGTCTTTAAATTTAGTGAAGTTAGGCGCACTCAACTCCAATACCTAATTGGTACAGTCCTGACTAATATGGTTAAAATAAAAAAGAAAGAAAAAGAAGATGTACCGATATGCAGAGATAACTGAGTCTTCTCCAACGGTGACTGCACAGTAGTAACGTTGACTTGACTGCAAGCCAACAAAATCACAGCTCTTACATTCAGATTCACACATAACATGTAATAATAAATCTCTGTACTATTTATAGGATACAATCTTTACACTTAATTTTGTTAACAACTTTTAGATGTTACCTGGAGTTCCAAAAGAGGAGGTGGCATTAACCCCACAATGGCTGCATCAGCACAAGATCCAAACTTGTTTACATTCCATAATTGGAAAGGTACATTTAAAAAAGAGCTCTCTTCTTCTTCATTTTCTTCCTGAAACCTCCTTTTCCAAGCCCTTGACCCCCCATCGTCAGACCACTTTTGAAGCATACCCTAATATTCCCACAAACAAAACATACTAACTTCACGACTCAATCTCTCTTAAGTTAACAATGCAAGATGTCGGAAAAAGAAAAAAAAGAGTACATATTCTGAATACGAAGTACCTGTATATCAGAACCATCAAACCGAGCAATTATGCCAGGAAAGACAATAGAGAGCTCATCAGAACCAGTTTCTTGCAAAGATCCTGCTTTCGTCTCTCTAAATTTGAGTCTCAGTATCCTTCCAGGGTATATACTCTGCATATTTAAAGCATTAATAGAGAATACAAATAGATGATGGAATGATGGATTATTTAATTCAATGGAATTTAACCAAAAAATAAACAATAACAACAGTTTGCTGGAAACTAAATTCAGATAAACAGGTAGTGTTTAGGGGGCAAATCATGAAACTAAAAGACATTTCACAAATTCACCATGCACTCAACTCAATTATATCATGAACCAAACCATACCGAACCGAGCTGTGATCATACAATTTAATGACAATTCAGCTAATATGGCTCTGTGCGTGTGTGTGTGTGTGTGTGTGTGTGTGTGTGTGTGAGAGAGAGAGAGAGAGAGAGACCTGCTTGTGTACGAGCTCACCGCCGAGAGAATAAAACAGTAAGTACCCCAAAGTGGACCCCACCGCCAGTACAGGCGCCTTATCATCGTCTCCACCTCCAAACCTCTCTCGGTCCCTGCCATGGGGGACCCACTCGATAGAAGCCAGCGACCCGTCAGATTCCCCGAGAGACGGTCTGATCCTGCTGACAACCGCATAGTTCCCCCCGTTTCCGACGCGCTGGCCAGTCGATGCGAGCACGAGGATGAGAGATTTGGAAGGGTGCGCCAATGCGAGGGAATGATCGCGAGGAGAGAGCGATGCGAGGAGGGAGGAGTCGTCGAGCCATCCCTCGCGCTCTCCCAGACCTAGAGCGGAGAGATCGTCGCACCCTGATGCGAGCGCGCAAACCTCCGTCAGATGTAGATGCGATCGTCGCGCCATCTCGTCGCAACAAATTCCGAATCTCGATAGATGGGGAAGGAGGACTGGAGAGGAAGAGGTACTTTTACTGATATACCCTTCTAATCTTACATATTTTAACTGCACGAAATTTAAATTACACAATAGATGAACTGATATCATAATCCATATCATAATGGATACCGATTTTATTATTTAGATTAAATGAATTATTATTCATATTAACGATTTTATTATATAATTTATTTTTATAGTATTTTTGTTACTTAATTTAAGTTAAGTGAGTTGTTATTTATATTAGTGGTATTTGAGTTGAATAATAAATATACTGTCAAATATAAGTTGCATAATAAAGTTGGTATTATATGAATAATAAAGTTACATAATAAAGTTGGTATTATGAGCTAACTTGATAATTTTGACTCCAAATTAAAAGGTCAACATTTTCCATTTTGATATTTACATTTCATATGTAATGCATATAAAAAATAATGAGATTTCACGTATATTTTATCTTTCATTTAGTAATTTGAAATTTTAATTACATGAATTTGAAGATACCAAAAGGATGAATTTGATAGGTATTGATTGAATGTATGTAAGTAATGACTTTCAGTGTTTTTTTTTTTTCCTCTATAATTCATAAAAACTAATTAAAAGAAAACAAGTACTTAAATTAAAAAGAGATTTTCATTTAATACAGTTAGTTAAGATAATATCTTTTCTATGAAAGATTTATACTCAAATTCTAATTGAAACCGAATTTTATAAGAAAAGAAATATCTCAAGCTTCCATCATTTTTTATTCTTATAATTATAAGAATAAGAATGGTAAATTAACAACCATTCATTATTTTGACAAATTTACAAAATCAGTCCTTTTTGTTTCATTGATTGAAATAATTTCCTTTTTTTTGTCTTTGAAAAACTTCATAGAGGTTGCGAAGTCGTAAGAGATATTGCACTCTCAATTTTTGAATAAACAATAATCCGAAGTTTTTTTTTTCTAACCAACATATTGTAGTAATTTCAGTCTATTAAATTTCAAGGAGATTTAGGAGAAGGACATTTTTGTAAATGTATTCATTATTATTATTATTATTATTATTATTATTATTATTATTATTATTATTATTATGTTGTTGTTGTTGTTGTTGTTGTTGTTGTTGTTCTATATAAGAGTTCCCCATAAATTTCAAGGAGATTTAGGAGAAAGACATTTTTGTAAATTTATCCATTATTATTATTTTATATTTTTATATAAGAGTTTTCGTTAATTTTGATATTTATTTTTTTTCAAATATTTTTTATGAGATTTGAATATACATCATTCCGTTTAAAGATAAAACATGTCATTATTGTGAGAAATTTGTTGTTCTTTATCCATTATTTTTATTTTACTAGTAAAAAATCCGCTCTAACATGCAGGCCCTTGTATTTCTAATAATTGTTTTTTACTATTACCAATATCAGATAAAAATTCATAAAGCTTTCTTTTCTAATGTTTTTTTTTTCTATTCTTTTCATCTCAAATATGAATCATTTCATTCTTGATGAATTCAAAGCAGTGCTGTAAAAATTGGATATTTAAGAACTTCTAAAAATTATTTTTTCTATTTTTAAGAACTTCTAAAAATTATTTTAAAATTATTTAAAAATTAATTATTAAAATTGTCAAGATAATAGTTATCAAAGGATCCCGTCTCTTTAGTAATTATTAATTAAATGGTAACAAAATCCGAATTACTGTCCGGAATTCTGATAGAAATATGAAGATAAATGTATCTCGTCCAGCTGAAAATTAATTTAAAATCTTTTTTCACTTTTTCTCAAAAAATTATAATTTCTTAAATACGGTCACAACTGAAAATACACTAATTTCTTCAGTCCATAATTAAATACTTTATCTTTTGAAATTTCTTACATTATAAAAGCCTAAAATCATACATGCCAATCTATCTCAAACAGTAAAATATTCAAAAATATAATTACAAAGTAAGAGAAAATATAATAGGTAGTAGACGTAGAAGCATTATCCTAGCTCTACTAAATTCAAACTCAAATTCAAAATTTTCAAAAGAAAATATACTTCACAACACATTACATGAATTGGCACTTTCAATTATCCCTACTACTAAACATATATAACTTCACTAAATAATCATGAAAAATGAAATAGAAAATCAAATAGTTAAAGAAGGGAAAAGAAAAACAAGCACAAAATTATAAGTTTGTAGTCAACAGATTACTAACCTATAATAACAATTGATTAAACTTAGTAATGCAAAATCCTCAAATCAATAAGAAAACCGTTTTTATTGGATGCTCTAAAATTCTCAAGTCAATTAATTTTTTTTCCATCTGAAAAATAGCAAAAAGATTCTAAAAAAAACAAATTCTGGTATTCTACAAGATTTTAGTATGGAGATTATATTGAACGGTTTGAATTGATCATTTTTAATTTAAAATTAGAGATTTTGAGCTGTTGCATAGGTTCATCCATATAACACGTTGCATTTAGCTTATCTCTCTCTATATATATATATATTAATTCTTTGAAATGTGTATTTTGTATTGCTTAAAAATATACAATAAAGTAAATATTTGACTTTTGTTAATCAAGTATTAAGACTTTATGCTTATTATATTAATCGATGATCTCATACATCACGTATTAAGACTTTAAATATTTAATATATAGACTTGTTTAGCGAGCTATTAATACTTTGTTATGTTTACAAACTGAGAAAGTTGGAAGTGTGTATTTTATACTGTTTAAAAACACACAGTGAAGTAAATATTTGACCTTTGTTAATTAAGTATTAAGATTTTTTATTTATTATATTAATCGATGATTTTGTATATCTAGGATTTTTGATATTTAATATATAGACTTATCTAATAAGATATTAATATTTTGTTATGTTTATAAATTGGGAAAGTTAGAAATGTGCATTTTGCACTATTTAAAAATACATAGTGAAATAAATATTTGATCTTTGTTAATTAAGTATTAAAACTTTATATTTATTATATTAATCAATGATCTTGTATATCATATTAAGACAAACTTTGGATATTTAGTATATAGAATTGTCTAATGATGTATTAATACTTTGTGATAGAGGAAACAGCAGAGAGCTGATTAAGTATTAAGATTCTAAAGTTCCTAAGAATATAAAAGTCTTAATATTTATGGTCAAATTAGAGGATTTTATTTGGGAAGTAATTATCAGATTCCTATTTTTTAGGGTAAATTTTCTGAAAGGTCACTAAATTATATGTGAAATTCATATTTGCTCACTAAACTTTCAATTATCCATTTTTAGTCACTAAACTTTGATGTTTATCCATATTTAGTCACTCTATTATTTTTTCCATCCAAAACTCTAACAAAAGTTGATGTGACATTTGCATCGACTTTGCTTTGTATAGTTTGACCATTGTGGAAGTTCTGAAATACAAATTGAATACATCAATATACTTCGACTACCAAAAAAAGCAAATAAATAAACAAACAAAATTATGTCAATTTGTATTTTAGAACCTTTACAATAGTCTAATTGTACAAAATAAAGTTCATGCAGCCTGCACATCAACTTCCGTTACAATATTGGATGAAAAAGACAACAAAGTAATTAATATATGGATAAACATCAAAGTTTAGTAATAAAAAATGAATAAATGAAAGTTTAGTGATTAAAATTGAATTTCATATATACTTCGGTGACCTTTTAGAAAATTTACTCTATTTTTTAATATAGTAAGATATAAAGTTTATGTCCTCTTTATCCAAAGGGGATGTCATTCTTTTTGTTTTTTCTATTTTGCCCCCACCTCTCTTTCTTTTAGGCGTTTAGATAAGAGATTCAAGTGTTCAGATAAATCGTCAAGAAATATAATAAAAGAAGAATAGAGAAAAAAGAGTTTCGGAAAATAAAATCGTATGAGAGAAAAAAAGTTAAGGATAATGATAAAAAAGAGGAGAGAGATAGAAAGAAAAAATCTTGAGAATGCAAAAATGCGTGAGAGAAGAGAGAGAGAATTTCAAGAAATAAACACGCGTGTGAGACAAATTATATGAATTACTGAGGTATTTATATAAATAAATTAAATATTTATATATTTGACACAAATATTTATATAATCGAATAACGAAATTAAATTAAAGACAAAGATTTTTCAAAAAAAAAATGATAAAAAACACATAAATCAAATGAAATAAAAAACGTCTGAGGATAAATTTAGGAATGATGTTTGAAAAAAGTGACTATTTTTCTCTTCCATTTTTTATAAAGTTCATACCCTCTCTATGCAAAGCAATGCCATTCTTTTTTTTTTTTGTGGTTTCGCCCCCCACCTCTCTCTCTGTCTCTCTGTCTCTCTCTCTCTCTCTCATTAATACCACCTTTCCTCTTCCATTTTTCTTTTCGTCTCTCTCTTCTTTTCTCTTTTTCTATTTCACTACACTACACCTTTTCTTTTCCCTTCTATCTTTTTTCTACACAGAGTGCTGACACACACACACACACACACACACACACTCTTTATTTATAAATAAGTACGAATAGTATACTACCAAATAGCTTTTCCTCTCCTCCTTCCCTTCCCTTCCTTTTCCTCTCCTCCTCTCCCCTCCCCTCCTCTCAGCTTGTTCCATTTCACCTCTTATTCTTTCTCTCCCTCCCTCCCTCCCTCCCTCCCTCCCTCTAAGCTCTCTGAATCAGTAAACTCTAGATACCAGTACCAGTACTAGTACTAGTGAGAGGACATCTACAAGCAAGCAGATCAATTGAAAGGTAAATTTTGTGAATTCTGTGAAGAAAAAATGGCTGAGTTCAAGCCAGAGGAATTCATGCATCGTCCCATGGATCAATTACAAGGTCTGGAGTATTGCATCGACTCCAATCCCTCTTGGTGTATGTTTATTTATGTTTCTTTTCTTAATTTTACTATTTGTTTTTATGTGCTTGTTCATATTGTGAATTTTGAAGGTTATTAGAGTGCTAATTTTAACATCCAATTTTCAATTATACAGAATGGAGAGTTTCTTTTGCTCTCTGATTATACCAATTGAACAAAATATATATGAAATTTGTGAAAGTAACTGTTTCCATATGCAATGAAGAATATGTGAACTTAAATTTGTTATACTAAGATGTGTGAATTGCTGTTAATGAAATTGTAGGGGAAGCAATAGCTTTGGGGTTTCAGCATTATATACTGTCTTTGGGTACAACAGTGATGATACCAACTATGCTTGTTCCTCTCATGGGTGGCTCTGATGTGAGATATTCTCTTCTTTTTCCCATTTTTGTTTCTTTAATAATTGGAATAAATTGAAGCAATATTTTGCTTAAGCTTTTCCCGGAGACATAAAATCTTGGTATGTTGGGGCCAAATTGTTGCAAATTGGGTAATTTTTTTTTTGCTTTAAATTAATTTTAGTAAACAAATGTGCAGAATGACAAGGTAAGAGTTGTACAGACACTGTTATTCGTTACTGGCATAAACACTCTTCTACAAACACTCGTTGGTACCAGGCTTCCAACCGTGATAGGTGGTTCATTTGCATTCGTTGTTCCAATTTTGTCGATAATTAACGACCCCTCTCTTGCTGATATACCTGACGACCATCGAGTGAGCTTTCTCTCTCTCTCTCTCTCTCTCACACACACACACACACACACACACACGTGCGTGCGTGCATGCAAACACAGTCAAAAATAGTGTTTTCAAAATTTGAACAATCATTTGTAATTTTCTGTACAGAGGTTTCGTGAAACGATGAGAGCCGTACAAGGTGCCTTAATAATCTCTTCTACCATTCAAATAATTCTTGGATTTAGCCAACTATGGGGTATTTGCTCTAGGTACATCTATTTTTCTGAATTTTTATTTATCTCATTAACTTTTTATGACTAAAAAAAATTGCTGCACCTCAGACTCTTATCGGAAAAGAGGTTCAGAGATTAATTTCCATTGTGCCATCTAAACAAATTGAGTTTCTCTCTTTGACTTATCCCTGAAGTTCTAGTTTTGCAATCCCAACCTCATTTCTCTCTTCTATTTTTTTTAATGAAGCACTATTAATTTTGCTTATTTTTTTCTTCCGCATGGTATTCTAGATACATCTGTCAACTAAGCTTAATATTGATATAAAAAAGTGCAGAGTGTGGTTGATTGATAAATTCTGAAATTTTGTGTATTTAATTGCAAAAATTGGAAGTTTGATGATAGGAAATGTAAATCAAATAAGTCCATGGATACAAAGGCTTAATATTTCTCTTTCTTGTAACTGGTTGAAATAGTGCATTGTCTCACAAAAAAATATTGACCAATTATCTGACTACTGCTATGTTATGTCATTATTTCAGTTTTCCAGTTTGATTTTATTACAAAACCAGATTGATTTTTTTATGGAATATATTGAAATGGTGACAGGGGATCTTTTACAATACTAACCAATCATTACTTTGTATAAGCTATCCCTTCTTGGTTGCTTTGGCACCACATCCTTAAATTGTGTTTCCCACATTTTTTAAAGGAAGAATCTTTATTGATTAAAGCAAGGGCAGCATCTTACATACTTCCAAAGGGTACCTATCGATGCTGAAAATGATGTGCTGTGACATTTCAATCTTAATTAATTATATGTATGCCTATTACTGGTATAGTACAATAATAATAGAAATAATAATAACAACAATAATTGCTATTGCAACAAGTCAATATTAAATATGCTAAGTAGTATTAAATTTGCTAAGTAGTATTATTTTTTCTTTCAGATTTTTCAGCCCATTAGGAATGGTACCAGTGGTTGCGCTGGTTGGTTTTGGCCTTTTTGACAGAGGATTCCCTGTGGTACCACTTTTACCCCACTGTACATCTTTTTTTTTTTTTTGCATTTAACATATGCACCTTAATTGTGGGACCCTGGTATTGATTCATTGGTAGACATGTTACTGTAACTGAGCAACAGGATTCATTTAATATGGTTGTTTCCTCTTGTTTCTTTGTCATACAAGACAGCTCATGTCTTTCTTCCCTCCATTTTGCCTGAAATGGAGAAATCCATTATTCATAGGATTGGCAAACCCTGAAAATGTGCAAGTATTGACCTTTTCAAGTTATGATGTACAATTCTTCATGGAATTACCAGGTTGGAAGATGTGTGGAGATCGGTGTACCCATGCTTATCTTATTTGTTGCCTTGTCTCAGGTTTGACATTTATCTCTTTCTACATTTATATACATAAACTTGTTAAGAAGTACATCATATATGCTTATATATAGTATATGCATATAAATGCATGAATGGTGTAGGTATATGTTTCAGTTGGTATGTCAAAGGATGCATTCAAAGTTTATGTACCTGTGTGGATACTGAAACTTTACCTAATTGTAACTTTTTTTATTCTAGTATTTCAAATGGATTTACGCAAGACACATACCAATATTGGAGAGATTCGCCTTGTTAATATCGATAGCCTTTGTATGGGTTTATGCTCACATATTAACTGCTGGTGGTGCATACAATAACCGGCCTTTGCACACCCAGATCAACTGCCGTACCGACCGAGCCAACCTCATCTCTTCTGCCCCTTGGTTAGTTTCTATTATGCTCCTATCCATCTTTTTTCCTTTGGTATCCTCTTTGCTATACTACTTTCACCAAAACAAGTTTTAGAATGTTGTAATATTCTCAAAGAACTTGTCACATTGTTTTATTAAATATTTTTCATTTTGTTTGATTGAAATCTTGTGCGCATGAATTTTTCAAAGGAATTTCTATGAATTGATTGATTTGCAACAAAAAGCTGTCTGCATATAATATGCAGAAAAGTGTATTATCTCAATGTTTCAACTTGTGATGGCTACTTCAATAACTCTTATAAAGTAAAATTATATTTTCAATTTTGTATATTAACTGTTCAAATTTAGTTATGTACTAATGAAATGAAAAAAAATGCTGAATTTGTTGAAAGGATAAAGATTCCCTACCCTCTTCAGTGGGGTCCACCAACCTTTGATGCAGGACATTGTTTTGGCATGATGGCTGCTGTCATAGTTTCTATGGTGGAGGTACCCTTTTTTTATTTCAAAAAGATCTTTCACTGAGTTTTGCAGTTATTAATTTATTTTCTTTTTCTTTTGTTAATATTTTGTTTAGTCAACTGGAGCATTTAAAGCAGCAGCTCGACTTGCAAGTGCAACTCCACCTCCAGCACCTGTATTGAGCCGAGGCATTGGCTGCCAAGTAGGAATTTTCTTTCTTCTTTTTTTTATTTAATTATTTTCCTTATTTTAGTTACATTTTGCACCTTGTGAAGTTTAGAATTTTCGGTAACTCTTTCTGCTTATTCATAGCATGTCCCACAAAAAGGTTAACACCAATATGGCTAGTGCACTTTAAAGTTGTTCCACTTGTGTTTAATTTATTTGTTCATAAAATTTATGGTATTATTTTTTTATTTAATTATAAAAAACAGGGATTGGGACTTCTACTAGATGGGTTATGTGGGTCTTTAACCGGCTCTTCTGTCTCTGTGTGAGTACTATTTTATTATTTTATAGTTAGCTATATCATTAGTGCTAACAGTAATATATTTTATTCTCTTTGACAGACTCAAATATTTATTCTCTCTCTCTCTCTCAAACTTTTGTGTACTCTAACAGAGAGAATGTGGGCCTTCTTGGATCAACACGTGTTGGGAGCCGTCGGATTATTCAGATTTCAGCTGGTTTCATGATTTTTTTCTCCATTTTAGGTAGTGTTTATTTCCAAGATTGTATCAACTCAAAACTTGCCTTAATCAACTTAAAACTCTTGAAATGCAGTGGATTTTAGAGTAAACTTTAAGTTCTTAATTTTTTTCTCTGAGGGACATTTTGGTAAATTTAAAATTTTCAAGAATCTGCTCCAGAGTTACAAACTCGATTCTACTTTTTCTAACAGGCAAATTTGGAGCCTTGTTTGCATCAATTCCTTTTCCAATATTTGCTGCAGTATATTGCATTCTCTTTGGAATTGTTGGTAAGTTCTTATCATGAATCTTTCTCTGGATATGTTTGAATTGATTATAAAATCTTAATGTCATTATATTTTTTAAAATATCTCTTTTCCTTTTTTTTTTGGCTTTTAGCGGCGGTGGGACTCTCTCTTTTGCAATTTACTAACATGAATTCTATGAGGAATCTCTTTATCGTTGGTGTCTCGCTCTTTCTTGGATTATCCGTTCCAGAATACTTCGACCGATACACAATAGGAGCTCAGCACGGACCTGCACACACCAAAGCTGGATGGGTTCGTTAAATTTTCTTTGTTTGACCTTCTTATTTTTTACAAAAAAAAAAATTCACTTTTACGATTCTTTCTGGCACTTGATCACCATTTTGAGTTTCACATAGTTATAGTTTTAGTTTTTATGGAGTTGAGAGGAATTAGTCCAAGCAGTCAACAAATTCTCTCTGCAATATACTGATACTGATAGTATATTGCATGTTATATTTGTAGTCCCCTTTTGGGTCATTAGGTCTGATGTTCATGTTGGTTATAGATAGAAAAAGACTGCTGCCCGGCACGTGGGTTGGGGGGGGTGGGCATTACAGTCATAACAAAGAAATTTTCGGGGGCTAAGCATCAATACCAGCATGCTAAATGGACTGTGATGTTATAATGTAGTTTAGCATTGTTAAATCATAGCTACTTCCTTTATGCAGTTTAACGACTGGATTAACACCACATTCACCTCCCCACCAACGGTTGCATTAATCGTGGCCGTCATTTTGGACAACTCATTGGAATTTAGAGGGGCAGGACGGGACCGCGGCATGCCGTGGTGGGCCCCGTTTCGTACCTACCGAGGTGACAGCCGAAACGAGGAGTTCTATGGATTGCCCTTTAATATGGGCCGGTTCATTCCTTCCTATTAAATAAATAATGAAAAAAAAATTGTGGGGGGCAGGGGGGGGGGGGTTGGGGTTTGAGGATTTGTTTTTGTATTTGTTTGTACATATAGAAGGTTCAATTAGTTTATGGCTCTCTTTGTTACTCTTGGTGCATTTTGAATATGAACTAGAGATAATCTGCTTGAATGCTGACAATACCACTGTGATCCCAATATTAAAAAATGTTGTGGATTATATGGTTAATTTCAATAAGAGGAGTGATAATTGCACCTCTTAATCATACCTCTTATCTGTACTTTAGATATATTTACATTCATTTCAAAAAATATTTATACTTAATTACAAAAATATTTATACTTTATGTTACTTGAATTAGAAGTTCTACATACTATATTTTTACTTATCCAATAAAGTTTCCATTGTGAACATAATAGACAAAATTAACAAGAATAGAACAAAACAGATTAAATGTTGAGATCCGTGTATTATGCAAAGCATATACAATACCGGTTACTTTTATACAGTGTAAATACAAACAAAACAAGGTGTTAGAACTGTTAAATACAGTATTTAATTGTAATAAGATTCCCTTTCCCTTTTCCTTTCCCTTTCCCTCCGTTATTAGCTCCTTCGTTTCAGCCTTTTCAGATTCAAGCCGTTAAATTAATCGTAGGCATCTGTTGGATCCTTTCTCTGCTCTTATTCTGAGAAGAAGCGCCGCTTCTTTCCCTTTCCCTCTCTTTTCTTCAACCCTCCCCTCTCTCTCTCTCTCTCACACACACACACACACACACACACCTTACTACTTCCTCCGCGCTGCCACAGGAGCCGATCTTGCCGTGTAAGCCACGATCGGACCGCGGATCACGAGTCAGAGTCCAGCACGCTGTCAGTGGGACCCGCGAGTGCCGATTACGAGTCAGCTCTGCGCCTCTGCTCTTTAATGGTGTATTTTCTTAAACGATTTAACTTTTTCTAATTATCATTTTGTTTTTTTAATTAATTTCTGGTAGTTGCAATACAGTCGAAGAGTTAATGTCCACCTCTTCAGATGCTATTACACTATTAGTGCCTCATATGTATGTATGTATGTATCTATTGTTTGCAATCATGCATTGCTGTTTATTCAACTGTAACCATTGACCTGACATGTTGCCAAAAGAGACTTTACCCAGTAATGAACCGTTTACATTCTTCACATTTGTGTATGCTGTTTTATGCATGTTTAAATTTGTTAGTTTTTATTTTTTGTTGATTTTTTGTGTAAATTTTGTATGTAATGTTTGTGTAAAATGCTGTTAAAATTGTTGTATGGAGTTTTTGTGTAAATTTTTTTTATTGAACTGCATTTATTTCCTCTAGCTATAAAACGAGCTGTTAATAAGCTAACTGAGCTAGCTTGTTAATTAACGATTCAATCACAAGCCAATACTTCTAGCTCGAAACCAGATATAGAAATGAGCTGGCTCGGCTTGTTAATTTAGTGAGCCGATTACGAATTTAGCCAGCTCGCTTGAACTCGGCTTCGTTTGCAGTTAAATATGAGATTTTGGTCCTTTGTTTGTGTTAATGCTGTTCAGTATGAGACCTCCTGGTATGATGTGTGTGGTACCAGATCTGATTTTACAATCTTTCTCTCTCATCCTCTTATTCTCTTTTCTCCATTTCTCTAAACGCTAGCATAAAATTGTTCAAATTGCTAGGTCTGAAGTTGCTTATGCCGATGGCTAGTTCAGATCCCTTTGTAGTTTACATAAGATCGTCGCTTGACATGAATTTCGCTCTGCTCGTCTCTTCGGATGATGACATTTCTTCACTAAAGAGTATGATCTTTTTCCCTCCATCTCTCCTTTCTTCAATGTCATGCTCATTTTCGTCTTTAATTTTCAGTTGGACCACTGGATCGGAGGATTTGGGTACTTATGCGTGCTATAAACATATAAACTACCTAGTAGTTATTATGATCTGCCTTAATTTTCTCTTGATTTGACTTTTGGTGTTTGTGTTTTATGAATCTATTGGATCACGTTCTTACCCTTAAATGAAAAGGACTGCATAAAACAATTTTTTATACCCTCATTAAATAAAATAATTTGGTCCAAATATGTTTCAAAAATAGTTACATGCAACTCACTCTTCGCCTTTGTTTATTATAATTTACCTTCTTTCTCCTCTGCTATTTTGGAGAACTTCAGTATAGAGAGCCCTTTATAAGTACATTCCTTTTTATATTGTTGTCTTGAGCAGAAAAGGCAGAGGCACAATATCTAGCTCTATTCCCGGAGAAAGGAGGAATTGTCGCACGAGCTATTAAGGTAGTCTGCTCTCTCTACAGTTATTGATGATTACATGCATTTGTATTGCGGGTTGAATTCTTTCCAAAGAAAAAGTTAACACAAGACGGCTATCATTGCAGATAATGCAACAAGGGGCTGTATACTCTCTCGGGGACTCTATCCCTGTCCATTGTTTGTTTGATAGGACTGAAGGGATTCGCTTCCTGCTCATGGATGCAGTAGCTGTCCCTTCCAATCTGGCTGAAACTAGTCAGAATGGTACGCACAAGGGTGTTGTTTTCTCTCAAGATATGGCTGTAGTTGGAGTGCTGTCGAGGGAGGGAGAAGAAAATTTGATTGGAGGAGAGAAACACGTTTCTAGTGAGAGGCAGTCTCAAGGTAAGAATGAGAAAAGAGTCCCGGTAATAATAATAGAGATATCAATGACAATGGTTATTTTGACAATCTTGACAATGGATCTTTCAAAAAGTTCAAATGAAATTAAAATTTGAGAAGTAAATTCATAGCATGGCAATCTGCAAACCTACAGAAATGTATTACAAAGAAATATGATCAGAACCTTTGGAATCAAAAGAAGTTACAGAATCAGCATTAGGAAACAATTATGGAGATGGTACTGGAATCTTCTACCTATCATAAACAATACCATAATCTTTCAACATTGTTATACATTCTTTTTTTCTGAAAAATACTTGTTTAATGATATCAGGCTCGATAAAATGCACCGTTCTTTGCTTAATGCTATTATTAAATATCTAGATCGCTTCGCCTAAGACGCGTCTAAGCTATAAAGTTGCAGATGTATTTCATATATATTATGATATTGTGTGAGAACATTGGCTTGTACCCTAAACCCTGATATCGTCGATCTAAGCATACCAGGTAACCGTTTTCAGATGAAGCATCTAGAGGTAGAGACCTAAATGAGGGCTCACTCAATCAAGGGGATCATACTAGGTGTACATCTGAAGTGCTGAAGAGGAAGTCGCTGGAAGGCAGCACAAATAGGGACCCAGTTGTGGAAGAGATGGCTCAAGGAGTCGGCGTTTTGGGAGAATATGCCGAGTGTAACACAAAGCAAAAGAAATCCAATGACCCTTCTCCTGACGAAGTCCCACCTTCCAGTGAGAGCGAACCTACAAGGGCAAGAGATAAAATGCTAGAGACAAGTGCTGCTTTTGAAAACGGGACTGCTGACTTGCATCTGATGAACAGTCCTTTAGTGACTGGGAATCCAGGTAATTGCTTAGCTTATTTGAAGTAAGAAATTAATTGCAGCAAACAAGAAATTACCAGGTTTCTTAGGGGTTTGATCATGGGTTACTGCATGGATGCCAAACCATTCTGCTAGCTAGGTACTGGTAGAAAAGCTGCCGATATGGTCAATGAGCTAGAGCTAAATTTTTCTTTGGGTTTTCTTGCGCTTTTGTCCTGATCCTGATATAATATGACATCACACAGAGGGTTTTTTTGTTGTGGTGGTAGTTCCAGATGTGGTGCTCCAGGGAAATAGATTTTGTAATGAGAAAGAAAGTAGCATGGCCATTGATTTTAGTTATATGTAGTAAAATTTACCACAGGGTTTGCAAAATGTCTGATCAGAATTGTAATCAAGTACTTAATACTAGTAAATAAAGGAGAATTTTTAATGCCATTTTATTTTCGTGATAAGGACAAGTAGATCAACATTTTGAAGTGCACGCCTATTATAATCACCGGACTAACCATAAAACTTGAATCAACTTTCAGGTGAAACATCTTCACTTGCACCAAGTGGTAGTGGTGCGGAAGATAGCTCAATGAACAAAATCAAATCGTCACGTCTAACTGATCTCAAGGATAAAGGCAACGAAATTGGGAGGTCACAAAATAATAGCAAGTCAACAACTGATTTCATAGTTGCATCTGATAAAAAGAAAAGGCAGACAAGTGAAAAAGTTCAATCTGATTCACGTTTGGTTGATGACCCTGTCAGTGAAGACAAGAAAAGCAAGAGAAAGCAAGATGCAGCAAAACCTGACGACAGTACACTTGGCGAACAAGGGAAGAAGCGGCTTAAGAGGGCAGTTCAGAAGTCTCCGACCAAAAGACTTGCAGAGAAATTTGATATTTCTAAAAGCGATGTTGCTGGTAATGGTAGTAGTAGTACCGATGCAAAGGAAGTCTTTACTAATGGGGTTGGTGTTAGCTCTCCAGATGTCAAGGGAAAGAAACAAAAAGGTTCGTCCAATACAATCTTATATCAGTAACCTAGCTTATGCCATCCTATACTTGGTTGTTAATTAATTTATCGATATGTTTGTTATTATTGTTATTGTTATTGTTATCCTTATCCTTATTGTTGAAATTTTCATCATCATCATTATCATTATCATTATCCTACTACCAATTTCACTATTTCTTTTATATTTTACAATCATTTTACGGCACTAGATTTGACGGTGATGGTGCCAGAAGAGCTGCGATGTCATAAGAGCAGTGGTCGGGGTTGGCGTTGCTCTGAAAAAGCATTGATGAATCAGAAGTACTGCTCTCATCACTGCAGGAAACCAGGGAAGTCAAAACTCAGTAAAGAATTGGACATTGGTGGGCCCAGTTCTGTGTTGTAGCTAGCTTCAGTTCAATCTGCTAATTTTTAACTATGTAGGGTTTATGATTTTGTGATATATGTATCTGCATCTATGGAATCCTTGGAGCATGGAACTTGTTGGGGATTCTGTGGGTTAGGTATATTCTGATTACCAGTAGCCTATTAATATGTGGAAAAATCTCTGTATTTTTTCACTGAAGCCTCAGAGATTATGACAATGTTGTCTGATTTTGCTAGTATGCAAAATGTCTTTTTTGTTTGGTCCAAAAACTTTGGACAGTTGAATTTAGGTAGATTTGACTGATTTATAGAAATACTGATTTCTCGGTACGGAGAAGCCACCTAAAAGAGGTATATTGTGGTGCTTTAGAGCTTAAAAGAGGTCTGATTGATGTTTGACAGTCTCTTTCTTCTTTCCTTCTTCGAACTGATACAGTATGAATGCCAGACAAAGATCTGTACCAGATCCTGGTACCCTGCCAGTAGAAGCTGCAACCTTCCTTGTCAGTATCCCTATTCTCCTTTTCAAATCACCATCCCTCTTCTTCCTTACAGACAACTTAATTATAAAAGTTGCATTATATTGTTCAACAATTATAATCAGTCACAAAATTCATCCAAATCCGAAGTACTCCACAGAGAAGATAATTTCTCATTTGAAATTCAAATGAGAAATTTTTTTATAAACGTTTACAAATTAGATAATTTAGACTCTTATTTTTATCTCAAAGACTCCAATTATAGACTAAATGTTGGAAGTCAAATAGTCAAAAGTCACAGTCTCTTGAGTGTGCCATATGCTTGACAAGTATTAGTTGTAATTTCTCTGTGTTTTGCTCAGCACAACACTCACCTTTAGTTTTCTATTTTTTTTAAAATTTTAAAAATTAATTATATATATTAAAAATTTAAAATATTTTTTTCAGTTAAACTTTCTTAAGAAAATTAAAATATATAATTATACTAAAAATAATATTTTAATTTTCTCATTAATTTTAGTCAAGCTCTGTCACTGATTCAATGATTCAATTTAATCAAATGTATTCATCATGTATGATTGATTTAATTTGTGTGTGATCAAATGTGAACGAGATACAACTCTCCGTTTACTTTTGCTCTACATTTTTTGTATCGGTCACTTTATACCTACTTGAATTATAAAAGTTTGTTTTTGTTGATAAAGATTGGAAATTTGTATAAATATACCATGCTTTGGAAAATAAGATTGATATATGATATTATTTTTTGTGAAATTTGTCTCCTTGAGAAGAAAAAGATGATCCAAGTATTGCAACTTTTAATTTTGTAAATCTTGCAAAATTAAAATGTTAGAGTGTGTGCTTTTAAAAATTGCTTGTCATTTTATTTTATTTTTTAAATATTGAAGCTGTTCTGAATGAAGATTTCCTAAACAAAAGGTATGAATGAAGAATTTAAAAACAGGGTAATTCTAGTGTACATCTGATTTTTATGGTATATTTAATTTTTATAATATATATTTTTGAGAGATATTATTTAAATTAAAAACTAAATTATAAATGTATTTTTAATTATTTAGATAGAATATGTACCGAATTTTGATCAATTTGAAAAAAATTTTATCTTCTATCAAACAATTTTAAATTTTGAACGATGGAGTTTTAAGACTTTTGTGATGAATGACCAATTAAATTTTAAATTGACTCAAATTTGATACACATTCTATCTAAATAATAAGGAATACACCTATAGTATAATTTTTTAATTTGAATAATATTTTTCAAAAAAATATGTACTATAAGAGTACGATGTATAGTAAAAATTGGATGTATGTTAAAATTGAAAGGATTGTGTGTTTTGAAAGTTAATTAAATTCATATATTTTTCATTAGTATGTACTTTAAATATATTACTGTTCTATAAGTTTTAATATGTTATATCTTATGAAGTATTCAAGAAGATGCTCTTAGTCCTAAATTATAGAACTTATGAGATGATAACATATAGCTTTAAATATGTTTATAAGTCGATGTGATTAAAGGGAACATTTATCACAAAGATAAGATTGTCATGTTATTAAAAGTACACTGAAGTTCTATAAGTATTGGATAGGAGTTATCATTTAATAACATGAGTATGTAGAAATGTGCTTCTACATATAATAACTAAACAAAATAAGATATTATAAGGAATGTGTTATGTGTCATTAATGTCTTATTGTGTATTTAGAGTTCAAGATATGAGATATGTAAAATTTTCATATGAGAATTACATATTGTAATTATCATCTTAAACTAAATAAATTTAGTAAATAATTGATAATTCATGTGTATGACTTATGTGGGAGAAATTCATATATCAATATTATCATTGTTCCTCAGAAGAGTTATGATATTACTGGGCGCCCTTGGTGAAGTGAGATTATATAGTGCATAATATAACTGAGGTAGTTATATATATAATTCACTTGAGAGATCAAGAAACGAATATAATGTGAAAATGACACAGTCCTATTTCACATAATATTCATAATATCATGAGACAAGGACAAACACATATATTGTGGATCGACGTAGTCATCTATTGTCATTTAGTGACTGTAATGTAGTGATAGAACCTCTTACAGTCTATGATATGAAATTCATATAATAAAAAAAATTAAGATGACATAGATTCTCATAAAGGTCACACCAACTGAACGGGAAACAGCAAGTATTTTGATATTTCATAAGATGTATATTATGGAAATACATGTGATAAAATATCAAAATAAAATGTCATTTTATGACATGATTTAGATACATAATTAGTTTATGTAGGTTTGTGTTTATTATTTGGTATAATGATTGACATCTATAAGAATAATATTATCACATAATAATATTGTATAACATAATATTATTATGCCATAAATTAATTAACCATGAGGGTTTGTTTGAGAAATAAGAGAGAGAAGGACTAATTTGCAATTGTGCAAATTATTATTTAATTTTTTCATATATTATAAATATGAAGAAGGATGAAAAGTCATTTTTTTAAGACCTACTATTTCTTTCTCTCTCCTTGAGGCTAGCCAAACATAGAAGAAAAATAGTCTTCTTTTTCTTCCTCTATTTTCTCATATAATCTTGCAATTTTACATCACCAATATCAAAAGGAATAAGTTTTGATTGAAGCTAGGTGATTGTATTTAAGCCTCAAACTTTGAAATTTTTCTATCAAGAGTTCTTAATTTATTGTTTAGGTTCAAGGTGAACCGAGAGGTGACGTGCAAGAGAAGAATGCTCGATAAGCGATAAGGATGCGAGAATGAGCTTCGAGAGAATAAGATTGGTATTTTACAACTTATATAAAGTTAAAATAATATATATATGATATATATTATAAGACAAGTAAATACATAATATTTCATATTTGTCACAATAACAAATATTTGTGTTGTTGTCAATTAAAAAAAAAATTACTTCCACTACGCAACACATAAATAAAATTAACAAAAAATATCCTTAAAAATAATATAAAAGAACACATACAATACACGAAATAAAGTATTTCTCGTACCACTGTAAAACCATACAATACACGTTGCGAACTACCTGTTCCAACGGCTCTAGCAATAGCAATAACAATAACAATAATAATAACAAATGTACAAACAATTTTATATTCTCATAGAATGCGATGATTATTTTTTTCCACTGTACATAAATGAAAATTCTTCTGAACAATTATGAAAAAGAATATGCCAAGTAGTTTTAACCAAATAAGTTTTAACCAAACACATTTGAAATCCTCATGCAAAACTAAGAAAACTAAAAAAAAAAAAAACAACAACAACAACATTCTTTTTTAGAAAAGTTTGAAATCAAAGCAGTAAAAACGAGAAAAAAAAATAACAAGAAAAATTCACAGTTCAAATAAAATACTACCGTTGTTACATGGTACCAAACCCTGGACCGTAGAAAAATATTGAAACTGTAAATTAATTAATACAATATTTATTATTTAATTGAAAAAAGAAATATAAGCTAAATGCACAATGAATATGATGATAATAATAATAATAATTAATAATAATTAATTAATTAATTTTGTTGACTGAAGTTTGAAGGAACAAAAAACAAAACCAAAAAAAGAAAAAAAAAAGTAGAGAGAGAGAGAGAGAGAAGTTAATCAAGTGTGAAATGGAAATAACAGATGATGAATAATGAATTAATGAATTAATGAATTAGATTTACATTACTAATAATAAACAAATGGAATAAACAACAACACCTACAATCATCATAAATAATAATTCAATCCAGTCCAAACCCAATCACTATGACTAGTTATTACACCACACATGATATTATTATTATTATTATTATTATTATTATTATTATTATTATAGGCATAGCATCCATCCCAACAACCCTTTCTCTCTCTTTCTCTCTCTCTCTCTCTCTCTACCACCCCTTCTCTCTCTCTCTCTCTCTCTCTATCTTTCTCTCTCTCCACCTTGGCGCCGACATGGCTGACGACACTGTAAGGCTTTCCTTCCTCTCTTTCTCTATTAATCTATTTTGGGAGCTCGGGAGATTAGGGTTTGTAGATCTGAGATTCCGGTGCTTTTTATGAGGCGAAATTTGGGGCTCTAGGTTTTCCAGATCTCTTTCGGAGAAAGCCTAGTCAGGCCATGGAAGCCGGGCCCCACATTTCAGAGACCTCCGGTGTAGGTCCCTCGGTGCCTCTCTCTCTCTCTCTCTCTACCCCCCCCCCCCTTTCTCTCTTTAACGGGAGATTTGAAGAATTGAGCTGGTTGTTGTTTTGATTTGAGTATTAATTTGGGGCTAAGGGATCTCTGACCTCCTATTTTCTTTAATTTAGGCTGATTTTGTAAGAGTATAGGTTAATTTGGAAATATTTTCATTTTTGCTTAATTATTGCGACTTTCCCGTCTCGCGGCATGGTTCGATTCTTGTAATTAATAAAGCTTTTGTTTGAACTGAGACAAAAAAAGTAATTGTTTTGAATTAAATTTGAAGGTATTCAACTATATTTTGTTTGATCCATGTTATAACTTTCTACTTTAGGTTAATTTCGCAAAACTGAGTACATGTTCCTCATCAAATCAAAACAAAATAAAGAAAGAAATTAAGTGTGCATGTTTCCTTGCCGGGTGTTTTGATTCCTCTTTCTCAATTCGTCGCATTTTACATCCTCTTAGGCCAAATTCAGCTCATTAGTTGACTGAACTGAATTATAAAATAACTATGCAAAGCTTATCTATTCTTTCCATATGAATTAAATTTCTATTATCTGTTACTAATTATATATGTATATTTTTTTCTGTTTTAAAAATTTTCCAGCAGCAAGCATCTGTAGTAATGGGAAATGATAATCTAAGCGGCCATATCATTTCTACTACAATTGGAGGCAAGAATGGTGAACCAAAACAGGTCTCATATTCCTAAACAATTGAAATAGAAACTCAGATCATTTCGAGCTTTTGGTTTTAATCCTTTAATCTATCTACTATTTGTAGACTATCAGCTACATGGCAGAGCGTGTTGTTGGAAGCGGCTCTTTTGGAGTTGTTTTTCAGGTTTTGATTTCGTTCCTTTCTCTCTCTTAAATTATTTTCACTAAATTTTAAAGAAATAAATGCAGAACTTGTAATTAATTATTTTTTTTTGAAATTGCAGGCGAAATGTTTGGAAACTGGTGAAACAGTTGCAATAAAGAAGGTTCTACAAGATAGGAGATACAAAAACCGCGAACTCCAATTAATGCGCCTGATGGATCACACCAATGTTATTTCTCTTAAGCACTGCTTCTACTCTACTACTACCAGGGATGAAATTTATCTCAATTTGGTAATGGACTTCGTGCCCGAGTCCCTTTCTGGAGTTGTCAAGCATTACACCAGCAGCAACCAGAGGATACCTCTTATTTATGTCAAACTTTATGCTTATCAGGTTTGTTCTCTCAGTTTTTTTCATTTTCGATGTGACCTTCAATTGGATTATATATATGAATATGGTTAGCTTTTATGCAGATATTTAGAGGCTTAGCCTTCATGCACAATGTTGTGGGAGTTTGTCATAGAGACGTGAAGCCTCAAAATATATTGGTATGCAAAATTATGATATCGATTTCCTGTTCAAATCCACTTTTTGTATTTAACGAATCATAGAGTTAGCATAGGCAGTTTATTTTCCGTTGGGTTGGTTTGAGGGTTCTGTACTAATTCACCCAATATGCTTGTGTATTCACAGGTGGATCCTCTCACTCACCAAGTCAAGATCTGTGATTTTGGAAGTGCAAAAGTTCTGGTAAATAAGAAGTCTCTGTTATTAATATCATGATGTCATTGTTGATATTGTTTTTTTATTAAGAACTTAAGAATTGTCCTGTCCTAACTTCAAAAAGGAGTGAATTATTGTACTTAAATTAATCTGGTTCTTAAGTTCTTAATTAATTTGTATGTTTGCTTTATTTGATTGTTATTAATTAGGTAAAAGGAGAACCGAACATATCGTACATTTGTTCTCGTTATTACCGTGCACCCGAGTTAATTTTTGGTGCTGAAGAGTATACTACTGCTATTGATGTGTGGTCGGCTGGTTGTGTACTCGCTGAGTTACTTCTTGGCAATGTAATTCACACTTTACATCTATTGTGCTTCTTTTATTGGAAACTTTCTGGTCATCTTTTATGGAAAAGTGAAGTTTTAGCTTTTTTTTTTTTGACAGCCATTATTTCCTGGAGACAGTGCTGTGGACCAGCTTGTGCAGATAATCAGGGTATGCTCTTTTTCTTTTTTATTTTTTTTCTAACTCTTACAGTTGAAATTGCTTGTGTGCATTTGACTTTTTGCAAAAGAATTTTCTGCTATGATAATGTTGAAAATTTGGTATGAATTTGAAAAAAAAAATTGTGTTTCTTTAGGTGCTAGGCACACCAACCCGTGAGGAAATAAAATGCATGAATCCAAATTATACAGAGTTCAAGTTCCCTCAGATTAAGGCTCATCCTTGGCACAAGGTTTGTTTTCAATCGCTCTTAATTTTATTATTGACTGACTCAATTATTATCATTAAATAACTTTTAGTTATCTTTTTATGGATAATGTCAGATATTTCACAAAAGAATGCCGCCTGAAGCCATAGATCTCACCTCTCGCCTTCTCCAATACTCACCAAATTTCCGCTATTCAGCTGTATGGTTCTTGTTCTATACTATCTCTATTATATTTTTTTCTTTGATTTGTAATCAAAGCGACATCATCTTTTTAGAGGGATCCAGTGCCCATGGTCATTGGTGCCACATCAATGACCATAAAATTAAGTTTCAAATAACTATTTATTAAACTCTTAAATAACAAAAATAATTAATTGGACATTTTGTATATATCATGTTATATAAGTACAAAAATTACACCATTTCAACTTTATTTTGATATGCATCAAGCACTAAAAAAAATCAAGGGACCAAATTTTGTGATTTAATTCACTCTCTTGATGACTACCGAAACAAAGTTAAAATTCAAATTTTTTTTATATGCATGTTAGTGAGATGGATTATAATATATCTAACGGTTTACATATATTAATTATAAATTAATTAAAGCATAAATGATAAAGTAGGCATCACAGACATCAATAACTATGGTCATTGGATCCCTTCTCATCTTTTTATATCCTACAAAATCCGTTAAATAGGTTGGTAGCTAAACTTATGTAGATAGAAAGTTCCAAGGTTTGGTGTGTCAAAATTTCTATTTTTGTTATTGGGATGAAGGCCAATTAGTCAAGGCATCTGTTAATTCTATTTTTTTTTAATCAATTCAGTTGGAAGCATGTGCACACCCATTTTTTGATGAGCTGAGAGAGCCAAGGGCCAAGTTACCTAACGGCCGCCCCCTTCCTCCCCTCTTCAATTTCAAACAGGAGGTAACATCTGTAGTGGTATTTTTTTTTTAAAGTAAATCAAAGTTTAAAATTGCAATTATTGAACAGTACTAATTTGATCGATTTGATTTGATGCAGATAGCCGGTGCTTCGCCAGAGCTGGTGAACAGGCTCATACCAGAGCATGTGAGGCGGCAATCTGGTCTAAATTTCATGCAAATTGATGCCGTCTTGAAATAAACTTTAAGAAGAATATACATCCCGTAAATTATCGAGTTCATAAGCAACAAATTGGCTCCTCTTTTGAAGTTCAAATGGGCAGAAACCATTAAGTGGTAGCCCAAGTTTGCACCGTTTTTATTTGGGTCTCTCATAAGCTCATCCAATCTTCATGTAAATTATTACTATTATTGTCATCATTACCATCTTTAATTCTATTGTTATGCCGTTTACCTTGATAAACCCGTATCTTAGATCCCCTGTATGGTTGCAAAAACAAATGTTGTTCGACTCACTTTCTAGGGTTCATACTAAGTCTTAATGGTACTGCCTAGGGTATTTGTAAGCACCTCTCCTCCACCTCTTTAAATTGTTGGCGTAAAAATTGTACTTCTAGTTGAGAAAACTTGTAATCGCTCAAATGGGGAGCATCTTTTTTTCCCCTCTTATGTTTTGTACTATGTTTGACTAGTGGAGATATTAATATATGCTTATATTCTCAGTGCAATGATGTGCTCAAGCTTTTCTCTGTGTTGGTGCTGATTGTTTGTTCTATGATTGCCTCCTTTGATTATGTATATATACCCATTTTAATCTTCCCTCTGTAGTTGCAACCCAAAATATTCTTTATTTAATTAGTATAGTATTTCTTTTAGTGCGCCATTTTTTTTTTGGTAGGTGCCGTGTATAACCAATGGAGGATGCAACTTTTATAAAGGAATATGTTGTGAACTGATTATTTTGACCACCTTAATAATCAACATTAATATTAAAAAAAAAACTATAAGAAGTTTCATTCATACTTCGATTAGTGTGAGCCGATTCATATACTGGTTAGATAAAACTTTGTCATTAATTAGTGTCGGAGTCACATTATCAATAGTGGGTTAAAATATTCCATTTAAATTTGTAAATTTCCCTTGTAAATATGATGAATTAGATATTTTTTTCTAACTAATTTCTCTAAACTTAATATTGTTGACACCATAAAAAAAAGATTGCTCTCTCTGCCACTGTCTTTAGTGTAGCTATCTTAATTCTTAGACCCCATCCCAAAATTCAACATGCATTTCTTCACTTTGCATGATAGTGTTCCCAAGGGAATTTTTTTTCTAAAAAAAAAAAAGATAAAGCAAAATTGCAAAAGAAGAAAAATGCTATATGGATCATGTTCAATTTTATTATGGAGGCGTACACTGTCCATAGACCACACGAAAGAAAACGAAAAAGAAAAAAAAAACAAGAAGCAATTTCCGACCTGCCGGATTCGAACCAGCGACCTAAGGATATCTGCTAAACACTACAGTCCTCCGCTCTACCAACTGAGCTAAGATCGGTTATTGATTCATTACATTACTAAAATACTAAAGCCGTCATATAATTTATCCTCCTATATTTCTGTGGCAAACTAGAGTGCTGAAAATAAACATCCATATATTTAAAGAGGGGTTGATCAGAGTTTTTAATGATTAATGAATTATGAATTACGACTGTTAATTTCAGTCATATCTTTTTATCTATATTATATAATATAAATTTTGATCCATAACAAATCTGTGGCAAACTAGAGTGCTGAAAATAAACATCCATATATTCAAAGAACAGTTCTGCTACGGATCAAAATTTTTAATGATTAATGAATTATGAATTATGACTGTTAACTTCAGTCACATCTCTTTGTCTATATAATATAATATAAATTTTGATCCGTAGCAAAATTAGCCTCATAAGAATATTGTTCACATTAAATTGTGTGCGTCAATGAGAATATTCTGCACATTTATATTCTTTTATTTTAATTTATATATCACAAAAATGGTTGAGTTAATTTTTTTTTATTTTTTAGTAATGTCACTTTATGTTTAATATTGACCGTTTAATTTATTTTTTTTCTTTGTTGAATGATTTATATATCTTTCTTTTTCCATCTTCATTGAAAAGTATATTTGTTGTCACTAGTCTTTTGTATTTATATGTAGAAATTTTTATGCAACTAATTGTATTATTCTTAATTATACATAATAATATTTTTTTGAAAAAAAAATTATTTGATTTTAAATTTATTGCATGTGAATTTGTGGCTAGAAATTTCTTTTTTTTTAATTTCTTTTTTCTTTCGTCTTTTTCATAGCGAAACTCGAAAAATAGTCCTAGTTAGAATAACTTGGAGATTAAATGACTTATAAAAAACCTAAAAAAAACACTAAATTTTTTATATGAGATGAAATTTGACCATAATTCTGGTATTTCTTAGAAAACAATTAATATGCAGATAAGATCAAAGTGTAATGAAATCTTCCTATTGACTTGTGTGCACTAAAATTCAAACTCACTTGTTTGTAGTTCACACCTTGACATCAGAAATCTCTTTTAAATCTCAAACCAAACAATGGTTTTCTTTGGATCCGCTACAACACATGTAACATGCCACACTGATGCACCTTCCATTCAAATTCTAAATATACTTCATGTGGTATCTTTTTGCTTCATTATGTAATTTTTTTTAAATTTTTTTTAACTTATTATTTATAAAGGTGGGATCTCTTGACAATTATTAATTTGACATATTTGATAATGATTTTTTAAATAAATTAATCCGAAACAATTTTTAAAAATTCTTAAAAAAATTAAAGACATTATTTAACTTACACAATCAATATATAAATTTAAGAATATATTTATTTTTAAGATTTTTCACATGTACTTAAAAAAATATTATTAAAATTATCAAAATTAATAGTTATCAACGAACCGTACCCAAATAATACACAATCACCTGCTACCTAATAAATTACCAATGTTCACAAAACCAATATTGTGAGTTCAATATATTTATAACTTTTATTGTTGTATGTATGTTTGTATTATTGTATAGAATCAAACTAAAGATACAAAATATTTAATGATAGTACATAACTTCAAATATACAATTGTGCCAAGTTGGAATTGAATACATTAAAAGAGCAAAGATTAGTTGGGGATTCCATGATTAAATAAATTGAGCATCTTCCTTCATACATGAGATGGAGATATCTTTTGCATTTTTTTAAGAAATTAGGTAATTAAATGATTTGGGTACCCTTGCAAATGCACTTTGATATGTATAAATTGATAATGCAAATTCAATGTGTATCTTTTGTAGTATAATAGTAATGAAGATGGTATAATTTAGGTATATTATTCACTATTATAGTTGAAGGATTTTAATAAAAAATATTGGAAAAAAATCGAGACGAGAATTAATTTATCGTCTCGCAAACATCTAAACTAAATAACAAATTAGTACTATTTTTTGTCATTGTTTGACGTCTTGTATCGTCTGTAATATGAAAAATTAGTCGAATTAAACTTGCTCAGAAATATTTTGAGCTTATCATTTTGAAATGAAAGTATTATTTGTACCTTAACATAATTTTTTTTTTCATTTGAAAGAGTTCAGAACTCCAAATTTTTTTATATACATCCATTGTATTTATTTTTAGTTGTTTCTCTAAATGCATAAATTAAGTGTTTGAGAATTTTTATATAAATTTGAAATAAAAAAAAAGCACATGAATGCAACTTGAAGGATAATTTGGAGAACTTTAACATTTATTTCCTCATTATATCATATCATCTCATCTCACTTGTACTAACAAATACAAAAATGTACAATACCAATATGTCACTTTTCCATAAAATTGGGCAATAATTAGTCCAAAAAAGCCAAAATGAGTGAGATCCAAAAATGTCAAATACTTCAAGGAGAAAAGGGTCATTGTGGTAATTAAGTAAATTTAGGATAATCTCAATTAATTTCTTGTAGTCAAATTAAAATTAATTTAAAATAAATTCGGAAAATCTTAATTAATTGTACCATTTCCACCTGTCACTAATTAATTAAGTTAGAGTTTTATTTTTTTAAAATAAAAGTTTCCGTTAGTCTCGATATTTTTTTTCAAATGTTTTTTAAGAACTTGAACCTACGTATTTTCATAAAAAGATAAATCTATCACCATTTGTGCTAGGCTGCGATTCAATTATAAGTTAGCAATTATCTAATAATTTTCTGCACTCACAACATGTTGATAATTCAACAATTTTAATTTTAATTTAGCGATGTGAGTCCATAATTCAGCCCTCACAGGTAAATTTAAGTTTTAACCATTTTTATTACTTAAATAGTTTATAGTTATTATAGACAAATAAAAAATCATTATTAGTTGATATATTAAAAAAAAGGACTCAACGCCTACCAATATATAACAATAGCAAATAAAAAAATGGAAAACTTATGATTCTCTACGAAATGGAGAGAATAAAAAAATTAAATAAAATTAAAAATAACCATAAGATATAATATTAAAACATTTAAATATTATGAAATATATTTTTCAATATTTCCAACCACCATTAGTTTTTACCTTTCATTTTCTTTTTTGAATTAGATTGGTCCACTATATTTAGTGATGTTTGTATACTTTCTGTATTGGTACATATTGACCAATACCTATCAAAAATGTAAAAAGGTGGGTTTGAATATTATGTTGCTTATTAAATTTTGGACCATTTAGAAGGAAATAATCAAAGAGATATTTCATGAAAAATGGCCACATAATTTCTAGAAATAAATATATAAAAAAGAAGAAGATAGATTCATTCAATCTATTACATTTTCATTTTTTGTTAATTACACAAATGTTTATATATTATTTTGTTTTGTACCAATTTAAATCATTAAATTTACTTTTAATTGTTTAAAAATATAATTGTTGGAAGATACACATCACAAGCATTTCCTAGAGATAAATGACTCCATATATTGTATTATTTTCCTTTATTTTTGCAAAAGGAGCTGATATACAGATATTATCATTGATACCATCGTTGATACCGATTTTATTATATAACTTATTTATACAATACTTTTATTATTCATTTTAAGTGAGTTATTATTCAGATTAGTGGTATTCGAGTTGAATAATAAAGTATTATACACAATAAGTTATATAATAAAGTCGCTAACATGAAAAATAACTCGTTTTACATAAATAATAAAATCGATATCGATAATGATATCAATAATAGTATCTCCAAAAACATTTTCCTTTTGCAAATAGCAAAGAATGCTTGGTTAGACAGTTAGATCTTTATTAACTACACATGTAATCCTTTATTAATTAATCACATACACAAACAGAGAGAAGAGAGAGGCATAAAGAAATAGAAGCATGGAGTCAATTAATTCCAGATAATTAATTAAACCTCTCATCACAGACAGCTAATATCTCCTGTTCTCTCTCTCTCTCTCTCTACTAGAACTAGCTCTTTTCTTTCTTATTCTTGTTTTAATTATTTTGAGAATCAAACCTCTCTCTCTCTCTCTCTCTCAGTCTCTCACACTAACCAAACAAAGAAACAATCAAACAAAGAAACAAAGAAACATACATATATATATATATATATGTATATATGTATGAGAAATTGAGAATCCAGCTCTGTTTACTACAAGAGTCAATGCTTATCTTATCTCCAAACAAACAAATTAATTAGATACTCCTCCGTAATCGCCGTTGAATTATCTTACGCTCTGTAATCTGTGTGGATAGAATCTCAGATCAGAGTCAATCCGGAAAATCTGATCATAAATAGACAGTCCAGATCTGCGTGAATTCTCTACAATAGTTTGAGAATCGGAGAGATCTGACCTAAGTGACAATCTCTCTCTCTCTCTCTCTCTTTTTACACTTGTTTTTATATATACAAAAGCCTTCCTTTGTTTGCTATCGTCTCTTCTCTTGTGTGACTCTACCTCTTTGACTCTTCACTTCTCTCTCTTTCTCTGTGTGTGTAAAATGGCTGGGGGATTTGGAGGAGGAGGAGGTGGAGAAGCAAGCGAAAGAGCAGAATTCTATGAAGGAAGAATAACAGGATATTTCATCTTAGCATGTGTTGTGGGTTCTCTTGGTGGTTCTCTCTTTGGTTATGACCTTGGTGTCTCCAGTTAAGTATACACCTCCATTACTTATATTTATTAATTCTTTCTTTCAATCATCATCATCATCATCATCATCATCATCATCATCATTATTATTTCTTCTTCTTTTGTTGTCTTAGTTTTTTTTTTTGTTTTTTTTGGTTCTTTGTTTTGGTGCTTTTTGCAACTTTATTATATTACCTAATGTTTTTTTTTTCTCTTTTTCTTTTTGTGTTATTGTAAGTTGGTGCCTTAATTTTGTGATGTTTACCATTTAAATTTTTGGGTTATATCATTATGTTCTTATTTCTTGGATGTTAATATGAACTTTTTAATGGTAAGAAGTAAGAACTCTCCATAATATGTCTTGACTTTTTTTTTATAATGTTTATTCTTAATTCTTTTTTTTTATAAGAATGTTATTCTTAATACATATGCACCATAATACCATATTACCATACAAATGGTACAAAAATATTAATTGATAATTTAAACAAAAGTTTACCAGTATGCGTCATCCAAAATATTTGGATATGGTTTGAAAAAAAGGGGGAAAAAAAGAACACCTTAGGTTGATATATATATATCAAATCACTAATTTATTTTGCTTGGTTTAAAATATTTTCTCTAATTTACTTTATTATTTTGTTGCAAAAACAAAAATTTTCAAATGTTATGTCTATTTCTTAACAACACTTTCAAAAAGCAAATGTAAATCATTTAGTGGACAGTGTTGGGGTTGCGTATCTTTTCTTACCTCAGATATTATTATTCCAAAATGTCCGGAAATTTTGTGTATACAACCCTGCAAATCTAGAATATATTTTTTTTATGACTTGATAACATATGAGAATGTCACATAATTTCTGACTGAAAGAAAAATAATAAGAGTATATAAGACCAAATTGAGCAAATTTCATATGCAAACAAGTACTGAAACCGTCTGAATTGCAAAAAAAAAAAAATAATCATCATAAAAAGAATGTATGATTTTTCTCATTGTTTATATGTGTTATAGTAGAAAAATTGAAGTTTTCAGGGGAATTTAGAAATTTTTTTTTTTCTGATAAAGACAATGTGGGGTTGGGATAATAATGAGATTCATATGATTTCCAAAAGTACCTCTTAAAGCACAATATATAGGTAGGTTCCTCAATCAATCAATATCATTAGCGCACCATGACCTATACATATGATAAAATCTTATCACCATTTCTTATTACATTGTATCTTTAACTGTGCACACTACAAACTTATCATCTTGTCAGTAGTACTATTTTTGTTTCAACAGATTGATAAGTTCTTACAAGATGTTTATTCATATATAGTATATATTAAATGTTCTCCTTTTCTTAGGAAGATGCAAAGCTTAAGATCTTACAACAACAATATGATAGTAGTAACAACTAATAAGGCATAAGAGATCCTTTTACAATTCCTAACTTGACAATCTTCATAAATCACAATATATAAATAATATATTAAATATGAAAATTTAACCTTTTGGATGCAAATATACATCATGCTTGATGCATGTTTTACTGTTCATTTTGTAATATTATGTACACGATGATCTTTGTTAGATTATCGAATCGTACTAAAAGTTGTACAAAATTATGATGAATGTAGCTTCTCTATGTTTTACATATTACAGGTGGTGTTACTTCCATGGACGATTTCCTGAAAAAGTTTTTCCCGAAAGTGTACGACAGAAAACAAGCTCACTTGTATGAAACTGACTACTGCAAGTATGACAACCAAGTCTTGACTCTCTTCACCTCCTCTCTCTACTTTGCGGGTCTCATCTCCACCTTTGGCGCATCTGTGGTTACACGCAATTACGGTCGCAGGATCAGTATCATGGTTGGCTCTGTCAGTTTCTTTCTAGGTGGAGCTGTTAATGCCGGTGCCATGAATATTGCAATGCTTATTGTTGGACGGATATTACTTGGTGTTGGCATTGGTTTCGGCAATCAGGTAATTGGAAATTGGTGCTATAGTACCAGGATGTACCAGTACTAGCAAATTTTGGTACACACATATTACATAGCAAAAGATAGGAAAAATGAGCAATAAAAAAAATAAACAAATAATTATACTTAAAGAAGATACAAAATGCTGGTACATGGTAAACAAAGCTAGAATGCCTTAATTTCATACCAGGCAAACATTTCGTCCTTAAATAAACTTCCTCTTTTCGTTATTTTCTAATACTTCATATCTACAGGCGGTGCCACTGTACCTGTCAGAGATCGCCCCGTACAAAATTCGAGGAGCCGTGAACCAGCTTTTTCAACTCACCACATGTCTTGGCATTCTTATAGCCAACATAATTAATTATTTCACTGACAAAATTCATCCATGGGGCTGGAGGCTTTCTCTTGGCCTCGCCATGGTACCCGCAACTATGATCTTCACTGGCGGGTTGTTTTTGCCGGAGACACCTAACAGCCTTGTCGAGCAAGGGAGGCTTGAGGAGGCACGGAGAATTTTGGAGAAGGTGCGCGGGACCCACAAGGTTGATGCTGAGTTTGAAGATTTAAAGGATGCCAGTGAGGCAGCCCGAGCGGTTAAGAACCCATTCAGGTATTATCAGTTATACCAGTTTTCATACAGCATTTAATTGTGCAGTGTGGTTGGTTGATGTGAAATTTTAAAAGAAGTAATCAGCCGTGCATTAAAGATAACCAAATGAGAAAGATATACCCAAGTTGTAATGTTTGTACTGGTAACTTGTTTGTCTGGAATTTAAATTGACAGAGATGCAAGTAATATTTAACTTTCGTACAATTTCAATGAACCAACTTCTTGAAGTATCAGTAAATAAACTTTATTGATCCCTTACAAACCAAATAAGGTGACTGATAATCCATAATTTTTGTTTTTTCAGAAACCTCTTGGCTCCACGCAACAGGCCACAGCTTGTGATTGGTGCACTCGGGATACCAGCATTTCAACAACTATCAGGAATGAATTCTATTTTATTCTACTCACCAGTTATATTTCAAAGTTTGGGTTTCGGATCGGGTGCCGCACTGTACTCTTCTATTATAACCGGTTCAATGCTTGTTATTGGTGCGCTTGTCTCCATGTCAGTTGTTGACCGGCTTGGGAGGCGATTTTTGTTCATGGAAGCGGGAATTCAAATGATTGGTTCTATGGTAAGGATTAGAGCAGTCATGGCCAGAAAACTAAAGACCATCTGTCAAATATATCTTCCAAAAACTTGTGAATTACACCTTTTATTTATATCAGTTGATACCTTTTATTTTTCTTCCAAAAACTTGTGAATTAAAAATGCAACATGAGCATCTCTGAAGAGATTTTTTTAGTAGTACTTTTTTTATATTTATGTCATGATATGTACGCAGTAGTCATTTGAATGCCGAAATATACTTGTAGAAGGTTGTCAATTTGCTTTCACAGACAGACTTTTGATTAGTAGCACAAAAGTCTTCTAGTACCGATAGAAACATAATTCACTAACAATTCATGTCATGATATGTCCGTAGCTGTGCTTCTAAAATTTGGTAGGTTGTTGTGGCCATAACACTAGCTCTAAATTTTGTAGGTTGTTAGTGGTCACAAAAGTTTCTATTTTGCAGGTTGTTGTGGCCATAACACTAGCTCTAAAATTTGGTAGCGGAGAGACTCTATCTAAGGGCGTAGCTGTGCTTCTAGTTGTTGCAATATGTCTCTTTGTCCTGGCCTACGGCTGGTCGTGGGGCCCACTTGGTTGGCTCGTACCGAGTGAACTGTTCCCACTCGAAGCACGATCTGCTGGTCAGAGTGTGGTTGTATGTGTCAACCTTTTTTTCACCGCTGCCATAGCTCAGTGCTTCTTAGCTGCACTATGCCACTTAAGGTATGAAACGGTAATTACTGGACCTGGTGAAATAGTTTAAAAATATTTTCAGGAGCTTGTACCAGTATCCTTAGAGATAACAGGGAAATTGCTCAAATCAGTAATATGCCCCTGCATAGTAAATAGTAATGATAGAAGTAGCAAGTACTAGTTTGATACTATAATCCTAAATAAAAGTTCATGTTTTATTAATGTAGCAGTTGGTACAGCCCATTTTCTGTATATACCAGTTAATGCCAGCCTTAAGTGAGATTGGTATATCTAGTAAGAGCACATAGGTATTGTACTCTTTGCTTTTTGGTTGCTACAAAAATCTTACGCATACCAGTTAAGCTGACGGAAAACAATTGTTCTGAAACAGGTATGGTGTTTTCATACTTTTCGCGGGGCTGATTGTAATAATGTCGATCTTTATATTCCTGCTTCTACCTGAGACGAAGCAGGTACCGATAGAGGAGATATCTCAACTATTCGAGAAGCATTGGTACTGGAAGAACATTGTCTCAAAGGACTCTAGGTTTTCACACCAAAATAAAAACAATAATAAATATATTGCAACTGATGCATAATTTGATGTTTGAAATATGAAATCGAGGATCATAGAATGGAAATGTTCAAGAAATTGTGTGCAACCTTCTCCTTCTTCTTTCCTGGAATTATGTTACAATTCTTCTCTTTAAAAAATAGCGTCATTGAAAAAATTGTAGCTGGAAAAAGGAATTACTTAAATGTCGCATCAATTAGTTACTTAACTTTTATTGTCTTCTCTTTTTATATATCCTGAGAAAATACTTTTTTTTTTGCATTAAAGATCTCTAAAAATCAAAATCGTGGTCGTGTCATGTGTTCGGATTGGTTCTATATGTTTGTATTATTTGGAGGTAGACAAAATGAAAATTCAATGAATATATAGAATATATTTAAAGCCAAGTAGGAAGTTCAGTAAATTAAAACATCACACCAGTAACTCATTTCAGGGAAAAAAAAGGATAAGCTGGTTTAAACCAGTATCATATATATATATATATATATATATATATATAGTATTTTGCAAAAGTTCACTTGGTACAAATTGGGGATGCACCTTATTTCTTTGTCATGTACTTTTCAAATGAAAGCAACTACTTTTGAGTACATGCTATATTTTTCCAGCCAATGATCAATGATGAATGAATTGAATTCAACTTCTAAACCTGTCAATTCTATCTCTGTCAGTTACTGTACACATCAGACTTTTAATTCAAGGCCCCACAATCAGGTCCAGGTTGTCTCAATCTAGTGTGAAAACCAAATTTTCTTTCCCATTGAAATATTGGTTTATATAACCTGATAATTGTCTTCTGTCAGGAAAAAAAATGAAAAAATATATCATTTTGTATACAGCAAGCCCTTTTTTGACTTTGTTTTAAGAAGTTGTTGCACAGATTCAACCAAAAGTCTCAATTCAAGTTCTTATCTTACAATAATCATATGACTTTTCATTATAGATTGGATGTACAACATGATATCTTACAAGATAGGACACATGAAATCACACAACATAATACTAATAAGGCCCAAGCCTTTGCTTGGGCTCATGCAACATCAAGCCCACAAAAGCACAATGACAAATTCATGATAACTTAGAGATATTGTTATCATCATTTCTCATAAAGGATAATTTTTCTTTTTAGTTATTCTCAAATTATTTTGTTCCCAAACAAAACCTATGTTGTTAGAAACTTAGCTTGCTAATAGTAGTATATAGCTACATGTATATCTACTTGCAAACCTCACATTTGTCAAAGGACTTGAGGAAGTCAAGGGCAGCATCCTTTGCCTTTGTGGGTGGGGGTATTTCTGGCGAAATTGGTGTGAATTCGGCCTTCCACTCCACCGTGCACCCCTCTGCTTCCTTCCCGGTGACCGGAATGAAGGTGAAGGTGACATGGTATGGGTCGTACATTTTGTGAAGCTGCCCGTCAACTACCTGGTATGACAAACAGCGACCGGGTTCTACCTTCTCTATCTTCTGTATTGACTCTTTAACGAAGTTATGCAACGCTACATAAAATCAAATGCAACAGTAAATTTTTTCTTCTTTTTTTCATCTCCACATTTCCAAAAATGGAGACAAAAAAATACTCAAAATTTGATAATATGTGTGAGTCTAGATACTGAAAAAAAACATTAGTAATTTTACCAGTACAGCTCTTATCAGTGCATATTAATGATAATTCTCCAACAAACAAAAGTAAAAAGAAATCTTTTTTGCACATATTACTTTTTTTATTTTTCAACATGCCTAATTATCAATATAAACTAAAAGAACTCGATACCAGGTCCGAGTTTGAAGAGCCTCAAGCTACCAGGAGCACCATCACCTTGGATGTATTCGGCACTGGAGAGCATCAATGGATTAACCTTTGATAGCTTGTCATTGCTTGTCAACACCCCCCATGCCTTCCCTGCATTCATGTTCAGTACAATTTCTCCTCTCATCATGTTCATGGTCTCCATTGATTTCTTTCTCTCTTTAGAAATCTCTTTAGTTCTCGTCCTGTCTATATGTTTTGAGAGAGGATGCTTCATCCTATTATATAGTGCAAAAAAAAAATATGTAGGTTGATTCTTGATTGTAATCTTTTTTTTATTAAATTACATCTTTAATTGTGTTGGCTGAGGTTAATTTTGAAATTAATAAGATTGCCTAAGATATGTAGACCAAATATTCTCGAAATTGATAGTGTGTGCAGAGAAATGATGAAATTCCATTCCATTGCTCTTTTTGACTTCATCCAAAATAAAAAAGCGTTATTATTGTCCTTATAGATCCAATCCTCTGTTCCTTTTTTAAAAAAAGAAAAATAGAGAATCAGTTCTCCATTTGTTTTTTCTGTGACATTGGTAGCATTGCAATCTGCACAAATAGTCTAAACCAAACTTTTTGTATACTAGCACTAACATTACAAATATATATGTATTAGTAGCATAGCAAATTGCATGATAAATGAACTCCACAAACAATTAATATGATCTGCAAAAACGACCAATCTCAACCAAGAATGGATAAAATAACCCAGCAACAACATAACAAAGATGAATACAAGAAGACAATCATAGAAGATTCAGTACACCAAACAAATAATTTCACATGAGGCAACATTTTGTTATCCATCTTCAATTTTACACCAACGTTAATAAATTCCATAATCTAATTCCCATTCAACAACCAAAATCACGCAACCCAACCATGACTACTCTTAAACACAGAGAGATCGATTATTCCCATCTCGGTTTCAATAAAAAAGGGTCACAAAATGGAGGGACTCACATTTCGGTGATAATTTTGTCCCACTACCAAGCGATACAGCATGATTTTCTCCCTCCCGTGGAGAAAACAAGAAGTATACACATTTATTACATGCACCGAGGGAAGTAGACCTGGCCTACGTAGCCTCCACTCATGGCCCGCTTGACATTGGTCTCAAACAATCTAGGGTTGTCTCGGAGTACTGCTGCTGCTTCATGATTTAATGGATCTTCATCATTTGGTTGCTACAATGAGAAAAAAAAAGAAATATTATATGGTATACTATTCTCAATATTCCGACGGCAAATGTTTGGTGAACTTCAATAGTCAGAAACACTAGCAAATTATCACATTAGAGTTTGTTAATATGGTAAGCTTAGAAAATTGATTTATCTAACACAACTATTTGAGCAAGGCTGGTACAGTATGGCTACTAAGATGGAGGTACCATGTCTATTCCTAGAACAATTGTACAGGGTGGTATCAACAGATAAATGGGCATACCATACCAAATTATACAGTCAACATCATATTATATAATTCTGAAGGAAAAAGGAAATAACAAAAAAAAAATACCGAGAAAAGAAGGTTCAAGCCATAAATAACAGTGTTTATATTAAGCACGGGTTTCCAATCTTCACGCAATATGTTTAGACAAACATTTCCTTCCAGATCTATATTTGGATGGTAAATCTGTTAACAAAAAATCAGCATCAAATACAAGAAATCTTTGCTATAATTCATGTACAACACTCCAAAAAGCCAAACTAACATCATAACCCCAGCCAAAAAGAAATATAATGTATAAATCCACATCCTTACACAGGTGGCCATGGACTAGTTTCTTTTTATAAACCATGCAGGGTTTTTATGTCTTTATTCTTGAAGTAGAAATGCAATTGAAGGTTTACAAAATGCCCTTGCCATTTTAAACACAATTCAGAATTATTGATTGACATGATAGAATGAAAAACATAATCACAAGTTGCCTTTATATTTTTAGACAAGCCCCATACAGAAAATGCATATGCCATACAAAACAAAATCAAGAAAAAAAAAGAAATATCAAAATTTTAGTTATGGATATTATAGCTACAAGAACGAACTCATTGTTGGGAAGGCAACAAAAATCAGCATCCAACATTTTCCAGATTAGAATTAAAATGCATATGCCATGTAGATACTGATTAAACCAAATACTTAATGTTCTTTTCAAAGAATTAAAGTGGAAAAAAACCCCTCTTCTAATCGTTACAAATTTACATTAAAAAAAGAAGGCAACCATGATACTATTTCATGTTTTAAGGGGCATAATAGACATTTCTTGTTCTATAGGGTTTTTGATGTTCTGAAAGCACATACATAAAACAATGCCTAAATTGAAAAATAGAGAAATGAGCATACAAGAAAGAGCACGATACCTTGGTCTTGCACTTCACTTTTGGTGGTTCATGCGGGTACGAAGGAGAGATGTGGAAAGTAAAGGTAAAAGTACCTCCTCTACAAAAAAAAGATTAAATAAGAAATAAATTATAACGGAAACTAGAATTTATATGTCCAAATCCAGTCTCGAAAGAAGTTCTAGAGCTAAATACAGAGGATGTTTTCGTTTGGACTAAAACCAATCAAATCTAATTCAATGCCTTTTTATTCCTTATTCCTTGGGCACAATATAGTCTTTGTTTTTGTTAATATTATATCCCTCTCGAAACAGATGGAACATACAAAATTATAAGAAGAGAAAAATTTAATATTAAAGAGCAAGAGAACTTACAGGTAATAACCTTCATCAGGCTTGATGCTGATTTCAAAATTCATCAGATCATCTTTCCCATTTGGGAAAGAAATTTTAGTTGTATTCGGTAGGTTCAACTCACTAATATCTGCACCAATTTTTTTCAAAAAATAACAAAACACCTAAAATTCATCAAGATTGATTCAACATTAAGATCAGAAAGAAAAACAGATGAAGATGTAAAACCTTTTTGGAGGCGCAATTCACCAGGACTCTGTTTCTTGACTGCTCTTCCTGCTGCATTGGCCGCCTCCTCCCTTTTCTGACCCTTGATTTTGAATAGATTTATCATCTTTTCCTACAAAATTAACAAACTCTTTAAGTCTGATCAACAAAGAGGAACTCTAATTAAAGCCTTTAATCTTCAACCGATTCCGAAATTGACACAAACCTAGAGAGGAGAACAACCCTCAGGCCTGACGAGAGTATGCTGACGTGGCGTGGCGCGATTGATGATTCCGTCCAGATGTGGTTAGAGAGGAGCAGGAGGAGGAGGAGGAGGAGGAGGAGGAGGAGGAGATGGAGAGGAATTCTGATCAGAGAGAGAGAGAGAGAGAGAGATCAAAGAGTAGAAGACTAGTGCCAATTATTGGTGCACTCCTTTTCAATCACTTTTTTTTTTTCCTTCTTCCTTTTTTCTCTCTCTCTATGCTCCTGTGTGCTATTTTTATCCGATTACTTTCTTTAGAAATAGAAGAATTGGAGAAGTCGGAACTGTACTGTGGGTCCCATATGTAAGTCGGTCATGCAGGACAGCAGGAGCGTGATCGGGCTCTCGCGTACATTTTGTTTATTAAGGATTATTGTGTAGTAAACTACTGGTTGTGGGTCCAAGAGACTTTTTCATATAGTGGGCTTGGTCTATACGGACTGCTACATAATACTTTACACAGTACTGGTTACAGGAAAAACCCAGCTCCCTAGTCGGTCCTCTCTATTCTATCAATAGTCAGAATACACTAACCGGTCCAAGTGGATATATAAATGCAATTCCGTGGGACCCACATTGCAGTCATACCGATTCAATAGACCAAGTCCAGTGAAAAATCTCCCTTGGATGAGGCTGATGCGCAGACTCGCGTTTTCTTTTCTTTTTCTATTCTTTACCTCGAAAAGAAAGATTTAATTTAGGAAGTAAACAAAACCCTAGCACCTCACTCTCTCCCCCCCTCAAACCTCGCGAGGTTTCTCTGTTGAAAGCGGCTTTTGCTTCGCACTTCCGCTCGCTCTACTGAAGGATAATCTCGTCAATTTCGCACAAGATCTAGTTCTTGATCTCCGAAATTGGTAATTCCTCGCGTGATGTGATGTCATGTTCTTTTGTTCTAAAATCGAATTTCTCGCTCGTTATTTTGTGCAATTTGAGTTCGGTTGCTAGTTTATACCGCTAATAACTTGAGATTAAGGTGCGTAGTAGTTGATAAACCGTCGAATTTGTGTTTCTGGTCCCATTAATTGAGGATCTGGCTTGTCTTCTAAACTTGAGAGTAGATTTCAAGTAAACCTAGAGCACATGTTCAGTTTCTTGAGGTATTTTAGAGTGGAAAATTGATAAACTATAGTACTTTTGGGTCTTTGCTTTGTATTTGGTGGGGAGGGATAGGATCTTTGGTTGATTCTGGTTGTGAATCAGTGAATCAATTTTGTAGTTAGGTTAAAAACTGAAGATACTGAATATGGTGCCAGAAATAGAGAAAAGAGAGAACAAAGATAAATTGCGTCTGTATTATTTATATACGTTCTCGTTGAAATCAGTTGTGTAGAAATAGAGAAAAGAGAGGACAAAGATAATTTGTGTTAGTATTATTCATATACGTTCTCCTTAAAATAAATTGTGTAAAGTTTTGTTTTACCTAGGAATTTGATACAGACCTTATAATTTTTCATTCTAGCTTTCTGCTCTTATCTAATCTTGACCGCAATGGATGCTTCTACTTATAGTCTCCCTACCAAATTGTGCTCAATATATTAACCATGCACATGACGGTAGCAAAAGACTTCTTTTGGTTACTTGTGTTTTTGTTGGTTTGTTTTCTTTAAACTTTCTTGATTTGCAACTAACAATAATTTATTGTTTAGTTTAGATGGCTACTAAACCCCAGATGGTTGATGCTATTGCTCTTACCGAGAAAAAAATGGACATGACTCTTGGTATGTTTTTGTTACTAATCTTTTTAAATAATCCTGGCTGTAGTTTTTATTTGATCCTTCTTGGTTTCTTTTGAGCTTTTTTGGGATTCTGTGTCTGAGTTGGGTTTCATTGACACGATTATTTTGTGCTTATTGATGGGAAAATGTCTACACCAGACAAAGAATTATATTGTATATATGTGTGTACAATGCAACAGTGCGGTGGATTCACAAGATAGCCTAGATTTGAATCTTTGATTGATTTGAGTTTATATTTACTTTCTTCACCTTTTTTCTTAATTTTCTAGATGAGATTATAAGCATGTCGAAGAAAAATTCTTCCAAAGAAAGACTGCTGCACAAGGCTCCAGTAAGCTTATATTTAGATAGTGTTAATTATGAATCATTTTTTTTATTTTGATTATCATCTAATTGTTATAAATATTATCATTTCAGATTAAAAACAAAGTTTTTCAAAATGGTGGACCGCCTCCAAAGGGCTTCAAAGCAAGGCAGTTTACTGATTCTAGGTCTGCAGTGAGACAAGTAAGGTTTAAAGTTTAGTTCTTCATACCCGGCTGATCAGGTCCCGTATTGGTACAGATATGTACCAGTTGTTTTTTCCTTCATTTGCATTGTTACCTGTGGTGGTGGTTCTTTTTTTTTCTCCCTGATTTGCATTTATAGGCCTAATTTGGGGCCCAGGGCTCTAACATGAATTTTATAACCAAGGTTCTTTAAGCTCGTCTGTCTGTGCCGGTACAGTATTATGTATAAATCTGGTTTTGGGATATGACTAACGTATCTTACTATAAGACTGTATCCTTTGCTGTTTAATCTTATTTCTAATTGTTGTTTTAACAAACTGTAAAGGGAGTGCTTGCACAAAGGAGGACAAATTTCAAGGGGAAAACTAATTTCCCTGTAACTTCCAACATCGCAAAGCAGGCAGCCTTTGTACCGATCCGCTCAAGGCCAACCAGATGGAACCAGCCAAGGTAGCTACTCCCTCATAACTATTTTTTCATGTTTGACATTTGTACACAATTTGAAATTCTTGATTCAGTAATATTCATTCGGTTCTCTTCGACTTTGTATTTGCATCACAGGTAAACTTAATCCAACTAAGAAAAAGGCACCATGGAAATGCTTTAATATCTGAGCCATCCATCTGCTTTTCTTACAGTCCTTTTGTTGTGGCTTGGTTTAACTTAGAAGAGCTACAAACGGGCTGTAATGAATGAGATAATCCTAATTACAGAAGTCAAGAAGATTTGTACAAATCCAAATCCAAACTAAGCTGCAATGGGTCCATTACCCTATCATGAAAGTGAAAATAATTTTGGACTTGCACTGACCGGCTCCTGCTTCTGAATTTTTGCCAAGAAGTAACCAAACTGAATTAGTAACTGTGGAAGAATCATATGGTGTCGAGTATTCAAACTGAAAGTATTATAAACTTACTACGGCTAATAGTTTCCGTGTATTCCTTCTCCTATGGAACCATAGCTGAATAAATTGAACCTAAATACTGCAAAACCTGTAAACCAAATGATATTAGGTTTCAGAAAAATTAATGGCTTGCAACCAAAATTTGCTTCCACTTCCAAGCTGGGTCTGAGCATGACCTAAGATATGACCTAATTGGACTTGGAGAGAATACAACCTATCTACTTGGCAAGTTAAAAGGTTGGAAATATTTGACCTTCCAAGAGTACTTCAGACAATGGAAGCCATTTTGATGCGTTGATATATGGTGATTGATCAGACGAGATGATGAAATGAGAAAAAGAAAGTGCACACAAAGCCCAATATAATTTAATTAGTATGATGTTGATTTTAGTAAGTCTAAACATTATACATAAATCCCTGGTAATGAGGTGTCTATAAGAATCTCAAGTTGTAAAATGGTCGTTAAACGGGCGTGGTAATAAATGGTTGAAAGCCCTGTTCATATTGGCGCAAATATGGATATTGGCTTTCGGAGCTCTGTGTGTGAAAAGCCGATTATTTGGCTGAAGGTGAAACACATGTATCTATTTCTGAATGTTGGGTTGTGGTAGGACATGCACGTTGACTTCAACTTTGGTGGGTTTTGGCTTTGCTCAAGTCTACCAAAAGAGAGAATCTATGTTAAGCGTTATCATGTTAATCTTTTCGGGTACATTTATTCACTTTGTGATGTAATCTTCATTTGGCATGTCTGGTAGAGTAACTTTGTATAATGTCAATTTTTTTTTTTACATTTTTACGTGAAGCTTCTGGTAAATGTATGTAATACGTTGGCTATGCAGGGTTGTACCTGCACCCGGTCAGAAAGTAGTAGTGTCTAATGGACCTGTCCAGTTTGATAATGGAAAGGTACGTTTCTTCACACCTAATGAATTGTCAATTTTAAATGCAATTCGTGCTGGACGTATCCAGTGTTTAATGGGCATGCACTTTTACCCAAATTGTAATACAGAAGCCGCAGACAATGGATGCGCTGTTTGCAAGAATGCAGAAGCAGAGGAGGACCAATTCCCAGCTGACAATTGGGCCCAGCAACACAAACCGCCAGGTGGTGCAACGGCCCCACCCCCGCCCTCAGCCACGCCCCCAGCAGCAGCAACAGTACCACCAGCAGCGATCGTACCAGCAGCACCAGAGGCGGCCTTATCATCTGGCCCCGGTGTATAAATAGATACAATGGCTGTACTCAGAAACCATTATGTAGTTTCCTTCCCTTTAGTGTCTTTTTTTTCGTAATTTCAGATTATGACCTGGTGTATCAATGCTTAAAAAATTGTTGCTTGTTTGGGCCAACTAGTTCTAGTGTGAATTTACTTTCACTAATAATGTGAATGGTACAATTTCCATGTAAATTGTTGATGCTGTGCCATGTGATGCTTACTGCATTTATTGCTGCAAGTGAATGCATTTTTGAACGGAGATGGAGAAATTAATAGGTAGGTCAGATAAAGTTTGGAAAATTGATAATTCCATGTTAGTGAATTTAAGTTGTTAACTCTAAAAGTTTTCAGACCCCTTTACTTTTTTGAGGGTTGAAATGGAAACTTGACAAATGATAATAATAGTCCAAATGAGAGCAAAGAGAATAATAAGAATGATTAGAGCTCACATTTGTCATGGTGGTACGCTGGAAGCATATTCTTAGTTGCTGGAAATGAAGCATTTCCAGCTCTTGTTCCAACCCAAATGACAAAAAAGTGGTGGTTGGATTTGAAAGGTGCATGTGTGGTGCCAGCTCTATGGCCTGTATGGTGTGGTTTTGGTTTCTAGCAACAGGTGGTACCTGTGTTTTGTTTCATGGCTTAGACCTTAGGCTTAGAGTTTGTTTGTTACGGAATCAGAGACAAAGTTTGTGTGTGTGTGTGTGTATGGGTCCATTCATTCGTCAATCGCCGAATCAGATTTTGGGCCCCACTCTCACATGGCGCCTCTTCTTCAATCAAGAGAGGCCAGGACTAAACATTAATGAACAACACTAAAAAGCATCAATAACAATCAATAATAAATACACACTAAATTGTGAATTTAATGGAAGGTTTTTATGAGGTGTGTCCTTTCCATTTGGCAATTGCAAATGGCCCCACGGGTCAACATGGAAGTCACAAGTCATGTTCGGATAATGTAGGAATCAAATTCAGAGGGCATTAATTGGTATTTATTAATGAAATAGTTGTATACTAGGTTGGTTTAATTGGAACTTGGCAAGTAAATAAGCAGGTTGAGAATCACATGCTTTTTGAGTGTCATACTATATACAACATAGTTTGCTTATGGGAGCTGATACACAGATATGATTATTAATATCATCGTCAATACAAGCTTTATTTTATATGTTAAATGAGTTATTATATATATTAATGATTTTATACAGTCTCATCATTATTCAACTTAAATAAATTATTACACATATTAATAATATTTAAATTAAATAAAAAAATATTATATAATACGAAATTATTATCATACATAATAATTTATTTAACATATAAAATACAATTCGTATAAAAACTAATACCTATATAAATAATAATATTTCTATAACATATTAACATCTTCCATTCTTCATTCTTTTATAATAAGAAAAAAGAAGCACATCAATCAGAGAACGAGATTTACGGAGGCATTAAATAAGCCCAGTGAAAGACGCGTTGACTATTCCGATCTGGCCTTTCTTTATCATCATCATCATCATCATCATCATTATTACTATTATTATTATTTTGTGAATTAACATCTCGTAGGAATCTTCTCGCCTCTTCTCTGTGTCTTTGTCGGTGCTCCTTTTCACCCATTCGTAAAAATAAATCTTAGTTATACCATGTCTTTGTACACCGTCTCGCTGATTTGTGGTCCCCACCTGTTTGTCTAGCATTCAACGCTCGAATTCTTACTAAAACGTGTCTACGAGACACTGGTTCGGTTGCTATAAGGTAAAAAATAAAAAATAAAAAATTGTGTGGACCGGTTCGGATCTAGGCCAGAATTTTGCCTGGCCGGTTTATTTCTTCCTTTATGTGGCAGGAATGCTGTGGTACTATGTGTAACGGTTTGGTGATTGTATTAAAACTAGAATGATGTAATTGTAGTTTCCAACTTTTAAGTGCTCTCCCGTTTATGGTTTGTTTATATGACATCAATTGTTTTTTTTTAATTGAATTAATATATTCACGATTTGATTGTGAGTCTAATTTTTATGACAAACATGATTACAATAAGAAACAACTCGTTTTTTACAATTATATGGATATATGTCTATAGATATTATTTATTGAAGCAGTTATCTAAATCACAAGAAATTATAGATTCTGCAACAAAAAAATTGTAAAATAATAAATAAGTTTATATTTTAATTGACGTTTTTAAAATGAATTTGAATCATCTGGAGGATACATATGAGTTAACGAAGAAATTCAAAGTTTTTATTTTTAATATCAAATCAAAATTATGTAGTTCATTTCAAAGATTTGTCACCATCTGCCATAACCTACTAAACTAGATATGTTTTTCTAGAATAAAAACTTATGTATAGTATATGTATTAAATACTGCATTTGTTTAATTCATTTTTTTGTATATGCTTTATTATTGACTCGCAACATGGTATTTACACCTATACTCGGCTCATAGAATCTGAATAGAAAAACTTAATTGCTATTTTAGTTTTCACGAAACGGACCACTCCAGTACTGGGCCCACATTCTGAAAGAGTAAACACTGGTGCCGGCTGCTTCGGTGTACTGTGGACTCGGTCTAAACATTTAACTCCTTCCACTCGTTCTTCCGTCCAGTCAATTGACATCCTCTATTTGTATGGTTCATATGATGCTCCCTACACCGAGTTTATTCTGATAACTTCACTCAAAATTCGGAACCTGTATTTCAATTTGAAAACTTTCATAAATGGACTTGGTGTACTTTTCATAATTAGGTGGAGTGCCAAAACCAATTCCTATGTGTACTTTGCAGTTTAAAAAATAAATCAATTTCTACATGTAATTGTTGTGTACTTTTATATGTTACTAGATTCAATAAATAATATTATATGATCATTTGTACATCATATGATGTTAAATTCATTGAAAATTAGAATTTGACATATTCTTAAGTGAGAGGATAAAGCCTCGACAAAATAAATATCTGTTGAAAAATTTAAACAACAAATAAATTGAAGTTAGAAATATTCTGAACTTTTTTTTTCTTTTTTTTCATATTCCAACATATTAAAAGATTTCTATATAGATATCAAAGATTTAAAACCTAATTGTTATTAACCACAAATTCATTTTTTTTGTACTTTTATAGTTTATAAATCAATGAGTAGAGGCATTATGTTTAAACTAATTTTATTATAACTTCAAAATATTTTTTACAACTCTTATAACTATCCAATAGCATACCTTTGCTACTTGTATATTTTTTATACCTCCAAATTGCTATCACAATCGCTACAATTAGTTAAAGGAGAAACTTGTTTGTATTTTTGTTTGATTTCTAAGTACTACTACACTTGTCTATTTATACTTATTCTATATCGATTCGAAGATTTCTAGAAAATATTCAAATACATAACAAAATTTCTAGTGTTATGTATGTGTTGGACAGCGTTGCCTTCTCAACATAAACTATTTATATTACAAAATATATATTGATCTATAAGTAATTGCAAATTTAATTATTATAACAGTTTTTAATTTTTATATCAATAATGAAGAGAATAACATTCTTTAGAAAAAATATATTATTAGATAATCATATGACAATAAAATATACATAGATATCTACACTGTATAATTACAAACTACATGCAACTCTCTTAAAATATGTAGTCTTTGAAATTAATTTTATTTGTTTATTTTGTAAAATGAATCAGAATTAAAGAAAAAATAGAGGTTAAATTGCTTTAAAATACAAACATTTTCAATTCCATTAAATAAAACAATGTTGAATAAAATATTCAAATAATCAAAATATTGTGATGTACCATGATGATAAAGTAAAGTAACAGCAGCTTTAACTTTTAAATAACTTTATTTCAGTATTAAAAGCGGTTGCTAAAGAAACAAGACTGTTAATTCCTACGCAGTATAAAATATATTAATTAAAAAAAATCACATATCTAAATATTAAATCTCCTCTTTTTATAAAAAAAATGCAACTAAATTCAAAAAAATCAATCAATAAAAAAAACAAGAAAAAGAAAAACATGAAGACAAAGAAAGAGGAGGAGGAGGGAACATCAACCATCAACCATGAGCACAGGCGCATGCAACAAATGCTACTCCGGTTCCATTCAAAACATCACTGTCGTCGCATCGTATTCGTACCGTTTCCAAATACATCGCCAGATCTACGGCCCCTTCTTCTTCTCCTTCTTCCCTCTCTCTTTCCCTCCTCCTTTGCTCCTTCCCTCTCTCTCTCTAAAATCCATCTCTCCACCTCAAGATCTCCTTCTCTCTCTCTCTCTCTCTCTCTTATCTTGCAAGTACACCCCTCGCCACTTCTCATCGCTCCTCGCTTCCTACAGAGATGACGAAATCCATACTGGTCACGGGTGGCGCGGGCTACATTGGAAGTCACACGGTGCTCCAGCTGCTTCTCAATGGTTGCCACGTGGCAGCCGTTGATAACCTCGATAACTCCTCCGAGATCGCAATATCTCGTGTCAGGCATCTCGCTGGAGAATCTGGCAAGCGTCTCTCGTTCCACAAGGTATATATATATCTTCCTTTCTTTTTCAAGCTTCGTCAAATGCCTCCCTCGTAAAGTCAAAAATTCTCAGATTTGCTCCATAGATGTAGTTCATCCGTCTTTCTGATAGATCCTACTGCGAAGCAATCTCTCCTTTCCCTTTGAAGTGAACACAGTGATTGTTGATTGAATGTTCTAAAAAAAAATGCTAAAAATAACCATTGCTTTTATTTTTTTTTTAGTAAAATTTGAAAATTACCAGAGGCATATGGAATTCAATCCAGTAACGCTTTTCACTGGTGCTAATGTCCAAAATGAAAATTGGACCATGTTCATGTGTCTTTCAGCTTGGAGTAATTTTGGTAATTTTCAGCTATGACATGTGGTAATTTTTGTAATTTTCAAATTTACTCACGAGTCACCATTCAGTGTAATCAGGCTGAATGGAGACATATTAAGCTTCTTTTCATCAATGCATCATCTACTCTCAGAGAGGAAAATCTGTAACTTCTTTATTTGCCTCAGAATGAATTAATTTGTATTTATGCTTGTGTAGATTGATCTTAGAGACAGACCTGCACTAGAAGAAGTTTTTGAATCCAAGAAGTAAGCTTGTCCTTTCTTGGTTTAAAAAAAAATAAACAGGGATAATAAAAGTAACTGATAAAAAAAAATTCTTCTTAAACTGTAGGTTTGATGCAGTAATTCACTTTGCGGGGTCAAAAGCGGTCGGGGAAAGTGTTGCAAAACCATTACTTTACTATAACAATAATGTGATCGGTACAATTATCCTTCTAGAAGTCATGGCTGCCTATGGTTGCAAGAAGGTGCTCTTTCTTTTTGTTACATTTCGAGAATGTTTTGCTTCGAGCTCTTTTTACAAATGCCACCTGCATTCTCTTGCACAAGCAATAAAACAATATAATAAAAACTACATTATACCCCCAATTTCTATTTGAGCTCAACCAAATATTTTCACCTCAGTTTATAAAACTACTGCATCCTCCATGTTTATATTTTGCATTTTTAGGACTAAGGATACTATGGATAAGTTGAAAACAGTCTTATTAATATCTCAGATAATGTTGGTTCTAAGCTGTAAAAAGTGGCAAATATGGTAAAAATATTTTACTTTGCAAATGACTCATTAATCTTGCTGATTAACTATTTTCCTGGATTTTTTTCTCTTAAATTTAGTTGGTTTTTTCATCATCTGCATCGGTATATGGGTCACCAGAAAGAGTACCATGCACAGAAGATTTTCCTCTTGCTCCTATGAACCCTTATGGTCAAACTAAGGTGTTCTTTCTCTCCTTGTTTTGAGCCACTCATCTATTTATGTATTCCACTTTAACTTCATCTTTTATAGGGGTAGATAAGCCACAGTTTTAGTGTCATTACTCTTTATTCTCACAATACTCAACCAAAGTACAATTTCATATAGTGAAGTCATCAATATCTACAAGGTGTGACAGAAATACTCTAATAAAAAATATAGTGCAAAATCTATCCCAATTAAGCCTCATTTGACCATCTTTGTGGAGCTGAGCCTCAATTAATGCACTATCTTGCCTCAAGTGTTCCAAAATTTGCCTCAGCTAACTTTATATTTTCACAATTGTGCCTCCTCTGGCAGTCAATCTGGTCTAAATGCAATCCCATTTAGCCAGGTGAGGTTCATTTACAATTTCAGAAAATGCATTGATTTTTCATGGGTGATCTGGATAGTCCATTTTAGTCCTTACAGCTTATTTTGGGTCCGACAAATTAGATACCAAGTACCTACCTGTTCTCCCCGGTTTTAATAGTTTTTTGGCAAGACCTGGTGTGGACAGTATGGCATGGAATGGATGGCCTCATCTGCCCATGGACATCCAATGAATTCCATGTCACTGAAGAGAAGATGAACTTTAATGAGCTTTGTTTCACTCTTGGGTGCTGACTGAGTGCAGCCCAAAAAAAAAAAATGAAAATGAAAAAGGAACACAAGAACTAATCTTGTCATAGCAACCTTTTGTACTCAGCTTATGGCAGAAGATATATGCCGGGATCTACACCGTGCTGACCCGGAATGGCAAATAATGTTACTTAGATATTTCAACCCGGTAGGTGCCCACCCAAGCGGGTTATTGGGTGAGGACCCGCGTGGCATTCCCAATAACCTCATGCCATATGTTCAACAAGTGGCTGTCGGTAGGAGGGCAGCACTCACCGTTTTTGGAAACGACTACTCTACCAAGGATGGCACTGGGGTATGTTATGTTCTTAATCTCGTCAATTGATTTATGTTGTTTTTCTTCTGGGATAAAGAAAGTTTCCTTTTATACCATTTTAAAAATATCTCAGACACCCACAATAAACATGGAAGTTTGAGTGCTCTGAGATTATTTTCCTTTTTGGCCAAAGATGACCCATACATCACTTTTTTAAAAGGCTGATGTTTGGATACAATTATCATGCTTATATGAAGAATGTGTTTTTTTTTTTTTTAAAGTCATAGTTAATAGTTATTATCTTGTATCTTCTCTGAAGCCAGGATGATGCTATAGACTAGTACAGCTACACAGGTAGCAGCACTGGTACTGGCTACAATCCTGTATTAGAAGCTGGTAGTTTTACATATTTATTTCACAATGCAGATAAGGGATTATATACATGTAGTGGATTTGGCTGATGGACATAATGCTGCATTGAATAAGCTTTTTGAAAAGGACTCCAAAATAGGTACATCAATAAATTTTCTTGTTCCAAAATTTCAGAAAATATTCATGTTTAATTTATTGTGTTTTTAATAATAAAATGTACCACTGTTAAATCTTACTGTAATTGTTAGGTTGCGAGGCGTACAATTTGGGAACAGGAAAGGGTACATCAGTCTTGGAAATTGTTTCTGCATTTGAGAAGGCTTCTGGCAAGGTTTTTCTTTTATATTTAGATAAAAAAAATGCCAGATGCTATTTATTAATCGTCTTTCAACAACTCATTTGGTATTTTTATTTTTCTGTTCACATTTTGTGAAAGAAATATTGTAGTTCTGTGGAAGTTTTTACAATTTTTATCTCTAGAATTAGTCCTCCTAATAACTGATAATTTGAAAAAAATCCCTCCTTTATATAGAAAATTCCTTTGGTCTTTGGAGAGAGACGACCAGGTGATTGTGAGATTCTGTATGCTGCAACTACTAAAGCTGAGTCACAATTGAACTGGAAGTAAGCACATATGATCTTCCTTTTTTTTTTCTGGTTATCTTCGTTTTTTGAATCCCTAAATTGCAGTTGGCTTCTCATTTATTTATTTGACATTTGCCTTTTTATTTTTATTTTTGTTTATATAGAGCAAAGTATGGGATAGATGAGATGTGTCGGGACCAGTGGAACTGGGCATGCAATAACCCTTACGGCTATGGCTCTTCAGACTCTAATGTAATGAAACCCTAATTCTCATGACCACACAAAATTCTCCTTTCACAAATAGCATTAGTATGTTAATTAGTTATTTACTTGATTGATTAAACTTTTGTTCGACATATAACCTCAGGGTAAGATCATCAGCACTAAAACCAAGGAGAGCGACTCATGGTTTAGCGATATCTGTATTACTTCTTGAAGGCCTGTTGAGTTCTTATAGAAGCTATAATTTAATATTTTAGAGCAAATATTCCATGCTATTGTATCTTATATTCTTATATAGTTTAGTGGCTTGGCTGTTAGTAAAGTTTGGTAAAATCCCATTTAATTATTTTGATTACCCATTTATTTGATTCAATTAAAAGGCATGTGTTGTAGTATTATTTCAAAATTCGATGATTTTGCTAAGTGCTAACAGATTAAACTTTTGTAGACAATTTTTCAATAGTATTGTTCAACCTAAGAGATCACAATTTCATAGCAAGTACTTTGTACTATGAGAGAACATAAAATTTTTTTTTTAAATTGGCATGGAGCGTTCTGAAACAATTTGATGAGCGATGTTGATATATTTCAAGGACCTGCTTTTTTTTTTTCCCTTTCTTTTAATCTTGGGTACACCTATTTATAAAAAATGTGATATTTTGGGATTATAAACATTTCCCTAATGAAAAAAAAGATGGGAAAAGGATAGAAGTGTTTGAATTAGCAGGAGAAATAAGTGTTTACTGATACAAGTGTTTGATGTACTTCTCATTCACAACTACATTAAAGTTAAGAGAAATCTTCAACAGAAATACAGAAACTTCTAAACAACCTTTTTTGTTTAAAAAAATCTATTGGGGCCAGCTCAATAGAGAGAGAGAGAAGAGGCACCTTTCAAAAATTGAAGTACGCTGCTTGGAGGTGGCGCGCACACAGTATTCTTTAGTAAAAGGCGAAAGAATAGTTCGCTCTGTGCTCACACCACGCAGCTCCATGATGATGATTCTCTCTCGTACCTCATAACGGCTACTTATATAAGAGACAAAGAGCGCGCTAATACCGGAAACAAAAAAAGGTGTTGTGGGACTAAGATGCCGCTTCTCCGGAGATTTAGAAATTAGAATCCGGTGAAATTTTTTTCTGTCTAACCCTGAAAAAATATTATTTTGCAACTATACTACCCCTTTTTTCAAAATTTTTACAAATCTATGCTTACATGGTACACCTAACACTCACCACTTTGAGTAAAAAAATATTATTAGTAGCAACAATTGTAAAGAAGTGTGAGAGGAAAGAAGCATATAAATAAAATTTTTATTATGTACTTTAAAATTTTTTAACATAAATAAATATTACTTCTAGGACATTTCCAGTGTTTTGATCAAATAAATATTCTTTTGTAGTTTGTATGTACAATTGTGATATTAACAATTTAATTAACTTCTAGTTATTTAATGATATGGAAAAGAGAAGGGTTCTAATGTGATAAAACACTCACTTAACATACATCTAATTGATCTTGACTAATTAAATCACAAAGATAATCAATTAAGCACGGATTATAATATTATTTTTAATAAATTAGCACGCTAATTTTAGGGTTTAATTTTCGTCCTTTTTGAGAGACGGCCTCTGTATGCACCATTACAATAAAAAAATATATATATAATTCACTAATTTTGATGTACACAAATAATAAATACATGAAATAAGACATCGGTTCCTTTTATTACTCCAAATAAAATTAAGTAAATAATAAACTGATTCTCATATTAGTGAAATATATTCAACTTCTCTCGATTAAACGCAACAAAATTTTTAGTTTCTAAAATAAACGCTACGGCTGATATCGATTAAACGCAACGTTTAGACGCGCCTAAAAACTGCGTTTAGATCGGAAAAACGGAAACATATCTCTCCGTGAACGCTGCGTTTAAACTAAACGCTGGCGTTTATAAAATAGGCATAGATTTGTAAATTTTTTTAAAAGAGAGGTATAGTTGTAAATTATATTTTTTTTAGGGTTAGACAAAAAAAAAATCGAATCTGTTCTCCCCTCTATCTATGGTTTTATACATTATGGGCTTTGTGGGTTGCTTCAAACCACCTATTGTATGATATGGATGTACGGAAGCGGAGGAGTTTCAACGTTCATTGAATGAAATTTCAGTTCGATGGATATGATAACTAATAACTATTTGATGATATTAAAATTTATATAAAAATTTCGCTCTCACGCTTTAATAATCGTGCGAAATATATCAGATTTGATGATTTAACAATTGTTTCGTTTATCGGACCGAAATTTGGTCCAATGTACATTGAAACTTCCCCGTTTCATGTATGAACGGACTTTGTATAAGTGCCATGTAACCAATCTGATATCTATACTGTTATGAATGTGATTATAAGCTGCAAGTTATAAGCTATGGTAAAAAACTAGTGCATACCAATGACATAATCATAATAATAACATATACTAATTGATCTTTGGTATAATAATAATAACAGTGATGATATGTCTCGTCTCTCTATAAAGAAATAAATATCAGAATTAACGGAGCCTTTATAAAAAAAAATAATAACAACATCAAAATATTTTCTATATAATTGTTACAATTAGAGTCTACTGATATAAAACAACAACACAAGCCACAACATCAATGAGGAAATAGTTTCCCTACATTTAAAACCATATATAATCAGTCCAAACCACATTCTCTATCTCTATTACATATTTTCTACACAGTATTTACTGATTTCTAAAGATAAAAACTAAACTAAAGTAATGCTCAATTAATAGAGATGAACAGTACTGTTGAAATGAATTGGCAGTTAAGCTATTTTTCCTTAATTAGAACTTATCCAAATAATTAACAAAATTGAACTATATATTGTCAAAATATGACTTTTTCTATCTTATTGGTCTTAATTAATCGACCTTAATCAATGGATAAATCCCTCTCCTCTCTCTAAATATAGCCATCTTTTCTCTCACTAAAAGATAAATCAAAAAGATTTCTCTCATATTTTCAGGGGGCTATGAGGCCTGCCTCAGCACACTAGAACCAACTTAATTTAAGAACAAATCATCCAAAACTAAGAAACAATTCGAGTCGATTTGATTTCGAAACGAATGAAATGAGGAAGCTTTGCCCGAATATTGATCTAGAGAATGCGCTCGAGACGGTGCTGGAGGTGCCGATACCTGAGGAGATGTACAACGGGCCCATCCCTGAGATGCGTGCCTGGCTCAAATGTCAGGCATTTGACAAGGCATCTGAAACCGATGCCTGTGTTGCGCTTAACTCCACCGGTACCGTTAGGCCCCAAATGGCGCGCATATCTGAGATTCAAATGCTTATGGTACTCGGCACGCCGCTCATTCCCTGCCCCATACCTCACGACCGTGCCTTCTCCCGGTCCATCCATGATCGCTCCATCGTAAGAATTTTTATCTTATATTTTCTCAATTTGAAGATCCGTGAGCGCATATGCAACGACTGACATATATATTGATTTGTAATTTTTGAAAATCTAAAGCAAGCATCGACAGCGAGGTACATAATCCAGCAGTACATAGCAGCGACAGGTGGGCAAGAGGCGCTTCAGTCGGTGGAGAGCATGTACGCGGTGGGGAAGCTCCACATTTGCACATCGGCGTTCTATACGGACATGGAGGAAGGAGGCATGCGGCCGAAGGGCAACGGCGAGTACGGCACCTATGTGCTCTGGCAGAAGAGCCCTGAGTTGTGGTACTTTGATTTCATCATGGCCGGCTGTAAACTGACAATGGGATGCAACGGCAACATTGCCTGGAAGCAGTCCACCATCAAGCGCTCGTGCATCACCAAGGGCCCACCACGTCCGCTCCGCCGATCACTACAGGTACAAAAAAAATAATTTAATTGTTCCATTACTTTCTTTCACTCATTACAGACTGAAATGAAACCATTGGCTGTTTGTGCATTGTTAAAATGTCATTATTTCTTAATTAATTGAGTTATTAATAAATTATCAGACACTGATTGATCTAATATGCAATTATTGCGGTAAAAAATAAAATAAAATTAATAAACAGGGATTGGATCCACGAGCTACGGCTAATATATTCTCAAGCGCGGTGTGCATCGGAGAGAAGACGATTAGTGAGGAGGAGTGCTTCATCCTAAAACTGGACGCCAGCCCTGCCGCATTGCAGGACCGTAGCTCGGATGGTGTCGAGGTGATACACCACACCATCTGGGGCTGCTTCAGTCAGCGCACCGGTCTCCTCATGCAGCTCGAGGACTCTCAGCTTCTGTGCATGAAGAACCCTACCAGACTTGGCCCCGCTCGGGATGGCGGTGACAGCGGTGTCTTTTGGGAGACCCATTCGGAGACTGTTATTGGGGATTATAGGTACCTACACTGACACATGCACAGATTATATGTATATATTGGTGCTTGTTTAAAATCAGACCAAGATTATATTTTTGGACTGATAATTTGTTAGCTTTAGATATGTACCTTTTTCTTTACTATGTGAATCTGAGTTTCTGGTAAATACTAAGAACAAGTTGTTTGTTTCAGGAATATAAATGGGATAAACATTGCACATACTGGTAGTACAACCGGTACCATGTTACGGTACGGCAATGGTTCGGTAAACCACAAGTTAAAGATAGACGAGGTTTGGGTGATCGAGGAAGCTGATTTTAACTTGTCGGGCCTGACACCGGATTATTTCTTGCCGCCGGCCGACCTTAAAGAGGGGTTGAGTGCACATGGAAAATGACAAAGGCATGCTAGGAACATGATCAATTTTGTTTCTTAATTAATTTGTATATTTTCTTTTCTTTTGTTAAGAAAAACAATTTGTGTTTTGCTTTTTTGAGCAAAACCTCACATAGTCACAATCAGTATCAGTATGGCAAATTTATGTCCCTATGTAATGCGTATATAGTAGAATCATTTCATTTCTGACAAAGTGTTATTATGTTGTTAATTAGTAGATAAATTAATTGCATGTTTATAATACTGTTCAATGCATGTTTTATGGAGACATTTGCTTGCATCAATTATACTCTGACCAACTTCACAAATTTGACATTAAAAATTGGTAAGAGAAAAAAAAAAGAGAAACAAAAGAGAAGCAAACTAAGGATATTAATCAAAGCAAAAAAAGGTCAATTTTATAGTTTCCACATTAATTGTTTGTCAGATTAAATTTTTATTTTCCACATTGCTTGGTTTGTGAATTGTGATTGTTTCTCTTCTTCCCTGTAGGTTGTATTATATACTTACCTTTTAAAGGAGTATATAGTATAAACTAACAAAATCAATTAAATAGCTTGTTAGGCATGTTCCCTCTCATCTTAAGTACGCATTTAATTAAATCATGACATAAAATGGGAAAATTCACCATTTGGTCCTTGAATTTTCTTAAAAAAATCAAATTAATCCTTAAACTTTCATTTGAACTAAAATGGTTTCTGAACTTTTTAAAAAAAACCAAGTTAGTTCTTAAACTTTTTTCTGAAAAATTAAATTGATTCTTAAACTTTAAATTATAATAAATAAGTCCTTAAATTTTTGAAAGATTGTAAGTTTTAGCTCTTGATTTTTTTTTCAAAAATTAAATTAGTTCATGAATTTTCATTTGTATTTAGATGTGTCAGTTTAGGGTTTAACCCAATGAGTTGACCTTATTTAGCCTGCTCCGATTTTTCAGCTAATTATTTTTATAATAATAATAAAAGAAGGTGTAAATAAGGGTATAAATGGATTAGGTCGGGTCGGATTGATATTATTTTATTATTTTTGAGTAAATTTTTTCAAAAGTCACTCAACTTCACCTCAAAGCCGTTGGTCACTTAACTTTCATTTATTTATTTTTAGTCATTAAACTTTGATATTTGTTCAAATTTGGTTATTCTTTTTTCATCCAAACTTAATGGAAAACTTATAAAGCTTCTAATTTAAATATGTAAATTTTAAAATATGAAAAATATAAGACACAAACTAATTTTCTCTATTTTCTTTTACAAAATTTAGAACTTGTCATATTTTAAAATATATATTTTTTTCTTGAGAAGCACTAATATAAATTTAGAATATACACTATTACTCTTTTTTTAATTATTTAAATAAATACAGAGATATATTATTCTTTTTTAATAAATTAAATTATATAAATTGGGATACTTTTAGAAGAAGTAGAGTATCAAATTTTTAATTATAAAATTTAACGACTGATTTACTTTTTTTAAAAAAATTTAAGAACTGATTTAGTTTTTTTTTTTTAAAGGACTAATTTGATGTAAACAAAAATTTAGAAAAAAAATTTTAAAAAAGAAAATTCATGAATTCTCCCAATAAATTAAATTTTTTTTTAAGGACTGATTTAGTCTGTTTAAGGAAGAACTACTCATCAATAAAAAAAAAAAGAAAAAAAAGAAGAGGAAATGCTCCCCCCACCTCGCCATGGCAGGTGTTACTTGAAGCCTTTGCCATGTCTCTGACAACCGGTCCCACCATTAGATCCAGCTCCGAAGCACATTGCTTTGAGTGCCTCTACACGTTTCACCCCTTACTTCCTCTCTCTTCTCCAGAGGAGGTATTGATGTTGTTGCGAACTGGTGATGTTGGATACTTGTCACAATTTGGGCAGTGGTTAACCTAGATTTTCTCTCAATCAGGGTCAGTTTATGTTTTAGGGATAGAAATAGGAGTGCTAAGACATAGGTTGAAGGCTAAAATTTTAGGCAATTTTGCTACTTTTAGCTTTTTTTTTTTTTGTTTTTAATGGATGTCATGTCATGGTACTATCTTTCATGTTGAGTAAATGGTTAGATGAAATGCCCAAATTTAACTAATTGATCACAATAACAAAGTATATCGATTAGTTTCACCGTATGGACAGGCTTGAGCTCTAATTATTCCACCTGGTTTGGCAGATTGTTGGCCACGAACCGTGCGCACATCACCTGCTCGACTAAATTCCTCTGAGAATTTTAACTACGAAGCGAGCCAAGATAACAATGGACAGGGGCAGAGACATGGTCCTGATGCTTTGCTTCAACGTGTAACATCTCTAATGACCGCACGGCAAGCTATACAGCTGTGTGTATTCTGCGAGAGGTGTAAACATATGTGGATAACTTTGCCCTTTTTGGGTTTTGTCTATAACTACCATGAGTTATCTTTGTTTATGGTCTTGCTAATATTTCAGTGCGACTCTGCTCATGTGCAACACCACCTTCGATTTGCACACTCTTCGCTTTTCAGATGTACCACCCTTTTCTTTTCCCCTTTGCAAAGAGATGTACCAGCTTTTGTACAAGAAGAGTGCTGTACACCTGTCGAGCAATGAAAAGGACCTTTTGAAGACGCTTTCTTTAGTCTACCATGAGCTTCCGTCTGGTAATTCTTTTTGTACAATTATTGATATTTGTTATGTGGTTCTTATGGCCAAGATTTTGAGCCAAATGAAATATCAAATTGTTTGAAATATTTCTCAAATTGTTTGAATTGATGGTACTAAGAGTCTAAGAGACATGAGCCTTAAAAAAGACTGCACAGGTTCAAGATTTAAGAATTTACCTTATAAATACATCTGGCGAGACGGTGCATCACCTGTTTCTGGTTCACCCTTCCAAGTTTTCAGGTTTTAGTATTAGGTGGTTTTACCAAACTTTGCTTCTGTAAAATGGAAGTTGCACTGGACCTGGCAGCAGTAGTTAGTATCAAGACCCATCTTATTTTGATTGAACGGTGAAAGCAAGCCTAAATACTATAAATTGGAGATTGTGGGGGTTATGGTCCAATCCTCTATTATTACAGGTCCACCCCAGTAAAGTGGCAGCATTGCTAATAATTCATAATTGATGAGTAACTAGAAACCGGTGCACTGCATAATAAAAAGTTTGAAAATTATTCAAACTCAGCATTCAAATTACATCAGCTAAATGAGTACCCCAAACATTAAGATTTAAGAATATTACATAATTTTCTTCAGGAATATAAGAAAAGATAAAGAACTACAATTCATTAAGCAAATGAAATGTGCAACTCACATTTGAACTCAAATTTGATATTACCCCCATTATTATATCGAAAAGAGCTTCATTACCGAGGGAAATTAGATGATGACCGTAGCTCTTGTTCGGAACTATATTGCTGGGTCATATCAATTTCTGCTGGCCAGTCAAATAGCGTGAGTTGCCTCTCCTCCAAACTCTGAGATGTCCATAGATGTTTGTGCTCTTCATTGGACCGCCACAAAACCTCAAGCCGTACTTCCACTTCCTTCATTGTCGGCCTTTCTTCTCCTTTCATTCTCAGGCACATTTCTGCAAGCTTGGCAACCGCTTCGATTTCTGTTCTGTTCCCCTCATTCACAACTTGGGGATCAAGAATCTCAAAGAGACGGTTCTCTTTCATAGCAGAACTAAAATATGCAATGAGACTACCTCCTTCAAACATCCTAGAGGAGCATAATGGTTTTTCTCTTGTTAGTAATTCAGCTAGAATGACACCAAAGCTGTAGACATCACTTTTATGGGTTAGTCAGCCAGTGTAATAGTACTCGGGGTCTAAATATCCGTGTGTCCCTTGGATAGCTGTGGTTATGCCCGTTTGATCTATTTGGACGGATCTTGAGGACCCGAAATCTGACACTTTTGCTGTCAAATAATCATCGAGTAGAATGTTTGATGATTTTATGTCTCTGTGAAAAACTGATATAGAGGCGGACGAGTGCAGGTAGGAAATTGCTCCTGCAGCCTCAAGGGCAATTTTTAACCAATGCTTCCATGTCAAGGAACGGTGCTCCTCTGCATGGAGATGATTAAAAAGTGTTCCGTTTGATATGAACTCATAAACAAGCAATGGGACTTCGGTCTCTAGGCAGCAACCGAAGAGCTTTACCACGTTCCTATGGTTGACTTGTGAGAGAATGACAACCTCATTTATGAACTGATCGATTTCAGTCTGATCAACAATTTTGGATCTTTTGATGGCCACAACACGTTGATCTGACAAAATACCTTTGTAGACTTCTCCATGACCTCCTTGACCAAGAATGAGTGCTTTATCGAATCTATTTGTTGCTTTTTCCAACTCATCTAACCTAAAAATTTTCATTTTTTGTGTTGTATCTTCATGGGCATCTATTAGTTGCTGTAGAAGCAAACCCCGATTTTGAATGAAGAACTTTTGTTTTAACTTTTCCTGTTTTCTATTTTCAAACAATTTGATACGCTTGGCTACAACAAAATATATTAAAAGAATGATAAAGCCACTACAAAATCTAAGCGCGATTATTATACCTGCATACATCAATAAAGCATGTTAGATAAAAAAAGCAAGAAAGTCGATTTTACTTCATTTTCATTTATTAAGAAATCAAATGCTCAGTTGTTTTAACCTTGGATGACCTATTTATAAGACAACTGTTATCCTAGCTAAACTACTTCATACATGACTAAACTACTAAATTATAATTAGTTACTGAATCTGAATTTTTATTTTTTCCTAATTAGCTCACTCAATCCAAAGAAAAAAGGTAATGGTCTAATTAGTTAATTAGGGCTTTTTGTCAACTTGATTTTTTCTATTGATGTGATCATATTTTCTGCTGACACAGATAACGATGCCATTTGGATCATTAATTTTAATGAGCGGTAATAATTAGTGGTCTAAATAGCAAGCTCTAGTCTATGTGCTATAGTATTTTCAATCTCCAAATGCTATACTATGCCAAAAAACTACTGTAGTGGTAATCGCAATCCGCTATCCAACATAATGTAACTTTGTCAACTTTTGCCATCAAATGTCAAAGGTTTTGTCAATTTCCTCTTCCTGCACTGAACTCTAAAGGCCCCGGACAAAGAACATGCTAAGGCTTTAAGAGCTTAATGGTGCTTGGGGTTGCTTTTGTTCTGGTCATTGTTCTTTGATGCTTGGAACAGAAATTGACCTTAGAATTCTGCAATTCTATGATTTTAGTTTATGTTTGGACATTACTCTTTGTTGCCTTTTGCTTGTTTCTTGTCGGTTTTGTGATACTACCATGTGCGATTTGGATTTTAATACTTGGACTAACCTAACCAATATCACTGTACATGTGCCTTTCACCTCTCGGATATTCTTATCTTGTGAAAATGAATGATGTTATGGCTTTTGGTATTAATATAGTGCAAATTTTGAATACTTATTCTCTGTTCAATCGAGAATCAATTCAAACATTTTGTCTTTGATCATTTTTCATTATTTAATATGGCTTGATGATAAGCTCCTAAGCAAAACCCTCTCAAAGAGAGAGATCTCTCTGCACCAGCTGGAAGTTCCTCAAATTGTCAGCAAAAGGTTAGTTCTATTTAAGGCAGTGATTTTTTTTTTTTTGGCTCAGACAAGAATTCTTTTTGTGCAACTTCACCTTTTCAAAATTATTCGGGATCACTTTCAGTACTATAATGGTGTTCACCATCCAGCGATGGAGAAAAAAGGGAGGTGAAACCAATAAGGAGAAAATTTCCTTTTCTGTTCATTTCACTGGCAAAGAAAATTGATATTTTAAAATCACCACTTCTAATTTTCTCTACGGAGCCATTGCCATTTGGGTTAAGAGAAAAAAGATTTGTGCTCATCTTTGTACCTCATGGCCATGCCTTTTATTTTTATATGACTCTTAGTCTAATTAATGTCATATAATTTTAATTTTATTAGGTTTCATTTTTTCTGAATAAACTGAACTGATGGCAACCAACAAATTCTTTTTTATATCAAAAAAGAGTTCATTAATATTTCAGTACCTATTAGAAGTGGCACATGTAGTTCACACTGTCCAGGTGGGTTTTGCTTCAAGTGCATGATTCCAGGGCAAGAGCAGAAATATGAACCAGGTAAATTGTGGCACTTCCCGGTGCATGGATTCGAATTGGCACATTCGTCAATATCTACAAAAGAAGTGCAGTTCAAATTAGAGAATAGGATAATTTTTACAGTATATATTTTCAGGAGACAAGGAGAGAGAACGGGCTTGACAACTGCTGCTTTAAGGTAAGAGAGGGAAAAACCTTGACAACCTCCTTCGAGGTAAGGATTGCCTTCATAACCATGAGAGCAATTGCACAAGTAACCTCGCCTATTGATTGAATTGATACAAACACTGTGATTGCTGCGGCACGCATACGAGGATCTGTTTTCTTGCGCAATATTGCATCTCTCCTCTCCAATAGCCCAGTCAAGAATTAGTGGTATTTTCTGATTATCCGTAGTGTCGGCGGTGATGTTGTTGAGGCTGACCAACGACGCAGCGTCCTCCATGAGCACGGCATAACCACAACCACTGCTTCCATCGTTTGAGTTATTATAACTGTCATCGAAGTCAACATGGTAATTGTCTCTCTCTGCTTCTGGTATTGCTGTTTGCCAGCAGCCTACTCCAGAGCAAGTCCCGTTAATGAGTAGGATATCTCCAGCGTTGCAATCCTTGACAAACCCACCCAGATACAGATTTGTCCCGTCGTGGAAACTAATATAGGCTAGGTTATTGCAGCCAATGACGGTGAACTTGTTCTTCTGTGTGTTCAACTGGAATGGTGTGCCTCGTAGATTCATATAAATCGGATTGCTGTCCATTCTACCTGTTTCCTGATTGTAACAGCGAGAAGATATGCTGTTGAGCACTTGCGCTTGCCCAAGGCCGAGATATATATTCAGGACTTGGACATCTTCGCCGAAAAAGATAAGTGTGTCCGTGCAGCTTAGTTCAAAGCCTCCCAAAGAACATTCCGGGCCGATGCCAAAGGGGTATGGGATCGAAATGTCACCACAGCTGTCTGGACATCCTGGCAGCGCAACGGCGGATGCAACCGTCTGGTACGGCATGAGAAACACGATTATGAGCAGCCATACCGCCACGAAGGCTTGGGTTATTCGGGGATTTGTTTCGGGTTTCATATTGATGACAAGAAAAGGTTACAAATGAATAGATCTTAGACAGAGGCAGAAGCAGATTTATGTTGTAGGAATGAGGGATGAACTATCATTTTATTTTTTTTATTAATATTCATCTGTATTTTTAATCGAGTGGATCAAAAAATGAGAATATTTATAAAGATTTTAGATTTTAATGGATAAATGTCAAATTTAATTTTTTTTTATGGGTAAGTATCTAATTCAAGAAATTTTGATGGGTATATATATATATATATAAATTTCTCTTATAAATTTTGATGGGTATATATATAAATTTCTCTTATAATTAATTAAGAAATTTTCCATAAGTGGTCAATGTTCAAACATAACTTGTCAATTTTCAGAAGCGATCCTTCACCAGCTAAATTAAATATGGTTCACGTAGTCAAATTTATAGTTAGCCTTTCAAACCTCCGGATTAAGAATAAGAATATCAATATATATAGTATGATATATATAGAGTATAATTGAAAAAAAAAAAAGATATCTAATGCTCGTCGCTGTATATATTAAATTAATAAAATTACAAAATTACAAAAAACAAGAAAAAAAATTATATAAATTTATAATGAATAATTTAAATTCAAACGATATATTATAATTTTTATGATAAAAAAGTATAGCCGCCAAAGTGGAAAAAATACGCATCCACTTGACATTTTGACATGACTTGCGGTCTCATTCTTTTTTGAGGACACTAACTTTTAGCAAATCCGTATCCGTTGTTATTAAAAATTATGATATTTTTATTATTATAATTTCAAACGTCTGATTTAATTTAAATAATTTAAATTTTATTAAAAAGAGTATTTTTTTATTTATAATTTATTGAATTTTATTTATTAGTGATTTAAAAAAATTATGATATAATTATATCATAAAAAAAAGTGTGATAATGAATGTAAATTTACATAGAAAGAACTTGTACATTTTTATTTTATTGTAACTAGAATTCTTTAAAACTGTGATGGTAATCAAAAAATTTTCACTTTATCTCCGGTTTAAATTTTTGTTATCTTTATCCATTTATGAATTATTATGGAGTCTATATCTTTATCGAAGTATTTTTTTTAATTTAAAAGGTATATATGTGTTTAACCTCGTTTAATTTGTATTTATATTTGGTGAAAACTGAAATATTAGACCTTTATATTGTTGCATTTATGTGTTTATGTTGCTACTTGTTATGGTGTGCATGAATTAGGTTCATAACTTGAATCAGAACAAAAAAAAAATGAAATCCAAATATTTTCATATATAATATGTCTTTGTATAAAAAAAATATATAGTTTTTATATATAGTCACATCCATATTAAAAAAAATTTAAGTTATTGCATCCAATATCTATACTTGTATACATACAAATATACAATATTTTAAAAGAGAGACCTAAAAGAAAATCACTTATTTTTTAATATAAGAAAATAAAAAGTTAAAGTGTGTATATTGGAACCGTAATGAAATTTTTTGAGAAATAGGAAGTTCGCAAACAATCTATGCGAACCACTTTTTCTGGTTCGCGAATATTAATTATCTGCGAACGTTTATGTAATGTATTATATGTAGTAAATTTATAAAATTGTAAAATAGATTCGCGAACAATATATGCGAACCAAAATTGATTCCTAGACAATAAATACGAACTTCCTAATTTTAAATATATGGAATTTCGAAGTCCATTCTTCTCATTTTTTATTTTTATATTATTATTTAAAAAAATGAAAGAAAATGGGCTTGACCCTTTTAAATAGAATGGGTCTCTCAAACTCCAATAGAATTACACAAATTACACAAATTATTTTTCCCATTATTACTCCTCAAATTACAAAAACAAAAGGAAATATATAATCTCTTTTTTTTATCTATAAATACATCAGAAAATTGGTTTTAAGCTTTATAATCTCTCGAAATTTTGTCATTCTTTATCTACAACCACGACGTGAGTATGTAACAAAATAGCATATAAGATACAATGACGGAGTTTGTTCAAAATTAATGGAGAAATTAAAATATTATATTTTGTTCTATAAAAAAGTGACAGATTTATGGTCATCTTAAAATGATATCTCAAATTTTTTTAAGGAACTGACTGTATTATAATTACAGTAAAATATTTTAAATTTATAATACATATAACTAATTTTCAAAATTTTTAGAGAACTATAACTTGTTTCAGTCTCCACTAAACTTTCTCTCTGATGAAATATTTGTCAAAATTAACTTTTAAAAATACATAAAAAATTATCTGTTTTCTTTATTTTCTTTTCCATTAGTGTGGCATAATAATAGTTAGCATTTAGAAAATCAGATTTCTGAAAACAACGAGGACCCCTTTGATAATTTCTCTTTTTACCCTTGGCCAGCATAATAATAGGTAGCATGTAGATAATCAGATTTCTGAAAACAACGAGGGCCCCTTTGATAATTTCTCTTTTTACCTTTATTTTTTCGAGAAGCCTGAACCAATCTGACGGTTTATTACCAAAATGCCCTCAGTAGCCTTCTCCCTTCCTCGCTTCTCCGCTCTCCCGTCATTCTCCCACGCTAAACCTAAACCGCTTGCTTCAACCCCCACCCGGTTCGCCTCCACCGGTTCCTTGTCTCGGTTCGAGTTCGACCGGGCCGATGCGCTCCGGTTCGGCTCCATCGATCACGATGACACGTCGGATCTCTCCGGTTTCTTCCAGAAAGTTCGTCTCCCGCCATTCTCCCGCGCTAAACCTAAGCCGCTTGCTTCAACCCCCACCCGGTTCGCCCCCACCGGTTCCTTGTCTCGGTTCGACTGGGCCGATGCGCTCCGGTTCGGCTCCATCGATCACGATGACCTGTCGGATCTCTCCAGTTTCTTCCAGAAAGTTCGCCTCTGCAATCGAGGATCTGTGAGTCTCTCTTCTCTTCTCTTCTCTTCTCTTCTCTTCTCTTCTCACTGTTTTATCCATCTATGATCTATCTCTAGTCTCTGTACCTCTCTGCCTTCTCTGCGTTTTTGTTCTCGAATCGGTGGTTCCATTGGTGCGATGCTACTGGTGCTTGAATGAAATTGTTAGGATTTAGAGGTTCTGGACTTCAGTTTTCGCGCCATCACTTTCTGAAAAATTGAATGGAGAGATCTACATTCTATGATCAAACAGTAATGCTTATGTAAAGTTACGATTAAGTTTATGAAAATTATTGTAGGAAAAGAAGGATGAATTCATGCCATTCCTGATTGATGATCAGATTGCTGGTTATACGCACAAAGCGTAAGCTTCTGTTTATCATTTATTTGAAATTATATTCAGCTGATAGAGACTCCTTTATTTGTTACTTATTCGTAATTTAGCCTCCTTTTAATTTGTTTTATTTCAGATTTACTGAGCACTTAAGCAAACACAATGATGTGTTTAGCATTGTTACAAATCAAAATGGAAAAGGAAAAATAGGTGCGCATCTTAGATTTAATCCATCACTAGAAACATATGAGGCCAGAACCGAAGCTGTTGCACATGTCGTTAAAAGCTTAGGCAACCTTATTCCAGGTATTCGAAATGAGGTACTTCTACACTTTTTTCTTGCTTCAACTTTTATGGTTTTATTCCTTAACAATACTGACAGATACACAGCCTTTTGCTGAATTTGGATATCATGTTTTAAATAGAGAGAGAACTTTCTCCGATATTATACTTTCTTTTCTTATATATGATACGTTTGTGAAAAATTTGCTAATTTTTTTCTTTTTCTCGAACCAGTTGTATCCAGTGACGGCTGCATTTGGAGTGCCGCCTTTCTTCTCATTGGAACGTGCAGCTGCACCATATTTTGGCATAAAGGTCTGAAATTCCCTCAATTTATGTTACTGTGCATTTATGTTACCATGCAAGGAATCACTAACATGTATCTTTGCTTTGTACCTTGTTACTTCTTATTTATACATTTACCTTTTTGATCAATAATATTTGATAGGCTTATGGAGTACACATGAATGGATATGTGGAGATTGATGGTGAAAAGTTTCTGTGGGTTGCTAAAAGAAGCGAAAATAAACCTACTTTCCCTGGAATGCTCGATCACCTTGTCGCCGGTGGTTTGGTTTGTGTTCTTGATGGTTTATAGTTCTGTACTTAATTATTTTATATTTTGCAAACTGGCAGCCAACATTTGTCATACTTGTGAATGTTAGCCTCTGACATTCTTGAGGCCATTTGCAAATAAAGCCCAACAGTAAAAGTCAAGGATGACTCAAAACAAAAATGACTGAATCACCCCTGTTTTAACTTAAACCAAGCTGGTCACTATTAGTTTGGGTAAAATTGCGAGCTAACTTTAAATTGACTCGGCTTGATTTCAATTCAATTTTTGTTTAAGGAGAAAAAGACACTACTTGATGTAACTTCCAGTAACAGTAATGTCCCAAACAGTGTCAGATGTTGGTTAAAATATGAGAAATGTTGTGTTTAATGTGAAAGCATGATGGAATGTTTTCTCTTTTTAAAAAAATCATTTTGTCAGTCTTTGTGTTAAACCTTGGTCATGATCAAAGGTGCATGATGTATCTGATAAAAAGACATCCTATATCAAGAAAGAGTATGTTAAACCAAAATTTGGGTTTACCAAGTAGAAACGTAGTCTATCTTTGATGGCATTTACCGTTGGCATTATATATTCAATGAAAAATTTGATTTACGTTTAGTATGTCAATATTGTTTTCACTTTTCAGCCACATGGAATCTCGTGCAAGAAGAACATAATTAAGGAATGTGAAGAAGAAGCTGGAATCCCGGCATCTATCTCTACTAAGTATGTATAACAACCTTATACTTCTATCTGAACACCAGGAAATTAATTTGTCTTCTTATAGTTATAGTTTATACATATTCTTTTAAGGGTATTGTTTTTTCAGTGTTGTACCTGTAGGGGCAGTTTCATACATGGATATTGAGGGATACCGCTACAAAAGAGATGTACTTTTCTGCTATGATCTGAAGCTGCCTCCAGAATTCGTCCCCAAAAATGAAGGTTTACACTTTTGTATTGACTTGTTGTTCATATACGACTGGAAGCCTCAGATATTACATGCTTATACACATCAAATAACATTTTCTTTTTGTGTAAATGTAAACCTTTGGGGGTGAAGCCAGGATATGTTATAGGGTGGGGCATGATACTACAATTATTTTGAACTACAAGGATATATTTACAATTTTTTCTGAAAAATGCATAGTAATAGAAGCCTTCTTTTTTTTTTATTTTGGCTCCGCCACTGCCTTTAAAATGTCAACTCTTCATCTTCTTTTTCTCCATGGCCAAGAGAGAATTTTGCAGAACGCCCCATGATTTCCATCACTGACTTTTTACCACTCTATAATTGATGTCATTATTTGACCTGTGCTAATGTCAATTAGATCAGTGTCGTTAGAGATCAAGTGTGGTTTTACTCTTTTGTGTTATTTCAATTTGCTTTTCAGATGGAGAAGTGGACAGTTTTAGGTTAATTACTGTTTCTCAAGCTGCAAATATCATCAGACAGACTGAATATTACAAGCCTAATTGTTGTCTCGTTATTCTCGACTTTCTCTTTCGACATGGGTTCTCTTCCTCCCCCCCCCCCCTCTCTCTCTCTCCCCCACATGCGCGCGCGCGCGCATACACACGTGCCACAATTATGTGAGCATGCTTGCAGGTCCACATATACACAACACACTTTTATCAACAGCACATACTAAAGTTCTAGGTTTCACGGTGATAGTACTCAAAATCTTTTTATGCTAATAGCTTCAAATGTTTCTTATATTGGAACTAGCATAAAAACTTTTTTGGATCTATTTGCAACTAACTACCAGCTTTAAATAAAGATCGCAACGAGCAAAAATGAAGTTATTCTGATAAATGAAAAAAATTGCAATTAGTTGCTCATAGAAATGAAGAATGTAGCAACCAAAATAGCTCTTTGATAATTTTAGTTCAAGTTCGGTCATCTCCAATTGAAGCAAAAAAAAAATAGCTCATTAGGTTTAGATTAAGTTCGTCGATATTTGGTTGGAGGTTCTTTTTCTTTGTTACGGTCTATTGCTGGGTCTGCAGAATTTTAGAAAAGATAATTTATGTCGGTTGCAGAGGTGAAAAATCTGTGGTATTGTTTGAAAAAAAGTTGTTACTGGATGGTTAAGTTCGCAAAAAAGATATATATTTTTTTACCAATTGTTTCTATCATTTATTATAGGGATGTGTGTTTGTTTCTTTGTAGATACATAGACCCAGATTGTGAAGATTATCTACAACTGCTACAAAGCTTGAGGAGTGGAGATTGCTCTTGACTATGACATATCCAATATATATAAGAAATTGTTACCAATAAGTTCTCTCTCTCATAGTTGCCATGAAAATATTGTTTTAAATTGGATTTGGCAGGTACTGAAAGCTTCTTTTGGTAGTGTCTAAATTTGTATAGGGTTATAAATCCAGATTGATGGGTTTATTGAGAGAGCTGGAGTGGCAAATTTGTTGATCATATCATTTACAATTGAAATATTTGAATAATAACAACAGTACATTTTCCCCTTTATGTAATGCAAAGTTTTTTTTTATTATTATTGAACTGGTTTTGGTGGATGCAAGTGTAGGAAACAATTAATGACTAGTCACAAGTAGAAAAATGAACATATAGCGCCACTGTATGTTTGAATGCAGAAGTAACTTTACAAAGTCGAAAGTTGTGTTGATTATGTTTATGCTGTGATAAACTGGAAACTTGGATGCCAGAATACAAACTTGAAACACAAATTGCACATCTTTGAACTCCTATTCAGATCAGTTTCAACTAGGGTCACATATCAGCAAGCACTTCCTGAAGAAGAAGAGATGTTGGTTTGATCTTTCCTGAGAATATCCGTGAGCATCTCTCTCGCCATGTTATGAAAGTGGTGATCATCAGTATAGAATGGCTTGTTGAATAGGCAATTGAAGAAGAAGATTCCGTTAGAGCGTCATTATACAATCTAAAGAATCTTTGCACTTGTAAGCAAAGAGATTGAAAAAAAAGAACAATCATTGAAGAGATGATGTACTGTTTCTTGAGGTTTTTTTGCAGAGTCGACACGTGTTAACCAGTTGCCACCCGCGGCGGTTAAGATTATCAATTGTCAGGATACTGTTACGAGACATCAACCAAGTGAAATTAAAGAAGAATTCTTGGAGGACCTTTTAGTGACCATATATGTTTCAGAGGAGAAATTGGAGATGGTGAGTTTTTGACAAAAGAGTAAAATGTTTTACAAGTGAATGCCCCATATATGTGATGTTTCGCTTTATACAGGTATATCAGGTTGTGAAGGGAGTAATGAAAGGTTGGAAAGTAAGGTAGTGAGAGTCGTAAACCGTTGAGATGCATCTGTAGATAAAAAGATGACGGAATTAGCTAGCTGGACGGATTGCGAATGCAATAGATGATCTTCGTATCACTTTTGTTCAAAAAATTGGTTGGTTGAAAATAAGCATGCCTAAGATAATAATATATGGATGGATTGTTGATCTTATCCGTTTTTAATCGGGCATCTGAAGTTATCTCTCTCCTCTCTTCTCTCCTCTATCTCTCTCTTTCTCTATCTGTGAAAGACAAAAATAGAAAGATACAACTATCAATTGTCTTTATCAATGCATTTGCTAGTTGTTCTTTTTTCTTTTTTCTTTGTTTCCATTTCTTCCCGTTGATTTCACATTCCCTCTTTTTTGGCACTGTTACTGGTAAAACGTTCCAGGATGTGCAATTTAGGAAGAGAACAATGCAAAAATTTTACAAGATGAAACATAAAGTTATATATAATTCATTGTTGAGCCATTTTCGTGGTGAAATTAAAAGCTGAGCCCAACTAGGTGCCTTGAATTGAATTTGATCTAGAGGATGGGATTAGATTACTATGAGATACTCCATGTCAGTCGAGACGTATCAGATGAGGAATTGAAGAAAGCATACCGCAAACTGGCGCTGAGGTGGCACCCCGACAAGAACCTGACCAATAAACAGGAAGCCGAGGTGTGTTTCAAGCAGATCTGTGAGGCTTATGAGGTACTTTTTTTTTCATTGGATTGTTTTTGTTTTCTGAAATGTTAATTGATCCCTAGTAATAAATGTGTTGCTTTTTGCTTGACTGCTATGATTATTTTTCTGGCTTCTTTTCTTATCCTTTTTTTTTTCACAAAAAAGGTTTTTTTTTTATCGGATATTTTACGATGGGATCGATTAGGACTTTTTTCTTGAATTTTGATGAAAAATTTCATTACTCAGATTTGAATGTCTCTCTGGATTTTCTTTTTTTTTATTTCCTGCTTCTTAACAATTATGAAAAATATAATAATCGTAATATAATGATTATGATATCAATTTATATATATCTCGAAATGCAGGTTCTTAGTGATCCCTTGAAGAGATCAATCTACAATGAATATGGGGAAGATGGCCTAAAAGGCCACATGGCGTCATCCCCTCAACCGGGACAAAATGGCCAAGACACAGGTCGTTTCAGGCCAAGAAGTGCCGAAGACATTTTTGCTGAGTTTTTCGGTTCGCAGAACTTTGATTTCGGGCCAATGTGGCATTCCAGTTCCGTGAGGTTTCCGTCCTACAGCGGCAATGGTGGTGGCAATAGCGGCAGCAACATGAACTCCTTTGGTGGGTCCCACTGGAACCATCTCAATTATCGGTCCTTTGATGGAGGGGTTAGGTCGGGCGGGGTGCCAAATAATAACCCAGCCCGAAAGGCTGCACCAGTTGAGAAGAAACTGCTTTGTCATCTCGAGGAATTGTATACTGGTTCTACACGAAAGATGAAGATATCGAGGAGAGGGATCGATCCTTCTACTGGGTATGTTATGATTTTTATTGGTTTTTAATATAATTATGTCTATTTTAGCATGATTTATTTTATCACACACAGAATATTTTCAATTGGTTTTCTTTACATGATTTTAGCTTCTTAATTTTTTAATTTTGTGTTCAACAAATTCTTTGTCTTTGGATTGTTGGAAGAACTCAAAACATAAACAATCAAACATCCATCTCATATTAATTTTTTTATTTATTTTTTTTATGTATGTAGGGAAATGAGAACAGAGACGGAGATACTAGTGATCACTGTAAAGCCGGGATGGAAGGCCGGCACGAAGGTCACCTTTCCCAGGATGGGAAATGATCAAGTCAACCAAATCACACCCGACCTCGTCTTTGTCATAGATGAGAAGCCTCATGAGGTGTACAAGAGAGATGCCAACGACTTGGTCACCGAACTCACCATTCCAATTACCGATGCTTTGACCGGGACCACCATAAAACTACGATCTCTTGACGGCAGGGATATCGTGGTGCCAATGGATGATGTTGTGATCAAACCCGGGGACGAGTTTGTAGTTGCCAACGAAGGCATGCCTATATCGAAAGATCCGAAAAAGAAGGGGAATCTAAGGATTAAATTCGAGGTGGTTTTCCCGGAGAAGTTAACCGATGAACAACGGGAAAGCATTAGACATATTCTTGGAAAGGAAAAATTAATTAATTAGTAGCTAGTGAGGTAATTAAATTAATTATGGATTGGTGATTGAGAGAGGAGAAAGAGAAAACTTGCCATTGGATGCACTTGTTACATTCATGTATATTTGTTTTCTCTCTTTTTTTTTATTGGTAGCTTGCTTATTGTTCAACTAATCATAAAAATTTAGTAATATGGAGAAATATATGGGTACAATATGCAAAAAGTTCTCTTTTGGTTGTGTTGTGTTGTGTTGTAATGCAATTTATAATAGGGAAAATTGGATATTAATTTATGATGATTTTACTATAAGTAATGCACAAGAATGATTCTTTTGTGTTAATTGTAAGAAAACATAAATAATCCACCCACTTGTTGTCAATTCATTTATCTATCTAATTTATTTGTTAACTAAACTTACTTGTTTCTCAATTGAAAGCATATATCGTATATGTGTGATCTAACAAAATTTAATTGTTCTTTTACATAAACTACATAAATATATATAAAACATTGAAAACCTTTATACTTAAAAATTATATATTTTTTCATTAATAGATATATAATTATAATTTACTAATTTTAGTAATATGAGTGATAGATAATTAGAATGATTTTCAAGAGATTTATGAGTACAAAGTTCAAACTCGTATGGATACAAAAAACAAAAAGAGTTTGAATTCTACCTTCACTCATAAAAAGTCTTTAATTTATTTTCTATTTGTTCTTTGTATTGAGAAGCCCAAATTAAAAGAGATAATATCGTGAGAGCCCTTTATATTTTTAATTTGTGATAAATTAGTTTTCGAACTTCTTAATTTAGACAAATACCTTCAAAACTATATAACTTGTAATAAATAACCTCTGACCATTAATTTGTTACTTAACACTCAACTATAAAAAATATAAAATGACCAAAATATTCAATCATAAAATATTATATGAATTTTTATATATATAAAATATCCCTTAACCCCGACATTTAATTATTTTTATATTATATTATTATATAAATGTTTAACTCATAAAAACTTATTAATAGTCCCGCATGACACTTAATTAAAAACAATACAGGGGTTTTTTTAAAATTTCACTTATCCTTGGCGATCCAATTGAAAGTTTAAACGGGTACAACAACCATTAACCCGATCTTATATTGAATCCGAATCCTCTATAGAATGTGAAGTCGATCTTATATTTTTTCCTTTTTTTAAAATCACTGAAACATCAATTGAGCGCGACATTTCACGAACCGAATAGTAGACGACACATCAAATCAAGAGAATAAATAAAAAATAAAAACAAAAACAAAGAGGCAAACACTTGGTGCATTTTTTGTTCTTCTCCGACTTCGCCTGAGACGATTTCACAAACCCTAACCCTAATCGAGGTGTAAATGGTGGGGGCATTGGCGGGGCTGCAGGAGCACGTTAAGCTCGCAAGGGAGTACGCGCTCGAGGGGCTCTACGACACCTCCATTATCTTCTTCGATGGAGCTCTCGCTCAGATCAATAAGTACCTTTCTCTTCTTCACTCCCATGGATTTTCGTTTAATTTTGTTCTGATCTCGCTTGTGTGGATCTGGTACGCTGGAATGTTTCCTCTGGCGTGCAATGTGCTTCCCGAATTACATTGTTGTGTTGAGAAAGCATGCAATTTCTAAAGAAAAAAGTAGAAAAATGTTTCTTGTTTGAGGTTCAAATTGCAGATTTCAATGTAATTTTCAGTTTCTACTCTTAATTTCCTCAATTATGACTGAAGCACATCTAGATCTGATATGAAACGACACTATTATCTAGAATAATATGTGTATATACTATTTTTCCCCCTTTGAGAAAGCTGGGAATTTAAGTATCTCCAGCTCAGTACAGAAGATTTTAGTTATTTTGTGGTTCATGCCTCCTTCTGTACTAGACAATTTGGTATTGTTCATAATCCTTTAGATTTATGCTGGTTGTGTTAAATGAAAACCTGACCCATACCATATTGTCTCTGTTAAGCAAGCCCTTCAAATAAAAATAGGGAGAAAATAGATGAACATATTTGAAAAAATATTTATTTAGAGGGAACAGACTGGTACTGATCTGTGTCTGTTTGCTTCATTTCCAACCTGTATTATAACTGATTGGAATCAACAACTAAGGTAATTGGCCTTGCCAAATTTTTCAAGCTTCATCTTTTGTTCTTAATTTCGGTTAATTGTTGTATCTCACCATAACAGGCATTTAAGCACACTGGATGACCCAGCAACAAGGGCAAAATGGTCAAATTGCAAGAAGGCCATCTCAGAAGAAATAGAGGTGGTAAAGCAACTTGAATCTGAGCTCAGATCCTTCAAGGAAGCTCCCGGAACCCACAGATCATCCTCTCCCCCAATTCCAACCCGCTCCAACTTTGTCTTTCAGCCATTAGATGAGTACCCAACAGCCTCAAGTGCACCAAGTGCATCTCCTTTTGACGATCCCGACGTGTGGAGACCACCAAGCCGGGATCCACAAGGAAGGCGTTCTGGCACAGGGAGAATGGCAGGAGGTACCAGGAGGGCTTCAAATGATGGGGCATGGGCCCGGGGTGCTACATCTAGAACAGGTACAGGTGGCACACGTGGAGGTAAATCAGGTGGTACAGGGAAAGGTTCCTCTGGTACAAGGTCGTCAAATGTAGGTGGTCCTGGTGGGAAGAAAGGGAAAGGTGGTTCTAGCAAAGGAGATTCTCAGGTCCTTTTTGTTGACTCGTGTCTTGTTTCTTTTCTTATTAATACAAGGTGGTATTATTTTGGTTGAATAACCTGCCAAATTAGCTTATTCTTGTCAAGCTGTAGTTAGTTATCATTTATTAGCATATTTGCATTTTGAACTTTTTTTTTCCTTTTCTTAAGAGAAGCTAATGTAGACTTTAATTAATATGTAGTCATCTATTCCTCAAATAATTGTTATTCCTCGTGAAAGCTAGAATTAAGATGGGAATAATATGATCCATAATCTAGATCTCCTGAGAACACAATGCAAACCTAAAAAAAGAAAGAGTTCAAAGTAAAAGGAAAAATTCTCTTTTTGATATTCCTTTTCCAAACACTGTATAACTAATTCTCCTGGAATTAGAATGTGTTCTCTCTGTCCGTGCCTAGATCTAAATGGTTGATGCATTTCATTGTAGAGTGGAGATGGGGAGGAAGGAAAGCTAAAGAAAGGACAGTATGAGGGACCTGATGCTGATCTGGCAGCCATGCTGGAGAGAGATGTGCTTGACAACACCCCAGGTGTCAGATGGGATGATGTTGCAGGTCTTAGTGAGGCCAAAAGGCTTCTAGAAGAAGCTGTTGTTCTCCCTCTTTGGATGCCTGAATATTTTCAGGTTTGTTTATAACCCCCCTCCCTCTTGCTCGCTAGAAGAGGCTGTTTTCTTCTCCTCCTTTTGGGTCTTTGAGTTGTCTCATTAGGTTCTTCAAATCATACTCGTTGTCCTCAATGGATCTTTTTCTTCAAATCATACTCATTGTCCTCAATGGATCTTTTTATTTTTCTAATGCTCAGCAACTTGAGCTCTTTCTGTTCTTCACATCATGTTTTTGTTTATTCAAGTTATTTGCATATGCCATGTGTTTTCTGTTCTTCTGTCTTAGATCTTTCATTTTTCATACTTCTGTTGTTGTATTGGCTATTCAGGTCCTAAAGTACAATTTATTCCAGACATTTAGTTGAATGGTTCAGCTCATATATTGATGTAATTGTTTTTGTTCGTACTATTTGATAAGGACAGTGTAGAAGCTACAAGCAACTTTTTTTTTTCTTTTGAACCAGAGAAGCTACAAGTAGCTTTATTCAAAAAAAAAACTTTAGCAAGTGATACTATGGGCAAAAAGTTGGATAAATAAAATAAAGGATAAGCAACTCTGGTGCTAATAATTTTTCCTTCCTTTTTTTTTTGCTTGTTTTAGGGTATACGTAGGCCCTGGAAAGGGGTACTCATGTTTGGTCCTCCGGGTACAGGAAAAACTCTGCTGGCCAAGGCAGTGGCAACTGAATGTGGGACCACATTTTTTAATGTATCCTCTGCCACTCTGGCATCAAAATGGAGAGGAGAGAGTGAGCGTATGGTTAGGTGTTTGTTTGAATTGGCCCGGGCTTATGCACCGAGTACCATTTTCATCGATGAGATTGATTCCCTCTGCAATTCTCGTGGGTATGTTCTTTTTTTCGTCTGAAGTTATATTTGTAATTTTATTGATTATTAGATTATTAATGCATGCATTTGGCTTCTGAATTTTGTTCCAAGTTCAAATCCCGTTTTCTAGAATTTCTGTACTGTTGTAAGGCCTTTTTGATAATTTTAAAGTTTTAAGAGAAATTTAGTCATTTTTATGGTTAGACTTCCTCCTGATGAAACAAAATGGTCATTTATGGTTGCATTTCCCCTGATAAAATGTATCATACAGTTGAATTGTACTATTTTACCAGGAGAAAATAATTTTAACATTTTACTGAAAAAGCGGAGTCAGATGAAAACATTGCCAAATTTTGATATTATGTAGACAAGTGTATTGCAAAATGATATCATATGTACATTAATCAGATCATAATTTCTTTTCCTTTCAGAGCCTCAGGCGAGCATGAATCATCCAGAAGGGTAAAATCGGAACTTCTTGTGCAAATTGATGGAGTGAATAATAGCACTACTGGTGAGGATGGCCAGAAGAAGATTGTAATGGTTTTGGCTGCCACCAACTTCCCTTGGGACATTGATGAAGCGCTCAGGTTCTCTCTCCCTCGCTCCCTTCCCCCTCTAAATCCACAGAAACACACAGAAATGTCTTTTTTTACATGAAAAATCCCAACTGTCTTCAATTCTGGTATGAAACTTTGGCTTTGAAAAAGGCTTGGACAGCTCGGTACTATCCCCCAAATTTTCTGAGTAATTTGTTGTAGCCATCACAAGATATTCTTTTTGAAGAAATATTGACAAATGTTTTGGAGAGAGAAACTTTTGCTTACCTTTTTTGTTCTCAAGTCCAAAATGTTACATTACAAACTAACAATATTAACACTACTAATTGCAGACATCACTGTTCAGTAATGAGGGGAGTAAATATTCTACTAATTAATTTTTATAAATGTTCTTTAATCTTAATTAGGAGGCGTCTAGAGAAGCGTATATACATCCCTCTACCAAATTTTGAGAGTAGAAAGGAGCTTATCAAGATCAATTTGCGAACTGTGGAGGTAAATATTAAGTTACTCTCCTTTTTCCCCAATGCTGGCATATAACTGGATCTGGAACATTAATTTCACCATTTGATCTCTCCCCTTATGACAGGTGGCGGCAGATGTTAATATAGATGAGGTGGCCCGCCGCACAGATGGTTACAGTGGAGATGACCTCACGAATGTCTGCCGTGACGCATCAATGAATGGCATGCGTCGAAAAATCGCTGGCAAAACAAGGGATGAAATTAAGAATATGTCTAAAGATGAAATTTCGAAGGATCCTGTGGCGATGTGCGATTTTGAAGAGGCACTTGCAAAGGTACAGAGAAGTGTTTCTTCGACTGATATTGAAAAACATGAGAAGTGGTTTACTGAATTCGGATCAGCTTAATTTGTTTCTTTTCCTTGTACTCTTTTGTGTTCTTTTTGTTTAATTAATTTCTTGCTGTACCTTCCGAAACTGAAACACCTTGTTGAGCGGGCTCCTGTATTGTCACACTACATTGTATTGTTGTATTATGTGTGTAATTTCTTGAATTTGTTGTCCATTGCCTCTTGATTTCTCAAGTGTCAGTGTGTGTACCTGTGCATGTGTCAGGCAGTGTTGCAATACCAAATTACAAATTATGAGCCTTTCTAATCCTGTAGCTGTAGCAGTTGGTAATTTGGTATTGAAATAAATTCTGGCACCATTTGTTTACTTCATTGTTGCAATTGATTTGTTACATGGAAATGAAACAGTCGTTCTCCTAAAGTGGCGCTACATATCAATTTTGAGCCCCATTGAAAGGCTAAAAATGTCAAATTTAATTTAATATTATTACTTTTATGACAACAATCAGAATTTAGGCAATCTTCAACATTTGTAACTCTCGTTTGGTCTTTTGAAGATGATGGAATGAATTGATTCTGCTACAATCAGGATCAAATATAAAATTCAAATGATTGACTTTTACCTTTCAGCAAATCCATGGATCATTTTTTATAGCAAATTTGGAGTTACATAAGGTCAGTCCAATTAAGGAAGACAGTACACTTGAGTTTACTTCCTAACAAGTCATCCTAAAGATTGTATTTTTCGAATCTTTGAATATTCATTTTCGGTCCTGAGACCATTTTTAATGCCTTTTCAAAACTGTGACAACTAAAGAAAAGTCAAGTCTTATCAAGCGTAGAAAAATCTTCAACAAAGATCTAAAAAATGTTACTAAATTTCTTCTTGAGAAAACACGTTACTAAAGTGACATGTTGTAAGAGAACTTGACCGTAATAAATGCAACACACACAAGCTAACTCTCTATATAAACAGGAAAGCTCCTTACCATGAAAAGCAAAGAAAGCTGCAACTCCATATAGATATCTCCGTCGAAGCATTCAGAGATGATGCCCCTTCCAAATGTGATCGTTGCCGCAACGAAGGCGCTGCTTACAGTACTATGCTTAATGCTTATTATCTCCCAAGCTAGTTTTGTGCAAGCAGGCAGAGCAGGTACATATCTCGCCTCGCCTCTTAATTACTCATATAGGTTTCTCTAAAGAAACTTAAATCTCTAGTTTTATTAATCAGAGTTTAACCATTTTACCTTTCCTTTTGTTTAATTTCTATATGCCAGGAGATCAAAGTTATCCTGTAGATTCACCAGTTGCCCATGGGTCGATTAACAATGATGACTAAGGCTAAGGAACCGTAGGCCTAACATAGTGGTGGTAAATCTCGTCTTTTTATGAAAAGATGTAAGTTTAAATTTCACAAAAGATATTTGATACCGAGACTGCTCTTGTTTCAAAAACAAAAAAATAATATTGACTGAGAAATTAATTATATGTACCTTTGTGGGGTGGAAATTATATGTAATGCATAATGTATTATGATTTAGCTTGGATGTTGTAATCTGTTATGATTAATTTTAGACTTTTAATTGCTTTTGGTGTAAAATCAATAATTTTTTGAGCAAGCAGACTGAAATGTTTAACTTCAAACTTCCATATGTATCATTGATTTGATGATTTTTGAACAATCCAATAGTAATAATATTCTACCTATTCAAAAAAATAGCAAAAAAAGTAAAAAAAATATAAATTTTGTTCTCCAAGGAGATTTTAATATGGAGGCAATATTGAACGGCTTGGATCGGTCATTTACAACTTGAGATTGAAGATTTGAATATGAAGGAGGATTTGTACTTCATAAAGAATGTTAGCATTATTCTAAATACAAATATAGAGATAAAGGACAATTTGATCAATTCTATTTTTTTTAATAAAAATGGCCTATCATATATAAAAAATGAGAAAAAGAGAAATAGAAAAAAATATTATCTATTTTGATGGGATATTGGTTATTTTGGTGTTATGATGGAATATTGAATATTTTGAAAGTACTTAATTCTGAAATATATGATTAAAATATGAGCTGTGCTAATATATTAATGTTACCATATCATGCAATATGAATCAAAATGGGGGCTTGGTTATGGATTTATTTTGGATTTAGTAGGATTTGTTTTTTTTTTTAATTTGTTTCTTTTGTTGAACATCTTCCGAAAAAGAAATGGAAATTGGTGGGCTCTCCCCACTTTATTCAAAAAAAAAAAATCATGCAATATGCCAGCGGATCAAATTTTGATTATTCATGCTCCAATGATAAATCTAACTTTTTCAATAAATTATACATATTAAATTCTTATATGATATCATATTTTACTATTTTTAACATTTTTAAATTTTTTTGAAAGATAATTCTAAAAATAGAAAAATATATCAATATTTATATGATGTCAAATAGGATTTTAAAATCATTAAAATTATAAAAAACTCTAAAAATAGTAAAAAATTGATACTTTACAACATATCAATATACCAAATTTTATTGAGCTATTTACACCAATAACTTGAACCTTAAGAACTAAAATCTAATCCATTAATATAAGTCACTAAATTATCATCATTAACCAGAGTCCGACTACAGTGCTTCCATAAGCGTTTCGACGAAATACTTACAAGTCAAATTTCAAAATTTCACGTTCAAAGCAGCGATTTAAGCAGCTCAATAAATCGTTCATATCAAAATCTTATAGAACATTAAAATTTATTTACTATTTTTAATGATTTTTGAAAAATAACTCTTTTTTTTTTTACTTTCAAATATTGACATTCATTAAACTATTATTAATTAATTAATAAACTAATATATTGGTTGTGGAGGTGGAGGGAGAGAGGAAGAGAGGGAGAGAGGAAGCGGGAGGGTCAATTTTGTAAAGTTGCCCCTTCTTTTCTTTTCTTCTTCTCGTTTCTTGTTTGTTTTCAGTACCTCTCTCGATCGATCTCCACTCGACTGTACGCTGTACTCTTCAATTCTCTTCACTCGGTTCTCACGCCTTTTTAGCGCCATGCGGGGTTTCGGATTCGGGTACGCATGAGATAAAAGGAGGATTCGGATCTCTTTCTCGCTCCGTCGCGCGCTCTCTTCCTAGGTAAGGCATGGCAGCATAGCTAGGGTTTCCCTGCTTTTGTTTATCCACTGGTCGTGATTCGTTGTGTTGGTGATGCCGTAAACCCTAACCCTAGGTCTTGTCTGTTATGGCATTGTACTTACAATCATTGATAATGTTGGATGTATTGTACACTCAATCATTGTAATTGAGTGAATATCTCCCTTCTACTGAGAATTTTTTATATGAATCATGTAATTTTCTTCTCCATTTTTAGTCCATTTATTTTAAGGAAGAAACTTGGGAGGAGCTGGGAATGGAAGGATTTGGGGCGGGGGGGGGGGGGGGGGGGTGTTTGTTGTTTCAAGAACCAAAAAAACCAGGTTTATTGGGCACAATATACTTTTTCTAAATAGGTGGTTATATGACAGGTCTAATTAACAACCTATTTATTGATAATCATTCAGTAGACAATCTGAGATTTCCCATATGATATTATGATCAATACTTTCCATGTTCAGTAGGCACCTCCTTCATGGGTTATCTGCTGCCATAGAAATCTATGGCACATTTTCTGCCATAGATTTTGAACGGTCCGATTTGGTTTAAACGGCTCAGATTTAGCTAATAGAGGGTGTTTTTTTTTATTTATATTGTAGTGGGCCCCATATGTCATAGACTTAAAGAAACTGTGGCACAAATGTGCCATAGAAAAAAAGTATGGCAGCGGATGTGAATCCCTCATTTGTTGGTTGTAGAAAAACTGCAATCCTTCCATTTCACATATATATACCTGTGTACTCTGCTGGCTGATGACAGCTGGTGACATGAAATGCCTTATGAGCATTAGATGAAGCTTACTATAAATTATATTGTCAGTCTTTTATTATCTCATCTATTTGCAATATTTCTTCATAAAAGAGAGATTTTCATTCAATGCTGGTTATTGCTTTAGGGTGTGTCTGGTGTTACTTCTATAAGAAAACTGGTAGTATGCGTTATCCTAGTCTGGTATGAATGACAGGCACACTTTTTCCCCCTTCTTTTCGGTGCTAGGGGTAATGTATTCTCTACCATTGGTTATATAGGAACTATATAATGGTGAAGACTCGATCAAAAGGAAATGAAAGAGATAAAAGGTCTCGCGCCAACATCAATTTGGCGGCCAAAAAAATCATGAAACGACAGGGGAACCCAAGTTCAATTTCTAAAGGTTCAAACATCAACAAGAAATCTTCAGTATCGAGTTCTAACACAACCAGCCCCTCTCCTTTAAGAAGGTCAAAACGAGAAACGCCAACAAAGAGAATAGCCAATTTAAGTGGCACTGCCCCTAGTCCTAGTCCCAGTCCTTCTACTAAGAAAAAGAACCCAGTTCCAAATTCTAACCTGATTGCAAACCCAAGTAGCAAGAAGACGGTAACCATGGAGAAGATGAAGTCAGCTTCAGGTGGTGCCAGTTCAAGCATGAAAAGTGCCAAGAAAAAGTCAAAGGGAAAAGAGAAGGTTCAAGCAGAAAGTGAGAGCACTCAAACATGCAAGAGCAATTTAAAGTCGATATCAAATTCAAATTCACCTTTGACTGCAAAGGAAGAGGGATCGTCGACGAAGAGACAAAGAGTTCTGTTGCATGCAAAAGCTTACAAGGATCTCTTCAAGCCTCGTCCCACGATAAGCAAACCTTCGCCTCCTGGTATATATGATTTCTCTATTTGTTAATCCATTCTATTATTCTTGTTGAGTACCATTCATGACTATCATTCTACTTTTATGGCTCTGAATAATTTTTGTTGTCTATGAATTTTGTTCTCTGAAATAAAATGAAGTGGAGAAAGCACAGGTGGTTGAGGCGCCAGCAGATGAGGTTGTGATTACACAAGCGGACACAAATGCCCCTCTAGATGTTCCTGTAAGAGAACCATCCTGCTTGAGGTGAGAATTTTAATTTGGACTTGTCTGATATGTTTTACTAGTTTATGAACCATAATTGTGGGGTCTGAAATGAAGCATTAAAGTTTTTAATTAGGGGGGGGGGGGGGTGGCGGGTGTAAGTTACAATAGATGACTTTGAAAATTTTGATTGTAGCTATCGTATTAAGTCAAAATGGTTTCATTATGAAGAAGTATGGTTGTAGGTGTGTCGTCAGTCTTATAAGTTGTTTGTGTTACTAGTTATATGCAGTTTGAGTGTTATGTGATAATCTGTTAATGGATGTTGAATATGGACCATTGTATATCTCAAACATTTTATAAATGGAGAAAATTATAGTGTAGATCATATTTCAAATGTTCTATATGAATTTAAAAAAAAAATATTTGCAACTGCAAAGATCGTCAAGTTAAAGTCAATTGCTGATGGATTGTGACTATCTATTCTAAAGAGGCAAAGTTCAATATCTCTGTCTATTTAAAAGAGTCAAAATCCATCACAATCGACTTTAACTGACAATCTTTGCAGTTGCAAATAATTATTTTTTTTAAAATTCATATACAAAATTTTAAAGATGATATACATTATAAATTTCTCCATTTATAAGATGTTTGAGATTTTCGAAAATCCATTGTAATTTTTGCAAGTCCATTTATAAAACATTTGAGAGTAAAAATCCATTGCAATATTCTATTTTTAAGAATTTTGCTGATGGAAAAATAGTTAGAGATATTTGTTTCTATAAAAGATGGATTTCCAACGTTGCATTTAATTAAATATTAAATAAAAAAATAGTTCTATTACAAAGTGCTGCCAATTGCCATATCAATGTGTTGTTGTTCATTATCAGGGAGTACTCAAGCGGTTCAAAATCAGCAAATGAAGCAACTCCATATGTTCCTGAGGTTCGTTCTGTTTTCCTCATAATGTCTTTGTTCTTCAGTTTCTATCTTATAGGTTAGTTGCTTAGCTGTAAAAGCTTTAAGCTAGATGTCTGTCTAACAAACAAGTCATGACGGTAATTATATTAAGTATCTTGCTAACTTGAAATAGAAGTAAAGAAGCAAAGTTTCATAGCTATGGCATTGATCAAGGTTTTGTGTGTTGACTTGCATGTTCTGTTAAAGTTTTCACATGTTTTGATAAAGTAGATCATCTTTCACCTTTTTCCTGATTAACGTTATGATTTAGGCAAATGCAACTAAGAAGGTTTTTAAGGATGATGCTGAACAACCTGTTGTTTCAGTAGCAGAAGATAGAGCGGAGTCTACTTCGGATGAAATGTAGCTGCCTTTCTTTGTTCTTTTTAAATAATATTCAATTGAATAAGCCAACCTGCTCTCTTTCTGATCCAAGTGGTTTCCATGGTATGGTGTGTGCCTTCGTGTCATGTACTTGCATGTGTGCATATAAAAAGGGAGTGCGAGATAATATCAGCACAATGTAAAGTGGATGATCCTCCTGGTGCTGGTTCAACTGGAGAGGTATTATAATTTTTTTCTTTTTATGTTCTGAAGGTGAAAAGCACTCATTCATTAATTTAACATGGTTTTTCTATTCTTGTGTAGAGAAAGGTGGATCCAGGAGAATTGGTGATTGCTGGGGACGATTCCCTTGACATATCTAAGGAGCATCAGGCCGGTGAAGAAGATTGTGCGCCCAATTCTTGTCTTGCTTGCAGAAAGCCTGGAGTTCTGCTGTGCGTATCCATATTCATCTTTCTGTCTCCTCCATCTCTATCTGTTAGCATGTGTATGTGCATGCCTGTGTGCATCTCTGCACAAATACACAGACCCTGCACATGTGCAACCACAAAGAGAATTTCCGTTCTTACTCGAATTGTGACCATGTACATCTAGATTTAACAAATAGAAGCTTGTAGCTACTGAATTACAATGTTTCTCAGTTCCAATGCTTATGAGGTGCTGGGTAGGGACCGCATGTACAAACAGGAGATGGAAATAACAGTAACTGTAGATAAAATTCTTTTTCGTCAACAATTGAAGGATCTGTATGTTATCTGTAGTTCGAGTAGTAGGGTTATTCTTATAAATGTTGGGTAAATTGGTAGGGCTTGGCCACTTTTTAAAATAGACAATTTTGCAAGAATCTACTAGTTTCCTTGCACTTTCTTACCTTTATATTTGATAGATGGTTTATTTATCTACCTGTTTTTGTATATGGTGAATTAAATAAAAGCGGGATTTTGCAGGTGCTGTGAAGGGAAAAACTGTAAGAGAACCTACCACCTGTCTTGCCTGGACCCACCACTTCAAGCAAGCCCACCTGGTGCATGGCTATGCATCTCTTGCATCCAGAAAAAGATCAAATCAGGTGTTTATGCAGTATGTGATGGCATTGAATGTATCTGGGATGTTAAAGATGGTAATCAATTTCTATTTTATACATCCATTTTTGTTTTTTTCCAAAATTTGCATATTTTGTGCTTTGTTGTGTAAATTGTTGGTCTGTATGATGCTTGTAGCAAGGGCAGAAAATGGGAAGCTATATCTTGTGAAGTACAAGAACTTGGCACATGTGCACAACCGGTGGGTCCCAGAGGCTGAAATTGCTGTTGAGGCCCCCGAACTCCTATCAAAATTCAACTGGAGGATGCAGAAGGAGAAGGTCTCTTTACATTTTCCTTTCTTTCCCTCTTTCTGTGTTTTTTTCTTTTTGTTTTGAGTATTGGGAATATTCAATTAGAGAATCATGATGACTTAAATGGTTTGGTCTTGGTGACAGAATCCACCAAGGTGGAAGCAGGAGTGGACAGAGCCACAGCAGCTGCTGATGAAGCGTTCTCTAATGTCAGAGAGAACGGCGGATGAGTTCTATGATGGGCTGGAAGGCAGCCTGCGCTTCTGCAATGCTGAGTGGCTTGTCAAGTGGCGTGACCTTGGCTATGAGCATGCCACCTGGGAGCTCGAGACCTCCCCTTTTCTCTGCACTGAAGAAGGCGCTGCTCTCATCGAGGCGTTTGAGTCTCGCAGGCAGCAGGCCCGGCTCTCTTCATTTCCCCAACGCATTAGTAGGACGCTTGAGGTTAAGCAGTCTGCTCTAGACAGGATTGACAAACTGCCAGATGGCTTCCCATCAGGCTTGGACAGCGAACACCTCCACTCTGTTAACCAACTCCGCCTCTTCTGGCACAAGTCACAGAATGCTGTTTTCATTGACGAGCAGGAGAGAGTGATAAAGACTATCCTGTTCATCATGTCAGTGATAGAGGATATCTGCCGCCCCATTCTCATTGTTTCAAGTGTTGGCTCTCTGCCATTGTGGGAGTCCAAGTTCCAGCGTCTGGCACCATCCATCAATGTTGTCAGCTATGCTGGTACGAAACCGGTGCGAAAGCTCATTCAAGATGTTGAATTTTATGAGGAGAGTGGTTGCATCCTGTTCCAAGTCCTGCTTTCTTATCCTGATGCTACAGTGGAGGTAATCATATCTTTCTTTTAGTCTTTTTAGTCAATGTGTTGATATGAAGCTCAAGTTTCTTGTTTGTTTTAAGGGCACTTATGCATGTATTACCTGGTAAGATATATAAAGTCCTTAGACTTACTCTGTGCTTGACTTTTTGATTATTCTTTTTTACTCTCTCTCTCTCTCTCTCTCTCTCTCTCTCTCTCTCTCTATTTTATAGGATTTTGAGATGTTAGACTCTATTGGGTGGGAGGCAGTCATCATAGATGAGTGCCAAAACTTGCGGATTTCAAAATATCTCGAGAAATTCAAGAATCTCTCTGCTGATTTCAGGCTTCTCCTATTAAGCTCTCCTTTAAAGGTCTTTTTAACAACTTCTCCTTTTGATCATATTAATTACAAAAGCAGATTTCTAGTAATAATCTGGTGCAATGAGACAACTTGTTTGTTGGGTCATTGACTCCAGTTGAGATAACTAACACCTGCTTACTATAATTTGCAAGGTTTTTATTTTTAGTTAGTGCTCAAGTATTCAAAACCTGTTTGGGTTAGACAAAGTTTCATATTAGTCATATGAGCTCGTCAAACCTAGTGCAGAAAGAAATGAAATAGAAAAAAAGCAAAATCTTGTACATTAACACAAAAGGAGCAAAGGTGTGATAGTACTGCTAGTTTCATTTCTGGCACCACATGGTTGTACTGTAACACCACCTCTCCTTTGACATGCTTTTTGGTGATCTTCTCTTCTTGTTGGGACCCCCTTTTCTGGCCCAATTCTTCTTTTACTGAATTTCTCTAAGACATGTGAAACCATGTTATGACTTGATTACTTTCCATGGCACATCTGATACGACTTGTTCTCTGTTAACACAGGTCATGTCTTTCTTGTATGGTTAGGTTTTGTTAACCCTTAACTATAGTTTAACTCAGTGGCATCTGGTTTTATCTTCATTATTCGCTATAGAGTTGTTACTTGTTAGTGATATTGTGCTATTTGGATACTAGCAGTTAGAATTTTTACTGTTAAATTTTCCATTGAGTGCTTCATTATGTATCTTTTCTTGTATCTGCAATTTGTTTGCTTCTATTATTATCCCATTATTTGTTATTTTTTGTCATTAAATTCTCTAACTTTAAAAAAAAAATGGTTTGCTTCATTACTAGATCTGAGGCATCTCTAATTTTGGTTTTTGTTACTATATCAGTGATGAAGTTGAAACCAGAAATCACTGTAATGAGTCTAATTATTGATAGACTTCTACTATTATTTTGCAGGACAATGTAGCAGAGTATGTGAACATGCTATCATACCTGGACCCAAACCATGGCATAGCCAATACATGCCTTGGCAAAAGTGGTATGCTGGCTCATTTCAAAGAGAAGTTGGGGCATCATGTGGCATATGAACGCAAAGACGAGACATCTAAGGTTGCGGAGTACTGGATCCCTGCACGATTTTCAAAGGTGCAGCTGGAATTGTATTGTTCGACTCTCTTATCTAATTCTTTCGCGCTTCGTTCTTCTTCAAAGATTGATCAAGTAGGGGCACTTCGGAATATGCTCATCTCACTGCGCAAGGTAAAAATGAACATCCCTACTGATTTTTTAATTTAATTCCAACTCAGACCTGCATTTGATTGCTACTGTTTGAGTTTGATGTTCTTTGTTTAGTGTTGTATGTGAGAGTCTGTGGTTACATCCATAAGAGGTTTTCTTTGATACTTATATTGTTGTCAAAGAACTTAGACATGAATGTATCTTTTAAAGCCGGATACAGAGCTTGTGTGTATGACTAGTTCAACATAGAATAATGCATGCTATGGTTAAAGTTCCTTCTTTTCTCATTAAATTTCGTTTTTTTCTCTCTCTGTACTGTATTGTTTACAGTGTTGTGACCATCCATACCTTGTTTATCAAGAGTTGCAAGCTGCACTGACAAAGGAGAGACCCATGACTGAGATATTAAATATTGGTGTTTATGCATCTGGCAAGCTGCTATTGCTGGACAAACTGCTGCATGAGATGCGAGTGCATGGTCTGCGGGTTCTTATTATGTTTCATGCAGGCGGCGGCTCTGGCAGAAACCAAATAGGGGACTTCCTGGATGATTTTCTGCGGCAGAGATTTGGTGCAGAAGCATATGAGCATGTAGAGCGGGGGCTTCTGATGTCGAAGAAGCAGATTGCTATGAACAATTTCAATGACAAGAGCAAGGGGAGGTTCGTATTCCTGATAGAGAACCGAGCATGCCAACCCAGTCTGAAGCTGTCGGCTGTGGATGCCGTGCTTATCTATGACAGTGACTGGAATCCAATGAATGATACCCGCAACATCCAGAGGATCAATATCCAGCCTGAGCGAGTTCCCGTCTTTCGCTTCTACTCCCCATGTGCTGTTGAGGAGAAGGTACTTAGCCTTGCCAGGCAGGATGTCTTCCTAGACAGCACCTTGCAGGGTGTGGTCCCTGCTGTCAGCCACTCCCTGCTCAGCTGGGGTGCTGAGCACCTCTTTGCCCTGCTACATCAGCTCCATCTCCAGCCTGATGACATGCTCGATGATTACCGCTCTGCATTTGTATCCCCAGAGGACATGACCTTTGTGGACACGATTATGACTGAGATAATGGATAGGATGTGCGGGAAGAGCAGTGGTGGTGATGTGGCATCTCTGCTGGTTGAGGCCCAGCCAAGTGGTGAGTCCTACTCGCATGATTCTGGCCCATTGATAGGTGAGAAGGAGGGGGTCTCTTCATTGCATGGGGACCCCCCCATGTTCTGGTCAGCTCTCTTGGAGGGGAAGAGTCCACAATGGAGGTTTATACAATCTGATGGGCCTTCGCAGAGGAATAGAAGGAAGGTTCGACCTTTTGATAACTCAGAGAAGCCCCTGGTGGCAGGGCCCAGTGGAGGAGGTGAGACCGAGGAGTCAAGGAAGAGGAAGAAGAAGAACGGGGGTGATACCAGTATGGGTGGTACAGGTATCATGTCCCCTCGAGGAAAGACCAGCACAAATGCTTCTGCTAAGGACCCTTCCGCAGCAGTTTCAACTTGGGATGATCTCTCAGGCATCAGTGCTGGACCCTCCCAACAAGGTTTTTATTTATTTATTTTTTGATAAAAGTGGAGTATATCCACCAGTTTCGTTGAAACTGAAAAAGAACTCACAAAATTTTAAGGTACCAAACAGCTGGTACCATAAAACTACAATCCCTTAGAAGAACTAATATCATTACATTCAGACTAAAGGAGTTCTAAAACGACTACTAGATAACCTAAAACGACTACTAGAACAGTATGATAAACCACCTTACAACCAACTTCAACTGAGAACAAGAAACAACTAATATCAAAACACAGTTTTATATCAAATCTTCCTCTTCATTAATCTCTTCTCTAGACCCAGGGGTGATGACCAGACCCCCCTCTACCCACCTGATTGACTTGCAAAGGTTCTTTTATTTATTTATGTACAATTCTTCAAAAGGAGGGCTTGAAAATCGATAAACTGCATGAAGCCGAAAAAAGAATATAGAACCATACTAATAGGTATGCATCTACTGGACACAGTTGTTGCTGGTTATTTGCTGGGCTGCTGCCTAAATAATCTGGAATACACATCCCAATGATACGTAAGGTGGAGGCTTATGACTAAATTGCCAATTGATATTTTAAATGAGAAGGGACTGGATGGCAATATGATCTCATGATGCAATAACTATCAAAAAAGAAAGTTTATGATGCAATGATATATGATGTCATTTGCAGAAATATCAAATCAAGCAGCTGCTTTAGCATCAGTTGAAGTGGGAGCAAATCTAAGAAGCATGCAGAAGGGCATCCATCTTTTACTTGAACCTCAACTGCTCAAGTTGTGTCAATCTGCTGGGCTTCCAGTATGCATTATTAATTATTTCTGTAGTTTAACTTACATTATCTATGTCACAATATTCACCAAAAATGACTTTGTATGTTGCACCTGCATTGTTTTCTTTTCCTTGTATATTTTTTTTACCATAATCTCAGCAGAGATAGATCCCCACTGTCTGTCTGAAGAACCTTTTGAATGCTTGTGTGCTGAGTTTGTTGAGCTGTTATGCAGGACTATGTGAAGACAATGGCTGGGATGCTTTTGGAATATGTTATGAACAACTTTAAGGTCGATAATGGTGGAGATGCAGCCATCCTACAAACATTGGTCATTTCATTGGTTAGTTCCAGCCCTGCCTGTCCTCGTCCCCAGTAATAGAACAAAGAAAAATGAAACAAAAGCATGCTCTAATTTATCCTTATTCCTTAATAAAGTAATTCTACGAGAGGAGAAAAATAAACAAGTGAATCAAAATCACTCCCAGTTAGATCAATGCCTCGCTCTAGATGAATATTGTTTACAGAATTACTCCCTTTGTTACGCTAATGCATTGGAAAAACCATCTCCATTTAAGGTAAAAGGGTTGTATCCAGGTACATTATCACGGAAAAGTAATTTATTTGCTCAACATAACCATGGCGCAGTTGTATTGTTTGGGAAAGAGCCGCAAAAATCCTGGTGCCTACTGGAACTTCCAGAAATAGTTGGGAGTACAAACTTTTAGTATATTATGCATGCTTGTCAGAAAACACTGCATTACTATAGTTGATGTCATGATGTACAATATTGTTTTGTAGTGCTGGAGAGCTGCGTCTCTCTTCAAACATTGGGTCGACCCTCTGCAGCTGACGGCTCTTGCATCCGAAAAGCTGCATTATAACTGTAAAGCTGATGTCGTTGAATCCGTCTACTGCCGTTTAAAGGCATTGAAAGTTGAGTTTCAAGAGAAAGCAGATGCCATGGTTGCAGGTCAGATCCCGTCTATCAGATTCTACAACAAATTATTCAGAGTCCCCAAGCAGGAGGTGATCATCCTTCCAGAGAGTCCCTTGTTGGAGGAAGAAATAATTGAAACCCCTGCTCCGATGCCTGGTCAAAGTCAATGTGCAAATGAGACAGAGGTAGAGCCAGATAATGTGAAGGGAAAATTGTTGAAAGCACAGCTGGACCTGATAGAAAAGGTGTGCACTCGAAGGGAAGAGGCTCTTCTAACAAAACAGCAAAAGGAGGTTTTTGAGTTGGAGCAGTTCAGGGAGAGAGAGGAGATGCGCCTGTCAAAAGAGCACCAATCTCAGCTCGAGAGATTGTCAGGTAGCTGTATGGACGAGAAGGTTGGAAAAGTGAAAGAGGAGTTTGAGAGAATGATGCGTGCATTCGATGCTCATGTGGGGAAGGAGAGGGAGAGGCTGCAGGCCTTGCATACAGCTGCGAGGGAACTGGAGAGGAGCATTAAAGAAAGATGGGTTGGAAACTCAAAACTGGGAAACTTGGAGGATGACTTTGATAATGTCCCCTTGTCAGATTGTGGCGAGTTCATTGTGCAAGAGTTGAATTGGGACCCTCCTACTACACCTTTGATTCATGGAGATGATTTGGTTGAAAGGGCTGGGGATGGGGACATTGCATCAGGGTTGTTGAATCATACTCCTCCAGCTGCCCTTCAAGAAACTGTAGTTGCAGAGGAAGTGATGCCAGATGCAGCAGTACCAGAGGAAGATGCTGCTGCTGAATCAACATCTCAGCATAGAGGTGATGAGATTTCTTCTGTAGAAAGCCAGAGAAATACAATGATAGAACAGGTGATTGTTCAGACCTCGTCTTGAGTCAATCATTGTTGTTATTTGCTTTGAACAAGTACAATTTCCTGTTGATTTTGATTAAAAGTATGTTCTCCTTTTGTAAAATGCAGGAAAGTCAATCTGCAGCTGGATCGACTAAACCTGCTGGAACCGCGGAGTCCACTTTACCTGTTGATACTGCAGAGTCAATTCCACATGCCGAGACTGCAGAGTCGACTACACCTGCTCAAACTGCTGAGTCCACTCCACCTGCTGAAGCTGCAGAGTCGACTCCACCTAATGAGGCTGCAGAGTTGACTCTACCTGCTGAGGCCACAGAGTCGATTCCACATACAGAGGCCGCAGAGTTGACTCCATCTCTAACAGCAGTTACAGATCCAGCTGTGGTTGATGTTGAAATTGCAAACGGAGGCACTGCAGCCCACACATCGGATACTCTTCTAACTTTGGACCCACTTGCTTCTACGCCAAGAGATGTAACCCCTCATCCTTTGCCCCAGCAAAGCCTGGGAACAGTGCCTCAAAACCAGGTTCCTTCACCTGTGCTGTTTCAGAATGCGGGGAGGCAGAGCGCACAAGTTAATATTAGCAATGGTGTATGCAATGGCCATGGCACAGCAATCGAAAATGGAACAACAGTTGGGGTAAGGTCAGAGGCGAGTTACAGTGCTCTGTGGCAGATGCTTCCATTGACATCGCCAATGGTGTTTCCGCACGGGCTCCATGCTGATCCATTAAGAAACGAGCTCACAAGGATCAAGCAGCAAGAGGACATTCTGGCAAGGCGCCATGAAGCTAAGGTCTGTGTGGCTTTTTTGATTTTGCTTCTGTTGTGATAATTGTTCTCTCTTTTTTGTACGGGTGCTGCTGTTGGTTGCTGTTGTTAATATGTGTTCATGTGATTGGAACAGAGAATGCAATTGAAGATGGAAATGGATGAAGAGATGGAGAGGCTAAGAAAGAAGTATGAAGATATTTTACAGGAGGAAGAGAACACGTTTCAGCAGCAGAAGCAGCGTCTCGAGGATGTCTACAAAAAAGTTCTTCTCAATCAGTCCCTGGCCGAGGAGTTCCGTGCCAAATTCATCGAGCACAGGGCTCCCTCTGCTTCATCTATCCCCTCTACTTCCTCCCAACGTATGCTTCCTTTTCTTTTTGTCAGTTCAAATCAACTCCCGTGCTACTTTTTTAATGCTTCTATTTAGGAGGTTTTGATCCATGTAAGTAGATCATGAGATGAAACTAATGGAACTGCTTGTCTGTTTTGCTGTCCTGCTTACAGTGAGAAACCAAGTACCTGGACTTAGACCTCAGCTGCCCCTGCAACATCGAGGGCCACAGCAAATCCAGAGAGCACCTCCTCCTGCGGCTGCAGCACCACGGCAAGGAAGTGGAAGTGCAAACGGATCTCTCTGCCACAACCCCACCAACAGCAGCAGACCACCACCTGTGGCAGCACTTTGCATTCCTTCCACCTCCGCACTGCGTCCTTCAGCTGCTTCTCCAAATCTCAGTCGGGCTCCATTCAGCTCTGTCAATCTTCCCACACGGCCTGGCTCCGCACTTCGAGCTGAGCAAAGAGCACCTGCACCTCATCTTGCTCGTGCCCGCTCTCACATATCAGCCACAGTACTCACTTCGACTCCCACCTCTGTGCCTGGCAATGTTGCCCTTGCCACCATGGAGCAGCTCCAGTCCTTGCTTGCCCGATCACAGGAGGGCCCAGCTTCTCGTAGTCAAACTCAGAATGCTCCAGCGGAATACTTGATTGCCTCTCGATCACAGGAGGGCTCAGTTGCTTGTGGTCAAACTCAAACACACAATCTCCCAGTGGAATCCTTGGCTCCCTCCCTACGGGAGGGTGCAGCTGTTCTTAGCCAAACTCAAACTCAGAATTTCCCCGTGGAATCCATGCATGCATCTTTTGGCAATAGTAGGGGTTCAGGACAGATTGAGGTTGGTGATGGCGTGGTGTACTTGTCAGATGATGACTAGGGTTCCGGAATCTGGGGCCGGGTGGCAGTTTCTCTATTCGAATATTTCTAACATTTTGTTTCATGAGTTGGCATTTCATTGGCTAACATGAGTTTTTTGTACAGTCATATTATCAGCGTTTAGCAAGCAGGAGCTTGACCTTGTAGAGAGAAGGTTTGGGGGGGGGGGGGGGGGTTGGCATTAGCTTTTGAAAAAAAGAAAAAAAGGAGCTGCATCAAATTATGTTGCTTTTCCTTTTTGTACGGGTAGGAAAGGACGATGAAGATGTTTTAGCCATGTATATATGGTGGTTTCTAATTAACTGATATGATATCAATCTGTGCTAATCGGATTAGATAGTTCTGATTGCCTGATTATATATGTTTCACTGGATACAGCTGACTGTAAAGTTTACTTCACTAAGCTTTGAAGGCATTTAAACGAAAAGATATAAACAAAGGCAAAAAGTTTCGACGACAAAGATCATAGTACCACTGTTTCCTTATTGTGATGCCATATAGCAATTGCCGAACGAAGTAGGTGAGTTTTAAATTAAAATTTCCTTATTGTGATGCCATATAGCAATTGCCGAACGAAGTAGGTGAGTTTTAGATTAAAATTTGATTTGATAGGTAGAGGAATCGTTTGATGACATAAAGATTTGTATAAAAGTTTGCTTTGATGTTTTAATAATCATGTGAATTATCAGATTTGATGATGTAGATGATGTAACGGTGATTTTGCTCATTGGATCATATATGGTCCGATGGAGATGGGTGTTGGAACACTTCTCGTTCCATTGCTTGACTATTTACGTTTTGGTCATTTTTAGACATCGGTACTCGTGCCTGTTATGTCATAGCATACTTACTAATCCATCTTTCAATTTCCAATTTTGTTTCAATTTATTTGAAAATTCATTATTATATATTTCGAAAAATAACAATTGGCAAGTGATTCATCTAAAGATTTTTCACTTTTGATTAATTTGAAATGTCAATATTCTAAGCTAAAGTTCAATGCTAGTGAATTGCTAGATATATGTGTTACGTATTGGTATAGGCATGTTCGAACACGTGCTAACACGGCAAGTTACGTGTCAATGGTTTTACACGTGCCGTGTGTGACGTGTTTGAATAGTGCAAATCATCCAATATGTACGTATAAGAGCACGTCATGTGTTAACAAGACGTGTTAGACGTGTTCGAATACAACGTGTCAGCACGTGTCAACACTTGTAAAATAAAATAAAAATGTTTAAAAATCAGAAAAAGGAAAAATTCGGAAAAATTCACAAAAATTAAAATTCAAAATTTTCAATTTTCATTAGCCTCTTCCCCTCTCTTGAGTCCGAAGTCTCGTCTAAACATCTACACTCCAAATTCAAAATTTCAAAATTGCACATGCCCTATACATGCTTGTTTGTGCTTGCCTCGTGCCAGCCCCACGTGCTTCCTATGCGTACTCCTCGTGCATGTTCGTGTTGTTCGTGATGTGCCGTTTTTCCGTGCCGTGTGTGACGTACCAAAACAGTGCAGAACCTTGGAAATGCAAACCTAATGACACTTCATGTGAACACGTCACATACAAAACACGTGTCCATGCACGTATTTACTCGTGCGTGCCGACGTGTCCAACACGTCCAGTAATTTACTAGTCTCAGATTCTCCTCAGGAGTATGCTAAAATATAATAATGACGTACTAATTAATCATATTTGGGTTCCAATTCCTCAAACCTTTCAATGAAATTAAATTTTTGGCTTCATGATAACAATGGATAGTTAAGAGAAAAAAAGAGAAACATTAAATACATGTTGAACTCAAAGTCAAGCTTGTAGAATTGTTTGGCTTAGTTGCTTGATTGTACTTATTTCTAGCCTTGTGTTAACCATTTCAATTCAACAATATTTTAGTTTCAACATCAATCATTTTCTTGGAAGTCATTGGAGACTATATAGACTTCTTAAAAGCACTCCAAAAATGTTTTTTTTTTCAGATTACTTTTCAAAATTTCACACTATATAGACTTTTGCTAGATATAATTACGTCTAGTTCTGTCTATTTACTTTTCAAACTATTTAGGATTTTTCTTTTTGAGGAAAAAATATTTAGAATTTTGAGCATGCAAATATCAAATTATAGCCTGAAAATATCAAATTTCCAGATCACCCCAGCATATTAGATAATTAATTGCATGATTCCTACTTATATTAGCTTATTAAGCTAGTCACAACGATGCCACGATACATATTGGTAATATTGGACAAATCTACTTACAAAAAAATACTGTATAAATAATTATATAAGTGTCATTAGTTTTAGTTTCATGTAGTAATTATGCTTGATCTGAAATCATCATAATTTTTTTGAATTAATAAAAAAATATATATTGCCGGACCGAGGCACCACTTGTCGCGAGATTCTCCAATTGCACAGCTTCTCTATACTTCTAGTAGTAATTTATATCTAATAATAAAAATATTTATATTTTATATTATTAGAATTAAAGTTATACAAGTTATAATTTTACTTGTACAACAAAATTTTTAACTTAGAATTTTTTTACAAGCATTTATGGAAAAAAACTAAAATACACCTTCTATACTAACTATAAACACTTACAATCTTAAATATAAATAAATTATCTATTTAATATAAATATTTTTGATGTGCAAATAAGAGGTGCAAAGTATGGAGTGTAAAAATAATTTGTCAAATGAAATAAATAAAGGAGTGTAATACACGTCTTTGAAGTTTGAAAAAGTCTTACATGTTAAATACAACCTAATTAAACTCTTTATATAAGAAGAAGAAATCCTTCTCTTTTTGTACTATGCATTTCTCCATAGGAGAGATTTGAGACATGGTGCACATTCAAAGTATTAATCTTTCCTCAATAATCGTGCTAATTACAATTGCCTTAATGCTTCTCACCCAAGCTAAAGTAGTGCTAGGTGGCAACAGAATAGGTACAGTAGGTTCTTTTTTTTTTTAATATATATATAGTTCCTTTTCTTTTTTCTTTTTTGGGAATATTACTGGTTGTCATTAAATTATTATATTTATATAAGTTGTATCATTTTTTTTTTTGTTCTAACAGCAAGCTGATCATATTAACATTTTCTTTTTGTGAGGAGAGATCCAATTAATTACAACATACTAAAGTAACAAATCATGCCACTAAATTCACACCACACATTTTATTTTATTTTTTACTATTTTTTTTAGGAGAACTAACTAGATATCTTTTTTTTTAATTTAATGTTTAAATGGAGGTTATGGCGTACCTGCACCAACCGGCAATAATGGCCCAGGCCAGCATGGCTAGGAGGAGGAAAGCAGGATTTTGAGAAAAAAAAAATATATCATTTGCATAATTATTTTATATATGTTTATATTTTACAAAAAAAAATAGTAATCTACCATATATGTTTCTCTTTTAGCTATATATAGAGATGCAGAGAGTGTGGAACAATAATAGATTTGGTGTGCTAAGTAAAACTCATCTAAGTGTGAAAAGTTGAAGATTATTCAGTCAGAAAAGTTGTTGCCTCAAAAATTCAGAGGGTTTGATGTTTAGAAAAGGTTTGTATGACAATGATATTATGTCCTTTATAATTTGAAGGCTATTAAATTACACTTATATCACATTTAAAGAAGAGTTAATATTCCTTGACTATTTCCTCTTCTCAATACAACAAAACCTGTCGCACCATAGAAAATTTTATGAAATATTAGCTTAAGTTGGAACAGAATTAGGAATTATGAGGAAGTTACTTTTCTTGCTAATTACCATTTTGATACCAACTGCAATTGCATCACTCAACACACTTCCCGGTTGCAACGAGACATGTGGTGCCGTATCAATCCCGTACCCTTTCGGCTTCAGCCTGGGTTGCCACTTGCCGGGCTTTAACATAAGCTGCTCCTTCGTCAACGGCACTTACAGACCTTTCTTGAACGAAAATGAACTTGTCAGCATCGATCTCTCTTCAGCACGAGCACGTATTAACAATGAAATTTCCTCGATATGTCACAGCCCGACTGGGCAAATCACCTCATATGCCGGTTGGGTCTCTCTAGCCGAAACGCCGTACCGGTTCTCCAATACCCAGAACAAGATCTTGCTCATAGGATGCGAGACGTTTGCGTTTGTCGACATATGGCAAGACTCAACCTGGAGATTTACAGGCGGCTGTGTCTCCGAGTGTGCTGACCTAGTTGGCATCGTCAACGGCACTTGTTCCGGAATTGGCTGTTGCCAAACCGTCATCCCGAAAGGGATGAACTATTACCAGGTATTAGAAAAATTAAACAACAGAGTTATACAGAGAGAGTAGACCATTTTGTTTCCGTGTGACCCACAAATATATTTTGTATTTAATCAATTATTCCATAATTGTAGCCACATCCTTGATCAAGATACCATTTCAAACTAAATTTACACCTTGTTAAGTTTCAAGTTTCTCAAATAACAGGTCGAATTTGATCCGAGGTACAACAATTCCATGGTGTACAAATTCAACCCCTGTAGTTATGTGGTGCTGATGGAGGATGCCGGATTCGTGTTCGACACCAGCTACATAACAACAACAGCACTGTTGGGCAAGCAAGCCCCGTTGGTGCTCGATTGGGCCATACGCAACCAGACGTGTGAGGTCGCACGTACGGAAGCATCTTTTGCATGTGTCAGTCAGAACAGCGAGTGCGTCGACTCAACGAATGACTCGGGTTACTGGTGCAACTGCTCAAGTGGATATCAGGGCAATCCTTACTTGCTCGGTGGCTGCCAAGGTCTCTCTTTATTTATCTATCATGAGAAATTTTATCAAACACCTTGCAATCTTTCTTTCTCCAAGTGAAATTTCATCAAACACCTTGCGGGTCTCTCTTTTTCATCCCTTGGGATGTGCTCTAAAAATGGGTAGAGGAGATAAATGGAAGGAAAGGGAAGAGAAAGGAGAGAACAAAGAACTTTTACTTTGTTTTTGAGTTAAAATTAACAGAGATGAGAATAGGTTAGAGGAGATGAATGAAGATAATTTTTTATTCATTTTTTGAAAATTCATTCAATTTTTACTTTTGTTCTCCTCTGTTTCCATCCAATCTTTTCCCTTTTTCCTCAAACTTAGGAGCACATCATTAAGTGAAGATTCATTGAACACTTGCAGAACAACTCCTTGATTCACCACCACCAAAACCTAAATCATCACAGATCCAACAATTACAGCTACAAATAACAAGGGATATCTAATTCACAATCCAGGAAAATATTTTTCTAATTATTAATTGGTATAATCATGGTTCATTGTCACGTCTAATTACTCTTGAGCACAAATCAGTTCATCCCAAAAGTCTCAATTCAGGCCCAAAGACTCAATTTAGGCCCAATCCCAATGGTCCCTGACAAACTTTCCTTCTTTTTAACCCAAAATCAAGATTAGTTCATACCAGTAAAATTCATACTGAAGCGAAGTGCCAAAGTTGAAGCTTTGACCAATCTATAATTTTGAACCATATAAACAATTAGTATTTCAATTCTTTACCACCGTATTTGTAATAATAATTCCGTTAAGATATGTAATACTAGAAACCTAACACAATGGTGATAAATCTCGTGTTTGTAAGCAGAGACATAGGTTCAGGTCCTACAAAAAATATTTGAAAAAAAATAAATGTTAGAATTAACAAGAGTTCTTATTTCAAAAAAAAAAATGTAGTACTTACTTTATTTAAGTAGTTGGTGCCATTTTCAATTAACTGCTTTGAAACAGTTATTTAAGTATGTTGATCTTTATAAGCGTCAAACTGTGATTTACCAGACATTGATGAGTGTGTTGCTGCAAATCCATGCGGCAAGTCTAGCAAGTGCCGTAACTCTCCCGGCGGATATGAATGCTTATGTTCTATCGGGAGACGAGCAAGCGGTCACAACGGAGCATGCGAGCTCGAAGTATCGGCTATAATAGGTACGTTAGCTTCTGAAACTTGATTAAATACTGATGTTCAACATTTTAGTTATGTCAAATTGGACATGAATGAATGAATGTATACACATACACCGATCGAGTTATCTCAAATCGAAGCTTGCTAATTTGATGAAAGCAGGAATTTGCATAAGCCCGCCGGCTTTGCTGCTCTTTGGACTTGGCATATACATCTGGCATGAGAGGAGAAAGCTAAAGAAACTCAAACACAAGTACTTCAAAGAACACGGCGGATGGTTACTATTCGAAGAGATGAAATCAAGCAAAAATTATGGTTTCAGTATCTTCTCCGAAGAAGATATCAAGAAAGCAACAAACAACTATGACAGCAGCCAGATCATCGGCCACGGAGGGCATGGCACAGTCTATAAAGGAATTCTCAAAGAAAATGTAGTTGCAATTAAGAAATGTAAGTTCATCAACGAGAGCCAAAAGAAGGAATTCGGGAAAGAAATGCTCATTCTCTCCGAAATCCACCACAAAAACATTGTCAGGCTTCTTGGTTGTTGTCTCGAAGTTGAAGTGCCCATCCTTGTTTACGAGTTCATCTCCAATGGTACGTTATTTCGAAAGATACATGACAAGAAGCACGGATGCCTCATTTCTTTCGAGAACCGCATAAGGATTGCTCAAGAGTCAGCCGAAGCACTAGCCTATTTGCATTCCTCCACTTCCCCGTCAATCCTCCATGGAGATGTCAAATCTTCAAATATCCTTTTGGACGATAACTACATGGCGAAGGTGTCAGATTTTGGGGCTTCCATTCTGGCGCCTAATGACAAGGCTCAATTAGTAACGCTAGTGCAAGGAACCTGTGGTTATTTAGACCCAGAATGCCTCCTAACATGCCAACTAACCGACAAAAGTGATGTTTTCAGCTTCGGCGTGGTTCTTTTAGAGCTCCTAACCGGCAAACGTCCGATCTATTTTGACAAGCCGGGAGATGAAAAGGTTCTTTCCTCGTGTTTCCTTGCAGCTATGAAGGAAAACCGGGTCGAAGAATTCTTGGATTATAAAATTACGGAGGGAGAAGACATGGTGTTTATTACGCAAGTTGCTGAGCTGGCCAAGGAATGCTTGAATTTGAAGGGAGAAGATCGGCCCTCGATGAAAGAAGTCGCCGATGTTCTCGGTAGATTAATACTGAAATTAAACCAGAAAGGTTGGGCTCTAGATAGCCGTGAAGAAGAGGTGCAGAGTTTGCTCGGTGATCAAACGCAGTACTATAATCAGAGCACAAGATGTTTCAGCATTGAGAAAGAAGTTGCAGAGGAGATGCAACATGGTCGTTAGTTTCAAATAAATATAACTAGTTAGAGCGTTTCAGTTCCAGTGACTGATGAGTACTCCGTACTCCTTGTTCAGAATTGGAAAAAGAATTGTTCTCTGATATTGGGAAAACCGAAAATGCACTATTAAAAAATGCCTTTTTTCCGGCATAATTGAGCAAATGTGTTATATTTGCAAAATTTGGAATGAAAAATATACGAAATGCCAGCAAGAAACAAATTCTATAAAAAAGAAAATGCCAATTAATCCAAAATCAACAGAAATGATCAAAACTTCAGCAATAAAAATAGACAAATTAATAGAAACAACCAAAACTTCAGCAAACAAAATTGATAAATCAGTAGAAACAACCAAAACTTCAGCAAATTAAAAAAATAGACAGGCTACCACTTCTCTGCATCCCAACGCCCAAGCTACTTTTGTCCACATAGTAACACTACGATTCACTTGACTCCCGACTTCTGCAAAACACGAGTAAGCAAGAAAGAAACCGCTGCAACAAATGCGGAAAGATAGCTAACGTAGTTGAAGATCATCCTGGCCTGAGGCCAAGCTCCAGACGCGGTGCCGCCATGAGAAACGAAAAGCGCCTTGCTCAAACAGGTGAAAAAGGCAGCGCACAAGGAAAGCATGCAAAGCAGGAGCAGGGAAAACTTTGCATTTACCTTAGTGCAGTTGCTGGCATATGTGGAGTAAACGACCATGAGAACACCAAATGCGAAGCCCACAACCACCATTGCTAGTGAATCAAGTTCGACCTCTTCCCCTGGATGATTTCTGCCACTGAAATGTTCTATTAGCTCATTTAATACTATTACAACAACAAAAACTATAGCTCCTGCGACGTAAATCAAGGTTGAGATGACGCCTTGCAAAATTTCACCCGCAGCCAGTATCACAACCGAGATCAGTGAGCCCACCATGGCATAAAAGGATCCAACAGAACCTTGTATGTATGATTTCAGACGCTTGACATGCTCTGCAGTTCCATCTTGTATTTGGCCCTGACATAATATATAGGAAATATATTGACAGTTAGTCATGCATACATTAACACATATCTAATGAAGAATCATATGTATGTGATGGAACTAATGTTGTGGGTTTGGATAAAGGGATGCCAATAACTTTGCAATTTTGTAAGAACTACTTATCAGTACAATAGTTTATGCATACAAAATGCTCAAAACACAAGCGCGTACGCTTCATATATAATTGGATTGAAAACTCGGGAGAGAGATTCTCCGCACAATATGTATGCATTGAGACAGTGGCTTCTTCTGAATAATTCTTTCATTGGAATATTAACAGTTCATTATAAATCAGGACCATTCTCAGGATTTTGTTGAATTGTTCCTTGATCCTCTGAAGTATGGCAACTAAATTGATTTCATTTTTTTTCCTACATGATTGTGGGTTTTTCAATAATACCAATACAGTTAGGTGGTCAAATCCTATGGTGGAACACTATTGTCATTTAGTACTAAAATTAAAAAAAAAAAAATTCTAATATTTTCCATGATCCTCAAGATTCTTTTGAAATCTCTTGGCTAGATTTCTCCTTGTGACCCAGTCAAATTGAGTGGCCAATTCTATCCCTCGGTCCATATGTCCCAAAATTTTTCAATATAAGAAAAATAAATCAAATAAAAAATATAATAAAATGATGGGGAAATTTCAAGATGTGGGCAAAACGGGATTGGGAGTCACGTTCTCAGAAATAAAAAAAATGTTACTGAGAGTAAAGTTCCTAAGACTTGAAACCGTTAATGGAAGTAGAGCTTTCAAGATTTGAAACTGTGATTGACAATAAAGCTCTCAAAGATTCTCTTTAAAATGAATTATTTTGAATGTACTTTTCCCAGGAGCTCAGGTGGCAGGGATGGTTCCAGAAGTTCAAACGGTTCAAAAAAAAATTAATTTAAAAATCTGAGTGCATGGGTAGTGGCTCCAAGCCCTGGGAGCTCCAATAATAATGGTCCCAGATCTTTCAAACGTGGCTCCGAATAATGTTCTCAGTTTTCTGAAAATATAACTCCCAATCCCATTTTATCAATATCCCGCAATTTTTTTTTATCATTTTCTTATAATTTTAAATTAATTTATTTTTTTCTTATATTAAAAAATTTCGGCTATATGTCCGTCCCAAATTCCCAATCCATATTAATTTTGAGTTTGATTTTATATGTATAACCATGGCTATACAATGAGATGCTATCCAATCCATGGTAAGAACGTATTTCACCTACGAATACTAATTATATATATGAGATTATTTATTATATACGCTCTTGATCTTTTATGATAGACACTCTTGACTCACTTCTAATTTTTGAATTAAAAAAAATTAATACAACAAAGGATTTACAATGAAGTATAAGCCATTAATCCACAATAAATTAATGTTTAGATTTCCAAAAAAAAAACAAATATAATTAGTGCAAACTTACATTATATATATGTCCAACAACCAAACACGCATAAATTCACTAAAAAAAGAAGCGTGTATGTTTGTCTTTTCTTTATTAATATTATGGAAGTCTTCTTATTTGTGACAAATTAGTTATGGAATTTTTATTTTGGACAATGACCATCCATCCCCCACCCTCTCCCCTTCTGAACTATACAATCAGTGACAATGATCTCGCTGATAATAAATTTACTATTTAATTCTCAATTTTTAATCTTGAAATGATTATAGTTATATTGATAAATTTATCTTATAATATTTGGAATATTTCTGATTTATGACTTTTTAATTTGTAGAAAGTTACTATTTTTTTTCAAAAAATTTAAGTACTTGATTAACTATTCATAATACATGATATATAAGCTATTTCATTTTTTCTATGGAGGGATTCAATACCCATGATTATTAGTATATGTGGTGCCAACTTTTTTTTATTTATGCTTTAATTAACATGTGCAAATTGTTATTCATCTTAATAACATGCATGTAAAAAATATTGAATTTTAACTTCATTACAGTGGTCATCAATAGAGGGGATTAAATCAAAAAATTTGATTTGTTGATCTTGTGAATGCTTGATGCATATCAAAAAAGTTACAATGATTAATTTTTTGTGTACTCATATAGCAAGATATATATAAAATATTAAATTAATTAGTTTTGTTATTTAAGAGTTTAACAAATAGTTATTTGAAATTTAATTTTATTTGTGAAATAATAAATTATTATTAATTAAAAGTTCATATTGAAAGTCATAAAATATTATGACTGGTAAGAATAATTAAAATGATATAAATTTATCAAGGATATTACGATCATTTTATATATTAAATTGAACACCAACTAGTAAATTAACTGTTTGAGATTAAATCCTAAACCCTGAACCCCAAACTCTAAATTCTAAACCCTAAACCTCTTACTACATTACTCAGTCTTGCCTCTTGAAAAAAAAAGGAAATTGGAAAGATTGTTTAGCCCGTTTTTTCCGGATTGAAACTGTGTAAACTTTACCAAAAAAAAGCTATTAAAAAAAAGCAAGTAATAGTACCTTAAGACAAATCCTCTAAAAAATCTTTGTAACTAACTTTCCATTTTTGATTAACAAAAGTACATCCACGTGTACTGATTTTTCATTTTTGACAAAAAAATACGTGCATATACTCTCATATAAGTACAATGAGTCCAAGTATTTGTATTATGTATTCATGTGTTTATATAAGTGATTCAGGTATTTATGTATCTGACTTAAGTATTTTTATATTTTTGTTTGTATTTTATTTTGTACTCAGGTATTTATATTTCGGACTCATGTGTTTATATATGAGACTCAAGTATTTGGATAAATCGCTAAGAAGAAAAGTAATAAAAGAGAGAAGAGAGAGAAAGAGAGTATTCCAAAATAAAATCACATATGAGAAAAGTGACAGTGACATAAGAGATGAGAGAGAAGAAGAAAACGAATCTTGAGAAAGTAATAGCACATGAGAGAAAAGAGAGAAAGAGAGTCTCGGAAAATAAAAATGTACGAGGACAGATTACATATACTATTTAGGTGTTTATATAAGTGACTCAGTTATTTATATTTTTGAGTAAGGTGTTTATATAAATGAATTGCGAAATTAATTTGGAGATAAAAATTTTCAAAAAGGAAAAAAGACAAAAGTCACGTGAGCTAACTGAAGTCAAAACGCGTGGGGGATAAATTTGAGGGATGATGTTTAGGGAAAGTAAATATTTTCTATAAAAAAACTTCTACAATTTTATTTTTAATTTAAATAGTATTTTTAAATAATTAAATGCATTTTAAAAATTAAATGTATTTTAGAAATATTTTGTTCATTTTATTAAAAAAAGAAGTTATAAAATACATTTTGAATTAGAAATCAGAAGGTCTCTTAATAATTTTGGTTTGTATGAAAATGTATAGAAATAAATTTACCATTTCAGCGTTGTTGGTACCAATAGCAGCCCTTGACGGAACCCGAGCCCCATCTCTCATATAACGTATGCCATCTACAATTATGGGAAAAAAAACAAATGAAATAGGCGAAATTATTTGTATTCGCATCATTTCTTGATCTCTATTAAGCAAATTATAAAATTATAACTGCACTTCAATTATATTGGATCCATTTATAATTCTACTTTACCAAGGGGCCAGAAATATCATTTTTCATTATTAATGAGTGGCAATGATGCTATTGACATATATCATTTTCCCGCACAAATTACATATAAAGAACTATTATTTTTATCACCACTTCTTGCAAGTAGCTTTTAATAATAATTACGTTGTACATTTCTCATGTGAAAACAATATGTCTCAATCTTGAAATCAGAGACACGATGAAAACATTAATGACACTAACACAATCTATATAATGTTTCATCTATTAGGTCTGTTCAATATATGAAGCATTTTATATATTCGTGTTATTAAATGATAATCTTTTATCAACGTTTGTAGAACTACAACGTACTTTTAATCAACACGACACTCTTATATGTCATATTAGTATTCCTGCTAATATGCAAGACCTGTGAACATTTTAGTGTTGTATGTTTATTTACTTAAAGTCCTGCAGTTCAAGACCAAGTGCATTTTCTTGAACACTTCTAAATATAAATATAAAACTCATGGAACAAAATATAAATCACATTCAATTCATAAATATAACATATATAAAAGATAATCAACAAATGATAACTTTTAGAACACAAATCTAACAATCTCCCACTTGTTCTTAAAATTACATCTTATACATTCATATGTATTAACTTAAAAAGCTAGAGTTGTCTTCTGACTTAATCAGCTATCTCTATCCATTCTCCATGTTCCTTTAGACCCATGGAATCAAAGTGGACTTCACTCTTGGCTTGAGATAAAAGCTTTGTTAGCAGATCTGTTGTGTTGCTATCTGTGTCCACCTTTAATAATTTTATTCTACCCTCTTCTATGAAGTCTCGAATGACAAAGTATTTTCTATCCATGTGTTTGATCTTGTGGTGTGCCTTCGGCTCCTGATTATCGCAAAACAGCTCCACTATTATCGCAAAACAGCTCCAATGGTCCTTCGATGGAAGGTACCACATTAAGTTCCTCAATGAACTTCTTGATCCAAACACCCTCTTTGCTGGCTTCAGCAGCAGCCATCACCTCTGATTGGGTTGTTGAGTCAGCCATTGTTGATTGTTTGAAACTTCTCCAACTAACGACACCCCCATTCAAAATGAAAACATACCCAGATTGCGATCGCTTATCATCATAATCGGTCGCAAAACTTGCATCGGTGTAGCCTTCTACAACGTGCTCCCTTTTTCCCCCATACACAAGAAACTTATCCTTAGTCTTGTTAATATACTTGAGGATATTCTTGACCGCAATCCAATGAGCAGGACCTGCATGGGCTTGATGACGACTTGTCATACTCAGAACATACGCGACATCAGGTCGCGTACACACCATAGCATACATGATGGAACCAATTGCAGAAGCATATGGTACATCCTTCATGATTTCAATGTCTTTACGTGTCGTAGCACACTGAGACTTGCTAATGAATCATTGACGAAACCCTTATCTCAAGTCAAGCATAAGATACACCTCATCCATAGAGATTATGCTAATGAATCATTGATTTTGAGATTGGTATATAGAGATATATTTAGGCTATTGCAAGTTAAATTTATGTATGGAGATGCATAGGGATTAGCTTTAACTCAAGTAGGAGATTAATAGTATAGTCATCTTTTTTTATTGATCTTTTGAGTTGAGGACTTGAAATATAAAATTTAATAATAAAATATGAAGATTATTTTAAATAATGTCTCTAACTTTGACAATTAGAGATGAATACTAATTGACGAGTAAAAGTCAATGTGTAGATTAATGCGATTATTATACAAATGATGTGATAATTATTATCAGTTTAATCACATAAATATATGTTGGAGAATATGACATTGGACATGACCCAAGATGAAACATTATAATAATTGTGTTAGTATCATTAATGTTTCATATGTGTCTTAATTCTAAAATATGAAATGTTATTTTTTCTACATGAAAAATATGTATTTATGGGTATTATCCAATTTTGTTCATAACTAACAGTCACATATATATTCTATCTCAGTACATATCTCTTATATGGAGGGAATAAATCTATCAAAAATACTGACGTCACTCATCTAAGTCATTATGTGAGTGATAATATCTATTGGCCACTTGATGAAATAATTTAGTGATTGCGCATACATGATTAAGTGTTAATCATTATTACTAAAGTCATTTTGAAAATCAAGAGATAAATGAATCTGCAAGGATGACACAACCTTACCTTAGATTCATTAGAGATATCATGTGATAAAAAATTGATACAAGACAAATATTGCTTAATGATCGTAATAGTATACAGTACATATCATCTGTGTAATCTAAGTAGATGTAATGCATATTGTTAGGTGTCGCTCATATTTTATAGATTGAAAATAGTTTTGAATTTATTGTCAAATGACATAGATCCATTGGGTCACACTAAAAGAAAGTGAATTAGAACAAGCATGTGATATTTTAGCAATATCATGTAATGTCAACCTTAACCCGATGTTTATAAGATTAACATCATTCTCTAAATTCAACTTCAAATGGAGCTGTTGTGGGTCATAGCAAGGTGTGCTGCGGGCCGTAGTAGGGGTGTCATGGGTCCTAGTACTGGGTGTTGTGGGTTACAACGCGTGCTACTATCAAGGGGTAACATGAGGCACTATTACGGTCCACAACATAGTGTTGCGGACCGTGACAATAGTTGTTATGGGTCTCAAGACATAGGTTACCTTGGAGACAGCTAGACTAAGTTGGTTGTTAGATGCTGGACGACATAGAAGCCGACCTACACTCTCATACGTGGACTGTTGTAGGCTATAAGAAGAGTTGTTATAGATCGCAACACGTTGGTGTCATGGTGACAGCCGTGCAGAGTCATTTCTCAGACACTAGCCAACATAGGTACCGACTCATGCTCACCCATGCCTATATAAAAGTGCAGACCTTGAACTGGGAGAGATACCACACCAAAATAAGAAAGATATGGTGCAATCTTAATATTATTTTAGAATGTGCTCAAGAAATAATTGTTATTTGAATAATGATATGATTCTTATTTAATACACTTTGATTTTTAATTTTTCTATCGTTTTCTTACGAAGTCATTCAATTTTGTGTGTAATTTTTACATGTTAAACGAAATTAGATAGTATTAATTTATTTTTTGTCAAAACAATGTTATAATACCTTAAAAACATTTCTATATTTAAAAAGTCACCCGTAACAAAGCACGAGCATTATACTAGTTAACTATTAAGCATAGTGAGGAATAACAAAGCCATTTAATCAGACAGGTCAATTTCTCCAATTATGCATGGTCAACGGATCCAAACTCTTAAGCACATGTAGATCAAAGTGAGACAGATTTAGTAAGAAAGGAGAATATTACAAGCAAAACAACTATTCGGTAAAATAGAGAGGATTAATTAATCAGTGAAATTAGAGAGATGAGTTAATCAGCAAAATTCGGATGAATTAGAGGGATAGAGTGAGAGAGAAGAAATAAATTATCATTATAAAGTAGATATGAATAACGATATGAAGAAACATGACGGGTCAACCACACGCGTTTCTTTTTCTTTTTTCTTCTGAAAAAACAAAAAAAATCAACAGCGTTTCCAAACGCGGTCTTGTCTAGCAAGTAGCAACTTAACCAGAAAATGCTAGCATGGGTTGGATTTATTCCGAAACATGGTTAACTTGACTGACTTTTGCATGGCTTGTATTAGCTAGCCAATAATTTGAGGAAAATTTTATAGAGAAATCATATATTCCCACACAATCAAATCCCCCAATTTTATTCTCTAGTCCAAACTTTTCTTATTTATTATAACTAACTTTTTATTTTTTCTTATTCCTTAATTTTTTTAAATTCAGTCCAGTCCATATGAAAATGTTAATACTCTGACATCAAAGTATTAATATTTTAGTACAAAATCATTAGAGAAAAAAAATATAATCTCTAAGGTTAATATCATCTATTTTTGTTATTCAATCTAGTTAAAGTCTATTTATTCATAACTAACTCATTCAACTTTCATTTTTTTCCGAAATTTTTAAGTTTTTCTTCGCATTCGTACTATTAATACTACAATGTATTAATAATTGAATTTTAAACTATTAATACTTTAATGTATAACTATTAATACTTCTAAATATAATTGTTGATAAGTATTAGTACTAGCATATAAAAAATACTAATACTAAATTGTTATAATTAACTTTCTTATCCTTTCACCTCCTTAAGTTCAACCTAGTCAATATGAAAATATTAATACTCTGATATGAAAGTATTAATACTCTGATATTAATTAAGGAGTTTAATATTTTCTATAGCTATTTTGAATAGGTAATATAGTGACTTGCTTATATAAATTATAATGATTTTTATGTTCTTTGATTTAGAAGATTGCTAATGTCTAGTGATTGAGTGTTTAGAAGATTATTAATGTCTAGTGATTAAAGAATTTAGTATTTATTATAGTTATTTTTAATAGACTGTATAGTGACTTGTCTATATGAACTATAATGACGTTTATGTTCATTGATATTAATCTTTTGTATTTACACTATAATGATTTCGGTAGTTAAATATTAATACTTTCTATTATTTATGATTTTATAGTATTAATTAGTTCACTGCTTCATAAAATGATATTTATAACTAAATATTAAGTCTTTGAATATGTGATATATATTTGCTTATATAAGGTATGAAGACTGATAAGAGTCTTTTAGTTTTTTATTATGAGTTTATTTTTTAATGTATTTATATTTTGTTAATTAAGTAATAAGACTTTTTGTTTAGGAACATTAATTATATTAACTTGAAAATGTGCATTTTACACTGTTTAAAGACATATGATGAAGTAAATATTTAAGATTTTCCGTTGATTATATTAATTGACGATCTAATACATCAAGTATTAAGACTTTGAATATTTAATATATAAACAAGTCTAAGAAGGTATTAATACTTTGTGATGGTAGAACATCAGATGGCTGACCAACTATTAAGACTATATGATTTTTAAGAATGTAAAAATCTTAATACTCTAGTCAAACTAAGAGATTTGACCAGGGGATTTTACTTGGGGGATAATTATCATATTCTAATTTTATATTTGGTCCCTTTTTTTAAAGGAAAATGTTATGGAGATACCATTATTGATACTTTTTTTAACTTAAATATCATTAATATGCATAATAACTCATTTAAGTTGTATAATAATAGTACTATATAAAATATGTTTTCATAATGATGTCATTAATATACACAATAACTCATTTAAGTTGCATAATGATAATACCGTAGAAAATGAGTTTGTATAATAAAATCATTAATATACATAATAACTCATTTAATATATATAATTAAGCACGTATCGATAACAGTATTAGTAACCGTATCTTTGTATCAACTTTTTTTTTTAAAAGCTTGAAATATATTATCTTCTTCTCCAAATATATTCTCTTCACCCATTTTATCTTTTCTTTTTCTTCATTCATTACAGAAGAGTTAACGAAAAAATAAATCAATCTTTCCAACTCTATTCCGCTTCATTCACTTTTTTTTAAAAAAAAAAATCATTCAGTTTTCTACCAACATTTTTGTTCTATTTTCTTTTCCCTTATATTTTTCTAATTAGGCCGGTTCTCTCAATATTAAGTTGTTTTAATTAGGAGAATTACAATTTTGACTTGGTACGTAGTCTGAATTAAAAATTTTCAAATTATGAAATTGTAAAATTTTTATAACTTTACATATTAATTTGAAAAATATAATGAGAATACATTGTGTACCTACTTTCACTAAGCGCCTTTATTGGGCGGACAATTTTGGTGAAACCCAATTTCTCTTGTTGGTCACAACCTGACTTTGCTATGGGGTTAGTGGAGATTCAGCTGGTCAACTAATGTTCTAGTCTTCAAGACTTCACTTAAAATTTCACTGAGTGAACGGTACGTCTATCACAGTAGTGATAGATTTTATTTTTTTTTATAAAAAAATGCAGTTTTAAATTCTATAAAAAATATTTAAAAATAAATAAATATCGGAGTTAATGGGAATTTTTATTTCAAAAAAAATTCAATGAGTTTGCGACAGTAACAAAAAAAAATTAAATTCTTTAAAATAATATTTTCTGTGTGAAAAATTACACATAAAATATGAATGAATGGATTGATCTGGTCTTTATTTAAAAAAAAAAGAAAGAATAATTGAGAATTCTTTTTGCAAGCCGTGTTGGGTTTTTTTGCCACTGGTCTAGTGATCAACATAATTAAGTCTTTGAGGAAGACCAATATTGGAAGAAAAAAAGTAGCCCAAAGACTCTTTTTGAATCCTAATGCTTGTTTATTTAATATAATCTGATGGACTAATTTTCATGGTAACGCACAAAGTTTACTTTTTTCAAGTCAATCCCAGCGCCTTATTTATTTACATCTGAAACCTTCAAAATGTAAAAATTGCATATTCTTGGATCTTGCCAAGCGTCTCGTTATTTTTCACATTTATGAAATCATCAATTTTAATAGCATGAAGAGTTCGTTATTAATTAATGAAATTTTGTTCAATGGAGCTGAAGACCACAACGCAATCAACGTAAATAAAAAATTAAAAAAGAAATTTCTTTTTTACATCACTGTTCTAACAACCTACACACTTAATTTGTACAAGAGTATAAAATTAAAAAAAAAGGAGGTTTCTCATATATATGTAATTTTAAAATCTGCAAGGGCTTGGACGTCGTGAAGTACAATTACACAAGTCCTCTCTATAAAATCAGACAACATATCTCTGTTTTAATTCCTCAACTACAAATTGCCATAATATATAGAAGATTTTAATTTTTAAAGATGAAGCGCTTTCCAAATGCTGCTCTTGGCACCATACTAATTTTGCTTACAATTGGCTTGATGCTCTTATTTCAAGCTAGTTTTGTGCATGCAGGAAGAATAACACCAGGTTTTAATTTCAGCTCTCTAAATTACTCAATCTATTTCCAAAGTTTAGTTCTTAAGAATCTTTTTAACTACCTCTATAATTAATTAATCAGGCTCGTTAATTAATTAATTAATGTTCTTCATTTGGAAATTAAATATTGTGCAACGACCAAAGGAAATTAAGTGTAACTAATTACAAATATCTGTGCTATCATAGTATCATGTGGTATTAATTACTCCTTTCACAAATTAATCTTATTATTATTATTATTATTATTATTATTTATTTTTCACACTTTATAATGAGTTACAATCGTGGATCCAACTTGAAAATTTAATTTGACAGATTAATTTTACGACATGATATAGATCCAAAATTGCATTAAGTACTACATAGATAGAGTTGTGTTATGATGCTTTGCGAAGTACAAAGAGCCAGTGCTTCGGCTTCAAATATCATATATTGAAAGCTCAAACAGTCGATGCAATTCGTCCAACACAATTTACGTATTAAAATCTTATAGAATTCTCTTTTCATGTTGCATGCCTGATTAATTATATTTGAATTGTAAAAAGAATTCTCTTTAATTTATAGGCTTGTTGCATATATATATTTATACAGGGTCAATGGGATTTGCTTATCTTAATCCGCCATCACCACAAGCCAGTCAGCACAAACATCATTCTGATTAGAATCCAGGTGTCGGCCATTAGAGAGACCATCAGATCAAGCACCACTCCCATATTTATGTATGTATACATGCATGTGTGTCTACGTATAACTATATAATTAATGGGTCGTAGTCAGAGTCTACTTTTTTTTTTATAATCCATCATTTCATCTTTTATTTTTTTATAATTTTTTCTATCATTATCACCTGAAAGCCGAAGAGAGAGAGGATGGTCACATCCTATGTACAGTTTTTTTTTTTTTTTTTTTTGAGAGCAATCCCATCAAACTCTTCTCTCTTCTTTTAAGCTCTTCTTCTCTCTGTTTTTCTGTTATCATCTTTTTCAACTACGGTGTGCATAGATTGATGGACAGAGTTTTTTTATTTACATTTTAAAATGAAAATGTTGTCTCCAAGTACTTCACTAAAATCGCTTGAGAGGTATAGTTTGTTTGACGATTTTGATTTAATTTCTTTGTTATTTTAAAATTTGGTGAGAAATAATTTAATTATTGTTATTTTCAGACCAAAACAATATATTTTCTCTCTCAATCCATCCTAGTTGTTCCTCCAATGAATTCGCTCAAATACCGTTTAGCTTTTTCTATTCTCACTCGCAAGCTATTTACTTCACCAAAGCCAATCTAAGCTTAGATCAATCTCCGCTGTTTGTAGCACTATGAACGGTACGTCTAGCACAGTGGTAATAGATTTTATTTTTTTATAAAGAGACATAAATTTAAGTTCTACAAAATATTTAAAAAATAAATAAATATCGGAACTAATGAAATTCTTATTAAAAAAAATTCAATGAGTTTGCAGCAGTAAAATATTCAAATTCTTTAAAATAATATTTTCTGTGTGAAAAATTACATATAAAATCTGATTGAATGGATTGATCTCGTTTTTATTTAAAAAAAGAAAGAATAATTCAGAATTTTTTTTTTGCAAGCCGTGTTGGGTTTTTTGCAACTGGCCTAGTGATCAACATAATAAAGTCTTTGAGAAGTCAACTTAATGTAATATGATGGACTAATTTTCATTCTAAAGAACAAAGTTAATTTTTTCTCAAGTCAATCCCAGCGCCTTATTTACATCTGAAACCTTCGTAATGTAAAAATTACATATACTTGAATTCGATCTCGCCGAGCTTCTCATTATTTTTCGCATTTACGAAATTATCAATTTTATTGGCACGGAGAGTTTTGTATTAATTAAAATTAAAATTGATTGTTCAATGGAGCTGAAGACCACAACGCAATCAACATGAATAAAAAAACTAAAAAAAGAAAAGAAAAGAAAACTGAAATATTTACAGAATCCCTAATTTTTCACGGAGCATAACAATATGGCTAATTTCTTTTACATCACTGTTCTAACAAGCCTACAATTAAACTTGGTACCAAAAGTATAAAATAAAATAAAATAAAAAAAACAGGAGGTTTTTCCTATAAATGTAATTTTAAAATATGCAAGGGCTTGGACGTGAAATACAATTACGCAAGCTCTCTCTATAAAATCAAACAACACATCTATGTTTTAATTCCTCAACTACACATTACCATAATATATAGAAGATTTTAATTTTTTAAAGATGAAGCGCTTTCCAAATGCTGCTCTTGGCACCATACTAATTTTGCTTACAATTGGCTTGATGCTTTTATTCCAAGCTAGTTTTGTGCATGCAGGAAGAATAACATCAGGTTTTATAGCTCTCTAAATTACTCAATCTATTTCCAAAGTTTAGTTCTTAAGAATCTGTTTAATTTTCAAATATGGCTTTATTCGGCTCAAAATAAATAAAATAAAAAATATTTGTATGCCAAATAAAGCCATCTTTAAAAATTAAAAAAATAGTTAAAAAATTCTAAAAATGGTAAATTTTGGTATTCTACAAGATTTTGATATGAAGAATTAATTAAGCTACTTAAATCGAAATTTCGAACAAAAAAACTTAAAATTTAAATCTTTAATATTTCGATTGAAATGCTAACGATAACATATTAGCAAAACTTATATACATATAAATACATACATACATACATACATACATATATTGAATTAAGCTTCTCTTTTCAGTTGCATGATTTGAGTTCTAAGAATTGTCTTTTGCTTGTTGCGTAGCGTCGATGACATCTAATTTGCCGCCAACACCGCATGCCGGTACGAGCTACCATAATGAGAGTCCAGGAGTCATCCATTAGAGGAGACCACCAAGCACAACGTACTCCCATATTTATGTACCAGTAGATGTGTCCGGATCCATATACGCATGTATGTGAGTCTACATATATATATATATACGTATATTATTAGTATATGTGTGTCTATGTATGCGTATAAGATAAGTAGTTTTCTATTTTTTTTTTAAGAAAAAGATGGAAGTTTATGCCTTCAAAAACAATTAGTAGAGGTAATATGCATGTGCTATACATGTAAGTAAAGTATATAAGTCGGTGTGTTGAATGCAAATTTTTTAGTTTGAAATATAGACATCAGTTGAGTACTTGAGTTGTGCTACTTAATGTGATTTGCGCGTTGAAACTTTGTACTAAAAAATTGAATTATAAATGTACATTTTAGCTAGATTCTTTTTACTATTTTTCAGTTAAAGAGAAATTTATTATTGCCGTTGAATTGTTCAGAGTATCTGAAATTCATGAACTCAATTTCTCCCTTCCAAACGAGAAGTAGAAAGAATTATAGACATATAAAATTTGTAAACTGACTTCCTTATTGTTGTACTTATATATCTTTAAATATTTCTGTGCATGTTTCTCATGTTACATGCAGAACGAATTGTAATTTCAGATTAACAAAACTAGGATGTGTTCTTTTTCTGTGACATCAGAACTCAAATTGTCTACATGCTATCATTTTAATTAATTTAATTTGACATACTTGCTACTATTTATATTCATAATAATTTCATTTGACAATTTGACGAATAAGCAAGTTTCAAATTTAAATAATACTTGAACACTATATATAGACATCATCAACATAGCATATATACCTCATGTGATTTTCTTGCAAATTTTTATTGTTCATGTAACTGTTTAAGCTTCTCAAATAGTACTCTGAATTTAATTGCCTTCTTGATATATTGTCTTTGTTGGTGTACAAGTACAATACTTGGAGCAATCTCCAGTTCAAATAAAGTAATGAAAAGAAAAAATAAATGTAAATATATGTATATATAGGACCAAACATTTATATACAGCCCAAAATATTTCTAATTGCCTTCTCTGGGGCCTCACAGCAACAATTAATAAAATAAAATGACAATTTATAGTTTCTGGACAGTCTAAGAAGGTTATTTATGCAATTCTTCTGCTGATATATATTTTCTTTTTTCTTTGGATAAAGATGGAGGTCGAATTATCTAATAAGTTTTAATGCTTATAAAATATTTTGCATTTAGATTTCAAATTTTCTGACCTCTTATATACATGAAAAATATATATTTTATATATATTTTTTATGACTAGGTCAAAAGTTGATTTTCCTCTTGGTGATATTTGATTACTTTTTTTTTCTTAATCTCAAACCATTGATCTAATTAACTAGTTGTCACGATTACACAATACATTTGGAAATTAAATATATTGTGCAAACCACAAGCATATAATTAAGTGTAACTAATTAAAAAGATATATATGTATATATATATGTATATATATATATATATATATATATATATATGCTATCATATATTGCAATATATTACTCGCTTCATAACTTTATTATCACTAGCTATGTACCCGCGGATGGCAGCGGTTTTTTTTATTTAAATATTAAAAAAAAATACTATACTATAATATTTGTCTCATTTTAACCTATAAGAATATAAATTCATAGATATATTAGAAAAATATAATAGAAGCCGTGAACTGCAATCAACAATAATGTTTTTGTCAAATAAAATAGGAATTACATTCCAAAAAATAAAATTGCAACTAAATAATTTTAATTTCTAAATTGGTGTTTCTTGCTTGTACTTCATTAAGCAATTGTAATCAAATCTTGAGATTTTTTTATTTTGAAGAATGGAAAATTAACGAATTTACAGGTAAAGGAATAATGTAGCGTTATTTCGATTTATTTTATAATTTCATTGTTGTTTAAAAAAATGATCAGCGAAATTTGACCCACTTTTCCTGCCAACTTTTCAAAATTTTGGCAAAAGAATTTTAAATTTAATACCTTGCAGCATATTTCATGTGCAATCAACTGTCAAAAATTCGTACGTAGTTAGAAGTAATTAATATAGCTTAGGATGGAAAGATATGAATAGTATATAGGAATATAGTCCAAATCTATATTCTCAAAAATTATTCACAACTAAAAATTTCTATAAACTGGTATTTGCTAATTTTACAGAAACAAAGAAAAAAAATTCTTTAACTAAAATCATACAAAATCTGTATTGCACAACGCAAAAGATAAAAAAATGTTGTCTATATATACTATAAATCTATAACAAAAAGGAAGATAATTGAATGAAGTCAAAATCAAAAGCAGTCCATATATGCAATATAGATACAGAAATAAGAGAATAATTTTTTTGACCAATATACTATTTTTAACTGTTTTAACAAATTTATTACTCCCATAACTGGTTTTCTCAATCAAAACTTGTAGAAAATATACAACCACAATAAAAGACGCAATTAACATAAAAACAAAAACTGCATATTAATTAAAAAGCAAAAAATTCACATGATAAAGCAGCAATGTTATATTCTCCATATTTAGTATACACAACAATCTTAAAATAAGTCTTTAAAACATTCAATCAGTCTCCCTCTGACAGAACCACTACAAATTGATAGAGCCATATATACAAATCCATTACAACTCCTATTTGGTTCTTAAAACCCTAAATCCTAAACCATATATACAAATCGATTGGTAGATGGACTTGCAATTGCTCATAAGTAGATAAGAGAAAGGAGAACTTTATCGGAGGTAATCTCCTGCCAGCAGACATCGAGGTCTAACTTCTCGCAAGAATTCTTGAGTATGGTTCAGGCATGCTCTTTAGCTCTAGCAGAATGAAAGAAATTTTTCATTTTTGGAATGCCGCCGAGACGAAGAGCGATGCAATGTCCTCCTTCAAGCCGTTAGATCTGGTGAATTGGGAGCTTCATTATCAAATCAAACACCGGCTGATGCGGTAAATTAGTTCTCAACCGCACAATTTAAAGTGTTTCTGGTAGGAGATTTCATCGTCTCCATATTTACAGCCACTCCACTCGCACAACAGCTCGAGTTCGTCAAGCGTCAATTCCATTAAAAGCCAGTTATGTAGAAAAATCAATCAAAATCAAAATAAAGAATGCCATATGATACACAAGGGAAAGAGACAAAAGGATTGAATTTTTCTTTAAGAGCAAGATTATTATAAACTTCGTTTTTTGCAGTTCTATTCCTTGTCTTCATTTTCTCTATCCTTACAGCAAAGAACACAATTTGAAGTAGGCCCGGCAAGTGGCAACCCAGGCTGAAGCCGAAAGGGTATGGGATTGATACGGCACCGCACATGTCGTTGCAACCAGGAAGCGTGTTAACTGATGCAATTGCAGTTGGTATGAAAATGGTAATTCTGTTCCAAATTAAGCTAATATTTCATCAAATTTTTCTATGGTGCAATAGGTTTTGTTGTGAAAAGTACAAGGTTTTGTTGTATTGAGAAGAGGAAATAGTCAAGAAAAAATAACTCTTCTTAATGGTGATATAAGTGTAATTTAATAGCGTTCCAATTATAAAGGACATAATATCATTGTCATACAAACCTTTTTTAAAACATCAAACCCTTTGAAAATGTTGAAAGAGTATAAGGTTGAATTTTTTTTAGACAATAAAAAATCACTACTCATGTTGAAGTAGCAATAGTGAAACAAAGGGGGGACAGAGAGAAAATAATATTTCCAGTGGTGTTCCTTTTTTTAAAAAAAAAAAAAGATTCCGGTGGTATTCCATTTTTATTCTATTTTTAATTATTATTTTCCCAGTACAATTTTGTATTATCAATTTATTATACCAAGACCATTTTCAACAAAGAATTGATGCGGGTGAAAAAAAAACGTGAGCAGTATTTAATTTAGAACAAATTGAAAAGGTCCCACTTGTGTGGATTTGAGACTAACAAAGTTGGAATAGTTTTATGCTTAAATTTAGTGTGAAGCACAGCCAATTTATAAGTTAAAAAATATATTTATTAATTTTTTCTCTTTTTAAAATTTCTTAAAAATTATTTAAAAATTATTTAAAAGAAAGGAAAAGAAGGTCTACAATAAGGACTACACACAAAAATTTACCATCAAGCTCCACTGACAGTGAGAAAAGTTTAATTAAGCAGCGCAACACCAAAACCAGCATTTAATATCTTCTCTGACCCAATCACAGAATGTTGTTTCTCAAAGCACTATACCATAATTAAGTCGTAATAGACCAATTCTTAGGATCCAAAAAAAATATATAACTCAGACTACGCACCAAAATCCTAAATTATGCACCAAATGAAACTAAAAAGGCAATCAAAACTAATGTCAGCAACAGCCGTCATCAGAAAGCAGCATATATTGTGGATTGCAATCAGACGACTGTGGTAAGAAATGTGGCAATATTCACCTAGAACTGTAGCTGAATGTTAAGGATTGAAGCAATATAATTACAAAAAAAAAATTAACCCAATTAACATTCTCAGGTTCTAATTGGAAAGGTCCGGACACAACCAAAAAAAAAAAATCTAAATTTTATTCTATCTTCTAAGTAGATCTATCAAATCAGACGGGTCGAATTGTGTTGGCCGTTTGGATCAGATAAAATCATATTCAAATTACTTTTGGATTTCAAATAGATACCGTATTCAGATTATTTCGAATTGATTAATTTCAAGTTCAGTGTACTTATGGGTTAGAAGTAATTAATCAGTTGTTGTGAGGCCGAGAGCTTCCCATGCAACATTCCTCATTGGACTCGAGTTGGAACTGCAATGTAAAATGTTGCAGCTTCAATTGGAGCTCCAATGAGAATGTTGCAAAAAAAGCTATCGGGTCTCATAATTAGCATTTTATTTTTTCAGAGAGAGGATATCAGTGTCAGATTTTTATTAGAAACTGACATTGATTGGAATGTCAGTGTCAGTTATTTCTTAGAATCCGACACTAATTGTGAACAATTGGTCTTTTCATATGATAGTGTCGGTCTTGTTAAAAATTCGACACTATATATTTTTATATCCTCCTGTGCCCAAACGCCTTAGTTTTCCATTCCTAGATTCTTTTTACAGTTGAACGATTTAACTGACCTTCTCTCAATTAACTGACCTTTTCATATGGAAGTAGAAATTATTTATTTTCTTATTTCTTTTTCATTAATTTCTCCCTTAATTAATTATGGACTCATAAACGGACATAACCAAACAATTATTTACCTTTCAGGTCCATACCCATTCAAAATTAACCCGATAGGGGTTAATTTTGAATAGTCCCTATTTTGGAACTGCTTTTTGGATATTTTGTCACATTTAGGAAGTCAACACATATTAGGCGTGAATTAGATTTTAAGAAAATTTCGAATTTTCTTAAAAACTAAATCACGCCTAATATGTATGCACTTATGGGACAAAGTACTTTTGTCATGTCATATTATCATTTGATGACAATGAACAATGAAAGGATTTTTGTCATAACAATACATACTATAAGTTATTTCTCACATTATCCTCTTAATTAGGAAAAAAAAAATGAAATTGAGGCCTACTATTTTTGAAGTTGGAGGCATGCCTTCTCTCTCTTAATTGAAGCATATATTGCTCTGCTCATTTTAAATGACCTAATTATGCACCATAAATGGATACAACTTTGACTACAAGGAGAAATTTAAGCCTTTTAATTTTAATGCTAATCTTTTGTATAAACTGTAATGGACTGATTTGTTTAAATAGATATCTTTTTTTGTATTACAAATTAAAGTAAACCGAAACTCTAAGAAACTAGATCCTCAGTATACATCTTTGAGAATAGTCACCGCTATCCTTTCTCTTGGTACACCAATTGAATTTGTTGAAAATTCTTAACCTATGGATATTGTAGCAAAGGGGGAAGGCGAGATGGGAGATATAATGGTCTTGGCATCGCAATTAATACCTTCTCTTCCTGATCTATGTTGATGCCACCTATCTTGCTCTCTAAAATTATTAAAAATGATTATGTAACTGTAACTAACTAAAAAAAAGAACAGATTCATGAAATGAAATGCTGAAAAACGAGAGAGTTCACCAGTTGCTGATTTTGCCTTATCATATATTGTGCTTTCTTGTACAGTAGCTGGTTGCGCGTTAGAGAGAACATCTTGTGCTTTCGCCAGAGGAATCATATTGCCAACGATACCAAGGAAGATTGTTAATGTCACAAGCCTGATGCATATCACTATTTCTCTCATTTTTAACTTAATAGTCCTAATATGTATTGAGTATTTTAACATTGATTTACTTTGAATATATTTTATATGTAAGATTATAAATATCTCATAGGTTGTGCCTAAAGAAGCCAATATCTTGTAGCTTGCAATTTTTATTGCAAAGCCTGATAAACATCAAAATTTCCAAATGACTTATTTATTCTTCTATAGCACAAAGATTCTCCTTCTGAAAAATAATAAGTTACACATGTTCCTTCTAATGGAATTTTATTCATACCTAATAAACCTCAAAATTCTATCCACAATGCATCTTTGGGCTCGGGAGAATTAGTTGGCATGTTAAAATAGAAGTATTAACATTAATGAACAATTTAAAGACCCCAACATATATTTTTTATATTTTCTCAGTAATATACAAGTCCTTAATTTTGATACGTGTTTGTGCACTTGTAATAATAGTGTTTTAATGATGTCCTTTGAATGCTTTTTTTGAATTTTTGCTATTATAAGATTTGTATATTTAGCTTGCCGATGTTGTTTATTTGTAGGTAATTACAAAATATCATTTAACCATCTCTATTTTAAGTTTTCTTTAAAAATAGTGAAATACTGGCAGTTATTGTTGGCACAAAGCTATGTTGCACTGGTGCGGGTACAGGTATCGTAACCACCACGGTGTGGGTGTGGCTATATATATAATGTACTTTTTATATGAATATTATAAATCAAATATTATATTAATAAAAAAATAGTTTAGTGGCCGTTGGATAGGATGGGAACATATAGTTTTTAGGTTCAAATCACAGTTTTTTTGAATTTTCAACGAATTGATGGTATATTCTCTGAATTCTGATTTGGAATATAGTAAAATAAATGTCTAACAAATCACAAGTTATGTAGTAGTGTGGCGGTTGTGAGCTTGGGTGGGATGTCTCACGGCGCTGGTTTGAGTCACACCTTCCACTTCGTTTTTATCCGAATTTTACACAGCAAATTTTATGATTAGTAGTGGCTCAAACGTGTGGCAGTGCGTGTAACTGAATCCAAAACGCATTGAAATTGAATCGGTACGTATCGGCAACCGAATCAGTCAATCAAACTTATTAAAATAATTTGATACGTCATGTGGAGTATCTGTTGTTTTTTCTATGGAGAATTGCGGAGTATTTGATCTGGTTTTGTTCTTTTCCGAGTAGAGTGTTGGTTTTGTTCTCTTATTGACATCAACTCATTTTTTCCCATCTTTGAAAATTTAACCAAAGGGTTCAATATTTAAGTTAGATGTCATATTTTGGCCTATTATTATGTATTGCTATCAGTAGTCTTGTACAATAAATATCTCATTTTATCTATGACCTTTTCAGTGTATTAATTCATGGACAGGATTAGAAAATTTGGGACAAGCAACCTGCTGCAGTGCTTGTGACATTTTACTGGCGCAGGAATTTTACTTTCTTATCAAAACAGTAAGCAATTAGAAACCTAATGAAAATATTTTTCACCTACTGTTTTGACCCTTCTTGGGCAATTATTTTTATTATCATGTATACTAAATTATAGAATGAACTAAGCTATATCCTCTAGAGTCTAGATACGTTTACTTGCAGACTGTAGCTTTTTGTTGATAAAAAGAGCCAAAGAAAATTATAAAATATCCATGCACTTGGTTTATTAAACTTCAGTGGACCATCTAAAAATTATGAGACAAATATACTTTATAGCTCGCAATAATTTCTGAAAATAATTTCTAGGAATCTATCTAATTCCACCCTCTCATGGGCCTTTTGTTATTCTTCTCTACTAATCTGTAATCGCTTCTCTCTCATTTTTCATGTGTCTTTTCCTCTTCCAAAAAATTGAAATGGCCAGCATAAGTCAAGAACTATCAAGAAAGCATTTATTTCCGCTTCAACAACCGTGTCTGTCGATCTATTTGTCTTTCCGGAAAGTGAAGTTTGATAAGATCAATGCTAACTAAATAGACAATGAAGTATTCTCAGTCCCCGTCGCTTGGGTTTCAGCAAAAGAGGTTGATTCCTATATAAAGGATGTTGTTTGTTGGTACTGTTTCGATGTAGAATTACCTTATTTTTATTTATTTGAGTCCGAAAAAGTATATCCGATCTACTCCTGGTGAGTCATTCCACTGGCTTTGGAAACGGACAAGCCCCTTCTTTGTGCTTGCAAAAGATGCTGGTATCAAAGGGTATTAATCAATACTTATAGCTTACTTGTCTCATTATTCGAATTTTGAGCATTTTAGTAAATAGGTTTTTTTTTTGAAACAAAAATTGAAGCAAATGCAAACTTTTATTGTTCTGTAGTTTCAAAAAACTCTGAGAATTCTATGAAACTTGGGAATTTAATAAAAAGCTTGTTATATTGGTGTCTGCAAAGCTGAAATCCATGAGTATGAGTGCTTTCCGTAGGATAGGCTTGAAAGCCGTCCAATGAAGTTGGTGCATGCATAAACTGTGAAACATACCTTATTTCCAGCATAAGCAATATCTGGATGAGTCCTTGTAGGATACTTCAAACCACCAACCATACTACGAGAAGCTGCTGGATCGATCAGCTAGTCCATCGAGCTAAAGTGGCTTCAGCAGCCAAAGGAGTTATGAATTTAAAGCCGAGCAAGGAAATTATAATTTTTTCTCTCAAATTTGGACCAGGTTCACAACTGAAAGTTGAAGTTCAATCATGAAATGTGAAGTCTTATTTCAGATAAATACAAGTACAAAGTTAATTTACCTTGTTCAGATTTTGTTTCTATTTTGACACTAGTATCAGGATCAATTAAAAATATAAGAGTGATTCCTTGAAAGATATGATTTCAATGTTAGTTCTGCAAATCATAAATTGACTATTTGACTTGATTTTTGTTTAAAAATATTATCTTTTTTCTTCTCAATTCATAGATCAAAAATGGACAAATTCTTAAAAAGAGGAGGAATTACAACATCTCGAAATCCATCTCCAGAGTCTGAGAGAGTTCGAGTAGAATCTTTCAATCTTAGATGATGCTCTAGAAGATCCCGGGTGCTGAAAGAAGATTTCTAACTATCATCCGAGTATATTGTGTAGGAAGTTTGGCATTGATCTTGTAGAATCACGAAGCCAACATGATCTTCAAATTGGGAGAGGTCTGAACCAAGAACTTGGTTTGAAAAGGCCAGGCGATACACATTGGGGGGTTACAATTTAGCACTATTTTAAATTTTATATCTAATTTCTCCTCCTTGATACATGTTCTTAAATGAGTTGGAAAGAATGCTTCAAAACAAGAGCAAAGAACTGAAGAAAATCGTCTCAAAAGATTTCTTCAGAACTTTGACTTTATTTTTTGTTTGTTTTTCATGAAGAATTTATTGGGTCTGAAAAATGAGCTTTCTTTAGCCTTGTAGCGCAAAGATCCAGACATTTTAAATGTCATATCACTAGTTATAGTGGCAAAAATGCAACTACAAAAGATGAGAGATGAATGATAGGAATCTGTTAATGGACAATCATATGGACCATTATATCATCAATGGACAATCATATGCGATGATAATTTTCATTAATCCACGACAAGCCCTTTTATGCAGACACTTGAGCAAGTGTCACCTGACCTTTGATCCATAAGCTAGCATCGGGCATTTCACTATAATTTCTTTTAAAAAAAATTTTGCACTCAAACATCATTATGCAGGTTAAAAATATTTTTATTTGATTTAGATGTTTCAGTCCTAGGATTAAAATAATTTTTACGGCTGTGAATCCTACAATGGAAATACCAATTAAAAGAAAATAGAGAATCCTAGAATAGAATTTTTTTTGTTGCTATATAGAAACAAATTAATATTGTTACATGTTATGATTAAATATCCATTAAAAAACATCTTATATTATATATTATAAAGATGTACTAATTATCGCCAAGGAAATTTCATATAGGTTTTGTCTTACATTTCGACTGCACGATGCAGAATGTGTACATTGCAGCAACTCGATTTAAAAACCAAAAGAGTTTCCCCGGTCTTTCAATAGCACAGAATGGCGTGCTGACAAAAGTTTCCCTGGTCTTTCAAAAGTAAAGATTTGGAAATTGCATAGGTCAACTCTCTATTTGAGAAGAATTACAATAAATATGACCCTACTATTTTTTTCCCCTCCTTTAAAGCTCGGGGAACTCATAAATGAGAAAAATCAAAACATCTAGCTGAAAGTTACTAATCTAGGTTATTATGTACAAATGCTGTATAAATCATATTTATGGAAATAAAGTAAGAAAAAAAAAGAAAGAAAACTGTAATAAACAAGTATGTTTTGAGATGTGGTCATCATTGATTAAAAAGACTCACTTGTCCGGATTGAACCATAAACTTTTGAAGTAATTGAGCTAAGCAATTTCCTTAACACAGATCTCCAACTTTGGTAGTGTGCTTCAATTTCACTACAAAGAGGCTTGAGGTAATTGTCATCATTGAAGCCAAAGACGGCACATTCACTAATCATCCTAAAAAAATCACATACCTCGGCATCACTTTTTAGCTGGTGCACAATGATGTCTCTTTTGGTAAGTAGCAATACATCATCTGGCATTCTAATCAAACTTCCCAAAAATATAGTGTATGCGGTAACATAATTTCCAAATTGAGGACATGTTTGCTCAAATGCGAGTAAATTGCAAAACAGAGTTTGTGTGTTTGGGTCAATTGTTATTTCAGGGATCTCTATTGTGCCATTACAAAATACGATGTCAAGAAGAGAATTTGGATTTTCAGAAGTATACTTCCTTTTCTTAAAATCAATACCTGCCTGATGGTATTCTGTTGCCCGACGCGATGGAATTGCTTGTTGTGTTGCTTGTTGACCATCATGAATTGATCTTACCTTATATTTACTAAAAAGATTGTTTCCTAACCGGAGAAGATTATGAAAATGTGGGGGTCTTAATTGGTTCTCATAGTTCTTGACTACTGCAATGCAAGGTCTAAAGTACAAGTGATATAGGTGAAGCAAATGAAAAAACTCTTTTGGTCGGTTATGCTTTTGAATAGCTTTTGGATAGCAGTAGAGTGCATTTTCCACAAACTCAACAATTTTTTCTGTCAAAACTGTTGTGGTCATGTTGCTTCCACCTACGGTGAGTTCATAGAGCTTTGATATAACAAAGAAGAGAATTTGATTCTCAAGGAGTAGAAAATCATGCCAGAGATCCAGACTGGATAGATGGTCAATGGGATAATATGTATCTTCTTGGTTATCTTCTTGCATGGTATTACTTTGGCTGGTCTCTGACTTTGCTTTATGTTGAGAAAGTTTTTCATTCAAAACTGGATTTGAAATGACCTTGTGCACGCTAACCTCGAGTCTTTCAATTGTATCTTCAGGTTCCTGCAGATCCAATGTATACAATTCCATCCCTAGAAGGGATAATAGCACAAAGCATCCATCGAGCAAGAGCATTCTAATAAAATTATTCCTATTCAAATTAATCTCATCCGCGTAACAAATTTTAACTGGTTCCTCCAGCTGAATCATTGCTTCCAAATAATCTGGTAAGGTTCTTTTAGGGTTCAAATTAAGAATGCGATCTAGATGCTCGTACTTTATCACTTGCATAACATGAGCACCTGAAATTCCATGGTTGTATGGTCCCACAGAGAACATGATTGGCTTATAAACATTTTTATTTTTATGGTGGAGATTTTTGTTGGTTCTATAAATTAGAGGTCTATCTATTTTGGGTTCATCACCTTCACTTCTTGACTAGTCGTGGTTCTGTTCTCTTATCATAGATTTCACCAATTGCTCTATGTCAATTATATGTGCTCCAGCCATCTTTTGTTTCTCTGATAAAAAATGTCAAGTTAATAAAATCAAATTATTTTAATTTAGGTAGATTTTTTCAAGTACCAGTTCAAAGTGAAAATTAAATGGAAACCCAATCAGGACACTTATTTTCATAGATCCCCCTCAATTCTCCATCACCTCTGCCCATTCCCAACACGCTAGATTTTACAAATAGGATACTAATATCCTACTTTTAAATTGTGAAAGGACTTTATTTCGTAGTATAATTTTACTCATGGATCAAGAAAAATTAACTTTGATTTAATGTTAACAAATAAAATAGCTTAATAGTCAAATGATAGTAGGATCATTAATGATATTGGCTAAATTTGTTGGGGGATATGTGATTTATTGGTGTTTTCATAGGCTCCATACCATTTAATGCTTTTCTATAGCTATGTATGATATCTTGGGATTTCACAGGACATGAAATTTCATCTTGCATTTATCACACTGTTAATGCAGATGGTGGACAATATGCAAATGCAGAAGAAGATCACAATCAATTTAAATTGTCCAATTGAAGCAATTTGATAGGATAGCATGTCATGTACACAATTCAATAAAAAAAGTCTACCAAAATCATATTAGGTAATATTGTTTTATTAGAAGGATTGAAAACATCAAATCCTATAATTTATTCAATACACCATTCAATTAATCAAATAAGAGGATGAATAAAGGTAACCTGTTATATGGATATGGAACTTGACAATATGACACAAGAAGAAAATGGATCATCTCATGCTATCCTTTGATGGCAAGGAACAATGAAAGGATTTTTGTTATATAAGTGCTGTAAGTTTTCTCTCATCTATCGCTTGTAGTTAGGAAAACAAATTGGGATCTACTATTATTAAAGTTGGAGTCATATCTTCTCTCTCTTAATTGAAGGAGATAATTCTCTGCTCTTTTTATAGGACATAATTATGCACCACAAATAGATACAACCATGATTGTAGGGAGAAATTTAAGCCTTTCAATTTTAATGCTAATCTTCTGTATAATTATAATGGATTGATTTGTACAAACTGTATCCTTTTATTTATTATCAATTAATGCAAATCAGAACTCCAGAAAATAACATCCTCAATACTCATCTTCGAGAATAGTCACTGCTACCCCTTCTCTTACCACACCAACTGAACTTGTGGAAAATTTGTAACCTATGGATTGCATAGCAAAGGGGGAAGGTGAGATGAGTGATGCATTATCCTCGACATCACAATTATTTTAGTTAGTAAAATAATTACATAATTATTTTTAACCAATTGTTCACCAATTGTTGATTTTGTCTTGTCATATATTGTGCTTGTTTGTACAGAAGTTGATTGAGCATTCAAGAGAATATATTGTGCTTTTGCTAGAGGAATTATATTGCCGACGACATCAAGAAAGATTGTTAATGTCACAAGCCTAGTGCATGCCACTATTTTCCTCATTTTTAATTTAATAGTCATGATATGTGTTGAGTATTTTAACCTTGGTTTGTTTTGAATATATTTTGTTTGTAATATAAGATTATGAATATCTCATAGATTGTGCCTAAAAAAACCAATATTTTATAGCCCGCAATAATAGCAAAGCCTGATAAATTTGAAAATTTTCAAATAGCATATATTTATTCTTCTATATCACAAAAATTCTCTCATTTATCCTTATGAAAAATAATAAGTTACACATGTATTCCTTCTAATAAAATTTCATAATACATAATAAACCTCAAAATTCTATCCACATTATATATTTGAGATCCAGCGACTTAGTTGGCATGTTGAAATAGAAGTATTAACATTAATGAATAATCTGAAGATCCGAACATATATTTTTTTATATTTCCTCAATAATATACGTCCTTAATTTTGGTGTGTATTTGTGCACTTGTTGATAATAGTGTTTCAATGATATCCTTTCAATGCTTCTTTAAACTTTTGCTATTATAAGATTTGTATATGTAGTTCGGCGACATTGTCTATTATAGATAATTATAATATATCATTTAACTATTGTCGTTTTGAATTTTATTTAAAAATAGTGAAATACTGACAATTATTGCTGGCACAAAGTAATTTTGAGATGACAAAGTTGGTCTTTACTAAACAATATGAGGGAAAAAGATACTTTTGAATTAGATTCAAGGGAATAGAAAATTATAGATGAAAATTCTTTACTCTATTTAGAACTTCGAAAGATGATGATAGTTGGTCTATATATCTTTAGAGTTAATTTCTCATGTACCCATCAAAACTTTTAAAATAGCCAATTTCTCGATTAAAATATAACATTCTTTCTTTTATCCCTTTTCTCCACTTAACACATTAAAAACCTTCTTTGAAATTGAAAATGATCAATCTCCCCTCTTAGTCACAATGTTTTTGTTCTTTTTATTGACAAAAATAGAAATAATTATGTTACATCATATCTTGGTATTGATGTACCGTACATTCAAGGCTCTTACGCATCAATATTGATTCATTTGTTGGCTTATATAGCTAGTATCCTAAATCAACCCATACAATTTGAACACACAGGTGCATGGTATGTAAAACTTACAATGCTTGACGAAATCACTACCAATCGGCAGCTGATCAATTATGGGAAAAGTCTGCATGACAGTTGCTGGGGCATATATATATATAGGTCTATGTGCATGTGGGGTACTATGCTGGCCGGCTTCCGGCTTCTGCGAGGTGCTGCTCAGCCCCGATTAGCAGTCCCCTGATATATTATATAGCGAGTGCACGATGTCTGCGCGGTCACTTTGCCGAGTGCCTTGAAGAGAAGAGGTGAGGGACGTGCATGTGGTAAGAGTACTAGCTAGACCATTAACGAAGATCAGGAGTTGATGACGTTTCTCAATGTTTATTTGCCCCTGTTAAAGAACTAATTTAGACATAAATTAACACCCATTAAGGCTAACATAAACTCCAATACTAATTACAACATACATGCACAAACACCCTAATTAAACTACTCGTTGCTCATTAGGTTTTACTTTGACGTAAAAACCTATAGTATTCATATCATATATATACGTATATATATAGTGCAGGTTAAACATAATCACCATCATTCAGTTTTTGTTTTTTTAAAAAAAAAAGAATCATTCAGGTTTCTACCAGCATTTTTAATTTGTTCAGTTTTCTTTTCCCTTAATTACTTTTTCTAATTAGGCCGGTTCTCTTAATATATATTAAGTGTTTAAATTAGGAGACTTACAACTTTGATTTGGTAGAATGAACAAAAAATTTTCAAATTATGAAATTGTAAAAATTTTATAACTTTACATATTAATTTGTAAAATACAATGAGAATACATTTTGCATCTACTTTCACTAAGCGCCTCTTTTTGGGCGGACAATTTTGGTGAAACGCAATTTCTCTTGTTGGTCACAACCTAACTTTGTTATGGGGTTGGTGGAGAGTCAACTGGTTAACTAATGTTCTAGTTTTCTAGATATCACTTAAAATTTCACTGAGTAAATTTGCAACTATAAATCAACTTGTATTATTAATTTGCACATGTACTTAGCACTAATAATGTTTGTGTCAACTAAGATTAGTAAAAATTAAATTTTTTTTTTAAAACAGTATTTTCTGTGTGAAAAAATATTACATATGAAATCTGATTGAATGGATTGATCTCGTATTTTTGTTAAAAAAATGAATAATTCAAATTAATTTTCTCCAAGCCGTGTTGGGTTGTTTGCCACTGGTCTAGTGACCAACATAATTTAGTCTTTGAGAAGCCAATTTAATGTAATATGATGGATTAATTTTCATTCTAAAGCACAAAGTTAACTTTTCTCAAGTCAATCCAGCACCTTATCTACTTTGAATTTGATCTTGCTGAGCGTCTCATTATTTTTCGCACTTATCAAATTATCAATTGTAACAGCATGAAGGGTTTTTGTATTAATTAATAAAACTAGTGCTATCTGTTGAGCTTCGTCCCGAAAAATATTTATTACATAAAAATTATTTAAAATAATATAATTAGTAATCACAAATTTATATGCAAAAAAATAATTTGTATGATTAATAATAATACAGTTAGTTTATAGGAAATTGTCAACTATGATTACCTTGTGATTTAGTGAGGATTAAAGGAAAAAAAGGAGCCTTAAGGAGGTCAAGCCAAACATGTACGTACCTAAAGACCAATTCAAACTTATATCAGTAGGACCAATGTGATATTTTTTTCCTATTAGGAAATTGTCAAATATAAGATAAGATGGAATGGAAGAGATTTTCTTTTGCTGTCATTTTCCCATGGCATGAAATAAATAGTAAAATTGTTGGACTATTTTTTGTTTTTTCATTTTTTGAAGAAAAGAATAATTGGACTGTTAACTATTTGATTTCTCTCCTTCCACAAAAAACTTTTCATTTTATACTGTTGAACATAAGAGACTTTAAAATATATTTTGAAATCATTTCACACTTGTATTTGTGGTTTATATATGAATATATTCTTGAATAAATATGACCAAATTATATGGTGCAGTATTTTTGTTAGATGAAAAGATATTTCTAACTGTTGTATAAAAGAATAAATTTAAGTTATTTCTCTTGTATATATTAGTTGTTCACTAATCTCAATTTTTCTTATGTTTTTTTTTTCTAATGTTTGGTAGAGAGTCAACTAATTAGCTAGGGTTTAGTCAAGGTTCTAGTCTTCTTGACAGAACTTTAATTTAACGTGTATTGTTTACTTTTCTAAAGTCAAATCCAGTGCCTCATTTACATCTGAAACCTTCAAAATGTACAATTTGGATATTGTTCAATGGAGCTGAAGACCAGTACAAGGCAATCGATCGACCTGAACATAAAATTGAAAAAAAAAACTGAAATGTTTACAAATTAAGTCCCTAAATTTTTCACTAAGCATAACAATTAATATAGCTAATTTTTATACATCACTGTTCTAACAAGCCTACAAACTCAGTACAAGAGCAGTATAAAATAAAAAAAAAGGAGGAGAGGTTTTTCATATGTAATTTTAAAATCTGCAAGGGCTTGGACGTGAAGTACAATTATATACACAAGCTCTCTCTATAAAATCAGACAACATATCTATGTTTTCCTCAGGTACACACACTGCCATGATATTTAGAAGATTTTAGAGAAGATGAAGCGCTTTCCAAATGCTATTCTTGCCTTCCTACTAATTTTGCTTAACATTGGCTTCATCATGCTCTTCTTCCAAGCTAGTTTGGTGCAAGCGAGAGCAACACCAGGTTTTTTAGCTCTCTAACCTATTCCCCCAAATTAAGTTTAGTTCTCAATTACCTCTATAATTAATCAGGTTCGTTAATTAATTAATTCATGTTCTTCATTTGGGAATTATATAGAGTAAAGCTAAGGTGAGTTTAAGCTCACCAAGTCTTTTGATGAGGTTAAATCAAAAACCTATCGAATCGACTTAAATTTTTAAATCCGAGTTATTCAATAAATTCTTCATATCAAAATCTCATAGAATACCGAAATTTTCTATTTTTAGAATTTTCTAACTATTTTTTTCAGATTTTTTTACAAATGACATATTCTCATATAAAAATATTTACTATTTCATTATTATTTTAAAATTATTTTCAAAAATAGTTAGAAAACTCTAAAAATAGAAAATTTTGATACCCTATGAGATTTTGATATAAAAAATTTATTGAGTTACTTAGATTTATCGTTTGAAACTGTTTTGATCTTTTTTTGAGTTAAGCTCGGCAAAGAGCTTGATGAGATTAAACTCACCGTAGCTTACTCGGTTATCGTTTGAAGTCGTTTCGATCATTTTTTAAGTAAAGCTAGCACGAGCTTAAACTCACCAAGCTGTTTGGTAAACTTCACTCAAAAACTTATCAAATCGACTTCAAATGACAAATCCAATTTACTCAATAAATTCTTCATATCAAAATCTTGTAGAATACCCAAATTTTCTATTTTTAGAATTTTCTAACTATTCATATATAAAAACATTCATTATTTTATTATTATTTTAGAATCATTTTCAAAAATTTGAAAAAAATAATTAGAAAACTCTAAAAATAAAAAATTTTGGTATCCTAGGAGATTTTAATACAAAGAATTTGTTAAGCTACTCGGATTTATCATTTAAAGCCGTTTCGATCATTTTTTTAGTTAAGCTCACCAAAGAGCTTGGTAAACTTAAGCTCATGCTAGCTTTACTATATATATATATATATATATATATATATAGAGAGAGAGAGAGAGAGAGAGTAAAACTAGAGTGTTTCCATAAATATTTCGATTCGAAATGTTTACGAATCAAATTTTAAAATCCCGTGTCTGAAATATTGATTTAGGTAGCTCAATAAATTTTTCATATCAAAATCTTGTAGAATACTAAAATTTACCATTTTTAGAGTTTTTGAAGTATTTTTAATGATTTTTTAAAGATGACCATTGTTTGTCATTCAAATATTAATAATTTTCTATTATTTTTATGGTCATCTTTCAAAATTCATTAAAAATAGTTCAAAAATCCTAAAAAGGTAAATTTTAGTATTCTACAAGATTTTTATATGAATAATTTATTGAGTTACTTGGATCGATGTTTCAGACACGAGATTTTGAAATTTGACCTGTAAGCATTTCAAGCCGAAATGATTATGGAAGCACCCTATCTTTAAAAACTACAATACTCCTAGGAGCATGGGACCCCTCGGTGCTCATAACTCAAAAACCTATCAAATCGACTTCAAATAAAAAATCTAAGTTGCTCAATAAATTATTCATATTAAAATCTTGTAAGATACTATTTTTTTTTTCTATTTTTAGATTTTTTTTAACTATTTATTTCATCATCTTAAAAAATCCGAAATAAAAAGTTAGAAAATTCTAAAAATATTAAATTTCGGTATCCTACAAGATTTTGATATGAAGAATTTATTAAACAACTTAAATTTTTCGTTTGAGGTCAATTTGATATGTTTTTGAGTTAGGAGTATCATAGTTGTATTCTCTCTCTCTCTCTCTCTCTCTCTCTCTCTCTATGTATATATAGTCTAGCTACGGTGCTTCCATAAGCATTTATGCGAAATGCTTACGCGTTAAATTTCAAAATCTCATATCCGAAACGGCAATCCAAGTAGCTAATAAAAAAATTCTTTATATCAAAATATTGTAGAATACTAAAATTTATCATTTTTTGAATTTATTTACTATTTTTAATGATTTTTTAAAAATGACCCTTTTGACCTTCAAATATTGGTATTTTTCTTTTATTGTTAGGGTCATTTTGTAAAAATCATTAAAAATAGTAGAAAAATTCTAAAAATGATAAATTTTAGTATTCTATAAGATTTTGATATGAAGAATTTATTAAACTACTTGAATCGATATTTTAGATACGAAATTTTGAAATTTGATCCATAAATATTTTAGACCGAAATGTTTATAAAAACACTATAACCAAACTCTATAGATATGCAACTGTATATTCATAATGAATTAATTAAGCTGCTCTTTTCAGTTGCATGCATGAATATTAGAGTTGAGTTGTAAGAATTCTCTCTAATGGGCTTTTTGCATATATATACATAGCTGGTCCGCCATCACCAGATGCCAATAAGCCCATATATGTCGGCCACTAGAGAGACCTTCAAATCAAGCACCACTCCCATATCTGTGTGTGTGTGTGTGTTTGTACTACGTATATATAGCCAATATAATTAATTCATATGTGTCTGTGTATGTATGCGGTGGAGTTCATATCTTCTGAGCTGGGCAGCTACTTTATCCTGTGAAGGGGCAGAAAAAATATGTGAACATTATAGCGATCATTATAGTGGACGGTGTTGAGATTTGTACGGTAGACTTTTTAGGAGGGGTTTTGTCCACTTCAGATGAAGTACTTCACCAGATACAAACTTTGGTGTGGTGTGTGTAAGATTAGGTTTTTCTTTTATTTTTTAGAAAAAGATGGAAGTCTAGCTATATATGCCTCCAAAAGATAAAATAGAGTTACCTGATCTCAGAGTTGATTGCTTTTGCTTCAAAAATTAATTGATGCAAGAAAAAATTTTCTATGATTTCATTACTAAAGTGACTTCTTTATTGTTATACTTAAATAATTCTTTGCATATTTCTCATATTAAATGCAGAACGAATTGTAATTTCAGGTTAACAAATTAGGATGGGTTATTTTTCTATGACATCAGAACTCAAATTATCTACGTTCTATCATTTTAATTGGTTATGGTTTATATTCGGAATAATTTAATTAATTTGACATAATTGTTATGATTTATTTTATATTCACAATAATTTAATTTGACAATTTGACGAATAATCAAGTTCCAAATTCAAATAAAATTAAATTGAACACTATAGACATCATCATCAACATAGCATATATACCATATTATGAAAAAAAAAATCATGTGATTTTCTTGCAACTTTTTTATTGTTCATCAAATTGTTGAAGCTTCTCAATATTCTTAATTTAAATGCCTTCTTGATGCTACTTATATACATCCCAAAATATTTCTAATAGCCTTCTCTTGGGCCTGACAGCAACAATACAAAAAAATGGCAATCTATAGTTTCTGGACCAACTGTCTAAGAAGGTTATTTATGCAATTTTTGTGGTGAAATTTTTTTATTTAGATATAGATGAAGATCAAATTATCTAATTTTTAATGTTTATAAAGAATTTCGCATTTAGATTTCGTACATCCGACGTCCTCATATATATAAAATATTTTTTATTACTAGATCAAAAACCTAATTCTTCTCTTCTCTTAGTGATATTTTTTTTTCTAATCTCAAACCATTGGTGATTGGTCTAACTAGTATTAGTTATAAACTGTCATGATTAATTACGCCAGTGTTACTTCTAATTAATAATACAAACACAAATACAAATACAAATACATATATATATACTCAATGGCTGTACAATAAATAGTATGTTACATATGATCATGCGACGCTACGTGTCAGCAAAGATGTCGCTTTTTGCACTACTATCTCCTATTTGCATAAACCCTGATACAACCAATGACTATTATTACAAACAATATGTGTATATATATTACATATAAATCATGCTCAACATTCAACAAGGTAGGAACCATGCATGCATGCAAGCTCTAGAATAGGTAGCCAAAGAGAAGCATGACAACAGAGACGACACCTACAGCGAACGTCGGCATAACAACGGCCGCACCAGACGTTTCTGATGTCATATCTGCAGACATTACCATTGGAGATGGGGCAGGGGCAGGGGCAGGGCTAGGGCTAGGAACCGGGGCAGCGACAACTTGTGCATGTGTGACCACCATCGCCGTAGCACACACGACGAGCACGACAAAGAATCGCTTCATCCCTGCTGCCTCCATCTCACTATATATGTTCTCTTCCTGTTTTTCTTCTCTTATATTTTTTTCTTTTTGTATGAAGAATGAAATGAAGGAAGAATTTGGCACAATGGAATCTGTGTAGAAGGGATGGTATTTATAGAAGAATCATGTGAGGGGGGGGGGGGGGGTTCAAATTGATATTAGCAAGAAATTTCTTACTAATAGTAAATGAAGAAATAAATTCATAACGCGATATGTCAATCTCATATAGTATTACATTTGAAAATTTGATGTTGTTATACAATTCACACTTTAATTACTTACAAGGACTTGATGGATTGATTGCATATGGGGTGCTTTATTGATAGATTAAGGCTAGATATATACCTGATTGATAGAGAAAGAAAGAAAAACACAAAGAGGTAGTAATTGCATACAAAAAGAAAAAGACATAGTAATTACATGATGGTACAGAAAACTACAGACATAGCACAATGATAATAAATCTCGTTTCTATACGAAGAGATACAAGTTTAAGTCCTGCAAAAGATATTTGATTAAAAAGAATAAATTTTGGGGCTAACAGTAGTCCTTATTTCAAACAAAAAAAATTACATGATGGTACCAAAAATTGAAACAAAATGCTTCATGTGACATGTCCAGTCAGATTTTAAAAAAAAAACAGAGAAGTTGATGAATTGGAAAAAAGAAAAAAAAACATAATTTACTATAGTTACGTTAGAAAACATCTTCATTTCTCTGTGTTTAAAATTTAAAATGTTGTTATGGTTTTTAGTAGAACGTAGAAAAATAGGAATCTGGGGCATATTTTCTTATAAAATTGATTAAATGGTTTATTTTCTTGAAAAAAAATTGATTTTTCTGAAAAAAAAATTCTACCACATGGCAAAAATTTGATTGTTTTAGGCAGTCCTAACTTCATTGCAATTTTTGTTGGGCATTTAATTTTTTTCTGGGAATTTTAACTTCTTTCAATTTAGCACCGAGAAATATTAGGGTTCCAATAACCTACGCAATTGATGATTTTGGCGAGGGGATGAAAGCCTCCAATCAGAAAATTAAGAAGATATAATCAAATGTATGTTATAAATTCGGAATATTTTTTAAAGTTTGTTCTCTGACTTTGTAATCTTTAATTTTTTAATAAAATTAATCTACGGAAATGATAAAACAGATGCACTTGTTTAAGAAATAATATTAATATGATCATGATGATCATGATGATCATGATGATTGAGATCCTGAATTAGAACAAAACAATTGCTTGATTTTAAACGTACATGAAATTAGAGAGGGCTCAATTTATTGGCATGAAATGAAAAGATCAAGACCTATATATGTAATTATTAATGCTTAGATTTAATTAATCAGGGTGAATATGACTAATGAATTCTTGTTCTTTTCAGATCTTAATATTTATTAAAGTTGATGTCCGTACTTTGCTATGCTATTTTTCCTTTTTATAACAGTCATATTCACGTAATTAAATAATTAATTAATTTTTTTGTATGTGTTAATTAAATCGGATTTGGCATCGAGAAACGCGCTAATGGAGCCGGCCCCACTTAATTAATGTAGATGGAGATGTAAATTTTACACAAAGTTTGTTTATGCTTTATTAGTAACTTTTGATTTATGTAGCTAAGCTGTATTATTGTTCTACAATAGATTATTAATTTTATTATTAACCGAGCTATAACTTTTCATGTTGGTTTTTTCATTTGATAAATAAATTGATTGTGGATGTATATTTTGCATCATAAATCGAGTCTATAAAGCAAATTTTTTTTTTATTTGTGATGGACCTAATTTATCAAAGTTCTCCTAGTTTTTCTTTTTGTTTTCACTTGAATAGTGTTATATGGATGAAATAGACGATCATCTATATGATTTCATTCTTTATCTTTAGGATCAAATTAGTCGAATTTAAATGTTTATAAAAGACTCCTCATCTGAATTTTAAATCTGAAATCTCTCACATAAAAAATATTATCTTTGATATGGTTCTATTTTTATACATGATCATAAATTCATAACCGCTGTTAACAAAAGCAAGAATTTTCTGAACGCAAACGCATGCAATGCTTCCCAAATTTCCAACATACATACATGAAAATTAGAAAGAAGTTGATTAAAAAAAGAAAAGAAAAGAAGAATTACACAGCGTACCATCTTATATACTTCTAATTAATAGCCTGTTTTTAAGGGTAACATGCATGGTTGTATTAGAAAAATTGATAATAGATTAGGGGAAAAAAATAAAGAGTGATATAATTACGCCCCTTAAATTCACCTCTGTATCTCAAATGTATTTAAATTTTTTTTAGAAAATATTTATATCTAATGATAAAAAAAGTGTTTATACATTGTATTACTAAGATTAAAAATTATACAAGTTGCATTCTTCTTCTTCTTTTTTCATATAAGGCCTCCCGTTAATCCCGATATTTATTTATTTTCAAATGTCTCTTGCAGGACTTGAATTTGCGTCTCTTCGTAGAGATGTGATATCTATTACCAATATGCTAGACATGTGGTTCATGCAGGTTGTATTCTTACTTGTGCAACAAAATTTTTAAATTATTTTTTTCTATAATCATTAGAAGAAAAAAAGTGATAAACATTTTCTATACTAATTATAAATATTTATAAATTTAGATATAAGTAAATTATCGATTTAGTATAAATACTTTTAGTGTATAGAGAAGGGGTGTAAAACGTAAGTTATAAAAATAATTTCTCAAAAATAAAAATGTAATCGGTCCATAATAATATCATTAAGAAAGCCCAAATATTCAGAAAACAAATGCCCATTTTTCCACATGATATCATTAAGGAGGCCTTTTATGCAGAGCCCATACCCCTCTTAATTTTATTCATTATCAGCAATTGTTTTAATAGAACTATTTCTAATTATTAGAAATTGTTACTTATCATATACATAAATTTTACAGCAGATGAGAAAAATAAATATTCTACTAGCAAGTATATATGATGACAAAGTATATATATTACATATAATGCGACGCTATATATATGTGTATATATATATATATGTTGTCGCTTATTATATACATGAATTAATAAAATCATTTCATTACATAACAAATCAGATAGCTTAATTAATTCCATACATACAACAAAAGGAACCAAGCTCAATATCTCAGAACAGGTAGCCAAAGAGGAGCATGACAACTGAGGCAGCGACACCAAATGCCGGCATGGCAACGATCGCATCGGACGTAGCAACCGGAGTTGGAGCGGGGGTAGGCGCGGTTTGTGCCTCCGTAACAAGCATCATTGTAGCGAACACAACAAGCGCCACCAAAGATCTCTTCATCACTGCACCCTCCATCTTCACTCTATTCCTCCCTGTTTTTAATTTATCTTTTTTTTTAGGTAAAGATTGAAGAGATTGAAGAATTTAGCACAATAGGAAATGGGGTAGAAGGGATGGTATTTATAGAAAAATTTGTAGATAGTTGGGGAAATTTCTTACAAGTAAGAACTTAATTAATGGAGAAATAAATGCAAAACACGGCATGTCACACTCACACAGTTTTAATTTACAATACAACAAATTGAATTTGAAATTTTGATGTGTTTATACAATTCACACTTAAATACGTAAATGGACTTGATGGGTTCTTTTTTCCAACATAAAGGTGTTTTATTGACAAATTAATAGCTCATTAATTACCTGATTGACAAAGAAAGGAGGAAGAAGAAGAACAAAAAGAGAGTAATCGTACCCAAAAGAAAAACAAATAAGAAAGTTATTTCTTGATCTGCAGTTTTGTTTGAACTGGAGTTTGTCCAATTAGTTTGTGTACTTGTGGTTGTGAGAAATTGAGTGTGAACTGTACAGAAAATGTAAAATCATATGAAGTCACCTCGTCGAAACTGTATCAAATTTACACATGTCATTAATTATCAGAAAGATACAAATAATAATAAAATGACATATTCATGGAGGCAGTCAAAGTTTGGTAATCCACAGCTCCGACTAATTCTTATTCTTATGATTAAAAGATAGTAAAAGAGAGTTCAGTAATCCCAGTATTCAAATAATGATAAAATTACAAACCTGATTTGTATTCATTGTTGGAACTCAATTTTAAGGTCAGCACAGCCGCAACCACGAACACACACATAACAAGGTCCAGATGGAATCAACCCACCTGGCAGAACACGAAGCAAATCGCAGCATTCGATTTCCAACCTTGTAAGTGATGAAACACTCTGCCGGCGAATTTGTGCTTGTTCATGAGAGGAACCACCGAATGGCCCAGCAGATTCCACCAACTGCTGCTCTTCTATTGTTACTCATTTCAGGGCTTTACAGGAACAAATTTCTAGTTCAGCCAACACCTCCAGATTCCGTAATCAAGTAATCAATTCCAGGTGGCGACACACTGCAATCTGCAATTTTTCAAGCCGGGAGGGCAGCGGCTCCAGCTGCAGAACTCGGATACTTGAACATGCCTGAATGTTGAGGTGCTTGAGAGTGTGAAGATTGCCGAAGGGAAGAGATGGAAGATTGCCACATCGTTGTAGACATATTTCTTGAATCGGCTTGAGGGAGAATGGGTCCCCCCATCCGTCCGGGTACAATTGTAGAACGACACCACCTTAGTTGAAGTTTCTTGACGTTAGAATGTGGCTGGAGACATTCTAACAACGACAAATATACATCATCAGCACCAACAAACCCATGGTCACAGGCTTCTGGTATGAGGCTTAACCTCAGCTCTGATTTCTCATAGTAAGGCAATACATGAGATTCGGTGTCCCAGCATAAATCCAATGTTTTGATATTGCGCTTGCTTCTCAGGTTAGCACGCTGCGCATTTACTAAATTGCTGCTGTTCTCCAATCCTTCGATGGTGAGTTTCCCTTAAGGTCTTTCATATCCTTTAACCAAGCTAAAGTTCTAACTCTCAACCACGCTGTCATTGTCTTTACAGTAGGAAAGTTTACAAGTTCGTGGGGGATATAGTCGAGCTTGAGATTCTCAATTTTCAATGCTTTGAGTGTTAGAAAGTTCCCATTTTTACCCGGCATCGCTCGGACTGAACCAGCGAGAGACAAGTTCAGTTCCTCTAAACAACTGAGAGAACCTATTGTATTAGGCAATGCTTGAATCCGAGTAGAACCAATCGTTAATTCTTGAAGGTTACAGAGCTTCTTGAGATCTGAATGTATTTCCTCTAAATCATCACTTTTAATAACTAAACTCAGTAAATTACTAAGTGAACCCAGTGATTTAGGTAGCTTCTTAACAGATCTACATTGAATATATAGGAACTGTAAGTTAGAAAGATCACCAATGCTTCCAGGTAGATATTCAAGGAAATCACAATTAAGAATTAAAGTATGGAGGTTGTAAAGGAGGCCAACGGATAACGGTAACATACGAAGCCGCGAAGAAGTAATACCAAGATATGCGAGATGTTTCAACTTGGCAATGCAGTGCCGAATCTTTGCCAAATTATACCCTTTCAATTCTAATGCCCTGAGTGCTTCAAATTTGCTGAGGTTACATGTGGTTATATCTCCGGAACAATCTACATAATTTTCCGACAGCTCCAAATTTAGGTCTGTTTCCTCTGTATTGTTTATACAATATTGGTGTTCCTATTGACGGAAGTTAATTGAGAGTTAATTATGGATGCAAGCTGGAGGCTCACAATTAGTCTATTTATTGTCATGTTTATTTATTATTATGTTTATTTGTTGTCATATTTATTTGTTGTCATGTTTAGATAGTTCAAAGATAGAAAGAAAATTATGTAATGATTCTGGTGTGATTTTCTTTCTGTATTTATTTCCTTATTTTTTTCTATTTAAGGAGACAGTGTATGTAACAAAAAATTATTCTGTGATGAAATAAAATTGGGAGGGAAGGGAGCTTCATAGGAGTTCGGTGTTCTTTGTATCATTAAATTTGTCATGGTATCAGAGCTCTTGTTTCGATCTTGAGCATTTCTGTAACCGATCAGACTTTGTTTTTCTCCCTACTCCCTTGTTTCTTCTATTATGTGCATTTTTTTTCTTCTTTCTCTTCTATTATTTTCTGTTCCACAATTCAGTTTATCTTTTAACAAAATGTCCGGGGAAGTAGAGAAATCTGAATCTGATCTGTTCTCATATTAGAAAGTTTAACTGCTACCTTGTCACAATTGTTATAACAAAAGACGAATAACTCTAATCCAGATGGGCTCATTTTAGCCATGGTAATCAAACTCGATGGGAAGAATTTCAACCTGTGGTCGCAGATGCTGAAAATGAAGCTGTCAGGGAAGGATAAACTTGGTTATATTGATGGTTCGACTCCAAAACCAGCACCAACCGATGGAAATTACAGAAAGTGGCAGATGGAAGACTCTCTAATCAGAGATTACATGATCGAATCCATAGACCCCTCCTTAGTAGGTAACTTTCTTCCTTTCTCTACAGTTAAAGAAATCTGGGACTCGGTAAGAACCACCTTTTTTGATGGAGATGACTTGACCCAATACTTTGACCTGAAAAGAAAAGTAAACCGAGTTAAGCAGGCTGGTGGTTCAGTTGAGACCTATTACACCCAATTACAGGGATTATGGAAGGAATTAGATGCACGTAGGCCAAACCCTATGACCTCTTCAGTCGATATTGAAAAACACAACTATCTTATTCAAGAAGATTGTGTTTTGACTTTCTTAGATGGTCTTGATGACCGCTTGGATTCTATTCAGGCAACTGTCCTACAACAAAAACCATTTCCCACAGTAGAACAAGCTTTTGCTTTAGTCCGTAGAGAAGAAAACTGTCAGGCAATGATGTTACACAGAGAGGGTGGAATTGAAAACTCTATGGTGATGTTGGCAAGAGACCAAACCTTAGTCATGAACAACCCCGGTTTCAAATCAAACTCGGGTCAGACTGTTAGATGCACTTACTGTCATAATCTGAGGCATACTAAAGATAAGTGCTTCAAGTTAATTGGGTACCAACCAGGTTGGCAAGATCGTAGGAAGAAGAAGCAGAAAGATTGGCAATAGAATAGAGGTAAAACGCAGATGGTTACAGCTAACTCAGTTGATGGGCCGCATGCTTCTGCCTCTGATTCAATAGGTGCGCAGATGGGTGCAACCAATGCAACTACTATTGGGCCGGTTTTTTCTGCCTTTGCTTCAACAGGTGCTCATGCTAGGCCAAATCAAGCAATTGCAGCCTCTATTTCAACAGGTGGACACTCAGTTTTGCCGCCAGTCGAGAGTAAGGAAAGAATAGAAGGTAAAGTATTTCCTGTTGCTGATATAGTTGATATAGTTGATTGGGTAATAGATTCAGGGGCAACAGATCACATGACCTACTCTAAAAATGATTTTGTGAAGATTTCCTCACCAAGGAGAACAGTGATAATGAACGCTAATGAAAAAACGTATCCTGTAACGGGTGCCGGAGATGTTCATTTCTCTCATTCTCTTTCTTTGTCCAATACTTTACTTGTACCTTCTCTGTTAACTAGATTATTATCTGTCAGACAGATTTGTGAAGAACTAAACTGTGTTGTTCTCATTTATCCTCAGATCTGTATCTTTCAGGATCTTCGCACGAAAGAGATTATTGGCCGTGGTACTAAAAGAAGAAGACTGTATCATTTGGATGACATGGTGATTGGAAAGGCTCATTTGTCTAAAGGTTCATCAACAAGCTGGATCTCTTATATTTGGATGTGGCATAAGAAATTAGGACATCCATCTTTTGGGTATCTAAAAAGACTCTATCCAAGTTTATTTTCTGGTTATGAGAATGAAAAATTTGTTTGTGAAACCTGCATTAGAGCTAAGAGTCATCGTATTGTTTTTTCTAGTAGTTTGAATAAGAGTACAAACCTTTTTTATTTGGTCCATTCAGATGTTTGGGGTCTGTCCCCGATTAACTCATCGGTTGGAAATAGGTGGTTTGTATTATTTATTGATAATTGTACAAGAATGACATGATTATATGTTCTTAAAAGAAAGGATGAAGTGACATATGTCTTTAAATTTTTTTTCCACATGGTGCAAAATCAATTTAATAAGAACATCAAAATTCTAAGAAGTGACAATGGTGGTGAATTTGTAAATGACATACTTCAAGAATTTTTTCAATCTAAAGGGATAATTCATCAAACGAGTTGTGTCGGAACTCGATAACAAAATGGAGTAACTGAACAGAAAACAAACATGTCTTAGAGATAGCCCGGTCTTTATTAATTAAGAATCAAGTGCTACAAATTTACTAGGATCATGCAGTAGCAACTGCATTTTACCTAATTAACCGTATGCCTTCCAATGTGCTAAATTTTCAAACTCCACTTCAAGTACTCTTTTCATACATACCGCTGCCATCAACCCTTAACCTACCACCAAAAGTGTTCGGATGTGTTGCATTTGTTCACATCCAAAAGCATCAACGATCTAAATTAGAACCGTGTGTAGAAAGATGTGCATTTATCGGATATGGTCAACATCAAAAGGGTTATAAATGTCTCAATCCAGTTTCTAAAAAAAATATTTGTTACTGTGGACGTCACTTTCCTTGAAATGGAGAGCTTCTTTACAGGAGACATGACTCATTCTCAGGGGGGAGATTAGTTGAGAATGATAATTAGTGTCAATCACGTCCCTTTTTGCGGAACTTCAACCTAGGAGATGAACCAGCGAACTCAGACCCAGCTGCGAGTTCAGACCAGTCTACGTGTGATGATGCTATTCCGAATGCACCTCTATGGGCTACTGATATTGTTCCGAACCCAGTTCAGGGAACTATAGTAAATAAGCCCATTGTTCCGAGCCCAGTTCAGGGAACTACAGAAATGGCTCCGGTAAGTGAGCAAAGACAAATGATACAGTTCTCTCCACCACATGGCAATCAATCTCCTGAAAACGAGGTACACACTTCAAACTCAGAAAATTTAAACTCGTATAATTCTAACACAGGGTACAAATTACCTGACAAGCATAACAGAGGAAAACCTCCGAAGCGGTATAGACCGGATGAGGATAGTGGAGGAAATTATGCAATTGGTAAATTTGTGACAGTAGATAACTTGCCCAGTCCCTTGAAGGAATTTGACACCACTCTCGCCACTGTCCAGATTCCTAAACGGCTTGAAGAAGCAATGAGTAATCCTAAGTGGTTGGATGCTATGAGAGCAGAAATGGAGGCGTTGGAAAAAAATCACACATGGAAATTGGTAAGTTTACCAAATGGAAGGAAGACGGTAGGTTGTAAATGGGTATTTACTGTAAAATATGGTCCGACTGGTTTGATTGACCGGTATAAGACTAGGCTAGTTGCTAGATGATATACACAAACCTACGGTATTGACTTTCAGGAAACCTTCTCACCGGTTGCTAAGTTGAATACCATTAGAATTCTATTATCTCTTGCAACTAACCTTGATTGGCCTTTGCATCAGTTTGATGTAAAGAATGCTTTCCTTCATGGTGATCTTGAAGAAGAGATCTACATGGATATCCCACCCGAATACAGTCATTCGGGGTCTCAACAGCTAGTCTGCAAGTTAGAAAAGGCACTATATGGATTGAAACAATCTCCTAGAGCATGGTTTGGGAGATTCTGTAGTACTATGAGTAAATATGGGTATACTTAGAGCAATTCAGACCATACTTTGTTTTACAGGAAAAGACATGAAAAGATAACTGTTCTGATTATTTATGTAGACGACATGATAATCACAGGTGATGATCAAGATGAAATTAAAAGATTGGAAAAGAAACTCTCCGAGGAATTTGAAATGAAAAACTTAGGTGGACTAAAATATTTTCTCGGAATTGAAGTGGTAAGATCCAAGCAAGGTATATCTCTATCTCAAAGAAAATATATGTTAGATTTGTTAACTGAAACCGGGATGCTTGATTGCAAACCAGTAGATACCCCTATCATACAAAATCTTAAGTTAGGTGATTTCCCAACACAAGTCCTTGCAAACAAAGAAAAATACCAGCGATTGGTAGGTAAGCTCATTTATTTATCTCACACCAGACCGAATATCGCATATGCGGTAAGTTTGGTAAGCCAGTTCATGCATGCTCCAAGCGAGCAGCACATGGAAGCTATGTTTCGAATTCTCAGGTACCTAAAAGGTGCTCCAGGCAGAGGAATTTACTTTGAGAAAAATGGACATCTAAGAGTGGACGGGTATACGGATTCAGACTAGGCAAGAGACATTACTGATCGAAAATCTACTTCTGGATATTTCACATTTGTTGGGGGCAATTTAGTGACATGGAGGAGTAAAAAGCAGAAGGTGGTAGCTCTTTCCAGTGCCGAAGTTGAGTTTATGGGCATCGCAAAAGGGCTGCAGGAGTTAATATGGTTGAAGAAAATCACAAGTGAGCTCGGGTTTGGTCCTAATGATGGAATGAAGCTTTTTTGCGACAACAAGACGGCAATTGCTATATCTCAAAATCCTGTACAGCACGACCGTACAAAGCACATAGAAGTGAGTAGACATTTTATACAACAAAATCTAGAAGAGAATGTCATCTCTCTTCTATTTGTGAGAACAAGTGATCAACTAGCCGATATTTTAACCAAGGGCGTCTCAAGTGCAATTTTTTATGACTCACTTGGCAAGTTGGGCATGACGGACATCTATGCACCAACTTGAGGGGGAGTATTAACGGAAGTTAATTGGGAGCTAATTATTAATGCAAGCTGGAGGCTCACAATCAGTCTATTTGTTGCCGTGTTTATTTATTGCCATATTTATTTGTTGCCATATTTATTTATTGTCATGTTTAGATAGTTCAAAGATAGAAGGAAAATTATGTAATGATTCTGATGTAATTTTCTTTCTGTATTTATTTCCTTATTTTCTCTATTTAAAAAGACGGTGTATGTAACAAAAAATTATTCTGTGATGAAATAAAATTGAGAGGGAAGGAAGCTTCATAGGAGTTCGGTGTTTTTTGTATCATTAAATTTGTCAGTTCCAATCCTCCACGGCAAAGTTTCAGCTCCGCTGAAAGTGTCCTTAAACCCGTCAGATTTTGTTGGAGAATTTGATTTACATATCCTATGAAACCTCTTGCATACAAATGGTATGCTTCTCGCGGAATGTTTCCCTCTTCCGTATCAGGTGGCTGATTGATCTCCATTGAATAATGTTCATTCTCTGAATTAAGTCTAGCAAGGTCATGGATTATGTCGTGCAACTTACAACATTCTAAAAATTGGTCTGAAAAATCATCGAATAAGGACCTCTCTCTTAACTCCACATACTATTAAACACCAATTTCTGTGGTTCCTTTTTTGCCCCTGGACTCGATGTAGCCATGAGAGATCCATAACTCTATCAAATTCATCTTTTCTAATAGGTAATCTTTTGGATACATTGAGCAAAATAAGAAACACGGCTTGAGGTGCGCAGGTAGATGAGAATAGCTGATCTGAAGAGCTGGAAATATATCATTCGATGGATTTCATTCCCAGAGATCACTTGCTAAAATCTCTCTCCAACTATCTTCATCTGTTTCATGCCTAAGAAGGCTAGCAACTGACTTCACAGCCAACGGCAATCCGCCACACTTTCTCATAATCTCCATCCCCATGTCTACAAATTGTGTTGGCACAGTTTGACTTGCGTCGCCAAATGCATAATGCTGAAACAACTGCCAGCAAGAATTATGCAAGTGGTATTCTTATTTATATAACAAAATTATTTTTAAAGTGAATTTTTCTATAATTATTTAGAAAAAAAATAATAAATATTTTCTATACTAACTATAAATATTTATAAATTTAGATATAAATAAATTATTAATTTAGTACAAATACTTCTAGGTATATAGAGAAGGGAGGTAAAATGTAAGGCGTAAGAATAATTTCTCAAAAATAAAAACATAGTTGGTCCATAATAATATCATCAAGAAAGCCCAAATATTCAGAAAACAAATGCCCATTTTACCACATGATATCATTAAGGAGGCCTTTTATGCAGAGCCCATACCCATCTTAATTTTATTCATTATCAGAAATTGTTTTAATAGAATTATTTCTAATTATTAGAAATTGTTAATTATCATATACAGTACTTATACAGCAGATGAGAAAAATAAATATTCTACTAGCAAGTATATATATTACATATAATGCGACGCTATATATATGCCTACATATATATATATATATATATATATATATATATATGTTGTCGCTTATTTATTACACTACCTCCTCCTTCCATAAACCATAATACAACCAATGAAACTATATATATCATCACATCATGCCAATATACATGAATTAATAAAATCATTTTATTACATAACAAAATCAAACTAGCTTGATTAATTCCATACATACAACAAAAGGAACCAAGCTCAATATCTCAGAACAGGTAGCCAAAGAGGAGCATGACCACTGAGGCAGCGACACCAAATGCCGGCATGGCAACGATCGCATCGGACGTAGCAACCGGAGTTGGAGCGGGGGTAGGTGCGGTTTGCGCCTCCGTAACAAGCATCATTGTAGCGAACACGACAAGCGCCACAAAAGATCTCTTCATCACTGCTCCCTCCATCTCCTTGTTCCTCCTTGTTTTTAATTTAAATCTTTTTTTATGTAAAGATTGAAGAGATTGAAGAATTTAGCACAATAGGAAATGAGGTAGAATGGAAGGTATTTATAGAAAAAATTTGTAAATGGTTGGAGAAATTTCTTAATGGAGAAATAAATGCAAAACACGGCATGTCAGACTCACATAGTTTTATTTTACAATACAAACAAATTGATTGCATTTGAAATTTCAATGTCAATAAAGGTGTCTGATTGACAAAATTAACAGCTCATTAATTTCATGATTGACAGAGAAAGAAGGAAGAAAAACAAAAGAGGAATTGTACCCACAAAAAAACAAATAAGAAAGTTATTACTTGATTAATTGGACCAAAAATTGAAGCAAAATGCTTCATGTCCAGTCAAATTAAAATTATTGACAATGAATTTTTTTTAAAAAAAAATCGAATTAAATTGAAGATTGAAAAATAAATTTGTAGATATAACATTGGAAATATAAATAATCTGATAATTAAATTTCAAACAATTTAAATATTATTGTATCAAGAACCATTAATTTTGAATCATTGAAACTTTAAATCATGTGATATACGATAAAATATATACGAAATCTTATTATTTATTATAGATATGATACGGAGATTCTATAGCTCATACATACAAAATTTGGGACCATTGAAATTTTAACCTATATGTAGATTATATAGCTCATTACTTAAGATTTATAGGAAGTAATCATGCTAGGATAAATTAAATTAATCAAGGTATTTTCTCTCAACTTTTTTAAAAATACCCTACAACTTAGGATAATTTTACCCAATTGTCACTGAAATAACATTTAGGATTGCCATGCTATCACATAATTCTTTTTGAAATTGAAGTAGAAGATGGTTATTTTTGGAAAGTATATTAAAGGAGTAATAAGTACACTTCTTAATCACATTTTTTTATTTGCATCTCTGATGTATTTATATTTCACTCAAAAAATATTTATATCTAATAACAAAAATATTTATACCTTATATTATTATAATTAAAAGTTTTGCAAACTTTATTTTTGCTTGTGCAATAAAATTTTTAACTTCAAATTTTTCATATCATTGAAAAACAAATAAATGATAAATATTTTCTATACTAATTATAAACATATATAAATATAAATATAAATTATTTATTTATTTAGTATAAATATTTGCAGTGTATAGATAAAGGGTGTAAAATTTGAGATGCAAGAAAAAAGTTTGATCCCTTCGTGACAAAATTTCTCTCATCAAAAGTGCAACCATATGATTTATTAAAACATTCTTCATTTTATTGTAAATTTGTATTTAGTGCTTGGATATTTTTATGAAATTTTTTACTTCATTCTAATTCATCACCAAATATGATTGAAATCAAATCATCCACGCAATTTCAAATTGAGGGCATCTGCAATTTCTTTTGAACTGGATTTTGTGCAATTAAGCTATGAACTTGTGGTTGTGAGAATATAAAAGTGAACTATAATCTAATTAATATTTAAAAATTATAAATGTGTTCTCATTTATTAGATACAATGTGTATTGAGTATGTATAAATTTGAAATTTAATTTGTCATTTATCGTAAAGTCCTTAACTCCACCGTTGAAAAATTGAAATTGTTTGAGGGCATATGCAATTTGAAAGCGGGAGAGTTTTAATGTCAATTAGATTAAATTTTTGTCCGATGAGCAGAATAATTGTTTAATAGTATCAAGATTCGTATAGAAATTTCACTCGTACGCTTTAATAATCATGCGAAATATCAGATTTGATGATCCAATGATTATTCCATCTATCGGACCGAAATTTGATCTGATGAACATTGAAACTCCTCCGTTCCTGCAATTTTTATTTATCAGTATGAATGGCTTATGAACTATATAACTAATGCCTGGGTTCAATTAAGGTGAATATATGACTAATGTGTATGTTTAAAGTTTATACTATCAAAACCAATTCATTATTAATTATTTAAAAAAACAACCATATTTCAAAAGGAAAAGTTGACCTCATAATACATCTGAGAATTGTGCTTCCTTTTTTATTGTATTTAAGACACCCCATCTGAATTGGCTTTTTGAATTTGATTGAGTTTGTGAATTAATAACACCACATCATTATTGGTTTTTTTTTTCTAGTAACAAATTTTATTTTTTTTACTATTTAATATTCTCCAACCCTAACACAAAAGAAAAAAGATAAAAAAAAAATTTATCTACAATTACAAAAAAAATATTTTTCTCACCTAAAATCAGCACGTATGAACATAACAGAATTTTTTTTTCTCGAATATAAGATTTTTCCTTCGATACGAAAAAAATGGATTTCATCCAAATTTAGCGGATAGAAATGCCGGCGACTTCGAACTCTCCGGCTAGACGTTATTTTGTGCTTTCTGATCTTCCATAGAAAGCCATATTATGGCTTTTCTTCACAAAAGGGCACATATGAACCGTTGTACGTGAACACACAAAACAATTAATATTTGTCATAGGTTTGAAATTCGAATAAAAAATCTTTTATAGATAAAATTTGAATAGCTTAAATAATCCCCCATGTTCATAATAAAAAAATAATTAACATTTCTTGTTTGGATTCCAACAAGAAAAGCCTATTTTGCATAATAAGACAATGTAGCAAATATGATAATATGATAATATGTTTCCACACAAAATACAAATGTAAGAAAATTATTGAAAAGTTCACCAAACTAACATAATTCCACACAAATACATATTTCTGAAATTTATTGAAGCATGCACACAGAAGGTTCAAGCTGAATTTCTCAAAACTTAGAGGTAAGCAAAGACAAGCATGACGAGAGAGGCGGCGGCGCCGGCACACATTGGTACAGTGACGACGGCATCAGATGAAATCGGAGACGGTGCCGGTGCATCTGTGGCCTCTGTCATGAGAATCATCATGGCGAACACGACAAGCGCCATGAAAAATCGCTTCATTCCGGCTGCTTCCATGTCACTCTATGTTCTTGTGTGAAGTAATGGAAGTAAAAGCTTTATGAAATTGGCACAATTGAGAAGAGGAGAGGAGGAACAGAATTTATAGGAAATTTTTCTATGGGGTTAGCTAGGTTTTTATAAAGAAAATGATAGAAGAAATTTCTTATTAAATCATGAATGGCAAATACAAAAATGTCTGTCTCACACTTCACAATCTAATAAAATACAACATAATTAAACATTTATTTGAGCATTCTGTTTCTCAGTTTGTCCATGACAAGGTTTGATTGATTCCAAATCAAGGTGCTAAATGGAAAAAATGTCAACTTTGAACTAGTAATTACATGGTTTTAAGCAAAAGGAGAAATTTGAAAATTATAACCTCACCAAGTTAAATACAAACTAGTGTTCTAAGCATAAAATATCTCCATAAATTAATCCCAAGGATGTATTATGTGACCATTAAACATACATGAAGTTTATAAAAATCTGGTGAAAATATCTCTGGTGACATTCTCTTCACTTAATTTATTGCAATAAAATATCATGATGTAAACAAGAATTAATGGTGTGTGATGGCTTACCTAAAAACTGAGAACAGTAATATTGCTGATGTAAGAGAGATTTCATACCAGTGGATTTGTTTTAGTGTTTTGCTAATATTGAAATATTGATGGCACATCAATGCACATCATTATTACTTTATAGGTAGTGCTAATATTTATTCTCGCCTATGCTAATATTTATGCTCATGTCAAAAATAATTAATGTAGGCCAAAACATCTCTTTGGTTCTTATACTTTAATCAGGAATCATAACACAAAATACTATAATTTTAGAAATAAATAAAAAAAAGCAAAATGAAACAATGGATAACCAAATTATAACTCTTAAATTTGGAATAGCTGACTACAGTATTGGTGAATAGTGACACGTTTCTATGTGGAGCTGTTGGATCTGGAGTTACTACTTTTGCCCGATTATCTGGTACCGATCCGGGGCCAAACCGGATCCGAACCGAAACCAATCCAGATCCAATTAATTCGGATCAAATATGGTTTAAAACGTATAACCGGTTAAATTATGGATATTGTTACAAAATTAATAATTTAATACCCAATCCGGATCCTAACCGGAACCGATATTGTAATGGATAGGATATGGATTTGATTTAATTATCCAACTCAAAATCGAACCCGGTCCAATACCGATATAAATATCTGATTTAATGCTAAAACAATTATTTATAATTTATTAATATAAAAATAGAGATTAATAACTATGGAAAGACAACACTTAGCATTTTTTAGGAAACAATTGTGATAATGTCATATATTAGAAAATAAATTAATACGCATCTTCAATATTTTACTTTTCAAATATTCTCTCTCTCCATTCTGAATTTAAAAATTCTTAATGAAAAAACTTCAATCTCTAATTTTAATATTTTTTTTATACAACTATATATACTCAGTCTAACCACCACATCAACTTCCTTAGCAAATAATCAACAATTAAATTTTGAAAATATCATATTGTGTTGCATTATTATAAACAATAATATAATTTTGATTTTGGAGGACCTTTTAATTTATATATTATATTATAACTATATATTCGATGTGAGATATTTAAAAAATATAATTATACGTTTAAGAATAAATAATTTCTCAAATGTTTGCATGACCCATATTCGTCCCGGACCCAAACCAAATCCAATAATTCACAAACAAATTATGGATATCTATCTATCCGGAATCGAAATATTAGATCCGAAATATCTACTATTAATTACAGTAATCGGATCCAAATCCGATCCGATTTATGAATAATAAATATATAGATCGAAATTCAAATTCCAACACTTTTAAAATACGAGTCCAATAGCAGGCTCTTAATGGTTATTTGTATTTGCATTTGCATTTGTATTTGTATTTGTGAATCTTTGTCCGTATTTATTTGTATTTGTATTTGTATTTGTAAGTCTTTCTCCATATATTTTCGTTTTATTTGGTTTATATATCCTCTCTTTGGAGAGTTTAGATGAAGTACTTTACGGTTATGTAGTCAAAAAATCTCCCTCCCCTCTCAAAAAGTTTTTTTCTATAATATTATGTATATTTTCTGTCCGCTTTACAATTTAAAGTAGCTGCTCACTTCAGAGTATTTATTATATAGACTCCTTTCTGGATGGGTTAATTTTATTATATTTGCTAATTTTTTTTCTAATAAGCATTTAATTGCTAATTTTTGCTCATTAATCGTTGAAGTTTGTAATCAATTTTTTGGATATCAATCAATTGGTGACTACATTAGGCCGTGGTAATCAAGTAAAAGCAAAGAGTTGAAATTGAGAAACCCTTCTTGCTGTATGAAATGAAATTCAAAATTCAGTTTTACAACCAAATTAAGAATTTTTTTTCAATAGCAAATAATATTTTTTGGTCAAATGCAGCAAATGTTGCTGATTTGATATGAATTAATAATGAATTCAATCTCTAAAAGCCAGAAAGAAGAAAAAGTAACCAGTTAAGATTTAAGACATTTTTTTTGCTATTTTTTAAGGTTTTTTTTTAGATAAAGATGAGGATCAAGCTAATGAAATTTAAATGTTCAGAAAAAACTTTTTAAGTCTTTAATGTAATAACATCACATAATTACATTAATTTTTGACTAGCAAAATGAGCTTTGAATTCATAAACATGAACTAAACTTTTACGAACAAAATACAGATATTTTTTATGCAAATATTAGGATAGTAATATCGAATGTTGATTGTGAATTATGTAACTTGGTCAAAATAATTTTGATGCAAATATTTTTTTGCTGGAAGGACCTCTTTTTTAGTTAAATATTTTAATTTGTTTGAACTCCCATGTCATTTAAGAATATTTTTATTCTTATAGTATTAAGAGAAGAATCACTTGATAATGGTATTTTAATAATATTGATTCGTATCATAAAAATTAGATGTATATTAAAAAAATGCATAAATAAAAAATGGTAATTGCTTTAAAAATATATTTTTTTATTTCTATTATATTGGACGACGTAATGTTCAATCCTAAAAATATCTTAAGAAATATGAGGCGTATGACTCGATTAAAATGTAATTAATTAATTGTAAATTAAATTACAATAGGGGTTAATTTAGGTGTCTGGATCCTCTCCAATGCACGGAATAATTGAAGAGGTCCTGCATGCCTTAGATCTTGCCACCTGTTATATTCTTCAATCTAACGATGCAACTGGAAAAGCAAAAGAAGTTATGGAATCTTTTTGTCTGAAACTTTTACTGTGAATGAACTTTGCTTAAGTCTTCTCTTGGCATCATTTCCAAAGAAATGAAGAAAAGTGGAAAAAAAAAATTATCAGCTCCATAAGTTGCTAAAGACTGAATATATTTTAAATTTTGTAATATCTTCAATAAGTTTACTATTAACTTGATGGGTTATATATACCCATTATTTTATTTAAGAAAGTTAATAGTCAAAATTAAATAAATAAATCGGATGAAAAAATAGAAATATAAGAGAGACGGATTTACATACGAAATATTGTTTTACCATTTTTTATTAAAAAAATGTTAAATTTTGTTATATTTTTAAAAACCGGATTTCGAAATACCGGTCATTTCTTTTCTGATTTTAAAGAACAGACTCATTCATACCAGTTATATTTTTATTTTTTTGTTGAGAAAAAATTCAAAATTATATGATATTTATTTCAATTACATAAAATTTGAAAAAAAAATCAACACAATACAATCCAACATAGAATTAAAAAAACAAATTCAATAATTTTTGTACCTACGTTATTAATTATTATCCTTTATTAAAAATATTTTTTTTGAAATTTAATAATTTTAATAATGTTTTTATGCCTTATAAAAACAGCCAAAATTGAAAGTAAAAAAAATAATCGCAGACTATATATAAAAAAAATTCTAGAAATTTCAGATAATTGTAAATGATATATCAAGGTTCAAACAGGCATAACTTCTGATAGAAAAGTTCATAAAAAATATTTAATACCGATTCAAAAAATTCATAAAATGATCTACATTCATCATTGGAGAAACCCCCCCCCCCCCCCATAATCACCATTTTCGGATAAAAAAAATGTGTTTTTTAAAAAGTGTCTTCTATTTTATTGGAAATAGTGATAAAAAAAATATTTTCTACTGTATCCTTTTATCTCTACCAGCTGATGAGAAGCTTTACATTTACAAATATTTAAGAGACCCATCGGCAATATATTGAGGATTAATTTTTAATTTACGTTAAAAAATTTATGTTCGGAAGCTTTAATCCGTGAGTGAAAGTTAAGAACATTTAATCTAGGAGGAGGCTTTTAAGCAGCGGGCAGAAAATTAAGATCCGGATAAAATGAGGTTAAAGGCGAGGGTTTTTAATCTGCGTTAAGAAACATGTGTTCGGAAGAATTAAATAACTAAAGAAGTTAAAGAAAACTTAAGAGGATTAAAACAGATTAAAGAAGGGATTGCCGAACGGCATCTAAAAGTACAGGGTCTCTTCGATTATTCCGTACGATTAGAGAGAAGCTGAATCCTAATTTTTTAGATAAAAAGTACTACTGTCAAGTTTGTAAATTTCAACGATCACAATGAATACAGTCTTATTCGGATTTCGAAAATATGACCTAATAATTAAATTTAAATCGAGTTTATGGGCAAGAATTGTTCAAGAAAAATTGATTATTTTTTTATCAGCTTGAGGTAATATGACTAGAAAAGATATATACTTCATATTTTTTTTCTTTCAGCAAATAAAAAAAAAGATACTTCATATTTTATTTTCAGAAAATAAAGATCCTTCAAATTTTTTTTTCAGAAAAAAAGATACTTCATAATTTGACAAACTCTTGAGTCTTAATCTTAGTCTCTTATATATTAATTAATAGGACAGCTGTCTCCTTCAAGAATTTTTAATTACATCCCTGTAATAATAAAAATAGAAAAATTATTCTTGTACCTCACATTTTGCACCCCTTATCTGCACACTAAAAATATTTATATTAAATAGATAATTTATTTACATATGAATTTGTAAGTGTTTATAGTTAGTATAGAAAATATTTATCATTTTTCTTTCTTAGATGATTATAAAAAAGTAAAGTTAAAAATTTTGTTACATAAATATAAATATAAGTTACATAACTTTTAATCATAATAATGCAAGATATAAATATTTTTATCATTAGATATAAATACTTTTTAAAAAAGTATATAAATTCATCTGTAATGCAAATAAAGAATATATAGTTAAAGAGTGTAATTATCACTCCTCCTAATAATAATAATAATAATAATAATAGTGTATCTGAAATACAAATATTGAGAAAATTTCTTAATTATGGCCATTCTTTGTTTACCATTGAAAGCTACAATTAGATGTCTCAAATCCATTATTTTGAAATATTCCATAACTATATATATGACAAACATTCAACAAATAAACTCATGTAATTAATTAAGTCCTCATGAATACTGTTTATTTCATAAAACATTACATAACAAATTTAAATAAAACTCTTATTAAGACATAGAAACATAAAAATTAAAGCCATTCACAAACTAAATCAAACAATAGCATGCATCTAGCTAAGCATATCATCTCAGAAGCAGTATCTAAAAACAAGCACCGCGAGAGAGGCAGTGGTAGCATATGCCGGCACGGCAATTGTTGCATCCGACACCGTCATCGGCGATGGGGACGGTGCATCTGCGGCCTCTGTCGGCATGAATCCCACGACAACGAACATGACAAACGCCACGAAAAATCGCTTCGTCGTGGCTGATTCCATCTCACTGTTTTCTTTCCCTCTTTTTTTTTCTTGTGTGAAGTAATTAATGTAATTAGTGGGAAGTAATTAATGTAATTAGTGATTTATGAAATTGGGACAATTGGAGATGGAGAGAGGAAGGGGGGGGGGGATTTAAAAGAAAATTTTGAAGGATTAATTCCAAATAAAACCAAGGAATTTTACATGAAAAAGTCATAATCAAGAAAAGAAAATTAAATGTAAAATGCCGAGTGTTTATCTAATTCTTCACAATTTGATATTTTCTGGAATTATCACCATTATTAGATTTAGAGCTGATTGGGGAGTTTGATGAATGTATTTTCATAAAGATTTCAGCTGAAATGCTTACAGGTTCAATTTTAGAATTTCGCATTTAAATTGTTGATCCGAATAGTTTAATAAATTATTCTTATCAAAATATTATAGAATACTAAAATTTATCACTTTTTTAAAAAATTACTATTTTTTTAAATAGTAAGGATGGTCCTTTTTTAATTCAAATATTGATTTTTTTTATTATTTTTAGAGCATCTTTCAAAAATAATTCAAAATAGAAAAAAAATTCTAAAAATAATAAATTTTAATATGCTATAAGATTTTGATATAAAAATTTATTATGTTACTTGAATTGACATTTCGGATGAGAAATTTTAAATTTTGACTCATAATCACTTATTAAATCCTATTACCCATCACTAAAAAAAATGGGATAATTACAATTTCATCGTCCGGTTAGATAACTTGATACTGAATTTTAACTTTTTTTTGGAAAAGTGAATTATCATTTCACCAACTCTTAATTCATTTGAGTTTCATATAATTTGAATTTTATTCAGTAGTTCATTAAAAATCATTAAAATTTATATAATTTATAACAGTTTATATTTAAAGATTTTTGATGAAATATCAAACGATTAAAATGTGTTGATTTGTAAATTAAATCAGGCTAATACTACTAATTACACAGATCTGGTAATAAAATTCTAACAGAACTTAATTAATACTTTAATTAATTTGAGAAGATACGTCAATAGTTGTATTAAAAAAACGGAGCTAATACACAGATACGCTTATTGATAGCATCATCGATACGTGCTTAATTATACACATTAAATAAGTTATTATGTATATTAATGACTTTATTATGCAAACTCATTTTATACAGTATTATCATTATGCAACTTAAATGAATTATAATGCATATTAATGGCTTTATTATGCAAATTTATTTTGTACAATATTATCATTATGCAATTTAAACGAGTTATTATGCATATTAATGATATTTAAGTTAGATAATAGAAATATTATACATAATAAAGTCATTAATATGCATAATAATTCATTTAATGTATATAAATAACCCTATGTCGACGACGATATCAATAATGATATCTCCGTAACATTTTCCTTAAAAAAATAGCAAATTAATTCTTAATTCAACCAATTTGATGTTGACCATTGCACCTTAAATTAATTCAAAAGGGTTTTATGATGAATATTAAAATGTTTGACCAAAAACTGATATATCATGACTAGAAACCAAGCTATATATATAAGCTAATGCATAAATATATATACATATATTTTTCAAATTCAAAAATATCATTTGGGTTATTTACTAAAACGAAAACAAATGCTTGGTCTTTAAAAGACAACCAAAAGAGAGAAATTTCAATTATTTATTGACAAGTATGGTTCAACAACAATTGATTGATTAGTTTTTGAGCTTGAGAAAAATATTCTAGAAAAAACACTTGATATTTTTCTTTTCAAAAACAAAAAGAGATATTTCATATTTGACAAACTCTTAACCTTAGTTGGTTATTAATAGGACATGTTTCCTTTTCATTTTTTTAAGAGGAATGATAATTTTATTCTTTAATTATATTTTTTATTTGTATCTTAGATGTATTTATTTTTTTTAGAAAATTTTTATATTTAATTAGAACAAAGTTTTTAACTTAAATATTTCTATAATAATTTAGATAAGAAAAACTGATAAATATCTTCTATACTAACTATAAACACTTATAAATTCAGATATAAATATATTATCTGTTTAGTATAAATATTTTTGATGTGCTGACAAAGGGAGCTGAATAATTTTCCTTTTTTTAATTACATTTATATACTAATAATAATAATAATATAGAATCTGAAATGTAAATAAAGACAAAAAAATTTTCTACGTGCAAGCAAAAAATTAAAGGTCGAAATTAATTAATTCATAAATTAAACCAAAGTTAATATTTTTCAGCTTTAATTGTCTTGTCCATTGCTTATTTATTTTTATTCTTTTTACAAAAAATGCAACCAAATTGGAAACATGTATTAATGTGTTTTATTCATGCAAGATGCACATGGATCAAGTCAAATAATTTTTCTTTTTTTTGGGTGTTACATCCATTAGTTGTTTTCAATTAAATTAATCTATAATTAAATGTCCATCATGTCACAATTATTGCAAATGTTATCAATCAAATTAATTCAATGCGATATAATATAGTACTAATTCAACACCCCTTACCCCCCCCCCCCCCCCCTTATTTTTTATTTTATTTTTTTTTGTGGGGAGAGGGTTGGTAGCTTGTATAGAAGCTTTATATTTTATATATGTATATTTTTTAATTAAAAGTGTCTATAAAACATTGAGTTGACATACATTATAAAATTATTTTGATCAATATCATGCATGGAGTTGGCATACATTATAAATTAAATTATTTTGATGAAATATATAACTAGTAATTAAAAGCTACCAACATGTTAATTAGTTTTAATTTTGAGTCATAGGATTTTGTGATAGAATGTGGTGGGAATCATTTTTTCAAGATTTAAAGCCTCAAATTTATTTTTCGGATATAATATATATAATTTAGGAATCGTTTATTTTTTATAATGCATATAATAAATAGGTTAAATTTATAGAATATTAGAAAGAAAAAAATTGGAAACAATCAATTCAAGAATAATTTGTAAAATTCGTGAATAATTTTCAAATATTTCAAAATTTTATTTAATTCATCTATTTGTTCAGAAAATGTTGAAAATAAATAATTCTTGAATTATTTACAAATCTTATAACATACATGTCAGAAGATGTATACAAATTTACAGTTAATGTGTGTTAAAAAATATTAAAAATCTCTAGACCTTCCTCCTAAATCCTAATTAAACATTTTTTTTGAGAAAACCTAATTAAACATTCTTAATTAATTAAAGAAAGAATAAAAAAAATATGATGAATTCAGCATTAAAACAGCTGCAATGCAATGTGACTATGTAAATGTCATGCCAGCTATTTTTTTTATAGAATTAATTAATAATATACTATAGAATGATGGAAATTTAAGAGGTAGCCTTATATATAATCCACCTCATTTTTTAATTAATTTTTCATCTACGTGACATTAACTTAGATTGGTCTAGAATAATACAACGTATAAATAAAGTCTCAGTCCTTTGATGTCTAATTAAATAATAATTTAAAGAAGTCATTGTCCTTAATTTATTTTTAGAGACATTTATTTCATAAAATCTATCACGGGCAGAACGGGCAGAACGGGCAGCACGGGCAGCACGGGCAGAACGGGCAGATTGACCGAGTCTAAAAAACGCGCCTCTCTAAAGTCTAAACAACCAAAGCTCTCTTTATAAATTGCCCAATTCCTTCAACCTAAATCATTCAATAAAAACAAGCTTAAATTAACAAAAAAGAAGGAAGAGAAGCAACCCGACCGATCGATGGAGGCGCCGGCGTTCAAGTTGTTCTTCGTCGCAATGGTCGTCGTTGTTTTCTCCGCCACGACGGTGATGGCGGACGGGGCGAGTGCACCGGCTCCTACAACCGCAGACGCTGTTGCCACCATCCCGGCTTTCGGTGCCGCCGCATCACTGGTTGCACTTGTTTTCGGTTATTTGCTCGGATAACCGATTTTCGAGCGCACCAAGTACCGATCTTTGTTATGAGGTTTGCATCGAGAAAATAAGGATCAATAATTATGATGATGATTAAAAAGATTGTGAATGAATGAATGAATGAATGAATGTTTATGTTTTGTCATATTTATTTATTTATTTATTTTGTGTTCATATTTGATTTGATTTCGTTATAATTCATTCTATGATATATATTGTGTACATTGAGATGTTATGATTGAGTTTCATACTTTCATGTCATGTAATTTCAAACAATAAGAGCGGATTTGATCAAGAGGAGATTTTTAGTTTTTATTATTATTATTATTATTATTATTACTACTACTATTACTATTATTATTTTTATTATTATTAGTATTATTATTATTATTATTATTATTGATGATGATGATGATGATATTGTTATTATTTTTATTTGTTTAAGAGGAGTAATAATAATTGTACTATTAACTGCACTCTTTATTTGCATTCTAAATGTATTTATATTTTGTATTATTAAGATTAAAAGTTATACGAGTTGTATTTATATATAACAAAGTTTTTAACTATAATTTTTTTATAATTATCTAAAAAATAAAAAGTGATACACATTTTCTATACTAACTATAAACACCTGCAAATATATATATAAATAAATTATCAGTTCAATATAAATATTTTTGATATGTAAATAAGAGGTGTAAAATATGTAATGGAAGAATAATTTTTCTTTGTTTAATCAGGCCTCCTTGCATTCATGAAATTAAAAAAAAAGGAAAAAAAAAACTTGTTGTAAATGTTCATACAATTGAATAAATCATAATTTTTTTTTACAAATAGGCCCAAATTGGTCCTTTGGAATGCAATTGCATGGTGCTTCTTTGTTATCATTTCTTTCTTATAATAATATCATCTGAACAAATTAAATATTCTAGGCATATGTCTTCAATCGTTTTTATTTATGTAAAATCTGTCAAGCAAATATAGATATTGAAATAAGGGAGGGGATATTTTGACAACTGTTATTTTTGACAATTTTGATAATAAATTTTTAAATAATTTGAAAATAAATTTTAAAATTCGTAAAAATAGAAAAATATTTATAAACATATTCTTAAAGTTATAGATTGATTGTATTTCAAATTTCATACAATTTAAATATTAATTGAGATTCCATCAAAGATCATTAAATACGGACCCTTGAAAATTTCATCCAATTTCAATGATTTTTAATGAAATACCAAATAACACTTGAATTATATAAAATTTTAAACACAATTAATTTATAAATTCAAAAAAATATCTATAATTTTTTTTTCTATTTTTAATAAAAATTCATTATCAAAATTATTAAATAAATAATTATCAAAGAATCTTCCTCCTTAAAAATAATTTCAAGGTCCCAAATTATCCCCCCCTAACACTAGGCCTTTTAAAAGCAGCGCATTTTTCCTGCGTCAAGAAAGAGCCTGACATGTGGGACCATATGCTCAGTCAACACTGTAACTAAGTCTTCTCTCTATAGTTCTGTTCTCAGATTTCATTTCAGAGCGAAATAACTCAAAAATAACTCAAAAATAACATTATCTTATGTAAAAAAAAAAAATGATAATTTTATTTCTCATTTATTTCAATTCCAAACAAATGCTCTCCAGCGCAACCTCTCTCTCTCTTGTTTCTTGTTACTTCTCCCCTGTTTTCTTCCTTTCCTTTTCCCCTATTTCTTTCTCCATCTCTCCACGTCGTGTCGTGTCGTGTTGCCACGTGTATCAATCGAAGCGGAGGCGCGTTGGTTTGAGATGGGATGTGCTTTTGCCTATATCTTCCCTTCTTCCTGGTATCTACTTCTTCTCCTTTCTCCTTTTTCATCAAATTTGACCATTGATTGCTCGCTCCGAGCTTGCTCGTGGTAGAAATTGGGAATCTAGGCTAAGCTAAATGATCTATTTTGCATTTCTACCTGGTTTCAGTTCTGAGAGTTGCCTGCTTTAACCCTAATCTACCGATTTTTAGTGGAAGTTGTCGTTGTGATCCCTTGAGAAACCTTAAAGTGACTCTTATCAAGATTATGAAAAAGGAATTTGGCTTCATTTCCTCCTTAAATGCTTAAGTTATCTGTCTTGACCCAAATTGTGTTGCCATGTACCCTTTAGGAGATTTAGTTGAATTGAACTGTGAGAAATTGATGCAAGAATTGTGATCAAGATTGCGGTTTAGGGTTTTTCTTTCCTTTTACCTAACCGGTACAGGACTGTACAATCCATTCAAAAATAAACTTTATTTTGTCAGGATGTTCAAATTAAACTAAAGAATCAAAATACAATATGGAAATTAGGAAAAAAATAAGATAACATTACCACCTCTATCTAATATGATGCTTGTTTGGCTATTATTCTTCTATTTTCCAATTCATGGAATATAAAAGTTGCCTTTCATTCTCATTGGATTTTCCAGTAAGTTATTTATTTATTTTTTTTATCGTTGTGACCGTAACATTTGTATGAATTTGTAAGGGTAGCAATTCATTCTCAATTTCTCATGATTTTTTATCTAAGATCTCATACGCATGAGTTCACTTTTTGGTACTTCACTTTTTGAAAGGTACACACTTCTAAGTTCAAAATCAATCCATGTAGGCTTCTATTTCTATAATCTGATTGGTCAATTATGGTTCTGTACCATTTATTTCCATGCCTGATTCAGGTTATTATATTAACTGAAAGTGTTCAAATTATAATTAGGACTAAAAGTTGTTATCAAATTTTAAGATTAATACAGATTAATGAAATGAACATTATTGTCTATATATCTAATTTCAGTTGATATATCCAGTTTTCCATGGCAGAATTAGCAAAATAATTAAATTTACTTGACAGTTCACCATAGTTTGAGCAAACAAAGTGGAAGCAATGTGCTTGTGATGGAGGAATTACCGACACAGAGGTTAAAAGGGTATGCAGAAGTGAAGATCGTGGGGATGCAATTCCATTACAAGAGCAGCGATGGGCAGCGCCTACCCAACCCTATGCCGGGCTGCCCTGTCTCTCTGCAACCTGAGCCTTCCAATCCATACCATGACAATGCCATCAAGGTGATCATCATCCGTAGGTTTAACCCTTACCCCATCCCCTCCCCTCAATCCTTGCCAAAATCATCTCCAGAAAACCATAGTAACATATTAATTTATCCGTGCACATAATGTCTATGCAGGTGATCAATGAGGTCAACAACCGCTTCCTCGGGTACATCGTCAGAGAAACAGCTGATGCTCTCAGCGTGTTCCTCAAGGACAACACCTTTGCCTCTGCACGCGGCATCCTCTCCATCCCACAACATCCCTTCTGCAGCCTAGAAGTGCTCTCCTGCCAAGTCCTGCTCTTCTTTGCATTGCCACGTGAGCTCGTTCCTACCTTGCCACCCCAATTAGACTTTCACATTGACCTCTCCAGTTCTCATTTCATGCTGGCTGGTACCCCTATTGCTTTCACCGACTGTACCCTCGATGATTACGACTCTTATGTTGCCCAGTACATGCCTCGTCTGCATCTTCAACCTCAGGTTAAACAACCCTTTTCGCATCCATGCCCAATTAATGCTGACTCTCCTGTACATGTGCATGGTGATGATGCTACTGCTCCATTGGATGATCCTCCAAAATTCCAAACCCAGAACCAGACTCAAACCCAAACCGGAACTCAATTTGAAGTCCAACGTGCAGCCCAAAGGAATGAAGTTATTTGCATGAAATGCAAACAAATGGGTGGGGGCCCATTCTTTCAGTGTGCTTCGAGCGTATGCCCACTGCGTATCCATGAGAGCTGCATGGGTGATGTCATAGGGGACTATTGCCATTTTTGCCTATACCTTGCACGTAGAAAAGAGTACCATCAATCAAGGAAAGATTCTAGCTCTTGTGCAGGAGCATGTAGAGAAGAGTACAAGAAATCTAGGGACATTGCCATTCGATTTCTTGGAGGTAACACTTTTATGAGCCTGCGGAAACTCACAGACCTAGACCCCCTTCCTCCCCGGCAAGTACAATCGCCTCACAACACGGACACCCCACCTGATGAGGCGGCAATCTTTGATCGTATTAGACGGTTTGATGGGGCGGTGAAGTTGCAGAACTCTGTTAGAGTTGCTGACCAGACCAAAAAGGGAATAGACCCGTCTCCTCCAACCAAAACCCAAACCCAAGTACTAGCTGCTGATAGGAATGAATATGCTTGCATGAAATGCAAACAAACAGGTGGGGGCCCGTTCTTTCAGTGTGCTCAGAGCGGATGCCCACTGCTTATCCATGAAAGCTGCATTGTTGGTGTTGTTGGTGGTACGTGCCTCTTTTGCCTATTCCTTGCATGTCGAGGAAAAAGACTCAGAGCAAATAAGGGTTCAGATTTATATGTGACACTCGAAGCCAAATATCAAAAGGCAAGGAAAACTGCCATTCGGTTTTTTGGGAAGGACACTTTTATGAGGCTGCGAGAGCTTGTGGGCCTAGACCCCCTTCTTCCCACCCCAGTGCAGGTGCCTCACATTGTCAACATGCAATGTCATACTGATGAAGGAAGAGAGGAAGAAGCGGTTATTATGAGTGCAGCAAAGGAGAAGAAAGAGAAGGCGAATGATGCAGCCAATAGTGCCAGGGAAGAAAACCTGGAGGAAAAGGAGGTGGTTCGCCATGGCAAGAGGAGATTTCCACCATGACCTAGCCTCAACAGAGCTTGTAAACAAAGAGTACAAGCATTATGACCGCCTTGGTAAGCATCCCCTTCTCTTGTCTCAGGTTTGTTTGTGCCAGAGGCTAAGAGCAGTAACAAAGAGAGGCAGAAGACCTTTTTCTTCCTTTCTTCTAAGAGTAAGAAGAGACAAACTATTTTGTCTCTTTCTCACTCTCTTGTAATCTCCAATCCTCTCGACCTGTTACCACCTCTCAGCTTCAATGCTGTCATCTCCATTCTTGCTTTGCTGCTCCTTTGGTTTCCCATCCTTATTTTTGTTAATAAAGTATACTTAACTAAATTAGGTATAGCAGTAATACCAATTATGCTCTGTTGTTAACACATCAGTTGTACTGGGTCTCACACTCTTAGTCGTCGTTATTTACACACGATGAGAGCAGAATCAAGTTTTACTTGACTGAAATGTTGCAGACTAGAACCTCTAGTTTAGGCCTAATGGATTGTAGGAAAGAGGTGCGCATTAGAAGCCAGGGCAATGCCAGATCAGTACCAGTTGGTAATAGCCAGGTCTTGTCTTTCACATGTTGTAATATATTTTTTTTCAGCCTTTTTTGTTGGTTAATTGCTGGCAGGTAGAAGTTAGCATGTACCATGTACAATACAACATGTATATTTTAACTGAAGACGAGCAACCCCAGTTGGAAAGGCCAAAAGGGGAAAGGTGCAAGAAGACAGTAGATTTAAAAGAGAATGAGCAGGTTGCTCCTTTTGTGAAATTTTAGAAGAGAGATATATTTAACAAGTTTCGTCTTTTTTTTTTTTTTTTTGTACATGAATGAAACCAGGTACCGATATAGATGTTAGACGCTTTAAATTATAGGTTGACCCGTAGCTCTTGGTTTTGTGCATTCCATCGTTATGACTGCGGTTGTCAGTGTATATCGGAGAATTTTGACTTTGTTATATTGTAATGAAATCTATTAAGCCACAATTAGTCTCTTCAAAAATCTCTAAAGCAGATTTTATTGTGTCAATTTATTTTCAGCCCCCCTTTCTTTGGAGTTTGGATAAAATAATAAAATACTTCTGCATGCTGGAGATTTTAGTTTTATTATTATCATTATTATCATAGGCTTTTTTTGAGTTTATGTAACCTTATTGCAGTATTCATGAAATTAAAAGAAAAATAAGAAACGTGTTGTGAATGGTTGTGGTGCAAACCAACCATATTTCTGTAACTACGTTGCAAGCGCCACAAACTTATTCTGATCAATTTAAAAATTAAATGAGCTAATCACTGATAAATATATTATCAAACATTGATCATCGACCTTGACAAAACGTGAAACTTAAATGAGTATTCCCACAAAAATAACAAATAACAGTTGAAGTAAAATTCACCAAATAAACTTCATATAAAATATTATAAATAATTACTGAAGCTCTAACAAAAGCACACATTCGATTTGACCCACTATTTAAGAAGCAATGTGCTGTTGCTAACTAATATCATAACATATTGAAGGATACAAAAAAAAAAAATGGAGATCTCTTGACAATCAATATGGTCTTGACAATATTTTCTCAAAACATATTAAACAAAATTTTAAAAAATAGAAAAAAAAATAAACATGTTTTTTCTTATAGATTAATTGTATATCAATTTTCATAACAATTAAAAATTATTTGATATTTCATAAATTGTCGCTAAATTTGAACCGTTGAAAATTTCATTTTTTTTATGAATAATTAAACTTGCATAAAATTTTACCATATTTTATATCATATGTATATTATGTAGACTACATTTTACTTATCAAATTTAACAAATAAAATATTCTGACAGCTATTAAAATTGTCAGAGTATTTGATTATCAATGAATTCCCCTAAAAAAAAACAAAAAACAACTTCAAAGATCACAAACCACTCAACTGGCTTTACTACGGCGTGCTTGTTATCTTTTTTTTTTTTTTTTTTTTTCATTTTTCCTATATCTTGTCCCTGTTTCATTCTTCTGTACTGTTGCATGAAGCTTGTAGAAAAAAATGTTATCTTAATTAGGCAACATTTTCAAACCAATTAGCATTAGAATATGAGCATATATCATCAACATTCAAATAAAATCGCAGTCATTGAGATTGGCGGTTTGGTAATATTTTTTTCTAGTAAACTACCTATCATTCTAGTTCACTGTGTAGAAATTATTTAACAACATCCGGAAACTATTTCATTGTGTCGAAATAATTTAATAATGTCCGGGTATTTAGAGAACTTGTATAAACTAAGAATCCATATCTCCATAACTTCTTAGCATAAAATCTATAACACACTATCAATCTAACCTAAACTCTAATATGACAACGCCACAAGATCCTACTAAAAAAATACCCAGAAAAAAATATTCAATTGTATATGTATAACACAATTAAAAGTACTAAACTCATTGACAAACCATCTGATGTTAATGTTAACAAAAAGCACAAGCTCAGCAACAAACTCTCACGCCACAAAGAACCAACCAAAATATAGCAACCAGCACAGAAGATAACAGATCAACATTCTCATTGTATAAACACAGTTCCACTAACACAAAATAAATACTAAAAAAGTACTGACCGGACTGGATATTGTCATTATAAAAAGCTGATCAACAAAAAGTACCCAACAATCAAAACTGCCCAAAACATTTAAATTCTACTACTAAAGCAACAGAAAGTCCCTACATCACCAATGAATGAGAAAAAAACATTTTCCTCTCAAGACAAGGCAATGAGAATCTCAGGTGCCGGCAGCTGGCTTACTCAGCCTGCTTATTGTAGAGGTAGGTGAGGCCACACTTACCACAGTAGTGACGATCGAAGTGGTTCGCCATGAAGGTACCGGCACCACAATCAGCATTCGGGCACTCCTTGCGGAGGCGGGTGACCTTTCCAGTGGAGTCATCCACCTTGTAGAACTGGAGCACCGCAAGCTTGACCTTCTTCTTCTTGTGCTTGATCTTCTTGGGCTTGGTGTAGGTCTTCTTCTTCCTCTTCTTGGCTCCTCCACGCAGACGAAGCACCAGGTGCAGCGTCGATTCCTTCTGGATGTTGTAGTCGGCAAGGGTGCGCCCGTCCTCCAACTGCTTACCAGCGAATATCAGTCTCTGCTGGTCCGGCGGGATTCCTTTTGTCACAATTAACAATAGAAAAACCCCAATCAGCAATTGAAATAATTTCACTTTTTAACTTCAACCATTTCCTTGCAAAAATGTGTGTACACTATATCTATATCAATGGTTTGCTTAGCTTTTATATCATATATATTGATCACAATCGAAGATCCGGTTTCCCTTACAAAGTAATACATGCATTTATTAATTGGTACAAGGCATCTAAGAACTGGAACACAGTACGGATGCTAGGGAATTTAATTGCAACTGATAAGAAATATTTAAATCAGAAATTTCTTCAATGCATTTCTAAACAAAACATACCAACTACATTCACCTTAATTGCAATCAATCCATCCTGTTCTTACCTAAAAACATACATTTTCCCACCACACCAAAATTCCAATCGATATAAACCACCTATGACTTTTTATGAACTGGAGCTGAAAAATTAACAAATTTACCTCAGACGGATCTAATCGGACCTAAGATTAACTAAATTCGGAAGGGATTAACAGTTCAACCTATACAGTTTGGTTCGGTACAAATTATTGAATCTACATCAACCATTCACTACTAAATCACACAAGCAAATCAACCTAAAGAGAGAATAGCTCAATAAATCAACCGAAATGAAGAAAAACAAAATCTGAAATTCGTGTACCTTCCTTGTCCTGGATCTTGGCCTTGACATTGTCGATGGTGTCGGAAGACTCCACCTCAAGGGTGATAGTCTTCCCCGTTAGGGTTTTGACGAAGATCTGCATCTCTCTCTCTCTCTGGCGCTCCAATGCGGCGCTGGAGCTCTCGCTAGGGTTAGGGTTTTAAAAGAAAGGGACGCCGCAACTGATAATAAATAGGAGGCGCGAGGCGCATCTCTCGGTTTATTTATAGTGCTCTCTCTCTCTCTCTCTCTCTAATTGGATAGGATTAATCTACACCGTCCATTATCCCATGGATGGATGGATGGATGGATGGATGGATGGATGGATGTGTGCGCGTGTGTATGGGTTAATACCAGCCGTTCGTTTGGGCTCAATATGGGTTTATTATTTAATGCATTGGGCTCACTTTTCTTTAGCCCAAATTAATTGGAGTTTAGTTAGGCTAATCACAATGGTTTATTTTTATTTCTATTGTTTTTGAGGTAGTAGGTGAATAGTCTATTATGTAAATTTTATTAAATTAAATTGAAAAAGAGTTAATTTCGGTGGTTTTTCAATTAATGAAAATTGAAAAGCTGGCAATTTTCTGTTCTTATGGGATTCAATTGGTAGTTTCTTAATAGAATTTTAATAAAAGACTGAATTATATAAAATTTACGTGATGATATTTGTGTTCTTTGATTATGTATTTGAATGTTTAATTTGAATTTATACAATTTTATTAAAGCATTTTTCAACTCATTTTGTTTGAACCGGCGATTTTTTAGAGTTTCAAGATAAAATTGTTGATATGTAGAAATTTTTTTTTCTTATGGAAAGATTAGCAAGCCCTAAAATTTTAATAATTGACATAGAGAGTTATTTATATATATATTAAGCTCAAAGATTTTAATTTTGAAAATAGGTACAAAAATATGTTCTTGATTCCCATTCTTTTTTGCATAGATCTACCTCTAATTGAAAACATTTAATTTATAATAAACATCACTGATCCATTTGTAGTTATCAATCTTCTAGAATTTATCTAATTTGTTATGGCTTAATAAACTGCACAAATATCATTTTTGAAAAATTAATTTTATAAACATGATCAGAGCAATAAAGTACTACTAACACAGAAGTTGAATTTATTGAAACAGTATATATAGCAGTACGTAATAACGGCGCCGGCACTACTAACATTGAATTATTCCTGTTCTTAATTTATTTAAAATACAAGCTGCCAATTTTTTTTTAACAAGATTAAGCATAAAAATGTGGTTAAAGCTAAATTAATCTTTTAAGTATGCAACTTGTCCCTTAATTTTGTACTAATTTTCTTATTTATTGATTCTACAGAGATTTATTGGAAATTTGAATCCCAATGCACATTGAATGTTTTTCTCTCAATAATATTTTGAATTTGTTTCAATACATAAAGGTACAATTTAGACCTTGTGCAGTCATACTGTCTTTTATATTAACAAAGATATATTGCATTTCTGGTTCTTCTTTTTCCTAATCTTGGCAACTCATAAGAATCAGGTCTCTAATAGAAAGCTGTATATATAGGTTGTATCACAACCTATCAACCCATATCATTGCAAACCATTTGTTATATAAACCATTTTTGTACAAATTATTTGCATTGACATGGCATTGTCTGACTGATATTTTATCTCTTTAACTTATAAATGGTGTATTGAATTTGCAAGAAAGAAGTGCTGGCTAGCTATAAGGACTTGCAGAAGATGGCAAGATATAATTTCATACTAGTTATGCACTTAATTTATAAATAACAAAGGTAAGTAAATAAGATTAGAGACATGGAATAACAAATACAATAAGGTAATTTTTACGGAATCGCAGAGAATAAAAGGTTGATATAATCATATATATATATAAAGATCATTTTCTGTGTGCCAAGGAATTAGGGATATAGCATCTAACCAAATTAGTTGAAACAATTTCAAGTCTATTCATATTATACCAAACTTGGGGATAAATAACAATGGCAAGCAGCAGGAATAATTCATATTGTCAACTAAATATCCGTTGAAAATGAAAGCATACAATCAATTAGGATTTAAAATTCAGGTCTAACATGAGAATATACAATAAACAGAAAAGCCATAAAAAGACAATTAGCAATCAACACTTGCAGCAATATCACAATATTAGTCCAACAAATGTGCTTCACAAAATGAGATAAAACCCTAAAACAAAACAAGGAAAAAATACTAATAACAATACCCAAATGAAAACATCAAACAAATATCAACTAATTCCTTCTACTAACCAGATTGTTTACCAAAATATCAATGGCCTCAGCTTCCAACTTCAACTCCTCCGCTTTCGATCTCATCTGATCATGCTTGCATTTCTTGAGCTTGGTTTCTAAATCTCTCGCCTTATCCCGGCCTACTAGCTCTATCAACTCAGCTGAGGAAGAGGTGGAGTATGCGGAGAGCTCGGAGAGTTGCGGATTGTTTTTGGCAGCCTCATCTATGACTTTGCGAAGGCAAGAATAGTCGAGCGGCAGGGAGGCGTCTTCGTCGCCTTCCTTTTCATCAGTGTTGCTGAGGAACCACTTATGCCACATCCGTAACCTCCGCTCAATTTCTTGATCACCTTTTGAAGACGAAGAAGGGGATTTGGACGGCGTCATGAGGAGTTTGTTGTAGGTTCTCCTGAAACTTAGGGACTTGTTGTAGATTTGAGCTGCAGTGGCCGCAAAGGAGAGGCGGTCTCGCACAGCATGGAAGAGAGCGACGTAGCAGCTCTTAGTAGGAAGCTTTCCGTGTTCATCGTAATACTCATCCATTGCTTGGAGTAAAATATCCTCATCTTCCTTCTTCCAAACAGCGAGACCGGGACTCAGTTTCAATGGTTTTGGCGCCATCTTGTTTATCTGAGTTCCCTTCTTGTTGGATTTATCTTGGGACGATTGAGACCGTGTCACTGGCCGATTCGAAGCTTCTTCTTGCTCTTCTTCTTGCTCTTCTTCTTCTTCTTCTTCTTCTTCTTCTTCTTCTTCTTCTTCTTCTTGCTCTTCTTGATCATCATCTCCTCCTTCTACTTCATCTTTGTGTTCTTCGCTGGATTCTTTGTCGGAGAGGTCCTGCTTCTGCTGCCGTGTCAAGATCTCCTCCTCCTTCTCTGACCTGGAAGAACTAGAGGTAGACTCACTGATGGAATCAGCATGGGAAGGAGGAGGAGACTTCGTCACCTTGCGTTTCTTGAATTTCTTGCGGTTCTTGGTCGACGCCTTCTTCTTGTTTGCCATGGCCTCAGTTTTGTTCTCTGCTAATGCTTACTTTAAGTTACACGCTGTTAGTGTTGGGGTGCTTTTGTTTGGACTAGTAGAATAAGCAATGAAATTTTTTTAGAGGAAGAGAGGTTTTTATAGGAAGGAAGAAAGTCAGAAAGAGCAGAGACCAAATTTTAGTTAAAAAAATAAATTACTTTCAGTTTTGTTGGAAATCTGGAAGCATGGGGGAGATGGAAGGTCCATTACTATGGAAATTGGAAACAACAAACGCCAAAATCTCTTCGTTTCCTCTGTAAAAGAGAGATTAATTGAAAGAGATCTTTTTTTTTTTTATGAGGGATCTAACCTCATAGTTTCATGTGTCAAATTATATCAATGAAATTTAAAATTCAAATAATTTTTTTTGAAACTTCAAAAATAAAATTAATTGGTATATTATATATTATATATTTTATATTTTATATGTATATAAAATTTTATATTACTTCAACTTTATTTGAGTATTCATCAAGAACTAATAAAAATTAACGATTCAAATTTTAATGATTTATTCCCTTTTTTGATGGCTATTGAAATGAAGTTAAAATCTTATAATTTTTTATATACATGTTATTAAGATGATATAAAACACATCTAACAGTTTAAATTTATAATATTAAGTATGAATAATAAAATTAACACTGTTTAACACTGATAATTATTGACATTAAATCCTTTTTTTTTATTCCTTCACGCGCTCTATGAATCCATAAGAACTAAAATTGCTTCAGAACTTCCCAGGTCATACTGGAATATTGTATCTATACATGGGAAGTAATTAAGTACTGATCATTTGCCAAATTCTTTATATAAGTAATAATATATTAAAAATTTTAGTTATATAATGTGGATACTAAATTCTTCAAAACATGAATTTGGCAAATTTGGCAAATTAGCACCTCAATCCAAACTTTGCTGCCACACTATCCTGGTGGTGATTTAGTAAGATCTAAAATAAGGTTAGTATGCCTTTTGATTAGCACGAAATTAAATCCATCTTATGATATGTTTAATGTTTTGCACTACTATTATTGCAATTGAAGAATGTTTTTTGCCATTAAAGAGATTAACCATCTTGACAACTAATATTTTAACAATCTTGACAACCATTTTTCAAATAATTTCAAAATAAATCTTAAAAATAGAAAAAGTTTGTAGACATATTCTTAAAGTTATAGATTGATTGTGTTTCAAATTTCATTTAATTTAAATATCATTTGGTACTCCATTAAAAACAATCAAAATTACAAGAATCTTTCAAGGGTCTAAAATTTATAATTTATGATGGGATACCAAATAATTCTTAAATTGTATAAAAATTGAAACACATTCAATCTATAAGTTACAAAATATGTTAGTAAACTTTTTTCTATTTTTAAAATTTTTAAAATTTATTTTGAAATTATTTAAAAAATGATTATCAAAATATTAATTATCAAGGAATCCACTCCCTTTATATATATGATGAGTACATACAATCATTATATTTACATACCTGGAAAGCATGTGAAATCCCCAGTAGCAAAAGTAACAATATATAAAAGCTATTTGATTGGAGTTGTGGAATAGCTGAAGAATAAGATGATAATTGATTGATTGTTGTGGAATAGTATATTCTCCTTGGTTGTACTATTTCACTTTTAACATTTACCCATAATGCATGCATCCTTCAAAAGGTACATTCATAAGTACAAACAACTATGCTCTTCAAGTTCATTAAAAGAAATAAAAAATAGGAAAAAAAAAAGATGAGAATGATCAATCCTATTGATTGTGATCTCATATTTCAGTTTATTGTAGTACCAAGGAGTTCATCATGATTTCTCTTCTCTGGATTTAGTTACAAAAATAGTTCTTCAACAATGTATCATTCATTCCCCATTTTGATGTAGATGCTGATGCAGATGAAATTATTTGTTTTGAGTGTAATAATAATTAATAAATAATCATGAGTGAAATTAAATACTGATAAGTGATATCAACATCTTGTTACCGAAAATCAGTTAAATATTTCCATCTATATCTCAATATAACAACCATCATGCTTGATGACATGAATAGACCTTCTGCATGTATAAAAAATAAGGAAGCTGATACACAGATACGGCTGTTGATATCGTTGTCGATATGGGCTTAATTATACATATTAAATGAGTTATTATGCATGTTAATGACTTTATTATGCAAACTCATTTTATACAGTATTATCATTATATAATTAAAATTAAATAATTATACATATTAGTGACTTTATTATACAAACTCATTTTGTACAGTACTATCATTATACAACTTAAATGAGTTATTATGTATATTAATGATATTTAAATTAAATAATAGAAATATTATACATAATAAAGTCATTAATATGCATAATAGCTTATTTGATGTATATAATAAAATTGATATTGACGACGGTATCAATAATGATATCTTCATAATATTTTCCTAAAAATAACCCCAAATGATGAACAAAATAAGGCAAACAATTCATACTTGATTTCTTTTTTCTCACTGATCTGAGGAAAAGAGCTTCTTGGTAGTTTATTTTTAGCAGCATTAGCAATTTCTAGAGGCCTTTTACTTCTCACTATATGCTGACATCTTGCTCTCACTAGTCTCTGTACCTGCCTCATGAATTATCTGTTTCTTCTTAATTAGCACTTAGTAGGATATAGATGCTTTCATTTTGCATTGTCCTTTTGCCATGCTTTCATTTTGCATTGTCCTTTTGCCTGGATCTATTTAAAGTTTAAACAACTGGTAGCAAAATAGGTACTTGTAGGCTTAATTTAAAGAAGAATTTATACATTAGATTAATACAGTGCATAAAATCAACTCAATGCAGAGATGCTGCAACCATAAATGATACAGACAAAGATGAGTTTTGCAATAAAAGTCGCATCTGTTTCATTTAAATTTAATTTAAAATTACATAATATTGCGTAATTTGTTAAGGTAGAAAAGGGTGAAGTGACTCAAAACATTCTTGAATAATCCACTTACAGAAACTAATCAGAAAAACAAGAATGATAAAATACAACCAATTAATTACAAGTAATAAGGATTTGCATGCTTCAGGATTTGTGACCACTTATTGGTTAAATAGATCAAATCAAATCATCTCGAAGAAAGCATGGTTAATTATTCTTCATGAATAATTTTAGCGTACATCCAATTCTTACGGTACATATTTTTGAGAAATATTATTCAAATTAAAAAATTAAAATTATAGATGTGTTTTAGTTATTTAGATAGAATATATATCAAATTTTGGTCAATTTGAAAGAGACTTTGCTTTCCATCAAACAATTTTAAAACTTTAACATTAGAGTTTTAATGACTTCGTGATGAATGACTAATTGAATTCTAAATTGATTTAAAATTGATACACGTTCTATCTAAGTAATTAAGAACACATCTATAATTTAATTTTTTTTAATTTGAATGATATTTCTCAAAAACATGTATCATAAGAGGCAGACGTATCATAATAATTAGATCTACGCTAGAATTACTCTTATTTCATTGCTTTGACTTCCCATTTAAAATATGGTTATAAATAATAATAATAATAATAATAATAATAATAATAATAATAATAATAATAATAATAATAATAATAATAAGATTGTGACTTGATGGGCAAAATACAAATTTGGTATTAACCATGCAAAACAGATTATTTGCTAACAATAATAACATATTCAAATTCTACCTTTGCATTCAAACAATTCTCAACTCAGAAGGTTACAAGGAAGCTGCAAAATGCAAAATCATAATATATTCAATATATGTGCATTTATAATCTTAGTTTACTTGTCCCAGATTTTCCAGGTGACAATTCCTGGATCCTTCAAAGTTACAACACCCTTGGTTGTGGCCATGGCAATGGCCGTGGCTGTATCAAAAGTAAAAGCCTTGGTGAAAATGGCAGTTTAGACTATATAGGAACTCTGTTGAGAAGAAATAATGTCCATGCCTCCAATTATGCTTATGATGAGGTATATTTGAAGCATTTCTGAAATTCGATACTATAATCATATTTATTTTACTAAACATTGTTTCTGTAAATATAGCCAAGTCATGTGTGGAAAAAAAAAGTTGGGCAAATGACATTTACCATGCACCTTGATATTCTTCCGATCCTCGAAAGATTTCAACTTGACAAGATCGCTCAATTAGGGATGATTAAAATCGACAAGGACCTTATTAGTGCTCTTGTTGAGAGATGGAGGAGAGAAACACACACATTTCATCTACCGGTTGGAGAAATGACGGTAACTCTTGAAGATGTGAGTTGTCTTTGGGGTTTACCAATAAATCACGAGCCAATATGTGGAGATTTGGATCAAAATTGGACAGACTATGTAGAAAAAGTGTTTGGTCGAATTGATTTTGGAGCCTTTGCATGACCACTAGGTACTTATCATCTCAATATTAAATGGCTACGTGAGCCATGGGTGCTGCACCCAAAAAATTGGGACATTCATCAGATTGCTAGACTCTTGATAAATCGCCTCTTGAAGTAGTAGAGATGTATGCAAAGGCTGTTGTAACATCACCCGTGATTCTCTAGTGAACTCTAAATTAACATAAAATTAGCTTGATCTATGCTGTCGGTCTTCTGGAGAGACACAACCCCGTTGATCACCGGATTCCTTAAGCCTTTGCAGTGATCCTTCTCTTCTCCGATGGAGAGACGAAGAGAATCGGCCCGGCGGTTTTCTTCTCTTTTCAGAAAACCCGAATTTGTTTGGAGAGAGGAAATCTGTTGGTTGCCTTATGACGGTAATAGAAAAAGGACGGTTCTTGATCCCTTTATAATGGGTGTCAATAACCGAAAGGTTGGCAAACCACTGGTTATGCCATAGTGGATTCATACCAGATCCAATTTCTGTCTTAACGGGTTTACTTTCAAAATCAGAAAACTGCCTATTAGTTGTATTCTCCAGGGACCAATAACATAATTGTATTATTACTAAACTTTATATAATTTAGACCATCACTAAATCATAAAGTTATTAATACGTATTCTACACATTAAGAGCCCCACTTCTCATGACACATATTGAAACCCGATAAATAATACTTAATTTGATCACTTCATAACGGGTCTAATTAGATATTTGACAGTCTATTATTCAATATATATTTATATTACATATAAGCCCATATAATTTTGTAATTAATAGAAATTAATTCCAACAAAGGCCTTTATGATGGATTTGTTTGGTTCTATGTTGTTCCCAGATCATTCAGGTTATTTGCCTGTGTACATCCAATTCATCTAGTTCATAGTTGATATTAAAAAACCTAATAAATATAGTTAGGCATCTGGGGTCCTCGCTCATTTATATCAAGGGTTGTGTCAGGCAAGTGATGTCGATGTAAAAGAAATTATAGGTCCGTTGGCAATGCTACAGGAGGATTAGGGGGGATTCCATTTGGTATAAAATGGGTTAATTATCATAATTGGGTTGACAAGGATATGGAGTGTCCAATTATCGTGATTCTTTAAATGATTTAGAAGATGGCGATGTTAATTGGACCCCATATGCGGGATATCGAAAACAATTGCTTGTCATGTGCAGATGGAAGAGGGAGAAGTCAATGTAGATTTATAAAGGGGCACTTATTCATTTTTGGGCTGTGGAGTTTTACACTCTTGAAAGAGTTATGAGGCAGTTCATGAAGCAACAGATAGTACCTCCTTCGATAGTTGAGCTCAATGAGGATGACATCTACATGAGATGCGTCATAAGCCTTTAACAAATTATTAGTGGGAGAAGGTCCATTCAAACTACCTAGATTTTGGGATGGTAGAGCAGAACATATTGTTCCCCACACAAACTCATATGATTTAATCTCTCGCCACATATATCTTGCATGGTATCATCGGGAGGGCATGCCTAGTGTCTGGTATCGTACTAACATTGCAGAAAATTTGTACAACCATCAAGATCCACCTACTGGATCTGATCCATTATCCATTAGGTTATAGATCTCGAGGGCAGAATGTTCATGCCATGGTAATGATATTTATCCATTAACAAACAAATTTCTACATAGTATTTTATTACTAATTATGTTTGTCATTAATTTTGGTGTAGGTTGTTCGCAATTTGCTTCTTACGAAAGAAGCTGTTGGGGGGCTACTAGAGTCAGGCGGTTGAGTCAGAAAATTGTGCAAGAAAATTTTGAGAGTATGTCGAGGGAATTTGGTGGATGTCACTCGCGGATTTGTCATGGATAATTTTCTAGAGTTACACGGCTTAACTAAAGAGAGCTTAAATGACAGTCCTCAAGAGTCTATAGAGCTAGCAGAGTCATCACAAGGAACACCCAACTATTCTTGGCTTGATAATTTGCTTGGAGACAACTACTCCAGACAACTACAGGAACCCATTTACTATCCAAGTCAGTTGCCACAGCCAGCCTCACATGAGCAGGGAGAGTCATCTCAAGCTGGCTGTCAAGGCTCACAGGTTGCTCAACGTTCAAGAAGAGAAACAAGAGCCCCTAACACATTCACCTCAACTACTTACATCTGTCCAAATCAGAGGCGCCGATGAAATTAATTGAAATGTAGTAATTGGCTTTTTGAAATGTCAAAATGGTTCTAATAATCTTCTTTGAATGTTAACTTGGTAATGTTTGTCTTTTGAATGTTATTTCCACTTGTATCCCTAACTAGATTTCATTTGAATGTTAACTTGGAGTTTTGTTAAATATTTTGTTTGTAATAGAATGCTATGGATCATCATGTTAAATAGCTGCAAGCTACTAGCATTTTTTCTACCGTAACGATAAAAAAGGTGAGAGCCGTCGACCACGACCATAGGTCTGCAATGTCTAAAAACCCTAATCGCAGGACCAAATGACCAACATACTCCTTGAAAGAAGTGTACTCCTGAATTTATAGATGGAGTTGTCCACCACTCCACCTTAGTACCTAGATTTGATGCTTGCATTGCATTTAGTATAGAGCCGATAAGATTATATGCTTCCTTGCATCCTCCAAATAGCTGCCCTACAACAATTTCTTTTGCACGCCAACATCTCCAATATGAGGCTTGATAATTATATCTTCGGGCAACATCGTCCTTGATATTTTTTATCAAATACTTTGCGTATCGAAGATGCAATAAATGATGATGTTAGGTGCAGATGTTCAGGCCTATCTTGATCAATAACACATGAATGAGGACCTGAAAGCATGTAAATTTTGAAACGATCATCGGTTGGCTGAACACTTGGCATAAAACCTTCATTTATAACCTTGACTAGTGCATTCAACAACATACATTTTTTTATTCGAGTTCATAACCCAAAAAGTATGATTTTGCATGATGTGATGATCATGAACCATCCATTTTAAAATTTTTACGGACCAAAAAACTTGACCCACAGCAAGCCCATCATCATCAAAATAACATCTTCATCCATCAAACCTTTATCTCCTAATATACAAATGAGATCACGCGGAAATAAAGCAATAGGATGATCATCTGAATGATCTCAAAGTGAAAATGCACTATACATATCTCCCGGTTGACCTTCATATTCTCCACCGCCTTCATCATCTACAATATGAGATTCAGTCTCCAAAAAGTTATCATTACCGGAGGTATTGCCAATTGGAGCATCATCTGAAAAAATCATATTAGCAACACGATCACGTGGGTGTACACCATCTGTATTAAAGTTGAATTCAGCATCTTCTGCACCACCATTCTCATCTATACCAATTTCAGGAGGAGACATCTGCTGATTGGTATGGACTGTGGGTGAATAAGGTTCACTTGAACGAAGAGGATCAATGGACTCATGACAATCAATGACTGGACTATCACCTTGATTTGACATTGGATCTACCTGTGGGCTGCTTGAACCTACATCTATATGAGCACTACCTCCAACACTTATTGAGTATGGAATATTAGGAGATTGAGATGAAATTGGGACAACATCCAGAGCACAGAATTTTCAATAATAACTCGCCACATCTCATTGTTAAGTATTTGAATTTTCGAAAAATAAGCATTTGGAGGCTTTACGGCATTAAACCTTACTCGGGTTTTAAATGTGTTGCATGCTGCGCTTACTGCAAGCCAACGATAAAGTTTGGCTTTCAATTCATCAAATGATATTTCTTCCTTAGCAGGAAAGCTCACGATTGTCCGGACATAATATGATACTCCATCTTATCCATCTAGAACGGTTCCTCCTATATAAACACTTATTGGGAACATGCTGACCTAAATAAGAATTTCATCAAGTCAATATAATAATGTTAATGTTTGCAAATAAATTATGCAATCACCTTAAGAATAATAGCTCTTAACTAGGTACTATGTAATATATTAAACAATGATAGTGACAAATATAGAAAATATTGCATTTTTTTAATTCTAGTTTTAAGGTTGCCCATGCAAACCTAAGAATTCTACAAAAGGATCCTAATTTTCATAATAATACAAAACAATAAATTATTTCAAATTAATACATCTACTCTTTTGATATATTTCATGATATAATAAGCAACAACAATTACATATTTTTTTAGAACCAAAATCTATCAAAAATACAACAATATACCTTACAACAATGGAGGGTTTTAATGGGAATGAAGCATAATAGGAAGACGAGAACAACCAAATTTGACTAGAAATGTTATTTAGTACAAAATTTTGGAGTGATTTCAAAATATTTTGTTTAGGGTTTGGTGTTTGTACTTTTCTTCCATAAGAAACGGACAGACAAACACATGGGAAGAGAAAGTGGGGAAGAAATCAATAAAATTGGGAAAAAAGCTGGGATTGGTGGGGATGAAATTAAAAAAAAAATGTAAGATGTATTATCTATATTTGTATTGCTATATAGATCCCCTCTATTATAAGTGGGCCCTAAGTTAACTTGCGGTAAGTTGTTCCATTTTTTTTATAAAAGAAAAAGCAATTTGTAGGGATGTTGTGCAGAAGTTCCTGTCTAAAGGCCACATTAGCTCAATTCGTACTGTGAATTTCGATCCTGCAAAACATTTATAGGCTGTTTCGATAAGTGCAAACATTTAGAGAATAATTTCGATTTAAAAAAAAAACCCTAAGTTTTGCTTACTGATCTGAAAACGAAGAACAAAAAATAAACATCACAAAGCTCCTCCTATGAATCTTCATCAACAATTGTCAGCATTTCTGTATCTCTTCTCCCGTGGTCTACCTCCTCAATCATTTGTTCATCGGTTCAAAGGTTCAGAAATCGATGCTTTCAATAATTTTAAGAAATAGCTTGTCCATTTTTTTAGCTTTCAATTAGCCGTCTTATCTTTTTGTTATGTGTAATTTCGGCTCTAAACTTACTTTATTTCTTCCACTGGGTGCTCACTTTTTGTTTTTTTGTTTTTTTGTTTTTCCCTCTTATGGAGCAGGAATAGGGACATAAGGTGGGAGAAGATGGAAGCATACAAAATGAGTTAATGGAGAGTAAATTCTTTTCTTAGTCAAACATTCAGTTTCTTTTTTATTTGTTTTTTTTTTTTGACAAGACAAGAAACTATATAGTGCCTTTTCCTTCCGTTGCTGTCTCCTAATTTCATCTCTTATCTATCAAGAATATAGTGTTTCCATTTGATCACACATTTTAGTTCTTTGATGTTACTTGGTTTTCTGTTCTCAGTGCGAAAAAAAATACGGGTTATTTTCAGATTTTGTAAATGATGGCAAAATCATAATCAAATTTCTTGTACATAATTATTTTTCTTTTTTAATTCTTTTATAATGGATTCGGGACTATATGACATGTGTTAGTTGAATATTTCTGAGCATCATATGGTTATCATTGGATTAAAACCTTGTAGCTCTAGTAAATAGAATATAGTAATGTTACAATGTCTGTCATTGGTTTTTTTTTTTAAAAAAAAATAAAGCCTTCTAAATTGCTTTCTAATTGTTCTCAGATGCACCTTTTGTTAAGCCAATTTGAACCTTTACAAAAATATAATAATTATAATGTTTGACATTGGGCATGAGATTAATTAGCCCTTAATCCTTGGAAATTATTATTTTATATAGTGGCTTAAAATTTGAGGGCATGTGAGTGATTTATTTATTATTATTTTTTTTATCACCACGCACATTTTGCAGTTGAGATGGTTGGAAGAATTCAGCGAGCCACCTGGATGGCCAATATGGCTCATGTCGTTGGATTCTTGTAAGTTTCTAATATCAAAACTAAGGTATCAACATTTGTTTGAACTTCATATCTATCATGATTTGTTTCTGTTACTTATTAATTTCATAGATATCAGATTTTGTATTGTGAGAAACAATAGAGACTACGTTAGCTTCATAGGGGAAGTGACTCTTCTCATCAGTGTTAGGCTTTCTACAATTCTTTTCTGGATGGCTTCAATTTTGTTTAGTTGCATGAATCAGGTTAATTTAAAACTAAATTCAACATAAAGTAAGTACTCCTTTCTGCCATCTTTAGGAGGTATAATTGATGGATTACAAATTATCATTGCTTATTTGGAATGTTAATTATTGAATGTTCTAATTAACTATAGAAACTATAATTTAATACTGAGAACTTAAGCATGTTACTGTCCCATTGTATACATTCTCTATTAGAAATTGTTATGTGAAAAATTGTGTTTGCCTATTTGTTTTTAAGACTGATTCAGAAAATTTCTAATAACGATGCATATGATTGAAGAAAATGATTCTGGACAAAAGTTAAAGATACAATTTCAATTTGCATGATACAATATTATTTTCATATTTTAATGTAGCTTTGGACATGAAAGCTAGCATCCTTCTGTAATTAATTGGCATAATTAGTCATGTCCTAAACTGGTACTGAGAATGTACAGTTAAAGGAGAAATCTCTAGAGTCTTTAATGTTGGTTTTTTGTACACAATGTGGACAATTGGAAGCCAAGCCTTTAGGTCACTGGTACCAGTCAAATATCTATTAGGATCTAGTCTGGTATGGGAACAAGGGTGACTTTGGAATTTTTCTGATATCTGAACTCGAAAGATATATTGAGGTCTAGATTTCAAACATCTAATCATTTCCCTTGGTCAATGGTCTTAAAGGCCTCTACAATTTGGGGAGTGTTACTGGTCAGAATCAAACTTATATTGGATTGATATATGACAAAAATTGACATGTTTCTAATGTCATCCTAATAAAATGATTACCAGTCATGCACATAAGATAGTATACACAACCAATAAATACCTATCAGTGCAGAAAAATCCTACAGTAAAGACTTCCAAAGAAAGATAAATGATGATTCATGTACATGTAAAAAGAAATCCTTCAAATTATCAACTAACTAACAATTAAACTTAGCGATCCAAAAGAGTGTAGCATGCATAGACGACTATGAAAAAGAAAGAATAACAAATACATACTTAGGAAACTAATGATTAGGACTTCATTTGCAGGTCTTTTGCCATGATAACTAAAGAATTTCATCAATAACAGAATTTGCTATTACCCATGATATTCAAACCATGTTAGCAGAAGTAATCTTTTATCCTTCTCTTTCTTTTTGGGAAAGTTCATCTGATTGTGCAAATTTTGTTTGTAAATGAGGATTTATGACAAATTATGAACAATGTTTTGTCTAAACTTCAACATTATATTATTCGGTTATTGCTAGATTGCTTGAAAGTACAAATTTTGGATGCAAATAGACGCATCAATCAGGGTCTCATTAAGAAAAATGAAATGTTCAAGTTCATATGTAGCGCCGAGTTAATGACCTCATATGTTCCTTGAAAAAAAAAACATCAATTTCGTGTGGAGCACGATCATCCTCTAGTTATTAATAGATCTCAAATAGAAACATTACTGTACTTGTTTATAAATAGGATTATGCCTGATACCTCTGCCGAATACATACTTCAGACTACTCTTCTGATTATTTCATTTGACTATTGCCCATATCATCTAATTAAATTTCGACACATATATTGCAAATAAAAATATATATTTTTATTGAGAAATTATCCTTACGCCTCATATTTTTGTATTTCTTATCTACACGCGAAAAATATTTATACTAAATATATAATTTATTTATATCTAAATTTGTAAATGTTTATAGTTAGTATAGAAAGTGTTTATTATTTTTTTCTTAGATGATTATAGAAAAATTGAAGTTAAAAATTTTATTGTACAAATATAAATACAACTTGCAAGACTTTTAATCATAATAATGCAATATATGAACATTTCTATTATTAAATATAAATACTCTCTGAAAGAAATATAAATACATTTAAGATGCAACTAAGGAGCCCAATTATCACTTCTCTGTTCTGCAACCATTATTAAAAGATGCTACATCAACCTCTGTCATGGACGCACCCACATATGAAGGAATTTCAATGCAACTTAAGGTCATCTCATCCGACTATTCCTGTGCGTAAGGATGGAGAATTGCTTTAGATCCGCTAATGTAACTCTGGATAACTTTATTCTATTATTTTAATTTTACTAATTTATTTTTTTTGATCAATTTTCTGATTTTCAGATTAATTTTTCCAATGAGAATAAACACTCAAAGTGGTGGAGGTGATTAGAATCTGCTCTGCCTATTTGTCGTTAAAGGAGAAAAATATGGGCGGTGACCAGTGCGCTAACAAAAACACATGGCATATGAACACGGTACGGATTGCACGTGTCTGGACATAGCCAAAACATGGCATACGTGCTTAGACATGCAGTGTTTGACGTGTCATATGTCGTATCTTTACAAGTGCCGTATTAGGCGATATGCGCATTGGACACGGCACGGTACGTTCAAGTGCCTAACTGACACGTGTTACATCTAGACACGTCTATGAAATTTTAAAAAATAATTGTTATAATATATTTTTAATAGCTGTTTGAAAAAATATATTATTATAAAAAAATTTCTTCCATTTTTCCTATTGTTTCTGATTTTTTATTTTTTTCTGAATCTTTAAATATTTTTTAACAATTAAAAACAAAAATTTAATTAAAAAAATTAAAATACATCCAAATACGTGTAAACACGGCGTGCCAAGACGTGATTTGCAGTTAAAAATGTAATTCTTAACACTAATATAAAAAAATATGATATAGTACGACATGTATTAATCTTTACATATATTTGCGTGATACAGTACGGCCGGCTGACATGTACATGTCAGATATGTATAAACTTTCATAGTTTCCTAGAGGTGATGATATCTACCTCTAGTTTCTAGGCGGAGCAGATTCTAATCAGTGTCAAAGTGTGACACTGTCAGGATCTGAGGGGGTGGCTGGCTCAATGAAATAAATTGAATATAGATTTTTAGTTGGGCTGTTACCTGTTAGTTAGGCCAGTCTTGTGGCTGTGCTCATGGACTCATTGTTTCTTGGTTTCCTTGTCTTATTCTGTTGGGCTGTTAGTGGTACTTTCTTAGAAAAAGACGGTGGTTTTAGTCTCCAAATTTTCATTAATGTGGTGCAATGAGGTACTAATGAAGTACAAGTGATCACTGAGGTGTGGTAACTGGTACTGAAAGCTGCAAATGTGATTGTCCAAAATTGTAGAGATTAGATGTAAAAAGAGAATTCTGGAGAAAAAAAAATTATTTTTCAAAAAAATAAAAAGAGGCATTTTTTCCATGCTTTTTGATAACTACAACTATTATGAATAATTCGGAACTTAATTTTTTTTAAAATGTAAGTGTTAATCTTATTTTATTTTTCAAGCAATACATTAATTAAAATATTGAAAATTTTTAATTTCTTTATAAGAACCAAGAAGTCAAAATAGTAAACATCAGAGACAAAGAGATTCACTACTAGAAAATCGATTTTAATCGAGGGTAGAAAAAAGGCTAGAAGCAAGGGTAAGCCATCGTATATAGATATATTTGTGGTTTACGCACGCTTCAACTCCAACGAATCAAGTCTCCACAAAAATACCCTTTACATTTGTGGGGCTGACGAATATAGTTTATTTCATGTGTGATCTTATATTAAGTTCATGAATTTTTTCACGTTTAATTGTTGTCCTAATCAGCAAACTCTGACATGATTTTCGTGAATGAAGAGGGAATACTTTCGTGAGTTTACCCTCATATCATTATATTCATGCAAATACTTTCATCTCGTGGTTATATACATGTCGTGATTTTTACTGCACTAATATTTGCATGTGTAGACCGACAATTTAGCTTTATTTTTAAAAATATGATCATTGTTTTATTTTACACCGTCCAAAATCACCATTAATCAACTTTGTACCCATATGTATTCACACCCAAAAGAAGTAAATTCCACAAATATCAATCAACAAAAACTTAGAAATCAGTATATATCATATAAATATTAAAGTAAAATACCAAATTAATTTATAATTCACTTGCGTTACATATTAAATTAAAAATAATTTAGTCCCTACTAAGGGATCCAAATACTAACCAAAATATCACAGACCAATATTAAAATTCCCAAAATATCACAATACCAATTCACAAAAAGTACACCCCCATATTCATTTTCCCAAAATTATACCCTAAACAAAAAAATAATAAACCCAAATTTCATTCACTTTTACCATTTATTCCTTATCAAGATGATAAGCCATGTATATTTGAATGTGCTCAACATCCTTTACAGCAAGAATCTGTCCAAAAAAAAATTATATATTTATATTATTTTTATATTGTTATACACAATAAACTAAAATGGGGTTAAAATTAATAAACAAAAACCATTTTTTATACTAGTAATATTAATCCATAACTAAATTGGAGTTAAATTATTCTTCACATATTTTATAAAATATGTTAAAATTCAAAGCAATTTACACACATTTAAGTCTACTAGTATAAAACCCACCCAAGGTGCAGGAATTCAATTTCCAAAATATCAACGAATAAATTAAAAACACCAATTATTGTACTTTGCATTCTAAAATCAATTAGTGTACTTCGCATTTTTTCTTCAAAGCTCGTCTTCTTTTGTGTTATGCATCAGTTTCAATCTATAGAGTCGCAAGATGCTATTCACTAAGCATTATTTAAAATGATAAGAAATTAGAACCTTATATATCATATTTGTCATATTCTGGACCAGCAAAGAGCAGCCACATAGCATTTACAACTATAACCTACTCATCACAGAAAAATATAAATCAACATTTGGTATCAGTACTGACAGAGGATTCTGCAAGGAGCTAATGCGGATAGGAAAGCTTAATTTTTGGCCAAAGGTATTCACAATAGTCTTCCTTTCCTAATGTAGCTTGTAAAATATTCCAAATAGAAAAAATCAATATCAAAAGAACAATATTGCCAAAGATTGACATTTATCAGTTTTGGTACCAATAAAAAAATGTCAGTACCATATATAATCAGCTCTGCCAAAGAAAATTCCAAAACTTGGCCTTCTCAACTCTAGTTCAGTGAACAAATTCCAAACATATGCATTAGCTTGTACCATGTTGAACCAGTCAATGGATGGACCACTAAATAATTATCAACATAATGCAAAGCTTTTTTCTTTTTCTTTTGATGAAAATACTGTAGGTTCATGAATTCTACAATATAGCATATATATATATATAAGATGTTAAGGAAGTAAAACATTGATATAAGTACAATTGCAAGAATAGGGGAAAATGTAACTTCATTCAGCTCATGATCCATCTTTCATATTCTATGGCAATGTACACTAACAATATCGCGATTGAGTAATTATAACACTTAAAATAAAGAATGAAGAAAATTAAAACTGTAACCTCATTTGCCTCAAACTTCTTTTTGTAATATCGATCATTTAATATTCTATGCTCATTTACAATCTGCAATAAAAGAGAAATGAGCAAGAAAAAATCATTTTAGGATTTGTTTGAAGCGGAGTATCGAGTAAGTCATAATATAGTACCTCAATTTGGTACTAGTGCAACTGGTACAGAGCAATTATTCAAATATGAAAAACCTAAAGCTTTAATTCCTTTTGGCTCACATTTACTATCAAGATCAATTGAAGTGCCACAAATCTCAAGGACTCAATATAAATATATCATATTATAACTGAGCTGCTTGATTTCTTCTTGTATCATTTGGTGGTGCTGCATAAGCAGCTGAGATAAGGCTTAGGGTTAAAACACAATAATGCCCTGAGAAAAAGAAAAGAAAAGGTTAATTACATTCAGCAAGAAGCATTATCTAAGAAGCTACTTGTATAACAGCACACTGGAAGGATTAATAGACAAAATAGATTTAAAGAATACTCACTAATTCCGAAACACCCAGGTTGAATCAGGACTATAAAAGCCAAAAAATAGCTTTCTAGACCAAACATTTTAAGTCATATCAAAATTTAATATCAATTCACTAACCTTGTGTCTTATAGGGTCAAGAAACTGAATTTTTCATTTACTTTCATTAGCAACTTTAGTGTATTAGTATTTCCTAATCTCTGTTGTATATTCTCAGTCACATGCTCTTCAGTTTCATAAGGCCTAAAAATGATGATAATAAGAACAAAAGATTTATCAAATGAATTTTTACAAATTTCAATTATTTACATACGCCACTATGTCAATTATTTACATAGCCACCTAAATACTTACTAATAGGGGATGTTTTTCTTTCTGTGATTGTTGTTGAATCCTAATAGCCTGAAAAAAAAAAAATCGACACTCCAGGGAACAAAAAAGTTCACTGTTCTGGATAGGGTAGTAAGTTAAAATATTTTCTCGTGTGCACACATCTTAAATGAATATGTGAAATGCTCCTTTGTTGCTTCTCGGGCTCTCTCTCTCTCTCTCTCTCACACACACACACTACATGATTTGATATTTGGGTGAACTCAATTCTGGATTGGCTATTATTGAACAACATGTGCAATAAAAATATTAGGGTTTTGATTCCTAATCATAGTTTTAAGTTGTTCATAAACAACTAAAAAGGCAAAAAAATGATATAAGCTAAATTGGTGCTAGCCTGTACCGGTTTCTCACATATCTATATCTTTTTGGACAAAGGAAATGAGATTCAAGATTATATCTCTCAATAGAATCAAAACCAAAACTATATTCAAACAAAGAAAAATTCTCCCACAACCCAGATTAAGATTTTGTAGCACCTTGTTATTGATATACACTAATCAATTCAACTTATACAAATCTAGATTAAGATTTTGGAGTACATTTTCGCTCAATCCTAAATACAGTGCATTAGGAGACACTAAGAGCGGTGGTTGCGATGCCCGATAGGGGGTAGGTAGGCATCGAGAGGCAGAGGTGGAGGGGACAAACGTGGGAATCACTGAAAGGGGTGACAACACGGAAGGGGAGAGCGCGTGCAAAAGGAGCAATTTTTGGCAGCGACAAAGAGTGGAATTGGTGCCACCGTCTAGTGAGTGGGTAATGTCACGAGAGAGAGAGACAAAGAGGCGAAGGGAAGGGTTCACCGAAGGTAGAGGGGGTGGGGTTTCTCTCTCTCTCAAGCTATGAGGAGAGAAAGAAAGGGTGTTGGGAGAGGAGAGTCGTAACTTGTTTTTCTCCACTCGAGTTAGGGTTTTAGGTCAAGGGAAGATGGAAGGCAGCTACAGATGGAAAGAATTGGGGGGGAATACTGGACTTAGCTAAAATTTTTGGGGGGGAAAAGAGAGGGAAGTAAAAGTTTGAGAAAGCAGTATTGGTTGGATACAATAGGTTTGATGATGAGATAAAAATTTTGTTCATTAGATATATGATAAATAATAAAAGAGATATATCTGAGCTTATTTCATAAATTTTGTATAGTATGTATACATGCATATTTGGAGAGGATCCAAATTTTATTATTGTTGCAATATCTATCTTTCACATTTGGAGAGAACGGTACAGAATAAAAAGTTGAAAAAATTAACGGTGAAATTATCGTAAAATTAAACAAATTTTAATTTGTAGTTTCTTTGTAACTAGATTATCGCATCTACATAGTCCGATTGAATGTTAAAATCTATATATTGCATCGATGATATATTTGAATTTATGACCATTTATTATTATAAAAAAAATTTCATGTGATGGATGATCAAATCAACTTTAAATTTGATAAAATTTGATTTTTAGACGATCTATATAAAGTTTTTAAAATTAAATGGTTTGGATTGACCACTCGTGATTTTTTATGCTATCAAAAGTAGTTTGACATGTAGTTATGACTTTAGTATATGAAATATGAATCTCAATTCTTTACCAAAGTGCTTCTTAGCACATTGAAAATGGCGAGTTATCGATCCAAATGGTTAAAGTCAAAGGAAATTATATATATTGCTTAGTATTCAAATTTCATCAAACCTTTTTTGCTAAAACGAAAGGCCACAAGTAAAATTGCCTTGATCGATGGGTAAACAATAAAAGAATTCTTTCAAACTAATGAAAATATTTTCTCAAGAATATTCAATTAATGATAATTTAATTTTTTTTTATTTTTTAAAATTTTATGCTAATTTAATTGAATTTTGATTTTATTTTCTTGAAACTTATATTAGGTTATATAAATAAAATTGTAATTACAACACAAGTGAGTTTTGGCTTGTTTGGTCTCAAGGAGGAATCTAAGATTGTGTCCACTCCCAAACAACTTGGATTTGGACCTCGTTAATTGTATATTTATTTTGCTTTTTTTACAAGATAAAAAGCTCTCCAAAGTACAGATAGAACAAGTAGGTGGGTCTTGATGCGTGAGGAATTAAAATATAGTTTTTCTTTGTCATGTCTACTCAGGCATGAGGCATGCAAACAGTGTTTATTTTCGTGCGTCAGTTAATACGTCGACATACCCACATATTTAACTAAGTATTGCATGTCGAAATTTTAATTTCGAGGGTGCTTCAACACTCTCGAATTTTTTTTTATTTATCCTCGATTATACTCAAAATTCGAGTAATAATTATATATTATTTGAAAATTATTATTCAAATTAAAAAAATTAAAATTATATATGTATTCTCAATTTTCTAGATAGAACATATATAAAATTAAGTTAGATCAATTTGAAAGATGTTTATTCTTATATCAAATAATTTAAAATCATGTTTTAAAATCATGTTTACACTTGTTGAAAATATACACAAGGCACTCGGACAAGGATCCACAATTGAAAATTTTGAAATTAATCAAACAAAAATCTAAGACCAAATTAGAAGTTAATCGATCTACTTGGGACCATAATTTTTAATGTTCAAAGTGATCGATTCTATAGGACACTGGAAAATTGAGGAAATTCCAATCAATACCTAAACATATTACATTAATGTTCACTTTGATACAAAATATATATAAAATAAAAACCATAAACATATATTACATAGCTTGTTGATGATGCTAGACAATCGAATGAGATCGCAGAAAATAGAAATTAGTTGAAGAGATATTCACAATATGAATCCGATAAAAAGTCACAGGTGAGAAATTCCAGTAGGTACGATACTGCATCTACCGCGAACAGCTTGATAACAAGGAGATGATAATCTTCCTCATGGCAAAGCAAAGCATGTGTTGGCAATTTGAGAGAGATGACCAAAAAGAAGCGGCGATGATGATGTCGACGAGTCCGAGCACTCCTCTTCCTCTTCCTACTCATCTTGCGTTTCGATTGTAACTTGAGCAACGCAATAAAGTCGCCTATATCCCCGGCTGTTTTCTCAAGCTTCTCCACAGTTTTTATCAGCTTGCTCACTTTTTCATCATTCTCCAAGTACTTATCAACCATCATTAGAGGATTCAATAAGTTAGAAGTCTTCTGGTCAAGTACTCGAGCAAATGCGGAGAAGCGCTCTAAAATTGCCGGCCATGGGCTATCTGTTTTGTGGTTCATAAGTCCAAATACACGATAGAAAAGATGCTTCAAGGTTGTTGTAAGGTGTAATTTTGCTTCCATGTCGATTTGATAAGTGGCTGGTTCCCCAAGGTTGGAGGTTAGATACGCCAAATTTTCTCTTTCACCATCATCATGTCCTTCTCCATCCATAAATCGATCACGGTCATGGGAAGATGTCCCGTGTTCTGCAGTACAGATCTGTTTCTCTTGAAGGGATTTTCTATCCTTCATGAAGCTATGGAGCATCTCGTCTGCTTCGCAGAAAGCCTCCTTGAGCTTCTCCTGCCATTCATAGAGCGCTTCAATGTTGATACCGAACTCCTCTGAGGCCTCAACTGCACTTTTGATCTTTAAGCGTAGTATCTCCAGACGGGCTATCTGCTCGTCAATACCCTTGTATTCGCTGCATTTGCCAGAGAGGAAACAAATTGCTCTGCTGATTACCTCGCTAACAACTGCCGAGCTGATTTGGTCACTCATATTGTTTTCTTTTTTTCCTTTTTTTTTTTGGTATAATCACAAAAAACTATTGAAATACTCAATTTAACAAAATCTAGGTCAAGTTAATTTTGACTTGCTCGCTTATAAGAAAGTCACCAAAACAGGCAATCAAAATAAAAAAGAAGAGAGACGACTGATGAAACAAGATGGAGATGTGAGACATCTGCTCTAAAAGAATTCTGATGCAAAGCCTAGCATTTTTTAAAAAGCAAAAATAATATTATGGACTGTTGTTATAGTATAGATGAAACTAGTACAGCAGCAGATATTTGCTAGAAGTATTTAGAGGTAATATACATAGCAAAGAGAAAGAAAAACAGAAACTAATTAAAGACAAATGCCCCAAAGGGGCCAAAACCACGCTAATAGAACCACCATACGAGCAAATTAATTAGGGATAATCCAAAGGAAATGGGTAAAATAGAAGAGAAACACGTTAATTGAAAATAATAATAATAATAGTAACAGGAATAATAATAGAAATAACGATAACAATAACAGTAATAGTAATAGTAGTGATGATGATGATGATGATGATGATATTAATAATAGTAATAGTAGTAGTAATAATAATAATAGTAATAGTAATAGCAACAATAGCAGCAACGGCAATAGTTATAGTAACAGCAAGCTGAGTACCTGAGAAGAGACGCAGCAAGTTATATATTAAAGCTTGCAGTTAGGCGAGCTAGTACAATTGTTTTTACTCCATATATATAGAAAACAACAATTGGGACAGCGCAAGGGATCCTTGAATTAAATAAGGGATGGAAATTTCTGCACCAGGCTTCAAGAAGCTATTGCTGAGTAGGGGTGAACATTCGCTGTTATTATTTTTAATGTTAGCAAATGTGTCATTGAGTTTAAACGGCCGATTTTATTTAAACGGTTCAGATCTAAATATAAGAGATTTTTTTATTTATATTTTAATGGACCCCACATGTCATATATTCACAAGAATTATGGCACAAATGTGCCATAAGTATGGCAACGGATGTGAATCCTGCTGAATAGGATTGCAAAATTTCCGTGTAGTTCTCTGCAAAAAGAATTGCCAAGTAAGTTGGCCAATACATTGACTTAACCAAAGCAAACCATAGTGACTCTTGTATAAATAGATATTTATATATATCAACATGCAATTTGTATATATATGATTTAAGAACTAGATGACTATTGACTCTCTGTTCCCATCGTTTGGTACTTGAAGAAACCTAATTTAGTTCAGTTGCGTGTGAATATGATTCCCAACCATTTATGTATAGTTGTATTACTAATATAAGCATATGCATGACTCGTTCTTTGGAGATCAGCAGGTGAGGTTGTTGGCTGCTGCAATTGTTACTCATTTACATTTTATGATTTTGATATATCAGCATGTATTACATGTATTATATATAGAGAGAGTAAGGCTACGGTACTTCTAAGAGTACGAAATTTTTCAGTGTTTTTAACTCAAAAATATATTAAATAGACTTTAAACGAAAAATACAAGTTGCTCAATAAATTCTTCATATCAAAATATTATAGGACACTAATTTTTCTATTTTTAGGGTTTTCTAACTATTTTTTTAGATTTTCAAAAATGATTCTAAAAATGTTAATAAAATAAAGAATGTTTGTATATGAAAATAGACATTTTCAAAAATATGAAATAAATAGTTAGAAAACTCTAAAAATATAAAATTTATGTATCCTATGAGATTTTAATATGAAGAATTTATTGAACAACTTAGATTTAAAAATTTAAGCTGATTTGATGGATTTTGAGTTAAGCTCACCAAGCCCTTTGATGAGCTTAACTCAAAAAACCTATCAAATTGACCTCAAATGATAAATTTAAATTGCTCAATAAATTATTTTTATTAAAATCCTGTTGGATACTGAAATTTTCTACTTTTGGAATTTTCTAACTATTTTTTGGATTTTTAAAATAATGAATGTTTGTATATAAGAATATGGCATTTTTTTAAAAAAATTGAAATAAATACATAAAAACTCTAAAAATAGAAAATTTTGGGTATCCTATAAGATTTTGATATCAAAATTTTATTGAATAATTTGGATTTATCATTTCAAATCGATTAGGCAGTTTTTGAGTTAAGCTAACTCTAAAAATAATAATAAAATAATCAATATTTATGTATGAAAAGAGGTCATTTTCAAAAATATGAAAAAAATAATTAGAAAACCCTAAAAATAGAAAAATATCGTATCATATGAGATGCCAATATGAAAAATTTATTGAGCAACTCAGATTTATCGTTTGAAACCTATATATATAGGTGTGCTAAAATACAACACATTGCACGGATGAATCCATGCAACGGTTCAAAATCTCAAATTTGAAATTGAAAATGATTGATCTAAATCTTTCAATCTAATGTCTATATTAAAATATTATAGAATACCAAATTTTATATTTTTTAGAATTTTTTTACTATTTATTCTAATGGAAAGAAAATTGTTCTTATTGGATGCTTCAAATTCTTCAAATCAGTTGATTTTTTTTCCATCCGAAAAAAATAGTAAAAAAAATTCTAAATGATTTTGATATGGAGATTATATTGAATGGTTCAGATCAGCCATTTTTAACTTCAAAGTGGAGATTTGAATGCATTATATGAGTTCATTCGTACAACACGTTGTATTTTAAACTTTATATATATATATATATATATATATATATAGTAAGGCTAGCGTGATCTTCTTAACTTAAAATTTGTAATGAATATAATGAATAGTATATTTAGATTTATAAATGACAAATTTCTTTTCAAGAACAAAAAATAAATAGTTTTTGTGCTAGTTCAGTTTAAAAATATATTGAATGAATTGACTCAAATTTCTTAATTATGTGTAACCAGTTGTAAATATATATTGAATGAATATTATTTCTTTTTGGTATGCTTAGATTCTTTGAAAATTTTAGAGGCGTGATAACTGCATCATTTATCAGCACCATTTATTTGCATCCAAGTACTTGAAGTTAGTGATGCAAAATTTAAATTTTGAAACATGTATTTTTTTTTAAAAGTATTTATATTAAAAATTGGATGCAAATAAATGATGCAAAACTTAGAGTGTTAAAATGATTTCTCAAAATTTGATGATGTTAGCTAGAACTTAGAATAAGTTGTGAGTGGATAACAAAAGAAGCAAACAAACTGAAACAAAAAAAAAAGGAAAAGAAAAAAGAACAAAATAGGTAATAAACTTAAATATGATAAGAGCAGTAGATTGCATTTCTTTTCTTTTTTTTTTTAATTGTTGTCGTTCGTGCAGTAACAAAGAGTGTTTTTGCAGCTTCGAATTTCAACAAAAGTGATTGGCACACAAAAACAACTTTGCTTCCTTTTTTAAATTTTAATTAAACACTGTTTTGTTCCACATCCTCAAAAGCATGGTGCAATATATTGTATATTATTATCTATTAGTAATATAGTATATACCCACTTGGTGATACGAAACAAAGCCCAAATCCAATACAAGGCCCACAATCTTATCCAAAATCCACTACCGAGAGAGATTCCCATAAAATAAGATCCGAATCCGTTTATTTCTCCATGGCCTGGATCCTGTAACCCTGACTGAGCTCTCCATCTCCATCCCTATCTCTCTCTCTCTCTCTCTCTCTCTCTCTCTCTACGCTGGATCCTGTAACCCAGACTGAGCTCTCCGTCTCCGTCTCTCTCTATCGATCGATCGAGAAGCAATCAGGTGAGAACTTCCCTTGCGCCGTTTCTTATGGATTGATCAATCCACCATTTTATAGATAGAGATGATCTCAGATTAGTTTTAGTTTCGCCGGATTGGAAAGCAATCAGGTTACCTTGCGCCGTTTCTTATTGATTGATCAATCCACTAGTTTATAGATAGAGATGATCTCAGATTAGTTTTAGTTTCGCCAGATTGGGAAGCAATCAGGTGACCTTGCGCCGTTTCTTATTGATTGATCAGTCCACTAGTTTATAGATGGAGATGATCTCAGATTAGTTTTAGTTTCGCCAGATTGGAAAGCAATCAGGTTACCTTGCGCCGTTTCTTATTGATTGATCAATCCACTAGTTTATAGATAGAGATGATCTCAGATTAGTTTTAGTTTCGCCAGATTGGAAAGCAATCAGGTGAGAACTTCCTTTGCGCCGTGTCTTATTGATTGATCAATCCACTAGTTTATAGATAGAGATGATCTCAGATTAGTTTTAGTTTCGCCAGATTGGAAAGCAATCAGGTGAGAACTTCCTTTGCGCCGTTTCTTATTGATTGATCAATTCACCAGTTTATAGATAGAGATGATCTCAGATTAGTTTTAGTTTCACCAGATTGTTTACACTTACACAGCCTCTTCTTTAATTAACTGTCAAACAATCACTCGATGAGATACTTTGAACCAGTTAATGCGATCTCCTTGCTAGATCTCATTTAATTAAGGGGCGTAGATGTGAAGTTTATTCTTATTTGTACCAGTATGATTCCCCATAAGCGTGAAGCTGAAGCTATCCATGAAGATCCATCTCTCAAGAGGTCAAAATCAGATGAAATTGATAAAATAGTAGATAAAAAGGATGGGGAAAGCTCTGATCTGGACAAATGTGGTTCTTCAGTAGCTGGAGTTGCAAGCAAATCGGAAGATGTAGTAGGTAGGAATGTGAGTAAAGTCACTCACATTGAAGCCGATGCTGCCGAAGACAAAGGATGTAGGCATAGCATGGAGGATGCATGGGTCTTGCTTCCCGATGCCAGTGAACATTCCAGAAATTTGAGGTACAATTTTTGTAATCTTTATGATGTTTGTAAATAGCTTATGTTGATAAGAAGTTTGTTTTGGTGGTAAAACATGTACAGTACTCCTTTCTAACTTATTTTTTCAATTGCATGTCAAGCACTTCATAGAAAAATAGAATTGTAACGTCCCACTATATATGGTGTTTATCTGTTTGATTTATTTACAAAACAAATGAAGTCCTAGATTGGTTAAATATTTTAATAAGACCTTTTTGCCTTTTCAATTTTTGAATTTGAGATGCGCACATTTTGCAATATATGATGGACATGGAGGCCGCTTGGCAGCGGAGTTCGCACAAAATAATCTTCATGTGAATGTACTTGCGGCAGGATTACCACGTGAGTTGGTCTGTTGCCCATTTTTTTATTACATTTTTGTTTACTTTACTAAATAGCAATCTCTTATGGACCTTTGGCAGAGTTATCATGCCTGATCTGAAAATTTACATAACACAGACATGCGAATATTTCACAGAGAACTCAAAATTCTTCTGTCTAGAATAATCTTTTGGACCTAGTTTTTCATTTTTCTATACGCAAAAAAATATATAGTATAAAAATTTTGGAAATAACATTCATCTGTGCAGTTGTAACGCTAAAGAAGTGCTGGCCTGTGTTCTTTTAAAAAATTGCATATAAGACCTGCAGTTTGAAAGCATTTGACTTTGTCTCAAATATGTATTATTAGCATTGGATTATGACCATTCTTTCACTAAGTTATGACAGGAGGAAGACAAATTAAAAATTGTATTTGAATATTGAAGAAAAAAGGGAATTTTTGCACTTTGAGGTCAAACTGGGAAAAAGAAATGTTTGGGGACATCTTTTGGTTCACTTCTGTGACTTTTAACAGTGATGTAAATAGTCAAAGTTTGTAAAATCATCGATAGCATAAAATTTTGTGAGAACACAGATTCTTAATGATTTGACTAATTATGTTCTTGTTACTGTTTAGATGGACATAAAAACTGCAAAGAAGGCCATTCTTGAAGGTATTTGAAGAGACAACCTTCTCTTTTGTCCCCTGGATTTGAAAAAATAAAAAATAAAAACACTTAGTTTGCATTTTCCTTTGAGTCATACTTGGTAAACCATTTGAAGTAAACTTACTGTGTAGGATTTCGGAGAACAGATGAGTCTTTACTCAAAGAGAGTGAAAAAGGTTAATCATTTTTCTTTTGTTGTTACATATTTTATATGCAGATACTAATTATAATTTTGAAGCACTAATTTTTATGTTTTAAAGTAATTTACTGCATAAGTTTCAGGGAACTGGCAAGACGGTGCAACAGCTGTTTGCCTCTGGGTCTTGGGACAAACTGTCAGTCTCCTCCATCCTTCTCTCCCTTCCTTCTGCTTCTAAATTATAGTTTAGACCCTGAAATTTTTTTTCCATTTAAAACTGCCTTAGGTGTTGAAAATTACTGTAGGTTTAATGTTTGATTTTTTTTTAAACACCTTTTTAATCTTACTGCATTACAACTTGCCCCAAAATGGCTGCCCTCTACCAGATATTCTATCTATATATTTTATCTAAGTCATTGACTTTCACGTTCTCGGTATCATCCAATGCAGGCAGTAGTTGCAAACATTGGAGATGCAAAAGCAGTATTGGCACGTTCCTCTACCACTTCTGAAGGAGAAACCGTGCTGAAATCTATTGTTCTGACAAGAGAACACAAGGCTATCTTTCCCCAAGAACGCAGCCGCATTCAAAAGGTAAATTATCTCTTAATTTGTAAAGGTCAAATCAACTTGCATATGTATTTTTTAAGGCTTATTGCCTCTATTTTGCCTTGAACATAATTTTTTTGTTTATTGCAATACTATGAAAATAAAAGGCTGGAGGTACTGTTGGCCCGAATGGAAGGATACAAGGACGGCTAGAAGTTTCTAGAGCCTTCGGAGATCGCCAATTCAAAAAGGTTTTCTTTTGTACTTCTATTTTTGTTTTCCAATCTGTCATACCTTCTCAGGAAACTATGTAATAGTTTACAAAAGTGTTGAGTTCTCTACCACCCCTGGTCAGTTATGAAACAATTTGATTGTGTTGTGCAAACTTTTTCTGTGTATTTCACTATGTCTAGTGTTATTTATGCGGTTTGGTTTAATTAGGGTTAAAAGAAATAAGAATAAGAATCCACTGAGATCAGCTTTTATTTTACCGTTTCCATACAGCACTATTAAATTTCACTTCTTAAAGTTCCTTTTTAAGAATTTTAACAAATTTGACAAACTCGTGCAGGTTGGTGTTATTTCTACTCCTGATATTCACTCCTTTGAACTAACTGAAAGAGACCAATTTGTAATACTCGGTTGCGATGGCTTGTGGGGGGTATTAATTTACTTTTCTTAATTGTTAAATATTTTTTAATTAGTATAGGTTATCAGATTGGGGCCTAATTTTATAATTTAACTCTCTACTCCGCTTAATATTCAGGTATTTGGACCAAGTGATGCAGTTGAGTTTGTTCAGAAACAGTTGAAGGTAAGACAACTGAGACATCCATAATTTTATGTTTCTATTATCTACGTTATAATAGTAGTAAGAAAGAATCTAATTTGTTTTGTCAGGAAACATCATCAGCCACAACAGCAGTGCGGCGCCTTGTCCGAGAAGCAGTGCGAGAGAGACGGTGCAAAGATAATTGCACAGCTGTTGTTATTGTATTTAAGCACTAGCTCTGGCAATTTTCTCATTTTTGTTGTTTGATCGAGGAACGATAGTTATTTTCCTTCTCTGACAAACCATGAGAGCAGGAATCAGTACTCTTCTTATGTAGGGTTTTAGTATCTTGTCTTCCATTCTAAGAAAAAGCAATTTAGGAATCGGACTAGCTGAATTTACAATTCTTAGAGTTCAAACTAGAAATAGGCCATGCTCTTCTGTGTATCATATCACTTTTAAGAGCAGCAACAACCCCAGACAGTTTCTGTATCATCAGTGATTAGGTGTTGAATAGCAGGCAAGTTAAATTTTGGCAAGGAACATTTATGAATAATGCATTCCCTTTTTTTATTTTGTTTTTGTTCCTAGTATGTTTTTAATTGAAAGAAGGGGGAGGGGGGTGGAGATCAAAAGTAAATCAGTAAATCACCATTTGTTTGAGGAATAGGCAAAAATAAATCCACGACATAATGCAGCAATCTATATAATTAGAATGGGAGATAGTATGCTTTATATACAAAACTGATGAAACATCTGTTTTTCTTTCTTTTCATTTGAATGAGATCATAGGCAAATCAAACTTTGTTACATGCTGATTAGCCCCAAAATCAGACATAATTTAGAAAAGAAGGGGTCATTGAGACTGCTAAGCTGCTGTCGATATCATCAAGATGCGATGAATACTCAAAAACCACGTCCTTTCTAAATAGTCTCAACTTTGTTTCAATTGAAGTAAGAAGCACCATATGAACAAATACCAGGTGACACATAACCAACCACCCCCCCCCCCCCCCACACACACACACACAAAAACACCCCCACCAGGGCGAAAAAGAAAGAAAACAGCACCTTAAGAAAACACCAGGAGAAAGAAACCTCAGCCTCTGAACAAATGAAGAAAGTGAATAAAAACGGAACACCAACAGCACAACATGGGGCTTACAACATAGTTTTAAGAAAAAAAACATCAACAACAACACACCTAGCATAAAAGAGGCGAAAAATTAGAAATAAGAAATGAAGGGGAAATATCAGATCAAAATATGCAGGAAATCGTACTTCAAATACCAGCTCAAAACCTGATCCGTATGAAGTAATAATAATTTAACTACTTTCACACCGAACAGTATAATTGAATGTTTCTTTTCTCTCCAAAATTAGGAGGCAGGATTGTTTTTATTTTATTTTCTTTTTCTCTGTGTATCTTTCTTTTACATTCTCACTCCTTTATATAGGAGGCAATATCTATTTTTGCTTAACGCTTACAATTTCTCGTCCATTCATTTTTCACTGGACTTTAACAATCTATATTAAATAAATAAAATAAATATCTTAAATTAGAAATGATTGTTATTCTTTATAGACAGTCTCGGATCAATACTCCGTCATTCATAGGATTCAGCTCCTGATGAAGCTAAAATTGAAGATGAGGAAACTCAGCTTCGGCCTTTTCTCTTGAGTACCACTTAGACAGTGATGGTTTGTGGTCCTTTTTACCAAGACGGTATGCAACTCGAACTCCTTTGCGTGTTTCAGTGGTCTTCTTTTCAAGAATAGTGTCCTTCAATAATTTTGTTTCTGAACTTATCACCAGATCTTCTACTGAAGGCAAATTTTCTTCTGATTCGTCATCTAACATTGACGGCTCAAAAGACTTCAAATTCTCAACATTGACCACTGAATACATTTCCATGTACTGTGGTAGTTCAAGTTGGCAAGCATTATCACCGATCTTACGAATGATTTTGAAAGAGCCGTAGCGAATTGGCTTTAGTTTCTTACCTTCCCCTTTCAATCTTTTCCCCAAATGTAACCATACGAGATCACCAACTTGAAAATCAGCCTTTGTACGATGTCGATCATGTCGAGCTTTGTACTTTTGTTGTGTCTTGAGTCTCTTGATCATCAATTGCCAATACCATGAGGGTTTTGATGAGGTACAAAATTGGAAACTGGTTGAACACCTAGGGAAAGAAATGAGAAGAGGTTCTTACTCTTCACCTTATCTCCTGCTCAGACTGTAGAGTGTGTTGTAAATGAACATTAAATGGACATAAACCTTTCTGTACTCCAAGAAGAGTGCACCAGAAGCTGATTGTGGGCCCCTGGGATGCAAAGCTCAGCTATAATTAAGGTCTGCAAACATCCCTTTTTTAGATGCTTTCCCAATATTTGTCCAAACAACTTAACCAAAACCAACAGACAATTAATTAAGGTCGGATTGAGGCTTAAATTAAGATTTGTGGCCTGTTTACAGGATAAGAGTCTTGAAGTAAAATACAAGGAGATATATCAGATTTATCTGAGGCTTAATCACTGTTCAGGGCATACATCATCATCTACTTGAGGAATTAATAAGAATGGTATACGAAACCAAACTTACAGGCCTCAACTAACCCACCCCAATTCAGTTAAAAAAACCCCAACCAAATATATCCTAACAGCTTCTGGCATAAGACAATGAGTTATAAATTTTCTATTTATTGAACAAGAAGCAAGTAGCAAAATACTTGCACCAGTATTTGGATTAGGTATTTCTATTGTTACCTGCTTAAAATAATTAAGATCCTCCTGCCTTCACCGAGATTCACAACAAGGAGATTTCAATTTGTAGTATTTCAAGAATAAAAAAGATTCAGAACAAAATAACCAAACATTGTACTACAAAATTCTCTACAAACTAATAAAGGTGCTGAGACAGATAAAACCTTTTTTGTAATATGAAAAGATTAAAGAAGGATCTTTGAAAAGTTTCACTGAAACAACACTATCAAGAAGTGCATGAACAGCAACACCAAAGTTCCAAGAACATATACACCCACACCGAGGGAAAAGAAAAAACGACATTTAGGCCTTCAGATTGTTCATCAATGTTGAAACTATTATTTCAACATGCCAAGTCACCGGAGTCCAAATATATAATGTTAATATGTAGAACCGCAGGCTTAGCATAATGGTGATAGGTCTCACCTCTCTATGAAGAGACACAGGTTCAAGTCTCGTAAGAGGCATTTGAAAAGAAATAAATGCTGAGGTTAACGGAAGCCCTTATATCAAAAAATAAATATGTAGACCTTTAAAACTGGACATTACATCTACTACTATCCAGATAGTGCAAAGCTGTTGATTGAGCCAGAAAAAGTCCACAGGTGGTGACCACACAGATGGCTCAGGGCCCAAATAGGAGGGGGGGGGGGGGGGGGGGGTAAATTCCACCAGAGGTCACTAAATTAAATGCATGATCCAATTGGTCCAAGTGGTAATTAGATCTCTCTCACTCTTTCACTCTCTCTCTCTTCTCCCCTTCTATCCATTCATCCATCCATCCATCCAAACAACATTACACATAGGGCTTCAACAGTGACATGGAACTTTAGATATTCCCATATCAAATCTATTCATCATCAGGCCATTAATTTTGATCAAGAGGATATCCAAATTGTTAGTAAAGGCGACAAACGTGTTGCACACCATCAACAATGCAGAGTAAAAAAGGTAAAAGTAAACAGTGAGGCAATTGCAGCAAAATTGAAAATGAAAGAAGGAACCTTATTATGCCTCACACTGTTGTAACTCTATAAAGAGATCGTCACAGTTCTTTGTGATAATACGTGAATTTTAATGCATCATTGGCATCCAAAGGGCAAACCCATTGCAAAGCAATTAAAGATATCATATGCGGGTGATATACACAAAATACAAAACTGAGCTGAAAGCGAATAAAGCAAATCAAAAGAAAATAATAAAATGAAACAGAATCAAGCAACTTACTAAAAAAAGAAGCATTTTTCGGTAATCAGTAATGAAAACTGATGGCCAAATGCCACTTATTTCAAAAGAAAAAAAGCAGTATCACATAAAAGAAGAAAGGAATTTAATAAATACTAAGGAAAACTTTCAGCTACAAAACCAACAGCCAATAGAACAACACATAAAAATTTGTTGTGAAGACCCTCAGTAAATCCCATATTTTTATTTCAACACACTGTTCTCTGGGGCCCATATAAGAATGTATGATGCTCATGTGTCACTTTTTTGCAATTGCTTTGGGATGGACATGCTCTAAACCATCTTCAACACAGGTGAGCATCTGCTGCCATTATTTTCAAGAGAGCTGATACACAGATACAGTCATCAATACCAAAGTTGTATTCTGATTAAATGAGTAATTATTCATGTTAACAACTTTATTATGCAACTTATTTGTACAGTACTTTTATTATTCAATTTAAGTGAGTTATTATTCATATTAGTGGTATTTGAGTTGAAATAAAAATATTGTGCAAAATCAGTTGCATAATAAAGTTATTAACATAAATAATAACTCATTTTACATGAATAGTAAAAGTTGATATGGATGATGATGTCAATAATGATATCTCCCAAACATTTTCCTATTTTCAATGGTATGTCCACCGTCATTGAACTTAAACGGCCCAGATTTAGCTATATCTTAGTGGGCCTCACATGTCATAGACCCAAAAAAACTATGGCACAGATGTGCTGTAGAAAAAAGTATGGCGGCAGATGTGAATTCTCTTCAACACATTGTGTTGTGTGCCACTGGCAGGTGCATTTTCTCCTTGTACATAAACACAAGGAGGGAGAGAGAGGGAGAGAGAAGGAAGAGAGGTGCATATTTATTTTGATTTCCAGTTAGATTCCTTGGAGAACCAAACCCGAAACCCTAATGGCATAATCCTGGTACATTCTTATCAGGCTTCAACAGAGAACAAATTATCAGATCTCCGTTCTTATACTTATCACAACATCATCAGGTCTTCACCAAAATAAACAACATGCATGTTCAAATAAAAAGAAATGGAAGTAGGAAGATACATTTTGCATAAGATTTTCACAATTATTTTATTATTTTTCAGATAGCTTAAACATTGAGTCCAAGATCTATCCAAAAGTAATCCATCTAATCAAATTATAATATAATTCCTTCAGAAATCAAATCAAATCAAGATCCACAAACTGTAAGCAATACGATCCAAGTAAAAACAGCACATGACTTGACCTGACCTCACTGGAAACACAATTATCTCTTCAGACTTGTCCTGTCAGAAAAATGCGTATAAACTCAGTCAAATTACCTCTCCTACCTCGTCGCCGATCAGTCTACCTCATCTCGATCCAAGGTCCTAAAAGGAAAAGAGGTAATCGGAGACAGTTCACGACGGAGATCGGAGATCGTCGAATCCTAACATCCGCCTACCTCATCCCCTCCCCGCCCCGATCCGACGATCCGACCTGTCATCTCTTCTCACGCCGCTCATCTACTACGGTTCTACGTTAGCGCTTGAGAGCCTGGTGGTTTCTTCCATGGCTAGCGCGCTCTCTGAATCTCTCGCCACCATGGATCCGAGGCATCCCAAATCCCAAAAAGAGAAAAATGAGAAATGGTACGAAATTACGAACCCTAGACCGAGGCGCTGCTTTGGGCAATTTTTTTTTAAATAATAATATAAATATAAAAGTAAAAATGAGAAGAAGCGAGTTTGAAATTACATATATATTTAAAAATAAAAAGTTAATATTTAATTTAAAAAAAACTTTTTATTGCAAAAAACTGATTAATTTTAAAAAATTTAAAAACTCACTGTATATAATATATCATATAAGTATTCACAGATAATATTTACAAATTAGAAAAAGTGATTCGTAAGAGGTATTTCGCAAAAAGAAAAATGATTAGAAAGAGCTGATTTTCAGAGGATTGCACGTAATGTTAAATATGTGATATTTTCAAAAATTTTAATCAATTTAAATCTCATTTATAATTATAATATCATTAAAATCCATATATACACACTTCAATTAAATTTTTTATAAGTTTATCCTAACTAAATCAAATAAATACAATAAATAATATACATATAATTAAATTATAATATATTAACAGTGTTTTTAAATAAATTTATTTATATTTAAAGAAATTATTCTTATATCTCATGTTCTGTATTTTTTATTTATATATTAAAAATATATATAATAAACAAATAAATAATTTATATGTATAATTATTATTTATCACTTTTTTCGTTCACAAATGATTATTGAAAAAATTCAAATTAAAAATTTTATTGTACAAATAAAAATATAACTTATAAAACTCTTAATTCTAATAATATAAAATATAAATATTTTTAAATTAGATATAAATAAAATATGAACACATCTGAAACGTAAATAAGAGTTACAATTATCACTTATCTTATATTTAACATCAGTTTAGAATAATTTTGCAAATATGATATTAACAAAAATTCATTTATACACCATTATTTCTCAAATTAAATGCCAATCACACTCCAACTCAAATAAAAAGTTATATGCGCAATGAATCATCTCTTCTTCTCCGTTTTCCTAATAACTATTAGAGAAAATTTTATATATACCCTTTGAAACTTTTATTATTAGATATTTAGTCATCAAAAATTTTAAATTTGTTATTTATCCGTTATAATTTGATTTCCTTTTAATTTTATCCATCAACCATATCAAACAGATTATTGACACAATAAAATTGAATATTTTCTATTCACAAATACAAATTGTCTATAATGCTCTTACAGTAAAATAAATAATTGTAGTCTTTTTAATTTTGTTATAAGGGCGTTATAGTCAATTCAAATTTAAAATAAGAAATACTCAATTTTGTTAACAATAATAATCTTTTGATATGGTTGATGGGGAAGATTGTAAGAAAACCAAATTTTAATGGGTAAATAACAAAGTTTAGACTTTTGGTGGGTAAATATCTAATGATGAAAGTTTGAATGGATGTATATACAGATACAGTTATTGATATCGTGGTCAATACGAACTTTATTATACAAATTTATTTTATATAATACTATAATTATTCAACTCAAATAAATTATTATGTTTAGTTCCATCCCATTTATGTGGGATGGGATCATATGGATGTGAGATCTCACGAGTCAATTTATGGGAATCCATGTCCATGAAATGATCATGAAAATATGCAAAAATAAACGTTCGGTTGTATCATGAGAATAATTATGGAATTTTTTATTTTATTATAATAGTGTATATAAATTGTATCAATATATGCTAAATCATACAAAAAAAAAATATTACGTTAGGTTATGTTAAATATAATAACATGAATTCACAATAAATCTTTGTAATGCTAAATATGATATAATTATAGCCACAAGTTCTTTAAATAAAAATATGATATTATATTATTATAACCATAATTTATTTTAATAAAAATATATTAAAAGAAAATTTTTATATCAAGTTTACACTAAATTATGGAAAATATTTCATCAAGATGAAAGAAGAAAGAGGAGTAAGCAATGAATGGTGGGAAAAAAAAATTAATAGAAGCTAATTTTAATCTTTTTCATTCCTACATGCGCTAATAAAAAACTAACAAAGTAAATGAAGATTAACAATAAAATATTATCATTTTTGAATAAAACAGTGGAAGAGAGATAGAGTGGTAGTTGGTGGGAAAAAAAAATTAAAGGATTCTTTTCCTATCATTTTGTGAAGGAATTGAGATTCCGAATTGAACCCGTTCCCAACCCAAGCAGAAAAATAAAAGCAGCCGCACACCTCCGTAGGAAAAATTAACAATTGAATAAAAAATCCCAAGAATTCCCATGGGAAACAGAAATTACCCCCCACGGTATTAATATAATAATACTAATAATGGCATCTCGGTTACATTTTCCTTAATTTTCTCTTCCTATTACATCTTCCTCTCTTCTCCAATTTGGCGCCTCTCCACCTTCCACGATCGCGTTTAATGGAACAGCAGTACGGAGGTGGGAAATGGACGGTGGTCCCCACTCCAGGGAACTCCGCGGGTCTCGAGTTCCAGCAACAGCACTTCCAGCAACCCCACTTACAGCAATCTCAGTTGCCGCAACAGCAGCAACCACACCCTCAGCACGCCTCCCTCGCTTCGCACTTCCACCTCCTTCCAGTATGTTTCTCTCCAATCAATCCTGTCTTTCTTCATTATTTTCCCCCTTTCTTTGGAATTGTTACATTTATGCCCCTGTACTTGTCTAAAATTTGTATTTTTCCAAGTTGTGTGAAGTAAATGTTTGTCCATACTGCAACTGTGTGTCATAAAAATTTTAAATCCTTGGTTGTGTTAAAGTAAATGTTTGTCCTGAATGAAATTTTAAGCCTTAATTATTCAAATATAACACCTAAGATTTAAGGATGGGGCAAACTGGTACGGGTTCTGTACTGGTTGATGCGTACCGGTGTCAGTGATGACTGGTACACAATAAGTAATCCTGAATTTTATATAACACCTAACTTTTAACATTTAATATAACACCTAACGTTTAAGGATGGGGCAAACTGGTACGGGTTCTGTACTGGCTGATTCGTACCAGTGTCAGTAATGACTGGTACGCAATAAGTAATCCTGAATTTTCTTCCTTGGTTAATGGTCAATGTGGTTCTCTTTGTTCATTAATTGATTAATAAGTTAAGTTCTTTTCTGATTATCGTTATTGCTTTCTGTTGTGATTTCAAGCTAGTGGAAAAATTAGCAAACGGGATAGAAGCAGGATCAAGGGATCAGCATTTTGACACATTGGTTTGTTTCTCCTAAACAGCCATACACTATTTGATTATTACATTTTGGCCCTCGTTTTTTTTGTGCAAGCATGGTAGATATAATGTACAGATAAAGACATTAAAAAACTAGTAGATTGCAGATTAGAAATTTTATCATCTTGATTTTATGGGCTGAACTGATGCATTGATCTTCAAAAAGCGCGTGAAGTTTCAAACTTAGTTGTTTGAGATATAGTGAGTAGTGAATTAGTAATCCAATAAGTTAGAGAGATTTTTTGTTGAATCTTCTCTTTTCAATGTACTATTTTTTTAATCGAAATCATACAAGCATTTCCATTTCATCTTCAATTAGGGCCTTTTATATTACTTTCTGTTGTTGTTTTCCCATTTTCCCTGTACTTTTTTGTTTATTAACATCCTAATCAAAACTTTACCTAACTTAGGTCGAGGAACTAACAAGTCAATTTGCAAGATGCCAACAGTTGCTGAACTCCATATCTGGTACTATCAGCTCTAAGTCCATGGTAAGTTGGACTTTTCCCCGTTATATATATACATTTTTTTGCGTTTCTTTCAACTTGCATGGCTAAAGAGTAAAGTCAAATCCTCCATTTGGAACAAAAAGGAAATAGGCTTCAAATGATATCCTGGGTCAATTTTTTATTATTTGTCGTAAATAATTCTGCTTATGCAAGTAACCTGGCACTATGGTTTTTCTCTTTCCAAAGAGGTACTGCATAATTTTCTTATGAATATAGATCAGAATTAATTTGTATGCTTTTTATGGCGCATTGAAACATATGTAGACTGTTGAAGGACAAAAGAGAGTACTTGAGGAAACCATGCAACAACTGAACCAAAGAAGGTTTGTCTTTTAATCAAATCGATAACTCTAATTGAACTGCTAAACCTACAAGCCCTAGTTAAGAAAACTATATTAGTTTCATTGAATGATAATAATGCCTTATTCATTACAGAGATCTCACAAACAAGTATAGAAACAGCGTTGAAGAGGTAATCAAGTCTAGTAGCACATGAAGTTTGCCTTTAGTATTAATCTGTAATCTTCTTGAAAAATTCTCCTATTTGACGACACGTGAGAATGTCATCAATTGATCATGTAGCCAAGGAAAAAGGATTTCTATCTTGTAGTAAGTTCTGGTAAATTTAGTTTATTGTTCCTTTGGCTGATACTGTAAGCAACTACTCTTGTTTATGTTTTCTTATTGAGGTAGATGTATGCAACCAGTTTATATTTCTTTCTTGTTGATTACAATGTTACTTCATATATGGTCGACCTTCAAAAATAAAATACTTCATCTACGATCAGCTTTTTCTGGGAATCTGAATTTGTGAAACTCAAAAGCCTTTTTTAAAGTGAAGAGTAAAACTATGGCTGTGCTGCTAACATTAGCATTAGATGCTAATATTTCAAATCTTATATTGTCCAGGTGAGTGATTGATATGACTTCTGAGCTGTTTATTTATTGTTCTTTTGAAGTAATACTGTCATAGCCTCATAGGAAAATGCCAACTATGGAATTATGTAAAAGTAAACAAATAAATAGAGCCTACTGTATAGAAGGAATAAGAAACAAAAGGAGTACATACACCAAAGTAGGGAGAAAAGAAAAGAAAAGAAGAGAAGAGAAAAAGAAGAAAATGATAAACAACCGAAGGAACGACTCTAAACAACTTGGTTGCTGTCAGCAGTTATTGAATGTTGACTCTGTACACTTCGAAAAAAGTTGACCTGCTATGGGAACTAACCCACAAATTCATTGCATAAAGTCTTACATGGCTACTGAGAGATGTGGCCAGAAAAGAATCAGCAAAATGAAGTGTTATACAGTGCAACTACCTTAAGTGAACCGGGTACATGTAATAACTTGGTACACTGTTTTGGGGGTGTGACTGCTTGTATGGGGTCCGGTACTGAGAAGAGAGCGGTGGAGAGGATGGGGATTTTAGTACCAAAGAGAGGATGAAAGAAGAGAATGAAGAAGAATAAGAAAAAGGAGAAATAAGGTCCAGATCTTTGCACTTGACCATGTAACATAGTGCTAAAATTCTAAGGACAGTATTTAGGAATCCAAGAATTATGAACTGCCAATAGATATATGTGAGAATGTTGTTACTCAAATGGATCTCAAAGTTCTTAACCATGTAATATGACTCAAACCAAATAAGTTAATTAATTAACAAGTAAAATTAATCTATTAACAAATTCAACCAACTTTTTATCTTATATTCTGACCTCATCCAGCATTTGTCACACTTTCCTCTCTCAAAACACAAAAACATACAAAAAAATATCACTCTGAAAGAAAAGCACAAAAAATAACTTTGCTCAAATATCCCTCCCCAGATTAAATGATACCTATGACACATTCCAAACAAAGCCATCAAGCTTCTGTTTACAAGGGTTACAATTTAATCTTAAAACTGACACAAGTTAAATACTTTCTTTCTGTTTACAAGTAAAATTTCAAGGTGTAATATAAAATTTCCCACAAAATTGCCAAACCCACCCGCAACACAAACACAAATCACTGAGATTCTGATTTTATATCTATTCACGAGGAATATCTGCATAGAGAAAAGTGTAGAAAAGCTGCACTTCAGGTGCAGTTCTTAGCAATTGGATGAACTTGTTATTAGTAGGTTCTTCTAGAAGCGGCGTGCTTAACTGGGCAACACGTGGTAACAGTTTGGCCAACGGAATTGCCTCACCGATATGGGCACACTTTATTTCTTCTACTAACAAGTCGACTCCTTTTCTTAGGGAAATCTCCACAACTGTCTTAAAATCCGAGCTGCAAGGGTAATAACAGTGTTAGATATGACATCAGCAAGGATTGATCTCTGGTGCAGTTTGCAAAATTTACTAGTCCAATACAGACATGTTTCTCCCATTGTTCTTCATCTATTATTGTTCTGTGTTCTTTTGGATATTAAAGAGTGTGTATAGGTGCTGTAATTATACTTGACAGAGACGTGAAACCAAAAAATGAAGGCAAATTTCAATTTTATCCCTATAAAATAACAAAATACCAGATTTTTACTACATGAATACAGAATAACTCAGGTATTCTAATGAACAAAGGAACATTATTTCTACATGTTTACTCAGAAAAAAGAGAGCAAGCAAACACTCCTTGGAATAAATGAGATAAAGAAAACCTCGAAAGAACTTCACGAGTTTCAGAAATCAGTTGTTCAAGCTTGGTGAAGTCCATGAGAAGAGTCGAAGAGTCGTCAGCACTTGCTGACATCTCTCTATATTGGGCTGCAGTTTCTGGTAAGATATAGTCAACCCAATTGAACAGAACCAGATCCGACCCAACACCCATGAACAAATCCAGTATTTCCATCATTGTTTCTTGAAGTGTTTCCATGCTGAACTGGCTGTTTAGCTGCTTCCTGAAATTGTTGTTGGTTATTCAACTTAGCTAATTAAGATTAGAACTAGTATCCTTTTGAATGACATTCTGCATTGTAATGCATTAGCAAACAACATGGCAATTTTACTGTACTTGCATTATAGAATTAATATATTTCTGATTCTTTGCAAATAACATTACCTGAACTGTGCAAAAATGACAAAGTTGCCCATGTAAACTTCAAGCCCAACAGATCAAGCTCTTTGCTTCATTTTAGTTCAATTTGAGGGGCAAAATTGTTATTATTTACAGAATCTACTCTTACGCCAGACTAACATTTGGTAGTTATTTTCAGGACTCCGTGCAATTGCTATTTATAGTGATGACACAGTTATTCCGTTATTAAAGCCAACAGTTCAATTTGATTGACTTATAATACAAACCATAACAATTTAATTGGATGGTCTGAATTGAATAATGCCACAATGGATGTGAGTTTTATTTGTAACATTCTTTTTCTTTTTGAAATATATTAGTAACATTTGAAAATCTTTTGCTTCTTGTTCATGATTGTGTGCTTTTTAAAAAAAATGACAAACAAATCTCGTGCTATTTGCAAGAAATTACTCTCAATGTTACATCAGATACGGGCATACAACAGAAACTAGCAAAACAACACAATAAAAGTTACACAGTTAACAGGGACTTTCGGGTTTAGGGTTTATGGTTTAAAGCTTGATAGAGAAAGCGTACTTTTTCATAACCTGAGAGACAGCATTATGCATGTTCATTATTAAAGAGTTGAGGCCATAAGCTGATAGGAAATCTGCTGTTGCAAGATACTCCTGCTTCTCTATCTTGCTAAGTGCATCAGATTCTTCACCCTGTTTTAGTGTTCAAAAAGAGTAAATAGTAAATACACAAATGTACAAAGTACAGACCTAAATTAGAAGTGATTGGTTGAGAAGGAGCGAGAATTCACCAATAATTGAGAACCGTCGGATCGGGTCATCTCAAGATAGAGATGCCGGCCCAAAATGTTAACTTGAACTCTTGCATATAAGGACAGCATCGTCATGGTCCATAGTGATGTTGCCGCTCTTGTAAAACCTACAAGCCAAAGATATTTGGATGATGCTGGGAACTAACTTTTAGATATTGGTTATGAAATGATTTTTTTTTGGAAAACATAGCTGATTGTTACCTGTTTCTTTTAACAGAAAGAAACATTTTAATACAAAAATACAGAAAATACACTGCACAGTATCAGGAAATCCAGTTGGTATGGTCAGGCTCCATATCTTCAAACTATTATATGAATAATTTTATCGAATGAAAACCTAGAGGCAACTTAGCCATCTTTGTGTAATTTGCCTATAGTCCCAAAAATGTCGGTTGGTAATTGCAATTGCAAGAAGTGTTGGGTTTTTATGCAGACACAATACAATAGGCAGGATTAGGGTGCAACTTGCAAAAATTGAGAATAAGTACGGGGTTTAAATGGCATACTTAGAACTTTGACTTTTTCCCACAGCTCAAACCTCTCTTTAGTGGCGAGAAAGCTCGTCTCTCCTTTGGTTTGCATTAATTTTTCCATGAAATAGGTAAGATCAAGTTTCTCCGACACGCGGTCCCTCAAGGAGTGCATTGCATAGGGAAGTGTGATGGTGTCTGATATCCTCTGTATATTCTCAAAAAGGGTCTCTAGCCTATTAATTAAAAAAAAAAGAGAAATAAAAGATGTGATAACACGGGCCAGGTGCAATTGTAAATCCAAAATGGTCCAATCTAATTCAAATAACAGAACTACTACTGTAAAATGTTTTTTTCTCTTTCCAAAAGCATCGTGGTACAGAGTAATTCGTAGGGTACTGAAATCAATTTGTAGCTCGGATTCAAATCACAACAGGCAAATATAATGAGGGAGTTGTGAACCTTCTGTATCACTCAGAAAAAAACAAAAAAGAAAGAAAGCACATAGTGCATAGAAGTACCAGTGTTTGCTGGTATAATTTTTACTAATTAGTTTAAAAGGAAGTAATTTTCTGAAATTTAATAGAGAAAGGCAGAGTCAACAATCTAAGGGGAGGTTTTTCATTTGTGTATGGCAATGCAAAAGGTACCTTTTCTAATAAAGCAAGATATCAATTAATGGTCAAAAGCACATTGATCATTAGTCATCCTATTTTTCAATTTTTCTAACAGTAAATACCGAAATATTAATTCATTTTTTACCTTTGTTACTGCAGAATTATTTTCAACTGATGTTGTTCTCCATTATTTTACTTTTAGGTGATTACGCAATTAGATCAATTTTTAAGAAATAGAAGCAAATAAATTTATGAATGAATGATATACAAGAACCAAAAAAATGATAGTATTTTCAAATAAGACAAAGCATAAGTTTTAAATCTTTACTGGGATCGAATGGCCTCATCGACAGCTTTATCAGCATCAAACTGCACAATCTCCTTACTGGTGACTTTCCTTCTATACCCCTCGTAAATCTTGTACACAAAGTAACCGCTTCCCAAAAAACCAAGGCTAATCATGACTTTTCTCTTATGGTTGCCCCACAGCGCCCTGCGTTTTCGTTGACATTTTATCAAACAGTTACTATGAAAGAGTCATAATTATCATTGGAGTTAAATATTCTTCTATATACATAATAGTATAATACATCAGACGATACAATTAAATTGCATAAATACAATATAAAATAATGAATAATCGATATAACCTCCGATTAGCTTCGTTCTCGACAATAGATAACAACTAACTACCAAGTAAGAACCAACTAATAATGAAGGGAACACCATAATTCAACATGACAAAACCAAATAGAAGCTATTTGTTTCAATTGTCAGTAAAGCTGGAAATTACACTTGAAACCCCCCCCCCCCCCTTCCCCCCCTCAAAAGTAAGAAAAATATAATGCTATTCAAACACCTGTTTAAAAAAATGTTCTCATTTTGCATGTTCTTCCCTTTCGTTATTTTCAATTCTAGCTTTGGAGAGTCGGAAATGCTGTTTTCAGGGATTCCCCTGTAAATTCAAGCTTCATAAGAGAGTGTGTGTGTGTGTGTCTGTGTGTGTGGAGAAATAAAGAAAATTAATAAAAGGAAAAGCAAAATAAGAGAGAGAGAACTATACATCAGAGCTCGCCTAGCTTTGTCCCAATCAAATTCCCGGAAAGGATGATCGAAGTGATGATAGTTTATGTCGAGGTGCAATTTGGGAACATTTTGGAGCAAAATCGGTAATGCATGGAGAATGTTTGGAATCTCGATAGTAAACTTGGACTTTTCTAGAAGAGAGAACATTAATGCGTACTCTTATTGCGCGGAGAGAAAAAGCACAAATCTCTCTCTCTCTCTCTCTCTCTCTCGCTCTCTTTCTCTTCTTTGATTCAGGTTAAAGAATAGAGAAAGAAAGAGAGATCAACAAATGAAAATGTAATGAGATGAGAAAGGAAGAGGAGAAGAAATCAGCATCAGTTAGTGGGGGAGATCAAAGAGATTTCAGGATCTTTTGTGGCTATACTTCTATAATACTGTTGCACTATCTCTGTTGATCTGAAATATTTTCCACAGAGAATCCCCCACGAATAATATCATAGTCTTCTTTGAAAGAATTGTTTGTATAGACGTGGTCCTCGAATTCCAAATGAAGAAATAAATAGACTGACGCCGAATTAAAGTGAACTATGAGAGTATATAATTTGTACGTTTTGCGCCAAGTGTATGAGCAAATATGAAAAGTTATATGTGGGGTCCGCAGGACTGCACTGGGGCCCAGGCCTTTATATTTCTAATAAAAGCTTTATTGCAACCATTTTAGTTTTAGTTGAAAAATTTATGAAACTTTCTTTTCTAATATTTTTTTCCTATTTGTTTCATCCCAAATGTGAATTATTTTATCTCTGACGAATCTGAAGTGTTGATATTTTCTTTTTAAAAGTCAACAACTCATAATTCATATTAATTGGATAAATCATAGTCCTCCATTGCTATCAGCAAGCAACCATGTAGTATATACACAAATAGATAAATAATAGTAAGAAACTTGCACCATGCGTCAGGACCCTTTATTTTCTAAAACAATATAATCTATAATAGATGTTGTTCTTAATGACTTAATGTAATTAATAGCTTGATTTTATAGGATTAATAATGTTGAGAACAAACTGTAATTAAAAGAAAATAACCGAAACTTAATAATGCAAAAAACTTAAATTAGACAATTTTAAGTATAAATGATCATACATTAACATAACAATTAAGGATTCCAATAATAAAAAGGATCTATTCATTAGTCATTCCTCTACATGATTTTGAGGATATATTTGAACAAGTACTTGTATCCCTTGATATTCAAGTTGCATACTTCATTTATCTTCTATTAAAAAGAAAGAAAATAAATGTTATTACAATCACTTAATATATAAAGCAGGTACACACAATCCGCTCAACTATATAAATCTCTTAATATAGGAAAATAAGTATTATTAGAATTTGTACCGGGTGAATCAAACCTTCCTTACCGATACTAACATTTCGACCTGTATGATGCAATACAATTAAGAGAGAAGAACCACTCTATTATGTAGGCTCTCATATATTTCATATATCTATTATCTTCAATGCTTCAACATTATTGAAAAAGAAAACTTCATTGGTGTTTGCTATGAGATTGTATACTGCCTTCTAAAAAAGAAGCCAAAATAACCATTTTATTAAGATGCATAATTGGGTTTGTCTAATCACAAACATTGTTAAGGTATTTGCAGCTTTTGCTTTTTCTCCGACTGCCTTCGGTCTTAGATTGTCTAATTCAAGAAAAAAAAAGAATGTTGGCTGAACCAGAAATGTTAAGTATAAATGTAATACCATAAAAAAATAAATTCTAATGATTTTTATGTGAAATAGATTGAAAGCTAATGTACCTGAATAAATTTGCAGGGTCTGATGAAATGTCAAGATAGCTCACCACCTACCTGAGTTGTTTATAGAGTCATAGATGGTGAGAGCTCTAAAACAAATTAGGTGCCCCTGCCAAGGCTGAAAACAATGCAACACGTTATCAATTATATGAATATGCTAGGGGATTGGCACCAAAGCCAAGTTTACTTAAGTATTTATATCTAACATCATTCACTCTGAAAAATGCATAACAGACCCTAAATTTATCAGAAATTGCTCAAAACACTATTAACCACTGGGACTTAATAGAAACTCAGACCAACCAAAATATCAGCTACAATGGACCAGAACACGGAAAATTGATAGTTATCCTGGACATGCTAGGAGTTCACCAGAATGGTAATGATTTTACCATAAATTATGTTGAATTTTTTTTTTACTATAAATATCAAAACAGTACTTAAACATTTAAAATTTTAGAAAAAGGTTCTTAGCAATATCAGTAATTTTACCCTGAAAATGTTCATACCACAAATATCAGAATAGTATTTAATGCATCCTCTTCGCCTTCTTGGTCCTAGTAAATTTCCAAATCCTTTATACAATTCTCCTCGATGAACATCACACAAGGGAAGCAATAAAGTTCACATAAACCCCTATGATTTTAAGTATTATCTTTTGTTCCATAATATATCTTTCTTGGCTTCTCTACATCATCTTCTTGCTCTTTGCAAAAGTAAAGAGTGCAAAAGGAATAAATAAGCATTTAAATATTTTGTGATCCTACAGATCAAGATTATGATAGTAATTTTAACAGAGAAGAAAAACTTACTTTTTAGTTTCGTAGCAAAATCATCTTCAATATTAATCAAAATACCAGATCAACTGGATCTATAGCTGTATACCGAGATACAAGATAAATATTGACAGTGCCTGAAAAGTGAAAAGTGAATTTAATTACATTATGAGATATAATAAAAACCAATTTTGTACAATAGTAAAAAGGTTGTACTATTACAAAAGGCCAAACATTAAGTATTCGAGTGAAACAGAATACTTGAAATAAACTTCAGTAACTAATCATGCTATCGTTCCACTCATATCATAACAAACTTGCCTGCTATCACAAGGGAAAAACATCAACAATTTTACCTCCACCTCTACAAGCATTTTCATATGCCAGCATATCAGTTAAAAGAATATGTTCTGTGAGAAATCAAGTATTTATATGAGATGAATTACAAGCATGATAGACTAAATAAAGAAAAAGACAACTTATATTGCTTGATTTAGAAGAAAGAGAAAAAAAAAGGACAACTCATATAAGTATTACTTGAACATCAGTGAAAGATAGTAGACTGGATGCAATATTTCCTGCCTGTTGTGTCTTCCTAGCACCGGAGAGGCACCTAAATTGGTGCCTAACCTGATGCAGATGCAAAATAATGTTGAAGTTTTTATTGTAGATCTGAAAAATATTAGAAACTTCTTTGGTAATATGTTCAAGTTCAACTACTTGTGTTCAATTACACCATTGAGAGTAGATTGAGGGCTAATCAAACAAGATAGAAGTTGAGTTGAAGTAAAATAAATCCAAAACGCACAAAATGAGATCTTAATTGGCGACATGGACTGCTATCAGTGTTGTACTAATTGAGGTTTCACAATGACATCAAAATTTATCTAACACATATACAGAATACCTCATCCCTTTTGTTGGTTTCAACAATCAATCTTGCCAAACCTTCTCAAAATTCCTAATGTGATCTTTGACTTTACCTGTTTGGATAACCTTCCTGAACTCACCAACTGGGTTGCTGAGTTCTTCCTCTTTGAATCTTTCTTTCACTTCTGCAAGTAAAATACGCCAGGGAGGAATTGAATTATCAATCTTGTAAGTACGATACCAATCTCTGACATCACCAATAAACTGAGGAAATTAAAATCTTGGAGGGTTAACTTGAAATCATTGGTCATTATGTCTATGGCCTCTAAATCGCCTATTTTACTTGAAGAAGTAAAGAAAAGAAGTAAAAGAATTTTTCGAAAATACGACACTGTCATAAGAGGGCGGCGAGACAGAAGGAGAAAACTGACAGAAGAGAGCTCAGAGAAGGAGGAGGCAAATAACTTAGCGAGCGGAGAGAGGCGCACAGCGGAGGGAGGCGGAGCAAGGCGACTGAATCCGGGAGCAAGGCGGAGGAGCGGAGGGAAGACAGTGGGGAAAGGGAGGCGGAGGGAGGGAAGAGAGGGGGGAAGAGCGGAGAGGAGAGAAGAGGTCGAAGAGGAGGAGAAGAGAAAGGCGAGATGGTTTTGGCAGTTCGCGCGCGCGCGCCCGCATTCAAAAAAAGAAAAAGAGCGAGAGAGAGGGTTTAAGCGGGAGAAAATGGGATGAAGAGGTTTTGGCGAAAATTTGGCGAGGAGGAAGAGAGAAGAGAGCGAAGCGTCGTTTTGCGCTGAGCGATTGAACTGTTGTCAGAACTGGAGAGGAGAAAAGACAGCCGCGCGTTAAATCACGACCTTCCGTTTATAATCTAATCTAATCCGAACCGTCTGATATGAAAGGGTATTTCCGAAAAGTTAAAAAATTCTAACCACACATTGTCTGAACAATGGACTCATCCAGTCCTCAGATGCTTTTTTAACATAGTTATAGTGTAGATAATAATTGGAGGTTTTCAGCCTTTTTCAGGCAATCTATTTTGCAACTTTTTTTTTCTTTTTGTGGGGCCCAATGACAGTCACTATCATTTTTAAAAGGAAAATGTTATGGAGATATCATTATTGATACCGTCATTGTTACGGACTTATTTATGTACATTAAATGAGTTATTGTGCATGTTAATGATTTTATTATGTATAATATTTCTGTAATTTAACTTAAACATTATTAATATATATAATAATTCATTTAAGTTGTATAATGATAATACTGTATAAAATAAATTTGTATAATAAAATCATTAATATATATTATAATTCATTTAAATTGAATAATAATAATTTTATATAAAATGAGTTTGCATAATAAAGTCATTAATATGCATAATAACTCATTTAATGTATATAATTAAATCCGTATCGACGACAGTATCAATAGGCGTATCAGTTTATCAGCTCCCTTTTTAAAAAAAAAGGTACTTTTAAGGCGTTTATGCTTCAGCAAAAAAGCACACACAAAGTGATCTCAGAGCCTGGCTTAATGCACAACATTTACAAAGTAATTATTAATAGCTAATGCAACAATTTTTTAAATGGTATGTAACATTTATTTTTGAGCTATTAGTGGTTATTTATGGCTTTGTTTATGTTAATTTAACTAATTATGAAAATATATCCTGAACAGCATTTTTAAAATGGCACATGTAGTTTGATTTTGAGCTATTTATTCAAATCTTTGAAATTGTTTAGGACACCCTCCTAATTTTGTTATCAAAATGTCCCTGTCACATCCATATTAAAATAAATAATTAAGAATTGGAATGTAGGAATAAATTTTGCAATTGTAGAATTAGAAAATTAAATACTGATTTACTATAAATTTTCCTACTACAATTGAATACTATAATATTTTTCAGGATGCTAACTATCAGAACTAACAAATGAAAATGTAAAAGAAAAAAAAGAGAGAAAGAGAGAAAAAAAAATGTTAAGTATATATACTCCCACTAGGACATGCATATTGACAAAATTTTGGAAGGAGAATATTTTCACTTAATTTTTCAAATATTTCAAAAAGAGGAATATGAGGTGTGAAACTTTTAAATGGATGAGATTGCAAGTTAAACTTCTTCCTTTTGCAGATATTGTTCATTACTTTGATTTGTAATAAAATTTGAGGCTATTGTTACTCAATAAGAATGAAACATTTTTATAATCAATGCACAATAGGGATTAACAATTTAGAACATTTTCATAGTGTTGATTACAATTTTGATAGAACCTTACAAGCATAAAAAATGCCTATGAATTACAAACAATGATATAATGTTAATTGTGAAAAAAAGAAAACTAAATCAATATTGGGAACAAAATGTCCCATTAAATACTGAGAAAAGAGAAGGCCGCTCTACGCCGTGTATCCCCGGCAGTTCGGCGCATTGCACAAGCACGGCGCTCTATTTTCCTCGTTCATGACCACATCGAACATATAGTCAAGTCTACATACATGAAAAATATATTCCAAATTAGTAAAATTTTTACAAATATTTACTGCAACTCTAAACTACAAAACTTTACGGAGAAAATCGAAGTGCTACTTACATGAGCTCTTGACCGGCAGAGAATTTTTCTTTGGCTACGAACACAAGTCGGGTTGTCTCCTCCATGTCCAATTTCCTCGCGAAGCAGTTCGGTTGGCGCTGCAACAATAAAGAAAATATCTCTAGTTAATAAATATGAAATTAAACCTGTAAATACCATATGTTTGCTTTAGTTTGGTGGAGACAAACTTAATTAGAAGCAAGAGGCATGGACTTACCGAGTGATCGATGAACCGTGCCAAGTTGCCTTTTTCGGTGGCATCGGTTACTACCTCATTGCTGCCTTGGAAGAACTAAAGCAAATTATAGTAAAAGAAAGGTATGTTAAAAACCAAAATCAAAGAAGAAACGATCAGAAGTATGAACAATGGAGCTATAGAGAAGATAACTCATGTAGTAATATTTCTTCTGCGACTGGTAGCGCTTCTCTCTGACATCACTCGCACCGGGCCGAATAAGTTCACCGAGATATTCAATGATTGCAATTAGAAAACATACAGAGATGAATAATTACATAAAGAGAGGAAATTGCATGTTTCCATTTCTCCTAGGAACTTTACTGAATTTTTTTTTTTAAAATGTTATATCTGATGGTAATTGTTTTGTAAAAAAAGAAGAGGAATTACAAGGTACCATTTCTCTGATCAACTTTCCAGATGTTTGTAGATGGCAAATAATTACTAGTAATGAAGCTTTTAAAAAACTTGATCAAACTTGCAATTAGACCAATGAATCGGTTTGTGGACTAACTGGCATTTGGTAAATCTGATTTTTAACTGTTATTAATCACCTTATAATCTGAAACGTTGAAATTGATATTTAGTTCAGATGGACCATGATTGATAGTTCATTAGTCAGAACTGATAAACAACTTATGTTTAACTTTATTATATTTCTTAGGCCAATGTTTAACTTTATTATATCTCCTTGTAAATCGGACTCTAAAAACGAACTGAAGAAAAGTGATTCTTTCAGCACCGGTACCTCTCCGAGCAAGTGAAGAAATGTGCGAGACCATCTGGTACAAGCAAGTTGTTGTTGCTTCGCCGAGTAGAGATCTAAGAAATCGGCTTTCGGCATGGTCAGAATGGAGGTGGTGAAGAAGAAGGTTTAGAGTTTAGGGGAAGGAAAAAAGTGAGGTGTCGAAGAAAAACAATGGCCATGGCATCTCTTGCTAATGGTGACTTTTTGTTTGTTTTTCTTTTGACATTTTATTTTTCGCTTGTGTATGTTATGGATGATGATGTCATCAATTTGTATCTTCTGTTGTGCTTTATCATTCAGCGTAGTATGTTATTTATTCTATAATGTTAAGATTTATACAAAATACATTAAAAAAAAAAACTCTCTTATAATTCATATATCTATACGCTGTATTCCATTGCAGAAGATCAAAATCTAGATAATGATTAGCAACAACACCATTGAGTTCGCATCTGATGAAGTACTTCTCCATGAAGTAAGCAAAAATCTCCCTTAAAAATCTTCCCGCACGAATCTGAACGCTACCTGTTACACTTATCACAATGCTCACGTGATATTTCTACTCATTTTATAAGATAAAGTAGCTGTCCACTTTAAAAAATATGAACTCCAATTATGTTGCCTACAAATAACTAGCACACCAAATTATATATATATATGTTCATAGCTTATGGTATAGTTTAACTTTACAAATATATTCAAATAGTCTACAAAGACGAAAAATAATATTTTTCATCTTTTAATGTGCTTATACCATTCTTCTTTCTTTTTTCTGCGATTTTTTTCATAGAGAAGGGATAACTTGCCAATAAATTTTCAAAATATTTTCATAATTTCAAGTAAAATAAATAATTTAAAATATTTTTTTAGATTATCAATATCTAAATATAGTAGCACATTTTTTTTTACCTTATCACATGTCAAATATGTCTCTGCAATTTCATATTTTTAATTTGTCCCATGTCAATTATCTTAATTGGTACAAAAATTATTTAGGCTTCAAAACTCGATGTAATGCATATAAACTCCATGAAGTGTGTATTTTTTTTTATGTTTTGCATATTGTAACATCAGAAAAAATTAGTTTATCATTTAAAAAATCATTTAAAAGAGGAACATGTAATTAAAAAGATGAGAGATTTTAATTACATCTTCTTAAATTTTTCAATTTTGAGATGAAGAGCAAACACACATATATAGCAAAACAAAGCATAAGTTACAAAGAGTTATGATCTTTTAAATTATCCAAATAAATTGCTAGTTTTGTATCGCTTGAGGGTAACTTTTGATTTGGAAAATTTGATATTCAGATATTTTATAATTACATAAATATTTAGGTTAAAAAAATTTCCAATTTTTATCTTAACAAGTTTTGTATTTTTCTAAATTTATTGAATATGATAATTATCTAAATCGGATTAAATGTAATATTTTTCGGAGTCTTTGATTTTTGCCAGGTCTAAATTAATAGTTCATAAACTTCTTGCAAAATAAAAGAAAAAATAATTTAATCCTGCAGTACGAAATCATTTCTCGAACTTTCAAAACACAATTAATTTAATCATTGCATTTCTCTAAAAAAAGACAATATAGTCACCTTCAGACGTAATTTGCAGCGTCTGCACATTAAATATCCATCATTTTATTTATTAAGATTCTATTAATTAAAAATATATTATTATTAATTAATAAATTTTAATTATTTTATCTACTAATTTTATTAATTACTAATAATATATTTTTAATTGACGGATACATAATTAATATTAATAAATAAAGAGATAAATTAAGTGAAAACAATAAGTGCTTGACAGCTGAATAGTAGAATAGTAGAGAAAAGAAAACATAAATGCTAATTCCACTACACAAATTAATGCTAGTGAATATAACATAATTTAATTTGTATACATTAAATTTGTTAGTGCATGTAACAAACATAAACGCTCATCTCCACTACACAGCATATTTCTCAACCTCTTGAATAGTAGAATTAATAGTAGAGAAAAGAAAACAAATTTAAGAACGTACATATTTTTATCTAAGGATCACTTGAACTTATAAAAGTGGGAATTGTCAGAAATAAAAGTTTGAGTCCAACATATCACAAACCAAAATTTCATAATTCTCCCATGATATTATCCCTAGATAACATCCAACTTACAGCTACTTGGCTTCAATCATAATGTTGAAATTCAAATAAATGAAAGAACCAACTGCTGAGACAAACGGACTCTGTACCAAAGATGGCCATAGTAATGTGGAAATTTTGATCAAACATGGAGTGGTGGTGGTGGTTGGGGGGGGGGGGGGGTCCAGTGATGGGTACCAAATGCCATGAAGTTTGAGGAAATTTTGATAGATCAAAGGTGCAGTGAGTACTGATGGATACCAAAAAAACAGATATGTTATATATACCCCCAAATACTGTAATTGTCAATATAGATATGTCTCATGAATTATCCAAATGATATCATAACAAAAACAAAAGATGCCTAATATCACAGCCATATATGGGTAAATTTCTCGGTCATTCGATAAAATTCATCTGAATTTAATTAAAATATTTAGGTCAAAACTAATTTTATGGGGAGATGTCAAAAGAAACAGCTTATATATGGGGGCAAATATCTAATTTTCACAATTGAATGAGTTAATATGATATCTAAATAGAAGAAATTTGATGGGGACGTAGTCGATTTCGCCTTTGTAATAATCCATCAACCTTATTCGAGAACAAGATCCTAATTTACGAAATAAACATGTCATAACATGAACACAGCAAGTTCATAAGTCAAAACAGACACTGACATTGGGTCCCTACTCCCTATGGATCTCACAACGAAGCGAGACTAAAGGATTCTCTACATGAAAATTGCCAATAATTACCCAGTTGTAACAAAAAAAATGGACATAACTACCAATAAATATAAATTAGAAACCTGTGACTCTCACATTTACAAAACTAACGAGAAGACCATGCATAACCCTTCACCGAAAACACAATCTTCACTAATTTCAAAAATTTAAGAATGAGAAATCACCACAATCCAAAGTCTCAGTCCATAGAGGCAGATCCTCAGCATGAATCAGATCGTCCTCATAAGAATTCTCACCGATCCCGAGATAGACATCTGGTGTTGCCTCCATCTGCTTCAGGAGCTGAGAAGACAGATACTCCACCAATCCTGGTGGCTTGGCACTGGTGTCATGGACTGACGAGGTGGACCCAGTTCTGATGGGAGCGGCTGATGTGACAGATGACTTCGATTTGCTGACAACTTCCCTCTGTTTCTCTTTTGAAATACAAGACTCAGAATGAACTGGTGGCGGACCCAACAAATTATCAATCCTTTTCCTCCTTTCGATCAGAGGAGAAACCACTGCAGCCACTTCCTTCTTCACCTGTCTTCTCTTCTTGAACCGAATAGCGGCTGCACCTCTTGTTTTCATGGCAGCCATTTGGCAAAGTTGACATGTCGGATCAGCTGCTGGACAGAACTTGCATTGTTGCATGAGGGCTTGGTTTGGTTGGGCAGCCTTCTGACATGATAGACATTGTTGGCCGGCTGTGTGAACCAACTGGCACTGTCCCATGGCTGCCAGGAACGGTGGAGCAGCTATCTGGTGTGGTTGAGCTTTCTTCCCTTGAGCAATCTGTGCCTTTTTCTCCTCGATGTTATCGAATGCAGCCTGGTACACCTGGTGCGCCTCTTCTTCTGACGGGAAGGTACCGAGCCAGAGACGGACACCACGTGTCGGGTCCCTGATCTCAGCAGCCCAGTTGCCAGACTGCCTTTTGCGGACCCCACGGTACTTGCTTGAAGGTTGGCGTGACAGGGAAGGGTTTTGGGATATAGGATTTTGGTATTGGTTTTGGTCTTGGTCTTGGTTTTGATTTTGTCTATGGCTGAGGATTGAATAAGGAACCATTATTGTTTTTGTGACTCTTTTGTGCTGGTGTCTGGACAAGGAATCTGAATCCGAATTAGTATCAGAATCAGTTGCTTCAGGATCAGCGAAGTGGATGCGAATTACTCTATTCTTCCGCTCCATTTTTTTTCTTCCTATTTTCGGTCTTTCTTCTTCCTCGTCTACTCTTTTTGTTGATCTTTATCTTTAGTGTCTGTCTAGTTGGATCACGTGATGAAGAAGAAGCAACACCTGATTATGTGAACCCAGCAATGTGGACAAAAAAGAAGGTTTTTATTACAAATCAGTGCGGATTTTTGAGGAGGAATCAATTAAATTCAAAGAAATCACAAGGGGATGAATACATGAAAATAAAATGTACTAAATAAAAAATTTAGCTGGTCAGATGAAATAGTCGGAAGAAAATTGTACTAAAAACAACTGTTGACTATCTTGGGTTTGTCTATGGAAAGTAAACACGTAGAAAGGATGGTTATTTCCTATCTTGAGTAAATATATTCTGTGCTTAATTGCCAAAAAAAAAAAAAATTATTGTGCATTTGCACAAATCAAAAAACAAAAAGGAAGAAGCTTCTTTTCCGGGGATTATAGCATTACTATAAATACCCCAAATTTCAATTAAATTCAGGGGAACCAGCACCTGCAAATTCAAAAATAAAAGAAATGACATAAACATATCCAATAACCAGCTAATTTCTTTTTCAAAGTTTGAATATGTACGAAAATATGTAGACGGTGCTTATGATATAATTATCAAGTCAAAACATGTTTGAGATATTACCCTATAGTACTACCTAATGTCATATAGTATTATTGACTCAAAACAAATGAAATAACAGATAGTATTTCTTTAAAATCTACTTAGTTGAAGAGAAGTCCATTTCAACAATAACACCTAAAGAAAAAAGAGAACAGATCCTATAATTACTACAAAAAAGAAAAAGTATCTATAGAGAAGCTAATTGAAGAGAATAGTCAATTATTGTCAACTAATTCAATTTCAATTCCTTCAAGTGTAACTCAATAGATATTCTAAAATTAAACAAATCTGCGAAAAGAGCATCTAAATGAACCAAATCAAGTCAGAACATGACATGCATATTAATTTCTGTCAAAGTAACTAAAACAAAAACTAAAATTAGAATTAAGGAATTCAAGTATAATAAGCAAGTTATAATTACAAACAGAACCTAAGCAAATTATCAATTGCTCCAGGCAATCCCAAGATAGGGGGAAATATTCCTAAGGGAGCTGATATACAGATACTATAATCGATATCGTCATCGATACCGACTTCGTTATTCAGATTAAATGAGTAGTTATTTATGTTAAAGATTTTATTATACAACTTATTTATACAGTACTTTTATTATTTAACTTAAGTAAGATATTATTTAAATTAGTAATATTTGAGTTGAATAATAAAAATCCTATAAAAAATAAGTTGCATAATAAAATTATTAATATGAATAATAACTCATTTTATATGAACAATAAAGTCGGTATCGATTATGATATGAATGATGATATCTCCTAGACATTTTCCTATTATTATTGCCTATGCACCAGTACACAAACTAAAAAAAAAAACCAACGACTACACATATCCCTATCAAAAAGAAAACAATAAGGTATACAAACTAAATATCATACAGAATAGAAGAAATCATGAGAATATTTCCATCAAGCTGTGTGGGATTTCGGTACACTTGGCCAGAATTAGGTGAGATCACCCGAATTCTAAAATTTAAAGAAGAACCTCGCATAAACCCTTACCGAGAAGATCTGATGCGCATCGAGACAAACTTCGAGGTCTTCACCATTCGTCGTTGCACGAACTCAGACGAAGAAGAAGAAGAAGCAGAAGAAGAAGAAGAACACAGCTTGATCAGACCGGAAGTCATAAATACACCTTAAATTAGCTCGAGAAATCGCAAGAAAAGCTGAAGAAGAGAGAGAATAGAGGAGAGAACAGAGAGAATTAGATCATGGTGCATTGAATTGGGAAGAGATTTATGCAATTTAGCTCCGGAATAAAACAGAAGAATATGTAAAGTTGAGAAAGAAAACGATTTGTTTTTTTTTTTCTCTTAAGAGAATGACTTGCCTTTTTGAGATTTAAGCGCACTTTTTCTTTTTTTCTTTTTTGCGTTTTTTCCCTTCTTTTTCTGCGTATTTGTGCGGTGCCTTGTATTTGAAATTAACACGGGCAAGAGAGTAGTTTATCAAATAAAGAAATATGTTTGGAAAGAGCTTTTTAATGAATAGACCCCTTATTTTTTGTAAATTACTTCATATTAGTTTATGAGGTATAAATTTGAGGAGCAGACCTTACCTACTAAAAATTTAGTTTTTTTTTTTAAAAAGAATGATAACTGTATTTTTTTTAATGTGTTTATATATATATTTTTTTTTAAAAATTTATACTCAATGGCAAAAAAAATTTAACATAAATTTTGAAAAGGAATTGAAATATGTACTATGAATTATCAACCAAAGTCTTTAAACTTCAACTTTCATATAATCATTTAGAAAAAAATAAATACTTTCTATACTATATAAGTAGATATAATAATACTTTGGAAATCATATATAAATAATACTTATGTTAGAAATAAATACTTTTGAAATACAGAACTTGGTGGAATAATTTTTCTTCAAAAATAATAAAATAAATTAGAAAGCACAAAACATAAATTTCATTTTCATCCTTTTGCATTAAACATTATTTAATAAAATTTTCTAAAAAAATTGTACAAGATAAAGAAATACATGTGCTAATACGTTTTGATTCCATTGCAATCTACATTATAGTTACAAATTCTCTTTTATTTAAAGTAGATGTATTATTTTAATAACAAGAGGGGTGGTTTCATAATTAAAGTTTTCTTTTGGGTGAATATGCAAATGAAATAAAAGGGGATGTCATTGTCAGCGGTTGGGCATGACATGAGCCATGAAGGTATTGCACCATGTCGTAAATCGCCACGTGTCCAAAAAAGGCGGTTTATTAACCTACACCTGGTCTATTTCGTTTACAACCATTTTGAATTTACTTGGTGGCCCCCGCTTTTGCTTCTGATAAAGAAATTATGCGGATTGACAGCTGTTGTGACGTGATCCGTTGGATCAATCATGGGTGAGGTCGCCGAGTCATATAGTGAGTCCGCACAGAGATTTTATGCGGATAGTCCTTTCCTGATGTGGTTCGAGGCTGACGATTGCAACTTGTGCGGTTCCTTGGGCTCCAAGCGTACTCCGAAAAGCTAGTCAGCTGTAGACTGCAGTGTCTCTTTTCTTTTCTTTTTTTTTTAATAAGAAGCTGATATTAATATATACATAAGTTTATTGATATTGTTATTAGTACGGACTTAATTATATATATTAAATGAGGTATTATATATATTAATAATTTTATTATATAAATTTATTTTATATAATATTATTATTATATAACTTAAATTAATTTAAATTTATATTAATGGTTTTATTATGTAAATTTATTTTGTACAGTATTATCATTATATAATTTAAATGAGTTATTATGCATATTAATGATATTTAAGTTAAATAATAGAAATATTATATATAAAGTCATTAATATACATAATAACTCATTTAATATATATAAATAAGCTCGTATCAATAAATGATGGTATCAATACTAGTATCTCCATAATATTTTTTTTAATTGCTAATGCGTTCTCATTTCCCAATATTTTTGAATTTGTACTTTCAAAATATACTAAGAATTTCGTGTATAAATGAATTTCGTCTTGCAAAATTGAGAAAATATTTCCCACCGGGAAATTCATCTCTCAATTTGTCTTTTATATATTTTTTATTTCAGTTGATTACATGATTTTTATTTTTTTCACTTTAGAAATTTATATCTTTAAATTAATTTCATTATTCAATTATATAAATACATGAGTCATATACATCAATATCTAACTCATTTATATAAACACATGAGTATTATATGTAACTTATCCTCTATATATTTTTGTTTCTTAATATTCTCTTCATTTCTCTTCTCCCACGTATTTTTATTTTCCCAAAAATTTTTTTCTCTCACTCTCCTCTCTCTGGTCACTGTTATTGATATTTTTTCTTCTATGTGATTTTATTTTCCGAGACTCTCTTTCTCTTTCTTCTCTCTTATTATTTTTCTTCTTAGTGATTTATCTAAATATCTGAGTCTCATATCTAAATAGCTGAGTGCCTTTATCTAAATACCTCAGTCCGAAATATAAACACCTGAGTATAAAATAAAATACAAACACCTGCTTAAAATATATAAACATCCGAATCAGATCTATAAATACCTGAGTCACTTATATAAATACCTAAGTATATAATACAAATAGTTAACTTATTATACTTAAATACATGAGCGTATATAAACATACTATTAATCACTTCCTACAAAATTAGTCACAAAATATACTAAGAAGAAAATATCGTTAATTTTGAACATTTTTAATTGATTATAATAGCATAATAATTACCCTTCAAATTGTACCAAATATACTTGTTGAAGTACATTCATAGAGGAGCAATGTTTTTAAGTCACGGTACATAATGTGTGTAGTTTGACTACTACATAGCATACAAACCGTATGTATATGCATATGTAATGGTATATGAAAATAAAAAATACATGGATGAGATTTTTGAAAAATAATTAAAATGATATGATATTTTGAAAACAAAAAAGAAAAATAATAGACAATAGAGAAATGATATTTTGTTCCCAATATTATTTTTCCTGCTACTCTTCCGCCGTATTTCTTCGAAGACCGATATTTTAGAACCATTCATAAAATATTAACTTATCAAAAAAGCTTTAATGTACACATAAAAAAATTTATACAAAACAATTTATATATTTATATTTAAATTTATAACTATTTATAAATATTACAAAAAATATTTATAATATTTTTTTCTGAATAATTATTAAAAAATTAAAATTCAAAACTTAATTATACACATTAAAATATAGATTATAAAACTTAATAAATATTTTTATTATTAAATATAAATATTTAAAAAAAATTACAACATTATCAATTAAAAACTATAATTATCAATCTTCCATGTCTATAAATATATTCGCTATGTTGACGTGTTCAATGTCTTTTGGTTTTTCTAGTGGTTTCAGGCACGTTGTTAAACTGTTAACTAGTTGGTTGGTAAGCACCCCATTCTTCAAGAGCGTACGCACCACTTTTGGCGGGAAAACGATTGCTGCTCAGTTCCCGCGCAAATTCACTTCGTAACAGTACACAAAGCCCAAGTGGAATAAGTCCCAATTATTTCCCCAATTCATTTATTTAAAACTTACTACTACTACGTGAAGCCCAGTATAAGCCCGTTATAACTTCCCCAAAAGTATAATCCGAATTTGTGAACATCAATCACATCAAATCGAGAGCGAGAGACTCTGAGAGAGAGAGAGAGCGAGCGATGAGGCTGGGGATTGAGTGTCTCTGTCTCCCGCAAAACCGGATGTCGGTCCGGTTCGCTGCTCTATCCGGTCCGATTAGACCCGGTTCGGCTGTCGTTGCGGTGTCCGTTCCCCATCGGCGCAGTAATCGCCGCCGATCGGCTGGTGGTGTCAGTGTGCGATGCAACGGAGGAGAGCACGCGCTCCGCACGTGCAAGAATTGCAAGTCGCAGTTTGATCCGGCTCTTAACCATCTCTCTGCCTGTAGATTTCACACTGCTCATTTTGGAGGTCTGTGAAACTTTTATATTTTTTGGAGGTCAATTCACTGGAAATTTATCTGATGTATGTACCTTATGGAGTAGTTTTGATGGTAATAGTCAGGACAAATGCACTAGTTGTTTAGAGTTTTATTTTGTTATTGCTATTGCATATTTTTCTATTGTTTATTTGTTTTCGTATCATGTAGAATTCAGATAATAAATTGTAATGAATATCAAGAAACTTCAACAATGCATAACAGAAAAATGAACATGAACTCTTGACTCGCGCACAATTCAAGAGGCTCCATTTCTTGACATAATGTTGCAATCTGTTCAATTACATGGTACATAATATGACTAATTTTATCAAAATTTGAATAATTTATATGTCTGAGTGCTTGATCTCTGTATCATATTATCATATTAGTTAATCTCCAGGGATTTTAGAGTTAACTAAAGAGGGAATGGTGGGATGGAACATGTATTTTTATACTTTTATTATTTTTTTCACTTCCCATTGACAGGTTCGGTACATATTTAAAATATATTTTTACTTGTGTACATCAAATTATTAATTAATGCAGAACGGATAGTAGTGGCATATTCCATGCTAAATGGAACAGGTAAGTTTCAACTTGGTTGGAGTCCTTATGCACAGACTCTACTAATTTGGCATTAACCTTATATGGAACCTAATTTCTGATGTGTATTGATCTCAGGGGAAACAAAGAGGAAATTTGAAAGCGTATACACAGGGGGTACAATGAACACACCAGATTCAGGGAAAGTGTACCAGTACTGGCATTGCTGTGGCTCAGAGGACCCGTTTCATCCTGGCTGCACATCTGCTCCACATGTTTCCTATGATGACTAAATTGCCGACTTTGGTGCAAATATTGGTTTCTCCTTTTCCTTCTCAGAAAACGCTCCTCCAAGCAGTGCAATTTCTTTCGGTATCTCTTGTTTGCCTTCCTTATGTTTATCACTGTAATTCTTAACATATTATTCATTTGTTGAGATGTAAATTGTCGAGGGAATCAATTTTTGCAACTTATGCTTTGTATATGATCTAAAACAAAACTGATCAGAACTTCAGAAATATCATACACTAAAATATGTGTATAGGAAGCATTTGCTTTTGTACCCAAATAAAATAAAAAGTGCCATTAATTACTAAGATTGCTTCATATTTGCAAAATGACCGAAACCAAAAAGAGTGGAAAAGACAAGCGGGATGCACCGGGCTAGCTAACAGCCACAAAATTTTCTAAAAACTGTCAGTGTGGTGAAACAAAGCTAAACAAAATGCATCCAGCGATCACAAAGTTTAATCTATTGGACATATCAGTTCCTGTTTGCAAAAAGTAAGTTTTGTTGTATTCAAATAGATCCAGTTGGTTCTTCCACACTGGTGTAAATGCTAATTACGTTAGATTTTTCAAGGTACCACACCGTGTTGCTGAACTGTAGCCATTGGATGTGGTATTATCAGATCGGACTAACATCTCAATTTATGCTTGACTGTGGCTACTGGATCTAGGCAGCAAAATGCAGATTGTATTTGAGTGGTAGAATGCCATAATTTTGCATTTAATTAAGTGTACACAAGTTCTATTGATAATATTGATTTCATGAAGTGGGAAAATATTCAATTAAAACACACAATTAGGCTAAAATTAATTCGTTATTACTGTTTTATTTGCTAATGAATAATGTTCGAACCGTTAAGTAATACTAAATACTACTTGCATCGTAGAATTCACAACATCATGGAACTCTTGATTGAAATAAATCAAATAATTTGTGGTCTAATTAATCTGACCACAGTTGACGTGCAGTGCAACCTATGAATTGGCAAAATATTTTCCAAACTGTTAGGGTCCTTGCTCTGGATCTTGTTCCCCTTAAACCCCTCCGTCAGTTGGTTCCTTAGTTTAAGAATTTTGCTTTTTTTCTTTTTTAATAATAGGTCCTGGGTCACTACACTGAGCTAGCTCCCTCTCGATTGAACTCCCCTCCGAAGCAGGTTTGACTAGTCACTGGAAGGGATTTTTTTAGTTTTCTGATGTGATCTTACTAAGATTATCTTAGTGGATTTTTTTTTATTTCTTGATCGAGCACAGATTTTAAGGTCTACATTTGATAAGCGACTAATGAAAACTCGTCTCGTAAAGGGAAGAATGTGTTGTAGGCTAAACCATTTTACTTTAAAAAAAGCCCAAGTCGAGTAAGTCCAATTACTTTCCCAGTTAATTTAAAACTAAATACTACATTAGGCTCAGTATAGCCCATTATAATTCCCCCAATTATAGTCCCTTAACAGAAAACGGATATCAATCAAATCAAATCGAGAGAGACGAACTGAGAGAGAGGGATGAGGCTGGGGCCTGGAGATTGAGTGTCTCCCGCAAAACCGGTGGTCTGTCCGGTTCGCTGCTCTATCCGGTCGGATTAAGCCCGGTTCGGAGGTCGTTGCGGTGTCAGTTCCCCGTCGGTGCAGTCATCGCCTGCGATCAGCTGGTAGTGTCAGTGTGCGATGCAACGGAGGAGAGCACACGCTCCGCACGTGCAAGAAATGCAAGTCACAGTTTGATCCGGCTCTTAACCATCCCTCCGCCTGTAGATTTCACACTGCCCATTTTGGAGGTCATTGAAACTTTCTATTATTTGTAACTTCTTACTGAATCAAGTCATCCAGTGAATTGCAAGTCGCAGTTTAATAGGCATTCGATAGATTTACTTTTTCAGTTGAATTTTATGGCACATCTCTAAGTAAAAAGCATAAGTTGTGTATAAGTTTAGTCTGTTATTTCTATTGGGTAGTTACTGATATTGTTTTTGGATTCCTTCAAAATATACTAAATTGTTTTGAATCTATCAAGGACTTGTTTAACATCATAATAACATCAATTCAATGAGGTCCATAATTCGATTCTTCACATAGTGTGATAGTGTCAAGATCTGTTCAATTGGACAGTACACATTTTGATAAAATTTATCAGAATATTAATGTTCTCTGCATTAATTAATCTTCAAGGGATCAAGGGTTAATTAGTGGCATATACCATGCTAAATGGAACGGGTAAGTTACAATTTGGTTGGAGTCCTTATGCACAGACATTAATAATTTGGCATTTACCTTATTTTGAACCTAATTTCTGATGTGTATTGATCTCAGGGGAAACAAAGAGGAAATTTGAAAGCATATACATGGGGGGTACAATGAACACACCAGATTCAGGGAAAGTATACCAGTACTGGCACTGTTGTGGCTCAGAGGACCTGTTTCATCCTGGCTGCACATCTGCTCCACATGCTTCCTATGATGACTAAATTGCTGACTTTGGTGCAATTATTGGGGTTCCGTTTCTCTGCCTCAGCAAATGGTCTGCATTCTTTCGGCATCTCCTATTCATCCTTCTTGTGTTTGTCATTGTAGCTTGTAACATAATGTTCATTTGTTGAGATATAGATGAGTAAGAGGTTCAAAGTTTTGCCAACTTACGCTTATAGCAAGTTCTTTTCTTTCTTCCTTTTTTCTAAAAAAAAGTGTACGAAGCCCACCTGTTTCATTGAAATGTAGTATCCGCTACAACAGAAACCTACTTCTAGCAAGCAGTGCTTCCATCTAAGGTCTAAACCAAAAGACTGAACATCGAGTCATCAGCATCTACCATAAGTCCATAACTATATTACCTGCTGCCACTGAAACTTGCACCTAACCAACATCATTCATGGGGTCTCTGGGAATGCACAATTTCCTTTTTAGTACCAATCCTCTGATATTAGTAATACACCAGGATTTATTGAACAGGTTATGCGCCTAGAATATTTCCCACTCATTTGAACCAGCATAAAGAAGCACAGTATCAGGAAAAATCGTAATCCACAAGCAAGGACAATTTTTTTTTTCATTTTGTTACTAAGCCAGAACTAACTTTGAAGATACTAATATATTTGTTAGAAAATTTCAATTTCAGATACAGGACCTTATCTCGAATTCTTCATTCAATTACCCGTCAGTTCTTGTGATGAGAACATAATTGGAAAGTTTACACATCCCCATCAACAATAGATTAACATACAGAAGAATTCAATCAAAGCCTCTACAAGAAAAAAAAAATAATAGTAATGTGTTGGAAGCAGCTTAAGTTTAGAATATCATGTATGTTCTTATCTGAATGTACATCAAGCGAAGCAACAAGTGAAAAAATGGGTGGAAAAGATCGATAAATTCAGATTTTGCTTTAAGTGCTACCTAGTATGCTGAGATATTCAAATTGCAACAAAGGAAGAAAAACATTATTACCAATGATGAAAGTATAAAAAATAACTATAATCCCAGAAACCCATCACATATTTTGGAATTTAGTTTTGCTGAAGATCCTTGGATAGACGTTTAAGTTCCATCATTGGATAATGACAAAGTAATTGAATATATTGTACAAGCTGAAACAAAAGTAGGTAAACAATAAGAAATCTAACAAGGAAATAATAGAGGCATGCAACGGACAAAAAGTTCTAGAAAATCAATATACGAGATTACGAGCTCATAACAAACAGTACCATTTTTATTTTAATCAGTCCTAACTTTAAGAGTACAAAAAAAATAATAAAAAGAATCAGTCAAAAGTGGTTACAGAGAGAATATGTGCAATTTTCCATTGATCTTGTCCTTGCAGCCTCCTCTTAAATTCATTTCTCATAGATTGTACCCTTAACTCACGAAGATTGGTCAGATACTGCAAATCAGGAACCACTTGCAGCTGATCACATCCTATCAGCACAAGTTGGTTAAGCATGGACATGGCACCCTCCTCTATCTTCAATTCGTTCAAATCAGATACGTATCTTATTTGCAAAATTTGCAAGCGACGAAAAGCTCCTCCAGAGCAGACCATCTGTTTTCTATCAGCTTCTTTCATGGTTGTTTGTTTTATTATGAGTACCCTGAGGTTTGGCAACTTCTCCAGTTGGGGCATTGGATCTAATCCGAGTTGAAAGTAATCCAGGGTTAGCTTAACGAGATGGGGTGGGAGCAGGCTAGAATCAACTTCTTTTTTGGGCCAAATGCCATTCAGGTATAATGAATGCAAAAGGTGGTGGTTTCTGAAGGCTGAGGTGCTACTTGGAAATACCATTCGTACTACACCTTCCTCTCTTAAATACAGAGAACTGACATCCTTTAGGTCGCTTAATAAATCAATAATTGATTCCGTTGCAACATCTTCAGGTATAGTAATGGCCAACTTGCGTATATGAGGAAAGTGAGGTAGCTTTGTACCCCATTCTTTCCTAGCCCTTACCCACTTTAAGGTCAGTAAATTTTCCAAATTTGCTGAGGATGGTGGTCCCTCTGGACTTGTACCACAGTACGAAAAGTTGACATGCCTCAACAACTTGTTATCCCAAAAGGAAGTGGGCAGTTCACCGACAATATGGCAATATTGCAGATATACTGTTTGAAGATTTTTCAATTGGGCTAGACGAGATGCATTACTTAAAGTTTGCCTAGAGCGATCATAAATGCAAAACCCAAAGTACCTCAGGGAGGACCAATCCTCCTTCATCGATTTAATGTCATATGCTCTATTTCCCCCAACAACGTTTAGAACTTTAAGCATCCCAAATCTATTGCAGTTGGGTGCTTCTTCTCCAAAATACATCAAAGAACGAAGATTCTTCGAAACACGATCTATTGGTCTATTACCACAGAAGTGAAGTGCAACACGACGTGCAAAAACACTACAACTCAAATTGGTGTTTTTGGAGAATACCATTGCAAAATCATCCTCGTTGGCCTTTTGAACAGCTATGTCCCGTAGGAGATCATGGATATAGCAGTACTTGATTTTACCTGTGCAAGATCTCTTTGAAACTTGAACCAAGCACCTAACCACAAGCACAAGAAATAATGTAAATGGAAATTCCAATACAAAGAGCATGACAAGTTGCCAAAGTTGGTATTATGTACCCATCAATTGTATCACATGTACTACATTTTCAGAAGGTTGGACTATCCGCAACCGAATATGTATAACAAAGAAGTTTCTATTTGTTTATGTTGGAAATGGTTAGACCTTTCGAATTTCCAGCCTACATTTAGAATGCTTAAAACTCTTATGTGAATTATATCGATTTATGGGTTTTACAATAAGAAAGAGACAAAATGTTACTAATTTTTTAGTATATGCGGTCATGCCTGGATAGGTGAACCTATAAAATTGTCATGGTTCCTGGTCGTATAATGTATACCCTTAAAACAAATCTGTTATTAGATGACAATGTGTGTGTCAGCCAAGAGATTGAAATAGATATAAATCAGGAAGGAATGAACTAATTCTCTATAAATGTAGCTTTTTATTGGAATCAAATTATTTCTAGCTAGAAATCTGATCTAAAATTATATTATACAATTCCAGGGCATTTGATGACTGTAAATTCTTCTTTCATTCATTAATACCTCCTTCCCCAAGTGTGCCATCTTTTATTAAGATTGGGTGACTATGACCTAGTTTGTAAATTTGAATCAAATATCGTTATGATTTTGATTTTTACAATATTAACCAATTTTTAGTTTATCAGCTTAATTTGAATCTAATTTTGGCATAAGACCTTCACATTCTATGGATGGTTTTCACAAGTTTTGGCACATATGAACATATAGGCTTTAGGCATAGTATGCTTTGGACTTTTCTGTAGGTTTTGTATTTTGATTTTTAGTTCTAAATGGTTCAGACATTCAGGTTCCACGAGAATATGAAATGTTGATTTTGGTTGGTGTATGCGTAAGATTCCACAAGAGTGTAATATTCAATTGAAGAGGTCAAGGAACAAGTGTGATCACATGATATTGTATAAGAATCATTATATATGGATTAAGAAAGTAAAAGAAAATAGTAAGTAGAGGATGGAAGTACTAATTGGAAAAGGTCAAATTGTGGTTAGTTTAAAAACTTCGATAAATTTTCATGTTGACAGCAATAGTTCTTGTAAATATCAGCTCCTACTGGTAGTGTTGGTGTAGCTTGTTTGGTTCAATGCAGTTCATGTTGTTAGAACCCACTCATTTGAGGATAGGCGCCAATGATGTTTTTGGTATATAACATAATGCACTAACAGGAACCAAAAAAATTCTTGGTACATGTGATAATGCAGTATATATGACCAAGAAATGATACCTTTGGGCTAGTTCTTCTATATAGTTTTCTCCTGTATCCTCCATAGTTTTTGTCGGCATCTCTTGTATGAATCCTTCAGCAATCCACATTTGAATGAGTGATGCGGCTTTTATTTGGTAGTCTTCAGGAAATAAAGCAAAATACAAGAAACACGGCTTAAGATGGATTGGCAAATCATCATAACTAGTGGATATAACATCCAAACATTTGCCTCCATCAGTGTGCCAATCCACAGTCTTCATGACCCTATCCCAAGTAAGGTAATCAGGATTTCTTGTTGATAATATACCACCCAGAACGACTAATGCCAAAGGCAAACCACCACATCTTTTTGCAAACTGATCTGCTAGCGGAAGTAGATCATCTGGGCAATCCCTATCTGGGAAAGCTTTTCTAAGTAAAAGTTCTTGGCTGTGTTCTTCATTTAAGAACTGGAGTTCATAAGGTTCACTTAAAGCATCTGCTTCCTTCCCGATATTTTTAAACCTAACAGTAATGAAGCAGAAATGCTTTTAATGAATTTTGTGGGAAAAATGAAGACAAAATGAAGGGGAAAAAAAAACAGAACAAACCTGGTAGTAATTAACACTCGACTGCCATTTTTGGCCTCAGGAAGAGCTACCTGAAGTTGAGCCCAGAGATCAGTTGACCAAACATCATCCAACACAATCAAATAAATTTTACCTCTCAGAGAGTTATAAAGCTCAGCAATGAAAAGTTCTTCCTCAATTTCCTGCATTTCTGAGCCAATCTTCTGTAACTTCCTTAATATCTTTTTCACAATATCAATCAACTTGAACTCTAGTGAGATGGATAACCATATCTTGAATTCGAAGCGATGCTCCACCTCAGCACTATATCGGTGTATAGAAATTAAGTCAATTCCTTTTTGAAACTTCTACCTCAATATGTGAAATATAGTTTGGCAGAATACATTGTCACTTTGTAAAGAGTTACTAATCTACTGTCCGTTGATGTTATCAAAATAAATTTTACCTTTAGGATTACATAAGCTATATGGTTACATAGAATGATAGAACAGAACTCAATAATTGGGAACATTGAGGTTTCTCAACCCCTTACATGGTACTTTGAGAATCAAAACGATCATTGGAAAGAAAAAAAAGAATGCATTAGACCAATCAGGATGATGCTAAGAGGCATAGTGGGTAAAAAAGTACTGGTAAAAAAAAAATTGTTTGGATACTTGCATTTAAAATTTATGGGGTAATTGTTGTCCTATCCATCAAAACTTTTTAAAATTTCTTATGTCCCCATTAAAACATCTAAATTGCTTATCTCACCATCCAAAACAAATAACTTTTTCTATTTCCCCATCAAAACATCTAACTTTCTTGTCTCCCTATTCAAAACAAATAACTTTCTCTATTTCCCCCATCCAAATTGCTTCATTAATCTGAATATCCAAACTCTTTTTTATCATAAGTTCTTATTTAATGTTAAAATGTCCAAATTGCCCTTCTCTTTAAATGACTTATCCTTTCTTCTTTAAAATTGGATCGTATAAAAGTAAAATCTTTCTTATTACTTTGATTGGCTTCCATATCATTCAGATACACCAACAATGTTCTTGAGGAGGATAAAATGGGATATAACATGTGCAGGATGATAAAGGACACAACTAACTTTTAGCAAACTTATGATTAGAATATCGACTTGCAGCAATTTGTTAAATTTTGGCTGAAAGCTTGACAAAAAAAGAAAAAGAAAAAGAAAAAGCTGTTATGTATCTTTGAACTTTGAAAGTATTTATGGTGGTACAACAGCCTCAATGGGTTCTGTTCCCATCTGGCAGCAAGGATGATATGGAACAGTTCATTTGCCACTCAGAGCACGAAAGATTCTTTTTATTTTCTTTTCTGAAGTCTCTGTTAAACTAATTTGAGATTTGATTAATGGTAAGAAATGACAACCATAAAACGTTAAGTGAAGATATTATCAGAAGCTTAGATTTGCCCATGCTTTCTTAAAACTAAAACAAAAGAAAAAAATGTCCAATGTATTTTTAGTATAATAGTCTGACATTATGCAAGTTATATGTACAAGTTGATTGTTGACTTGGCAAAAGTTCAAAACTTTTACTCGTTTCATTATATTTGGGTTGCTTATATAGTACCATATTGTTGGAGAAGGCTAATAGGAAAGTCTGCAACAGTCCAATTAGCCAAGAATTAACCAATTAAGTACCTTCTAAAATAGGCTGCATACTGTGTATATAGACAGATTATAAAAGAGGAAGTTACACCGGCTAATAGGAGGGGACAGCCCTATAAATAGATGTACAAATCTGACAGTATATGATTGATTTAAGTAATAACATTCTCTTATAGTTTTATCACATACTAATAGATGTTACTCTTTAACATACTAATTGGACTGTTGCAGACTTTCCTATTAGCCTTCTCCAACAATATGGTACTATATACATGTTATACCTTTTTCCTAGCCCACCAGTTCCATCATTAGGTAAGTAAAAGATACATGTTATACCTTTTGTATATCTTTGCTGCAAGGGTTGTTTTTCCTAGCCCACCAGTTCCAACAATTGATACCACAGAGCGCCTAGAGATATTTGTGTCAATGAGTCGGCTGACAATTTTGTTCTTGTGGTCGCCGAAGCCAATCACCTCAGTCTCATCGATTTCGGGAATGACAATCCGCCTTGCGTGTCTGGCAGAGCCCCCACTACAATCTTTCAGATCTGTTATTCCATAGTTGATTCTGCTAGTACTGATTTCCCGGATCCTTTCTTGGATCTTGCTCATCTCAGAACCTATTTTGTGTTTGGCAATTGGTTCGATGGCCTTCTTACCAATCTTTTTGAGTTTCTTGCGGAGGCCTTTCTGTGACTGTGAGTGTGAGCCCCCATCCACCTCTCCTTCCTGCTCGACCTCAACCATGAATTGGTCCAGAGTATCCTCGATCCAATACGCAACCTCCTTAACCTCACTCACCCATCTTTTCACCCTCTCATCTTTATTGCGTTTTGCATCCAGATCTACGAGGAAAGACTGGATCCAGGCGAGCTCGCGTTTCACCCACTCGACCTTGTCACGAACCCCGTACAGCAAGAGAGCTTCCTGCATCACCGAATCGGCCAGCTTGCCAAGAACTAGGTTCACGATGGTGTCCGCCATCTCTTTTGCATAAAAGCTGTACGAGTATTGATGAAGGTTGTAGTTGGTTGGTTTGTGCCCTTCACAAATTGATTGGTGTATATATACACTCGATGATATGAGTGTCGCAGTCTGTTTACAGTAAGAAAAGGGATTCGTAATATTGCTTTTGTTTGTTTTTATTGGTTAATTCAGTTTTTCCTTTTCACAGTCTACACGTCGTCACGTCGAGTCTTGTGATTAATAAATTCCTGTTTTCCTTAATGTCTAATGAGAGCAAAAGTATACAATAATGTACTTTAAAAAAATAGGAAGCAATTATTCTTCCAGTTAATTGACCTTTTCTTATGCTTATTCGGATCGGGAGCAGAGCTGTCCAATCAATTTACTTAATAAGGAGTGCGGCCGGAGCTGTTTCCACCGACAATGTTGAAAATTGAGCTCTTTTAATTATCAGTTTTATTTAATTTTTTAAAATTTATGTAATCAAATTTTTCAAAGTGATCCCACCTCTTATTTAAAATCTTTGAAGTGCAATAACTACCTGACAAAAAAAAAGGTAAATGTCAGATCCTAATCAAAGGAGAACGAATATCTATTTCGGAAATTTTAAGTTGGACTCTGACTTCTGACCAAAACTTTCCTGTTATAGTGTTATCTTCGTTAATTTCGGCAGTTTCCGTGTTAGCTCAATTGCATGCTGGCCAAACACAACTACCGCTCCATTATTTTTTGTTTTTTTATTGTTTTTTTTTAAATTTTGCCTTCTGGCACACTGATTGCACGTTGATTGAAAGTTAAGAGAGTGCGAGAGAGGTCTTTTCATTATGTTGGCAACGCCATTAACTCAAGAGCTCTGGAAGAATTTTCAAATTTGTTTCCATAATAATTTTCCCTCAATCCTTTTGTCGGTAATTGCATACGAATGTAGAAATAGATATCTAAAATTTACGAATTTAGAAGGATTGAATATGGAGTGGGCGTCCCCCGGACGATAACATAGCTGATATCCACTGGACATCGATATTTTTTGTTGCTTATTGGGATAAAGTAAAAGCCAATTGTTTGAGAATAATTGGGGTCCAGATTTTTTACTACTGCATTGCATAACGTACAAATGAGTGGATTATAAGGAGATTTTTGTTGAAATTTATTTTATACGAATTTTAATATTATCGGACAGATAATATGCTGCATTGTACAATACAACGCAACACAACAAAAGTTTTTCTTCCATTTGAAGATCTTAAAATAGCACGTCAGAAAAAAAAATGGTCGGCCTCAATATGACAGTTTCACATCTGAAATGGATCCATATTATTTATTATTCCGAATAAAAAAATAAGACTCTATTATTTTAATTCGAATTGTTAAATTAAAATATGATGGATTGGAGGTGTTCAATTTGAAATTTTAGAGATATTTATTAGATAAATTTGATCACTTCATTTTAATTCAAAGATTCAAATTGAAATAATAAAATTTATTTTTTTTGTTCCCGAATAATAAATGATTTCATTTCGACCAAAAATCTTCAGTATAAATATATGCAGCAGCTCCAACTAACAAATCAGCAACCGTGTATACCAGGTGCTCAGCTCATTGATTGGTCATGTTGGGACAAAATTATTAATTCTAATGCTGCGAAACTCAAATTTGATCTTTTATCCTATATAAAAAAATTGTCTGATACCGTTGGCGGTATAAGAAGTCAACTCGGCAACACAATATTTTATTTGATAAGGTTGGGGAATATGTGCAAGCAGCAGCATCCAGTTGGGCTCTGCTAGTCTGCTTTGATGTGGATGTGAATATAAAACTAAATAAATCACGATTTGGGGCGGTTATTGGTTTGGCTGCTTAGGGACGGTTTCCACTCTAGCGCCCGGGATGGAGATAAATGGGAAATAATTTTATTTTTTAATTATTTTTAAATTATTCTAATATCAAAACAAGGTCTAGGAGCTTATGTTGCAATATCTTTTTGAGGAAAACTACGTTGCAATGTTTTATGAACACGTCCGGCAAGCAACTCTAATCGTGGTTGCAACATTGATGGTTGAACATTTGAAATATAAAAAGGGTAAAGTCTTGGGGCGTTGTTAACTTTTGATTTGAGATAAGTTAGGCTCTGAATTTTTAATTTAAATAAATATTTTTAAACAATAAGATTTGTGATAAATGATCTTTGACTGTTAATTTATTATTGAATATTTAATTATAAATTATAAAATGATCAAAATACTCTTGTATATTTATAGTTTAATATTTAAAATATTTATATTATTTAAAATTTTAATTTGCAAAAAATTATTAATAATTTTAGATGATATAGACACTTTATTAAATAATCATCATATAATATGTTTGTTATTTTATTTTTATTCTGATTTTATGTGTTTTATTTTATCTTTATAAAAAATTAATTACGTAAATAATTAAAATTGATAAAAAAATATATTTTATTTTTATAATATTTTACAATTTTCAACAACAAATTTAAATTAAGAAATATTTTGTTATTTCATAACCTTTATTAGTTTTCAGATTTAAATAAATAAAATTTAATCAATTTTAATTTTTTATGTAACTATATCTTTCTTATAAATACAAAATAAAGCATACAAAATAAAAATAAAAATAAAATATCAAACATATTATATAATGATTATTTAATTAAGTGTCTATAATGTTTAAAATAGTTAGTAAGTTTTTATAAATTAAAAATTTTTGATAACATAAATATTTTAAATATTATACTATAGACATATAAGGATATTTTGATCATTATATAATCTATAATTAAGTTTTGTTTTTTGAAATAAGAGATTTCGTTAGCCCCGGCATTTTTTTTCTTTTCAAATGCATTTATAATTAGTATTAGATAATAAATTAATAGTACGTAGAGGGTTATTTGTCACAAGTTCTATAGTTTAGGAAAGTATTTGTCTAAATTAAAAATTCGGGGACCAATTTGTTATAATCCAAAAATTCAGGTAGCTCCAAGGTAATTTTTTTTAATCGTTTTTAAATACATATATGTAGAAGCATTATTATTATCTTTTGAAATATCTCATGATGTTGGAGTTGCTAATTTTGTTACTTTTGTGTATGCTTATATATGTCTGAGTTGAATTCTACATTGTATGCTTGCTTCTCTCCATCAGGATTCATGACATGCGTCTCTTTCAGCATGGTGTTTGGTACTTGGTAAACTAAAATGTCCGAATTTCTATTAAGAAAAATGTTCATTGTTGTTTGTTTTGTGCTGTGTATGGGCTCAATTAGGGCAGGCTCCTCCTATATAACTTTGCTCTCTCTCTAGCTTGAAAAGTCCTTGCAGGCCTTAACCATTTTTCCGCCACAAAAATAATGGGCTCTGTATTAGGAAAGGAAAACCCAACTCTGATCATGTGCCTTCTAACCACAGCAATCCTGCCTGACAGCCCGAGTCTTTTTCTTCTTTGATGGCTGATTCGATGCTTCCCACTTCCAAGACCAGCTCGCTCTAAATTTTATTGAATACACGAATAGATTTATTTAATTCAAAAATCATATTTATATAGTTAAACTTTATTATATATTATTGTTAATAAGTAAGACTTCAATTGATTTGACATGTCATTTCTTTGAATTCGTTTAGATATAGGAATTAATCTAATTACTATAAATTAATTTTATTTTTTCCTTTATGGGAGAACTACTTCTGTTTCATCCATGGATAATAACTTCATTTTTACAACTTTAGCAATCTTACAATTTAAGTTCTAATTTGAAATCTCTCCTTCATAATGTGGTGTATAGCATACATATATCATATACATAAAAGTTATAAATTTAATGAAACAGCAGCAAGCTAATCGGAACCCTCTCCACTTCTCTCTCTCTCGCGCGTGAACTAGAACTGCTGAAACCGCTTGCCCCTCCACCACACAGCCGAACCCCTCGCCCCTCCACCTTCATTGAACCCTCCCTTCCGTAACCTTTTCTCTCGCAATACTCCCTCTGCCGCCATCTGCTCGCTGCCTCTCGCATTGTTCCATTTCACAATCCATAACTGTTGAAGTAAGTTCCTTCCTTTCTACCTCATTTATCTCTATCTCTGAATTGTGGGGTTATTTTCCTTAGGGAAGATAAGAATTAGACTTGTTGTACCTGAAAAATGGGTAGGTTTTAATTTTTGTTATTCTCTAATGACTAAACTTACAAAGTTTAAATTCAGATTGTATTTCTTTCATTGTAAAACTAAATTTGTTTCTAGTGGGATGTTTTGTAATAAATGAATCAAGTGAATCAAATGGAATTTCTGAAATTAAACATTCTTTCTTGGAATGTGCGTGATTTGAGGGATATTGAGAAATGTAACATAATAAAGAAAATAATTTCATCTTCTAATTGTGATATCATATGCCTTCAGGAGACGAAATGAGACTATAGTGACATTTTCCGTCTAAGGAACATTTGTCCACCAAGATATACACACACATCCTTTTTACATTTTAACCAAACAAGAGGGGGAACTCTCATAACATGGTGTGATAGCTATATACTGTCTCGTTTCAATATATTATTTTTTACACTAATTTGATGGTTCTTAAAATAAACACATGACTTTTATTCTTTTTGACTAATGTCTATGGGCCAACCGATGACTCCCAAAAAGCGAACCTCCGTTTTGGGCTCTACCAAACACGTGCCCTTAATGACTTACCGTGGATTATTACGGGAGATTTTAATCTAATTAGATCAATTTCAAAGACAACAAGGGGAAATTTCAATCTAGGCCTATCCATGACATTCAATGAATGCATAGAAGACCTTAACTTAATTGAAATTTCGTTATTGAGTCGTACATACACATGGTCTAACAAATGGAGAAACCCCACATTCTCCAAGCTTGACATAGTTTTTTGGTCTTGCCATGGGGTTCTCACGCAGGGTTCATATATTGTACCAACCCTTTCAGACATACTCGCCACTACATCAGACCATGTTCCGCTCAAGCTCTTATTTTCGGCTGCGATCGACAAACCAAAGCGAAAGTTTAAGTTTGAGCGCTACTAGTTGGGGTTCCCAGAGGTTAAGAAAATAGTACAACGGGAATAGGTTGAGGACACTAACACCTCAAATGTTACAGTCGCATTTGAAAGAAAATTTAAAAATGTCAAGACGGCATTATCCTCCTGGTCGAGAGAGAAATTCAAAAATTGAAATAAATACCTTATTCGGTCAAAAAAAGTGGTCCAAGTCTTGGATAGAGTCGAAGAAATTTGACTTTTAAATGATCACGAATTTAACCTACACATTACACTGCGTGAGCATATACAACACTTATCTACCATTCAGGATTAAAAATGACACCAAAGATCATCTGTGAGATAGTTAAAGCCGAGAGATAAAAACACAAGCTACCTTCATGCAATTGCCTGTACCAAAAATATGGTGAATCTAATAAATTCTATTCAAAGTAGAGACAGGACCTTAGACTCCACCCCTTAAATTTTGAGTGAATTCACAGATTGTTATCGTCCATTTTGGGAACGAGGATACCACAAGACATCACTTATCTCCTAGACAATGTCATATCAAGCTCTAACTTGATGGGAATAGACGTTCCATTCACTAATGAGGAGATTAAAGCAGCTGTATTTTCCCTTGCCAAGGGAAAGGCGGCGGGCCCTGATGGATTCCCGACAGAGCTCTACTAATCTTTTTGTGACACATTAGGATTTGACATCACATACATAATTAAAAAAATTCCAAAATAATCAACTAGATTTATGGAGGGTCAACCAAACTTGCATCACTCTGTTACCGAAAAAGAAAAACCCGTTGTCAATGGCTGACTACAGGCCAATTAGCATAATTTTCGGACTAATTAAAATAATCTCTAAATTACTTTCTGATCAATTACAAAAATATTTACATATTTTAGTCGATGCGCGCCAAACGACATTTGTCAAGAACAGATTCATTATGGAAACGTTTATAGTGACAAGGGAATCAATTATATTCTGTAATAAAAATAAAACACTTTTAATACTTTTGAAGATGGATTTCGCAAAAGCCTTTGACACTGCCTCTTGGGACTTCCTTTTTAAAGTCCTTCAAGCAAAATGATTTCCTGAGACATGGATCCTTTGAGTTAAAAATATTCTTATTTCTTCCTCGTCATTTGTTCGAATTAATGGATTCGAGGGAACAACATTCTATCACCAACGGGGTTTACGACAAGGGGATTCACTCTCACCACTTCTATTCATCCTTATCGTAGATACACTTCAGGCCTTATTATCTAAGGTAAGAGAGCACTTGTACTCTCTACCGATCGTACAAACTATAGCATATCAGTTTGTGGATGAGACGATGATTCTCACTGAGGCACATCCCACTAACCTCAAAATAATTAGACACATCCTGAAAAATTATGCACAAATGTCGAGTCTACATATCAACCTTTCAAAAAGTATATTTGTATCTATAGCGATACCACAAAATTTGTTGCTGATCATTGCTTCTATTCTTGATTGCCAACAAGGGAAATTTCTTATAAACTACCTTGGGATTCCACTTACAATAACCAAACCAGAAAAAAAAAGAATTTTTATCTATTATAGCACGTACACAACAGAGGCTAGTGGGGTAGAAATCCAACCTCACATCCATTGTGGGAAGAAGAGTACTAATATGCTCAGTAATGAGCGCAATCTCTTTACACTTTATACAAGCGTTTTACCTTCCAAAATGGCTCGTTAAACACTTTGATAAGCTTGCGCGCTCTTTTCTTTGGAAAGGAAAAGATAAATGCTCCGTAGGACATTGTCTTGTGAATTGGTTGACGGTTTGTTTACCTAAAATCAATGGGGGACTAGGCATAACGAATATTGAACACCAAAACACTGCCTTGCTCATGCGTTGACTGTGGAAATTTGAGTCTAAAGATCAATCCTTATGGATGATCACAATCCAAGATCTTTATAGGTCGACCTTATTCACTAAGAACTCTAGCTCCTTTTTTCTCAGGGATATGCACGACATTCTCCCCATTTTTCGAATCTCCATGACGGTGACAACTGATGGCTCTCTTCTTTGAAGATGGAAACAAAATAATTCATACTCCTCAAAATTCACATATAAATTGCTCAATAATCTGAGAGTGGTATCACTAATTTCAAAATTACTCTGAAAATGTAAAATCCAGGAGAGGATTCGGATCTTCCTTTAGTTATTATCTAAAAGAAGATTACTCACAGCCGACATTCTAGAAGCTAAACAATGGCCCCATATAACTGGGTGTGTCATATGTGGGCTCAATATAATGGAAATGACAGGCCACCTCTTTTTCGAATGCAGCTACAATATAAATGCACCAAAAATAAATAATCATATTTAGGTAGATTTGTCTATTCGTAGGCTCTTGATTTTGTGAAACTAAAAACATTATAAATTTTATGTAGACAATCCCTCGTTAAAAAAATAATAAAGTCAACATGTTAAATTCTAATTTTGAAATATGAATACAAAATGAAATTGTTGACATTTTATGTCATCAAAATCCTCCTTTTTTTAAGTATAGATCTCCTATTGGGAATGATTATTGATACACATAAAAGAGATTAGGGTCTTATATATAACTTAGTCCATAATTTCGATCGTGTCTTCCATTTTCCTCATCTTATAACAAGCTTTTTGAAGTAGTCAAATTTTAAGAAGTTATTAAATCCAAAAGTACATATACATTGCATGAAGATATGCACACAGAAAAGAAAATGAATAAGACATGGAAGCACATATATGTTGTTACAGACTATTAAATTCTGGATTCCATTATTGCAAAAAGAAAAAAAAAATCAGTTGACATGGTTATCCAACTGTCACATAAGTACTTATTATAATTTGAATCTAGCATTGATGGTGAATCAACTTTTTTTTTTTGTGTGTGCAAGAATCAACTCTTTTGTGAACATACAAGAGCCATAGCCCATAGAGAAAATATTTTTCTATTCGAGCAAACAAAGATCGAATATATCCAAGGGGCGGACTCCTTGATTTCTCATATATATTCACCGTCAATATATAGTCTTAAAGGCCACAATATATATCTCCTAACACCCTGATACAAACCAACTATCCACCTTAACATTACTTGTACAGTTTTTACACAAAAGAGATGGCTGAGGCTATTGTGAACCTTGTTCTTAGAAACCGGGCCGACGCAGTTGTTAAGGAAGCACACTTCTTGTACGGGGTTCATGACATGGTTGAGCGGATTGAACGGGAGCTCACACGGATCCAGTCTTTCCTGAAAGATGCTGATGCGAAGCACCACAAAAATGAGAGGGTGAAAAAATGGGTGAGTGAGGTTCAAGAGGTCGGCTATTGTATTGAAGATGCTTTAGACAAGTTTTTGTTGAAGGCTGGTGAAGGTAGACCAGAAGGCCTTCGCGGTACTGTCAAAAGTATAGGAAAGATGCCCATCAAGTTGATTGCCAGACACAAATTTGTTAGGGAGATAGACGAGATCTAACGAAGGATCCTTGAAATATCTGACAACACAACCAAAAACGGCATAGAAGGTCTTAAAGAGGTCGGCTTTGAAGCAAGCTGTGAGGCCGCTAGTGATTCCAGATATAGATGAAACAGAGGTCGGCTTTGAAGTTGCCAAGAAAATGATTGTCGACCAGCTCATTTGTAACAAATACAACGAGACGCTCTGTGATCTCAATTGTCGGGGCCGGTGGTTCTGGGAAAACTACACTCGCAAAAGAGGTTTACAAGACGTACCTAATGATTGACAACTTAATTTTCAAATTTAAATTGCTTCATGGAAATTTTTATATAAACAAGAAGATTACTTGTTAATAATATCTAAAAGAGACCAAAAGAATATTCACAACTCCACTTCTTTCCTTTCATACTCAAGTAGCAGTTTCTTAATATATAGTTTAGAGTAAATTATACAAATAGTCTCTAAAGTATTATTTCTTTATCATTTTGATTTTTAAAGTTTTAAAAATATCAACTTGATCCTTAAAATATCACTTAGTTATTATTTTAATCTTTAAAATTTTAAAGATATCAATTTAGTCTTATAAGTTTTTAATTTGTATCGAATTAGTCCTACATTTATATATATGAATAAAAATATATGTAAATTTTATTTCAATTAATTTATAATGATACAAATACAAATACAAATATAAATTTTAATATTAATTTAATTAATATTTGATGTTGTGAATAATTATATTTTTTTCACATTATTTATATTATTTGATAATTATGTCTAAATTAGTTTTAATACTAAAAGAAGATACTATAATAAGTATAATTATTATTTTTTTAATGGATACTAAATGTAGGACATATTTGGTAGACGATTAAAATTTGAAGGACTAAAATGATACTTTTAAAATTTTAATGATTAAAATGATAATTAAGTAATACTTTAAGAATCAAATTGATAATTTTTAAATTTTAAGAACTAAAATGATAAATAAGTGATATTTTAGAGACCATTCTTCGTGTAATTTACCCTATAGTTTATTGTCTTTGGAGTATGTACGATAGAACAACCAAATTAAGGCAATAAATTATTACTATGTTACATCCATGTTGAAATTAAAAAGATCTTTGGACTGAGTATATTATAAGTTTGTTATTTAAATAGAACAAATAATCTGTAAGCTTTGATACACTTCACAGTGCTGAGGTTAAACGTGACTTTGACATCCGCATATGGTTAACTATTTCACAAGAGTACAAGCTGATTGATATTTTAGTGAAGATGCTAGAGGGGACTCAACGAGTTGACTCCGACATTCAGCAAAAGGGAGAAGAATATCTCATTGCCGAGATTTACAAGTCCATGAAAGAAACGAAGTACCTAGTGGTATTGGATGATGTTTGGTCGAGCGATCTCTGGACTCAACTTGAGGTTGCTCTTCTTAATACTACCAACGGTAGTCGAGTGTTGATTACTACAGGGTTTCTTTCTGTTTCTTTCCTTGCAGGATTGTGCAAATTAATCAATCAATATATATTTACTTCTTTTCTTATACATAATATATATGTTAACATGACGATTATTATCAGGTTTATTAAAATCGCGGAAGAGGCAGATGCTATATCTAAACCATATGAGATAAAAGCCTTAAATGAAGAAGAGAGCCTACAACTCCTGCTGTAGAAGGTTTTTCCTAATCAGTATGCAAATGTATGTCCTGAAGATTTACTTCCCCTAGCACTTCAGTTTGCCAAAAAATGTAGTGGATGGCCTCTAGCATTGGTGGTGCTAGGTGGTATCTTGTCAAGAAAAATTCCCAATTACAATACTTGGGATGAAGTGATGCGGAATATTGATTGGCACACCAATGGAAGGAGATGCATGGGTGTTTTATCCACTAGTTATGAGCATTTGCCAATTAATCTCAAGCCCTGCTTCATGTACTTTGCTGTTTTTTCTGAGGATCATCAGATCAAAGCAACCACTCTAATTCGGGTATGGATTGCAGAAGGATTTATATCATATGATGTATCAAAAGCGATGGAGGATATTGGTGAAAGCTATTTGGAGGAACTTGTGCAGAGGTATTATTTTTTTGGGATAATTCAAACATACATTTAGCTTTTATGATAAATTCAACTTTTAAAAGATGTTTAGCCTCCATCAAGAATTTAAAACTTTTAAGATTGAATTGTAATAATTTTATGATAAGTGACATAACAAATTTCAAAATGACTCAAATTTTATTTATGCCCTATGTAAATAATTAAGAGTACATCTATAATTTATTTGTTTAGTTTGAATAATATTTCTTATATATATATATATATATAGAGAGAGAGAGAGAGAGAGTTTGGCTATAGTGTTTTCATAAGTATTTCGGCGAAATGTTCATAGGTCAAATTTCAAAATCTCACATCCGAAACGGCGATTTAAGTAGCTCAATAAATTCTTCATATTAAAATATTATAGAATACTAAAATTTACCATTTTTATAATTTATTTGCTATTTTTAATGATTTTTGAAAGATGGCACTTTTTAACCTTCCAATATTGGTATTTTATTTTTATTTTTAGGGCCATATTTCAAAAATCATTAAAAATAGTTCAAAAATTCTAAAAATAATAGATTTTGGTATTCTATAAGATTTTAATATGAAGAATTTATTAAATTACTTGGATCGACATTTCGGACACAGAATTTTGAAATTTGACCCATAAATATTTCAAGCCGAAATGCTTATGGAAGCATATTAGCCAAACTCTCTCTCTCTCTCTCTATATATCTATATATATATACACACACACAATAAGAGTTGGATGTATAAGAGTTGAATAATATTAAAAAATATTAATTATAAATTAAAATTATAAATGCCATCTCAATTATTTAATATGACATGTATTAAATTTGAGTAGATTAGTATTTGATCGGTAATTTATCGTAAAGTCATTAAAACTTTACTGTTAAAAATTATAAATTATTTAAGGAAGGCTACTCATTTTTTAAAGTGTTAATTTCCTTTGTACCCATCAAAACTTTCAAAATTACCAATTTCTCCATCAAAATATCAAAATAGCCAATTTCCTCATTAAAACAAAACACTATTTCTTTTATCCCATTTTCTTCATTTACTTTACTATTAACATTTTATCAAATTGAATTTAACCATATTACCCTTTAACTAAATGAGAGATAAGTCATATATTTTTTTTCTTATTGATAAATTATGAATAGAACAAAGAAAAATAATAGTATAATATTTCATTTTCTTAGTACACGAGCGACATTACTGATATTTGATGACATTAATTTATTCTAAAAGAAACACAAGCATGCTGACGATAAGGTAACAAATAATATTTGTGTAGCTTAGACTTAATTTTATGACATAATAAATAAATATAAAAATATAAACTAAGTACAAATGTTGCTAAAATTAAACTCATATCATTTGCACTTTTTTGTTGCATTCATATTTTACCAGTAGGAAAAATAAAAAAACATTGCCATTAATCTTTAAAAAGGGTAGTTTGGTCAATTTTAATGTAATTAAAATACTCTTAATTGATTTAATGGATAAAAGGGAAGAAAAGAAAGAATGTTGTGTTTTGATGTGGAAATTGACTATTTTTGATGTTTTGATGTGGAAATTAGCTATTTTAAAGTTTTCATGGGTATGAAGGAAATTAACATTTTTAAATCCACCCAAATGTATATACGTCCTACCTAAAGTTGAATGCATTATATATAAGAATAGATGTACAGTGTAACAACGTAATAATTAACTTATTCGGCTTTAATAATCAACTTTTGTGGCCACTAGCAGGTGCATGGTGCAAGTTTCAAGCAGATCTGTCAGAGGTAAAATCAAGTACTGCCTTGTACACGATCTCCTGCGAGAATTAGCCATTTCAAAAGGCAAAGGACGATAATTTCCTGACAGTATTTTCCAAGAATAAGACCCTCTTGAGTGGTAATAGTACGGTCAAAGTCTTCAACCATAATTTTTGTGGTTGAAGACTTTGACCGCACTGAGGTATTTCGGGTTTAGAAAAGATATTGGTTACCTAACCGTTTGCCCTGACGCTTATAAGCCACCTGTCTCTAATAATGGTGCGTTCTTCATGCTATCTGATCTGACCCATATGAAGAATATTTAAACGGTGGATATAGGAGAGATTTGTAAAAGATATGGTGAGCTGCCCCCATCCTTCTGGGAAAACAAACTGCTGAGGCATGTCATCTTTTCCCGTTGTATGTGGTGTGAAGCAGCTCCAGAGGAACCACCATCGTCAGCAGATTTGCAAAATTTACTGACTTTGACTGGGGTGACTTCTCGGAAAAAAGTGGGGTGTAAAGCTGCCTCATTTTCCCAATCTCCGCAAGTTGGCCATGACTATGCCTGACAGTGTTGACAGGGATTCAATTATGAACTCATTAAGCAACCTACAAGATCTGAGTTCTCTGGGTTTAACGGATGAAAGTTACATTGTGAACTCATTAAGCAATGTACAAGATCTGGGTTTTCTTGCTTTAATGGACGAAGGTTACAAGCCAGTAACATTTCCATGTGGCACCTCAGCCTTCGGAAGCCATGAGTGTTTGTCCTCCTTGTACCTGAAAGGGGGCAAATGGCCCAAGCAAGAAGCTGTTGATTATTGTAGCATGTTCCCACCCCGTCTCGCTAAGCTAAAGCTTGTTCTGTTTAATTTTGCAGAGGACCCAATGCTAGAGAAGTCATCAAACCTCACGGTCCTTAGACTATATGGAAGCATGACAACAACCGATGGAAATCGGAGGATGGTCTGTTGTAGGGGTGGTTTTGGCCGCTTGCAAAGATTGCTCTTTGATGTAACTGATTTGGAGGAATGGAAGATAGAGGAGGGTGCCATGCCCCTGCTTAAACAACTTGAGCTGGGAGGTTGCAATCTGAAGATGGTTCCTGATTTGCAATACCTGACCAACCTTGGAGAGTTGAAAATCAATCAATATGAAGATCAGCTCAATCGGAGGCTGCAAGAAGATAAGCAATGGAAAATCAAGCATGTTCCCTCTCTAACAGTTAACTGGAGAACTTATTGATTAGCGTCATTTTGTTCTCTGTTATCTAGTGCGGTTGGTGTTCAATAATAGTTCTTAGACTGTTTTTGTTCGAACTTGAGTACTGTCTTTATCTATTTTCTACGTGCTTCTTGATACCACTTTAATTTGTACACTTTTTTTTTTGTTTCCGTGTTTGCTTTCTTATATATCATGCCTTCTTGTTTTCCCCTTGTGGTTATTCAAGGATCTTACTCTTATGAAATTTGCAATGGATCTCTTCTTTTCTTGCAAAATTAATTTGTGTCGATATTGAAGCATTCTGTTATGCTTGCCATTTTGTTTTGCTCTTACGATGTGATGTACTGGATTATATATGTAAACCTTAACTTAAATGATTTCAAGTGAAATGGAATCGATGATCCTAAGGGATCACTATTTATAAAAAAAATGTCTCGCAACTTACTTGAGAGCACGAAAATTAAGCCAAATCTGATTAAATCTCTCTCAGTAGACCCACTTGTTGTTTCAATTGATCTACCTTCAGATAAGGTCATTCAAGATATTTTGGACTTAATACTGCCTAAAAAAACTTACATGCACACTGTTAACAGAGGCGTTAATTGTAGATTTGTTTTGCCTTTTTTTTTCAAAAAATATATTTAAATTCCGAAATTAAATTTTTTTGGAATGATAAGCCAAATTTTGAAAAATATGAAAGAAATGCAAGTAATATAATTCCCCATCTCTATCTATTTATTCAGACACAAGTAGCAAAAAGAAAGCAAGACAGCAGATTTTAGTGCGTCATAAAACTGCACAAGGATGTCAATTTTTCCATCACTCTCACAAGAACACACAAATAGATGACTATAGAGGAGTAATAACCGCACCATTTATCCACACATTTTATTTGTACTCTAATTATTGGAAGTTAACGAAACAAAACTTGGGATGCATAACTTAAATTTTAGAAATATATATTTTTAAAAATCATTTATATTTAATATTGGATACAAATAAGATGTGCAAAATTTAAAGTGTAAGAATAATTTTTCTTTTCTCTTTTCATAATTAATTATGATCAAACTGCAAAACTACAATTAAACTGAAAAAAAAGTGTACTGACCTTAGAAATATTGACCAATACACCACGCTAACTAATTGACCCACGCTATTATGATCAAGAAGTTAAAACTCTCAAATTTTCTGAGGCTTTGTTGGGTCTAGATGCAGAGAGGTTAATTTCTAATAGGTATAGACACATTGAATTATGCATGCATAGTCCTTTCAAAATCAAAATGCATGTTTATGCTCATCAAATTTCAGTGACATCCTTGTCCGGAGAACATATATGCTACCAAAATATACATCCAAAGATTCATGGGATGGATTTCAGGGGCGGGTTTTCAATTCTATGGAGGATCAAAACTGATTGAGAAGTATCTCCATGCATCTACACTAGTGTGGAAGAACCGATTAAATTTATTTGCATACAACCAAACATAATTTTCACAACAGGAGCTCATATGTCCTATAGATCGAATTTTGTGATTGCTGGATGCATTTTTGTTAGCTTTTGTTTCACCACACTGCTAGCTCTTAGAAAATTTTGGGGCTGTTAGCTAGCCTGGTGCACCCAGGTGGTCTTTTCCCCTCTTTTTGTTCCAATCACTTTGCAATTATGAAGCAATCTCAGTAATTATTTGAACTTTTTATTTTATTCAGGTCAAAAGAAAGGTTTCTCTTTTTCACATACTTTACTGTGTGATATTTCTAAAGTTCTAATCAATTTTGGTTTTAGAAGAGCTTATACAATGCATAAATTGCAAAAATCGACTCACTCAATACTTTTACATCTCAACAATGAATAATATGTTAAGAATTACAGTGATAAACATAAGGAGAACAAACAGGGGATACCGAAAGAAATTGCACTGCTTGGATATTGGAGGAGTGTTTGCTGAGAATAGAAAGGAGACAACAATATTTGCACCGAAGTCGGCAATTTAGTCATCATAGGAAGCATGTGGAGCAGATGTGCAGCCAGGATGAAATGGGTCCTCTGAACCACAGCAGTGTCAGTACTGGTACACATTCCCGCGCACGTATACACTTTCAAATTTCCTTTTTGTTTCCCCTCAGACCAATGGACATAGTCATAGAAATTAGGTTCGAAATAAGGTAAATTTCAAATTAGTAATGTCTATGCATGCAGATTCCAACCAAGTTGTAACTTGCCTGTTCCAATATAGCATGGTATATGCCCCTAATTAACCCTTGATGCCCTGAAGATTAATTAATGCATAGAACATCTAAATTCTGATAAATTTTATCAAAATGTGTACTGTCTAATCGAACAGATCCTGTCACTATACACTATGCGAAGAATCGAATTATGGACCTCATTGAATTGATGTTTATTATGATAGTAAACAAGTCCTTGATATTCAAAACAATTTAGTATATTTTGAAGGAATTCGAAAATGATATCAGTAACTACCCAATAGCAATAACAAACTAAACTTATAATAAACAACTCATGCTTTTCATTTAGAGATGTACCATAAAATTCAACTGAAAAGGTAACCTATCAAATGCCTATTAAAAGAAAGTAAACTTATCGAATGATGGTCAGTGAAATTGACTATTTTCCAGTTGATTTTCACCGAATGACTTGCAGTAAAAAGTTAAAAATAATAGGAAGTTTCACAGACCTCCAAAATGGGCAGTGTGTACTCTACAGGCGGAGGGATGGTTGAGAGCCGGATCAAACTTCGACTTCCAATTCTTGTCCCCGCGTGGTTCCCTCCGTTGCATCGTACACTGACTTGCAACTCTCAGTCCCTCCCTCTATTTGATCTGATTGATGTTCACAAACTCGGAACAGAGAGGTGTACTTTGGGGAAGTTTTAATGGGCTTATTATACTGGGCCTCATGTGGTAGTTATTTTTAAATGAATTGGGGAAATAATTGGGACTTTCTTGTGAGTTAACGCAGTGGGTTCTGCTATGAAGTGAATCTCCGCGGGAAGAGCAATCGTTTTCCCGCCAAAAGGGCTACGCTCTTTATTAGGAGAGAGATAATAATTATATTGACCATCATGCATCAATGGATGAAAAATATTAAGGGCTTATTCGGTTATTCTGAAATTATACGGAATAAAATTTTACGGATATAGGAATTCATTGGTTGATTTGCGGGAACTTGCATCTTAGAAAATGCATGGATTTAATTATAGAAATGTAGATATAACTATTCGGTTATATTATGATTATTATTAAGGAAAATTTTATTTTTCATTTAAAAGACATGATATCAATACTAATTTTTGTGTTAATAATTATTGTATAATATATTTAACCAAATACAAAATTAAATGAAAATTATTAAATAATTTTCATATAATGAAATATGAAATTTCAAAAAATAAAATTATGATTGAAGTACTTTATAAAGTAAAATACAATTAGAAAACATAATGAATAAAGAACTATAATTAAAATAGTTCATGTACTTATTCAATACATGTGAGACCTAGCAAATCCATGTGGAAAAAAAAATAATTTGATTTGAGTGAATGATTTTTTTTCCTCATATTTTTGTGATAAATTGAGATGAAAGATGAGTTTTTCTTCCTTTCCCTTGAATTGATAAAAGTGTTACCAAACACATATGGAAAGTTTTTAGTTGTGGGATTAGAATTCTTATTATTTCTCAAGAGTTGGGAAAGGATTGAACAGTCACTAACTAAGAAAAAAATTAAGAAAATCAAACTGATACTCCCGCCAGAACCACCAATTTGCGTATAAATTGAACTTAAATATAGATATAGATGCATTATTACCTTTTTGAAATGATAAAGAGTTGCTATGCTATTTTTGCATTCTTATGTTTAGATAGAATTTTAAGAATTTAACATTATATATGCTTGCTTCTTTTCATGAGGACATGCATGTCTCTTTTAGCGTGTTTGTTTGGTAGATGGTAAATTAAAATGTAATAATTTCCAATAGGAAAAATAAAAGTTTTTTTTTGTTAAAAATAAAATAATGAAGACATAATTTCAAACTTTACAGGGCCAATGTATACTGCAACATAAGAAATATATAAAAAAATTAGTAGACAACAATGAAGTAAATAATTTCATATATTGAATTGTGTACACTAATTGATGAATATTTACGAGTAAAAAGTTAAATATTTTTTAAGTCTGACGATTAAAATTGACAACAATTGATGATTGATCCAACAATTAAAAATACATGATGACTTGCTTTACTTTAGAGATTTTAAAACCAAACTACCTTTTTGAAGTATCAATTTTATAATATTTTTTAAAAAAAAAATACACAAATGAGAATCTCATGTTATATTAATGATTATAAACTCTCAATTAAAACACACACACATATTGATTTATTTTTAGTCGAGCTTGGATAAATTAAACAAAAAAATATTGACGTTAAAATCATAAACAAAAAATCTAATCAAATGAATCAACTTTAAATTATATTCCAATCGAAGGGAACGAACCACTCTAAAATTGAACTTGAAAATATTGGTAAAAAACTTTTTCTTGCCGAAATCTTCTTCACCGATATCTCAACGACTGAAAAAAACCGTCATGTGCCAATAATGCATTAATTTCTTGCATGGAATTTTTGAAAACCAATGCTACATTTATTATTAAGTGTATATGTTCTTAATTGAATAAAAACATAAAATCACTTGTAAAAAAATTGTTTTTTTGTTAAGAGTGTACTTTGTGCAATCTTAATTTTCTAAAATATGAAAAAATTATAAATCATGTATAATTTTGTTTTGTGAAACATTAGTCATTTGAATGGGTTTAGAACAATCAGAATAAATTCATACGAAGTTGGTGCTAAATTTTTTATTGTGCAAATTCCGTATAACTTTTTTTTTCAGTCAAATGATAATGTTTATTTTTAAATGCAAAACCAACGTAAATATTTTATTTTTTAAATATAGAAGTGATTTTATTATTTATTTTTTGATATAGGGCTCTTATTAATTTCAATATATTTTTTTTCATATACCTCTCTTGTGAAATCTGAATATACATTTATCCGTAAAAAGACGAAGCCTATAAGAAGGGAGAGAGAATAAGAATTTTATCTGAATTATACACTACTGTACTAAATTTGCGATTCATAAAATTTTATCATCTATTAAATGAAATGAAAGGAGAGAGAATAAGAATTAAGGTCTTAAGGAACAACAAACTATCATTAATTCCTATTATTGTCTTCGAACTTAACACCCTGTTTTTGATAACATGAAGGGAAGGAGAAGAGAAGTAAAGAACTGGAGGAGAGGAAATATAATGGAAATAAACGTTATTATATAATATATCTTTTTATTTGTTTACACTCCAATTTACAAATTAATAAAATATAAATTTTAAAAAGTTAAAAAAAATTAAATGAATAATCTCAATTAACCTTAATTTTCTATTAAATATTCAACCAAACAATCCTTTCCCTTCCCTTCCTTCCCTTCCTCTGTTCTCCATCCAAACTAAAGCAAAATTCCATCCCCTTCTCAAATCTCTCCCCTTTCCGAAGCCCAGTCAACCCTCCGTCTCTTCTATAGCTCGTACTATGTCCCCTTCCCGCCACTATCTCCGGATCTGACGATCGGAGTTGACAAGTGTTGGCAATCGGAGTTACGTGATCGAGAGTCGACGATCGGAGGTTGGCTCTGGTGGAAAACCGAGGCTAGCTTAAAGCCGACGAAGTGTGACCTACAAATCCCGATTTGTGTTCCTCGTTCTCCAATCAAATTAAGGTAGGTCATCCTTCTTGAAATATTTGAGATAAGTATGTCGGTTTTGTAGTTGATTTTGTGATGAATTTGTTGGCAAGGATTTAGGGTTTATGACTGAACCCCTATATCTTTTGTGCTGATTTGTGATGAATTTGTTAGCAAGGGTACAAAATGACAAATGCCAGGTTGCATGTAGAGGAAAAATGGTGGTTAGTTTAATGCGGGTTTGCTGTCATTGGATAAATAGGGCAGATACCGAATGAACCTAGGCAAATACTAAATGAATTCAATATGTTTCTTTGGGGTTTTAGACAATAGGGTTTAGGGTTTATGACCGAACCCTTACTCTTTTGTGCTGAGGGATGAATTTTATAAGATGAAATAAGTTTGTGGTATAACTTTGTAGAAAAGGGGTATATACGAAATGAATTTGTCATGAAATTTCTATGTTTTATGATTTCTGATGAATTTATTGGAAAAGGGTAAAAATGGCAAATGCTCAGTTTAATGTGTATAAGAAAATTGATGGTCAATTTACTGTCATTTTACTTAGATTAGTACTAAATGAATTTACTGTCAAGGGGATAAATAGTGCAAATGCTCAGTTTAACGTGTATAAGAAAATTGATGGTCATTTTAATTAATGTCATTTTGCTTAGGCTAGTACTAAATGAATTTACTGTCAAAGATAAATTGGGCAAATGCTCAGTTTGCATATAGAGCATATAACCTGGGTTGAATTTACTGTCAAGGAATTTTAATGTGTGGAGATATTTCCTAACCTACTTTGAAGTAGAGAGCTGCTTAATATCAGTAATCTCAAATCGAGTTATTATTCTTAATATCAGTAATGTCATATTGTGCCATGCAGCAATTTGGCTATGATCAATGGACGATGCAGCTGAGATTTCTAAGTCTAAAATGGTGCCACGCCGGAGATCAGCAAGGCTCAACCCAAATTGTAAAGGAATTGAACTTAAATCTTTGCTTAACCAGCCATCAAGGGGTAAAAGAACTACAAAGAATTCTGGCAAGCAACATGTGAGTATCAATTTTTAATCATATGGATTTGTTGTATATGAACCTAACTTGAACATCTATGTCATTAATCCGGTCCAACTGTATCTGAAATTATCTGAACCTACCTTGAACATCTATGTTTACTGCATTTCCAGGCCAAAACAGCTTGTACTTCCTCAGTTGGCTCATTTTCTGGAGCAATTCCACTAACAAAAAGGAGTTGAATCGTTCAAACTGAGAAACAAATACTGCCCCAGCCTAACCCGCAAGGTGATCCCCAACAGGACCAACAATCTAGCACCAATAAGACCAAAAGGAGGTCCTGAGGTACACCATGTTGGTGGGTCTCGTAGCATGCAGAACCATCTACAGGATTTGGTAAGTGATTAATGCTTGAAGGCTTTTCATTGTTGGTTAAGCAGCAGCTTGAATGGCAAGCTGGGATTACTGTTCATAAGTATTTTTGCAAACATACTTAATAATTTTTTATAGATAATACTATCCATTGTTGGTAACCATGCAGATAAAAGAAAGGGGATTTTCTGTTGGAATGATTGATTTTTTTGATTGGACTCATACGAAATCAACTCCTTCTGGGGAAGTCTATGTGAACCTTAAGGCGCAATCATATGTGGTACATGATTATGCTAACTTTTCTTACCTCAAATTAAAGGATTAAATTATGTATTACAAGTACATCTGCAATTTGAAATAATTTACTTTGCAGGAAAGGTTTGAACACTTGAAGGAGAATAGAGGCAGGTTGTTTGACTTTGGCTACCGCTCGAGGAGATGCAACACGAACACTATACCATGCACAACCCCATCAGCCCCTACTCGAATCATTGCCAGTTAGCAGAATCAGAAAAGAAAATCTACTCACAAGATGAGGTGGCAAATCTAATTTCTGAACAATTAGCTGCTGAACAGAGATGGTCTGAACAACTAGCTGCTGAACAGAGACGGTTTGCACAGGCGATTTTGGAACAAGAAAAACGTCATAAAGAGGAACTTGACATGTTTATCCGTCGTCAAGCTGAAAATGATGCTTACATGAAATTGTGTTTTGGGGCGCTTTTTAAAGCAACTGGTTTGAAATCTCATTTTAATGTTAGTAATCCAACCTCACTCTTATTAATATTACAAGTTTCAATAATAATGTAACTAGTAACTTATAATTGTATTGTTTTGTAGGATGGGTCATCACAAACGGACGATGGTGGAGGCAGTGCCAATGGAGGCATGGGTGGCTGAAGCAAGACCTTATGATGTTGAATAATAACGAGTTAACGAGTACTAATGTAGTTTCATTGTAATAGGTTTGCCAAGTACCTGTTCAAATTTGTACTTGTGTGATTTTGTGATTTCAAAACAAACTTTTGTGCAACGAGTTAAGAACTGCATGCTTAGTTTATCAAGTGTTATATTCTCATGAAGTACTTTATAGATTCTTAAGAACTGCTTAAATTTATAAATTCTTAACAAACTTTGTGTTATTCTGTTTAATGTAGGTGGGCATGTTACATCTTGAGATTTGAGTATGTGTCAGAAACCATGCTAAATAGGTACAAAATGGAGAAGCACATCATTAAGGATGTGCTTGTTTCAGTCAAATATATATCCTATAGAAATTCGACTTTATGATAATAATTTTAATTTTTAAATGCAAAACCAAGGTAAATATCTTATTTTTATGATAACGTTAAAATCAAATTGCATCAATAAAGTTTGCACACAGCCATTTTGTAAAATAGTTCAAAGGAGTACGTTTAATTTTCAATTTTATTAATTGAGGAAGGGAAAAGCCAAGGGACACAATGAGAATTATTGTGATCACGCATCAATTGATGTAGTAAATGAATCATTTTCAAACGGAAAGAAGTATTTAACGATTTATTAGAATACTAAACAACATTAAGCTCATTTATTAATACAAAGACAGATGCCATGTGGCAACCATTTATTGGTTCCAAGGAAGGGAGAGAGAATAAGTAGCACTGTAGCACCAAACAATTATTAATTCCTAATTTCCTATGCTGGTTCTGGCGTCCGAAGCACTTTCTTGTTCTCAGAGCGGAGTATATTATTATACGTATTAATGATTTTATTATATAAATTTATTTTATACAATACTATTATTATTCAATTTAAATGAGTTTTTATGCATATTAATAATTTTTAAGAATAATAGAAGTATTGTACAAAATAAAATCGTTAATACGCATAATAACTCATTTAACGTATATAATAAAGTCTGTATCGATGACAGGATCAATAGTAGTATCTCCGTAATATTTTCCTATTATTATTCGCACTAGATGTCATGCTTGTTGCTGGCAGTCAAAACGTCGCACTGCTAACTGATTGATTTCCAATAAAGATGCAAGTAAATTAACCATCATATATTAATTAGTTAATTATACTGAAATCTGTACCGCCATATAAAGGTATTGGAAAAACCCTCATGGGATCCTGACCGTGGTTTCCTTGATTCAAAGATAATTGACCGTAACAGAAGGCAAAAAACAGTCTGACCGTCCATATTATCACAGCCCGGAGTGTGGGTTCCTGGTGGCTCTGTGCCTATAAATATATCCCTAAAAATGAGATCAATTTGACAATAGTTGCTACTCACATCCATCAAACCATGGCTAACATTGATCGCAAACTTGAATTTAAGCTTCTGATAGAGAGAAGATCAAAGAAAGTATTGTTCGCTGAAGTCGGGAAAGATGTAGTCGATTTTCTCTTCAGTCTGTTTGCTCTGCCCCTGGGATCTGTAATCAATCTGATAACCAAAGAATCGACGATCGGTTCCTTAGGCATCATGTACAGCAGCTGGGAACAGCTAGACAATATTTTCCTCCCGTCAACTCGACTGAAAGCAAACCTCCTCATCCCTGCCATTTCATCCGCAGTACCTTCCTCCAATTTCGCTCGTGTCCTCTCTTCTGTGAGTCCAGCTACTTCTACTGAGCAGATCTATATATGCAAGAACAATAATCCAGGTTGCTCGTCTTACTTTACCGATGTTCACGGGACTACTTGCAAAAGCTGCTTCCATCAAATGACACTGCAACCTAAGTATGCGGGGCGCAATGTCACAAAGGAGGAAGTTAAAAGAGATGGATATGTTAAAGGTGGCTTAACTTATGCTGTGTTAGATGATCTATCGATTGTGCCTCTGACGGCATCCTTAGCAAGTATCTCACTTCTTGACAAGTTGGGGCACAGGGATTTAAGCTTGCTTGAACAGAAAACTGTCTTGTATGTCCAAGCTGAGGTATCAGTATTTCTACTCTTATGTGAATATATTTCTGAGTGATGTTTGTTCGATGTAGAAGTTAAGTTGATTCCTACGTCGATATAATACACAAGTCTGAATTTATTTGTTAGATTCATCTTTCATTTGAATATTAAATGCAAATTGACTTTAACTTTTGTTTTGATAAACTAGGGGTTGGAGCTTCTGAAGACATCACTATGGTCAAAGAATGTACTCACTGATGTTTTTCTGGCAAAGAAGAAAGATGACCTTAAAAAGGAAGTCAAATGAGCTCTGGACGTTTTTATGATCAAATTTCATGTAGAAGAGCTTATTACCTTTACCTTAGAACTTTGTTTTAAATCCTATGAATCATGATGGAGTGAATTATGTTACTACATATTCATATGTTTTGAACGTTATCCTATATGTTTTAATCTTTTAACTTGACATCAATCGTGCCTTTACTTTTTTTGTGTTTTTGGCTTTTGTAAAATTTGATGCTAAAGTGATTTGATATCCCCAAAAATATCATGTATGAGCTTGAAAATTCTAGAGCAGAGCAAACACGGAGTAACAATACTTAAAAAGCAAGTAACAAGTACAAGGGTTGAAAATTCTAGAACAGAGCGACGCAGAGGCTACATGAAGCCGCCATGCATTGTAATACGCTCGGCACCTTTTTTAATAACCTGTTGAATTGTTAGGTTAAGTAAGATGATAGGATATTTGGTTGCTAAATAAAGTGATATATTATTTAATTATTAAATAAGGTGATAGGTTATTTGATCGTTTAGCAAAATGATAGGTTACTAGATTGCTAAATAAGCATTAACAAAATTTCTTCACTCTTAACTTTGCTCTAGCTTATATAAAGAGATATAAACTTTTTTGTAAAAATACCACAAGAAAAGCTTAGTTTCAAATTTGTAATTGTTTTTCCTCCCCTTAATACAATGTTGGCACAGCTGGGTTTGTGATTTTTCACCATCTATCTGATTTTTCACAATTTTAGTGTCTTTTCACTTGCCCACTACATCTTTTCTTCTAATGTCAATTGGCATCTTATATTCTCGATTATGCCTCTAATATTTTTATTATTTTCATTCGTAAAAGTAAAAACAAACTTGAATAAAATGCTATTTTATTTTAAATCAAAATGGGCATAACTAAGTTTATTTTATTTTATTTTGAAACAAAATGCTATTTTATTTTGTATAAATGATTAAATTTTGTTAGTCAATAATAATGTATTTTTAAGTAACAGATATATAATTAACCTTAACAAACGAAGAGATGGACGGATGGTTGGACTTTTCTCACTACTCTTCTTTGACATACATGCATACATGAGTGCCTCAATTTAAATTTCAAGAATAAATGCTAACACGCTTCTGCTGTTTCCTAAGGGACGACGTCTAAGAATCAGCACCTCTTTTCATTATTCAATTTAAGAATTATTTCGTCTTCTTAACTGCATCTTTCCAATATCAAGTAGAATTAGTATGTATTACTGTTACGAGGCAGTGGTAGTCAAAAGGTCGCATTGCTAAATGCTAACTAAATGCTCATCAAGTACCTTAACTGTCTAAATTTTGCAGTTCTAACATAAATAATTTGCTCCTTGCTATGCAGATCAGGTAAGGTCAAACAATAGATATCTTTGGGAAATAACACATAAAATTTTTAATAAATAGAAGCAAGGAAAATGTTATAGAGATATCATTACTGTTATTTTCGTGATACGGGCATTATTATACACGTTAAATGATTTATTATGTATGATAACGACTTTATTTTGTACAACGCTTCTACTATTCAACTTAAGTACCACTATTATATATAATAACTCATTTATATTGAATAATAACACTATTTTACAGAATAAATTTGCATAATAAAATCATTAACATTATAATAATTTATTTAATGTGTATAATAAAGTCCGTATCGACAACAGTATTAACAATCGTATATGTATATTAGATTCTTAGAAGTAATATTTGTCCATAACAACATTTACCCCCTAACAAATTAATTCAACTAAGTTTTCACTAAAATCATAGATTAATTCGATAAAAAAATTCTACTTGTATCATGTAAGAGTACAATATTTCTTGCATGTTTATTTAAACAAAACAACCCAAAGCAAAATAATTTGAACTAATTGGTAGTAAAATCCGAAGCTTCAACTAATGGAATTTGGTCGAGATGCAAAGATACTATCTTGAACAAAGTAATTAATTGCTACTGGTGGTTGGATTATCAGCCTGAAGATTATGCATATAGTAGACCTGCACATATAGAACAATTAATAAAGCAATTTGAGTTGACTTCTTTGACCTTTTTCTTTTAATTTTCTGAAAGGATTATAATTAGAATAATGAAATAGAGCAATAAATATTAATTAGGAACAAGAGATTATAAAATAGAAATAAAAAAGATTAACACCCACAAAAAGAGCCGATTGATTGGTCCAAAAGAAAGGCGCAACCAAAAGAAATATTCTCCCACAAAAGGAGCACATATTAAACCTTACCATACTTGTTAGTGAGAAATGATGTGTCAAAGACAACAACATCTCCAAAGCAATTGTAATCAGAAAAGAAATGAGTCAATTTGTTTTCCTTATCAACATCAAAGGTGTAAAAGAATATATATTGGATCTTCAAACTCTGGGAATCTCCAGCTTCAATCATTATTCTTTCTTTGCTTATCTACGAAGTTATAACAATCTTTTTTTTTTTAACAACCAATATATTCTTCCCCACTAGCTTCTTTAGCTAAATAAGAAAAAGTTGTACTAGTTTTCACACCCGAATTAAGGATTGAATATATGATGTGTAAAGTTGAGGAAAAGAAAAAAAATACTATAATTGTTAAAAATCAGACGAGTAGTGAAAAAATCATGAACCCCGCCAACCTATATAGTGTTAAGAGGAGAGAAACTAATTACAAGTTTGAAGACTAAGTTTTTTCTATGGTGTTTTTATAAAAAAATCTAGATCTTTTTGTATAGACTAGAGCAAATTTAGAGGTGAAAAAACTTATCACTTTGTTTAGTGATCAAATAATTTATCACTTTATTTAATAGTTAAGTAGCTTATCACCTTGCTTAGTTATGAAGAAATTATATTTTGTCTTCACATCCAACATGATGGTCTTTTGGTGTTGACATCGATCTAACACTTTTTAGTAGATGGGTTTCCAAGTGGGGATGCAACACTATTGTTATGATATGGATTAAAATGTGTTACTTCCCAGATACAATCTTTCACAGTAAATCAAATTAATACAAGCTTCACAACCAGTTCTTGTCACCATTTTTGTGTATTTTTAACCTTCAAGAGAGTAATCATTTTTTATCCTTCTTAATTTGTTGCACATGTACTCTCGCATCCTCACTTTTTAATTTTGTTCCATGAAAGAAGAACTTGTGATGACCTTTTCGAACACTAAAACCAATGCGCAATGCATAATTTTTGTAAAGAGAATATGCCTCCTCTTCATTATTGTGCACTGTTACACCCATTAAATTGTTCAAGCCTTCTTCACATATTTTGTCCATAGCTGCAAGTTAATTAATATAATTTGTTATTATTTTTATATAATAAAGGACATAGTTAAGCATATGAAAAAAATTCTTACCATCCACTGAATATGTGTTTATTGAAGAAGGATATATCCATATGGGTCTCGTTAAAGTTTTTCTTGATTGTTTTTAAATTGTTCAAGTAAATAAAGTGGTTTTGTAGTGTTTAATTTTCAGAACATCTATAGAATAGAAAGAAAGATTAAAATCTGCTATTTTCAGAATTGAAGATTTCCACGATCAATAAATTAGAATTTTCTTCTATATAATCATGCATCATGCATTTAAGAAAAAATAAGGGAAAAGAATGGTGACTTGTCATCAGGAATTAACGATAATTATTGCATAAGAAAGCTAATTTAGATGATAGTTTTTATTGATTGGTCCTACCGTGTAAATATGCATATATGGTATAGGTGGTCCTAGCATAGAATTTCTCGTATTACTCTTACAAGGCAATGGCAATCAAAAGGTGGCATTGCTAATTAAATGCTCATTAATTAAGTACCAATAAGGTGTAAGTAAAAAACAGTCATAAACTTATTGGGTTAAGTTTTTTTGATTTCATATTTATCCATCAACTCTTTAATATATTACATATTCTTTTATACTCTTCAATTTTATGTATTTACCCAAAACTTTTTAATATATCAAATATCTCTTTGAACTCTTTAAAATCTATAATATTTACTTATCTAATTCCTAAACTCATGTTAGAATTCATCAAATTTATTTTTTAATATGAAATTTGACCGAAATAATTTTTTAATTATTTTTCTTAAAATTAGTTTTTTTAGTTTCTCCCTATAATTTTTTTTTATTTTCAGCTAATTTTCATTCTTTGAATTGAATCAGTTTCCAACTACATTTTTGTTTTGTACATTTTGCTATAAAATTTTTTTATAAAGCAAAATGTAAAAAAATAATAGTATAATTATGTGAGAACGAGAATTTGTACCGCTAGATATTCCGAAATCTATACCACCACATGGATTCCTATCAGAAAGCAAATTAAAAAAGAAAAGATATCCCAACAGTCAGTTTTCTCGATTTATTGATTATGAGATCTGGACCGTCAGTTAATGTTAACCCTTAGCATGTACTATTGTTGCCTATAAATTATCCCTCAGATTGAAATTGATTTCACAATTACTACTCGTATCTGTGCCTATCCATCAATGGCTTTCACCAGTGGCAGAAGGTTTCAACTCAAACTTCTGCTAGAGAAAAAATCCCAGAAATTGTTGTTCGCCGAAGTCGAAAAAGATGTGGTCGATTTTCTCTTCGTCTGTTGTCACTGCCAATTGGATCATTGACCAAACTAATAACCGAAGAATCAGCCTTCGGTCCCTTACGCAACACGTACCGCAGCTGGGAGGAGCTGAATAGTAGTTTCCTTTCTTCGAGTCAAATGGCAGCAAACCATCTCATCCCAGTTATTTCGCCTACAAATTCCTCTGATTTCGCTTGTATTCTCTCTTCTGCAAATCCAGCAACTGCGATAGAGAAGGTTTACGTTTGCAAATGCAATAAAAACTTTAGTGACGTGTATCAAACTTATTGCCAAAACTGCGACGGGTCATATATGTAAGAAGTACCGTATGAAGGGTACGATATCACGAAGGAGGAGGACGAAAGAGATGGATACGTCAAAGGGTTTACTTATTCTGTGATGGATGATCTGTCGGTTGTACCTATGATGCTTTTAGAAAGTATAGCAGTTCTTAACAAAATGGGGTACAAGGATTTTAGTTTGCTTGAAGAAAAAATAGTCAGCATGGATGTCAAAAAGATCAATTTCTTTCTTTTTCTACTTCAATGCGAGTACATTATCTTAGTGACAGTATTAATTAATTTGCATTATATACTGAATTTGATATGTAAAAATGAACATTCATCTATTTAATTATTGAGCAAAATTGAGGATGTCAATGATGTCATGAATTATATTATGGTCATTGATCGTATAGTTTTATACTTTATATATAAAAGAACTGATTGATGTTGTATATCCTGTTTTTTTGATGAAAAGATGAGGGTCAAGTTTTCAAATTTTTCATTGATAATATAATACCAGCGGTGCTATTTACATAAAAGAAAAGAAATAAAGGAAAAAAGAAAAAAAACGAAAATAACGTAAATAAATAAACAAATAAAAGAAAATGCAAGAAATGAGGAGGCTGTCCATCTACATGTTAAACCATTCTCAATGTTCTTCTATAATCTCAAGCTGCAACTGTTGTGCTGTTTTGTATTCCTCTCTGAAAATCCTTGTGCATCTCTCCCTCCAGATCAGGAAGCACATAGATTGAAGTTGTATATCTAGATTGCACAAATAAAAATTCATTTTTCATCTGAATACTAATTGCTTTAACCTTGTTTTCTTGTGTCGAACTAGGGTTGGGAGCTTCTGAAGACATCATTAAGGTCAAAGCATGTACTCACCGATGTTTTCCTAAAGAATGAACATCAGGATGAACATAGGTGTGATTGGTATGAAGATCGAAGACGACGACGAAGCAGACACCGAGCTTGATTTTGAGCTTAACATGGAGTGATATATGTTACTACATATGCAGGCATATCAATTTGTAGACTTTGTTTGTTGCATGTTTCCTTTTTTCCATGGACCTTTTATCCCCTTTTTTAAACAAAATATGCAAATCTCAAATATATAACACCGTATTATCTTAATTTTTTTTTCGGAGGTAATGTCTATTATCTGCTTAATTATGTCTGTGATTTTTGTGGCTAATGTGGTGTTCTATATCCTGAAATATTTTAGATAAGTTTGAATTATTCAAATTTTTAAATTTTGTAGTAGGTAACTAACTAGCTTAAACTGTACTGTTAGAAATATTGAAATAGATCAAGTTCTAAAAATACCGCAGCGAAAAAACAACTTAATTGGAGTGGTTCCTTTCACGTCCAGTAGTTTCAATCCTTCTCCCTTACTGTAAACCTACCGAGAATCACCGGATGGAGATAAAACACAGTCCAAGCTGAGTTTATCCCTCTATTCAACAATTTAGATGTCAAGAACTCGAGATTTTTTTATTATGTTATTTTTTTTCTGTTTATGTACTCTTTCACATTATTTGATATCTAAAATTCCTTATCATGTAATGAGCAAAATTTATGCTCTACTTATAAATAATTAAGAGATGTATTTCAGAGAAAATTCATGCATGTCAAGAAATAATGAACTCAGAAAAAATGCATGTATGTCATGAGAGAATTAACTCACGAAATAATGCATTCATGTCTTCACACCAAAAGTTCCAACAGTACAAAAAAATGAAGAGGTAAAATAATCTAAAATCTAAAATTAGAACAAAAGCAATAAAAAGTGGAAGAAATCCTTCGGACTCTTAATAGGAACACGGTAGATCTTTAACTCACTATGACCAAATATCTTCCTGCTGCTTGGTAGTAGGAATTATTACTTTTTTCTAAGGAAAAAATTAAGGAAATTCTACTGGAATATACCAATTTTTTTTTCTTGAGTAAAACCCGTAGGCACTTTAATTAAAAGGTTCAGAAAGTTACAAAATGCTTAACTTAAATAAAACAAATTAAGCAAAAATTATCTAAAACTACATGGGGGGTTTTGTGACAGAAAATATCCAAGATAGAACCCTATATCTGAACTCTCATTCTCTTTTCTCCTGTAACCTATACTTGATCGATCTTCCTGTCTTGCAAATAGGCCAGTACTAAAGAGGCAACATAAATTCACCAAAAACTTCTTTGAGTTCATCAGTCATCCTTCCAGTATATTCCTTTGCTGTCCTTCTCGCCAGATTTGGCAACTCAGCTCGTGCGCCTGCTGGACTCCTTCCCTTTGTATGTGCCTAATTAATGAATATTTGCTGGTTTCGCGCTATTTGCATCACCACCTCCGCCATTGATTCTGCAGCTCTCCATGCTGGTAGTGGTTCTAGTGAATTGGTTATGATAGCCTCATAGAAAGGCTGGCAATAATTAAGTGTATAAACAGACATTGCAGTTTCTCATTCCAACCTCCCTCGATATCAATTGCACGTCATGTTGTACCACAATGGATCCCGGGTGAGAGGCCTGTATCAGTCTGAATTGGAGAGTACCAATTTGTCCTCCTGGATCAAAGAGTACCGCAGCTGTGTCCGCCCTTCCTGCAGTGTCCCAAGAAGCAAGCGTTACCAATTTGTCCTCCAGGCCTGATCGGTCTGAATGCACCAATTTTACGGAATATCAGTTCCACCAGTGTACTTTTCCTTCTACAAGGATTCAAATGAATTGATATAATCATATAAGCAGGCATAATGGGGATGGAATCTATGTCTATTGATTAGTTCTCCATTATTGGACCTTTGATTTATTATTAAACTCAAGAAATTAGGGGTTGGAGCTTCTGAAGACATCACTATGATCAAAGAATGTACTCACTGATGTTTTGCTGGCAAAGAAGAAAGATGGCCTTGAAAAGGAAGTCAAATGAGCTCTGGACGTTTCTATGATCAAACTTCTTGTAGAGCAGCTTATTACTTTTACCTTAAAACTTTGTTTTAAATCCTATGAATCATGATGGAGTGAATTATATATGTTACTACATATTCATATGTTTTGAACATTATCAGATATATTTTGATCTTTTAACTTGACATCAATTATACTTTTAGACTATTGCTCGGTAATTGTCAGATAAATTTCTGGAAGTTTAAAATATGAAAGTACATTGATCTGTTTTTAGTTTTTGTAAAATTTGAGGCTTAAGTGGTGTTTAATACCCCCAAAAATATTTTGTATAAGCTTGAAAGTTCTAGAACAGAGCAGACAAAGAGCAACAATAATTAAAAGCCAGTAACAAGTACAAGGGTTGAAAATTCTAGAACAGAGCGATGAAGGGCAACAAATTAGGACGGAACCGTTTCAGTTTGAGCTCCTAATATAGAAGTACAAGCGGAAAGTAGGAAAAGAGGAAGACAAAAAAATAGGGAGCTGATATAGTGATGCCAACATTGATATCGATTTTATTATTTAGGTTAAATAAGTTTTCGTTCATATTAATAATTTTATTATGCAACTTATTTGTATAGTGTTTTTAATATTCACATAATGATATTTAAATTAAATAAAAAATATCATGCAAAATAAGTTGCATAATAAAGTCGTTATCATAAATAATAACTCATTTTATATTTACTATTAATGATGGTATTAATGATGATATCTCTCGAATATTTCTAAAAAAATAAAATGAAAAAAGAAAGGAAATAATAAATAAGGGACAAAAATAGAAATAGAAATTTCGGCAGAATTTGGGAGTTTTAAAGCCCCCAATATGTTCCCCTCAGTCAGTATCGTTATTGTTCTGTCCTTGTTCAGCCCAAAGAAGAAGCTATACAGTTCAAGTCCATAAACCTTTCTTCTAGACCCCACAGAGGCAACTTGAATGCTGCCGCACATGCATTGTAATATGCACAGCACCTTTTTTTTCTTTTTTTATCATCTGGACAGGAGACATGGTCTCCAGCCTCCAAATAGAAAGCGATGCCCGTGAAGGCCCACCGAATTTATTCAGGCAAGCTTGTCCCATGTCATCTCACGTCCAAGCTTTTCTCCAGGCCACTACATTTTTTCTTCGAATGTCAATTGGCATCGTATATTCTTGATTACGCTTAGAGTTCATAAGATGATATGTCGTGACTATTCAGAACGTCACAAAATGTTAACATTATGTCACAGCATGTGAGATTATTATATGATATGTCTCACGTGTTCCGTGACGAATCTTTATATGTGACATGACCTTATTTGGTAGAGATCAGCACGGCACGACAAACAAACCGAATACACCACAGCACATTACGTGATACGTCACATCACGACACGTAATTATGTATAAACACGTATAACGTTATAGCATGTCATGACATGTAGTCACATATAGACATGCGGTAATGTTACAACACCTCACGACATGTAGACACGTACAAACACACTACAATTGTGCAGCACGGAACATCACGTCAATATATGGATAATATCAACCTACAAATTTGAATCTTGATTGAATAATTAAATTAAAAAAAATCAAAGAAACAATATGTTATATGTTGATGTCAGTAATTTCTCTGTCAGTTCAACGGTTCTGTGTTCCCTATGACTGCACAATTCATTAAAAAAATTTCCTGTGTCCCTAGCTACGATATGTTATATGTTCCTGTGTCAGTAATTTGCGCAGAGATCTTCATTAAAAAAAGTATTGTCTCTTTTACTTTTTAATTTTTCGATTTCCAATCCAATAAATTTTCAAAGATTCTTTTAATGGATGTTATAATATAAAATTTTCACAAATAATTTATATAAAGTTCTATGTAAATACAAAATATTCACGAAGATGAAAAAATAATAGAAGCTTGAGCTAAAGATTGAAATGGAGAGTTTTCATTCATCTATTTCGCCTCTATCACTTTACTATAGCCTCTATGTGGCTATGCCTGATACCTCATATCTCTATGCCTTTGAGTGTGACCGGAAATAATTTTTCTTCATTGGGCATTGGCACTTTGCAGAAACTCAAAACATGAAAGTTACATATCTCTTCCTTAATTGTCCCTGAAGTTTTGGTTCATCTCAATAAGATATTATACGTGTATGTTACACCCGAAATAGTGACATGTGTCAAAACTATTCGAAACACTTAATGATGTTTATTAAAATATTTTCCTGTGATGATGCATTTGGAATTTGAAATATCCAAGCTGTCAAAAAACATTTAATGGCCCTTAACGTAAGGTGAACATTTAACGATTTAACGCTTAAACGGAATTAAACGGCCGTTAAGTCCTAATACGGGTACTCTTATAAAGTCTATTTTTTTTTTGCATTTGTAAAGAATAAATGATGCATATTTATACTTAGTAATTAAAAAAGATAATGAAAATAAGTTACAATATATAATAATTATATTATTAGTAAGTACTTAATCTAATTAATACTACAACATTATCACATTAGAAAAGATTAAACAAAAATAAAAAGTTCTAAAGAGTTGAACATGATAAATTATATTTCAATTTTTTCAATCATAAAGATTCAATTTGTTCATTTTGGACATTTAAAATTACTCATAATACATAACTTTCACACTCAAATTAACAGTATCTAATCACTTTGAAATAATACAAATTTTAACAGTTTTATCAAGGTTAAAATCATCTATTTGTCAAAAAATCATTAAAATGGTTTTTTTTTCTCAAATAGTTAACGTCATGGGGTCTAAAAAATATTTACACGGTTTAAATAGAGTATAAATTTTGTTTTTTTTAAAAGCTTTCAAAAATCTTAAAACATGGCAGTTAGATATTTACAAAAAAATTTGAAGAACGTAGGTAGTTAGGAAGAATACGGTAGCTAAAGGCAAAATGAAGTATGCAGAAAATGGTGGAGAAGAATCGAAGCTTTGCATAGAATTTAACGAGAGTGAGGAGGACAGGTGGCGCTTTGCATGTAAAAAAAAATTACAGCACAACAGGTGGCGCTTTGCATGTAAAAAAAAATTACAGCACAACAGGTGGCGCTTTGCATGTAAAAAAAAATTACAGCACAACAATTGAATTTTCAACGGATTTGAAAACATTTTCAATAAACTTGTGAAAAAATAGGAAGAATGAGACGGAGCAAAAAAAGGCGGAGGGGTTTCTGCAAAAAGAGAGAGAGAGAGAGAGAGAGAGAGAGAGAAAGGCTGATTTATCGGTGGAGAAGAAAACGGTGGTTCCATTCGCATATAATTTCTGTACAACAAATATGTAGACATCTAATTATAAATTTCAACAGAGAAGTTATAAAGTAAATGCCACAAAAAATCTATATCGATAATTTCTGCAGCCTCTCTCCCGTTTTAGTCTGTGAAACAAGCCATGAAACACCTGTGGATATGCATTCTGCACCTGTCACATGATATTACACAGAATTGCTGCCACATATAAACCGGATTAGACGAAAAAAGATGCTTTAATAAGCGTGTAAAATCGGAGAAAAAATGAAAGCTCCCCCGACAGAAGTGTAGAATAAGGTACGGGGCTGATTATATTCATCTCAACGTCTCTTAAAGTTGTCTAGAACAAGTTAGTTTAGGAATATTAAGTATGCCAATTATGTTTATATGAATTTTCTTGACTTGATATATTTGAATTCTGTAAAAACTCAAAATATGAAAGTTATATATCCTTTCTTAAAGTTTTTATAGAACTTTAGTTCATCTCAATCCAAGATAATATAAGAGACTTATAATTAAAATATCAATATGTATCAAGATTGACCGAAACATGAATTGCATTTTTATCCTTGTACTCCATTTGATTCATAATTGATATGGACCTTTAGATCATCAATGGACAATTATAAGTGATGATACTTTTCAGTAATCCATGAGCTAGCATCGGACATTTTCATTATGATTTCTTTTAAAAGATTTTTTTTGCGCTCAAACATTATTATGCGGGTTAAAATACTTTCATGTGACTTAGATGTTGCAGTACTAGGTTTAAATAAGTTTTACGGCTGTGAATTCCTACAATAGAAAGACCAATTAAAAAAAAAGAGAATCCAAGAATTGAATTTTTTTTGTTGCTATATAGAAATTAGTTAATATTGTTACATGTTATGATTAAGAATCCATTAAACCACATCTTACATTATATATTATAAAGAGGTACTAATTATCACCAAGGAAATTTCATATAGGTTTCGTCTTACATTTCGATTGCACGATGCAGCATGTGTACAATGTAGCAACTCGATTTAAAGAAAAAAATAATTTCCCTGGCCTTTCCACAATGCACTATGGCGTGTTGACAAAAGTGACAAGCCATTGTAACACGCCCATTAAATTCAAAAGTAAAATTGCATAGGTCAACTCTCTATTTGAGAAGAACTATAAAAATATGATCCCTACTGTTTTTTTTCCTCCTTTAAAGTTTAGGGAATACATAAATGTGAAAAATCGAAACATCTAGCTAAAAGTCATTAATTTAGGTTACGGTATACAAGTGCTGCATAAATCATATTTACGGAAATACAATAAGATAAAAAAAAAGAAAGAAAGAAAACTATAGTAGATAGGTATTTTTTGAGATGTAGTCATCATTGATTAAGAGGGCTCACTTGTCTGGGTCCAACTATGAACTTTTGAAGTGATTGAGCTAAGCAATTTTCTTAACACAAGTCTTCGACTCTGGCAGTGTGCTTCAATTTCGCTACAAATAGGCTTGAGATAGTTGTCACCATCGAAGTTAGAGACGGCACATTCACAAATCATCCTAAAAAGATCACATACCTCGGCATCACTATTTAGCTGGTGCACAATGATGCTTCTCTTGGTAAGTAGTGATACATCATCTGACATTCTAATCAAACTACTGAAAAATATAGTGTATGCGATAACATAGTTTCCAAATTGAGGACATGTTTGCTCAAACGTGAGTAAATTACAGAACAAAGTTTGTGTGTTTGGGTCAATTGTTAATTCAGGAATCTCTATTGTGCCATTGCAAAATACGATGTCAAGAAGGGAATGCGGATTTTCAGAAGAATACTTTCTTTTCTTAAAATCAATCCCTGCTTGATGGTATTCTGTTGCCCGACGCGATGAAATTGCTGCTTGTGTTGCTTGCTGAACATCATGAATTGATCTTACCTCGTATTTACTAAAAAGATTGCTTCCTAACCGGAGAAGATTATGAAAGTGTGGGGGTTTTACTTGGTTCTCATAGTTCTCGGCTGCTGCAATGCAAGGTCTGAAGTACAAGTGACATAGATGAAGCAAATGAAAAAACTCTTTTGGTCGGTTATGCTTTTGAATTGCTTTTGGATAACAATGAAGTGCTTTTTCCACAAACTCAACAATTTTTTCTGTTAGAACTATTGTGGTCATGCTGCTTCCACCTACGATGAGTTCATAGAGCTTTGATATAACAAAGAGGGGAATTTGATTATCAAGGAGTAGAAGATCATGCCAGAGATCTAGATTAGATAATTGGTCAATGGGACAATATATATCTTCTTGGCTATCTTCTCGTATGGTGTTACTTTGAACGGTTTCTAACTTTGCTTCATCTTGAGTAAGTTTTTCATTCAAAACTGAATTTGAAATGACCTCATGCACGCTAATGTCGAGTCGTCCAATTGTGTCTTCAAGTTCTTGCAGATCTGGTGTGTACAATTCTGTCCCCATAAGGGACAGTAGCACAAAGCATCCATCGAGTAAGAGCATTTTAACAAAATTGTTCCTATCCAGATTAATCTCATTTGCGTAACAAATTTTAACTGGTTTCTCCAGCTGAATCATTGCTTCCAAATAATCTGGTAAGGTTCTTTCAGGGTTCAAATTAAGAATGTAATCCAGATGCTCGTACTTTGTCACTTGCATAGCATGAGTACTTGGAATTCCATGGTTGTATGGTCTCACAGAGAGCATGATTGGCTCATAAGCATTCTTGTGTTTATGACAGAGATTTTTGTTGATTCTATAAATTAGAGGTTTATCAATTTCAGGTTCACCTCCTTCACTTCTTGACCAACAATGATCTTGTTCTCTTGTCATAGATTTGACCAATTGTTTTATATCAATTATATGTGCTCCAACCATAATTTGCTTCTCTGATAAAAACTGTCAACTAAATAAGATCAAAGTTGGGTACATTTTTCCAAATATCATCCAAAGTCAAAATTAGAACGAAAACCCTATCAGGACACTAATTTGTTATGGATCCATCTCAATTCGCAACTACCTTTACCCATCCCAACCCACCATATTTTATAAATAGGATATTACTATCCAATAATTTGTGAAAAGGTTTTCTTTTATATTATAATTTTACTCGTGGATCAAGATAGAATATTAACTTTGGTTTAATGCAAACAAATAAAAGAGCTTAATAGTTAAATGATAATAGGGTGATTAATGATAATTGACTAAATTTATTGAAGGATATGTGATTTATTGATGTTTCTGTTGGCTCCATATCAATTCATGCTTTTGTGAAGCTATGTATGATATCTTGGAACTTCATAGTACATGAAATTTTATTTTGCATTCATGACATTATTAAAGCATATAATGGACAACATATAAATGCAGAAGAAGATCACAACCAATTTGAATTGCCCAACTAAAGAAATAAGATAAGATAGGATGTCACGTACACAATTTAATACAAACATCTACCAAAATTATATTAGGAAATATTGTTTTATCAAGTGGATTGAAAATGTCAAGTCCTAAAATTTATTTAATACACCATTCAATCAAATATAAGAATGAATAAAAGTAACTTGCTATATGGATATGGAGCTTGACAATATAGCACATGAAGAAAATGGATCATTTGATGGCAACGAACAATGAAAGGATTTTTATCATATGAGTACACGCTATAAGTTCTCTCTCACCTTTTCCTCTTAATTAGAAAAGAAAAAGAAATTGAGGTCTACTATTTTTAACACTTGGAGTCATGTTTTCTCTCTCTTAATTGAGGTGGATATTGCTCTACTCTTTTTATAGGATATAATCATGCACCACAATTGGATATAGCTATGACAGTAGGGAGAAATTTAAGCCTTTAAATTTTAATGCTAATCTTCTGTATAAATAATAATTGACTGATTTGTATAAACTGATATTCTTTTTTGTATTACAAATTAAAGTAAATTAGAACTCCAAGAAATCAGATCCTCAGTACACATCTTTGAGAGTAGTCGTTGCTACCCGTTTTCTTGGTACATGAACTGAACTTATGGAAAATTTATAACCTATGGATATGATCGCAAAGGGGGAAGGGGAGATGGGAGAAAAAATATCCTCGGCATCGCAATTAATACCTTCTCTTCCCGATCTATGACAACGCTACCTATCTTGCTCCCTAAAATTGGTTAAAAATGATTATGTAACTAATTAACTAACTAAAAAAAATAGAACAGATTCATGAAATGAAATGCTGGAAAACAAGAGAGTTTACCGGTTGTTGATTTTGTATTATCATATATTGTGTTCTCTTGTACAGTAGCTGGTTGAGCATAAGAGCGAACATCTTGTGCATTTGCCAGAGGACTCATATTACCGACGACACCAAGGAAGATTGTTAATATCACAAGCCTGGTGCATGCCATTGTTTCCCTCATTTTTAACTTAATAGTCATGATACGTCTTGAGTATTTTAGCATTAATTGGTTTGCTTTGAATATATTTTATATGTAAGATTGTGAATATCTCATAGGCTGTGCCTAAAGAAGCCAATATCTTGTAACTTGTAATTTTTATGATAAACATCAAATTAAATTTCCAAATAACATATTTATTCTTCTATACACAAAATTTTTCCCATTTATCCTTCTAAAAAATAATAAGTTACACGTGTTCCTTCTAATAGAATTTCATACATACCTAATAAACCTCAAAATTCTATCCACATTATATATTTGGGCTCCGAACACTTAGTTGGTATGTTGAAATAGAAGTATTAACATTAATGAACAATCTAAAGACCTCAATATATTTGTTTTTTTTATATTTCCTCAGTAACATAAATGTCCTTAATTTTGGTGTGTGTTTGTGCACTTATTAATAAATAGTATTTCAATGATGTCCTTTGAATGTTTCGCTGAACTTTTACTATTAAAAGATTTGTATCTATTGCTCGGTGATGTTGTTTATTTATAGATAATTACAAGTATCATTTAACCATTTCTGTTTTGAATTTTCTGTAAAAATAGTGAAATACTGGTAGTTATTGCTGGCGGAAAGTAATTCGAGAGGACAAAGTTGGTCTTTACTAAACAATATGAGGAAAAAAAGATACTTTTGAGTATGATTCAAGGGAAGAGGAAGTTGTAGATGAAAAATCTTTACTCTATTTGGAACTTCAAAAGATGATGATAGTTGCTTTATATATCTTTATGGTTTCATTTTTATTAAGAACTTTTGTGAACCCAATCTTGAGAGTTTACTTTAGCTACTTTCTCTAATAATTGAATAATAAAATGGCTTTTGCATAAATCAAGTTTTTTAAGTTTGAATTTAGTTTGCTTACTAAAGTATGATGCAAAGTTTTTTTGGGACTTTTTGTTTCTCAATGAAAATACATTTTTTTTGTGCTTATGAAGGCTCAATGATGATGTAACCAGGATAAAAATGGAGATCTGAAAAAGAAATTTCTCTATTTGGAGCCCAATAAGAATATCGGTGGTATGCAAGCGCTTTGTGTTCTCCTTCCCAATGGTATGGATTTTATTGTAAAAATTGTGACAGATTAGAATGAATACTGCTCTGCTACCTCTCTTTCATAGGGATGCATGCATCACAAAGACTTCTCAGGACTATATCCATCCTAGTATTATTGCTCAAGCATGCTCAACTGTAGAGTTCGGATCTAGTCCTTCAGTGCTAGTATGATTGCCTTCTATTCTGCTCTCTCTCTCTCTCTATCTCAAAAAAAAAGGAAAGAAAAGAAAGAAATTGTTGGCTTATGCTGAAAGTCATTGACATTTATATTTGGGCTCTAGATAACTTCCCAAATTGTAATATTATCAATCTGCCGAGGGTCTTCATAACATATGTTAATATCTTAATGATAGGCGGGTAAAAATAAAAAAAACAAAAAGAATATTCCTATAAATTAATTTTGATATGTTAAAATTTAGAGAAATTATTTTTGTACCATACTTTTTCCACTCTTTATCTGCACACTGAAAGTATTTATACAAAATAGATAATTTATTTATATTTAAATTTGTAATTGTCTATAGTTAGTATGAAAAATGTTTATCAATTTTTCTTTCTTAAATGATTATAGACGAAATCAAGTTAAAATTTTTTTTGCTTAAATAAAAATATATTTTGTATAAGTTTTAATTTTAGTAATATAAAATATCAGAGACGGAGCTAGAATATTTATAAAGGAGGGGCAAAAAAAATGATAGTTTTAATATATTGATATTTATTTAATTAAATTAAACAAATATCTGTTATATAGGTCTCAAGAGAAAAAAAATAAATGCTAAAAATTATTTTCATTAACCTCTAGAAATACTAAAATAAAACTTATTTTTTATGTAATGTACATAATGCTTCATCATTTGATAATTATTAACTCATCAAATAATTGTATTAATGAAAAATCTGCTTTTAATGAAAAATCTAGATCAAATTATCTATTTGATCTAGTATTGTGAACAAGCACGGGGACTTTCAGTCCCCAAAGCTTTTCGTGGAGAGTCATATATTGAAACCATTTCAGGAGGAAATGCTAGCAAATTTATTGGCTCATTAATTGTTTGTTGTTGTTGCTGTTGTTGTTGTTATTATTATTATTATTATTATCATCATTATTATCATAATCATCATCATCATTATCATTATCATTATTATCATTATTATTTTTATTATTATTATTGTTGTTGTTGTTGTTGTTTTATTACTACTATAATAATTATTATTTTTTTGAAATAAGCAGCAATTAGCTTTGTTATTGTTGGTATTATTATTATTTATGCATTTATGTGTTTATTTGTTTAACTTTATTATTTTTTTCAGATGGAATAACTAATTGACGTGTTCCGTGAACAAAGAAAATATAAAGAGACAGAATACCAAAAAACAAAGAAAGAAAAAATATGAAGAGAGAAAATAAATATAAGACGATTTACTTAAAGCTTATTGGTACTTGATGAGCATTTAATTAGCAATTTAATTACCAATGCCACCTTTTGACTACCATCACCTCCTCGTAAGAGTAATACATATTAATTCTACTCTGACATTGAAAAGATGTAGTTAAAAAGACGAAATAATTCTTAATTTTGTTATGAACAATATAATTTATAATAATAAGCTAAAATATGACGTCTAACTTAAATATTGAATCCTTTGGTTAAATTTTCAAAGACAGAAAAAATGACTTGATGTCGATAAGAGAACAAAACCAACTCTCTACTCAGAAAAGAACAAAACTTGATCAAATACTCCACAATCCTCCATAGAAAAACTAGTAGATATGCAAGACATCTTTTACTACAAAGAAAAGCAGAATGCAAAACAACAATTCTGTGAAGCCACGTCATGCCACGCATCTATTTCGGTGAGAATCATCAGATTATTTTTCGATGGTAAAGATTTGTTTCGGAAGAAATACACTTTTTGCAGCGTATAACTTAAAAATAGAAAAAGAAATTTCTCCACCTATGCGTCCCCTCGTCTTTCCAAAATTGATCTCGTGAAAATCCAATATTCTAGCCCAAGAGATTAGTGCCTTTTCAGTTCTTTCTTCTAACGCCTCTTGGTATCTCTATATTTCTCTTTATTCGGCATCTCTTCAGATTTCATTACTGATTTTCTGCCCTCTCACTTCACCTCCTCTTTTCCTAACACCTTCCCTCTCTCTCTCTCTCTCTCTCTCTCTCTCTCTCTTGAAGCCACTGTCAAGTGATGCCTTCCCTCTCTCTATTGCTTTGAAGCGCCGAGCACTAAGAAGAGACACATAGACTCTACAATATAATAAAGGTGATGATGTGAGAGGTCCGTTCTTCTTTTTCTGCTCTTTTGCTGTTACTAATCTTTCTTACTTTCATTATTGCACAAGATAACACTTCTACTTAATTCTTGATTTTTTAAAACAACAGAGAAAAAGGATAATCAAAATCCTCCTACGGAGCTCCTCATCTAGCCAAAAGTTTCCTGCCTTTTCTGGTGCTTTGCTTGATTTGCAATAGTGAAACCTGAGGGTTCTGCAGTAGTTGACAAGAAGTAAGATACCGAGTGTCAAGCAAACTAAGGTCTCTCAAGATAAAATTAGAGGAGGCCCCTAATAAATTTTTTGACGACGAGCTGTGTCTATTGTAAATTCAATTGTAGGTCTTTATTTGTTTTCTTCTTTATATTTTTCTAAGACTGTTCCATATTTCATTATATGTTTTTTACAACAGCATAATCATTTGTATTTTGATCGAAATTATATATACTTTTAAATTTATCAATTTTCGTTTTTATATTTGTAAGATTATATATGAATGTTTTCTAAATTTGATAGGTTCAGTACAATTGGCCACAGAATTCATTGGACATCTAATTTGAGAAGAGATGTTTTACATGTCTCAACATTTACAAAATGATGAGAGCAAATGGAATATATACTAAACAAGTTGATTTTTAACTTGAAGATAAATTAAATCATAACTATTTCAATATGGATTTCATTTCAGTGAAGTTGCTATTTTTGTATAATGTTGTTACTTTAAATACTAATGTTACTGCATGTTTTATACAATAGGGAAAACATGAACATATATCTGTTACATTTATGATTTTCATATTTGATTTTTTTTTGCTTTATCTTTTCATTTATATTAATATTTATATTCATTTTTAGCTTTGTTCTCTTTTTCTTAATACTGACCCTACTAGGTGAACATAGGATAACTGATTTGTCATATGTTCTTAGTTTGTTGCTTTTAACCATAGGTGCTTAAAATGAAGGGGTTATTCAATAAAAAATAAAAACAAATTGGTTTCCTGTGCTTTTCAACTTTTGTATTGGATGCATATTCAATAAATATTCCATACTGCTCTGATTTGTTTTTAAGTTTTTGTTGACTCGCAAACATTTCAAATTGTTACTTGTGGTTGTGTTACTATTTTCAGTTGTGCTTGTGAGTTTCATCAGAGTTTGGTTTTGAAAGCCGTTATTTAATTATTGACTAATTTTGCTATGAATCAAATTTGTATTATAGATATGATAACTGCTAAAATTTTTCATCCTAGCAGAATTGTTCTTAATTATTTGATAGAATTGATATATCTTTGTGTAGTGTTTCATTATGATGCTCTATTTCACGAGCAAATGAACAAACATAAAGAGTATGTTCTAAAATTCAGCAAACTTCTACAAAACTGTCCTAATTATAACAATCCCGTGCATCGAACGGGTTCTATGCTAGTTGATTTCAACAATCACACAAAGTTAAGACATAGAGAACATATGTTATGAAGACCCTCGGCAGATTGATAATATTACAATTTGGGAAGTTCTCTAAAGTCCAAATATAAATGTCAATGACTTTCGGCATAAGCCAACAATTTCTTTCTTAAGAATAAGTGTATTTTTTTTCAAAAAAAAAAAATCAGAGTCTAAGGTGTGCACTTGACAAATCTGTATCCAAAATCTAAATACATAATTACCAATTCTAATCCTCCTCTCAACTTTTGAATATGAGATTGTCAAGTTCGTATTTCTCAGATGTTAAAATTTACTTATTTACTTCCTTCATAATCAATTATATACTATTTTTTTCTAATAATAAAAAATTTAGGTTTTAACCTAGCTTTTTTAACACTTGATTTTCTTGCATTATACAGCAGCCCTGAGAAATCTTTATTTTCAGTTCTCCTAGCATGAGTGGCAATATTGAGTGGCCCAATCAATTCAATAATTTTTCCCTCTCTCTCTTTCTATATACAATATTTACCCAGGAGAACCCACTCTTAGAACACAGTATCACACTGCTCTGCTCTGTTCTGATCTGGCAGTATAATCTTCGTCAGATCACGGTTTCCTAGATTAAATGTGCTTGTGAAGGAAGCGCTTTTTATTGTAAAACAAGGAACTTTCTTCTTTTCTTTTCTTTTTTCTATAAGTGTTTTTTAACTATTATGAGATTATTTTGAATTCATATATTCAAATAGTTAAAATACAATGGAAACTTAAAACTTTTTTAGCTGATTGAACACATGGATGCATTTAGAAGGAACTGTGAAGACATGTTCAAGATTAGTTCGAAACAAAAATATTATTATCAGATATTTCTTTAAAATTGGAATAGACAAAAAAAAATGGGAGCTGATACACAGATACGCTTATTGATACCGTCATCGATACGGACTTAATTATACACATTAAATGAGTTATTATGCAAACTCCCTTTTGAAATCTCCGAAAACGGATGAAGACTTAGTCTAATTGGGAATCTCTCTGATGCTTTATCTGTTTGACTTATTCTTTTGTGAAGGAGGCAACTCTTTTTTATGGTTAAAATACCTTGATTTTGCTCAGGTCACTAAAATAATTATGGTTGGATTTCTGAAATAACCTTCTGGTGCTTGAATTTGATAATTTCAATTCTTTGGTAATGAATTACTTGTTAAGAACTTTTGTTAACATCTTCAGTTGTGATATTTTTTCTGAAATAAGTTTCTGGAGCTTGAATTTGATAATCATGCAGTCTTTTTGTCGTTGGGGAAGGCTTCTTGATGATGTCATTATTATAAGAATGGAGATATGTAAAACTGTGTTCTCTGTTGAAGTCCGATAGAGAATATATAACAATTATTTCTCCATGATTTACCCCTTGTTTGGATAGAGGGTATGTAGGAGGAATAGAAGGGGTGGGAATGAAAACTTCAGGACGCCAGGCTCATGTTTTTTCAGAAATAATGCTATTCATGCAGCACCTCCTCTGCCTTCTCAATATCCCCTTTCTTGCACAGCCTATCTATAAGAGTATTGTAAGTCACAACATTGGGCTCATGCCCTTTGAAACCATGCTACGAAGCACCTCTTTTGCCTTCTCCATTGATTCCACTTGAATTGGTTGGTTGGATATTTAATGGGAGGGAAATGTGGAAACTCCCTAAAGCTTATATTTTCAATTTATGGCAGAGAAACTATGGCACTAGGTGTGAATTCTTAAGAAGGACACCTTGGGAAATATGTGTATTTTCATATGGGCTCCAGAGAACAGTTTGATGAAATTCAATCATGACTCGTGAGATTTACCGAGGGTCTTCTAGACAAAGTTTATACTTGTTTCATTTGTTTTTGGTACTTTATAACATGAAAAACCTAATCTATATCTATTCAAGTTCTTTCTTTATTTTTTTTCTTATTAATGTTGCATTTTATGAGAGATTCATTTTTTTTAGTTCGCTATATCCCTTTATACTCAATCTTATATATACAAGTACTGCGAAAATCATATTTATGGAAATACAACAAAATAAAAAAGAAAGAAAGAAAGATAACTATAACAGGCAGGTATTTTTTGAGATGTGGTCATTATTGATTAAGATGACTCACTTCTCTGGATCCAACTATGAACTTTTGAAGTGATTGAACTAAGCAATTGTCTTAACACAAGTCTTCGACTTTGGTAATGTGCTTCAATTTTTCTACAAAGAGGCTTGAAATAGTTGTCACCATCGAAGCTAGAAACAACACATTCACTAATCATCTTAAAAAGATCGCATACCTCGGCATCACTATTTAGCTGGTGCACAATGATGCTTCTCTTGGTAAGTAGTGATACATCATCTGACATTCTAATCAAACTACTGAAAAATATAGTGTATGCGGTAACATAGTTTCCAAATTGAGGACATGTTTGCTCAAACGTGAGTAAATTGCAGAACAAAGTTTGTGTGTTTGGGTCAATTGTTAATTCAGGAATCTCTATTGTGCCATTGCAAAATACAATGTCAAGGAGTGAATGTAGATTTTGAGAAGAATACTTCCTTTTCTTAAAATCAATCCCTGCTTGATGGTATTCTGTTGCTCGACGCAATGGAATTGCTTGTTGCGTCGCTTGTTGACCTTCATGAATCGATCTTTCCTCATATTTACTAAAAAGATTGCTTCCTAACTGGAGAAGATTATGAAACCGTGGGGATTTTACTTGGTTGTCACAACTCTCGGTTGTTGTAATGTGAGGTCTGAAGTACAAGTGACATAGATGAAGCAAATGAAAAAAATCTTTTGGCCAGTTATGTCTTTGAATTGCTTTTGGATAGCAGTGAAGTGCATCTTCCACAAACTCAAAGATTTTTTCAGTCAGAATAGCTGTATTCATGCTACTTCCACCTACGATGAGTTCATAAAGCTTTGATATAACAAAGAAGGGAATTTGGTTCTCAAGGAGTAAAAGATCGTGCGAGAGATCTAGATTGTATAGTTGGACAACGGGATAAGTATCTTCTCGAATAGTGTTACTTTGATTGGTCTTTGACTTTGGTTCATGTTGAGTAAGTTTTTCATTCAAAACTGGATTTGAAATAACCTTGTGCATGCTAACCTCGAGTCTTCCAATTGCGTCTTCAGGTTCCTGCATATCTATTATGTACCATTCTGTCCCTAGAAGGGATAGCAGTACAAAGCATCCATCGAGCAAAAGCATTTTAACAAAGTTGTTCCTGTCGAAATTAATCTCATCCGGGTAACAAAGTTTAACCGACATCTCTAGCTGAATCATTGCTTCCAAGTAATTTGGTAAGGTTCTTTCAAGGTTTAAATTGAGAATGCGATCCAGAAGCCGATACTTTGTCATTTGCAGAGCATGAGCACCTGGATTTCCTCGGTTGTATGGTCCCACCGAGACCATGATTGGCTCATACGCATTCTTATACTTATGACGAAGATTTTTGTTGGTTCTATGAATTAGGGGTCTACCAATTCGGGTTCACCGCATTTACTTCTTGACCAGCCATGATCTTGTTCTCTTCTCATAGATTTGATCAATTGCTCTATATCAATTGTATGTGCTCCAGCCATACTTTATTTCTCTGATAAAAACTGTCAACAAAATAAGATTAGAATATTTATATTTGGGTAGATTTTTTTCAAGTATCATTTAAAGTCAAAATTACAACGAAAATCCTACCAGGACACTAATCATCATGGATCCATCTCAATTCCCGACTGACTCTACCTATCCCAAACCCACCAGATTTACAAATAGGATATTAATACCCTACTGTTAAATTGTGAAAAGGTTTTTTTTTGTATTATAATTTTACTGATGGATCAAGATAGATTAACTTTGGTTTAATGTAAATAAATAAAAGAGCTTAATAGTTAAATGATAGTAGGGTTATTAATGATAATTGACTAAATTTGTTGGGGGATATGTTATTTATTGGTATTTCTGTAGGTTCTGTATCATTTCATGCTTTTGTGAAGTTATGCATGATATCTTGGAGCTTCACAATACATGAAATTTCGACATGCATTCATGACATTGTTAAAGCACATAGTTGACAACATGTAAATGCGGAAGAAGATCACAACCAATTTAAATTGCCCAATTGAAGAAATCAGATAGGATAACATATCAAGTACACATTTTAATACAAACATCTATCAAAATCATATTAGGGTATATTGTTTTATTAGGAGGACTGAAAGCATTAAGTCTTAAAATTTGTTAAACACACCATTAAATCAAATAAAATGATGAATAAAGGTAACCTACTACATGGATATGGAGCTTGGCAATATGGCACAAGAAGAAAATGGATCATCTCATGCTATTGTTTGATGGCAATGAACAATGGAAGGATTTCTGTTATATGAGTGCTATAAGTTCTCTCTCAACTTTTCCTCTTAATTAGGAAAAATTAAAAAAAACTAAGGTCTACTATTGCTCTGCTCTCTCTCTTCATTGAAGAACACATATTGCTCTACTCTTTTTATAGAATATAATCTTGTATTACAAATGGATACAACTATATAGACTGCAAGGAGAATTTTAAGCCTCTCAATTTTGATGCTGATTTTCTGTATAAACTGTAATGGATTGATTTGTATAAACTGATATCTTTTTTTTTATTACAAATTAATATAAACTAGAACTCCAAGAAATAGAATCCTCAATACACATCTTTGAGAACAGTCATTGCAATCCCTTCACTTGATACACCAATTGAACTTGTGAAAAATTTGTAACCTATGGATATGGTGGCAAAAAAGGCCAAAGGCGAGATGCGATATTAGTTCTCCTCGGCATAGCAATTATTACCTTCTCTTGCTGATCTTTGTTGATGCCATTGATTGTGCTCCCTAAAATTTATTAAAAATGATTATGTAATTAGTAACTAACTAAAAAAACAATACATATCCATGAAATGAAGCGCTGGAAAATGAGAGTTTACCAATTGTTGATTCTGCCTTATCTTGTACAGTAGTCGGTTGAGCATTAGAGAGAATGTCTTGTGCTTTTGCCGAAGGAATCATATTGATGACAACACCAAGGAAGATTGTTAATGTCACAAACCCGGTGCATGCCATTATTGCCCTCATTTTTAACTTAATAGTCCTGATGTGTGTTGAGCATTTTAGCATTAGTTTGCTTTGAATATATTTTATTTGTAAGATTATGAATATCTCATAGATTGTGCCTAAAAAGACCAATATCTTATAGCGTGCAATTTTTATATATAGCAAAACCTGATAAATATCAAAACTTCCAAAGGGCGTATTTATTCTTCTATAGCACAAAAATTCTCCCATTTATCCTTTTGGAAAATAATAAGTTACATATGTATTCCTTCTAATAGAATTTCATGCATACCTAATAAATCTCAAAATTCTATCCACATTATATCTGGGCTCCAAAGTTAGCATGTTGAAATAGAAGTATTAGCATTAATGAATAATCTAAAGACCCCAACATATTTGTTTTTGTTATATTTCTTCAGTAACATACATGTCCTTAATTTTGATGTGTGCTTGTGCACTTGTTGATAATAGTGTTTCAATGATGTCCTTTAACTTTTGCTATTATAAAATTTGTATCTGTAGCTCGGCGATGTTATTTATTTATAGATAATTACATGATATCATTTAACCATTTTTGTTTTGAATTTTCTTTAAAAATAGTGAAATACTCGTCGTTATTGCTGGCACAAAGTAATTTTGAGAGGACAAAATTGGTCTTTACTAAACAGTATGAGGGAAAAGGAAATTATAGATGAAAAATCTTTACTCCATTTGGAACTTCAGAAGATGATGATAGTTGGTCTATATATCTTTATGGTCTCATTTTTATTAAGAACTTTTGTGAAGCTAATCTTGAGAGTTTACTTATCTACTTTCTCTAATAAAAATTGAATATTAAAATGGCTTTTGCATAAATCAAGTTTTTGAAGTTTGAATTTAGTTTGCTTACTAAAGTATGATGCAAAGTTTTTCTGGGACTTTTTGTTTCTCAATGAAAATGCATTTTTCTTGTGCTTATGAAGGCTCAATGATGATGTAACTAGGATAAAAACAGAGATTTGAAAAAAAAAATTCTTTGTTTGGAGCCTCATGCAAGTGCTCCGTGTTCTCCTTCCCAATGGTATGGATTTTATACATTAAAACTTTTTAAAACATTTAAATTACCTTTGCTCCACTTATCAAACGGAGAAAAAAATGTTTAGGTGCTACTAGCATCAATGAGCCAGTAACAATATAGGCCGATGAAAGAGAGAGGATGAAGGCCCGATTGTTATTCTCTATCGTTTGTGTTTTTCGGTCTTGCTGGACGCCCAATAGGCCTTTAATCTTCTCGGCCTTCCCCAATTATCCCATTTCAACTAGCCAGTTACGATCTTCAGATTTTTTATTTGTCAGACCTATCCGCTCATCACATCTGAGTTTTTGTAGAATACATGACTGACAATGGGGTCAATTTTTAGGAAGGGATATAATTAGAAAGACTTACAGTGAACATCTTCTTCTCAAAAAAAAAAAAAAAGAAAAAAGAAAAAAGAAAAGAAAGACTTGTAGTGGATTCATTTATTGGAAAATTGTACCTAATTTTTTTTAAATAACAGTTTCTGTTATTTCCGACATTTTTTTTAATATTTTTTACGGAAAAATTGTATATTCCCATATATCGACTGTTATCAGAAATAAGAAGTCTGAACCCTTTTTTTTCTAAAAAAAAGAAAAAGAAAATATTAACTCTTACATATTCTTACTATATTTTAACAGTAAATCATTAAATGTATGCATCAGTAACTGTGCACTCTTCATTTTTACTTTCTACCATTACCACTACACAAGGCCCCAACCGACAGCCACAAAAATTCAACAGCATGGCGACCAAGAGCAAACTCAATCTGAAGCTTCTGATAGAGAAGAAATCCCACAAGGTGCTATTTGCCGAGGCTGGCAAGGGTGTGGTGGATCTCCTCTTTAGTGTCCTGGCATTGCCGATCGGAACTCGTTATCACACTCATAACCAAGGAATCCATGGCCGGTAGCCTCAGCGTAACATATGGCAGCCTGGAGCAACTAGACGACACCTATCTGCTCTCATCACAAACCAAATCACAATTTCTAAACCCCACCTGCAGTTCCTCCGTCATCTCGAACAATTCCTTGCTTCTCTCCGCAACGGATTCTCCAGTTGTGACAACCAAGACGTACTATAGATGCCCCGGTAGTGGTTATTCCTACCAGTCTGATATACATATCTATGTCACTGATGCATATGGGACTGCTTGTCCGGCATGCCGAAAGGGGATGAATGTGGAAGTTAAGTGGGTGGCGGGGGCGTCAGTTATTAAAGAAGCAGAGGAGAAAGGGGAGAAGGGGGTAGTGAAAGGTGTCGTGATGTACACAGTGATGGATGATCTGTCGGTAATGCCGATGTTGACGATATCGAGTATTACTCTTCTTAACAAATTCGGCGTCAAGGATCTGAGCACTCTTGAAGAAAAAACTGTCAGCCTTGGCCTCCCATAGGTATGTATATATGGCACATTAATTTATTTCTCATTGGAAGTTTGGAACTGATTGTGTGCATTTATTCATGGTTGAAGAATTTATTTATTTACATTACATGATGATGTAAATTAGACTGTCTAATTATCAAATTTATTTTGCAATTTGAGCGCAAATAAAAAACTGTCTTTCTTATTTGTTAACTAGGGTTTGGAGCTACTAAAAGCTTCCCTGCAATCAAAGAATGTGCTCACTCACGGAATGTCTTTCTGACAAAGAAGAAGGCTGATGTCTTTCTGAGAAAGAAGAAGAGGAGGATTTAAACTTCAAACAAACTGCTTTACCTACTTTTGAAGATATATAAATATAGCCTTTTTCTAGTAGACTTAGGCTATCTATGTGTGTTGTTAATTAGCCTCATTTTGTGTATGATGACATTTATGGACATCTTTTATGTATTATGTTAATGGGATCTTTTTACAAATATTTATTTATTAAAATTTCAGTAACATTATATTTCCAGCGATTGTATTGTTTTGTCGTCTATGGGGAAGCACTTCCAGCTAGGCCTAAGCATTCCTCTAAATAGTCTAATTTTTCTTGGGCCTTCTTTTTATTTAAGTAAATTTCAGCCTTTGAAAGGGTAAAAAGTAAGCCTTTGAAAAGTACTGTTATTTTAGTGGACTTTGTTCTGACTCTTGAGCCAGTTTAGACCATATTATTTCCTTCACTTTAATGCCTCTTTCAGTTCACGAATTAGAATATCAATATAAATATATTCTGTTTGGTTGGAAACAGTTCGTGGATCTTATCGTTGCTAGTTTCAATTTATATTTTTCCTTATTTTTCTTGAGTAATCAATCTACATAACGATTGAATCAACCAGAGTTTCTATGTACACGTGTGGATATTTAGTATTGAAAATTTTAACCCTTCGTCTTTGTCTCAAAATAATAAATAAATCAAAATTTCTACCTAAATAAATTAATTTATCTAATGATCAAATGTATAAATATGCACAAATAGTTCAATTTTATGCTATAACTTTCTTGTGGCTATTGTTTTGAGCACCTTGTAAATCTTGTGTACAATCTACACTCCTTAAACGGGGAGAGTGTTGAGAAATAAAAATGCAATTAACAGATAAAATGGGAGATTAGCCTCAGACCTGTTTGGAGTTAATATTCTCATTGGCTAATTAAGAAAAAAAAAGAACTACTAATTTAATAAGAGCAACTTCCATTTTTTTTCTTTTTTTAAATTTAGGTAACAGCTAGATACAATAGTATACCGTTAGAAACAAGATTTTATAAACCAAATTGTATATTTTATAAATCAATATAATAAATCAATTTTACTATTCATCATATCATCTTCTATGTCTCTAAAATTCAACAGAGAGGAATCGTGGCTCCTCAGCTATTTGGCGCTGGGAACCGTCAGATGCTAAGGTTGAACGGTAGCGATTTCACTTGAGAACTCTGGCTTTTCTTCTGTTTCTTTTCAACATTCCAATAACAATACCATCAAAATTTTTGTCAAACACGATACTACTACTACTACTAACAACAAATTTGTTCATGTGTAATCAGAATACTGCCATTTCACGCTGAGGCAACCCCCGCTTGATCTATTACTATGTTTATCTAAATTTTGATCTGCGTTATACTTTGTCCAGAAGGACTAATGAGTGTACAACGATCGACCTTGATACCGATTATATTAATGAGGCTAGATGTAAACCACCTGTCAAGGCCCTGTTCATCAAAAAGGAAATATTCTTCATTGAGTTTCAAACTTTGATTCATTTATTCTTGCATTCTCACTTTTGGAGTGGAAATTCTGTTCACTTCCTGGCACCAAAGAGTCCTCAAGTACCAACCTCCTATGCACACTCTTTTTTAGTGCCAGTACAAATTGTTTAGATGACGCTCAACAATGCAATATATAACAGCCTATAAAGAGCACAACTCCGCTGCAAAGCGCGGAGTTTTCACTAGTTTAAAATTAATAACAGTACTGTCACTATATATATGATCATGGTGATTACTCCGCAATCGCTCATATGTTCAAAACTTTGCTTGTTGATTTGTTTGGCTTAATAATACGGTATAATTAAGTGAACCAATTTGGGAATGAAGGCATGTTGGGGTTGAAAATGTAGCCGACGAAGAAAAATACGATTGTTATGACGAGATACCTCCATTTTCTATTGGCATGGAGCTTCTAGCTATGGATGATGATAATAATGAAATGAATTACATGTGTTCGGATTATGAAGAAGGGCTATGGTAAGTACTACTAACTATATTTAAAAATTAATAATTATAAATTTTTATTTCTTATAATTGAAATAATTTTAAATTCTGCAGGGCGAACAAATAGGAGAGAAGAAGAAATTTTTCATCAACAATCGATGTTTTTGTTAACAAGTAAGTTCTATTTTTTAATACTTATGATTGTTTCATATTAAAAATTTATAAACTTTGATCATGCCTTTATACTGCATATATAATCATGAAGAGGGATGTAGTGCCAATAATTTTGTATGCCAAACTGGTGTCAATGAAATTAAAATTCCAATAACTTTTCTTAAAACTTTTAAAAAGCAAATCTAATTGATAGGATATAATATATTTCATATACTACATGCATACACAATTTTACATTATTTTAATTTTATTTGAGTATACATTAAAAACTAATAAAATCAACAGTTCAAATTTTGATAATTTAATCCCCCTCTCTTGATGGCTATCGAAATGAAATTAAAATCTTATATTTTTTTTATATACATGATATGAGATAATATAAAACACATCTGACAGTTTAAATTCATAAATTTATATATAAAAAATATAATTGGCACTGTTTGGCACTGATAACCATTAGTATTGGATCCCTTCTCTATAACCATTTGGGGAAAATTTTTATTGTCTAATTAGCTAGATCCGAATCAGGTTCGAGTACAAATCAGCATCGGTTTTCAATAAACAAACCAACACTGATAGTTAAACTAGTGTCGATTTTAATAAAAAACCGACACTGCAAGATAAATCAGTGTCGGTTTTTTTACCTCATTATATGGTATATAAAGAGGATTTTTTCTTTGCATTGTCAAGAATCTCCCAACATTCTATCTGGTTCCAGGGATCCCACTGTTTTTCTTTAATGCCAAGGGGGTTTAGAGTATAGGGTACAGGGTAGCCCCCCCCCCCCCCCCCCCCCCCCCCCCCCCCCCCGCTATTAAGAAAAACAGCGGGACCCCTCTACCATATTGTTGGGAGGTTGTTCTCTTTTTTAATTTCTCAAAATTTAGAATATTTAAATTTCTAATTGTTAATAATTTACAAAACATATTTATATAACAAAATTTATTGGGAAACAAAACTGAAAATTTCAAAGACTGAAACAAAGTGTATTATGATGCGAAAGTTAAAATGAGAAAAGGCATTAGAAAATATATAATTTTGTAATTGTAAAATTAATTGTACTACATTAATGCAAGAAACAGAATATAAATTATCACCAATCTACTACTTTAGCATCACCTTTTTTTCTATTAGATTTTATTTAAGAAAAGTCCAAATAGATGAATGCTTCCATAAAATTATCTAAGTAACGTTAATTTATAGACAATCAAGCAAACAATGAGATGAAGTCAATTATAACATCATGTATAGTCTGTACTGGTATATTCACTTTCAATTTAAATTATACATTATATTAACAAAACGATAGCTTGAAATATATATAATTTTTCCCCTGAGAAACACGATACCTCAAAAACAGTGGATAAAACTGAATCAATAATACCTAGGATTTACAAGGTGAAGCTTTAATTGAATTGACTTAGCCTTAGCCCCCAGTATGATGGTTATCCTTGGATAGTCGCTGACAGTAAAACTTATAACAAAATTCAACAACGATTAATACATATCCAAATTGAAAACTTTTAGTCTGACTTACTTGCAAAATATCAAAATAAATATTCTTGTAGCGTTAACACAAAATGCACCGTTATCCTGAAAAAAAATTAAAATTCCTTTCAAACAAAACATCAAGTAGATGGCATGCACATATAGGCATAACGAATAAAATTAATAACAAAGTTGGAATGCAAATATGACACTTGACATTATAAATTGTGCACAATTCAAGCATTAGACAGAAATGCTTGGTTACCTGTTAAGTTCTTGGGCGGTAAATTTTGACCCTGATCTATTTTGTCTTCATTAGCGTTTCACAGCCTTAACAGTGAAAGAATGCCTTCAGGAAAAAAGCAATACAAGCAAACTACTAGTAGGAAAGAGAATAAAGAGATATTTTCGTCAAAAAGAGATGAGCAAAAGAGATATCTAAAAATATTAAGGAGGTGTAAAGGCGGCTCCAGGCAAAATCAATCGTTGAGCAGGATGATGAGAAACCAAAAGTAAAGCAGGATTAGAAATTTAGGATGGTTGAAAGAAGTAGCGTGAGTGTGTCTGGCAATTAGTATTGTGCTAAGTGGATGGAGCGACTGATTGTTAACAAAAGGAAAATATGCCTTATGTGGACGGTTTCAGAGAAGAGAGGCCGCAAAATCTGTCTTCATCACAGAGAAAACTATGGAATAAACATAGTGAAGCACTAATAGAATCTTATCGGATATTTAAGTGATGCCAAAAAGCGCGGCACTGGAAGGAAGGGGCAAAAAGGGGAGAGAGAAGCTATCGAGTGAAGAGAACCGATCTTTGTATTTGTTATGCTTTTTTGGCGGAAGCGACGACTCGTTTTTCAGAGGGCGCTACTGGAAAATATGCCTTATGTGGACGGGTTCAAACTCCCAACTCACCTTGAAATACCTGATTAACTATCAGACCATCCTTAATTAGACTAAGTCAATCATCACGGGTGTCTTCTAGGTGCTATAGTAACCAGCTCATTTCTCGTAACAAGGAGTTCTAGCATTATCATCAGAATCGAACTTGCCATCTCGTCAGCGATAGTTCGGATCATTTTTGAGCTGTCAAGGAGCCACGAAGGTGTATTACTAGTCACAGACTATCACTCCAACTTTTAGTGTTGGTTGTTAGAAGAAATCGACACTAGAAGTTGCTCAATAATCAGTGTCAGTTTTATTTTTAAAATCAACACTGATTATCACAGTTTCAATGTTGGTTATTTTTGAAAATTGACACTAAAAGTTATTGAATAATCAGTGTTATTTTTTTTAAATGTCCGATATTGATTAATAATTTTGTATTAGCGATAGCAACAATTTTTTTTTCTATTCTAGGATTCTTTTTTTTTTAATTGGCATCTCTATTGTAGGATTCATAGCCCTAAAAATTATTATAAACTTATGACTGCAACATCTAAGCCAAATAAATAAAACAAAATTTGCAACCCGTAGAATAATACTGAAGAAAATGTTTTAAATTCTATTGTTCTTTATCATTGGATCGATGTCATCATTTAGTGTATATTTATCATATTTATTTACAAAAGTTAACAAAGTAACAATTATTTTTGAACTTCAATACTACAAGATTCTTAAAAACAAATTCCATATAACCCCCATCTTATCTATCGATCAAACCAAAATCGACAAAATCTAAAATACGAAAAAAAAATGTTACATATTAAATTTCTTTTACTGGCCCATCAATATTTTACTTGTTTTCCATAAGTCATAATCATTAATAAGAGAAAAAAATATGTGTTCACTTTATTTATTATGAGATCTGGTTTTGTTAACGAAAAGTAGATCTTCACCGTTGCTAGACTAATTTGGTCTTGAGCTAATTTGTTCCTTTTTCCAATTTCCAAGGTCTGCATTTGTTAGGTTTATTGTCACAATTTTGACATCACATAATAAGTTCTCACAGTTTCCGTAGGTGCCAGAAAAAAATTAAAATTTTCCAATTCAAAAAAAATTTCCCATTGTACCTAAGGTGGTGCAATAGAGTGTTGTGTAACTGACTAGAGCCAACAATAAAAATAATTGCCCAAGAAGGACAAAACAGTAGATGGCAAATGTTTTCATTAGGTTTCTAATTGCTTCCTGTTTTGATTGGAATGTAAAATTCATGTGCCAGTAAAATGTCACAACCACTGCAGCAGGTTGCTTGTCCCTAATTCTGATCTTGTCCAAGAATCAATACACTGAAAAAGACATGGATGCAATGAGATATTTATTGTAGTAGACTACTGACAACAATATATAATAATAAGCCAAAATATTGCATCTAACTTAAAATATTGAACCCTTAGGTTAAATTTTCAAAGACGGGAAAAAATGACTTGATGTTGATAAGAGAAGAAAACCAACTCTCTACTCGGAAAAGAACAAAATCAGATAAAATACTCCACAATCCTCCATAGGAAAAGCAGTATATTTGCAAGACGTTGATTTCAAGAATTACACAAAGTTAAGAAATAGAGAACATATGTTATGAAGACCCTTGACAGATTGATAATATTATAACTTAGGAAGTTCTCTGGAGCCCAAATATAAATGTCAATGACATTCAGCACAACTCTGTCAATAGTTTCTTTTCTTTTTTTTGAGATAGATAGAGAGAGAGAAAGCATAATAGAAGGCAATCATACCAACCCAGCACAAAAGGACCAGATTCAAATTCTACAGTTAAGAATGTTTGAGCAGTAATAGTAGGATGGATATACTCTTGGAAAGTCTTCGTGATGCATGTATCCCTATGAAAGAGAGATAGCAGAACAATATTCATTCTAATTTGTCACTATTTTTACAATAAAATCCATACCACTGGGAAGGAGAATACAGAGCACTTGCATATCACTGACATTCTTATCAGTCTCCAAACAATGAAATTTCTTTTTTAGATATTCGTTTTTATCCTCGTTATATCATCATTGAGCCTTCATAACCACAAGAAAAATGCATTTTCATTAAGAAAAAAAAAGTCCCGGAAAAACTTTGCATCATACTTTAGTAGGCAAACTAAATTCAAACTTCAAAAACTTGATTTGTTGAAAAGCCATTTTATTATTCAATTTTTATTAGAGAAAGTAGGTAAGTAAACTCTCAAAATTAGCTTTACAAAAGTTCTTAATAAAAATGATGCCATAAAGATATATAGATCAACAATCATCATCCCAAATTATAATTTCTAAATTTAGAATGTTTCTGAACAATAATAGTACATAAACAGCGTTTCTATTGAACAACAACGGTTAGATGAAGATCATAAGGTTGTAATTTTTCTTAATGACGTCATCTGATGACACAAGCTATTAAGACCCTTTTCCTGCTCTTGGTGCTACATCCAGTGTTTGTGATCCCTTTTGCTTCATTGTTCCGTGGGACCGTGGTTATTCTTTTCCCTTGGTTTATGTCCCTATAGCATGCACCCAGTTTTGTTAATCTATGCTTTTCAGTAGGTCTGGCCCCCTCTACAAACCTATCCAACAGATGTCCCCATTTTTTCCGAATCCATATCCTGTGGGGTACCCTAGATTTCAGAGTGGGCAAAATCTGACCTGTTCCTTCAATTAACGCTCCAGATCTAATTTTTTTCTGTTCGGATGCCCGGAGACGCTGCCCTGACTGACCAAAGCTCTTATCTCCAGCTCCAATCATCGTCTCCCTCAGAGAGCAGAGAAAGAGAGTCATGCAAACCCAAATTCCATTTCCCGCCTATTTCATTTTCTGTATTGGAATTCTCTTTTCAGATCAGCTCACTCTCCAGTCTCCAAGCCTCCTCTCACTTATTTTCATTTTATTAGTTAAAGATCAATATTCCAATTCTAATTTCTACGTTCACAATCCTACTCTCTCAAAAGTAAGAACTATCCATTTAGTCATATTGCTTCATTTTATTTTTCTTCATAGAGAATATGGAATCGGTGAGTGAAATAGAGTGGATTCCTTGAGTAGGAATGGAATTTGTGAGTACAGAAGAAGCATGGAACTTTTGGGTTAGATATGCGGGCAGAATTGGCTTTAATGTCAAAAAGAGTTATCATAATCGTAGTACTCTGGATGGTAAAATAATTTCAAGGGCGTATGTCTGTGGAAACAAGGGCTTCCACTCTAAAGATAAATGGGATTGTCAAACTAGGTATCCTCGACAAGAAATAAGAACTGGTTGTCGGGTCAGGTTGGTGCTGAAATTGGACAGAAAATCCAGAAAATATGAGGTCACTGAATTTATTAGTGAGCATAATTATATTCTTCAGCTACCGCAAGCTTTCTATCTTTTGCCTTGTCAACGAAAAGTAAGTGTTTTCTTATACAATTCAGATTTTGTAAAAAAGAACAATAACAAAGACAATAAAAAACCACATGTATATCCGAAAAATGCTTCATACTTATAGGTAACAGAGGCTAATGCTGTTGATATTGAACTTGCAGATACTTCTGGAATTTGGCCAAAGGAAGCACGTGAGTTGATGGGTCGTCAAATTGGTGGTAGAGAAAATATTGGCCGTACTCTTACCGATCAAAACAATTACTTGCGAGACAGGCATAAAGAAATATTGGCCATACTCTTACCGATCAAAATTGAATACCCACTATCCATCAATTGTCCAATACCTAACAGATTTTGTGACAAGTTTGGAATAAAATAAACATTATGCAGATATTTCATATCATTTTCTGTTGTGTGTATTGCTACTATGCCCTTGCATTCTACTTGAATCAGTTTGTCATCACCAAGTTTGACCTTCAACTTGTGAGTTTCATCTAACTCTTCAAATAGTTGCTTGTAGCCTGTCATGTGGTTTCAACATCCACTGTCTAAGAACTAGATGATGTTTGCATCGGCCTTGCCTTCTGTGTATACCATGAAGAGTGTTTGTTACTCATTTTCCTCTTTAGAATAACTTGCTTGATTCTCCTCCCTTTGCTTCTTGTAGCACTCGGATTGGTAATGCCCAAACTTGTTGTAGTAGTAGCATTGGATGTCTTTCTTGGATTTATCATAGGATTGACACTCGGATTGATAGTGTCCAAACTTATTGCAATAGTAGCATTAGATGTCCTTCTTGGATTCATCATAGTATTGACTATTTTCAGCAGTGTTGCTTCTGCCTCTTCCTCCTCTGCCAAAGTTGCCTCTACCTCTACCTCTACCTCTACCTCTTCCTCTTCCTCTCGTGTTGTTTTTAAACCTACCTCCAGAAGTCTCCCCCTTCATGTAAAATGTCTTGTCATCACCTTTCTCCTCTAATCTAGAAAGCTTTGCTTCACGGATCAGTAGGGATCCCATGAGTTCAACAAAGGTATAGGTTGAGAGGTTTTTTGATTCTTTAATTGCTGCTGATCAAATTTTGGTGCAAGATTTCTCAGCACCTTTGCCACCATGGTTTGCTCTGAGATGTTGTCTCCATATGCTCGAATTTGGTTGACAATGGCTGTGACTTTTGACGGAAAAATCTACACTGGTTCTTCTGTTTTCATGTGCAGTGTCTCAAAATCTCGATGTAGACCTTGCAGTTTGATGGCGATAACTCGTAAACTTCCTTAAAATATAGTCTTCAAGGTTGTCCATGCTTCTTTAGCTATGTTTGCTGTAGTAAATTTTCGAGAAGATTGTATCATGCACTACCCGCTGGATGAAAAATAGAGCTCGCGCATCCTTCTTCTGGTTTTCTTGCACATTGGGGTCTTGACTTGGGGCACCGTTCTCCACTAAAACTCACAAACCATGTGACTTAAACAAGGTTTTCATCTTGATGCTCCAAAATTCATAATTTTCCCCTTTGAATAGTGGAATTGCTGGATGTGTCACATTCACCGTGTTGTTGCCGGTTTCAGCCATCTCTCCTCTCAATTAGATCAACCTGGCTCCGATACAAAATTGTAGGATTTTTTTGGAAGTAGAAAACAGAGAACAAGATAAATTTCAGAACTGAAAACAAAATTTTCACTTCTACTAAATAATACATGGATCCTTGGTACCGTCAGTTAATGTTTTATCATTTAATGTATGATTTAGGATTTGCATCGGTTACCATTACAAGATATCTAGTTTGCATCAGAAAAAAAAAATTACGGGATATGTAGTGAAATATATCTCAAATAGTGAAAAAAAATATCTATTTCCAAAAAAAATTAATAATTATTGTCAATTTTACATAATCATGTAAATAAATAAATTCTTTCAACAACAAAGGCGACATACATGATACATACCTCTTCAAGACCGAGGCTGACAGTTTTTCCTCAAGGGTGCTCAAGTCCTTGATGCCGAATTTGTTAAGAAGAGTAACACTCGATATCGTCGACATCGGCACCACCGACAGATCATCCATCACAGTGTATGTCACGACGCCTTTCACTACCCCCTTCTCTCTTTTCTCCTCTGCTTCTTTAAGAATCAACGCCCCCACCACCCGCTGAACCTCCACAGTCATCCCCTTCCTGCATTTCAGACAAGCAGTCCCGTATGCATCAGTGACATAGTTATGTATATCTGATTGGTAGGAATAACCACTACCGGGGCATCTATTGTACTTCTTGGTTGTCACAAATGGAGCATCCGTTGTGGAGAGAAGCAAAGAATTGTTCGAGACGATGGAGGAACTGCATGTGGGGTTCAGGAATTGTGATTTGGCTTGTGATGAGAGCAAATAGGTGTCATCTAGCTGCTCTAGGCTGCCATAAGTTGCACCAAGGCTACCGGCCATGGATTCCGTAGTTATGAGTTTGATGACGGTTCCGATCGGTAAGGCCAGGAGACTAAAGAGGAGATCCGCCACATCCTTGCCTGTCTCAGCGAATAGCACCTTCTGGGATCTATTCTCAATCAGAAGCTTCAGTTTGAGTTTGATCTTGCTCGTCATGGTCTTGAATTTTGATTCGCATTTTAACTCAGTTTAGCAGCACTAAAATATAAAAGGGTTAATGAAAAGTGCACAGTTACTTTAGAGAAGAGGGATGGTGGAGCGGGATTCGTATCTGCTACGATCGTGAGAGGATTGAAGGATTCTATTATTCTAATTTGAACTGTCGGAGCAAAAAAAACGGATCAAATCGGTTCTATGTGGAATTTAGGAGATTTTTTTAAAACAAATCTGATCCGTTCATTTGAATTTGAAGGTCCAAATTAGAATAATAGAGCCCTACTTTTCTATTTGGAATAATAGGTGATTTCATTCCTGGTGGAGCAGGAGTTATTGACGGTTCAGATCTCTTATTAGTTACCACTTGGAAGTTAAAACAAACGTGCGTTTTAAGTGTTCCCAGCACTTGACATGAAAGACAGGTCTGGGCCTTAATTGTTATTTTGAAATGGCTAATTAATATAATCGACTGCCTCGTTAACAAATGACCCTTTCTCTAACTCATTTTTTTTTTTAAAATGTTTGGATACTATTATTAATATCATCATCAATCAATACGTAGTACTTGAGTAGAACATGTTTTTGAAATGGGCCGAGTCTCTTCACCTATTCTGAAATCTAATCTAATCGCGTTCTAAAATCAGACCTATGCTTTTCTTTTTTATATGCTTCCCTTTTTATCAGTCCTTCAGGGGAAGGCCCAAAACCACTTTATGTGTTAACAAGGCAGCACCAGTGCCCTCTGCAGTTTCCACAATATTTGATATTTGGGAAGGGATCTCCACAGGACTGGAGCAGAGAAACCCTAGCCTAAGCAAATGGTGTTCTACGGCCACCACCACTCAATCTCAGGTATAATTTAAATCTATCTTTACTAGATTTCTAACCTCGATGAAATCTCGTGTTCGATTTTGTGGTACCATCTTCTGTAGTGCACTGTCTGATCTGATGTTTGTTCTTTGATCTTTTCTTTGATAATAATGCGTATAGTCAATGGTTTTCTTGAAACAATTCAGTAGAAATTGAAGCATTTTCTTGTTAAGCTTCAATTTCTTTTTGCTAATTTGCATGCATGAACCCTGGAGATTTTGTTGATCAGGCAATTCAATGCAAGTGATGACGAGAAAGTAGACAGAGAAATCTGTAACCCTCTAAAGGGATGAAGACTTGGTCTAACTGGGAATCGCTCTGATGCTTTTTTCTGTTTTCTTCATTCCAAATTTATTCTTTTGTAAAGCAATCAAAGTTTTTTTTCCTATGGTTCAAATATCTGGATTTTGATCAAGTTGTTAAAATAATTATGTTGGATTTAAGAGCTTTTACATTCCATCTTGGGTTATGATATTTTCTTCTTATATAATCATGTACCTTGTCTATTGTTGCGAAGGCCTGATGATGACGTAATTGGCATAAAAAACAGAGATTTAAAAAAATGTGTTCTCTGTTGAAGCCTTGTGAGAATATACAACAATTATTTCCCCAAGATTTACTTGCATCTTCTTTGGATAGATGGTAATGGGAAGAAAGGAAGGGAAGGGAATGGAATGAAATCAGGCTAGTGTCCTTTAGAAATGATGCTATCCAGCACCACCTCTGCCTTATTGATATCCATTTTCTTAAACAACCAATCTATAAGAGTACTGTATGTCACGGCATTGAGCTCACGCCCTTTTGAAACCATGCTATGTAGCACCTCCTTCGGCATTAAGTCACGGCATCTATAAGAATACTGTTCTCATGGCATTGGAAATTTAATAGAAGGAAAATGTGGAAATTCTAAAAGCTTATATATTTTTTTTATGGCGGAGAAACTATGGCACTGGATGTGAATTCTTAAGAAGGATGCCTTAGGAAATAAGTACATTTTTATATGGTCTCCAGAGAACAGTTTGATGAAATTCAACCATGACTCGTGAGATTTATTGAGAGTCTTCTAGACAAAGTTTATACTTGTTTCCTTTATTTCCGGTGCTTTATAACATGAAAAAATTAATCTATATCTATTCAAGTTCTTTCTTTTTTTTTTCTTATTGATGTTATATTTTATGATAGATTCATTTTTTTCAGTCTGCTCTATCTCTTTATACTCAATCTTGTGTATACAAGTGCTGCGAAAATCATATTTATGGAAATACAGCAAAATAAAAAAGAAAGAAAGAAAGAAAACTATAACAGGCAGGTATTTTTTGAGATGTGGTCATCATTGACTATGAGGACTCACTTGTCTAGGTCCAACCATGAACTTTAGAAGCGATTGAGGTAAACAATTGCCTTAACACAGGTTTTCGACTTTGCCAGCGTGCTTCAATTTTACTACAAAGAGGCTTGAGATAATTGTCATCATTGAAGCTAGAGACAGCACATTCACTAATCATCTTGAAAAGATCACATACCTCAGCATCACTATTTAGTTGGTGCACAATGATACCTCTCTTGGCTAGTATCGATACATCATCTGGCATTCTAATCAAATTGTAGAAAAATATTATGTATGCGGTAACATAGTTTCCAAATTGAGGACAGGTTTGCTCAAATGCAAGTAAATTGCAGAACAGAGTTTGTGTGTTTAGGTCAATTATTAACTCAAGAATCTCTATTGTGTCATTGCAAAATACAATGTCAAGGAGGGAATGTGGATTTTCAAAAGAATACTTTCTTTTCTTAAAATCAATCCCTGTTAGATGGCATTCCATTGCTCGACGCAATGGAATTGCTTGTTGTGTCGCTTGCTGACCATAATGAATTGATCTTGGCTTGTATTTACTAAAAAGATTGCTTCCTAACTGGAGAAGATTATGAAACCATGGGGGTTTTAATTGGTTCTCATAGTTCTCGACTGCTGCAATGCAAGGTCTAAAATACAAGTGACATAGGTGAAGCAAATGAAAAAACTCTTTTGGCCGATTATGCTTTTGAATTGCTTTTGGATAGCAGTAAAGTGCATTTTCCACAAACTCAACTATTTTTTCTGTCAGAACTGTTGTGGTCATGCTACTTTCACCTACGATGAGTTTATAGAGCTTTGATATAACAAAGAAGGGAATTTGATTCTCAAGGAGTAGAAAATCATGTCAGAGATCTAGATCGGATACATGGTCAATAGGATAATATGTTCCTTCTTGGTTATCTTCTCGCATGATGTTACTTTGATTGGTCTCTGACTTTGCTTCATGCCGAGTAAGTTTTTTATTCAAAACTGAATTTGAAATGACCTTGTGTATGATAACCTCAAGTCTTCCAATTGTATCTACAGGTTCCTGCAGATATGGTGTGCATAATTTTGTCCCCAGAAGGGATAGTAGCACAAAGCATCCATCGAGTAAGAGTATTTTAACAAAATTGTTCTTGTCCAGATTAATCTCATCTGCGTAACAAATTTTAACCGATTTCTCTAGATGAATCATTGCTTCCAAATAATCTGATAAGGTTCTTTCAGGGTTCAAACTAAGAATGCAATCCAGAAACTTGTACTTTGTCATTTGCATAGCATGAGCGTCTGGAATTCCATAGTTGTATGGTCCCACAGAAAGCATGAGTGGCTGATAAGCAATTTTGTGTTTACGACGAAGATTTTTGTTAATTCTATAAATTAGAGGTCCACCAATTCTGGGTTCACCACTTTCACTTTTTGACCAGCCATGATCGTGCTCTCTTGTCATAGATTTGACTAATTGCTCTATGTCAATTGTATGTGCTCCAGCCATATTTTGTCTCTATGAAAAAAATTGTCAAGTAAGATCAAAATATTTAAATTTGCGTAGATTTTTTCCAAGTATCATTCAATGTCAAAATTATAATGGAAACCCTACTAGGACACTAATCATCATGGATCCATCTCAATTCTCGACTGACACTACCCATCTCCAACCCACAAGATTTTATAAATAGGATATTAATACCCTAATGTTAAATTGCGAATGGGCTTTCTTTTTTATTATAATTTTACTCATCGATCAAGATAGATTAACTTTGATTTAATGTAATCAAATAAAAGAGCTTAATAGTCAGATGATAGTACTGTTATTAATGATGATTGGCTAAATTTATTAGGGGATATGGGATTTATTAGTGTTACTACAGGTTCCATATCATTTCATGCTTTTGTGAAGTTATGCATGATATCTTGAAACTTTACAATACATGAAATTTCACCTTGCATTCGTGACATTATTAAAGCAGATAGTGGACCATATGTAAATGCAGAAGAAAATCACAACCAATTTAAATTGCCTAATTGAAGAAATCAGATAGGATAATATGTCAGGTGCAGAATTTAATACAAACATCTATCAAAATCATATTGAGGAATATTGTTTTATTAGGAGGATTGAAAGTATCAAGTCCTAAAATTTGTTCAACACACCATTAAATCAAAGAAAATGATGAATAAAGATACCTGCTACATGGATATGGAGTATCGCAATATGGCACAAGAAGAAAATGGATCATCTTATGCTATCATTTTACGGCAATGAACAATGAAAGGATATGTTACACCAGTGCTATAAGTTCTCTCTAAACTTTTCCTCTTAATTAGGAAAAATTAGAAAAAAACTTGAGGTCTACTATTTTTAAAAGTCAGAGTCATGTCTTCTCTCTTTTCATTGAAGCACAGATATCGCTCTTCTCTTTTTATAGGATATGATCATGCATCACAAATTGATACAGCTATATAGTCTACGAGGAGAAATTTAAGCCTTTCAATTTTAATGTTGATCTTCTATATAAACAGTATTGGACTAATTTGTATAAACTGATATCATCTTTTTTATTACAAATTTATATAAACTGGAACTCCAGGAAACAAGATCCTCAATATACATATTTGAGAACAATCACTGCAATCCCTTCTCTTACTACACCAATTGAATTTGTGGAAAATTTGTAACCTAAGGAAATGGCGACAAAAATGGCCGAAGGTTGTATATGATATTGGCTGCCCTTGGCATCGCAATTATTACCTTCTCTTCTTGATCTTTGTTGATACCACCGATCTTGCTCTCTAAAATTGGTTAAAAATGATTATGTAATTAGTTCAATAACTAAAAAAAAGAACAGATTCATGAAATGAAGCGCTGAAAAATGAGTGTTTACCGGTTGTTGATTCTGCCTTATCATATATGGTGCTTGCTTGTACAGTAGCCGGTCGAGCATTAGATAGATTGTCTTGTGCTTTTGCCTGCATAATCATATTGCCAACGACGCTAAGAAAAATTATTAATGTAACAAACTTGGTGCATGCCGTTATTGCTCTCATTTTTAACTTAATAGTCCTGATGTGTGTTGAGCATTTTAGCATTGGTTTGCTTTGAATATATTTTGTTTGTAAGATTATGAATATCTCATAGGCTATGCCTAAAGAAGCCAATATCTTGTAGCCTACAATTTTTATAGCAAAGCCTAAAAAATATCAAAATTTCCAAATGACTTATTTATTCTTCTATAGCAACAAAATTCTTCCATTTATCGTTCCGGAAAATAATGAGTTACACATATATTCCTTCTAATAGAATTTCACGTATACCTATTAAACCACAAAATTCTATCCACATTATATATTTGGGCTCCGGAGACTTAGTTAGTATGTTGAAATAGAAGTATTAAAATTAATGAACAATCTGAAGACTGCAACATATTTGTTTTTCTTGTATTTCCTAATTAACATACACGTCCTTAATTTTGATGTGTGTTTATGCACTTGTTGATAATAGTGTTTCAATGATGTCCGTTGAATGTAACTTTGAACTTTTGTTATTATAAGATTTGTATCTTTAACTTGGCAATGTTGTTTATTTGTAGATAATTACAAGATATCATTTAACCAATTCTGTTTTGAATTTTCCTTAAAAATAATGAAATACTGACAATTATTGCTGGCACAAAGTATTTTGAGAGGAAAAAGTTGGTGTTTACTAAACAATATGAGGGAAAAAAAATACTTTTGAGTAAGATTCAAGAGAAGAGGAAATTGTAGATGAAAAATCTTTACTCAACTAGAAGGTTAGTTGCGGCTCCGCCGCAACCCTTACCTTTGTATATTATGGTTAATTTTAAAAGTTATTACTAATGAGTGTTAGGACATTTGTTCATGTTTTGTACAATGTGATTAATTTTCAAAGTGAGTAATTTAATTCCTGTACAATATGGTAAATTTTCAAAGCGGGTGACAGTATTATGAAAGGAAATCATGACCAAATTATAATGCGTCTACAAGCAAATTATATACCTACAGAAAAACAAATATCCAATAACAAACACAACAAAGATATAATGCGCCTATAAGCAAGAGAAAAACAATAGATCAAGTACCACAAAACACAAAACTACTAAGCAAACATGAATGCTAGAGAATCACAACATTAACCTGGCAATATGTTAAACTTTGCAATTTGAAATGTTCTCATATTACCTATAAGGCTATAACAAAAACTCAACCCCTCATTATTACAAGATCTGAATCATTAAACTCAAATATTTACTTTTACTGTGAAAAGTTATACTAACTTGAATAACTCTTCTTTGGAAAAAATATTAGAGCAAGAACAGATGCCTAAACATCCTTAGTCATAGCTAGCCAGATCAGGTAAGAATTTCTTTTGTTTTAATTTCCTAAAATATGCAGGTATGATCAACAAAAGCTAAAAGAAAAGAAGTAAAAATGAGAGAAAGAATAGGAAAAGTTTCTGAAACTAAATCTTGCAATTGAAACCTCAAATAGAGCATAGATTCTGACTTGTGTGCTTTCAGCACAACTAGAATTCAATAAATATCATTGATATAAACCATAGAACCAAATTGCACCCAACCTAAGGCAAAACGAATAACAAAGAATCAACATGATGTGATTTATTAGCGAATTAGAAAGCAATGTAATCACAAAATAACCTTAACTAATATTCAATCATATTCATTTTTGTTTTCATTTTTTTCTTAAAACTCAACTTGTATAAATGAACCAATAGTTAGTTAACTCTACTCAGATTAGATAAAATGGAAGCACATTACAATGCTTGTGTGGTTACAGCTTGGATATTCAACTACAAAGAAAAATGCCTATTAATAACATGAACGATAAAACTTCATATTTTTTTTATTGAACAAAACTTCTTTCATTTGTTTTGAAATAAAATGATAATATTTTTTTATCTTGTTAAATATAATACCTTACTCTTTAAAAAAGAAGTCAAATAAATTTATGATTTTACTTTGTTTTTTTGGAAAGAAGTAGCCTCATTGGACTACCGATTCCATTGCTAGAATCATATAATTACAAAAGTATCAGTTGCGAAGTATCAAAAGCAGTAAATAGAAAATAAAGCACAGCACAAAAAGGAAGACACAGCCTCAGTACATCACAACTACTGCAAAAGAAAATGAAAACAGAAAGCAACTGCTAGCTAATCTGCATCAGACTCCTCATCACTTATTAGTGATATTACTTAAATGGTCATTATTAATTGTTCATATATTAAATTCTTTAATTGATAGTTGCTTTCTAAATACGAAAAGGAAAATTTTAGTAAAGTTGTAAAGTTACTTTTTTTGATATGTGGAAGTGTTGAGAAGTAAAATAGGATTTAGGGATGATTAGCCTCAAACCCCTTGGGTATTTCATCATTGGCTAATTAAGTAAAAGGAAGCAATATTTTTTATTTTAAAATATCACTTCAACCTTATTCTAAAATAGAAGTATTCATTATAGAAAAATAGGGAACCGTTAGAGAGGCTAATTAGCCGTTATGTAAAGTGGCTATATAAGCCTAAGCTTGTACTCAAACAAAGTTTAGAACTTCATCTTAATAAAATTCATCTGTTCATCATTTTTTCTTTTCTCTCAAAATTCAACATGGTATCAGAGCAGGTTTAACCTCACTCAGAATCAAAGCCCACAATACGGCAGCTAACAAAGAACTGCAGTAAAAATCCCACCATATCTGTTCTTATCAAAAAGAGGAGCAAGATCAAGTATCTGCCCTTACTAGAAAAAAACCAAAACCAGCAAATCCATATACTGGTAAAATACCAGTTTAAAAGCCCACAGAAAGGAACAAGTGTGTTTGTTCTTATCAAATACCAGAAAAACCAGCAGCTGTACCAGAAAACCAGCAAAGACTGAACCAGAAAACCAGCAGCTGTACCAAAAAACCAGCAAGGACTGAACCAGAAAACCAGCAGCTGTACCAGAAAATCAGAAAGCTAACAAAAAGCTGTACCAGTCAACAAACCACAAAGTTGCGCAACTAATTAAGAACTGCGACAGTCATCACAAGAGCCATAGAGCGATCATAGTAACAAAGCTAGCTGGTAGCAGCAAGAGAGCAACGTACTGGCAAAACCAAAATAGTGAAGGTACCATAGAATGGTATAAGGCACGATTAGTACCCAAAGGTTATATCCAAACTTATGATATTAATTATTATGAAACATTTGCACTCCTAGCAAAAATGAATATTGTTAGAATTTTATTTTCTATTGCGGTAAATCAAGGTTAGAACCTATACCAAATGGATGTGAAAAATACATTTCTTCAAGGGACACTTGAAGAAGAGGTGTATATGACCTTACCACCCGGCCATAAAAAAAAAATTTCTAACCTAGTTTGTAGGTTAAAAAAATCAATGTATGGATTAAAACAATCTCCAATAACATGGTATGGAAAATTAAGCTCTCATTTAATTTCTTATAATTTTAAAATTAGTAGTGCCGATCATTCTTTATTTGTTAAAAGAAATGGTAATTCAACAGCTGTAGTTCTAGTTTATGTAGATGATATAATAATTACCAGAAATAATCAAGAATAAATTAAAAACGTTAAGTCAAATTAAAAGAAAATTTTGATATTAAGGATTTAGGATTACTAAAATATTACTTAGGAATTGAGATAGCACACTCATCAAAAGGAGTTTTTATTTCACAAAGAAAATACACATTAGACTTATTAAAAGAAATTAGTAAATTAGAATGTAAGTCGGTCTCTACACCAATAAATAGTAGATGTAAATTAAATACCGAGGATGGAGAGATTTTAGAAGACATAAATCAATTTCAAAGATTTATAGAAAAATTAATTTATTTAACGGTAACCCGACCGGATATCTCTTTTTTAGTAAGCCAAATTAGCAAATTTATGCATGCACTTAGAACATTACATTTAGAAGCCATAAATAGAATTTTAAGATATCTAAAAAGAACACTCGGAAAGAGTATTTGGATGAAAAATAATAATTCTAATTATATGTGGTTATTCTGATGCAGATTGGGTCGGGAGTTTCGATCGAAAATCGACAACTGATTTTTGCACATTTGTAAACGGGAATTTAGTCACATGGAATAGCAAAAAATAAAATATCGTGGCCCGATCAAGTGCTGAAGTGGAATATTGAGCGATGGCATCAATCGCGAGTGAGTTGATTTGAATCAAGTAACTCTTAGCGAACATACATCCATGAAAATATTTTGCGACAATCAAGCGCAAGACATATTGCATCAAATCCAGTATTTCACAAACGGACGAAGCATATCGAAATCAATTGCCATTTCATTCGAGAAAAAATTTAATCGAAGGAAATAAAAACTCCGTTTGTCAAAAGTGGAGATCAATTAGTAAATATTTTCACCAAAGGATTAGATCCAAAGCCTTTCAAAACAAATATTAACAAATTAGGGATGTACAATATCTATACCCCTAAGTTGAGGGGGAGTGTTGAGAAGTAAAATAAGATTTAGGGATGATTAGCCTCAAACCCCTTGGGTATTTTATCTTGGCTAATTAAGTAAAAGGGAGCAATATTTTTTATTTTAAAATATCACTTCAACCTTGTACTAAAATAGAAGTATACGTTACAGAAAAATAGAGAACAGTTAGAAAGGCTAATTAGCCGTTATGTAAAGTGGCTATATAAGCCTAAGCTTGTACTCAAACAAAGTTTAGGACATCATTTTAATAAAATTCATCTGTTTATTATTTTTTTTTCTCTCAAAATTCAACAGGAAGTCGTTATTATTTTATTTTAAACAAAAATATTATCATTTTATTTTAGAATGGTGAAAAAACTATTTTTCTTTTATACTTCAAATAATACAATTGCTACCCCATAATGATTTTCTAAAAGAAGTTGAAGATAAAAAGATGTGAATTTTAATTTACATATTTTATAATTGTCATCAGTTATCTAGTTTCTTAGCTTATAAATTCTCAATTTTAAAATTGCCAAATCTTCTTTTTGCTAGATGAGAATACACCTCGTAATCTGTAGCATATGTGAAGTTTTTCGTTTGTACTTAGTCTGAAAGGGAAAAAAGATATTCAATTGTCTCTTTTTTTTCAGCAGCATTGTTAGATGAAAAAAATCTGGCTGAAGGATTGTGGGGAGCCTGACACAGGTGAGTCTCCTTTTTTTTCCCCTTTCTCATTTCTTCTTTTTCTGATTGAAAAAGTGCAAAATTTGTATAAAAGATAGACGAATTTTGCATTTTTGTCCAGATTCTTACCTAGTTATTAGCATAATAGGAGAAATCAACTAGGAATTTTGTTGGAAGATGTGTGGAAGTTCAGTAATAGTCTAATAGATTGTTTCAATTTCAAGTATTTTTACTTCAATATAATTCTGTTGATTATGGGAATTGCAATCAAAACACTATGATTTGTATGATCTGATTTATTTAATCAAATCACATGTTATGCTTAAGCTTGGAACATTCAATTCAATTGCTTGAATATAATTTCACTGACGTCACTAATTTAGTGCATTTTTTTTTAGTTAATTTTACTTTTATATATGAACTAGCATAAAACCAATTTATAGTAACAGTAATTTATCCTTCATAATAACGAATCATGCAAGTCAAGTGAAAGAATCTAATTATAATGATCATATGATATTTCATACTGTGTTGCTTGAACTGGAATGAATATCTACAATTCAATGAACCAATTTATAGTACTCTATTGCTCAAGTTGTTAAAACGTTTCTAATCTTTGGCGATTTGACAAATTTCATATAGTCTGGAACATTCAATCAAAGAAATAAGTTAAAATATAATACCAAAATTTGAACCTCATTTTGAAAGAAAAAAATAACAAATCCTCTCACTAAACAGTTTGTGCTTCTTCCGTGCATTCGCCTTTAATAGCAATGAGACTAAGGCCTAAAATTGAAAATGAAAAAATAAAAAATATCTCTGTAGTTAAATCTGAATCGTTTAAATTCGATCTGATCATTTAAAAATTATAATAATTTTACTATCATAGTTTTCAATGGCAGCCGATACTGACAGTCTATTGGGGACGTTTTTGCATTCAAGAACTAAGGTCTCCGATAAATTATAACCTTTATTCTAAAAAAATTATTTTATTTGTGAAATGGAGGATAAGTCTTTGAAAAGTACTGTTATTTTAATGAATTTTGTTCTGACATCTGACCAAATTAGACTTCACTTTAATGCTGCTTCCAGTTCAATTTATTTATTTTTTCTTTATTTTTCTTGAATAATCAATCTACATAACGATTGATCAACCAAAGTTTAATTTCTACGCACACGTGTGGATGTTTAGTGTTGAAAAATTTAACCCTCACTTTACCTCAAAATAAAAAATAAAATAAATATATGTAATAATCAAATACATAAGTATGTACAAATTGTTCAATTTTATGACGCAACTTCTTTCTCCCTTTATTTAATAAGTAAAATAAAATTAAAATAAAATAAATACTAAATCACTGTAAAATGTTAATATTTAATAGTAGTGAAGTAAATACATAAAATAATGATAGTAAAAAATATTAAAAATTATGAAATTTTGATAATTTCATTTTACATTACTTTTATATATACTTTAATTTACTTCACCTTAAATTATTTCTGTTTAATACACCAAAATGTCTTAAAGTATTTAAATTACTTCTATTTTACTTGTCAATGGATCTGTGGCTATTGTATTGATCTCCATGTGGATCTTGTATACAATTTAAAATTAATAGCACTGAATATATATGATCATGGCGGTTACTTTGCAATCGGTCATATGTTCAACTTTCTGGTTGATTTGTTTGCCTTAATATATAATATGCTCTAATTAAATTAACGAATTTGGGATTGAAGGCAAATTTTAATAATTTATGTAACTATAACTTTCTAATAAATATAAAATCAAGCATATAGAATAAAAAATATCAAACATATTATATAATAATTATTTAATTAAGTGCCTATAATGTTTAAAATTAAAGTAGTTAAAAACTTTCTGCAAATTAAAAATTATTATAACATAAATATTTAAAATATTGTACTATAGATATATAACGACAATTTAGTCATTACATAATTTATAATTAAGTATTAGATAACAAATTAATAATAAGTGTGTCATTTGTTATCATTCATAGAGATCTATAAGTTTAATAATATGTTTACAAAAAATTTTCTATTTTTAAGATTTTTTTTGAAATTATTTGAAAATTTATTATTAAGGTTATTAAAGTATTTAGTTGTCAAGGATTCCGCCCTATTTATATTCATAATTCTTTTTCCAACATTTTTAGATTAAATAGATGTTCATAAATAAATAAGTGTGGTACTTGTTATTTGCAGTTTCATTCAATTTTGATTGTTTTTTTTATGAAATATAAAATGATATTTAAATTATACGAAATTTAAAATACAATCATTTATAAGTTTAAAAAATATATACATAATTTTTTTAAAATTCATTCAAATTATTAAATTAATCATTTTCAATGAATTTCAATCTTAAATAAATATACATAGGAGTTTGATTTCATGTTACAGTGGTGCTAAACTAACTGGGTAACAATTTTGCCTTTCTAGGTAGGTCTCATGCTCAATTCAAATGGAGAAAAGGGCTTTGAAGAATTGAATCACACAGTTAGTTGCATATTGGATTGGACTGACAATGCATGGCCCATTGAATTGATTGAGGCATTGCACCCCCCCCCCCCCCCCCCCCCAACAAAACAAAGGTTTTCTTCATCACTATTGTGTGTTTCTTGCGCCTTTTCTTTTTTTTTTCCTCCCTTTTGTGTCTGCATATTGGATAGGCAATATATGATATGCTTACCAAGAATAACATAGTGTATAACACTCGAGTGACGAGGAACTGAAACCATGAGAGAAACAAACATACAGTGCTTGGATGAAACGAGATCGAACGATGTATGAGAAACGGTACTGGGGCGGCAGCTCCAACTAGGGGACAATGGAGGTCGTATTGCACGTGCTCGAAAAGAATGAGAACCCCGTCGAGGTCCTAAATGTGACTGTGATGTTGTACTTGGACTGCTGTCATTTCGATGTCTCACAATGGTACACCGCTTTCGTCCGTTGGTGCTTGCCAGGCATTTCTGATACATGGAATCAGCTCCTATATGCTTATTTGTATGTTATTGCACCCCCCCCCCCCTTCTTAAAATCTACTTAACTAACGAGATAAAGAGGAGTAAATTATTTATATATATTAATCAAGAAAAGTTTTGATGCAGAGATATATATCTTGGAGTAAATTAACCAGATGAAAATAAAGTCATGAATTGTTATTACATAGAATTTAATGTGTTTCATATATTCTTAAACTTTGATCTCACAAGTCCCTGGATCTAGTTAATTTAATCTCCTCTCCAGGTACCATAGTCCTCATGTCATTGTGTCATTAATTATAAATGTTTTAAATAATTAGATTGTTATATATACATAAAACACTGATTAATGTAAGCACTTTTCACATGAGGTCTTTACGTAATGGAAATACAACAAATTGATCACATCTGGAGTGTGAGCCATCTGATACCTAACAAAAAAATATATAAAAAAAATTTTAAATAAATTTTTTTTTCTGCACAAAACAGACCGCCTCCTTCCCCTAATTTCCACCAGAACCCCTCCTGATTTTTCTCTCAAATCTTGTATTTATTGCACCTCCACCTTCAAATTTTCATGACATCACAACCTCCACACATTTTCATTTCCAATTTTCATTCCAAACTCCAAAAGATGGAGAAGATCCCTCCAATTATAATAGCGATCCTCTTATTCTTTTCATATAGCATGACAAGTGGGACCATTGTCCAGGCCCAAACCCTATGCCTCTCACAATTCGCACTCGCCACCGAGGCGTGCACCACTAGCTATGCAGTACCGGGCCCAGCAAATGTAAATGTGACACGGTCGATAAATGAAATTGAGCCGACAGACGAGCACCACCGGGCTCACCGCCACCACCCGATTCACGACGATGACCCTCAAGACACGCCGTGCTGCAGACGTCTCATGGGGATTGACAATGCGTGCATGTGCCAGATCCTGTCACGTCTGCCTAAATTCATTACCAAACCCAAGCATACGTTGACCTTGATGCCGATCAAGGGTTGTGATGTTTCGTTTGAGTGCGACGGGATCTGACAGGCCGAATCATGAAAACTAGAGTCGACGTGGTGCGGTGGCTGATGCTTTGAGTTACGTTCAGATCTAATAATTTTGATTTTCTAGTGAAATTTAACTGTGTTGTCGATGTTTGGTTCGGTGTTGTAAGTGTTTTAAGTAAGTTGCTTTATTAATTATTAAAAAAAGATGGTATTGTAATGGGTTTGGAAAAGTTATAAGTATATTATATTAATTATGAGTAAATGTTTCCTTTTTGAGAAAAAGAATCAGTGTTTCTTGTTTTATTTCTTGGTTGTGTATTTAATATACAAACTGCATATCATATTCTGGTCAATTTGCTCATGTATCTATTCTGGTTTTGAGTCATATTATACAACAATACCAACATAACAAAATTAATTTGCAAAACAAAAAAAATATATATCAGATCTCAACTCTCTTCTGATATTTGCAATTTAAGTTGTAACAATTTTGATTGGCCAAGGATTTGCCATGTTTCAATTTCTTCTGTCAACTTAATTTGATTTCTATTTCTGATAGCTATGTACATTAATTCCATTTTCATTTGGTTCATAATGGATCACTTGACTATCTAAAATATAATTCAAGTTATGAAGGAATTATAAACTGAATTTGAAGTTAATTATCTGCTCTATTTAACACAATAAATTAAATAGACTATCCTTGCAAGAGCTTTCTTCCGAAATGCGATACCAGATAACAGATTTTATTTTGTTTAAAAAAAGTCTGTTAGTTTAATTCGGCTTTTGAATCATTGAATTTGATTTATGTTCTTGAAATTTTCTCTGGTTTATTTAAACCCTCCAACTATTACATTTGGTTCAATCTACATTTTCCATTTTGTGATTTACCACAAAATTGAGAGAAATAGATGAAGCAGATTAGATATCAGAACCACAAATATTCATATCTAAAATATCAAACTAGGCTTCCAATTTAGTGATAAATTATGATTTCTGACACCAACAATCTGATGTCCACAGTATCTGAAATCTCCTCTGAAAGGAACCAGAATGTGAGACCATTAATTTGCATTTAGGCCCAGAAAGTACCTATAAATAGAACCAAACCAAACCAACTACACAATTGAGCAGCCAAAAAGAGGAAAAAACAAATGCATTCTCTTTCCCACTACCTTCTTCTAGCGCTGATCCTAGGAGCAGCGCGAATGTCGATTGCTGCCTCGTCGGACCAAGACTCCGATACAAAAACTGCAATTAGAGCTTTTGATACAGACACTTTTTGGCCGCAAGGTTCTGATCCCGACAGTATTTCACCCCCTGTGCGCAGTGTTGCGCTTTCAAGGAAGCTGCTTCAGTGGTCCTTTAAGTCACAGCGCCCACATCCATTAATCGAAGGCACAGACATGGCACAGGTTGAGTCTATAAATGCTCCGGAGATACCGGGACCATGCCAAAGGCACTGTGACGTCGATGGGGTCAAGCCCGAGGTCCAGCCTGAGTCATTTACGTGACAGCTCAGCACTGATGTTGTAGTTTGTGATTTGTGAGGATCAGTCATATTATTGTTCTGACTATATATGAAGAGTATGAAATAATTAATGAGCTTCCTAAATTGAGAAATTATTTTTACACCTTTTATCTGTACACCAAAAATATTTATACTAAATAGATAATATATTTATATCTAAATTTATAAATTTTTATAATTAGTATAGAAAGTTATTTATCAATGTTTTTTTCCTAGATGATTATAAAAAAAATAAAGTTAACAATTTTGTTATACATATGTAAATACAACTTACATAACTTTTAATTTTTAATAATATAAAGTATAAATATTTTTATCATTAGATATAAAAATTTTCTGAAAAAAAAATATAAATATATCTAAAATGCAGCTAAATAATACAATTATCACTATCTCCTAAATTATCAAAAGAAAAGAAGGATGTGTGATTGAGTCTTTGGATTGTAGTAAACTTCAGGCCCAGATTTGTTATATTTGCCATATAAACTGGTGGGTTAATTAATTTTGTAACACAGCTTGAGGCCCAGATTTGTTATATTTGCAATATAAACTGGTGGGTTAATTAATTTTGTAACAAAGCTTCAGGCCCAGATTTGTTATATTTGCAATATAAACTGGTGGGTTAATTAATTTTGTAACAAAGCTTGAGGCCCAGATTTGTTATATTTGCAATATAAACTGGTGGGTTAATTAATTTTGTAACAAAGCTTGAGGCCCAGATTTGTTATATTTGCAATATAAACTGGTGGGTTAAATAATTTTGTAACAAAGCTTCAGGCCCAGATTTGTTATATTTGCAATATAAACTGGTGGGTTAATTAATTTTGTAACACAGCTTCAGGCCCAGAATTTATTCCTTGTGCCAGAATAAGTTGGATTGGGCCACATATGCTGAGAGTATTGTGTTTTTCTTTTTTCAAATTCTTCAAAACTTTATACAAAATAGGATTAAAGTAAACAATTCCATCCAAAACTCATCTCCTTCACAGATTAATGAGGAGAAAAAAAAAGAATCTTTGATTAAAATTCATTTTTTTTATCTTTCTTATTGACGGAAACTAAGAGCAAATAACCAGTAATTCTAGTTTATTTGATAGAGTTTTTCCGTTTGAATTGTTATTTGTTTGAATATTTTCTTTTTCTTAGCTTATGTATAGGTTTTATGATTTTTTGTAATTGATCTGTCATATATAACTTCTTTTTTTGTCCTCTTGTTCTTGAATTAGTTTGAAAAAACTAATCACAGCAGATAGTTCACATGAATTAAGTATCAATAAAAACATACTTGTTTTAGAAGATTTAATTTTACTAAAGCTCATTCTTTAGTACTTTCACATAAATAACACTGACATGTATTACTAAGCACATATCCATAAATATTAAGTCCTTGAAAACAAAAAAAAAATTTCTTCAATTATTCCCACAATTAGTCATTGATGTTCATTTCCAAGAATGTGTAAATTGATTCATGACAAGCCGAATTCATTGAATTCTATGTTGTATAATTCTGTGACACCTGAACTTGCCTTCTGGTATGTAACTAATTAATGTTTTTTTTTCCCCTTCATGTAATTCAATGTGCAGTATGAAATCGTTGAATAGTATAATGTAGTTATTATTAATATTTCTTTGATTTGTTTTTCTTTCCATCATCAACATCGGAATGCTCCAAGAAACTCATAATAAGAGAAATACATTAACAGAGCCGTGTTAATGGAGAGGTAACAGTATTTCCTGGATAGTTCCTAATTGAAAGGAAAAAACAAAGGAAAAGAAAAGAAAATACTTGGAAGATGATTGATTAATAAATAAGTTATATATCTTGTGTGTAGACAGTTTTTTAAGTACAAGGTGAAAGTCAGAGTATGAATACTAAATCCAAAATTGTAAACAAACCATTGTTTGAAAGAAGCCAGATTTTCTGTAGCGCCTACAGATATGCCACATGGGGTGTGAGTGTATGACAAAATAACAAACCGACCAAAAAAATGGAAAAAATACTATAATATATGACCTGTTGTATAATTAGATATACCAAACTTGTTACAAAGGAACAACAGTCAACGTTAATTTGTTTTTATTATGATGACCCCAGCGCCGCAAATCTACAAACTATTTTTTGTTAAAACCCCTCAGTTTAATTTAATTTCTCCAGTTTAGATTAAATTAATGAACTCAATTCCAGCCCTGAAATTTTTTAACTTTATAATGACTTGTATTGTATATCTGTACATATAGATGCTTTATTTATTTATTATTTTTTTGAGTAAACAAGAGACTATAATTTTGTATCTTTATTTCGCATAATTATAATTATAATTATAATATAATATTGGGTTTGTTTTAGAATTAAAATTCAATATATATAGATGATCAGAGGTTGACCTCTGTGAGATGTCGCCGTTGACTCTATAATTAATTAATTCATCAAGATCCAAGATGTTTCCTAAGGTAACTTGTAGTAGAGAACTAGAGATCAACAACTCTACAAGTAGAACTAGGCAATATTTCCGTTGAAATTCCAAGCTCTTTCCATGAAAATTCTCTTGTCACCATCACCAAAATCATATAAAGACCAACCCCCCTCCTCTTCCCCCTCCAAACTTGTAATTGAAGCTCTCAAACTTCTCCCAACTCCTCCCCCTTTTATTTCCCAAGAATTTTCAAGTTGAAGATAAACAATGGAAATTGGCCGGAAACGACAATGGGATGAGCTCGGAGTGGTTACAGACCAAGAGCAGCCTCCGACGAGCCGGAGGCGACCGCCTACCTTCTTGTCGTGAGTTCGAGCTTCTCTCTGATTCTAGCAATTTATATACCAGTAGTAACATTATAAAATGCAATGCAATTTAGTTCAGGAACAAGATAAATAAAATGAAACAGTCATGAGTTTTGTCTTTAATATATCACAGTGTAATTAGAGGCGCAATGATGGCCGAGACCATAAGGCGCGTTTGCTTGGATTTGGAACCGATGATGCGTAGAGTGGTGAGCTTCCTTTGATATATATACATTGTTCTAGAGAAAGGCGGTTGATTTTTATGTGCTTGTTTTGACAATTTAATCTGAAATTTTTAGGTTCGTCAAGAGGTGCAGCGAATTGTTTGCGGTCCAAATCCGCTTTATGGGTAAGAAATATACTTCACTATGTAGAAATCCATGCTTTCTTATTAGGAAGTTGTATTATATAATTAGCTTGATTTTGAATTTATCTACAATTTTTATATTAATCTCAAATTAACTTTTATTTGCAGGGATCGGCAATACTACCTTGAACAACCGGTACCAGTATCACAGTAAGTACTTTCAACAATGTGATCTTCCTGGCTTCTTCAATTTAGGAAAAAACTTCTATTTTAGACAAAATCAAACAGAACGTTTTATTTTTTCTTTGTAGATCCCAGACGCACTGCAAAGAATTGCCGAAACACAAGCTCATCTTTGCAAAACAAGTTCCAAAATCAATATACACCAGTAGTAAAATCACTGATACTGACAGGAATCAGTTACAAATCCAGCTCATAGATATTAATACAGGGCAAATTTGCACGAACGTGGAGGTCTCACCCGTAAATGTGAAAATTGTGGTGATTGATGGGGATTTAGTGCCAGAAGGGTTGGATAGTGATAAATTTAGTGGCAAAATCGTTAAACCGAGAGATGGCAAGAGACCGTTGCTCGTAGGTAACACAGAGGTTACTTTGAATGGAGGAGTTGGTATTGTTGGGGATGTATCTTTCACCGATAATTCGAAATGGATAAGAAGCGGAAAGTTTCGCCTTGGTGCGTGTGTTGATTCAGAGCGTTGTGGAACTGTCATAAAGATCCAGGAGGGGTTGACTGAGAAATTTACAGTCAAGGATCACCGAGGTGAATGTAAGTAAAAACTGTCGGATAATCTTAATTGATCATCATTTTTACCGATGAAATGTAAATACCCACAGCTTCATTAACTGTGCAACTTTTTGTAGTGTACGAGAAGCATTATCCTCCAATGCTTAACGATGAGGTTTGGCGACTTGAGATTGTTGCGAAAGATGGAACGTATCATCAGAGATTGAAGGAGAAGGGTATCAACATTGTTCAAGATTTCTTGAAAGTGTTGAATACAAATCCAAATGAGCTAAAGGAGGTGAGATTCCTGCAGTTTCTCGCATACTAATTATAAAATTTATTCATAACCTAGATAACTAGACCTGATAAATAAGAAAATTATATATGAAAAAAATGTGGTTTAACTGATAAAGAAGAGGTCAATTAAAAGGACATTTAGTTTGTCAATACACAGCCTAAAATTTGAAAAGGCAACTTCCTATTTGATTTGCTCTTCCTCACAAAATCTCCTGAACATTAATTAAATCTGATTGTGCAGATATTAAAAATGCCGACGAATTCATGGAACAAAGTTGCAAAGCATGCACGAACATGTCCTATGGGGTTCAACACCGCAAATTTGGAGAACAACGCCAATTTACCAAGTAATTAAGTTAGCCTTTTTTATGTAGTTTATTAAGTATGCCTCGTCTAATGGTAGCCTCGATTTGCTAATTGAAGAGATATTGTTCTAGCTGAGCCATGCCAACAATCTCTTATCATATCTCAAAAACAGAATGAATATTTTGTTTTAAAACTGTTTCAACTCTGTTGTTTCAGCCTGGCCTCAAGAGACACAGACAGGAGCATATGGAAATGGAGCAGAGTCAGAGGCAGCAGCAAACCCCAGTATACTTGGGTTTGGATTCTCTTCCTCAAGCCCATTTTCAACTGGATTAGTGTCTGATTTTGACTTTGGAACAATTTTTGATGAGCCTATGTGATGCATTTTTGCTTAGTTTTTTCTTTCTTTTTTTTGTCAGTAAATAATTAACTCTGTTTTGAGACGGATTGACATGATTTCTCTTATTTTCCATTTTACTTTCCTGATGCCTGTCCATAGTGAAAGAAGTAGAATATATTTTTTTTCTTTTCCTTCTTTTTTTCTTTTTGTTGTTTAGTTTTGTCTAATTCAGAACTTGTCAATTTTGTATAAAGTTTTAGACAATTTTATTCGATAAATGATGACCGTGTTCATGATATTAGGTAATTGATATGATTAATTGATGATCATATTCTTAGTGATGCAACTGCCCATCATTTTCATCATTATTTTTTCTGCATTTTCAACATGGAACAATCGCCATTTCTAGACATGTCAAAACTGCGATAATCAGCCTGATCTGATACTGTCAGAATCAGATCTATCAGCACTAAAACAAATTGAGATACAAATCTACCAGTACCGCTACCTCCCATAAACCATTTAGCCACACTTTTGTGGAAACTGGTGTTGGACCTGGTAAATGTCAGTATTTCTACCAACCTTACTTACAAAAGGTGACACAAAAAGTTGCTTCAATTCTGATAAAAAGCAGGACATAGTATTTCCTATCAATATATCATATCATAACAGAAGAAAAATGCTTCAGTTCAATTAACTCATTGAAAGAAACAGGAGGTTCTTAATTTTATATCATTATATAAGCAAGACAATATGGAAGATCGTTATGAAAACTGCATCCAAACATGTTCAAAACTAAATAGATGACAGCCAATCGACCCGACTACATTGCCATGTCAGGAAATTGTTCACTAACCAGCTGCTGACCCCATTATTACATCTTAAAATTTAAGTAGTTAACTAATAAGATTAACAGATATAAAGAAAGTGGGCGGAAAGATATATTCAATCTTCATGTCCAGACTCCGGCAACCTTGCATTATCTTCTCTGAATAACGGGCAACGGACCCTGCTTGCCATCTCCTTCCACCTTATCAGCTCAGATATATCCGGCGTCCAGTCATTCTCACTGGATTTCTCCAGTGCTCCCACCTGGCACACCTCACGGTCCAAGTACTTCTTCATCCCCTGGCTCTTCTCCTTTTTCCTTGAGGATGACTTCACTTTTCTCTCTCTGGGTGGCGGGGCCATGAACTTCCTCCTGATGGTATTCTTCACCTCTTTAAACATGTCAGATACAGCCCCATGCATGGATGCCTGGCCTTTTTTACTTGTCCTGGAATTCGAGCCCACTGGCACCTCACTCGTAAGACAACTATCAGGATTATAACTCAACTTGAAATTTGACGTGGTGGTGGTCTGAGTAGTCTTGGAGGTGTTGTCGTCCCGGGTAACTGTCATGGAGGTAGATGCCTGGTTCGAATTTGGGTAATTAGAGGATCCCGGTTTCAGAAGCGGGTGTCGGGTATAACCTGTTTTAGTGAAGCGGGTGCGTCTCAGCCAAGAGTTCGGGTCGTCTTTGTATATATCCTCCATTAATCAAGTTTTCTTTCACAGGCCAATTCTCAAATTAAATCGGAATGGGAAAAAGGGTTTAATAGAAGGCTTGAATTAAACAGGCTCCTGCTGGAATCTACAAAGATTGTTAAAACAAAATAAATCAACTGGTTGTACTTTTTCAATCTTTTATATGAAACAAGAATCTACAAGTTCCTCCATTTTTATAAAACAAAAGGTTTCTCTAAGAGAGATAGAGAACTTCTAGTCCAACGATGTAAAAACCAAATCTTTTTCCCCACAACATACTCGACGACAGATAATCTATCACAATTTATGATATAAAGTTTCTGAAATCTGAAAATATCAAGCAATAGAAAGGAAACAGAAGCAAACCTGACAGCAAAGAAAAGGTAGCTGTGCTAGTATGGTGAAGAGAGAAGAGAAAAACCTTGTTCTCCCTTTTGTGCTCAATGCCTTTTTATACTCGCTCTGGCAACTAACTTCTTCTATTTCTGACTTTGTATACCTAGTTCTATGGCCTTTCCTTATTTATCCTTCTTAATTCTGGCCTCCCCTGAATAGAATTCTTAGAATTCAAGTTTGTTTGAAATTCAATTTACTTTCCTAATTTACAAGGTTCAAGTAAATTTGTACATGCCTACACCTCATCATGGTAAAAAGAAGAATTAATAAGAACTAAGAACTGCTGGCAATATGCATAATTACCATCTGATTTGAAGAGAGTCTGTTGCCTCTCTAGAAACAGTAACAAAAGCCATATCTGCAGTCGCCGAAGTGCAGCTATAATGCAGTACAGAGCCACAGACCCAAAAAAAGAAAGGATTGCTATTTCTGAAATTAATCCACTCTGCGAGATTGATAATACAAATAGGACGTGTTCGTTTCTATCCAAAATAATGGGTTTCTCAATCTAATTATTAGAAAATTTCTACCATGTCCATTTGCAAGCCTTTACAGCAACAAATGGGATCAAGTAAACAATTCCATATCCAAAATTCATCTCTTTCGCAGATTGATGAGAAGAAAGATCTAACTTCATTTTTTTTCCACAAAGGATGATATATAGCTCCTATTGACGGAAATTAAGAATAACAAGCTTGTGATTCTATCAATATTTCTTTTTCTTAGCTTATGATAGAGTTTATGATTTCTGGTAACTGATGTATCATATATAATTTGTTTTTCCTTTTTGTTCTTGAATAGTTTGGAAAAAGTAAACACAGGGGACAAAGTCCAATTAATCACTTATCAACAAAAACTATTTATTAATTTTAAAATATTTTTGTAATAAAGCTCATTCAATTAGTATTTTGGTCTAAATAACACTGATATTTATTAATAAGTAAATATGCATCATCAATATTAAAAGAGAAAACTTTCTCCAATCATTTTCACAACACAATCATTCACTGTACATTCTGACATCATTTCTATACATTGCATAACCATTGTTGTCTATCTCGAGTTTCCATGTAATTTCAACCTGTACAATTCCGTGACAACTAAACCGGCACAAGTTATGTAACTTGAATAATTTTTCTTTCTTGATGTAAGTCAATGTGCAGTATGAAATCATCAAATAGCATATATATAGTTGTTATTATTATACCTTTGATTTGTTTTTCTTTTCATCATCAACATTTGAATGCTCCAAGAAACTCAGAAGCGGAGTTAACTGAGAGTGTTTCCTGGATAGTTCCTAATTGAAAGAAAAAACAAAGAAAAAGAAAAGAAATTAGTACTTGGAAGATGATTGATTAAATGAGTAATCTTTGTTAGACAGGCGAAGTGCAAGGTGAAAAAGGAGAGTGTTTAATTGAATATTTAATCCGGAGATGAAAACCATTGTTTGAATTTCTTAGACCCAGATTTTCTGGAGCGCCTTCACAAATGTCACATGGTGTGTGCACGTCACCAATAACAGACCAACGAAAAAAATTAATTAATAATAATGACTGGATATTATAATATTTGAGCAGCTGCATAGAAACAGCAGTCAGAACATAAAACTATTTAATTCCAGCATCATTAATTTGATTTTTTATGATCCCAGCGCCGCAAATTAACATACCACACTAATCCCTTTTTTTTTTTTTGTTAAACCCCCTTTTTTTTAATTTGTCCAGTTCAGCTTAAATGTGCTCAAAGCCAGGCCTGAAAAATAAAAAAAAAGAATAAAAAAAACTACTAAACCAATTAATGACCGGTATAAATGATTTAACTTTTTTTTAGTAAACAAGAGGCTTTATTTTTGGAGGATTTATATCTACAACATATAACATAACTGGGTTTGATTAAAACTGAGATTTTATCTGCTTAAAATTGAGAATTTGAGACCGTTGGATCAGAGATTGAGTTCTATGAGATATCTGCATTGACTCTATCAACTCATCGAAATCCTAGATGTTTCCCAACATAACATGGAGAGATCAACCACTGTAGGTAGGGACAGTTTCCGTTGAAATTCCAACCACTTTCCATGAAAATTCTCTCGTCACTATTTACAAAATCATATAAAGAACCCCCCCCCCCCCCTCCTCCTCCTCCAAACTTCTAATTCAAACTCAAACTTACCCAACTCCTCCCCTTTTGTGTCCTCCCCTCAAAAGTTTAGTTTGGCTTATATTTTCAAGTTCAATTGAAACAATGGATATTGGCCGGAAACGACCATTGGATGAGCTCGAACTGGTTGCTGACCAAGATCATCCTCAGACGAGCCGGAAGCGACTGCCTTCCTTCTTGTCGTGAGTTTGAGCTCCTCTCTGATTCTAGCAATTTTTATATCAGTACTAATTAACATTAAAAAAAAATGCAATGCTTATTATTCAAGGACAAAAGAAATAAAAAGAAAAATCTCATGAGTTTCCTTTTCAATATATGGCAGTGTGATTAAAGGTGCCGTCATGGCAGAGAACATAAATGGATTTTGCCTGGATTTGGAACCGATGATTCGTAGAGTGGTGAGCTTCCTTTGATATTACATTGCTCCAGAAAAAGGCAGTTGATTAATTTATGTGCTTAATTTGAAAATTTTGGTCTGAAATTTTTAGATTCATGACGAGGTGCAGCGAATTGTTTGCGGTTCAAATCCTGTTTATGGGTAAGAGATATACTTCTCTCTGGCTAATGTACATTGATTTAATTTTTATAAAGGATATTCTAGTTGCAGAAATCAGAAACAAACTATCAGACTAGTAGACTATGTAGAAATGCATGCTTTTCTTATGTGGAAGTTGCATTATATGACTAGCTTGATTTTGAATTTACCTACAATTTTTATATTAATCTCAAAGTAACTTTTATTTTGCAGGGATCGGCAATACTACCTTGAACAGGCGGTATCAATACCACAGTAAGTACTTTCAACAATTTGATCTTCTCAACTTCTTCAATTTATGAAAAAGCTTCTATTTTAAGCAAATCAAACAGAACGTTTTATTTTTTCTTTGTAGATCCCAGACGCACTGCAAAGAATTGCCGAAACACAAGCTCATCTTTGCAAAACAAGTTCCAAAATCAATATACACCAGTAGTAAAATCACTGATACTGACAGGAATCAGTTACAAATCCAGCTCATAGATATTAATACAGGGCAAATTTGCACGAACGTGGAGGTCTCACCCGTAAATGTGAAAATTGTGGTGATTGATGGGGATTTAGTGCCAGAAGGGTTGGATAGTGATAAATTCAGTGGCAAAATTGTTAAACCGAGAGATGGCAAGAGACCGTTGCTCATAGGTAACACAGAGGTTACTTTGAATAGAGGAGTTGGTATTGTTGGGGATATATCTTTCACTGATAATTCGAAATGGATAAGAAGCGGAAAGTTTCGCCTTGGTGCGTGTGTTGATTCAGAGCGTTGTGGAACTGTCATAAAGATCCAGGAGGGGTTGACTGAGAAATTTACAGTCAAGGATCACCGAGGTGAATGTAAGTAAAAACTGTCGGATAATCTTAATTGATCATCATTTTTACCGATGAAATGTAAATACCCACAGCTTCATTAACTGTGCAACTTTTTGTAGTGTACGAGAAGCATTATCCCCCAATGCTTAACGATGAGGTTTGGCGACTTGAGATTGTTGCGAAAGATGGAACGTATCATCAGAGATTGAAGGAGAAGGGTATCAACATTGTTCAAGATTTCTTGAAAGTGTTGAATACAAATCCAAATGAGCTAAAGGAGGTGAGATTCCTGCAGTTTCTCACATACTAATTATAAAATTTATGCACAAACAACCTAGATAACTACACTGATAAATAAGGAACGCAGATATGAAAAAAATGATAAAGAAATGAAATTAAAAGAACCTTCAGTTTGTCATTACACAGACTAAATTTGAAAAGGCAACTTTCTATTTGATTTGTTCTTTGTCATGAAAAATCCTGAACATTAGTTAAATCTGATTGTGCAGATATTAAAAATGACGACGAATTCATGGAACAAAGTTGTGAAGCATGCGCGAACATGTCCTATGGGGATCAACAGCGCAAATTTGGAGAACAATGCCAATTTACCAAGTAATTAAATTAGCCTTTTTACATAGTTATTCAGTATGCCTCGTGTAATGGTATTTTTCTTCTTTTTTTACAACCGAAATAAATAAAGAAAAAGAAAAGAGAACAGAATGAAATTAACTCCGTTACAATTTCTTCATAACAACGAAAAATTTCTTAAATCAAATGCATTTTTTTGTTTTCAAACTGTATCATAGAATCTACTCTTTAGCACCATCTCTTCTCAACTCTCAAAAACAGAATGAAAAATTTGTTTTAAAATTGTTTCAACTCTGTTGTTTCAGCCTGGCCTCAAGAGACAGAGACAGCAACAAACCCCAGTATAGTTGGGTTTGGATTATCTTCCTCAAGCCCATTTCCAACTGGATTAGAGTCCGATGTCGACATCGGAGCCATGCTTAATGAGCTTATGTGATGCATTTTTCCTTAGAATTTTTGTTTTGAGTAAATAATTGACTCAGCTTTGAGAAGGATTGACGTGATTTCTCTGATTTTCCATTTTACTTTCCTGATATCTGTCCATAGTGAAAGAAGTAGAATAGATTTTTCTTTTCTTTTCTTTCTTTTTTTTCTTTTTGTTGTTTAATTTTTGTCTATTCAGAACTTGTCCATTTTGTATAAAATTTTAGACAATTTGATTTGATTGGTGATGACTGTATTCATAATTTTATGTAATTGATATGATTAAGTGACGATCATATCCTTAGTGATTTAACTGCCCATCATTTTCATCATTATTTTTTCTGCATTTTCAACATTTTGCACTCGCCATTTCTGCACATGCGAAAACTGTCATCTTTTTAATCACCCTGATCTAACACTGTGAGGATCAGATCTATCAGTATTTCTACCGATATTACAAGTATAGAAAATGAGACATAAGAAATTGTTTTAGTTCTGACAAAAAGCAAGACATAATATTTCCTATCAATATATCATATCATCACAGAAAAAAATGCTTCAGTTCAATTAACTCATTGTAAGAAACAGAAAAATTTTATAACATTATATAAGCAGCAGATATGGGTTGCACATTTAAGTATACTAAATGGATCCTTTTTCTCGAACACACTTAACATTAGATCGAGAAACATCTATTCTTATAAGAATAAATAACCCGTGCAATGCACGGGGCTTTATAATTTCTCTTTTTTTTCTTTTTTTGGGTCTGTGGCACAGTACTGCATTGTAGCTGCACTTCTGGAACTGCAGATGTGGTTTTTGTTACTGTTTCTAGAGAGGCATCAGACTGTCTCTTCAAATCAGATGGTAATTATGCATACTGCCAGCAATTCTTAGTTTTAACAAAAAGGAGCAATAATTCATATTAATTCTACATTTTACCATGACAAGGCGTATATAGACATGTACAAATTTACTTGAATGTTGTTAATTAGGAAAGTAAATTTAATTTCAAACAAACTTAAATTCTAAGAAATCTATTTCAGGGGAGGCCAGAATTAAGAAGGATAAATAAGGAGAGGCGATCAAACTTGATATACAAGGTTAGAAACAGAAGAGTCAGTTGCCAGAGCGAATATAAATAGGCATATAGCACAAAAGGGAAAACAAGGTTTTTCTCTTCTCTCTTGAACTAGAACAGCTACCTTCTCTTGGCTGTCAGGTTTGCTTCTGTCTCCTTCCTTTTGCTTCATTTTTTTTCAGATTTGGATTATCATTTCTGTCGTGTATGAGGGGAAAATATTCATTTTTGACATCGTCTGAAATAGAAGTTGAGAACCTCATCATTTGAACTAGATTCCTGTTTCACTACAAAAGAGTGAAAAGTACTAGCTGTTGATCTAATTCATTCTTGTTTTAAAAATCTTTTTTATCAACCCTTCTATTAAACCCTTTTTCCCATTACGATTTAATTTGAGAATTAACCTGTGAAAGAGTACTTGATCAATGGAGGATATATACAAAGATGACCCAAACTCTTGGCTGAGACGCACCCGCTTCACTAAGACAGGTTATACCCGACACCCGCTTCTCAAACTGGGACCCTCTAATTACCCAAACATGAACCAGGCATCTACCTTCATGACAGTTACCCGGGACGACGACACCTCCAAGACTACTCAGACCACCACCACGTCAAATTTCAAGTTGAGTAATAATCCTGATAGTTGTCTTACGACTGAGGTGCCAGTGTGCTCGAATTCGAAGACAATTAAAAAAAAGCCTGATATCCTTGCATGGGGCCGTATCTGACATGTTTCATGAGGTGAAGAACACCATCAGGAGGAAGTTCATGGCCCCACCACCCAGAGAAAGAAAAGTGAAGTCATCCTCAAGGAAAAAGGAGAAGAGCCAGGGGATGAAGAAGTACTTGGACCGTGAGGTGTGCCAGGTAGGAGCGCTGGAGAAATCCAGCAAGAATGACTGGACGCCGGATATATCTGAGCTGATAAGGTGGAAGGAGATGGCAAGCAGGGTCCGTTGCCCGTTATTCAAGGAAGATAATGCGAGGTTGCCGGAGTCTGGACATGAAGATTGAATACATATTTCTGGCTGCTTTCATTATATCTGTTAATCTTATTAATTAACTACATAATTTTAAGATGTAATAATGGGGTCAGCAGCTGGTTATTGAACAATTTCATGAGATGTCAATGTAGTCGGGTTGATTGGCTGTCAACTATTTAGTTTTGAACATGTTTGGATGCAGTTTTCGTAAAGTCTTTCATATTATCTACACACCACAAATATTTATATTAAATAAATAAATAATTTATATGTACATATGTAAGTGTTTATAGTTAGCTTAGGAAATATTTATTATTTTTTTCATTTCTCAATAATATAAAAAAATTTGAATTAAAAATTTTGTTGCACAAATAAAAACAAAGTTTATAAAACTTTTAATTTTAATAATATAAAATATAAATATTTTTGTCATTAGATATAAATATTTTTTGAAAGAAATGTAAAAACATTTGAAATAAAGATAAGAGGTATAATTAAAAGGTGCAATTATCATTTCTTAAAGAAAAGAAAAAAGGGTTGCTATTTCTGAAAATAGTCCACTTTGCAAGATTGATCATACAAATAGGAGCCCATATTAGACAGCAATTAATATCTCAAGGCTAAGTTATCATACACAGAAATAGCTTGAGCTCCATTCAAACATCTCTCCAACAGAAAAGAAAATAGACAGAATCATCAAAAATTCAAGGCCCAGAAAAAGGAAAATGAAGAAAATGATGCACTTCATCACTAGATATCTCAATGCTTACTTATCATACAGCTCTCTTTAAATCTCCCAAGGATTGACTCGTTCCAAGTCAACCCCTGAGTACAGATCAATGGTGAATCTTACCAAGTAAACGAGTGAGGCAGCAGGCAGCAATAACTGAAGGTAAAAACCTTATGCAATCATAATCAATAAGACTCAACTCAGCAAGGTAACCTGCCAATAAGAATATCAGTAACTTCCAACTCCTAAAAATAAAATTATAGGAACTTAAGAAGCAAGGGATATAAAGATCAATATATGACAAATAAATTAAACAAAACTAAACTATCACATCATTTTCCTTATCCTAACAGGCTCTTATCAACCTTGGTGGAAAAGATCAAAACTGTAGGGTTTCATATTTCAAATTGCAGAAATTTCAACACCTAACTGGCACAAAAGATATTTAAAAAAAGGAATGAGATAATAACCCCAACTCAATTTCCAATCAAATTCTCTAATAAATAAAGTTGACCCATGTTCTGAAACACCAGCAGATAAAATTTACAATCAAGTTTTTATACCTATTAAATGAATTTTTAATATCTTGTATTGTAAGTCTTAATATCAACTTATACAAGTCATATTTTTCATTTCGAAAGGTTGAATATTTTGGAACAGTTGCAGACTATCATGTCCAGTCAATTCTTTATACCTATTAAATGAACGTTTAATATCTCATAATGAAAGTCTTAATGCCTACTAATACAAATTATTTTTTAACTTGGAGGCGGTAAAGTCTTTATATCTACTACAGGAACGCTTAATATTTAGATCATCAAATCTTAATATTAAAATGTCTAGTAAAGTCTTGATACCTATTAAACGAACTATAAATATCTCATATTGTAAGTCTTAATATCAGTTTATGTAAGTAATATTTTTCTCTTCGAAGAATTTAATTTTTAATATACCACATACTAAATGAACGTTTAATATTAAGAGTCAAAATTTTTATATCTACTACATTAATTCTTAATATTAAAGTCATCAAATTTTAATATCAAAATATATAATAAAATATTTATACATATTAAAAGAACTGTTAATATCTCATATTAAAAGGCTTAATACCGATTATACAAGTAATATTTTTCATTTTGAACAACCCAATTCTTAATATACCACATAATAAGGTAATTCTTAATATTAAGTGTTAAAGTCTTTATATGTACTACATAAACTCTTAATATTAAAGGTATCAAATCTTAATATCAAAACATTGATATCTTTATATTATCAAAATAATTGTCTTTAATGAAAATCTTATAATAATAATAGCATATCTTTATAGTAAAAGTAAAGGATATTTATACTAATAGTGGACAATCCAACTATATCATAATGTATTATAAAACATCATTGTCATGCAAACAACATAATAAATTTAATCTTTATATAAAAAACAATAAGTCTATACAATACTTCTATATAAGCTTTAATATTAGTAGTAAGATTACAATATCTATGATTTATTATTTATCTCATAAATGAGAAATTTACATACAAAAATAAACCTCTCCTTTAAAATATCCTCCTATAAAATTTTAAAACAAATAAAAAAAATATTTATATTATCTTGATCGAGAAATAGAGGGTGCAACAAAAGAAAACAAAGGAGGAAGAGTAAAAAGTATCATAAGTAGTGACCGATGGAAAAAGAGAGGAAGAATGAGCACAAGAACAAGAGAAAAAAGTCGAAGGAGAAAGAGAAAGGAGAGTGAAGATCATTGTAAGTAATACTGGGTAAAGAAGTCGAAGATATCGATAGTGGTCGGAAGTAGGAAGAGATGAAGGAGAAGCTTAAAAAAATTCAAATAAGGATGGAAAATGAGGATTGAATGAGATAAAAGGAGAAATTAAAAAAGAAAAAAATATATAAAAATGAGTTGGATAGTTATTAGTCTGACTGGGTCAAGAGATTTGAAGTTGAGAAATAATATAATTTCTCTAATATTAAATTTTAATATTTAGTATAAAGAAATCTTAATATTTAATAAATGCAAGTTTTAATATTGAGTATTAAAAAAATTTAATATTTAGTATAAATAAGTTATGAAAACTTGACATATTTAATCTTAATACAAACATTTACTAATGGCTGTACGTAAATAGTTGCAGTAATTTTTTGCAAATTGCCCTATCTCTCTGGTTTATTTTATCCAAAACTGTCCCTCTCACTCTCTCTCTCTGTGTGCTCCCCGGTAAACAGAAATCAATATCTGTTTTCACAATTCTGACTTGAGCTCCGTTGACCATACCGACCCTGATTTGTGATTCCATCTATGTGTATATAGGTTTCTCCTCATCCTTTGAAAGCCACAATTGGAAACAACTAAGCAACCAGTGCCACACCCAATCATGGGTTTTAAGGATGTACTAATTGAGCAACTGTTTGTGGGAATCCCACAGGTGGTTCTCGCCTTGTACCGAGATCGGACCGGCATAGCACAGAAACAGCTTCGATTGGACATGCTCGTGACCAAGATACGCAGTGTACTAGAGACATCTGAGAAGGTGGAGATCACAAACCAGAACTTGTGCAGATGGCAACAGATTTTCAAGGATGCTGCGACCAAAGGGGAAGAGGTACTCCAACAACTCCAAGATCACGAGGCCAATAGCTCGTCCTCATCATCAGGTACCTTTTTTGAGAGATTGCTTTCAAAGAAGGACGACATGGACAAGCTGAACAATACAATCAAATGGCTGGAACAAATCTCTGCTGAGGTCAAGGACTTCCTGAGAACATTGAAGCTGGAGGTAGATGAGCTTTTAAAGCCGAGGAACCCGAAAAAGGATGAGAAAAACGAAGACAAAGGGGATGAGGGAAGGGCTTTTAAACCAGCAGAACAGATGGAAACTTATCCGGTTCCGTTGGCTACACCCAGCTTCTTAAGTTGTAAACGGAGAAGGGCTTTTCCTCAAAGGATGACAAACAATACTCCGGAAGCATCAAAGGAAAGTAAGGCTCAGCCCTCTACTTCCGTTTCAACTCAAAAGTTGGAGGCTGATGCTGCAGATACTGATGCGATGATAATGGGGCTTGATGAAAGTATGCTTCTTTTGGGTGCTAACACTGAACATCCATATACGGATACAGAGGAGTTGAAGGGTGTTCTCGTGTGTGACTCAGGAAAAATGAATATGGGAGTGAAGTCGACAAGCATGCCTGAAGCATGTTCGTTGCTTGCAAGGAGAAGGAATGAGGAGGTTACTGCGGTGAAGAGGTTAGCGGGTAGGATTCAGGTTGCTGTTTACATGGCTAAGCAGAATGGTGAACATGGCTCATGGTTCAGCCAATGGATTGCAAAGTTGGAAGAGGCCGTAAAGGAAGGAAACACTGTCGTGTCGGCGCTTCAATCATATAACTTTTGCGTGAATGATCAAATCTCAAACGAAGTTGGAGAAATTCTGACTGCTGTTCGTTTGAGGTTGGAAAGCATATTGCTGTATGATTTGGAGGACTTCAAAAACGCAGTAAGGATAGAGACTCAGGCCAGGGAGCTTACTGTTATTGCGGATAAAAAATGATGGATGCTTTTATTAGTTGTGTTTCAATCGCTCGCTTAGTAGATGCATGTTAAGTTCACCATTTTTCTTTTTTGTTAAGCATGTTGTTTGTACTGTTTCTGTTTATCCCTTTCTTTATTGCCATGTTAAATTAAGCAAGCGTGTAAAACTATATGTATTTTATGCTAGAGCGGTTGTACTATTAATAAAATAAAAAAGAGATACTCTGATCTCTGTCCTTCTTGATGCAGTCATATTTCTGGTAACCACGGAAGTCCTTATTGGTAAACACAAAATTATCTCATACAGTATCATCCTTTATATGCTTCTCATGTTAGAAAAAAATTAAGCCTAACATAAATAAATAAATAAAATAAAGTTTATTGTCAGTCGCAGTTTTTTCATAGTAACACTTCAAATTACTATCGATTTACGTCAATTATAACAATCGAAGCATACTTATAAAATTTACGAGTATTATTTTTAGAGAAATATTCGCCCAAATGATACCGCAGACTCACCGCGATCTACTCTCAAAATACTTTGACCCATGTCTCCCTTAATGCGGTACACTTCATATAAAAAAAGAATCCAAATTTAATTGTAATAATAGCTCAAATTTTTTTTTGAAATAACCGTTTTCTTTTTATTTATTTTTATAATTGCTACTCCAATAAACTTATTTTTTTATCGTGGAAGAGTGTCCCGTCAAACAAATTTGTTTGGTTAATATATAAAGGAGAAGGAAGTAACCGGTTTAGTATGAATTGTTATCAAATGAAATAAATGCACTTAAATTCTCTGATGAGACTAATAGGCTCTGAATTAAATTTTTTTACTCATTTATTCTATTCATATTATATTCGATAATACGGATATGTATAAAGATTTTTATTTCTTTAAATTAGTGGGTAAGGATATGAGTAAAAAAAAAATTTCGTTAATACATCGGATAAGGATATAGATAAGGACTATTTTGTATTCGTTACCCTATTAGTTAGATGATATACAAAATAATATATATGATAATTTATAATTATATATTTAACTATATAATATCATTGTCAATATAAATATTATCAATATAATTTCTAATTACCGTTATTACTATTGTTGTTGTTAGATTGATTTATATTATATATAATATTTTAGATAGTGTCCTCTGATTTAGGATAAGGTATAAATTTTATATTTATTATGCATATGATGTATTTAAAGTAACATAGTTATTTGTTTGTTGTATTATTTGTTAAAAAAATTATATTAGTTATAAATTATTGTATAATTACCAATTATTCATTCGATACCTGTTAATTTTAACGGGTAAGTATAAGATATAGTTAATATTAAATTTAATGAATAAGAATAAAATATGAATAAAATTAATATTAAACGGATATGAATACGAAAATATCCTTATCCAACATATACCGTACCCATTAATCTAAATAGTACGAACTTAATAATATCCCCCCCCCCCCCCCCCCCAAACACCCCCCCACCACCACCACAACTAACGGACCCTTCTTTCTCTCTCCCCCAACCTATATTTTTCTTTTTTCAATTAATCTAAATAGTACAAACTTAATCATATATAACCATCGTTAGACTTCATGTATGTTAGTTGAATTTTTGTGCGTTACGTTCAAGCACTTGTATCTTGATTTCATGGATGCTTTAGAGAATTGACCTCACAGTTACATCCACATAGGTGAGTTCTTCAAAGATGTATGTAGCTCACACCTCGTCTAATTAGACCTTAAACTCATTTAGAGATAAACTCTTCCTCAACTGTTACGACTCAAGAACACTAGAGATGGATCTTCCTCAACTGTTACGACTCAAGAACACTAGAGATGGATTTTCCTCAACTGTTACAGCTCAAGAACACTAGAAATTGATCTTCCTCAACTGTTACGACTCAAGAACACTAGAGATGGATCTTCCTCAACTGTTACAACTCAAGAACACTAGAGATGGACCGAAAATTTGTGCTCATGCTATCATTCATACAACTTATTTTTTTTTTCCATTGAATGTAGTTTCTGAGATCTCCTCCACTCTGCTAGATTGGGTTGCCATTGTAGATGACTATTTCGGAGCAAACGTCATATCTCTCTCAATATTAAGTGGTAATAATTTGTCAAGTACATGATAAACTTCATATAATAACATAATTCCATTTTTTTATAGAAGTTTTTTCCTCGATGGCTCATTTGGAATTATGATATTTTTTATTTTATTTTATTAATTTGATGATTTCTGACTCCGTTATACTAGCGTTAAGAATAATAATAATTTATCTTCGTAGAGGAGATTCAAATGACAACAGTCATTTTTACTCGCTAATAATGCTGCTAAATATCAGTATCACAAAATCAATAATGAAATATTTACTGTGAATTTTCTTGTGCATGCATTCCTTACAGCTGCATTTTTCCATTTGCTACCGCTTCTTCAAATATAATGCTCCATAGTTTGATCATAACATGATTTGGAGAATACATTTTTAAGATCAGTTATTATTTGAGCCACAAAATACCTCCTCCTTTCAATCAGTTTTGCATCATAATTTTTTTTATTGGTTAAGTTAGTCTCTCTTATTTTAGATTCAAACTCCGCTACTGAGTATAAGTGTTTCCATGCATGAAGCAACCTAAGCATACATTTGATGTTAATATTTCCATTATGTTCAAACATTATAACTCAATCCACCATGCATCATTAAATCTGATTTAAGCCCTTCCCCACTGTATAGAAAAAATTAAATTTCATTTTACTCCGGCAAAAAAAGACTCCAAAGAGTTTTTTTTTTTTTGTTATGAATTTGTGTTCTCATTGAGGTGTTGACAAAAATGGTGGCCTTCTCTCTGAAAAAAAATTGTTACAAAAATGGTGGCCTTAGACATTTAGTGAATGAAAAAATTTTAAGAAAATAGTGCTAAACCCTGAAAACCTTCTCTAATTGTCTATGAATTTAAACTTTCACTAGGCTAAATGTACAATTTCTATTTTTTTAATTTTTCCTTCACAAGTTTGGATGCTGGGGATAATGGAATCTTTAACGCATTGCTGTTGATAATATTAAGTTTTAGAAATTAATTATTAAATCTGTTCTCCTATTGCAACGACTGAGTCAACAGTTTATGCTGGTAACCAATTCAATTTGATTCATTAAAGAAGATGATTAAATTTATGAATTAGTCGTTAGGTGAAACCAAAGAATTTTTTAAATAAAGATGAAGTCAAACAATTGCAAGCACTGAAAGTTAAATATTAATAAAAGATTCTTTCTTAACAAAGTGAAGTTGAAAATTAAAGACAAAAAAATATAGCGTCCATTAATAAAACATCTAATGGAGGGACCCGCATGTAATTAAGTGATTAACATCATATGATGTCATACAATTAAAAATAAAAAATGTTTGGGAGATACCAAAATGGATACCATAATCGATACCAACTTTATTATTCAGATTAAATCAGTTATTGTTTATATTAACGATTTTATTATGTATCTTATTTTTTACAGTATTTTTATTATTTAACTCAAATATCATTAATATGAATAATAACTCACTTAAATTAAATACCAAAAGTACTGCAAAAATAAGTTAAGTCGTTTATATGAATAATAACTTACTTAATCTGAATAATAAGTCGGTATCGATTTTGGTATATGTATACTAACTCCAATTAATAATTGGACAAATTTGATTGATAATTTGCTGATGTAGTTGACAAATATAAATATTTACATAAAATACAGTGGAGCTATCAGTGTCCATTTTTAGAGTTTAATGTAAAGATAAGATTCGTTTTGTAATATTATTCTGCAATTGTACTACACATCAAATCACAAAAAATGAACTAGAATTGGAGACATCATCGGAGTGAGTATTGTGCTGCAGTTAATTAATTAGGACATTTTGTAATGAAAATTGTGGCTATAAATTAGGTATCATTAATATGTGGGGTTAGTATTTTGTATAAATAATATGTAGGTTGGTTATGTTTTGTACAGAAAATCTTTAGTGATATAGTTTGATATATATAGCTAACTAAAGTGTGAGTCATGTTTTCTAAAGGTTAAAAGTAATAGCTAATTAAAATTAAAATGTTATAGCTAAAGTGTGAGTCATATATGAAAGTTTAAAAGTAATCTTTAGTGATAATATTTTGATATAGTTTATACTGGATTAATAAAATTCTAATTAATTTTTTTAATTTTAATTTATTTTATAATTATCTGAATTTCCTGGAGTTAGTTCCAATAACAAGTTTTCTGGAGGAAGATGATATGAAAACATGGAAACAATTTCAAATTGGATCAACAAATCATAAAGAAAAATAATAATAAAATAAAATAAAAAATCAGCACATCATTTCACTTCACCACCACCAGTAGTTCCCCAGTGAGCTTTTCTCTTCTCTCCTCTTCTCTTCTCATTTCAGAACAAAACAGCATAGCATATGCCTCTCTTCTCTTCCTCGCTCTCCTCTCCTTCCCCTTCCCCTTTCCTACCGAAACCCTACCTCAACCAAGCTCAAGCTCAAGCTCAATCCACGACCGATCCTCCCTCACGTGTCAGGATCCCAACGGCCCCATGGATGACCACGCCTCCTCTCCTCCTCCCTCCCGACCACCTCTCTGATCCTTCCAGCGCTCGGTCGACAGACCCCTCCTCGCGCCGAGCAAATGATAACAGAAGCAGCAGCAGCAGCAGCAGATCCACTCGCTCTCTCACAAGGCGAATTCCCAATGGCCGTACCAGAAAAACTGTCTTTGAAATCATAAAATCTGTGAAATCGTTGCAGAAATTAGAACCGATTGACCAGATTGAAGAGAAGTTTGATGAAATTGATGGAATTGGGGAATGGGAGGAGGAGGAGGTGGAGGTGGAGAGGCCCAATCTGCCGTGGATTGGCGGGAAGACCGAGCGGGATGGTGAAATTGTGGTTTTTAGGAGAGAGGAAAAGAAGAGAGAGATTACTGAGGCTGAGAAGAGAATTGCACCGGAGGAATTGCACAGATTGAGAATGGAAGGGAGAAGGATTGACAGGTCGATTTTTTCAAGCAAATTTTCTAACAATTTATCATTTATTGTAGAAAATTTTCATTTAATGCCCAACAATAAGCCAAAAATATCATATATCCACCTACAATACACACAAATAACAGTGACTCTCATGCTACTATAGAATTCTCGAGTCGAGGTGCATTGTTATTTTCGTCATGTTTTAAAGGAGCATAGGAGTGTCTTTGATTAGTCATGGGTATACATTATTATGTATTCTATTTGAAATCTTAATTCCTTGAGCAGCACAGTAACATATATATGGAGTCTTATTGCGCACATGATAAATTTTGTTGAATCAACTTTTATTTCTTGACTAAGTAATTAAACTCAGACTAACCACATTGAATAGGTGGATAAAGGCAAGGAAAGCTGGGATAACAGCTGAAGTGGTAGAGGAAATAAAAAGGATTTGGAGATTTCATGAGCTTGCAATGGTTAAGATTGTAGACCCTCTAAAGAGAAATATGGATCGGGCTCGTGAAATTGTTGAGGTTGGCAATGTATTTTTACATAATTTTCCCATACTTTATCATTGTAGAGAGAATGCATATGACCTGAAGAAAATTTATGAAATAAAAATGTCGTTGAGGTATCGTAAAAATAAGCAGGTAGATCAAAATGATATATTCGACCTAAAATAGTTATTGAAAAAGAAAAGGAAGTTATTTGCCAAACAGGTACATTAAGTCAAAGCTGAGGATCATCTTTTATCCATATGCAGGCAAAAACAGGAGGCCTGGTGGTTCTAACCAAGAGAGATTCTCTTATAATATACCGAGTAAACAAAAAGAATTATCATCTAATATCTGAGACTGACGAATTGAAGGAAGGAAAATCCATTAAAAAATCATTATATGAGAGGGAGGCTGACAGGTTGTTGGATGGCCTGGGTCCCCGATTCATAGACTGGTGGTGGCGGGGCCCACTACCAGTGGATGCAGATCTGCTGCCAGAGGTAATACCTGGTTTTAAGACCCCATTCAGGCGGTGCCCACCTGGTGTCAAACCAACTCTGTCTGATGAGGAGCTGACATGGCTTCGGTTCATTTCACAGGCCCTTCCTACACATTTTGCACTAGGTAAGTTTGAGGAAGTATGTTATTAATATGCCAACATGTACCAGAAAAGGATATTAATGGTACAGTTTGGTACATATTATGCAACTTCAACAGATTTCTTCTATACTATCCTTGTTTCCTTTTTTTTTTTTGTTGGCCCTTATTCTTCCTTAATGTTTTTTTTTTTAATATTTATGGAAGGGAGAAATAGGAAGCTTCAAGGCTTGGCTGAGGCAATTATAAAGCTATGGGAGAAGAGCCTAGTAGCTAAAATAGCAATAAAAGTCGGTATGTTTACCGACAATGCACAAATGGCATCTGAGCTGAAGGTTCTTAATTTTTTTTAATCTTGTCTTTATTTAATAGTTTGCTGCTTTACATGAAACCATAATTTCATTATGCTATAAAGCTTTTCTCATGTTTTTCTACAGAGACTGACAGGTGGAGTGGTTATATTGAGAAATAAAGATTTCATTATCCTGTACAGAGGCAAAGATTTTATCACAGAAAAGGTTGTGAATCTTATTGCTGACAGAGAAAACAAATTATATGATGAGCAAAATATAGAAGAGGAGGCACGATTAAAAGCGTTAAGATACTTTCAGATTATGGATCGATCCATAAATAATTCAGACTGTATTGGCTCATTTAAGGAGTATCAAGATATAAAAAGGAACTATTTAGAGGGTGAAAATGAAAAATGCATAGAAAAAGTTAAATTGGAAGCTGAAAAGATGAGATTGGAGAAGGAACTTAAAGATCAAGAAAGAAAGCTTTTCATTGTATGTTTTCTCTATCCTTTTAATCTTGGAATTTCAATTTTGCTGACTAAATGTTAACCTGCAGACCTTTTTAACTTTATTAAAAATTTTACAAAATAACTTGCCCTTTTCTTTTACTTTGAGTTCTTAATTTAGTAGTTATTTAATATACAAATTGTTAACAAAGATTATTTGGGATTTAAATGGTTATTTTGCTAATGAGAGCTAGATTAGTATTGTGATGTACTTCCTTTTCATTCTTCTTGGTTATCTGTATTCATTTATTTATTAGGCTTTTTTTTTGTGGAAAAGTGAGGCATTGACTTTCTTTGACATAATTGTGACAATACCTCTCAAAAGTACCAACTTTGTTCAAGACATAAGCCTGTAAGCAGCATGTTTGAAAATGGACAAATTTATTAATGAATCTATTATTTTTATTTAATATTTTCTTCATTCAATAACAGCTTCGAAAAAAGATAGAGAGATCAGAGAGAGAGTTGGCAAATTTAAGAAGTTTGACAGAGCCTTTGACGCCAAATTCAGATAAAGAACTTCTTACTGAAGAAGAAAGACGCACTCTCAGATCCATTGGTCTTAAAATGGAGAAGCATTTATTACTAGGTATGAAAAATCATACTAGTTATGAAAAATATTGTTGTTTCTTTCTTTCGAGTAATTTGTGTTCACACGGTGGCCACCTTTGAAAGGTTTCTACTGAATGCACAACCTGATATCAAAGTTACAAAAACACCATTCCAATTATTTAGCCAATCCAGAATTACAATCTTTTTTGCCTCTTTGGGCAGGGAGAAGAGGTGTGTATGATGGAGTTATTGCAAACGTACACCAACACTGGAAACACAGAGAGGTGGTGAAAATAATTACAAAACAAACTGGCATAAGACAGATAACATACACTGCGAAGCTTCTAGAACTAATGACAGGTGGGGCCCTTGTGGCAGTAGAAAAGGTCAGGAGTCATCATGTTATCATTATTTACCGTGGGAAGAATTATCGTCGACCGATAAAACTGTTGCCTGATAATTTGTTGAATAAAAAGGAGGCCTTGAGGAGATCAATTGAGGCACAAAGACGAGGGGTCAGTGCTTTCTTTTTTTTTCTTGTGATGTCTTTCGCATTGGACCCCTTATTAAAATACTTTTTTGATGAATATCTTTTGGTTGATTCATTTATTTAATTATTTCTGATCTTACTTTGTTGCAGTCCCTGAAATATTTTGCTTGTCAGAGAGAACAGTCAATCAAGGTGTTAAAAAGGAGACTGGTAAAATCCTCCCCTCAATAGTAGGACCATTGAACTTTTTAGTCAGAGACTATGCTAAAAAGAATTTTCTTTTAAATAAAAACCATTTCTTTTTTTTAGTCAAAATTGGAAGAAGAACTTAAAAAGGTTATTCAACCAAATTGACGATTCGATCGAGCTATCAAGATGCTCAGTGCAAGACCATGTATAGAGTGAAAGGCTGAAAGCAATTCATTTTTGTTGGATTTGTACATAGAGATGCCCTTTTTTTCATTTTGAAATGTGAAAAGCAATTGTATTTTCATTTAATTTGTTGAGAATTTTGTAATTTGCACTTGCTTCTGATAGAATGAGGACAATTTCCTAAAATACCAAACCTCAATCTGTAATGTTGTTGCTAGGTGAAATTTTTTGTTTACTATATGTACCTCAGTATTTGATTACTAATTTGTTGCTGTTTCATTACTTCTATCTAGGGCAATAACGAATTATTTAACTTATGATTATTTTTTCATCGTTGGTAATGACTGCCAGCGTAGAAACCAACAACAAGTGTAATTTTGGGAGAAGGATAAGTTGGGATAGTTAAAAGATAAATCCTCTGTGAAAGATGATAATAATTCCCCTAGTTATTTACTCCTAAATGGGGCCTTATAAGCCATGCATATGCGAAAAGTTCATGGGTGATACGAGTTGAATTGAAATATTAAGCAACTTCATGAGATTGTTAATATTAAAAATAATTTATTTTCAATTTAGTCAAACATGTTCACGTTTTCTATAATAAGTTATCAATTGACCCCTTGCAAATAAAAAAATCTTCAGATATAGTACTAAGATGGAGTATTTCTCATTCGATTTTTTCTCAAAAAAAAAATGTGTTATATGTATTGATCTGTGAGAAAATGAGAAATTTTTAAAAACAAAATCAAGAAAAGTCTTTCTAGAATCAAAATTTCTTGCTATATAACTTTTCACTCAACATGTTTCACGTGTGAAATTTTGAAATCATGGAATTTTTTTAATTGTTTGAATAATAAGATTAATAATAATTATATAGCTCATAACTCATTAATTTAGCTCCAAAAATACAAATAAACAATAAATGAACATATCAAAAAGGTTTTGTGTGAATTTTGGTGATATTTGAATACAAAATGAGGTCAAATTCAATAAAAACGTGTATAAAAATGTTCAAATACGTTCTAAATGTATTTTGTTGCAATCTGAGATGAAACATAGGTCATAACACATTAATTCAGCTCCAAAAACACATTTAAATGATAAATGAACATATCCAAAAAGTTTTGTGCGAATTTTGATGATATTTGAATTAGAATGAGGCCAAATTGCATAAAAACGTGTATAAACATCTTCAAATGCATTTTAAATGCATTTTGTTGTATTTTGAACTAAAATATAGATCCTAACTCATTAATTTAGCTCCAAAAAGAAATATAAAGTATAAACGAACATATCCAGATGGTTTGTGCGAATTTTGATGATATTTGAGTCAGAAATGAGACCAAATTTTATAAAAACATTCATAAACATGTCCAGATATGTTTTAAATGCATTTTACTGCATTTTGAGATGAAAGTAATTTAGCTCCAAAAACAAATATAAACAATAAATGAGTATTTCCAAAAGATTGTGTGAATTTTGATGGTATCTGAATCAGAAATATAACCAAATTGCACAAAAATATGTATAAACATGCTCAAATGTGTTTTCAATGTATTTTATTACATTTTTGTTTACCCAAAAAAAATCAAACATTTTTATAACATGTCAAAGCCTTATAAATTGTGAAATTAATGCTTTGATTTCATAATTGATTCATGCTGAAACATTGATCAGGCCAAAATCTTTTCAAATATGCAAGCATATACACAAATTAAATTATATGAAATTAAAGATGCAATTTCATGTAATTTTCATGTCAAAATTTAAAATTATGAAATTATGCCCAATTTCATAATTTACCACATATGAAATATATTTCTTGAAATTAAAGAAATAATTTCATGAAATAATCATACCAAATATTAAAATCATGAAATTATGCTCAATCTCATGATTTATCACACATCAAATTTACTTCTTGAAATTAAAAGAATAATTTCATGAAATAATCATGCCAAACATTAAAATCATGAAATTATGCTCAATTTCATAATTTATCACATATGAAATTTATTTCTTGAAATTAAGGAACAATTTCATGAAATAATCATGCCAAAACCCCTTCAAATGTGTGCAAAAAATATATGCACAAAATCCTGATTATATGAAATCAAGAAATAATTTCATATAATTAACCATGCCAAATCCGAAATCATGAATTTTATTCAAGAAAAATGTCCCAAATATTATTTTTGGAATCAAGAAATAATTCTTTGGAATAATCATGTCAAATATTAATTGTATAAGATTAATATGTCTAATCTTGTGCAATTAATGAATTAAGTGAAATTAATGTCTAATTTCACGCCCAAAAATACCAAAAATATTACCTGAAAAATAATAGAATTATAGAATACATTTTCTATGATTTTTCAGTGAATTTTCATGAACTTTTACAAGAAGAATAAAATGAAGAAATTAAAAGAATAAAGAAAATACAGAAAAATCGGAGCTGGGGACTATTCTGTATGCAACTTGGGGTATATACAACATTCTGGGTGCAAATTGGGACTCTCAAACGATTAAACAAGTCCCCGGATGCACCTGTCATACACACAAGACACTCATCGGGATTTGAATAAACACAACACACATGAGCCAATTCACTAACTTTGTGTTTTGGCTCACGTGAACCTGTTTACCCCCAAAAAAAAACAAACATTTTTATAACATTGCCAAAGCCTTATAAATTGTGAAATTAATGCTCTGATTTCATAATTGGCTCATACTGAAACATTGATCAAGCCAAAACCTCTTCAAATATGCAAGCAGATAAACACAAATTAGGTTATATGAAATTAAAGATGCAATTTCATGTAATTTTCATGTCAAAATTTAAAATTATGAAATTATGTCCAATTTCATAATTTACCACATATGGAATTTCTTTCTTGAAATTGTGCGGCCCTTTTTCGCGGCCCACGCGTGAGGCATAAGCATCCTCGCTCACGGGGGAAAGAAGGTGCAGGTATATCCCTGCGTGTGTTTGTGCGCTTAATAACTTATTATTTAGGTGATTGTGGGAACTTCTATTTTCCGACGGACGCAAGCCCCCGTCTTTAATTACCCCGACTCTCACCTCAGGAACCTCTGATTAATGGGCTAAAATAATTGAAATATATGGATTGAATTCATGGCTCTTATTTTCTCCCTTCAATTTTATTTTATTTTTGATAAAATTGTGTGAAAGTGGTTTATTTATGGCTATTTAACCTCCCCCCCCCTTTTTTATTTGTTTTAGATTATACTGGTACGCTTCAAAGGATTGAAGTGATCAGAACATATAATTTTTAATAATTAGACTAAAGACGTATAATCTAAATTCAGATAAACGTATAATCTCTCATGAATCAGAAATCGAGAACGTATAATCCTATTGATCTCACAGAGTTCGAATATGAAGTGCACTGCCAACTCGATACTCAAGGAACCAGAAATGTTTAATCTCTATAGAAGTTCATGCCAAAGATAATGGCGTATTGTCCTAAATAGTCTATTGACCTTCCAAAACCCGAATTTGAAGCGCTATGCCAATTCGAAATCTGGAAAAATCGAAGAAACAGGAACACATAATTCTTTATCGATTTCCAAGATAAGAAACATTAAATCTGAAGCGCACTGCCAATTTATGTTTGCTGTTTAAAAGTTGCCAGAAAAATACACAAATTAAATTGCATGAAATTAATGATATAATTTCATGTGATTTTTATACCAAAGATTTGAAATTATGAAATTATGTTCAATTTCATAAAATTATTTCTTGAAATTAAAGAAACAATTTCATGAAATAGCCATGTCAAATATTAAATCATGAAATTATGTCCAATCTCATGATTTATTAAATCCCAAAATTATTTCTTGAAATTAAAAAAATAATTTCATGAAATAATCATACCAAACCCCCTTCAAAAAAATATATACACATGTGTGCAAAAAAAATATATGCACAAAACCCTAATCATATGAAATCAAGAAACAATTTCATATAATTAAACATGCCAAATTCAAAAATCATGAATTTCATTCATGAAAAATGCCCCAAATATTATCCCTTGGAATTAAAAAATGATTCTTTGGGATAATCATGCCAAAATATTAATTGTATAAGATTAATATGCCTAATCATATACAATTAATGATTTAAGTGAAATTAATGCCTAATTTCACACCCAAAAATACCAAAAATATTACCCAAAATAACAGAATCATGGAATATATTTTCTGTGATTTTTCAGTAATTTTTCATGGATTTTTGCATGAAGAATAAAATAAAATGGAAAAAGGAATAAAGAAAATACCAAAAATCAGAACTGGAGATAGTTCTGGGTGCAATTTGGGGGATGTGCAACACTCTGGGTGCAATCTGGGGAGCTCAAACACGACTTCTGCCCTTGGGACCCGCCTGTCATACACACAAAGTGTTAAAGGCGCTTTGCGTGGACCCAGTACACATGCACCATACCACTGACAATACGTTTTGGTGCACAAGGACCAAGCCCACAGCCCAACCCTCAGTTTTTCGCTGGGGCTGTGTCTCATTAAACCTGACGACTGGGCCCCTCTCCTTCAGTCTCACTGCCAAGGGGGCCCAGCGCCCAGAGTTATTTTGGCCAGCGAAAAGAAAAGAAGGAAAAGAGAGGTGAGCGCGGTGCAAGCGCTCCCTCCCTCTGACAAGCCCGAAACCAAAGCACGGTTCACGTGCACCCAACCCAAGCGAGAGAAACCTTTTGAATTTCTCTCTCTCCCTCCTTTCTTCCTCCTCGAGCTCCAGAGCTCAGTGGAGCTTCGAAAATGGAGTCTAGGTGTACAACGCGAGTTGGCTTAAACCATTTTAGGGACTTAATCTACACCTTAAGGGGAATTCAATGCCACAAACAGCATTGAAAATAGTAAAGTAAATAAGGAGAAAATCGAAGGAGAAAGTACCTCGACCTTGAAGGTGACAGGGCAATTGGGAGCTCGAGAGGCCAAGCCAACACCTGGGGGAGCTCCGAGATGCTTCCACGACGCTGCCTGAAGTGTCAATTTGGAGTGAAAAGCACTCAATTGACAGGTGCACCACTTGGCACTCAAGTCTGATCTGGGGGTGGTCAATTGGCACAACTCAGCACTCAAGCAGCCAAATTGACACGTTGGGCACACTCAGTGACACCTTGGTGACATGTCAAGCGCCAGCAAGGCCAAGGAATATTCGGGATATGCTCACACCCGAAAGACATGACACACTGACCCAAGGAAGAAGACAAAGCCAACGGCTCCTTCTCTCTCCCCAGGCCTGTGTCAGGGACACGTGTAGGCACCTCAATGGAGAGCTCTGAGCGCCAGTTAGCTGGAGGAATCTTCCACAGACAAGCCTCAGGCCAGCACAGGCCTGGCTGGCTCAATCCTGGCCACTTGATCAAACCAAGGGCTGGGATGATGCCAGCTCAGCCCTGAGGCTTAAACCATGCCCTCTGGGCTATAAATAGACCCCCAGTGAAGAAGAAAAAAGAAGGAGAGAGCAACATAGCCAAAACTCTGCCAAAATCTCAACTCCACCAAATTCCACAAAAAAAAAAGCTAGCTGAGGAGAAACCAAGTCTTGAATAGCTAGGTAAGAGCCATAAGAGTCAAGCCTTGAGCTTGGCCCAGTCTCAATTGAGCTCAAGGAGCCAGTCTCACCTTGCTGGGTGAGATGGCTAGCCCCATGGCTGGGGAGGTGCACATGTGCCTCCCTCCTTCCAGAGCTCAATTGGTGGCTGAGCTTGAGTCTCAGGAGCTCACATGGTGAGTTCACCATGGATTTTGGCAGCATACTCCAACCAATTGGCACATGCCAATCTGGTTTCATGGGGATGGGCACATGCTCATCCCCTCTCTCTCTCAAGCCCTGTGCACATGTGCAGTGGCTGTGTAAAGCTCAATAATGGCCTTATACAAGCTGTTATGCTGTCAAAATTCCATGGAAAAACAAAATTCCATGTTTTATATGTGTATTGTATTTCAATTTGTTATAATATATGATATTTTGGTGCAAATTGGTTTTATTTTCCTTTTAGTTCTTTCCTTCATGTTCTCTGATGTGCTTAATAGCTCAAGTTCATAATTGAGCAATGGAAAAGCAATAAACATCAATACTGGGTTGAGTCCAGTGAATTCCAGTTTCTGGCCAGCTGAGAGATCAATCCATATCTCTCAGCCTGGTTGTTAATTTCTTATGAAATTTCACAGTCATGTAGATTAGGTTTATACCAACTTACCATATAAATTTTATAATTTTTGGAATTTTCTGTGAATTGTTATGAATTTTACAATCTCATCTGTCAAAAACTCCAAAAAGGTCAACTTTGGGTCAAACTGAGAAGTTCATTCTTCTTTTGATTCAAAAATCCAAAATTTCTTGATTAATTCACCTTTATGACACCTCATGTGATGTTTTAAAGGATTTAGAATAATTAAACCAGGCTTTAATCCATAGGTTAAGCCAAATTTGATTTTAATAAAACTGAAAGGGCATTTCTGTCCAGTCTGCTAAAAATACAATAATCATACTTTCTTTTCACTCAATTAACTTAAAATTTCATGGGCATCTAGAACAAGTCTTAATGCACTCACTCACCAAATTTTACCATTTTTGGGATTTTCTGTGATTTTCTGTGAATTTTTGAAATTGGGTCTGTCAAAATTGAAATTGAGTTGGCTCTGGACCATTACCAGAAAAATGCAAAAATGAAATTAACTCGTGTTCAAGTGAAATTCATGTGTGAAATTGATATAAAACCTTTCTAAAACATGTAATTGACCCAAATGAATATAATCAAACATGCAATTTGAGAAGAATGTGATGAAATCAAAAGGAAACCAAATTGAAAATAAAACCAGAAATGACCCAATGTGCATAAAGGACAATGCACATCTAAATTGATGAAATTGATCATCCAAACATGTTCAAACATACTAAACGACACTGTTTGGAAGGTTAATTGAAAGAAAATTGCAAAGGAAAGCTATGAAATACCATTTGGTACCAAAGCCCCGAAACCAGTTTGGTACCAAATGGCCAAAGTTGCAAAATTGATGGATTAAACTCAAATTAAGCCTCAAAATCTTGATAAACATGTTCTGACGATGCTATATGACAAAGGAATCGAGTCAATTTGTCAAAAATCAGCTCAAATCCCTCAAAATCCCATCTCAGCCAACTTCCCAACCGAAACCAGGTGGTTACTCCAATTTCCGGCGATCCAGGCCGCCGCCGCCGCCGAGACCACCGCCGATGGACTCCCCACGCTCCGGCGATGCTAGCCATGCCTCCTGATCGGAGATCCGACGCCGGCAGGGCCTCGATCAGCGTCGGGGAGGATGAGCACGAATATTGATGCATCTCAAAGTGCGAATCTTGATGAAATTCAAACAACCCATAGAAGGCTTGATGCGCGCCAGAGATCCAACGGCCCAGTTTAAAAGATGCTTTAAAAACTGAACTTAAGTTCAGATCTTGATGCATGGGCCCAAATCTGACGGCCCATATTAATCTGTTTTGAAAATAAACTTTAAACACCAAATAAAAATGATTTCTCAAGCCCATAAATTATGAAAAATATATCAAAAATCATGATTTCATTTATGAATATTTTTAAGACTATAAAATGTCAATTTTGATTTTATTTTATTTCTTTTTTTTTATATTATAAATAAAAGAAAATTCAAGACATATCATATATGTATAAAATAAATTCAAAATATCAAATAGAATATTTTAAAATAAATGGAAATTATGTCATATGAAAATGCTCAAAACAAATGAATTCTTTTTTGATAAAATAAATCAAAATATTCAAAATAGTCAAATTATATTATATTTTGATAAAATAAATAAAGATATTCAAAATAATCAAATGATATTATATTTTGATAAAAATACTCAAAATAATCAAATTATGTTATATTTTGATAAAACAAATCAAAATATTCAAAATAGTTAAATTATGTCATGTTTTGGTAAAACAAATAAAAATATTCAAAATAATCACATTATGTTATATTTTGATAAAACAAATCAAAATATTAAAGAATGATTGAATTATGTTATATTTTGATAAAATAAATTGGAATATTCAAGATAATCAAAATTATGTTATATTTTAATAAAACAAATCAAAATATTCAAAGATGATTGAATCATGTTATGAAACAAATAAAAATGTTCAAAATAATTAAACCTTGTTATATTTTGATAAAACAAATCAAAATATTTAAATATGCAAATATACCCAAATATTCAAAAATGATTAAAATATGTTATATTTTGATAAAACAAATCAAAATATTCAAAGATGATTGAATCATGTTATGAAACAAATAAAAATGTTCAAAATAATTAAACCTTGTTATATTTTGATAAAACAAATCAAAATATTTAAATATGCAAATATACCCAAATATTTGACCAAATATGTCAAAAATACAAATATGTCCCAATCTTTGACCAAACATGTCAAATATGCAAATATACCCAAATATTTGACCAAATATGTCAAAAATACAAATATGTCCAAATATTTGACCAAATATGTCAAACATGCAAATAAACCCAAACATTTGACCAAACATGTCAAATATGCAAATATGACCAAACTTTTGACCAAACATGTTAAACATGCAAATAAACCCAAACATTTGACCAAACATGTCAAATATGCAAATACACCCAAATTTCTGGCCAAACATGCCAAATATACAAATATGTCCAAACTCTTGATAAAATATGTCAAATATGCAAATATGTCCAAATCTCTGGTCAAATATGCCAAATATGCAGATAAGTCCAAAACTTGGTAAAAACATACCAACATATCAAATCATATCAAATCATGTTTTAAGGACATTAAACTGGCAGTGCGCTTCAGGTTTAATGTACCTCATTTTGGAAATCGATAAAGAATTATATGTTCCCGATCCTCCAATTTTCCCAGGTTTCGAATTGGCATAGCGCTTCAGATTCGGGATTTGGAAGGTCAATAGACTGTTTAGGACTATACGTCCTTGTCTTTGACATGAACCTTTCTAGAGATCAAACATCTCTGGTTCCTTGAGTATCGAGTTGGCAGTGCGCTTCATATTCGAACTCCGTGGGATCAATAGGATTATACGTCCTCGATCTCCGATTTATGAGAAATTATACGTTTCTCTGACTTTAGATCATACGTCTTTAGTCTTATTATCCAAAGTTATATCTTTGAGTTATTTCAAGCATATATTATAATAAATTGGAAGGATGAAATAAAGCCACGAATCTGATCCATATATTTTGATTAGTTTAGCCCATTAATCAGAGGTTCCCGAGGCGAGAGCCGGGGTAATTAACGGCGGGGGCTTGCGCCCGTCGGAAAATAAAAGTTCCCACAATCACCTAAATAATAAGTCCTTGAGCGCACAAACACGCGCAGGGATGTACCTGCACCTTCTTCCCCCGTGAGCGAGGACGCCGATGCCTCGCGCGTGGGCCGCGAAAAAGGGCCGCACAGGTTCTGGCACGCCCGGTGGGACATATCTTTCTCCTCTCATCTCTTGGGCTAAACTAATTAAATATATGGATCAAATAAAAAATATATATATATATATTTTGCATGAAATATGGCTAATTGATTTGTGGAGTTTATATTTTTCAGGAAATGATGTCTGGAGCGAATTCTCCTTTTGCGATCGCTGTCCCCGTCTCCCTTAACAAGGCGGGCCACATGGTGTTCTCGTTTGGGGACTTTCCCCAAATGATCGTTCTTCCTACTCCACCATCACCGACACCAACTCTGGTCAAGGATGAGGACCATGAAGTCTCCTTCAGGATCACCCAGAAGGGGATTGACAACAAAATCATGGCGCTCCCTCCAAAACCTCAGCGCCCCAGGAGACAACGCTTAGTGAACAAAGTCTCCCCGACCCTTCCGACACCGGTGGCCCCAAAGGTCACTAAGAAACGGGCTCTCCAAGCCTACCAGGATGAATTGGTGGCTGAGCCAAATCTTCCCGTCTCCAACCCCTTCACATCCCTAAGGATTGTGAAAAGGAACTCTCCAACCGCTCGTATCCGGAGCGTTTGGGAGTTTCCACAACCAAAACCTCGCCTAAACCAGAACTTCTCGACCGAGTCGGGAAGACCCTTAGGCCTCAAACAGGCCGACCTTGGTAAGTCTCTATACGAGACTCACCAAGCCATTAAGGCGCGTAAACAACAGCGCCGAAACAAACTCCAAGCCTCTGCCTCTCAGGCCCAAGGGAGACAGGTTCACTTCCCCCGGGAATCGGGGAACCGCCCATATGAATGGGCACCGGGGACCAAACAAACATGGATCCCAAAATCTCGTTTGACCCAAACAAGTCAGACACCATCCACCTATATAAAGGTGGCTAAGCCCAAAACACGGGCTACGGTCAAAACCACCGCTCTCTCAAAAAATATTGAGGGTGAAAACGTGTTTAATAGGCTAGGGTCAAAGATAAAACCCCAAGCCTCAAGCACGACCGTGTTTGACAGGCTAGGGCCAAAACTAGACCCTAAGCCATTAAAGTCAAGCAAAGGACTGGTTATCACTGTTCCTGATCAGGCCCGAAAGAAAAGGCGGGTCTCTCGTCTGGCACCCTATGCTGATGACGAAGAAGAACACTTCACAGTCTATACTGTGGGGGCGTATGACGAAAGCTCCACTGACGATCAAGAAGAACGTCACGCCACATATATGGCTGACGATGAAGAAGTGGGCCCATCCCATGACCCACCACCTGGTCGAGATGTCGAGAATGCTCATGCGGCCAGGACCAGAGCCAGGACCAAAAGAGGGCAAAAAGGGGGCCCTCCAACTGACGACGAATCAGCCCACAATGAGGCAGAAATGGAAGACACCGGTGGCTCCGCGAATGACTTCGTCGCCCAACTAAAACGACAGTTGTCTATACGAGAACGAGAAATGGAGGAGTATAGACAGAAAAATGAGCAAGAAATGGGAGAGCTCAGAAAGCAAAATCAAGAGGCTTTAAGCCTGATCAAGTCCTTAAGTGACTTCCTGACCAGGTATTTTGTGGAAGAATGATGTAACTCCCACTATCCCTGAACCACCAAGAAAATCGGTGGCCTTCTACAAGAAAGCGAACAAAAATGGCAGCCGCAAACGGGACAAGAAGCCAGTAAAGCCAAAGGAGTATCCGGAAAAGTCAGAACTCCAGAAGTACATTGATGCGCTCGAAGAATACGAACAAGGTCAACCGATACCGGCCATGCTTCGAGACTTCATTCCTAAACGAATTCTCAACAAATTAATGGGTATAGTCGATGAAGACGAAACCACAGATGAGGGAGATGAGTTCTGGAATGAAGAATGCTGTGTCATCACCCACGTAGAAACTCATGAGGTGAGTGAGTCAGAAGACTCTGATACTCTCCCTTGTCGGGAGGAGCTTTATCTCAACGAGCTTCTCGGGCAAGTTCACCATTTTATGAATGGCAGCAAAAAGACAACCAGCATAGACTCAAAGTCGACAATTCGGAAATTCAAACCCGAAGGCATAAAAGGGCTAGTGGAAGACATGCCCTGTCGAATGAGAAAAGAATGCGAGAAGGGACCTGAAATGAATGGGTTCCTTAGAGTTGGATTTACCCGAGACGAGGGAAACTCATCTTCGGGGCGCCCGAAAGAGGACATGGTGATCATAGTTTCTCATGGGCATCAATCCAGAAATGAGGCGTTTCGGCCGGGTCAAGCCCGAAGGAAACCTCCCAATGTCTTTTTAGTAAACATAGATGACAAAGAGATGTTGGAAAGCATAGCATGGCAAGATTGCGGCCACGAAGAAAGGCTGACGATTGAAACCACAAGTGAGGAAAGAGGTGGCGAGTCTCAGGCCGTTTCTACTCAAGCCAGGAATTTCTCCGTTGTAAACCCAAGGAGAGGGTCAATAAACCCTGAATCAAGGAAAGAGGGTAGGCCCGTCGACGGCCGAAAACGCTCTTTTAAAATAGAGAACAGGGAGGAAGGGCAATCAAATCCTCACAAATACACCCGTTCCGCGCCTAACCAAAAAGAATGGTGCCATGCAATACATCATAATAGCGATTCTGAAGAAGACGCACACTTTCCCGGGAGTCTATTTTATCCCGAAGAAGGTAATGAGGCCACTACCTCTGAAAAGGAAAAGACAGAATGTCAGGTCGTTCTGCGTTCGGGCACCTACATCCCTGAACGTCAACCTCCAAAGGAGTCTGACCGAAATGTCGCGAAGACCAAAAGTACAAGCAAAGAACCAGAAAATGGCCTACCCACCCGTGAAAAGTAAAAAATCACGGTAGGAGATTACAATGTGCTGGCGCATCTCCGTAAGATCCCAGCCTTGCTTAGTGTCTTTGATGCATTGATGATGTCGAAGGATATGCGCGACATATTAATATACGCGCTCCAAAATCCTGAGCAATTCCAGGCCTACTTTGCTGAAAAGCAATCACATGAGACGGCATACGTCAACAGCCGTTCAACGGGTATCCATTTCACTGATGAAGACCTGTTGACTGGCACCGCCGATCACAACCGGCCGTTGTATGTAACTGGCGACTGTGAGGGGCAAAGATTGAATCGCATTTTGGTCGATTCGGGGTCATCGATAAACATTATGCCCTTGAGGATCCTGAAAACCCTAATGCTGGACACCAAACCATTGTCGAATGAGAAAGTGACCATTCATGGGTTCAATCAACATTCCCAGAAAGCCATGGGTGCGGTGACCCTAACGCTCCAATTCGGGGGCCTGATAACCTCGACCAAATTTTATGTCATTGACGCCGATACGTCATACAAGGCCTTACTCGGTCGCCCTTGGCTGCATGAAAACCGGGTGGTACCATCAACTCTTCACCAATGCATGAAATACATGAAAGACGGAAGGCAAAAAAGGATAAATGGGGACATCAAGCCGTTCGGGGTCCATGAAATTGGCCTTAGCGACGCCCGTTATTTCTTAACGCAGGAGGAGAAGGATCAGCATAAAGCGCTGATGGAGTCTCTAAGCTCCGTCTTACAAGGAAATGGCTTGGAAATGCAAACAAGCCAAACCAAATCCACGCCCAATCTAGTGTCATCTCATGATAAAAAGGCACCAACTTTGAGTAATAAACCCATTTATGGGTTGTCCTCTGATGAAGAGGAAGACAAGAAGGAACGAGTGTATGGTGTCACTCCCTTATTTGGCGCCTCTTCTGATGAAGAAGATGAGAAGATCTCGACGCGCCGGGTTATCCCGCTATACGGGGCCTCAACAGACGATGAGTCAGAAGAGGAAGCTCCTATAGATGGAGAGGTGTATGAATCGGAAAGTGGATCAGAAGAAGAAATCCTATTTCACGTCAAACCGACATACAACTTCGAAACTGACGAGAGCCATGAATCGTCTTTAAGGGTTGAAAAGGTACCCGAAAGACATTACAAGGACCTTTCTCCCAAAGAAGTGAACCAAATCCAGAAGTTGCGGACGTTTGTTGTTCCTTCTAAGGTCGAACGCTTGCCAGGGAAGACGGTCACTCATAGACCAATCAGATTCTACAAAATCGATGCAATCAATCCTGGTGATAACGCCCTGATCCACGAGTGGAGTGGCTTATTGTCAGAAGACTCCGATGACGGGGAAGTCAATATCGAGGCGTCCCGGTATTTCGGGAAGAATCAGGGCCAACTGATGGAAAAGGCCCGGTGTCCTCAAACCATATCAAAATCCAAGATGTATTACTTTGAAAGACTATGGAATGGCTCAACTAATACGGTCAGGGGCCTTGATGACAAGATCAAATACACCCGCGGTTTGGGATACAACTCTGAGTCAGAAGAAGACGGGGATCCCGACGAACGGTGTCGAAGTTTCTTCAAGAACCGTAGAGTTACCTGTTATATGGTATCTGAGGAGCCAGAAGAAGAAGACTTCATCCTGGTGGCTAAAAACGCACCAAAGGAGTTGGAAGACGGCGCGCCAAACACCATTGACGAGTTGGTGGAAGTTAACCTCGGGACAGATGAAGACCCCAGGCCAACCTTCATAAGCGCATCCCTTCCTCAAGAGAAACGGGAACCCCTGAGGGCCTTGCTCCAAGAATATGTTGATTGTTTCGCATGGAGCTATGAAGAAATGCCAGGATTGGATCCCAAAGTTGCGGTCCACAAACTCAAAATTGACCCGAGTATAAAGCCGGTCAAACAAGCACCACGACGAATGAGAATAGAACTCGAGGAAAAAGTCGTGGTCGAAACCAAGAAGCTTATCGATGCAGGCTTCGTACGGGAAGAAGAAACTCCCGATTGGGTGGCTAGCATTGTCCCCGTGAAGAAGAAGAACGGGCAAATACGCATATGCGTCGACTTTCGGGACCTGAATAAAGCCTGTCCCAAAGATGACTTTCCTTTACCCGTGACCGAAATCATCATCGACCATACCTCGTCCTATGAGGTATTCTCCTTTATGGATGGGTATGCGGGGTATAACCAAATTAAAATGGATGAAGAAGACCAAAAGCATACGGCCTTCCGCACTCCGATGGGTATTTATTGTTACAAGGTTATGCCTTTTGGCCTCAAAAATGCCGGGGCCACATACCAGCGAGCCATGACGAAAATATTCGACGACCTAATTCATAAGATTGTCGAATGCTACGTGGACGATTTGGTCGTAAAGGCGACGTCCTATGACGAGCATCTCATAAATCTCAAGGTCGTGTTTGACCGTCTGAGGCAACATGCGCTGAAGCTAAACCCGTTAAAGTGCGCCTTTATGGTTTCGTCGGGGAAATTTCTTGGGTTTGTTATTCGACACCGGGGAATAGAAATAGACCCGGGTAAAATCAAGGCAATACAAGAATTGCCGCCACCCAGAAACCTTAAGGAGCTTCGCTCGCTTCAAGGCCGCTTGGCATACATTAGGCGATTCATAGCCAATCTATCGGGTAAGATACAACCTTTCACCCGATTGACCAAGAAGGATGTCCCGTTTAAATGGGACGAAGCCTGCCAACAAGCCCTAAATGACATCAAGGGCTACCTCCTCAAACCACCAGTGCTGGCAGCTCCAATACCAGGAAAAGAGCTGATATTGTACACGACGGCCTTGGATGGATCTCTCGGGGCCTTATTAGCGCAAGAAAATGAACAAGGGAAAGAAAACGCCCTCTATTACTTGAGCCGCATGCTGGTAGGGGCGGAATACGCCTATACACCGATTGAAAAGCATTGCCTGGCATTGGTGTTCGCTGTGAAGAAGTTGCGACACTACATGATAGCCCACAAGGTCATCCTCATCTCAAAGATTGACCCCTTAAAATATCTCATGACGAGACCCATGCTTACAGGCAGGTTGGCAAGATGGGCCATAATCCTAACCGAATTTGATATAACTTTCGCGCCACAAAAGGCCATAAAGGGGCAAGCGATGGCTGATTTCCTAGCGGCCCATCCAATACCCGACGACTCTCCTTTGGCATGCGAATTTCCAGATGAAGAAGTCTTTCATATCAAAGATGAAACCCCAAGTTGGGAAATGTACTTTGATGGGGCATCATCAATACGGCCCACCGCGGGCCCAAACGTCCCGCAAATACGGGCCGGGATAGGCTTAGTCTTCGTAACACCGGAAGGAGGAATCATGCGTCATGCCTTAGCATTGACCGAGCCTTGTACAAATAATGAGGCTGAATATGAAGCGCTCATAGCCGGGTTAGAGCTTGCGCTGAATATGGGGATTAGAAAACTCCATGTGTTTGGTGACTCCCAATTGATAATAAATCAAATCACCGGAGCATACAAGGTACTAAAACCAGAGTTGGTGAAGTATCACGCTAGGGTTTTGGAATTAATAGATGAAATTCCCGAAATCCTATTCAAGAAAATCTCGAGAGCCACAAACGGCAAAGCTGATGCACTCGCTCGGGTGGCTAAAGAATTAGGCGAACCTGACGACGGAAATGTGCAAATTGTTGTCAAAAATCGACGACCCCTGTCCTCATGCTTCACGGGGACCAAAGATAAAATCCAGGTGGCTATGGCCGAAGAAATGGAAAGTGACCTGGAAGATGTCATGGTGACTCAGCCGAATGACGATTGGCGCCAACCTTTCGTTGAATACTTCAAATACGGGGTTCTCCCGAATGAGAAATCAGCGCGAGAGCAACTCAAGAAGAGAGCGCTTCGCTACGCCTACGTCAATGACACCTTATACAGGCGATCATACGACCAAATGTGGCTTCGCTGTGTGTCAAACTCAGAAGTCCACCAAATCATGAAGGAAGTTCATTCGGGTTTATGCGGAGCACATCAGCCGGGACTCAAAATGCGACTTAAGATAAAGCGCATGGGCTATTATTGGCCCACCATGGCACGCGATTGTATCGAGCATGCCAAGAAGTGTCACATGTGCCAAATACATGGCACATTCATACATCAACACCCAAATCCGCTTCACCCGACTGTATCATCCTGGCCGTTTGATGCATGGGGCACCGATGTAGTCGGGCCCATTGACCCACCTTCCTCCAAGGGTCATAAGTTTATCTTGGCTGCGACCGATTACTTCACCAAGTGGGCCGAGGCAGTCCCGCTTAGGGAAGTGAAGGCAATCGATGTCGTGAATTTCTTCAAAACCCATATCCTATACCGATTTGGGACCCCGAGGAGAATCATTTCTGATAACGGGGCCGCGTTCAAAAGTGCTAAAGTATACGCACTTGCGGAAAAGTTCAAGATTGATTGGAAATATTCTTCCATATACAATCCCAGAGCAAATGGTTTAGCAGAGGCCTTCAATAAGACCTTGATAAAAATCATGAAAAGGACGTTGAAAGGAAATCAGCGCGACTGGCATGAAAGGCTACAAGAAGCGCTTTGGGCATATCGAACCACATGTCGAACCCCCACTCAAGCGACACCATATTCCCTGGTGTTTGGTGTCGAAGCTGTCCTGCCGCTTGAGGTGGAACTCCCGTCCTTAAGGGTGGCGCTCCAGAACGAAATGTCGTTAGATGAGCAGAAGCACCTCAGGCTCGACGAACTCGACGCTATGGATGAAAGGCGAATCATAGCCCAACAAAACTTGGAAATATACCAAGCGAAGATGGCACGGGCCTACGACAAAATGGCCCGCTCAAGAACTTTTCGTCAAGGGGAATTAGTACTCGTTCTCCGAAGGCCCATAATTGGTCGGCATGTCGGCCCAAAGTTTTCACCTAATTGGGAAGGCCCATATGTGGTTGAGAAGGTGTTTGACGGAGGGGCATACCAACTCATAGATCATAAAGGCGAAAGACCATTACCTCCTATAAACGGGCGGTATCTTAAGAAATACCATGCATAATACACCAAGAAGAAAGGTGGCTAAACCCATACACCAAGAAGAAAGGTGGCTAAACCCATACACCAAGAAGAAAGGTGGCTAAACCCATACACCAAGAAGAAAGGTAGCTAAAGCCATACACCAAGAAGAAAGGTGGCCAAACTCAAACACCAAGAAGAAAGGTGGCTAAACTCATACGCCCAAAAGAAAGGTGGCTTAAAGTCCCGGGGTAAAAGGTACTTATCCATGTCCCGCCGGGTGCAAATCGGCCTTGTCGCCTTGAGCCGTTAATCAAGGGACGTGGATGGTGTCCACTGAAGAAATACCATAAACCAAAATGTCCCCTCCGGGCATAAATCGGCCTTGTTGCCTTGAGCCGTTAATCAAGGAACACATGTGGTGGCTAACACAAAAGCTACCAAAACCTCTGACAGACCAAAAAGAAAGGTTTTGTCCACATCGCCGGATGAAGTCGGCGCCCGAACTTTGGAGCCACTAAAGCGGGGAAATGGTTTTGGTATTTGTGCCTCCAATACAATTACCACTGTGTTTGCCCATTTGATACAGAATAAATATGAAAATGAGCAGCGTTACGATTTGTCGCTTTAAACAAATCATTGCTGAATAAAACATTGCCTTATTAATTAATAGTAAGGCAGAGTATTGAAGGCATAAATAAAAAGCCCTATAATGAATGAAACCTTCTTATCCTTATGATAAGCTCGGATAATTTATCAGGGCGAAATCCCCCTCCAAATACATAAATAAGTATGCGTGGAGAATGAGTGAAATGTGAGGATTCCACACTTAATAATGAGTGGAGAGAATAGAAAGGATCCACATTAAAAAATGGTTTTGCCAATTTGTACCATAAACAATTGACACTGGTATGTTCATCTGACCAGTCATAAAGAGATGAACAGGCTTTTTATCTTGTGCCTAACAAAATAACAAAATACCAAAATGCCGATAATAATATAAATCTTCCCAAAACATATACTCAATCCATGCATTATACAAAATACAATAACAAACCTAAGCTCCTCAAAAATAAATAACTAAAACCATGTCCAAAACAAACAAAATGCCAAAAATACAAACAAATGCCACCCTAAAGGCTAGGATAGCGACTACGCAGCTGGGCCAAGAACCCGTCGATCCGGGTAAACAAAGAACAGGCGGCGGTAAAGTGACGCTCCTCGTCAGCCACTAGGTCGTCTACGCTAGCTCGGGCGGCCTCATAATCATATGAGTAGTCACGAAGAGTAGAGAAGGCGGTGTCTACCAAACCCTCCATGCCCTTGATCTCACTCTTGAGTGACTGGGTCTGATCAGCTAGGTGGCTAGAAGCCCTGTAATCAGCCCCAGAAGCTAGCATACCTGCACTGAAAGCCAGGTGACATGTAAGCTGATCCTGGAGACCCCTGAGGCGGTGACGAAGTGAGAATAACTCCGACTCGGCACGAGACACCGATGTCGCGAGAGTCGAGAGAGTCTTTCGTCTCTCCCCGAAAGCCCAGGCCAAACGCTCGCGGGTTATACAAGACAAATGCTCTTGACAGGGGACGATCAAGTCGTCAATCACCCCCTGGAAATCAGGAAAGTTCCCGGAAACAGGGACCAAATCCAAAACGCGAAGGTCCAATGAACGGTGGGCTCGAGTAGAGTTGCTAAGGGAACATAGCTTCTCCAACAGATGCCGCATCTCCGATACAGAAGGACCTACAAACCAAATCAATGTCATCACATGCAATATAAACATGAAATCCAAAGTGAGGGATATAAGAGCACGTACCATCGGGAGAAATGTCACCCGAGGGTCTCTCCTCCTCAAGGTCCACCTCGAAGTCTTCTTCGGGAACGACGTTGAATCTTGCATCGAGCTCAACCTCTGGCTCTGCCTCAATCTCTTCGTCAGGCTCCTCTTCAATATTGTCGTCGTACCCGACATCAGACCTATCGCCGAACTCTGTGCCGGTCGCCTCGGCAATGACAAAATCTTCAGGGTCTGAATTAAAAACAAGAATAAGATCCCCGAAGGGAGAAATGAAGAGAGTAAGGTATTGTGAGATGGTGAAATGACAATGGAATTATACCTGAGTCACTAATCATGATAGGCTCCTGAAGGACAGCCAAATCTTCCGCTTCCCTCAACGGAGAAACTCTCGCAGGTGAAGCAAATTCTCCGCCGAGAGCTGGTGCTAATGGACTCCCAGCGTCCCCTTTTGTTTCAAAGAAAAGTGAAATAAGCAAGGGAAATTATGTGAAGGACATTTAGTAGAATATTCTGAAAGAAAAATCATACCTACGACCGCCTCGTCCCCCAAGACGGTGGGTAAGTTTTCCTTGGCCTCCGTTGTAGAAGGGTCGGCGCTCTCAAAGCCTGGAAACAAATCAAGGAGAATATAAGGGAAGAACGATCATTTCCCTGAATGCAAAGGACCTTGCAAATATAAGTACCTGGCAAACCCGCTCGAAAAATAAAGAGCTCCTCCAAGACGGAGTCAGGTGCCTCTCTGTCGGTCGACCCTCCTGCAATTTTTCCGACATCAGTATATCATAAAGAAGTCACATAAGAAACTTCAAGGATAGAAATACAGTAAACAAAAGAGGCCATAAATAATATCACCTGTCTGAGAAGCGGTAGGAGAATCTAATGGCACCTTGCTGTCGAAGCCCTGAAAATCAAGTAAGGCGCGAGAAGAGGAAGAGGAAGGAGATCTCCGCCGCTTCTTTTCATTTTTCTTTTTGTCCGGCAGTGGACAAGTCACACGTGCCATATCGGCAGGGAGTATCGCCTGATACGCAGAGATAGTGTGAGTATACCACCTATGATACATGGCGGTAAAAATCACCTCCGAGCGTGAAGCCCGAAGCATGGTAAACTGGGAACCCGTACCCACGCGAAGTATGGAAGACCAACATCTACTCAAACCTTCCAGGTCTGCAGAAAGCGACTCGGGACGGGAAAGCAACTCGGGAATGCCCTGGTCATATCCAAACTGATGGGCACAACGGTGAGGAGAGTATGGCTCCAAGATAATATGCTCACCGATGCGTAGAGGTAAAAAGCCACACCGAATGCTAATGAGGTGCTCAGTGGCTGCCGAATCCTCTAAAATCCCCTGAACCAACCTAGACCGTGGAATGTCCACAACAAGTCTATCTGAACCTCTGGGCATCCTACGCGAAAAAGCGCGTACCTCAGATCTCTGGAGTGCCCCTCGCGAACGGAAGAAACGATAGCGAGCATCTTTTGGAGAAAGGGATGATGCCGAAGCACAAGCTATGTCGGACAAATAGGGTAGTATAACCCGTATCTCCTGAGAAAGGACAGGAGTATAAAGACCCATCCAGTGTGCATGAAGCCAACCACTGATGAAATGAAAGGGGATGACCTCCCCACTGAAAGAAGGATCGCGAGAGGAAACTAACCCGCGAAGAGATCGATAAATGTTGGCCAACGCCGGGATAGCCAGGGAAACCCTATGTCCCCGAGCCAAGATGTTAGCCACAACAAATGAAGAAGGCCTGATCCTGCCAACTGGAGAACTGGGCAAGACGAAATAGCACAGCCACCATGATAGAAAGGCAGTCAATAATGTTTCCTCGTCCACAATCCTGGTAGTAATGGACCCCAAGCCTGGTTTGGACCCCCTATGCACGATACCAGTCGATAATCCTACTCCCAAAGGATCGCAAGGATCAGCAAAAGAGGTACGAGGATGTGTCGGGGCATCGGCAAAGTAAGAAACCCACTGGCCCAAGGAGACACCCTCTCGGTCCCCTAAAATCTCATGATAAATCTTATATACCTGACGAAGAGACGCCGGGTACATCGGAGTCCCGTCTGGCCTCAGGCTGAGGAGATCCACTCCACTGAGGCAATGCTCATCATACGGAAGGCCATAGATCGGCAACCCTGATAACTGGGAGAGGTCCCATAGGCTCAAAGTCATCTCACGATCCTCCGTGAATAAGGTGTTCGTGACATAGCTCCAGCGCTCAGCAAATGCCCGAAACAAGGATATGTCCTGGGTGTATCCAAAAGCGAGAGGTACACCGCCTCATAAATCCCCGCCTGCTTGAGCATGCTTTCCTCTGTAAGCAAGGTGAACTGGACCCACTCCACTTGTCGGGGGCGCCTTTCTAAAGTCCCGCGGAGCACACGCTTGTCGTCCCAAGGACACGCCCAATATGATGTCATCTCCGTGCCCAGAAGGTGCAAAGGAGGCGGGCTAGTCGTCCCGACACTTGGGCTCAACACCCTCACTGTACACGGAGTATACTCTCTCATGACGAGGTTGTTCCCTATCATGTTGTATGTGCCAGTGTGATCAGGGCCTTGGGGTGTCCAATCTGCTGGGTCTTTCATGAGAGGTGGAAAATGACCCGGCGAATATAAAGGCATAGGACCCTGAAAGGAAGCCATAATATCCTGCGAAAAACACAAAATAAAAGATGATAAGCCTATGAAGTAATATAAATCTTTGCAAAAGGAAAAGAGGAAAATCCGGCAGCATCTCCCCTGTACCGGGGGCAATCCTGATTTTCAAGGGAGCAGCGAGGCATGTGCCCAGTGCTTTAATAAGAGAAAGGACATGTGCCCAATCTCATTTTTTTTTAAAAAGCAAAATAACCAGCCAATAAAACGAGAGACAGGGAGGCACATGTGCACCAATCCCTAACTTGAAGAACAGGGACACACCCTTGTTTCCTCAAGGCTCTTAAAAAAAAGAAAGGAAAGACATTGGCACCAGAACAGGCCTCTCGGCCAGCAAAGCCTCATGACCAGTTCTGGTGGGTGGCTCTTTGTTTGCTGTGTAAAAGTTGCCAGAAAAATACACAAATTAAATTGCATGAAATTAATGATATAATTTCATGTGATTTTTATACCAAAGATTTGAAATTATGAAATTATGTTCAATTTCATAAAATTATTTCTTGAAATTAAAGAAACAATTTCATGAAATAGCCATGTCAAATATTAAATCATGAAATTATGTCCAATCTCATGATTTATTAAATCCCAAAATTATTTCTTGAAATTAAAAAATAATTTCATGAAATAATCATACCAAACCCCCTTCAAAAAATATATACACATGTGTGCAAAAAAATATATGCACAAAACCCTAATTATATGAAATCAAGAAACAATTTCATATAATTAAACATGCCAAATCCAAAAATCATGAATTTCATTCATGAAAAATGCCCCAAATATTATCCCTTGGAATTAAAAAATGATTCTTTGGGATAATCATGCCAAAATATTAATTGTATAAGATTAATATGCCTAATCATATACAATTAATGATTTAAGTGAAATTAATGCCTAATTTCACACCCAAAAATACCAAAAATATTACCCAAAATAACAGAATCATGGAATATATTTTCTGTGATTTTTCAGTAATTTTTCATGGATTTTTGCATGAAGAATAAAATAAAATGGAAAAAGGAATAAAGAAAATACCAAAAATCAGAACTGGAGATAGTTCTGGGTGCAATTTGGGGGATGTGCAACACTCTGGGTGCAATCTGGGGAGCTCAAACACGACTTCTGCCCTTGGGACCCGCCTGTCATACACACAAAGTGTTAAAGGCGCTTTGCGTGGACCCAGTACACATGCACCATACCACTGACAATACGTTTTGGTGCACAAGGACCAAGCCCACAGCCCAACCCTCAGTTTTTCGCTGGGGCTGTGTCTCATTAAACCTGACGACTGGGCCCCTCTCCTTCAGTCTCACTGCCAAGGGGGCCCAGCGCCCAGAGTTATTTTGGCCAGCGAAAAGAAAAGAAGGGAAAGAGAGGTGAGCGCGGTGCAAGCGCTCCCTCCCTCTGACAAGCCCGAAACCAAAGCACGGTTCACGTGCACCCAACCCAAGCGAGAGAAACCTTTTGAATTTCTCTCTCTCTCCCTCCTTTCTTCCTCCTCGAGCTCCAGAGCTCAGTGGAGCTTCGAAAATGGAGTCTAGGTGTACAATGCGAGTTGGCTTAAACCATTCTAGGGACTTAATCTACATCCTAAGGGGAGTTCAATGCCACAAACAGCATTGAAAATAGTAAAGTAAACAAAGAGAAAATCGAAGGAGAAAGTACCTCGACCTTGAAGGTGACAGAGCAATTGGGAGCTCTAGAAGCCAAGCCAACACCTGGAGAAGCTTCAAGACACCTCCACGACGCTGCCTGAAGTGCCAATTTGGGGTGAAAAGCACTCAATTGGCAGGTGCACCACTTGGCACCTTGGTCTGATTTGGATATGGTCAGTTGGCACAACTCAGCACTCAAGCAGCCAAATTGACACGTTGGGCACACTCAGTGGCACCTTGGTGACATGTCAAGCGCCAGCAAGGCCAAGGAATATTCGGGATATGCTCACACCCGAAAGGCATGACACACTGACCCAAGGAAGAAGACAAAGCCAACGGCTCCTTCTCTCTCCCCAGGCCTGTGTCAGGGACACATGTAGGCACCTCAATGGAGAGCTCTGAGCGCCAGTTAGCTGGAGGAATCTTCCAAGGACAAGCCTCAGGCCAGCACAGGCCTGGCTGGCTCAATCCTGGCCACTTGATCAAACCAAGGGCTGGGATGATGCCAGCTCAGCCCTGAGGCTTAAACCATGCCCTCTGGGCTATAAATAGACCCCCAGTGAAGAAGAAAAAAGAGAGAGAGCAACATAGCCAAAACTCTGCCAAAATCTCAACTCCACCAAATTCCACAAAAAAAAAAAAAGCTAGCTGAGGAGAAACCAAGTCTTGAATAGCTAGGTAAGAGCCATAGGAGTCAAGCCTTGAGCTTGGCTCAGTCTCAATTGAGCTCAAGGAGCCAGTCTCACCTTGCTGGGTGAGATGGCTAGCCCCATGGCTGGGGAGGTGCACATGTGCCTCCCTCCTTCCAGAGCTCAATTGGTGGCTGAGCTTGAGTCTCAGGAGCTCACATGGTGAGTTCACCATGGATTTTGGCAGCATACTCCAGCCAATTGGCACATGCCAATCTGGTTTCATGGGGATGGGCACATGCTCATCCCCTCTCTCTCTCAAGCCCTGTGCACATGTGCAGTGGCTGTGTAAAGCTCAATAATGGCTTTATACAAGCTGTTATGCTGTCAAAATTCCATGGAAAAACAAAATCCCATGTTTTATATGAATATTGTATTTCAATTTGTTATAATATATGATATTTTGGTGCAAATTGGTTTTATTTTCCTTTTAGTTCTTTCCTTCATGTTCTCTGATGTGCTTAATAGCTCAAGTTCATAATTGAGCAATGGAAAAGCAATAAACATCAATACTGGTTTGAGTCCAGTGAACTCCTGTTTCTGGCCAGCTGAGAGATCAATCCATATCTCTCAGCCTGGTTGTTAATTTCTTATGAAATTTCACAGTCATGTAGATTAGGTTTATACCAACTTACCATATAAATTTTATAATTTTTGGAATTTTCTGTGAATTGTTATGAATTTTACAATCTCATCTGTCAAAAACTCCAAAAAGGTCAACTTTGGGTCAAACTGAGAAGTTCATTCTTCTTTTGATTCAAAAAATCCAAAATTCCTTGATTAATTCACCTTTATGACACCTCATGTGATGTTTTAAAGGATTTAGAATAATTAAACCAGGCTTTAATCCAGAGGTTAAGCCAAATTTGGTTTTAATAAAGCTGAAAGGGCATTTCTGTCCAGTCTGCTAAAAATACAATAATCATACTTTCTTTTCACTCAATTAACTTAAAATTTCATGAGCATCTAGAACAAGTCTTAATGCACTCACTCATCAAATTTTACCATTTTTGGGATTTTCTGTGATTTTCTGTGAATTTTTGAAATTGGGTCTGTCAAAATTGAAATTGAGTTGGCTCTGGACCATTACCAGAAAAGTGCAAAAAATGAAATTAACTCGTGTTCAAGTGAAATTCATGTGTGAAATTGATATAAAACCTTTCTAAAACATGTAATTGACCCAAATGAACATAATCAAACATGCAATTTGAGAAGAATGTGATGAAATCAAAATGAAACCAAATTGAAAATAAAACCAGAAATGACCCAATGTGCATAAAGGACAATGCACATCTAAATTGATGAAATTGATCATCCAAACATGTTCAAACATACTAAACGACACTGTTTGGAAGGTTAATTGAAAGAAAATTGCAAAGGAAAGCTATGAAATACCATTTGGTACCAAAGCCCCGAAACCAGTTTGGTACCAAATGGCCAAAGTTGCAAAATTGATGGATTAAACTCAAATTAAGCCTCAAAATCTTGATAAACATGTTCTAACGATGCTATATGATAAAGGAATCGAGTCAATTTGTCAAAAATCAGCTCAGATCCCTCAAAATCTCATCTCAGCCAACTTCCCAACCGAAACTAGGTGGTTACCCCCATTTCCGGCGATCCAGGCCGCCGCCGTCGCCGAGACCACCGCCGATGGACTCCCCACGCTCCGGCGATGCCAGCCATGCCTCCTGATCGGAGATCCGACGCCGGCAGGGCCTCGATCAGTGTCGGGGAGGATGAGCACGAATATTGATGCATCTCAAAGTGCGAATCTTGATGAAATTCAAACAGCCCAGAGAAGGCTTGATGCGCGCCAGAGATCCAACGGCCCAGTTTAAAAGATGCTTTAAAAACTGAACTTAAGTTCAGATCTTGATGCATGGGCCCAAATCTGACGGCCCATATTAATCTGTTTTGAAAATAAACTTTGAACACCAAATAAAAATGATTTCTCAAGCCCATAAATTATGAAAAATATATCAAAAATCATGATTTCATTTATGAATATTTTTAAGACTATAAAATGTCAATTTTGATTTTATTTTATTTTCTTTTTTTTATATATTATAAATAAAAGAAAGTTCAAGATATATGATATATGTATAAAATAAATTCAAAATACCAAATAGGATATTTAAAAATAAGTGAAAATTATGATAAAACAAATCAGCAATTTTCAAAATAATCAAATTATGTTATATTTTGATAAAACAAATCAAAATATTCAAAATAATTAAATTACATTATATTTTGACAAAATAAATTGGAATATTCAAGATAATCAAAATTATGTTATATTTTGATAAAACAAATCAAAATATTCAAAGATGATTGAATCATGTTATGAAACAAATAAAAATGTTCAAAATAATCAAACTTTGTTATATTTTGATAAACAAATCAAAATATTTAAATATGCAAATATACCCAAATATTTAACCAAATATGTCAAAAATACAATTATGTCCAAATATTTGACCAAACATGTCAAATATGCAAATATACCCAAATATTTGACCAAATATGTCAAAAATACAAATATGTCCCAATCTTTGACCAAACATGTCAAATATGCAAATATACCCAAATATTTGACCAAATATGTCAAAAATACAATTATGTCCAAATATTTGACCAAACATGTCAAATATGCAAATATACCCAAATATTTGACCAAATATGTCAAAAATACAAATATGTCCCAATCTTTGACCAAACATGTCAAATATGCAAATATACCCAAATATTTGACCAAATATGTCAAAAATACAAATATGTCCAAATATTTGACCAAATATGTCAAACATGCAAATAAACCCAAACACTTGAGCAAACATGTCAAATATGCAAATATGACCAAACTTTTGACCAAACATGTTAAATATGCAAATAAACCCAAACATTTGACCAAACATGTCAAATATACAAATACACCCAAATTTCTGGCCAAACATGCCAAATATACAAATATGTCCAAACTCTTGATAAAATAGGTCAAATATGCAAATATGTCCAAATCTCTGGCCAAACATGCCAAATATGCAGATAAGTCCAAAACTTGGTGAAAACATACCAACATACCAAATCATATCAAATCGTGTTTCGAGAACATTAAATTGGCAGTGCGCTTCAGGTTTAATGTACCTCATTTTGGAAATCGATAAAGAATTATATGTTCTCGATCCTCCAATTCTCCCAAGTTTCGAATTGGCATAGCGCTTCAGATTCGGGACTTGGAAGGTCAATAGACTGTTTAGGATTATACGTCCTTGTCTTTGACATGAACCTTTTTAGAGATCAAGCATCTCTGGTTCTTTGAGTATCGAGTTGGCAGTGCGCTTCACATTCGAACTCCGTGAGATCAATAGGATTATACATCCTCGATCTCTGATTTATGAGAAATTATACGTTTCTCTGACTTTAGATCATACGTCTTTAGTCTTATTATCCAAAGTTATACCTTTGGGTTATTTTAAGTATGCATTATAATAAATTGGAAGGAAGAAATAAAGCCACAAATCTGATCCATATATTTTGATTAGTTTAGCCCATTAATCAGAGGTTCCCGAGGCGAGAGCCGGGGTAATTAACGGCGGGGGCTTGCGCCCGTCGGAAAATAAAAGTTCCCACAATCACCTAAATAATAAGTCCTTGAGCGCACAAACACGCACAGGGATGTACCTGCACCTTCTTCCCCCGTGAGCGAGGACGCCGATGCCTCGCGCGTGGGCCGCGAAAAAGGGCCGCACAGGTTCTGGCACGCCCGGTGGGACATATCTTTCTCCTCTCATCTCTTGGGCTAAATTAATTAAATATATGGATCAAATAAAAAAAATATATATATATATTTTGCATGAAATATGGCTAATTGATTTGTGGAGTCTATATTTTTCAGGAAATGATGTCTGGCGTTAATTCTCCGTTTGCGATCGCCGTCCCCGTCTCTCTCAACGAGGCGGGCCACATGGTGTTCTCGTTTGGGGACTTTCCCCAAATGATCGTTCTTCCTCCTACTTCACCATCACCGACACCAACTCTGGTCAAGGATGAGGACCATGAAGTCTCCTTCAGGATCACCCAGAAGGGGATTGACAACAAAATCATGGCGCTCCCTCCAAAACCTCAGCGCCCCAGGAGACAACGCTTAGTGAACAAAGTCTCCCCGACCCTTCCGACACCGGTGGCCCCAAAGGTCACTAAGAAACGGGCTCTCCAAGCCTACCAGGATGAATTGGTGGCTGAGCCAAATCTTCCCGTCTCCAACCCCTTCACATCCCTAAGGATTGTGAAAAGGAACTCTCCAACCGCTCGTATCTGGAGCGTTTGGGAGGTTCCACAACCAAAACCTCGCCTAAACCAGAACTTCTCGACCGAGTCGGGAAGACCCTTAGGCCTCAAACAGGCCGACCTTGGTAAGTCTCTATACGAGACTCACCAAGCCATTAAGGCGCGTAAACAACAGCGCCGAAACAAACTCCAAGCCTCTGCCTCTCAGGCCCAAGGGAGACAGGTTCATTTCCCCCGGGAATCGGGGAACCGCCCATATGAACGGGCACCAGGGACCAAACAAACATGGATCCCAAAATCTCGTTTGACCCAAACAAGTCAGACACCATCCACCTATATAAAGGTGGCTAAGCCCAAAACACGGGCTACGGTCAAAACCACCGCTCTCTCGAAAAATATCGAGAGTGAAAACGTGTTTAATAGGCTGGGGTCAAAGATAAAACCCCAAGCCTCGAGCACGACTGTGTTTGACAGGCTAGGGCCAAAACTAAACCCTAAGCCATTAAAGTCAAGCAAAGGACTGGTTATCACTGTTCCTGATCAGGCCCGAAAGAAAAGGCGGGTCTCTCGTCTGGCACCCTATGCTGATGACGAAGAAGAACACTTCACAGTCTATACTGTGGGGGCGTATGACGAAAGCTCCTCTGACGATCAAGAAGAACGTCACGCCACATATATGGCTGACGATGAAGAAGTGGGCCCATCCCATGACCCACCACCTGGTCGAGATGTCGAGAATGCTCATGCGGCCAGGACCAGAGCCAGGACCAAAAGAGAGCAAAAAGGGGGCCCTCCAACTGACGACGAATCAGCCCACAATGAGGCAGAAATGGAAGACACCGGTGGCTCCGCGAATGACTTCGTCGCCCAACTAAAACGACAGTTGTCTATACGAGAACGAGAAATGGAGGAGTATAGACAGAAAAATGAGCAAGAAATGGGAGAGCTCAGAAAGCAAAATCAAGAGGCTTTAAGCCTGATCAAGTCCTTAAGTGACTTCCTGACCAAAAAGGGGATCACAAATGAAAGAGTGGAAGATGAAGGACCCTCCAAACATACGGGACCTCAACCATCGCAACATCCAAGCTTCAGAGACCCCGACGGTCACAAAGAAGACCTCCCATGTGGAGGAGAGAGCTCTCGAGTCAATATTGCTCGGGGCTCCAACACTCGTATATATACCAACGAGAATCAAGGATTGACTAAGAAGGAGATCCAAGAGATAATTAGTCAACAACTTCAAATAGCGGGCGCAGGATTTACCGTCTCACCCTTGAAACGAACGGGGAGGCCGTACCCAGCCGATTACGACGCTATACCTTACCCAAAGGGGTATATAGTCCCGAAGTTTAAATCCTTCTCGGGAGAGGGTGTAAAAGACACAAACCCAGATCAACACTTGGCCCATTTCATGGCCTCGTGTGGGAATACAGGGAGCAATGATGCCTTGTTGCTGCGTCAATTCCCGCAAAGTCTAACGGGTCCTGCCTTTGAATGGTACTACTCATTAGAAAATGGGAGTATTAAAACATGGGATGATATGACCGATGCATTCAGGGCAAAGTTCGCGGTCATGACTGACAAAATCAGCATTGCGGACTTGGCCAATACCAGGCCCCAGAAGAATGAAAAAGTTCTGGAGTACATTAGTCGCTGGCGAAACCTCAGCATCAGGTGTGATCGCCCAATAACCCAAAGGGAGGCGGTCGAACTAATACTCAGGAACGTTGACAACTGGATGACACCATTCTTAGGGATAGCCAAGATTACGACATATCAGGATTTGATAAACTGTGTGTCTAGGCTTGAAAATGCACCTCCAAATTCATGGCCCAACTACTCGGGTCAGAGATTCCAAAGAGGAGGGAAAGCCGAGGCCAAGGTAGCCAGTACAAGCAAGTCCGGCGGCAAAAACGCGGCCGCTAATGTCAACACTGTAAACAATGGTGGCTCGTCAAATAAAAATGACGGCGGCAGCAGTGCAAAACCCGTATATGGAAGCGGGCAGCCTCTTAAAAGTCTGGAGGAATTGAAGGGCAAGCCTTATTCATTCAAAAGGGATAAAGTCGCGCGACTCTTCAAAGATGCCTTGAAGGACGGGCTCCAATTACCTAAATGCAAACGGCCCGCCGACATGGAGAAATCCAGTGACCCGAACTACTGTCCATATCACAGAGTGCTTGGGCACCCCATAGAAGATTGTTGGGTGTTCAAAGACTGGATAGAAAGGAGGTACAAGAATGGCGAGATAACTCTGGCTGATAGTATCCTCCAAACGCCAGCCCCGCATGAGCAGGTGAACGCGGTCTCTCATATAGAGATCAATATTGAGGATTCTTCGACCGAACCTTGGAGTATCCACCTGTCCCGGAAAGCAAAGAAACTCCTCAAATCCATTCAGAAAGAACCAGGTATTTTGTGGAAGAATGATGTAACTCCCACTATCCCTGAACCACCAAGAAAATCGGTGGCCTTCTACAAGAAAGCGAACAAAAATGGCAGCCGCAAACGGGACAAGAAGCCAGTAAAGCCAAAGGAGTATCCGGAAAAGTCAGAACTCCAGAAGTACATTGATGCGCTCGAAGAATACGAACAAGGTCAACCGATACCGGCCATGCTTTGAGACTTCATTCCTAAACGAATTCTCAACAAATTAATGGGTACAGTCGATGAAGACGAAACCACAGATGAAGGAGATGAGTTCTGGGATGAAGAATGCTGTGTCATCACCCACGTAGAAACTCATGAGGTGAGTGAGTCAGAAGACTCTGATACTCTCCCTTGTCGGGAGGAGCTTTATCTCAACGAGCTTCTCGGGCAAGTTCACCATTTTATGAATGGTAGCAAAAAGACAACCAGCATAGACTCAAAGTCGACAATTCGGAAATTCAAACCCGAAGGCATAAAAGGGCTAGTGGAAGACATGCCCTGTCGAATGAGAAAAGAATGCGAGAAGGGACCTGAAATGAATGCGTTCCTTAGAGTTGGATTTACCCGAGACGAGGGAAACTCATCTTCGGGGCGCCCGAAAGAGGACATGGTGATCATAGTTTCTCATGGGCATCAATCCAGAAATGAGGCGTTTCGGCCGGGTCAAGCCCGAAGGAAACCTCTCAATGTCTTTTTAGTAAACATAGATGACAAAGAGATGTTGGAAAGCATAGCATGGCAAGATTGCGGCCACGAAGAAAGGCTGACGATTGAAACCACAAGTGAGGAAAGAGGTGGCGAGTCTCAGGCCGTTTCTACTCAAGCCAGGAATTTCTCCGTTGTAAACCCAAGGAGAGGGTCAATAAACCCTGAATCAAGGAAAGAGGGTAGGCCCGTCGACGGCCGAAAACGCTCTTTTAAAATAGAGAACAGGGAGGAAGGGCAATCAAATCCTCACAAATACACCCGTTCCGCGCCTAACCAAAAAGAATGGTGCCATGCAATACATCATAATAGCGATTCTGAAGAAGACGCACACTTTCCCGGGAGTCTATTTTATCCCGAAGAAGGTAATGAGGCCACTACCTCTGAAAAGGAAAAGACAGAATGTCAGGTCGTTCTGCGTTCGGGCACCTACATCCCTGAACGTCAACCTCCAAAGGAGTCTGACCGAAATGTCGCGAAGACCAAAAGTACAAGCAAAGAACCAGAAAATGGCCTACCCACCCGTGAAAAGTCAAAACTCACGGTAGGAGATTACAATGTGCTGGCGTATCTCCGTAAGATCCCAGCCTTGCTTAGTGTCTTTGATGCATTGATGATGTCGAAGGATATGCGCGACATATTAATATACGCGCTCCAAAATCCTGAGCAATTCCAGGCCTACTTTGCTGAAAAGCAATCACATGAGACGGCATGCGTCAACAGCCGTTCAACGGGTATCCATTTCACTGATGAAGACCTTTTGACTGGCACCGCCGATCACAACCGGCCGTTGTATGTAACTGGCGACTGTGAGGGGCAAAGATTGAATCGCATTTTGGTCGATTCGGGGTCATCGATAAACATTATGCCCTTGAGGATCCTGAAAACCCTAATGTTGGATACCAAACCATTGTCGAATGAGAAAGTGACCATTCATGGGTTCAATCAACATTCGCAGAAAGCCATGGGTGCGGTGACCCTAACACTCCAATTCGGGGGCCTGATAACCTCGACCAAATTTTATGTCATTGACGCCGATATGTCATACAAGGCCTTACTCGGTCGCCCTTGGCTGCATGAAAACCGGGTGGTACCATCAACTCTTCACCAATGCATGAAATACATGAAAGACGGAAGGCAAAAAAGGATAAATGGGGACATTAAGCCGTTCGGGGTCCATGAAATTGGCCTTAGCGACGCCCGTTATTTCTTAACGCAGGAGGAGAAGGATCAGCATAAAGCGCTGATGGAGTCTCTAAGCTCCGTCTTACAAGGAAATGGCTTGGAAATGCAAACAAGCCAAACCAAATCCACGCCCAATCTGGTGTCATCTCATGATAAAAAGGCACCAACTTTGAGTAATAAACCCATTTATGGGTTGTCCTCTGATGAAGAGGAAGACAAGAAGGAACGAGTGTATGGTGTCACTCCCTTATTTGGCGCCTCTTCTGATGAAGAAGATGAGAAGATCTCGACGCGCCGGGTTATCCCGCTATACGGGGCCTCAACAGACGATGAGTCAGAAGAGGAAGCTCCTATAGATGGAGAGGTGTATGAATCGGAAAGTGGATCAGAAGAAGAAATCCTATTTCACGTCAAACCGACATACAACTTCGAAACTGACGAGAGCCATGAATCGTCTTTAAGGGTTGAAAAGGTACCCGAAAGACATTACAAGGACCTTTCTCCCAAAGAAGTGAACCAAATCCAGAAGTTGCGGACGTTTGTTGTTCCTTCTAAGGTCGAACGCTTGCCAGGGAAGACGGTCACTCATAGACCAATCAGATTCTACAAAATCGATGCAATCAATCCTGGTGATAACGCCCTGATCCACGAGTGGAGTGGCTTATTGTCAGAAGACTCCGATGACGGGGAAGTCAATATCGAGGCGTCCCGGTATTTCGGGAAGAATCAAGGCCAACTGATGGAAAAGGCCCGGTGTCCTCAAACCATATCAAAATCCAAGATGTATTACTTTGAAAGATTATGGAATGGCTCAACTAATACGGTCAGGGGCCTTGATGACAAGATCAAATACACCCGCGGTTTGGGATACAACTCTGAGTCAGAAGAAGACGGGGATCCCGACGAACGGTGTCGAAGTTTCTTCAAGAACCGCAGAGTTACCTGTTATATGGTATCTGAGGAGCCAGAAGAAGAAGACTTCATCCTGGTGGCTAAAAACGCACCAAAGGAGTTGGAGGACGGCGCGCCAAACACCATTGACGAGTTGGTGGAAGTTAACCTCGGGACAGATGAAGACCCCAGGCCAACCTTCATAAGCGCATCCCTTCCCCAAGAGAAGCGGGAACCTTTGAGGGCCTTGCTCCAAGAATATGTTGATTGTTTCGCATGGAGCTATGAAGAAATGCCAGGACTGGATCCCAAAGTTGCAGTCCACAAACTCAAAATTGACCCAAGTATAAAGCCGGTCAAACAAGCACCGCGACGAATGAGAATAGAACTTGAAGAAAAGGTCGTGGTCGAAACCAAGAAGCTTATTGATGCAGGCTTTGTGCGGGAAGAAGAAACTCCCGATTGGGTGGCTAGCATCGTTCCCGTAAAGAAGAAGAACGGGCAAATACGCATATGCGTCGACTTTTGGGACCTGAATAAAGCTTGTCCCAAAGATGACTTTCCTTTACCGGTGACGGAAATCATCATCGACCATACCTCGTCCTATGAGGTATTCTCTTTTATGGATGGGTACGCGGGGTATAACCAAATCAAAATGGATGAAGAAGACCAGAAGCATACGGCCTTCCGCACTCCGATGGGTATTTATTGTTACAAGGTTATGCCTTTTGGCCTCAAAAATGCCGGGGCCACATACCAGCGAGCCATGACGAAAATATTCGATGACCTAATTCATAAGATTGTCGAATGCTACGTGGACGATTTGGTCGTAAAGGCGACGTCCTATGACGAGCATCTCACAAATCTCAAGGTCGTGTTTGACCGTCTGAGGCAACATGCGCTGAAGCTAAACCCGTTAAAGTGCGCCTTTATGGTTTCGTCGGGGAAATTTCTTGGGTTTGTTATTCGACACCGGGGAATAGAAATAGACCCGGGTAAAATCAAGGCAATACAAGAATTGCCGCCACCCAGGAACCTTAAGGAGCTTCGCTCGCTTCAAGGCCGCTTGGCATACATTAGGCGATTCATAGCCAATCTATCGGGTAGGATACAACCTTTCACCCGATTGACCAAGAAGGATGTCCCGTTTAAATGGGACGAAGCCTGCCAACAAGCCCTAAATGACATCAAGGGCTACCTCCTCAAACCACCAGTGCTGGCAGCTCCAATACCAGGAAAAGAGCTGATATTGTACACGACGGCCTTGGATGGATCTCTCGGGGCCTTATTAGCGCAAGAAAATGAACAAGGGAAAGAAAACGCCCTCTATTACTTGAGCCGCATGCTGGTAGGGGCGGAATACGCCTATACACCGATTGAAAAGCATTGCCTGGCATTGGTGTTCGCCGTGAAGAAGTTGCGACACTACATGATAGCCCACAAGGTCATCCTCATCTCAAAGATTAACCCCTTAAAATATCTCATGACGAGACCCATGCTTACAGGCAGGTTGGCAAGATGGGCCATAATCCTGACCGAGTTTGATATAACTTTCGCGCCACAAAAGGCCATAAAGGGGCAAGCGATGGCTGATTTCCTAGCGGCCCATCCAATACCCGACGACTCTCCTTTGGCATGCGAATTTCCAGATGAAGAAGTCTTTCATATCAAAGATGAAACCCCAAGTTGGGAAATGTACTTTGATGGGGCATCATCAATACGGCCCACCGCGGGCCCAAACGTCCCGCAAATACGGGCCGGGATAGGCTTAGTCTTCGTAACACCGGAAGGAGGAATCATGCGTCATGCCTTAGCATTGACCGAGCCTTGTACAAATAATGAGGCTGAATATGAAGCGCTCATAGCCGGGTTAGAGCTTGCGTTGAATATGGGGATTAGAAAACTCCATGTGTTTGGTGACTCCCAATTGATAATAAATCAAATCACCGGAGCATACAAGGTACTAAAACCAGAGTTGGTGAAGTATCACGCTAGGGTTTTGGAATTAATAGATGAAATTCCCGAAATCCTATTCAAGAAAATCTCGAGAGCCACAAACGGCAAAGCTGATGCACTCGCTCGGGTGGCTAAAGAATTAGGCGAACCTGACGACGGAAATGTGCAAATTGTTGTCAAAAATCGACGACCCCTGTCCTCATGCTTCACGGGGACCAAAGATAAAATCCAGGTGGCTATGGCCGAAGAAATGGAAAGTGACCTGGAAGATGTCATGGTGACTCAGCCGAATGACGATTGGCGCCAACCTTTCGTTGAATACTTCAAATACGGGGTTCTCCCGAATGAGAAATCAGCGCGAGAGCAACTCAAGAAGAGAGCGCTTCGCTACGCCTACGTCAATGACACCTTATACAGGCGATCATACGACCAAATGTGGCTTCGCTGTGTGTCAAACTCAGAAGTCCACCAAATCATGAAGGAAGTTCATTCGGGTTTATGCGGAGCACATCAGCCGGGACTCAAAATGCGACTTAAGATAAAGCGCATGGGCTATTATTGGCCCACCATGGCACGCGATTGTATCGAGCATGCCAAGAAGTGTCACATGTGCCAAATACATGGCACATTCATACATCAACACCCAAATCCGCTTCACCCGACTGTATCATCCTGGCCGTTTGATGCATGGGGCACCGATGTAGTCGGGCCCATTGACCCACCTTCCTCCAAGGGTCATAAGTTTATCTTGGCTGCGACCGATTACTTCACCAAGTGGGCCGAGGCAGTCCCGCTTAGGGAAGTGAAGGCAATCGATGTCGTGAATTTCTTCAAAACCCATATCCTATACCGATTTGGGACCCCGAGGAGAATCATTTCTGATAACGGGGCCGCGTTCAAAAGTGCTAAAGTATACGCACTTGCGGAAAAGTTCAAGATTGATTGGAAATATTCTTCCATATACAATCCCAGAGCAAATGGTTTAGCAGAGGCCTTCAATAAGACCTTGATAAAAATCATGAAAAGGACGTTGAAAGGAAATCAGCGCGACTGGCATGAAAGGCTACAAGAAGCGCTTTGGGCATATCGAACCACATGTCGAACCCCCACTCAAGCGACACCATATTCCCTGGTGTTTGGTGTCGAAGCTGTCCTGCCGCTTGAGGTGGAACTCCCGTCCTTAAGGGTGGCGCTCCAGAACGAAATGTCATTAGATGAGCAGAAGCACCTCAGGCTCGATGAACTCGACGCTATGGATGAAAGGCGAATCATAGCCCAACAAAACTTGGAAATATACCAAGCGAAGATGGCACGGGCCTACGACAAAATGGCCCGCTCAAGAACTTTTCGTCAAGGGGAATTAGTACTCGTTCTCCGAAGGCCCATAATTGGCCGGCATGTCGGCCCAAAGTTTTCACCCAATTGGGAAGGCCCATATGTGGTTGAGAAGGTGTTTGATGGAGGGGCATACCAACTCATAGATCATAAAGGCGAAAGACCATTACCTCCTATAAACGGGCGGTATCTTAAGAAATACCATGCATAATACACCAAGAAGAAAGGTGGCTAAACCCATACACCAAGAAGAAAGGTGGCTAAACCCATACACCAAGAAGAAAGGTGGCCAAACTCAAACACCAAGAAGAAAGGTGGCTAAACTCATACGCCCAAAAGAAAGGTGGCTTAAAGTCCCGGGGTAAAAGGTATTTATCCATGTCCCGTCGGGTGCAAATCGGCCTTGTTGCCTTGAGCCGTTAATCAAGGGACGTGGATGGTGTCCACTGAAGAAATACCTCAAACAAAGCCGTCCCATCGGGCATAAATCGGCCTTGTCGCCTTGAGCCGTTAATCAAGGGACGTGGATGGTGTCCACTGAAGAAATACCATAAACCAAAATGTCCCCTCCGGGCATAAATCGGCCTTGTTGCCTTGAGCCGTTAATCAAGGAACACATGTGGTGGCTAACACAAAAGCTACCAAAACCTCTGACAGGCCAAAAAGAAAGGTTTTGTCCACATCGCCGGATGAAGTCGGCGCCCGAACTTTGGAGCCACTAAAGCGGGGAAATGGTTTTGGTATTTGTGCCTCCAATACAATTACCACTGTGTTTGCCCATTTGATACAGAATAAATATGAAAATGAGCAGCGTTACGATTTGTCGCTTTAAACAAATCATTGCTGAATAAAACATTGCCTTATTAATTAATAGTAAGGCAGAGTATTGAAGGCATAAATAAAAAGCCCTATAATGAATGAAACCTTCTTATCCTTATGATAAGCTCGGATAATTTATCAGGGCGAAATCCCCCTCCAAATACATAAATAAGTATGCGTGGAGAATGAGTGAAATGTGAGGATTCCACACTTAATAATGAGTGGAGAGAATAGAAAGGATCCACATTAAAAAATGGTTTTGCCAATTTGTACCATAAACAATTGACACTGGTATGTTCATCTGACCAGTCATAAAGAGATGAACAGGCTTTTTATCTTGTGCCTAACAAAATAACAAAATACCAAAATGCCGATAATAATATAAATCTTCCCAAAACATATACTCAATCCATGCATTATACAAAATACAATAACAAACCTAAGCTCCTCAAAAATAAATAACTAAAACCATGTCCAAAACAAACAAAATGCCAAAAATACAAACAAATGCCACCCTAAAGGCTAGGATAGCGACTACGCAGCTGGGCCAAGAACCCGTCGATCCGGGTAAACAAAGAACAGGCGGCGGTAAAGTGACGCTCCTCGTCAGCCACTAGGTCGTCTACGCTAGCTCGGGCGGCCTCATAATCATATGAGTAGTCACGAAGAGTAGAGAAGGCGGTGTCTACCAAACCCTCCATGCCCTTGATCTCACTCTTGAGTGACTGGGTCTGATCAGCTAGGTGGCTAGAAGCCCTGTAATCAGCCCCAGAAGCTAGCATACCTGCACTGAAAGCCAGGTGACATGTAAGCTGATCCTGGAGACCCCTGAGGCGGTGACGAAGTGAGAATAACTCCGACTCGGCACGAGACACCGATGTCGCGAGAGTCGAGAGAGTCTTTCGTCTCTCCCCGAAAGCCCAGGCCAAACGCTCGCGGGTTATACAAGACAAATGCTCTTGACAGGGGACGATCAAGTCGTCAATCACCCCCTGGAAATCAGGAAAGTTCCCGGAAACAGGGACCAAATCCAAAATGCGAAGGTCCAATGAACGGTGGGCTCGAGTAGAGTTGCTAAGGGAACATAGCTTCTCCAACAGATGCCGCATCTCCGATACAGAAGGACCTACAAACCAAATCAATGTCATCACATGCAATATAAACATGAAATCCAAAGTGAGGGATATAAGAGCACGTACCATCGGGAGAAATGTCACCCGAGGGTCTCTCCTCCTCAAGGTCCACCTCGAAGTCTTCTTCGGGAACGACGTTGAATCTTGCATCGAGCTCAACCTCTGGCTCTGCCTCAATCTCTTCGTCAGGCTCCTCTTCAATATTGTCGTCGTACCCGACATCAGACCTATCGCCGAACTCTGTGCCGGTCGCCTCGGCAATGACAAAATCTTCAGGGTCTGAATTAAAAACAAGAATAAGATCCCCGAAGGGAGAAATGAAGAGAGTAAGGTATTGTGAGATGGTGAAATGACAATGGAATTATACCTGAGTCACTAATCATGATAGGCTCCTGAAGGACAGCCAAATCTTCCGCTTCCCTCAACGGAGAAACTCTCGCAGGTGAAGCAAATTCTCCGCCGAGAGCTGGTGCTAATGGACTCCCAGCGTCCCCTTTTGTTTCAAAGAAAAGTGAAATAAGCAAGGGAAATTATGTGAAGGACATTTAGTAGAATATTCTGAAAGAAAAATCATACCTACGACCGCCTCGTCCCCCAAGACGGTGGGTAAGTTTTCCTTGGCCTCCGTTGTAGAAGGGTCGGCGCTCTCAAAGCCTGGAAACAAATCAAGGAGAATATAAGGGAAGAACGATCATTTCCCTGAATGCAAAGGACCTTGCAAATATAAGTACCTGGCAAACCCGCTCGAAAAATAAAGAGCTCCTCCAAGACGGAGTCAGGTGCCTCTCTGTCGGTCGACCCTCCTGCAATTTTTCCGACATCAGTATATCATAAAGAAGTCACATAAGAAACTTCAAGGATAGAAATACAGTAAACAAAAGAGGCCATAAATAATATCACCTGTCTGAGAAGCGGTAGGAGAATCTAATGGCACCTTGCTGTCGAAGCCCTGAAAATCAAGTAAGGCGCGAGAAGAGGAAGAGGAAGGAGATCTCCGCCGCTTCTTTTCATTTTTCTTTTTGTCCGGCAGTGGACAAGTCACACGTGCCATATCGGCAGGGAGTATCGCCTGATACGCAGAGATAGTGTGAGTATACCACCTATGATACATGGCGGTAAAAATCACCTCCGAGCGTGAAGCCCGAAGCATGGTAAACTGGGAACCCGTACCCACGCGAAGTATGGAAGACCAACATCTACTCAAACCTTCCAGGTCTGCAGAAAGCGACTCGGGACGGGAAAGCAACTCGGGAATGCCCTGGTCATATCCAAACTGATGGGCACAACGGTGAGGAGAGTATGGCTCCAAGATAATATGCTCACCGATGCGTAGAGGTAAAAAGCCACACCGAATGCTAATGAGGTGCTCAGTGGCTGCCGAATCCTCTAAAATCCCCTGAACCAACCTAGACCGTGGAATGTCCACAACAAGTCTATCTGAACCTCTGGGCATCCTACGCGAAAAAGCGCGTACCTCAGATCTCTGGAGTGCCCCTCGCGAACGGAAGAAACGATAGCGAGCATCTTTTGGAGAAAGGGATGATGCCGAAGCACAAGCTATGTCGGACAAATAGGGTAGTATAACCCGTATCTCCTGAGAAAGGACAGGAGTATAAAGACCCATCCAGTGTGCATGAAGCCAACCACTGATGAAATGAAAGGGGATGACCTCCCCACTGAAAGAAGGATCGCGAGAGGAAACTAACCCGCGAAGAGATCGATAAATGTTGGCCAACGCCGGGATAGCCAGGGAAACCCTATGTCCCCGAGCCAAGATGTTAGCCACAACAAATGAAGAAGGCCTGATCCTGCCAACTGGAGAACTGGGCAAGACGAAATAGCACAGCCACCATGATAGAAAGGCAGTCAATAATGTTTCCTCGTCCACAATCCTGGTAGTAATGGACCCCAAGCCTGGTTTGGACCCCCTATGCACGATACCAGTCGATAATCCTACTCCCAAAGGATCGCAAGGATCAGCAAAAGAGGTACGAGGATGTGTCGGGGCATCGGCAAAGTAAGAAACCCACTGGCCCAAGGAGACACCCTCTCGGTCCCCTAAAATCTCATGATAAATCTTATATACCTGACGAAGAGACGCCGGGTACATCGGAGTCCCGTCTGGCCTCAGGCTGAGGAGATCCACTCCACTGAGGCAATGCTCATCATACGGAAGGCCATAGATCGGCAACCCTGATAACTGGGAGAGGTCCCATAGGCTCAAAGTCATCTCACGATCCTCCGTGAATAAGGTGTTCGTGACATAGCTCCAGCGCTCAGCAAATGCCCGAAACAAGGATATGTCCTGGGTGTATCCAAAAGCGAGAGGTACACCGCCTCATAAATCCCCGCCTGCTTGAGCATGCTTTCCTCTGTAAGCAAGGTGAACTGGACCCACTCCACTTGTCGGGGGCGCCTTTCTAAAGTCCCGCGGAGCACACGCTTGTCGTCCCAAGGACACGCCCAATATGATGTCATCTCCGTGCCCAGAAGGTGCAAAGGAGGCGGGCTAGTCGTCCCGACACTTGGGCTCAACACCCTCACTGTACACGGAGTATACTCTCTCATGACGAGGTTGTTCCCTATCATGTTGTATGTGCCAGTGTGATCAGGGCCTTGGGGTGTCCAATCTGCTGGGTCTTTCATGAGAGGTGGAAAATGACCCGGCGAATATAAAGGCATAGGACCCTGAAAGGAAGCCATAATATCCTGCGAAAAACACAAAATAAAAGATGATAAGCCTATGAAGTAATATAAATCTTTGCAAAAGGAAAAGAGGAAAATCCGGCAGCATCTCCCCTGTACCGGGGGCAATCCTGATTTTCAAGGGAGCAGCGAGGCATGTGCCCAGTGCTTTAATAAGAGAAAGGACATGTGCCCAATCTCATTTTTTTTTAAAAAGCAAAATAACCAGCCAATAAAACGAGAGACAGGGAGGCACATGTGCACCAATCCCTAACTTGAAGAACAGGGACACACCCTTGTTTCCTCAAGGCTCTTAAAAAAAAGAAAGGAAAGACATTGGCACCAGAACAGGCCTCTCGGCCAGCAAAGCCTCATGACCAGTTCTGGTGGGTGGCTCTTTGTTTGCTGTGTAAAAGTTGCCAGAAAAATACACAAATTAAATTGCATGAAATTAATGATATAATTTCATGTGATTTTTATACCAAAGATTTGAAATTATGAAATTATGTTCAATTTCATAAAATTATTTCTTGAAATTAAAGAAACAATTTCATGAAATAGCCATGTCAAATATTAAATCATGAAATTATGTCCAATCTCATGATTTATTAAATCCCAAAATTATTTCTTGAAATTAAAAAATAATTTCATGAAATAATCATACCAAACCCCCTTCAAAAAATATATACACATGTGTGCAAAAAAATATATGCACAAAACCCTAATTATATGAAATCAAGAAACAATTTCATATAATTAAACATGCCAAATCCAAAAATCATGAATTTCATTCATGAAAAATGCCCCAAATATTATCCCTTGGAATTAAAAAATGATTCTTTGGGATAATCATGCCAAAATATTAATTGTATAAGATTAATATGCCTAATCATATACAATTAATGATTTAAGTGAAATTAATGCCTAATTTCACACCCAAAAATACCAAAAATATTACCCAAAATAACAGAATCATGGAATATATTTTCTGTGATTTTTCAGTAATTTTTCATGGATTTTTGCATGAAGAATAAAATAAAATGGAAAAAGGAATAAAGAAAATACCAAAAATCAGAACTGGAGATAGTTCTGGGTGCAATTTGGGGGATGTGCAACACTCTGGGTGCAATCTGGGGAGCTCAAACACGACTTCTGCCCTTGGGACCCGCCTGTCATACACACAAAGTGTTAAAGGCGCTTTGCGTGGACCCAGTACACATGCACCATACCACTGACAATACGTTTTGGTGCACAAGGACCAAGCCCACAGCCCAACCCTCAGTTTTTCGCTGGGGCTGTGTCTCATTAAACCTGACGACTGGGCCCCTCTCCTTCAGTCTCACTGCCAAGGGGGCCCAGCGCCCAGAGTTATTTTGGCCAGCGAAAAGAAAAGAAGGGAAAGAGAGGTGAGCGCGGTGCAAGCGCTCCCTCCCTCTGACAAGCCCGAAACCAAAGCACGGTTCACGTGCACCCAACCCAAGCGAGAGAAACCTTTTGAATTTCTCTCTCTCTCCCTCCTTTCTTCCTCCTCGAGCTCCAGAGCTCAGTGGAGCTTCGAAAATGGAGTCTAGGTGTACAATGCGAGTTGGCTTAAACCATTCTAGGGACTTAATCTACATCCTAAGGGGAGTTCAATGCCACAAACAGCATTGAAAATAGTAAAGTAAACAAAGAGAAAATCGAAGGAGAAAGTACCTCGACCTTGAAGGTGACAGAGCAATTGGGAGCTCTAGAAGCCAAGCCAACACCTGGAGAAGCTTCAAGACACCTCCACGACGCTGCCTGAAGTGCCAATTTGGGGTGAAAAGCACTCAATTGGCAGGTGCACCACTTGGCACCTTGGTCTGATTTGGATATGGTCAGTTGGCACAACTCAGCACTCAAGCAGCCAAATTGACACGTTGGGCACACTCAGTGGCACCTTGGTGACATGTCAAGCGCCAGCAAGACCAAGGAATATTCGGGATATGCTCACACCCGAAAGGCATGACACACTGACCCAAGGAAGAAGACAAAGCCAACGGCTCCTTCTCTCTCCCCAGGCCTGTGTCAGGGACACATGTAGGCACCTCAATGGAGAGCTCTGAGCGCCAGTTAGCTGGAGGAATCTTCCAAGGACAAGCCTCAGGCCAGCACAGGCCTGGCTGGCTCAATCCTGGCCACTTGATCAAACCAAGGGCTGGGATGATGCCAGCTCAGCCCTGAGGCTTAAACCATGCCCTCTGGGCTATAAATAGACCCCCAGTGAAGAAGAAAAAAGAGAGAGAGCAACATAGCCAAAACTCTGCCAAAATCTCAACTCCACCAAATTCCACAAAAAAAAAAAAGCTAGCTGAGGAGAAACCAAGTCTTGAATAGCTAGGTAAGAGCCATAGGAGTCAAGCCTTGAGCTTGGCTCAGTCTCAATTGAGCTCAAGGAGCCAGTCTCACCTTGCTGGGTGAGATGGCTAGCCCCATGGCTGGGGAGGTGCACATGTGCCTCCCTCCTTCCAGAGCTCAATTGGTGGCTGAGCTTGAGTCTCAGGAGCTCACATGGTGAGTTCACCATGGATTTTGGCAGCATACTCCAGCCAATTGGCACATGCCAATCTGGTTTCATGGGGATGGGCACATGCTCATCCCCTCTCTCTCTCAAGCCCTGTGCACATGTGCAGTGGCTGTGTAAAGCTCAATAATGGCTTTATACAAGCTGTTATGCTGTCAAAATTCCATGGAAAAACAAAATCCCATGTTTTATATGAATATTGTATTTCAATTTGTTATAATATATGATATTTTGGTGCAAATTGGTTTTATTTTCCTTTTAGTTCTTTCCTTCATGTTCTCTGATGTGCTTAATAGCTCAAGTTCATAATTGAGCAATGGAAAAGCAATAAACATCAATACTGGTTTGAGTCCAGTGAACTCCTGTTTCTGGCCAGCTGAGAGATCAATCCATATCTCTCAGCCTGGTTGTTAATTTCTTATGAAATTTCACAGTCATGTAGATTAGGTTTATACCAACTTACCATATAAATTTTATAATTTTTGGAATTTTCTGTGAATTGTTATGAATTTTACAATCTCATCTGTCAAAAACTCCAAAAAGGTCAACTTTGGGTCAAACTGAGAAGTTCATTCTTCTTTTGATTCAAAAAATCCAAAATTCCTTGATTAATTCACCTTTATGACACCTCATGTGATGTTTTAAAGGATTTAGAATAATTAAACCAGGCTTTAATCCATAGGTTAAGCCAAATTTGGTTTTAATAAAGCTGAAAGGGCATTTCTGTCCAGTCTGCTAAAAATACAATAATCATACTTTCTTTTCACTCAATTAACTTAAAATTTCATGGGCATCTAGAACAAGTCTTAATGCACTCACTCACCAAATTTTACCATTTTTGGGATTTTCTGTGATTTTCTGTGAATTTTTGAAATTGGGTCTGTCAAAATTGAAATTGAGTTGGCTCTGGACCATTACCAGAAAAATGCAAAAATGAAATTAACTCGTGTTCAAGTGAAATTCATGTGTGAAATTGATATAAAACCTTTCTAAAACATGTAATTGACCCAAATGAACATAATCAAACATGCAATTTGAGAAGAATGTGATGAAATCAAAATGAAACCAAATTGAAAATAAAACCAGAAATGACCCAATGTGCATAAAGGACAATGCACATCTAAATTGATGAAATTGATCATCCAAACATGTTCAAACATACTAAACGACACTGTTTGGAAGGTTAATTGAAAGAAAATTGCAAAGGAAAGCTATGAAATACCATTTGGTACCAAAGCCCCGAAACCAGTTTGGTACCAAATGGCCAAAGTTGCAAAATTGATGGATTAAACTCAAATTAAGCCTCAAAATCTTGATAAACATGTTCTAACGATGCTATATGATAAAGGAATCGAGTCAATTTGTCAAAAATCAGCTCAGATCCCTCAAAATCTCATCTCAGCCAACTTCCCAACCGAAACCAGGTGGTTACCCCCATTTCCGGCGATCCAGGCCGCCGCCGCCGCCGAGACCACCGCCGATGGACTCCCCACGCTCCGGCGATGCCAGCCATGCCTCCTGATCGGAGATCCGACGCCGGCAGGGCCTCGATCAGTGTCGGGGAGGATGAGCACGAATATTGATGCATCTCAAAGTGCGAATCTTGATGAAATTCAAACAGCCCAGAGAAGGCTTGATGCGCGCCAGAGATCCAACGGCCCAGTTTAAAAGATGCTTTAAAAACTGAACTTAAGTTCAGATCTTGATGCATGGGCCCAAATCTGACGGCCCATATTAATCTGTTTTGAAAATAAACTTTGAACACCAAATAAAAATGATTTCTCAAGCCCATAAATTATGAAAAATATATCAAAAATCATGATTTCATTTATGAATATTTTTAAGACTATAAAATGTCAATTTTGATTTTATTTTATTTTCTTTTTTTTATATATTATAAATAAAAGAAAGTTCAAGATATATGATATATGTATAAAATAAATTCAAAATACCAAATAGGATATTTAAAAATAAGTGAAAATTATGATAAAACAAATCAGCAATTTTCAAAATAATCAAATTATGTTATATTTTGATAAAACAAATCAAAATATTCAAAATAATTAAATTACATTATATTTTGACAAAATAAATTGGAATATTCAAGATAATCAAAATTATGTTATATTTTGATAAAACAAATCAAAATATTCAAAGATGATTGAATCATGTTATGAAACAAATAAAAATGTTCAAAATAATCAAACTTTGTTATATTTTGATAAACAAATCAAAATATTTAAATATGCAAATATACCCAAATATTTAACCAAATATGTCAAAAATACAATTATGTCCAAATATTTGACCAAACATGTCAAATATGCAAATATACCCAAATATTTGACCAAATATGTCAAAAATACAAATATGTCCCAATCTTTGACCAAACATGTCAAATATGCAAATATACCCAAATATTTGACCAAATATGTCAAAAATACAATTATGTCCAAATATTTGACCAAACATGTCAAATATGCAAATATACCCAAATATTTGACCAAATATGTCAAAAATACAAATATGTCCCAATCTTTGACCAAACATGTCAAATATGCAAATATACCCAAATATTTGACCAAATATGTCAAAAATACAAATATGTCCAAATATTTGACCAAATATGTCAAACATGCAAATAAACCCAAACACTTGAGCAAACATGTCAAATATGCAAATATGACCAAACTTTTGACCAAACATGTTAAATATGCAAATAAACCCAAACATTTGACCAAACATGTCAAATATACAAATACACCCAAATTTCTGGCCAAACATGCCAAATCAATTAGCCATATTTCATGCAAAATATATATATATATATTTTTTATTTGATCCATATATTTAATTAGTTTAGCCCAAGAGATGAGAGGAGAAAGATATGTCCCACCGGGCGTGCCAGAACCTGTGCGGCCCTTTTTCGCGGCCCACGCGCGAGGCATCGGCGTCCTCGCTCACGGGGGAAGAAGGTGCAGGTACATCCCTGCGCGTGTTTGTGCGCTCAAGGACTTATTATTTAGGTGATTGTGGGAACTTTTATTTTCCGACGGGCGCAAGCCCCCGCCGTTAATTACCCCGGCTCTCGCCTCGGGAACCTCTGATTAATGGGCTAAACTAATCAAAATATATGGATCAGATTCGTGGCTTTATTTCATCCTTCCAATTTATTATAATATATGCTTGAAATAACTCATAGATATAACTTTGGATAATAAGACTAAAGACGTATGATCTAAAGTCAGAGAAACGTATAATTTCTCATAAATCGGAGATCGAGGACGTATAATCCTATTGATCCCACGGAGTTCGAATATGAAGCGCACTGCCAACTCGATACTCAAGGAACCAGAGATGTTTGATCTCTAGAAAGGTTCATGTCAAAGACAAGGACGTATAGTCCTAAACAGTCTATTGACCTTCCAAATCCCGAATCTGAAGCGCTATGCCAATTCGAAACCTGGGAAAATTGGAGGATCGGGAACATATAATTCTTTATCGATTTCCAAAATGAGGTACATTAAACCTGAAGCGCACTGCCAGTTTAATGTCCTTAAAACATGATTTGATATGATTTGATATGTTGGTATGTTTTTACCAAGTTTTGGACTTATCTGCATATTTGGCATATTTGACCAGAGATTTGGACATATTTGCATATTTGACATATTTTATCAAGAGTTTGGACATATTTGTATATTTGGCATGTTTGGCCAGAAATTTGGGTGTATTTGCATATTTGACATGTTTGGTCAAATGTTTGGGTTTATTTGCATGTTTAACATGTTTGGTCAAAAGTTTGGTCATATTTGCATATTTGACATGTTTGGTCAAATGTTTGGGTTTATTTGCATGTTTGACATATTTGGTCAAATATTTGGACATATTTGTATTTTTGACATATTTGGTCAAATATTTGGGTATATTTGCATATTTGACATGTTTGGTCAAAGATTGGGACATATTTGTATTTTTGACATATTTGGTCAAATATTTGGGTATATTTGCATATTTAAATATTTTGATTTGTTTTATCAAAATATAACAAGGTTTAATTATTTTGAACATTTTTATTTGTTTCATAACATGATTCAATCATCTTTGAATATTTTGATTTGTTTTATCAAAATATAACATATTTTAATCATTTTTGAATATTTGGGTATATTTGCATATTTAAATATTTTGATTTGTTTTATCAAAATATAACAAGGTTTAATTATTTTGAACATTTTTATTTGTTTCATAACATGATTCAATCATCTTTGAATATTTTGATTTGTTTTATCAAAATATAACATAATTTTGATTATCTTGAATATTCCAATTTATTTTATCAAAATATAACATAATTCAATCATTCTTTAATATTTTGATTTGTTTTATCAAAATATAACATAATGTGATTATTTTGAATATTTTTATTTGTTTTACCAAAACATGACATAATTTAACTATTTTGAATATTTTGATTTGTTTTATCAAAATATAACATAATTTGATTATTTTGAGTATTTTTATCAAAATATAATATCATTTGATTATTTTGAATATCTTTATTTATTTTATCAAAATATAATATAATTTGACTATTTTGAATATTTTGATTTATTTTATCAAAAAAGAATTCATTTGTTTTGAGCATTTTCATATGACATAATTTCCATTTATTTTAAAATATTCTATTTGATATTTTGAATTTATTTTATACATATATGATATGTCTTGAATTTTCTTTTATTTATAATATAAAAAAAAAGAAATAAAATAAAATCAAAATTGACATTTTATAGTCTTAAAAATATTCATAAATGAAATCATGATTTTTGATATATTTTTCATAATTTATGGGCTTGAGAAATCATTTTTATTTGGTGTTTAAAGTTTATTTTCAAAACAGATTAATATGGGCCGTCAGATTTGGGCCCATGCATCAAGATCTGAACTTAAGTTCAGTTTTTAAAGCATCTTTTAAACTGGGCCGTTGGATCTCTGGCGCGCATCAAGCCTTCTATGGGTTGTTTGAATTTCATCAAGATTCGCACTTTGAGATGCATCAATATTCGTGCTCATCCTCCCCGACGCTGATCGAGGCCCTGCCGGCGTCGGATCTCCGATCAGGAGGCATGGCTAGCATCGCCGGAGCGTGGGGAGTCCATCGGCGGTGGTCTCGGCGGCGGCGGCGGCCTGGATCGCCGGAAATTGGAGTAACCACCTGGTTTCGGTTGGGAAGTTGGCTGAGATGGGATTTTGAGGGATTTGAGCTGATTTTTGACAAATTGACTCGATTCCTTTGTCATATAGCATCGTCAGAACATGTTTATCAAGATTTTGAGGCTTAATTTGAGTTTAATCCATCAATTTTGCAACTTTGGCCATTTGGTACCAAACTGGTTTCGGGGCTTTGGTACCAAATGGTATTTCATAGCTTTCCTTTGCAATTTTCTTTCAATTAACCTTCCAAACAGTGTCGTTTAGTATGTTTGAACATGTTTGGATGATCAATTTCATCAATTTAGATGTGCATTGTCCTTTATGCACATTGGGTCATTTCTGGTTTTATTTTCAATTTGGTTTCCTTTTGATTTCATCACATTCTTCTCAAATTGCATGTTTGATTATATTCATTTGGGTCAATTACATGTTTTAGAAAGGTTTTATATCAATTTCACACATGAATTTCACTTGAACACGAGTTAATTTCATTTTTGCATTTTTCTGGTAATGGTCCAGAGCCAACTCAATTTCAATTTTGACAGACCCAATTTCAAAAATTCACAGAAAATCACAGAAAATCCCAAAAATGGTAAAATTTGGTGAGTGAGTGCATTAAGACTTGTTCTAGATGCCCATGAAATTTTAAGTTAATTGAGTGAAAAGAAAGTATGATTATTGTATTTTTAGCAGACTGGACAGAAATGCCCTTTCAGTTTTATTAAAATCAAATTTGGCTTAACCTATGGATTAAAGCCTGGTTTAATTATTCTAAATCCTTTAAAACATCACATGAGGTGTCATAAAGGTGAATTAATCAAGAAATTTTGGATTTTTGAATCAAAAGAAGAATGAACTTCTCAGTTTGACCCAAAGTTGACCTTTTTGGAGTTTTTGACAGATGAGATTGTAAAATTCATAACAATTCACAGAAAATTCCAAAAATTATAAAATTTATATGGTAAGTTGGTATAAACCTAATCTACATGACTGTGAAATTTCATAAGAAATTAACAACCAGGCTGAGAGATATGGATTGATCTCTCAGCTGGCCAGAAACTGGAATTCACTGGACTCAACCCAGTATTGATGTTTATTGCTTTTCCATTGCTCAATTATGAACTTGAGCTATTAAGCACATCAGAGAACATGAAGGAAAGAACTAAAAGGAAAATAAAACCAATTTGCACCAAAATATCATATATTATAACAAATTGAAATACAATACACATATAAAACATGGAATTTTGTTTTTCCATGGAATTTTGACAGCATAACAGCTTGTATAAGGCCATTATTGAGCTTTACACAGCCACTGCACATGTGCACAGGGCTTGAGAGAGAGAGGGGATGAGCATGTGCCCATCCCCATGAAACCAGATTGGCATGTGCCAATTGGTTGGAGTATGCTGCCAAAATCCATGGTGAACTCACCATGTGAGCTCCTGAGACTTAAGCTCAGCCACCAATTGAGCTCTGGAAGGAGGGAGGCACATGTGCACCTCCCCAGCCATGGGGCTAGCCATCTCACCCAGCAAGGTGAGACTGGCTCCTTGAGCTTAATTGAGACTGGGCCAAGCTCAAGGCTTGACTCTTATGGCTCTTACCTAGCTATTCAAGACTTGGTTTCTCCTCAGCTAGCTTTTTTTTTTGTGGAATTTGGTGGAGTTGAGATTTTGGCAGAGTTTTGGCTATGTTGCTCTCTCCTTCTTTTTTCTTCTTCACTGGGGGTCTATTTATAGCCCAGAGGGCATGGTTTAAGCCTCAGGGCTGAGCTGGCATCATCCCAGCCCTTGGTTTGATCAAGTGGCCAGGATTGAGCCAGCCAGGCCTGTGCTGGCCTGAGGCTTGTCTGTGGAAGATTCCTCCAGCTAACTGGCGCTCAGAGCTCTCCATTGAGGTGCCTACACGTGTCCCTGACACAGGCCTGGGGAGAGAGAAGGAGCCGTTGGCTTTGTCTTCTTCCTTGGGTCAGTGTGTCATGTCTTTCGGGTGTGAGCATATCCCGAATATTCCTTGGCCTTGCTGGCGCTTGACATGTCACCAAGGTGTCACTGAGTGTGCCCAACGTGTCAATTTGGCTGCTTGAGTGCTGAGTTGTGCCAATTGACCACCCCCAGATCAGACTTGAGTGCCAAGTGGTGCACCTGTCAATTGAGTGCTTTTCACTCCAAATTGACACTTCAGGCAGCGTCGTGGAAGCATCTCGGAGCTCCCCCAGGTGTTGGCTTGGCCTCTCGAGCTCCCAATTGCCCTGTCACCTTCAAGGTCGAGGTACTTTCTCCTTCGATTTTCTCCTTATTTACTTTACTATTTTCAATGCTGTTTGTGGCATTGAATTCCCCTTAAGGTGTAGATTAAGTCCCTAAAATGGTTTAAGCCAACTCGCGTTGTACACCTAGACTCCATTTTCGAAGCTCCACTGAGCTCTGGAGCTCGAGGAGGAAGAAAGGAGGGAGAGAGAGAGAAATTCAAAAGGTTTCTCTCGCTTGGGTTGGGTGCACGTGAACCGTGCTTTGGTTTCGGGCTTGTCAGAGGGAGGGAGCGCTTGCACCGCGCTCACCTCTCTTTTCCTTCTTTTCTTTTCGCTGGCCAAAATAACTCTGGGCGCTGGGCCCCCTTGGCAGTGAGACTGAAGGAGAGGGGCCCAGTCGTCAGGTTTAATGAGACACAGCCCCAGCGAAAAACTGAGGGTTGGGCTGTGGGCTTGGTCCTTGTGCACCAAAACGTATTGTCAGTGGTATGGTGCATGTGTACTGGGTCCACGCAAAGCGCCTTTAACACTTTGTGTGTATGACAGGCGGGTCCCAAGGGCAGAAGTCGTGTTTGAGCTCCCCAGATTGCACCCAGAGTGTTGCACATCCCCCAAATTGCACCCAGAACTATCTCCAGTTCTGATTTTTGGTATTTTCTTTATTCCTTTTTCCATTTTATTTTATTCTTCATGCAAAAATCCATGAAAAATTACTGAAAAATCACAGAAAATATATTCCATGATTCTGTTATTTTGGGTAATATTTTTGGTATTTTTGGGTGTGAAATTAGGCATTAATTTCACTTAAATCATTAATTGTATATGATTAGGCATATTAATCTTATACAATTAATATTTTGGCATGATTATCCCAAAGAATCATTTTTTAATTCCAAGGGATAATATTTGGGGCATTTTTCATGAATGAAATTCATGATTTTTGAATTTGGCATGTTTAATTATATGAAATTGTTTCTTGATTTCATATGATTAGGGTTTTGTGCATATATTTTTTTTGCACACATGTGTATATATTTTTTTGAAGGGGGTTTGGTATGATTATTTCATGAAATTATTTTTTTAATTTCAAGAAATAATTTTGGGATTTAATAAATCATGAGATTGGACATAATTTCATGATTTAATATTTGACATGGCTATTTCATGAAATTGTTTCTTTAATTTCAAGAAATAATTTTATGAAATTGAACATAATTTCATAATTTCAAATCTTTGGTATAAAAATCAAATGAAATTATATCATTAATTTCATGCAATTTAATTTGTGTATTTTTCTGGCAACTTTTAAACAGCAAACAAAGAGCCACCCACCAGAACTGGTCATGAGGCTTTGCTGGCCGAGAGGCCTGTTCTGGTGCCAATGTTTTTTCTTTCTCTTTTTTTTAAGAGCCTTGAGGAAACAAGGGTGTGTCCCTGTTCTTCAAGTTAGGGATTGGTGCACATGTGCCTCCCTGTCTCTCGTTTTATTGGCTTGTTATTTTGCTTTTTTTTTTTTTTTTTTTTTTTTTTTTAAAAAAATATGAGATTGGGCACATGTCCTTTCTCTTATTAAAGCACTGGGCACATGCCTCGTTGCTCCCTTGAAAAATCAGGATTGCCCCCGGTACAGGGGAGGTGCTGCCGGATTTTTCTCTTTTCCTTTTGCAAAGATTTATATTACTTCATAGGCTTATCATCTTTTATTTTGTGTTTTTCGCAGGATATTATGGCTTCCTTTCAGGGTCCTATGCCTTTATATTCGCCGGGTCATTTTCCACCTCTCATGAAAGACCCAGCAGATTGGACACCCCAAGGCCCTGATCACACTGGCACATACAACATGATAGGGAACAACCTCGTCATGAGAGAGTATACTCCGTGTACAGTGAGGGTGTTGAGCCCAAGTGTCGGGACGACTAGCCCGCCTCCTTTGCACCTTCTGGGCACGGAGATGACATCATATCGGGCGTGTCCTTGGGACGACAAGCGTGTGCTCCGCGGGACTTTAGAAAGGCGCCCCCGACAAGTGGAGTGGGTCCAGTTCACCTTGCTTACAGAGGAAAGCATGCTCAAGCAGGCGGGGATTTATGAGGCGGTGTACCTCTCGCTTTTGGATACACCCAGGACATATCCTTGTTTCGGGCATTTGCTGAGCGCTGGAGCTATGTCACGAACACCTTATTCACGGAGGATCGTGAGATGACTTTGAGCCTATGGGACCTCTCCCAGTTATCAGGGTTGCCGATCTATGGCCTTCCGTATGATGAGCATTGCCTCAGTGGAGTGGATCTCCTCAGCCTGAGGCCAGACGGGACTCCGATGTACCCGGCGTCTCTTCGTCAGGTATATAAGATTTATCATGAGATTTTAGGGGACCGAGAGGGTGTCTCCTTGGGCCAGTGGGTTTCTTACTTTGCCGATGCCCCGACACATCCTCGTACCTCTTTCGCCGATCCTTGCGATCCTTTGGGAGTAGGATTATCGACTGGTATCGTGCATAGGGGGTCCAAACCAGGCTTGGGGTCTATTACTACCAGGATTGTGGACGAGGAAACATTATTGACTGCCTTTCTATCATGGTGGCTGTGCTATTTCGTCTTGCCCAGCTCTCCAGTTGGCAGGATCAGGCCTTCTTCATTTGTTGTGGCTAACATCTTGGCTCGGGGACATAGGGTTTCCCTGGCTATCCCGGCGTTGGCCAACATTTATCGATCTCTTCGCGGGTTAGTTTCCTCTCGCGATCCTTCTTTCAGTGGGGAGGTCATCCCCTTTCATTTCATCAGTGGTTGGCTTCATGCACACTGGATGGGTCTTTATACTCCTGTCCTTTCTCAGGAGATACGGGTTATACTACCCTATTTGTCCGACATAGCTTGTGCTTCGGCATCATCCCTTTCTCCCAAAGATGCTCGCTATCGTTTCTTCCGTTCGCGAGGGGCATTCCAGAGATCTGAGGTACGCGCTTTTTCGCGTAGGATGCCCAGAGGTTCAGATAGACTTGTTGTGGACATCCCACGGTCTAGGTTGGTTCAGGGGATTTTAGAGGATTCGGCAGCCACTGAGCACCTCATTAGCATTCGGTGTGGCTTTTTACCTCTACGCATCGGTGAGCATATTATCTTGGAGCCATACTCTCCTCACCGTTGTGCCCATCAGTTTGGATATGACCAGGGCATTCCCGAGTTGCTTTCCCGTCCCGAGTCGCTTTCTGCAGACCTGGAGGGTTTGAGTAGATGTTGGTCTTCCATACTTCGTGTGGGTACGGGTTCCCAGTTTACCATGCCTCGGGCTTCACGCTCGGAGGTGATTTTTACCGCCATGTATCATAGGTGGTATACTCACACTATCTCCGCATATCAGGCGATACTCCCTGCCGATATGGCACGTGTGACTTGTCCACTGCCGGACAAAAAGAAAAATGAAAAGAAGCGGCGGAGATCTCCTTCCTCTTCCTCTTCTCGCGCCTTACTTGATTTTCAGGGCTTCGACAGCAAGGTGCTATTAGATTCTCCTATCGCTTCTCAGACAGGTGATTATTATTCATGGCCTCTTTTGTTTACTGTATTTGTATCCTTGAAGTTTCTTATGTGACTTCTTTATGATATACTGATGTCGGAGAAATTGCAGGAGGGTCGACCGACAGAGAGGCACCTGAGAGCGCTGACCTTTCTACAACGGAGGCCCAGGAAAACTCACCTACCGTCTTGGGGGACGAGGCGGTCGTAGGTATGATTTTTTTCTTTTCAGAATATTCTACTAAACATCCTTCACATAATTTCCCTTGCTTATTTCACTCTTCTTTGAAACAAAAGGGGACGCTGAGAGTCCATTAGCACCAGCTCTCGGCGGAGAATTTGCTTCACCTGCAAGAGTTTCTCCGTTAAGGGAAGCGGAAGATTTGGCTGTCCTTCAGGAGCCTATCAAGAGCATTTGTCTTGTATAACCCGCGAGCGTTTGGCCTGGGCTTTCGGGGAGAGACGAAAGACTCTCTCGACTCTCGCGACATCGGTGTCTCGTGCCGAGTCGGAGTTATTCTCACTTCGTCACCGCCTCAGGGGTCTCCAGGATCAGCTTACATGTCACCTGGCTTTCAGTGCAGGTATGCTAGCTTCTGGGGCTGATTACAGGGCTTCTAGCCACCTAGCTGATCAGACCCAGTCACTCAAGAGTGAGATCAAGGGCATGGAGGGTTTGGTAGACACCGCCTTCTCTACTCTTCGTGACTACTCATATGATTATGAGGCCGCCCGAGCTAGCGTAGACGACCTAGTAGCTGACGAGGAGAGTCACTTTACCGCCGCCTGTTCTTTGTTTACCCGGATCGACGGGTTCTTGGCCCAGCTGCGTAGTCGCTATCCTAGCCTTTAGGGTGGGATTTGTTTGTATTTTTGGCATTTTGTTTGTTTTGGACATGGTTTTAGTTATTTATTTTGAGGAGCTTAGGTTTGTTATCGTATTTTGTATGATGTATGGATTGAGTATATATTTTGGGAAGATTTATATCATTATCGGTATTTTGGTATTTTGTTATTTTGTTAGGCACAAGATAAAAAGCCTGTTCATCTCTTTATGACTGGTCAGATGAACATACTAGTATCAATTGTTTACGGTACAAATTGGCAAAACCATTTTGAATGTGGATCCTTTCTATTCTCTCCACTCATTATTAAGTGTGGAATCCTCACATTTCACTCATTCTCCACGCACATTTATATATATATTTGGAGTGGGATTTCGCCCTGATAAATTATCCAAGCTTATCATAAGGATAAGAAGGTTTCATTCATTATAGGGCTTTTTATTTATGCCTTCAATACTCTGTCTTACTATTAATTAATAAGGCAATGTTTTATTCAGCAATGATTTGTTTAAAGCGACAAATCATAACGCTGCCCATTTTCATATTTATTCTGTATCAAATGGACAAACACAGTGGTAATTGTATTGGAGGCACAAATACCAAAACCATTTCCCCGCTTTAGTGGCTCCAAAGTTCGGGCGCCGACTTCATCCGGCGATGTGGACAAAACCTTTCTTTTTGGCCTGTCAGAGGTTTTGGTAGCTTTTGTATTAGCCACCACATGTGTTCCTTGATTAACGGCTCAAGGCGACAAGGCCGATTTATGCCCGGAGGGGACATTTTGGTTTATGGTATTTCTTCAGTGGACACCATCCACGCCCCTTGATTAACGGCTCAAGGCGACAAGGCCGATTTGCACCCGGCGGGACATGGATAAGTACCTTTTACCCCGGGACTTTAAGCCACCTTTCTTTTGGGCGTATGAGTTTAGCCACCTTTCTTCTTGGTGTTTGAGTTTGGCCACCTTTCTTCTTGGTGTATGGGTTTAGCTACCTTTCTTCTTGGTGTATGGGTTTAGCCACCTTTCTTCTTGGTGTATGGGTTTAGCCACCTTTCTTCTTGGTGTATGGGTTTAGCCACCTTTCTTCTTGGTGTATTATGCATGGTATTTCTTAAGATACCGCCCGTTTATAGGAGGTAATGGTCTTTCGCCTTTATGATCTATGAGTTGGTATGCCCCTCCGTCAAACACCTTCTCAACCACATATGGGCCTTCCCAATTAGGTGAAAACTTTGGGCCGACATGCCGACCAATTATGGGCCTTCGGAGAACGAGTACTAATTCCCCTTGACGAAAAGTTCTTGAGCGGGCCATTTTGTCGTAGGCCCGTGCCATCTTCGCTTGGTATATTTCCAAGTTTTGTTGGGCTATGATTCGCCTTTCATCCATAGCGTCGAGTTCGTCGAGCCTGAGGTGCTTCTGCTCATCTAACGACATTTCGTTCTGGAGCGCCACCCTTAAGGACGGGAGTTCCACCTCAAGCGGCAGGACAGCTTCGACACCAAACACCAGGGAATATGGTGTCGCTTGAGTGGGGGTTCGACATGTGGTTCGATATGCCCAAAGCGCTTCTTGTAGCCTTTCATGCCAGTCACGCTGATTTCCTTTCAACGTCCTTTTCATGATTTTTATCAAGGTCTTATTAAAGGCTTCTGCTAAACCATTTGCTCTGGGATTGTATATGGAAGAATATTTCCAATCAATCTTGAACTTTTCCGCAAGTGCGTATACTTTAGCACTTTTGAACGCGGCCCCGTTATCAGAAATGATTCTCCTCGGGGTCCCAAATCGGTATAAGACATGGGTTTTGAAGAAATTTACAACATCGATTGCCTTCACTTCCCTAAGCGGGACTGCCTCAGCCCATTTGGTGAAGTAATCGGTCGCAGCCAAGATGAACTTATGACCTTTAGAGGAAGGCGGGTCAATGGGCCCGACTACATCGGTACCCCATGCATCAAACGGCCAAGATGACACAGTCGGGTGTAACGGGTTTGGGTGTTGATGTATGAACGTGCCATGTATTTGGCACATGTGACACTTCTTGGCATGCTCGATACAATCGCGTGCCATGGTGGGCCAATAATAGCCCATGCGCTTTATCTTAAGTCGCATTTTGGGTCCCGGCTGATGTGCTCCGCATAAACCCGAATGAACTTCCTTCATGATTTGGTGGACTTCTGAGTTTGACACACAACGAAGCCACATTTGGTCGTATGATCGCCTGTATAAGGTGTCATTAACGTAGGCGTAGCGAAGCGCTCTCTTCTTGAGTTGCTCTCGCGCTGATTTCTCATTCGGGAGAACCCCGTATTTGAAGTATTCAACGAAAGGTTGGCGCCAATCGTCATTCGGCTGAGTCACCATGACATCTTCCAGGTCACTTTCCATTTCTTCGGCCATAGCCACCTGGATTTTATCTTTGGTCCCCGTGAAGCATGAGGACAGGGGTCGTCGATTTTTGACAACAATTTGCACATTTTCGTCGCTAGGCTCGCCTAATTCTTTAGCCACCCGAGCGAGCGCATCAGCTTTGCCGTTTGTGGCTCTCGAGATTTTCTTGAATAGGATTTCGGGAATTTCATCTATTAATTCCAAAACCCTAGCGTGATACTTTACCAATTCTGGTTTTAATACCTTATATGCTCCGGTGATTTGATTTATTATCAATTGGGAGTCACCAAACACATGGAGTTTTCTAATCCCCATATTCAGCGCAAGCTCTAACCCGGCTATGAGCGCTTCATATTCAGCCTCATTATTTGTACAAGGCTCGGTCAATGCCAAGGCATGACGCATGATTCCCCCTTCTGGTGTCACGAAGACTAAGCCTATCCCGGCCCGTATTTGTGGGATGTTTGGGCCCGTGGTGGGCCGTATTGATGATGCCCCATCAAAGTACATTTCCCAACTTGGGGTTTCATCTTTGATATGAAAGACTTCTTCATCTGAAAATTCGCATGCCAAAGGAGAGTCGTCGGGTATTGGATGGGCCGCTAGGAAATCAGCCATCGCTTGCCCCTTTATGGCCTTTTGTGGCGCGAAAGTTATATCAAATTCGGTTAGGATTATGGCCCATCTTGCCAACCTGCCTGTAAGCATGGGTCTCGTCATGAGATATTTTAAGGGGTCAATCTTTGAGATGAGGATGACCTTGTGGGCTATCATGTAGTGTCGCAACTTCTTCACAGCGAACACCAATGCCAGGCAATGCTTTTCAATCGGTGTATAGGCATATTCCGCCCCTACCAGCATGCGGCTCAAGTAATAGAGGGCGTTTTCTTTCCCTTGTTCATTTTCTTGCGCTAATAAGGCCCCGAGAGATCTATCCAAGGTCGTCGTGTACAATATCAGCTCTTTTCCTGGTATTGGAGCTGCTAGCACTGGTGGTTTGAGGAGGTAGCCCTTGATGTCATTTAGGGCTTGTTGGCAGGCTTCGTCCCATTTAAACGGGACATCCTTCTTGGTCAATCGGGTGAAAGGTTGTATCCTACCCGATAGATTGGCTATGAATCACCTAATGTATGCCAAGCGGCCTTGAAGCGAGCGAAGCTCCTTAAGGTTTCTGGGTGGCGGCAATTCTTGTATTGCCTTGATTTTACCCGGGTCTATTTCTATTCCCCGGTGTCGAATAACAAACCCAAGAAATTTTTCCTCAACTTTTTCCTCGAGTTCTATTCTCATTCGTCGTGGTGCTTGTTTGACCGGCTTTATACTCGGGTCAATTTTGAGTTTGTGGACCGCAACTTTGGGATCCAATCCTGGCATTTCTTCATAGCTCCATGCGAAACAATCAACATATTCTTGGAGCAAGGCCCTCAGGGGTTCCCGTTTCTCTTGAGGAAGGGATGCGCTTATGAAGGTTGGCCTGGGGTCTTCATCTGTCCCGAGGTTAACTTCCACCAACTCGTCAATGGTGTTTGGCGCGCCGTCTTCCAACTCCTTTGGTGCGTTTTTAGCCACCAGGATGAAGTCTTCTTCTTCTGGCTCCTCAGATACCATATAACAGGTAACTCTACGGTTCTTGAAGAAACTTCGACACCGTTCGTCGGGATCCCCGTCTTCTTCTGACTCAGAGTTGTATCCCAAACCGCGGGTGTATTTGATCTTGTCATCAAGGCCCCTGACCGTATTAGTTGAGCCATTCCATAGTCTTTCAAAGTAATACATCTTGGATTTTGATATGGTTTGAGGACACCGGGCCTTTTCCATCAGTTGGCCCTGATTCTTCCCGAAATACCGGGACGCCTCGATATTGACTTCCCCGTCATCAGAGTCTTCTGACAATAAGCCACTCCACTCGTGGATCAGGGCGTTATCACCAGGATTGATTGCATCGATTTTGTAGAATCTGATTGGTCTATGAGTGACCGTCTTCCCTGGCAAGCGTTCGACCTTAGAAGGAACAACAAACGTCCGCAACTTCTGGATTTGGTTCACTTCTTTGGGAGAAAGGTCCTTGTAATGTCTTTCGGGTACCTTTTCAACCCTTAAAGACGATTCATGGCTCTCGTCAGTTTCGAAGTTGTATGTCGGTTTGACGTGAAATAGGATTTCTTCTTCTGATCCACTTTCCGATTCATACACCTCTCCATCTATAGGAGCTTCCTCTTCTGACTCATCGTCTGTTGAGGCCCCGTATAGCGGGATAACCCGGCGCGTCGAGATCTTCTCATCTTCTTCATCAGAAGAGGCGCCAAATAAGGGAGTGACACCATACACTCGTTCCTTCTTGTCTTCCTCTTCATCAGAGGACAACCCATAAATGGGTTTATTACTCAAAGTTGGTGCCTTTTTATCATGAGATGACACTAGATTGGGCGTGGATTTGGTTTGGCTTGTTTGCATTTCCAAGCCATTTCCTTGTAAGACGGAGCTTAGAGACTCCATCAGCGCTTTATGCTGATCCTTCTCCTCCTGCGTTAAGAAATAACGGGCGTCGCTAAGGCCAATTTCATGGACCCCGAACGGCTTGATGTCCCCATTTATCCTTTTTTGCCTTCCGTCTTTCATGTATTTCATGCATTGGTGAAGAGTTGATGGTACCACCCGGTTTTCATGCAGCCAAGGGCGACCGAGTAAGGCCTTGTATGACGTATCGGCGTCAATGACATAAAATTTGGTCGAGGTTATCAGGCCCCCGAATTGGAGCGTTAGGGTCACCGCACCCATGGCTTTCTGGGAATGTTGATTGAACCCATGAATGGTCACTTTCTCATTCGACAATGGTTTGGTGTCCAGCATTAGGGTTTTCAGGATCCTCAAGGGCATAATGTTTATCGATGACCCCGAATCGACCAAAATGCGATTCAATCTTTGCCCCTCACAGTCGCCAGTTACATACAACGGCCGGTTGTGATCGGCGGTGCCAGTCAACAGGTCTTCATCAGTGAAATGGATACCCGTTGAACGGCTGTTGACGTATGCCGTCTCATGTGATTGCTTTTCAGCAAAGTAGGCCTGGAATTGCTCAGGATTTTGGAGCGCGTATATTAATATGTCGCGCATATCCTTCGACATCATCAATGCATCAAAGACACTAAGCAAGGCTGGTATCTTACGGAGATGCCCCAGCACATTGTAATCTCCTACCGTGAGTTTTGACTTTTCACGGGTGGGTAGGCCATTTTCTGGTTCTTTGCTTGTACTTTTGGTCTTCGCGACATTTCGGTCAGACTCCTTTGGAGGTTGACGTTCAGGGATGTAGGTGCCCGAACGCAGAACGACCTGACATTCTGTCTTTTCCTTTTCAGAGGTAGTGGCCTCATTACCTTCTTCGGGATAAAATAGACTCCCGGGAAAGTGTGCGTCTTCTTCAGAATCGCTATTATGATGTATTGCATGGCACCATTCTTTTTGGTTAGGCGCGGAACGGGTGTATTTGTGAGGATTTGATTGCCCTTCCTCCCTGTTCTCTATTTTAAAAGAGCGTTTTCGGCCGTCGACGGGCCTACCCTCTTTCCTTGATTCAGGGTTTATTGACCCTCTCCTTGGGTTTACAACGGAGAAATTCCTGGCTTGAGTAGAAACGGCCTGAGACTCGCCACCTCTTTCCTCACTTGTGGTTTCAATCGTCAGCCTTTCTTCGTGGCCGCAATCTTGCCATGCTATGCTTTCCAACATCTCTTTGTCATCTATGTTTACTAAAAAGACATTGGGAGGTTTCCTTCGGGCTTGACCCGGCCGAAACGCCTCATTTCTGGATTGATGCCCATGAGAAACTATGATCACCATGTCCTCTTTCGGGCGCCCCGAAGATGAGTTTCCCTCGTCTCGGGTAAATCCAACTCTAAGGAACCCATTCATTTCAGGTCCCTTCTCGCATTCTTTTCTCATTCGACAGGGCATGTCTTCCACTAGCCCTTTTATGCCTTCGGGTTTGAATTTCCGAATTGTCGACTTTGAGTCTATGCTGGTTGTCTTTTTGCTGCCATTCATAAAATGGTGAACTTGCCCGAGAAGCTCGTTGAGATAAAGCTCCTCCCGACAAGGGAGAGTATCAGAGTCTTCTGACTCACTCACCTCATGAGTTTCTACGTGGGTGATGACACAGCATTCTTCATTCCAGAACTCATCTCCCTCATCTGTGGTTTCGTCTTCATCGACTATACCCATTAATTTGTTGAGAATTCGTTTAGGAATGAAGTCTCGAAGCATGGCCGGTATCGGTTGACCTTGTTCGTATTCTTCGAGCGCATCAATGTACTTCTGGAGTTCTGACTTTTCCGGATACTCCTTTGGCTTTACTGGCTTCTTGTCCCGTTTGCGGCTGCCATTTTTGTTCGCTTTCTTGTAGAAGGCCACCGATTTTCTTGGTGGTTCAGGGATAATGGGAGTTACATCATTCTTCCACAAAATACCTGGTTCTTTCTGAATGGATTTGAGGAGTTTCTTTGCTTTCCGGGACAGATGGATACTCCAAGGTTCGGTCGAAGAATCCTCAATATTGATCTCTATATGAGAGACCGCGTTCACCTGCTCATGCGGGGCTGGCGTTTGGAGGATACTATCAGCCAGAGTTATCTCGCCATTCTTGTACCTCCTTTCTATCCAGTCCTTGAACACCCAGCAATCTTCTATGGGGTGCCCAAGTACTCTGTGATATGGACAGTAGTTCGGGTCACTGGATTTTTCCATATCAGCGGGCCGTTTACATTTGGGTAATTGGAGCCCGTCCTTCAAGGCATCTTTGAAAAGTCGTGCGACCTTATCTCTTTTAAATGAGTAAGGCTTGCCTTTCAATTCTTCCAGACTTTTAAGAGGTTGTCCGCTTCCATATATGGGTTTTGCACTGCTGCCGCCGTCATTTTTATTTGACGAGCCACCATTGTTCACAGTGTTGACATTAGCGGTCGTATTTTTGCCGCCGGATTTGCTTGTACTGGCTACCTTGGCCTCGGCCTTCCCTCCTCTTTGGAATCTCTGACTCGAGTAGTTGGGCCATGAATTTGGAGGTGCATTTTCCAGCCTGGACACACAGTTTATCAAATCCTGATATGTCGTAATTTTGGCTATCCCTAAGAACGGTGTCATCCAGTTGTCAACGTTCCTGAGTATTAGTTCGACCGCCTCCCTTTGGGTTATCGGGCGATCACACCTGATGCTGAGGTTTCGCCAGCGACTAATGTACTCCAGAACTTTCTCATTCTTCTGGGGCCTAGTATTGGCCAAGTCCGCAATGCTGATTTTGTCAGTCATGACCGCGAACTTTGCCCTGAATGCATCGGTCATATCATCCCACGTTTTAATACTCCCATTTTCTAATGAGTAGTACCATTCAAAGGCAGGACCCGTTAGACTTTGCGGGAATTGACGCAGCAACAAGGCATCATTGCTCCCTGTATTCCCACACGAGGCCATGAAATGGGCCAAGTGTTGATCTGGGTTTGTGTCTTTTACACCCTCTCCCGAGAAGGATTTAAACTTCGGGACTATATACCCCTTTGGGTAAGGTATAGCGTCGTAATCGGCTGGATACGGCCTCCCCGTTCGTTTCAAGGGTGAGACGGTAAATCCTGCGCCCGCTATTTGAAGTTGTTGACTAATTATCTCTTGGATCTCCTTCTTAGTCAATCCTTGATTCTCGTTGGTATATATACGAGTGTTGGAGCCCCGAGCAATATTGACTCGAGAGCTCTCTCCTCCACATGGGAGGTCTTCTTTGTGACCGTCGGGGTCTCTGAAGCTTGGATGTTGCGATGGTTGAGGTCCCGTATGTTTGGAGGGTCATTCATCTTCCACTCTTTCATTTGTGATCCCCTTCTTGGTCAGAAAGTCACTTAAGGACTTGATCAGGCTTAAAGCCTCTTGATTTTGCTTTCTGAGCTCTCCCATTTCTTGCTCATTTTTTTGTCTATACTCCTCCATTTCTCGTTCTCGTATAGACAGTTGTCGTTTTAATTGGGCGACGAAGTCATTCGCGGAGCCACCGGTGTCTTCCATTTCTGCCTCATTGTGGGCTGATTCGTCGTCAGTTGGAGGGCCCCCTTTTTGCCCTCTTTTGGTCCTGGCTCTGGTCCTGGCCGCATGAGCATTCTCGACATCTCGACCAGGTGGTGGGTCATGGGATGGGCCCACTTCTTCATCGTCAGCCATATATGTGGCGTGACGTTCTTCTTGATCGTCAGTGGAGCTTTCGTCATACGCCCCCACAGTATAGACTGTGAAGTGTTCTTCTTCGTCATCAGCATAGGGTGCCAGACGAGAGACCCGCCTTTTCTTTCGGGCCTGATCAGGAACAGTGATAACCAGTCCTTTGCTTGACTTTAATGGCTTAGGGTCTAGTTTTGGCCCTAGCCTGTCAAACACGGTCGTGCTTGAGGCTTGGGGTTTTATCTTTGACCCTAGCCTATTAAACACGTTTTCACCCTCAATATTTTTTGAGAGAGCGGTGGTTTTGACCGTAGCCCGTGTTTTGGGCTTAGCCACCTTTATATAGGTGGATGGTGTCTGACTTGTTTGGGTCAAACGAGATTTTGGGATCCATGTTTGTTTGGTCCCCGGTGCCCGTTCATATGGGCGGTTCCCCGATTCCCGGGGGAAGTGAACCTGTCTCCCTTGGGCCTGAGAGGCAGAGGCTTGGAGTTTGTTTCGGCGCTGTTGTTTACGCGCCTTAATGGCTTGGTGAGTCTCGTATAGAGACTTACCAAGGTCGGCCTGTTTGAGGCCTAAGGGTCTTCCCGACTCGGTCGAGAAGTTCTGGTTTAGGCGAGGTTTTGGTTGTGGAAACTCCCAAACGCTCCGGATACGAGCGGTTGGAGAGTTCCTTTTCACAATCCTTAGGGATGTGAAGGGGTTGGAGACGGGAAGATTTGGCTCAGCCACCAATTCATCCTGGTAGGCTTGGAGAGCCCGTTTCTTAGTGACCTTTGGGGCCACCGGTGTCGGAAGGGTCGGGGAGACTTTGTTCACTAAGCGTTGTCTCCTGGGGCGCTGAGGTTTTGGAGGGAGCGCCATGATTTTGTTGTCAATCCCCTTCTGGGTGATCCTGAAGGAGACTTCATGGTCCTCATCCTTGACCAGAGTTGGTGTCGGTGATGGTGGAGTAGGAAGAACGATCATTTGGGGAAAGTCCCCAAACGAGAACACCATGTGGCCCGCCTTGTTAAGGGAGACGGGGACAGCGATCGCAAAAGGAGAATTCGCTCCAGACATCATTTCCTGAAAAATATAAACTCCACAAATCAATTAGCCATATTTCATGCAAAATATATATATATATATTTTTTATTTGATCCATATATTTAATTAGTTTAGCCCAAGAGATGAGAGGAGAAAGATATGTCCCACCGGGCGTGCCAGAACCTGTGCGGCCCTTTTTCGCGGCCCACGCGCGAGGCATCGGCGTCCTCGCTCACGGGGGAAGAAGGTGCAGGTACATCCCTGCGCGTGTTTGTGCGCTCAAGGACTTATTATTTAGGTGATTGTGGGAACTTTTATTTTCCGACGGGCGCAAGCCCCCGCCGTTAATTACCCCGGCTCTCGCCTCGGGAACCTCTGATTAATGGGCTAAACTAATCAAAATATATGGATCAGATTCGTGGCTTTATTTCATCCTTCCAATTTATTATAATATATGCTTGAAATAACTCAAAGATATAACTTTGGATAATAAGACTAAAGACGTATGATCTAAAGTCAGAGAAACGTATAATTTCTCATAAATCGGAGATCGAGGACGTATAATCCTATTGATCCCACGGAGTTCGAATATGAAGCGCACTGCCAACTCGATACTCAAGGAACCAGAGATGTTTGATCTCTAGAAAGGTTCATGTCAAAGACAAGGACGTATAGTCCTAAACAGTCTATTGACCTTCCAAATCCCGAATCTGAAGCGCTATGCCAATTCGAAACCTGGGAAAATTGGAGGATCGGGAACATATAATTCTTTATCGATTTCCAAAATGAGGTACATTAAACCTGAAGCGCACTGCCAGTTTAATGTCCTTAAAACATGATTTGATATGATTTGATATGTTGGTATGTTTTTACCAAGTTTTGGACTTATCTGCATATTTGGCATATTTGACCAGAGATTTGGACATATTTGCATATTTGACATATTTTATCAAGAGTTTGGACATATTTGTATATTTGGCATGTTTGGCCAGAAATTTGGGTGTATTTGCATATTTGACATGTTTGGTCAAATGTTTGGGTTTATTTGCATGTTTAACATGTTTGGTCAAAAGTTTGGTCATATTTGCATATTTGACATGTTTGGTCAAATGTTTGGGTTTATTTGCATGTTTGACATATTTGGTCAAATATTTGGACATATTTGTATTTTTGACATATTTGGTCAAATATTTGGGTATATTTGCATATTTGACATGTTTGGTCAAAGATTGGGACATATTTGTATTTTTGACATATTTGGTCAAATATTTGGGTATATTTGCATATTTAAATATTTTGATTTGTTTTATCAAAATATAACAAGGTTTAATTATTTTGAACATTTTTATTTGTTTCATAACATGATTCAATCATCTTTGAATATTTTGATTTGTTTTATCAAAATATAACATATTTTAATCATTTTTGAATATTTGGGTATATTTGCATATTTAAATATTTTGATTTGTTTTATCAAAATATAACAAGGTTTAATTATTTTGAACATTTTTATTTGTTTCATAACATGATTCAATCATCTTTGAATATTTTGATTTGTTTTATCAAAATATAACATAATTTTGATTATCTTGAATATTCCAATTTATTTTATCAAAATATAACATAATTCAATCATTCTTTAATATTTTGATTTGTTTTATCAAAATATAACATAATGTGATTATTTTGAATATTTTTATTTGTTTTACCAAAACATGACATAATTTAACTATTTTGAATATTTTGATTTGTTTTATCAAAATATAACATAATTTGATTATTTTGAGTATTTTTATCAAAATATAATATCATTTGATTATTTTGAATATCTTTATTTATTTTATCAAAATATAATATAATTTGACTATTTTGAATATTTTGATTTATTTTATCAAAAAAGAATTCATTTGTTTTGAGCATTTTCATATGACATAATTTCCATTTATTTTAAAATATTCTATTTGATATTTTGAATTTATTTTATACATATATGATATGTCTTGAATTTTCTTTTATTTATAATATAAAAAAAAAGAAATAAAATAAAATCAAAATTGACATTTTATAGTCTTAAAAATATTCATAAATGAAATCATGATTTTTGATATATTTTTCATAATTTATGGGCTTGAGAAATCATTTTTATTTGGTGTTTAAAGTTTATTTTCAAAACAGATTAATATGGGCCGTCAGATTTGGGCCCATGCATCAAGATCTGAACTTAAGTTCAGTTTTTAAAGCATCTTTTAAACTGGGCCGTTGGATCTCTGGCGCGCATCAAGCCTTCTATGGGTTGTTTGAATTTCATCAAGATTCGCACTTTGAGATGCATCAATATTCGTGCTCATCCTCCCCGACGCTGATCGAGGCCCTGCCGGCGTCGGATCTCCGATCAGGAGGCATGGCTAGCATCGCCGGAGCGTGGGGAGTCCATCGGCGGTGGTCTCGGCGGCGGCGGCGGCCTGGATCGCCGGAAATTGGAGTAACCACCTGGTTTCGGTTGGGAAGTTGGCTGAGATGGGATTTTGAGGGATTTGAGCTGATTTTTGACAAATTGACTCGATTCCTTTGTCATATAGCATCGTCAGAACATGTTTATCAAGATTTTGAGGCTTAATTTGAGTTTAATCCATCAATTTTGCAACTTTGGCCATTTGGTACCAAACTGGTTTCGGGGCTTTGGTACCAAATGGTATTTCATAGCTTTCCTTTGCAATTTTCTTTCAATTAACCTTCCAAACAGTGTCGTTTAGTATGTTTGAACATGTTTGGATGATCAATTTCATCAATTTAGATGTGCATTGTCCTTTATGCACATTGGGTCATTTCTGGTTTTATTTTCAATTTGGTTTCCTTTTGATTTCATCACATTCTTCTCAAATTGCATGTTTGATTATATTCATTTGGGTCAATTACATGTTTTAGAAAGGTTTTATATCAATTTCACACATGAATTTCACTTGAACACGAGTTAATTTCATTTTTGCATTTTTCTGGTAATGGTCCAGAGCCAACTCAATTTCAATTTTGACAGACCCAATTTCAAAAATTCACAGAAAATCACAGAAAATCCCAAAAATGGTAAAATTTGGTGAGTGAGTGCATTAAGACTTGTTCTAGATGCCCATGAAATTTTAAGTTAATTGAGTGAAAAGAAAGTATGATTATTGTATTTTTAGCAGACTGGACAGAAATGCCCTTTCAGTTTTATTAAAATCAAATTTGGCTTAACCTATGGATTAAAGCCTGGTTTAATTATTCTAAATCCTTTAAAACATCACATGAGGTGTCATAAAGGTGAATTAATCAAGAAATTTTGGATTTTTGAATCAAAAGAAGAATGAACTTCTCAGTTTGACCCAAAGTTGACCTTTTTGGAGTTTTTGACAGATGAGATTGTAAAATTCATAACAATTCACAGAAAATTCCAAAAATTATAAAATTTATATGGTAAGTTGGTATAAACCTAATCTACATGACTGTGAAATTTCATAAGAAATTAACAACCAGGCTGAGAGATATGGATTGATCTCTCAGCTGGCCAGAAACTGGAATTCACTGGACTCAACCCAGTATTGATGTTTATTGCTTTTCCATTGCTCAATTATGAACTTGAGCTATTAAGCACATCAGAGAACATGAAGGAAAGAACTAAAAGGAAAATAAAACCAATTTGCACCAAAATATCATATATTATAACAAATTGAAATACAATACACATATAAAACATGGAATTTTGTTTTTCCATGGAATTTTGACAGCATAACAGCTTGTATAAGGCCATTATTGAGCTTTACACAGCCACTGCACATGTGCACAGGGCTTGAGAGAGAGAGGGGATGAGCATGTGCCCATCCCCATGAAACCAGATTGGCATGTGCCAATTGGTTGGAGTATGCTGCCAAAATCCATGGTGAACTCACCATGTGAGCTCCTGAGACTCAAGCTCAGCCACCAATTGAGCTCTGGAAGGAGGGAGGCACATGTGCACCTCCCCAGCCATGGGGCTAGCCATCTCACCCAGCAAGGTGAGACTGGCTCCTTGAGCTTAATTGAGACTGGGCCAAGCTCAAGGCTTGACTCTTATGGCTCTTACCTAGCTATTCAAGACTTGGTTTCTCCTCAGCTAGCTTTTTTTTTTGTGGAATTTGGTGGAGTTGAGATTTTGGCAGAGTTTTGGCTATGTTGCTCTCTCCTTCTTTTTTCTTCTTCACTGGGGGTCTATTTATAGCCCAGAGGGCATGGTTTAAGCCTCAGGGCTGAGCTGGCATCATCCCAGCCCTTGGTTTGATCAAGTGGCCAGGATTGAGCCAGCCAGGCCTGTGCTGGCCTGAGGCTTGTCTGTGGAAGATTCCTCCAGCTAACTGGCGCTCAGAGCTCTCCATTGAGGTGCCTACACGTGTCCCTGACACAGGCCTGGGGAGAGAGAAGGAGCCGTTGGCTTTGTCTTCTTCCTTGGGTCAGTGTGTCATGTCTTTCGGGTGTGAGCATATCCCGAATATTCCTTGGCCTTGCTGGCGCTTGACATGTCACCAAGGTGTCACTGAGTGTGCCCAACGTGTCAATTTGGCTGCTTGAGTGCTGAGTTGTGCCAATTGACCACCCCCAGATCAGACTTGAGTGCCAAGTGGTGCACCTGTCAATTGAGTGCTTTTCACTCCAAATTGACACTTCAGGCAGCGTCGTGGAAGCATCTCGGAGCTCCCCCAGGTGTTGGCTTGGCCTCTCGAGCTCCCAATTGCCCTGTCACCTTCAAGGTCGAGGTACTTTCTCCTTCGATTTTCTCCTTATTTACTTTACTATTTTCAATGCTGTTTGTGGCATTGAATTCCCCTTAAGGTGTAGATTAAGTCCCTAAAATGGTTTAAGCCAACTCGCGTTGTACACCTAGACTCCATTTTCGAAGCTCCACTGAGCTCTGGAGCTCGAGGAGGAAGAAAGGAGGGAGAGAGAGAGAAATTCAAAAGGTTTCTCTCGCTTGGGTTGGGTGCACGTGAACCGTGCTTTGGTTTCGGGCTTGTCAGAGGGAGGGAGCGCTTGCACCGCGCTCACCTCTCTTTTCCTTCTTTTCTTTTCGCTGGCCAAAATAACTCTGGGCGCTGGGCCCCCTTGGCAGTGAGACTGAAGGAGAGGGGCCCAGTCGTCAGGTTTAATGAGACACAGCCCCAGCGAAAAACTGAGGGTTGGGCTGTGGGCTTGGTCCTTGTGCACCAAAACGTATTGTCAGTGGTATGGTGCATGTGTACTGGGTCCACGCAAAGCGCCTTTAACACTTTGTGTGTATGACAGGCGGGTCCCAAGGGCAGAAGTCGTGTTTGAGCTCCCCAGATTGCACCCAGAGTGTTGCACATCCCCCAAATTGCACCCAGAACTATCTCCAGTTCTGATTTTTGGTATTTTCTTTATTCCTTTTTCCATTTTATTTTATTCTTCATGCAAAAATCCATGAAAAATTACTGAAAAATCACAGAAAATATATTCCATGATTCTGTTATTTTGGGTAATATTTTTGGTATTTTTGGGTGTGAAATTAGGCATTAATTTCACTTAAATCATTAATTGTATATGATTAGGCATATTAATCTTATACAATTAATATTTTGGCATGATTATCCCAAAGAATCATTTTTTAATTCCAAGGGATAATATTTGGGGCATTTTTCATGAATGAAATTCATGATTTTTGAATTTGGCATGTTTAATTATATGAAATTGTTTCTTGATTTCATATGATTAGGGTTTTGTGCATATATTTTTTTTGCACACATGTGTATATATTTTTTTGAAGGGGGTTTGGTATGATTATTTCATGAAATTATTTTTTTAATTTCAAGAAATAATTTTGGGATTTAATAAATCATGAGATTGGACATAATTTCATGATTTAATATTTGACATGGCTATTTCATGAAATTGTTTCTTTAATTTCAAGAAATAATTTTATGAAATTGAACATAATTTCATAATTTCAAATCTTTGGTATAAAAATCAAATGAAATTATATCATTAATTTCATGCAATTTAATTTGTGTATTTTTCTGGCAACTTTTAAACAGCAAACAAAGAGCCACCCACCAGAACTGGTCATGAGGCTTTGCTGGCCGAGAGGCCTGTTCTGGTGCCAATGTTTTTTCTTTCTCTTTTTTTTAAGAGCCTTGAGGAAACAAGGGTGTGTCCCTGTTCTTCAAGTTAGGGATTGGTGCACATGTGCCTCCCTGTCTCTCGTTTTATTGGCTTGTTATTTTGCTTTTTTTTTTTTTTTTTTTTTTTTTTTAAAAAAATATGAGATTGGGCACATGTCCTTTCTCTTATTAAAGCACTGGGCACATGCCTCGTTGCTCCCTTGAAAAATCAGGATTGCCCCCGGTACAGGGGAGGTGCTGCCGGATTTTTCTCTTTTCCTTTTGCAAAGATTTATATTACTTCATAGGCTTATCATCTTTTATTTTGTGTTTTTCGCAGGATATTATGGCTTCCTTTCAGGGTCCTATGCCTTTATATTCGCCGGGTCATTTTCCACCTCTCATGAAAGACCCAGCAGATTGGACACCCCAAGGCCCTGATCACACTGGCACATACAACATGATAGGGAACAACCTCGTCATGAGAGAGTATACTCCGTGTACAGTGAGGGTGTTGAGCCCAAGTGTCGGGACGACTAGCCCGCCTCCTTTGCACCTTCTGGGCACGGAGATGACATCATATCGGGCGTGTCCTTGGGACGACAAGCGTGTGCTCCGCGGGACTTTAGAAAGGCGCCCCCGACAAGTGGAGTGGGTCCAGTTCACCTTGCTTACAGAGGAAAGCATGCTCAAGCAGGCGGGGATTTATGAGGCGGTGTACCTCTCGCTTTTGGATACACCCAGGACATATCCTTGTTTCGGGCATTTGCTGAGCGCTGGAGCTATGTCACGAACACCTTATTCACGGAGGATCGTGAGATGACTTTGAGCCTATGGGACCTCTCCCAGTTATCAGGGTTGCCGATCTATGGCCTTCCGTATGATGAGCATTGCCTCAGTGGAGTGGATCTCCTCAGCCTGAGGCCAGACGGGACTCCGATGTACCCGGCGTCTCTTCGTCAGGTATATAAGATTTATCATGAGATTTTAGGGGACCGAGAGGGTGTCTCCTTGGGCCAGTGGGTTTCTTACTTTGCCGATGCCCCGACACATCCTCGTACCTCTTTCGCCGATCCTTGCGATCCTTTGGGAGTAGGATTATCGACTGGTATCGTGCATAGGGGGTCCAAACCAGGCTTGGGGTCTATTACTACCAGGATTGTGGACGAGGAAACATTATTGACTGCCTTTCTATCATGGTGGCTGTGCTATTTCGTCTTGCCCAGCTCTCCAGTTGGCAGGATCAGGCCTTCTTCATTTGTTGTGGCTAACATCTTGGCTCGGGGACATAGGGTTTCCCTGGCTATCCCGGCGTTGGCCAACATTTATCGATCTCTTCGCGGGTTAGTTTCCTCTCGCGATCCTTCTTTCAGTGGGGAGGTCATCCCCTTTCATTTCATCAGTGGTTGGCTTCATGCACACTGGATGGGTCTTTATACTCCTGTCCTTTCTCAGGAGATACGGGTTATACTACCCTATTTGTCCGACATAGCTTGTGCTTCGGCATCATCCCTTTCTCCCAAAGATGCTCGCTATCGTTTCTTCCGTTCGCGAGGGGCATTCCAGAGATCTGAGGTACGCGCTTTTTCGCGTAGGATGCCCAGAGGTTCAGATAGACTTGTTGTGGACATCCCACGGTCTAGGTTGGTTCAGGGGATTTTAGAGGATTCGGCAGCCACTGAGCACCTCATTAGCATTCGGTGTGGCTTTTTACCTCTACGCATCGGTGAGCATATTATCTTGGAGCCATACTCTCCTCACCGTTGTGCCCATCAGTTTGGATATGACCAGGGCATTCCCGAGTTGCTTTCCCGTCCCGAGTCGCTTTCTGCAGACCTGGAGGGTTTGAGTAGATGTTGGTCTTCCATACTTCGTGTGGGTACGGGTTCCCAGTTTACCATGCCTCGGGCTTCACGCTCGGAGGTGATTTTTACCGCCATGTATCATAGGTGGTATACTCACACTATCTCCGCATATCAGGCGATACTCCCTGCCGATATGGCACGTGTGACTTGTCCACTGCCGGACAAAAAGAAAAATGAAAAGAAGCGGCGGAGATCTCCTTCCTCTTCCTCTTCTCGCGCCTTACTTGATTTTCAGGGCTTCGACAGCAAGGTGCTATTAGATTCTCCTATCGCTTCTCAGACAGGTGATTATTATTCATGGCCTCTTTTGTTTACTGTATTTGTATCCTTGAAGTTTCTTATGTGACTTCTTTATGATATACTGATGTCGGAGAAATTGCAGGAGGGTCGACCGACAGAGAGGCACCTGACTCCGTCTTGGAGGAGCTCTTCATTTTTCGAGCGGGTTTGCCAGGTACTTATATTTGTAAGGTCCTTTACATTTAGGGAAATGATCATTCTTCCCTTATATTCTCCTTGATTTGTTTCCAGGCTTTGAGAGCGCTGACCTTTCTACAACGGAGGCCCAGGAAAACTCACCTACCGTCTTGGGGGACGAGGCGGTCGTAGGTATGATTTTTTTCTTTTCAGAATATTCTACTAAACATCCTTCACATAATTTCCCTTGCTTATTTCACTCTTCTTTGAAACAAAAGGGGACGCTGAGAGTCCATTAGCACCAGCTCTCGGCGGAGAATTTGCTTCACCTGCAAGAGTTTCTCCGTTAAGGGAAGCGGAAGATTTGGCTGTCCTTCAGGAGCCTATCAAGAGCATTTGTCTTGTATAACCCGCGAGCGTTTGGCCTGGGCTTTCGGGGAGAGACGAAAGACTCTCTCGACTCTCGCGACATCGGTGTCTCGTGCCGAGTCGGAGTTATTCTCACTTCGTCACCGCCTCAGGGGTCTCCAGGATCAGCTTACATGTCACCTGGCTTTCAGTGCAGGTATGCTAGCTTCTGGGGCTGATTACAGGGCTTCTAGCCACCTAGCTGATCAGACCCAGTCACTCAAGAGTGAGATCAAGGGCATGGAGGGTTTGGTAGACACCGCCTTCTCTACTCTTCGTGACTACTCATATGATTATGAGGCCGCCCGAGCTAGCGTAGACGACCTAGTAGCTGACGAGGAGAGTCACTTTACCGCCGCCTGTTCTTTGTTTACCCGGATCGACGGGTTCTTGGCCCAGCTGCGTAGTCGCTATCCTAGCCTTTAGGGTGGGATTTGTTTGTATTTTTGGCATTTTGTTTGTTTTGGACATGGTTTTAGTTATTTATTTTGAGGAGCTTAGGTTTGTTATCGTATTTTGTATGATGTATGGATTGAGTATATATTTTGGGAAGATTTATATCATTATCGGTATTTTGGTATTTTGTTATTTTGTTAGGCACAAGATAAAAAGCCTGTTCATCTCTTTATGACTGGTCAGATGAACATACCAGTATCAATTGTTTACGGTACAAATTGGCAAAACCATTTTGAATGTGGATCCTTTCTATTCTCTCCACTCATTATTAAGTGTGGAATCCTCACATTTCACTCATTCTCCACGCACATTTATATATATATTTGGAGTGGGATTTCGCCCTGATAAATTATCCAAGCTTATCATAAGGATAAGAAGGTTTCATTCATTATAGGGCTTTTTATTTATGCCTTCAATACTCTGTCTTACTATTAATTAATAAGGCAATGTTTTATTCAGCAATGATTTGTTTAAAGCGACAAATCATAACGCTGCCCATTTTCATATTTATTCTGTATCAAATGGACAAACACAGTGGTAATTGTATTGGAGGCACAAATACCAAAACCATTTCCCCGCTTTAGTGGCTCCAAAGTTCGGGCGCCGACTTCATCCGGCGATGTGGACAAAACCTTTCTTTTTGGCCTGTCAGAGGTTTTGGTAGCTTTTGTATTAGCCACCACATGTGTTCCTTGATTAACGGCTCAAGGCGACAAGGCCGATTTATGCCCGGAGGGGACATTTTGGTTTATGGTATTTCTTCAGTGGACACCATCCACGCCCCTTGATTAACGGCTCAAGGCGACAAGGCCGATTTGCACCCGGCGGGACATGGATAAGTACCTTTTACCCCGGGACTTTAAGCCACCTTTCTTTTGGGCGTATGAGTTTAGCCACCTTTCTTCTTGGTGTTTGAGTTTGGCCACCTTTCTTCTTGGTGTATGGGTTTAGCTACCTTTCTTCTTGGTGTATGGGTTTAGCCACCTTTCTTCTTGGTGTATGGGTTTAGCCACCTTTCTTCTTGGTGTATGGGTTTAGCCACCTTTCTTCTTGGTGTATTATGCATGGTATTTCTTAAGATACCGCCCGTTTATAGGAGGTAATGGTCTTTCGCCTTTATGATCTATGAGTTGGTATGCCCCTCCGTCAAACACCTTCTCAACCACATATGGGCCTTCCCAATTAGGTGAAAACTTTGGGCCGACATGCCGACCAATTATGGGCCTTCGGAGAACGAGTACTAATTCCCCTTGACGAAAAGTTCTTGAGCGGGCCATTTTGTCGTAGGCCCGTGCCATCTTCGCTTGGTATATTTCCAAGTTTTGTTGGGCTATGATTCGCCTTTCATCCATAGCGTCGAGTTCGTCGAGCCTGAGGTGCTTCTGCTCATCTAACGACATTTCGTTCTGGAGCGCCACCCTTAAGGACGGGAGTTCCACCTCAAGCGGCAGGACAGCTTCGACACCAAACACCAGGGAATATGGTGTCGCTTGAGTGGGGGTTCGACATGTGGTTCGATATGCCCAAAGCGCTTCTTGTAGCCTTTCATGCCAGTCGCGCTGATTTCCTTTCAACGTCCTTTTCATGATTTTTATCAAGGTCTTATTAAAGGCTTCTGCTAAACCATTTGCTCTGGGATTGTATATGGAAGAATATTTCCAATCAATCTTGAACTTTTCCGCAAGTGCGTATACTTTAGCACTTTTGAACGCGGCCCCGTTATCAGAAATGATTCTCCTCGGGGTCCCAAATCGGTATAAGACATGGGTTTTGAAGAAATTTACAACATCGATTGCCTTCACTTCCCTAAGCGGGACTGCCTCAGCCCATTTGGTGAAGTAATCGGTCGCAGCCAAGATGAACTTATGACCTTTAGAGGAAGGCGGGTCAATGGGCCCGACTACATCGGTACCCCATGCATCAAACGGCCAAGATGACACAGTCGGGTGTAACGGGTTTGGGTGTTGATGTATGAACGTGCCATGTATTTGGCACATGTGACACTTCTTGGCATGCTCGATACAATCGCGTGCCATGGTGGGCCAATAATAGCCCATGCGCTTTATCTTAAGTCGCATTTTGGGTCCCGGCTGATGTGCTCCGCATAAACCCGAATGAACTTCCTTCATGATTTGGTGGACTTCTGAGTTTGACACACAGCGAAGCCACATTTGGTCGTATGATCGCCTGTATAAGGTGTCATTAACGTAGGCGTAGCGAAGCGCTCTCTTCTTGAGTTGCTCTCGCGCTGATTTCTCATTCGGGAGAACCCCGTATTTGAAGTATTCAACGAAAGGTTGGCGCCAATCGTCATTCGGCTGAGTCACCATGACATCTTCCAGGTCACTTTCCATTTCTTCGGCCATAGCCACCTGGATTTTATCTTTGGTCCCCGTGAAGCATGAGGACAGGGGTCGTCGATTTTTGACAACAATTTGCACATTTTCGTCGCTAGGCTCGCCTAATTCTTTAGCCACCCGAGCGAGCGCATCAGCTTTGCCGTTTGTGGCTCTCGAGATTTTCTTGAATAGGATTTCGGGAATTTCATCTATTAATTCCAAAACCCTAGCGTGATACTTTACCAATTCTGGTTTTAATACCTTATATGCTCCGGTGATTTGATTTATTATCAATTGGGAGTCACCAAACACATGGAGTTTTCTAATCCCCATATTCAGCGCAAGCTCTAACCCGGCTATGAGCGCTTCATATTCAGCCTCATTATTTGTACAAGGCTCGGTCAATGCCAAGGCATGACGCATGATTCCCCCTTCTGGTGTCACGAAGACTAAGCCTATCCCGGCCCGTATTTGTGGGATGTTTGGGCCCGTGGTGGGCCGTATTGATGATGCCCCATCAAAGTACATTTCCCAACTTGGGGTTTCATCTTTGATATGAAAGACTTCTTCATCTGAAAATTCGCATGCCAAAGGAGAGTCGTCGGGTATTGGATGGGCCGCTAGGAAATCAGCCATCGCTTGCCCCTTTATGGCCTTTTGTGGCGCGAAAGTTATATCAAACTCGGTCAGGATTATGGCCCATCTTGCCAACCTGCCTGTAAGCATGGGTCTCGTCATGAGATATTTTAAGGGGTTAATCTTTGAGATGAGGATGACCTTGTGGGCTATCATGTAGTGTCGCAACTTCTTCACGGCGAACACCAATGCCAGGCAATGCTTTTCAATCGGTGTATAGGCGTATTCCGCCCCTACCAGCATGCGGCTCAAGTAATAGAGGGCGTTTTCTTTCCCTTGTTCATTTTCTTGCGCTAATAAGGCCCCGAGAGATCCATCCAAGGCCGTCGTGTACAATATCAGCTCTTTTCCTGGTATTGGAGCTGCCAGCACTGGTGGTTTGAGGAGGTAGCCCTTGATGTCATTTAGGGCTTGTTGGCAGGCTTCGTCCCATTTAAACGGGACATCCTTCTTGGTCAATCGGGTGAAAGGTTGTATCCTACCCGATAGATTGGCTATGAATCGCCTAATGTATGCCAAGCGGCCTTGAAGCGAGCGAAGCTCCTTAAGGTTCCTGGGTGGCGGCAATTCTTGTATTGCCTTGATTTTACCCGGGTCTATTTCTATTCCCCGGTGTCGAATAACAAACCCAAGAAATTTCCCCGACGAAACCATAAAGGCGCACTTTAACGGGTTTAGCTTCAGCGCATGTTGCCTCAGACGGTCAAACACGACCTTGAGATTTGTGAGATGCTCGTCATAGGACGTCGCCTTTACGACCAAATCGTCCACGTAGCATTCGACAATCTTATGAATTAGGTCATCGAATATTTTCGTCATGGCTCGCTGGTATGTGGCCCCGGCATTTTTGAGGCCAAAAGGCATAACCTTGTAACAATAAATACCCATCGGAGTGCGGAAGGCCGTATGCTTCTGGTCTTCTTCATCCATTTTGATTTGGTTATACCCCGCGTACCCATCCATAAAAGAGAATACCTCATAGGACGAGGTATGGTCGATGATGATTTCCGTCACCGGTAAAGGAAAGTCATCTTTGGGACAAGCTTTATTCAGGTCCCGAAAGTCGACGCATATGCGTATTTGCCCGTTCTTCTTCTTTACGGGAACGATGCTAGCCACCCAATCGGGAGTTTCTTCTTCCCGCACAAAGCCTGCATCAATAAGCTTCTTGGTTTCGACCACGACCTTTTCTTCAAGTTCTATTCTCATTCGTCGCGGTGCTTGTTTGACCGGCTTTATACTTGGGTCAATTTTGAGTTTGTGGACTGCAACTTTGGGATCCAGTCCTGGCATTTCTTCATAGCTCCATGCGAAACAATCAACATATTCTTGGAGCAAGGCCCTCAAAGGTTCCCGCTTCTCTTGGGGAAGGGATGCGCTTATGAAGGTTGGCCTGGGGTCTTCATCTGTCCCGAGGTTAACTTCCACCAACTCGTCAATGGTGTTTGGCGCGCCGTCCTCCAACTCCTTTGGTGCGTTTTTAGCCACCAGGATGAAGTCTTCTTCTTCTGGCTCCTCAGATACCATATAACAGGTAACTCTGCGGTTCTTGAAGAAACTTCGACACCGTTCGTCGGGATCCCCGTCTTCTTCTGACTCAGAGTTGTATCCCAAACCGCGGGTGTATTTGATCTTGTCATCAAGGCCCCTGACCGTATTAGTTGAGCCATTCCATACTCTTTCAAAGTAATACATCTTGGATTTTGATATGGTTTGAGGACACCGGGCCTTTTCCATCAGTTGGCCCTGATTCTTCCCGAAATACCGGGACGCCTCGATATTGACTTCCCCGTCATCGGAGTCTTCTGACAATAAGCCACTCCACTCGTGGATCAGGGCGTTATCACCAGGATTGATTGCATCGATTTTGTAGAATCTGATTGGTCTATGAGTGACCGTCTTCCCTGGCAAGCGTTCGACCTTAGAAGGAACAACAAACGTCCGCAACTTCTGGATTTGGTTCACTTCTTTGGGAGAAAGGTCCTTGTAATGTCTTTCGGGTACCTTTTCAACCCTTAAAGACGATTCATGGCTCTCGTCAGTTTCGAAGTTGTATGTCGGTTTGACGTGAAATAGGATTTCTTCTTCTGATCCACTTTCCGATTCATACACCTCTCCATCTATAGGAGCTTCCTCTTCTGACTCATCGTCTGTTGAGGCCCCGTATAGCGGGATAACCCGGCGCGTCGAGATCTTCTCATCTTCTTCATCAGAAGAGGCGCCAAATAAGGGAGTGACACCATACACTCGTTCCTTCTTGTCTTCCTCTTCATCAGAGGACAACCCATAAATGGGTTTATTACTCAAAGTTGGTGCCTTTTTATCATGAGATGACACCAGATTGGGCGTGGATTTGGTTTGGCTTGTTTGCATTTCCAAGCCATTTCCTTGTAAGACGGAGCTTAGAGACTCCATCAGCGCTTTATGCTGATCCTTCTCCTCCTGCGTTAAGAAATAACGGGCGTCGCTAAGGCCAATTTCATGGACCCCGAACGGCTTGATGTCCCCATTTATCCTTTTTTGCCTTCCGTCTTTCATGTATTTCATGCATTGGTGAAGAGTTGATGGTACCACCCGGTTTTCATGCAGCCAAGGGCGACCGAGTAAGGCCTTGTATGACGTATCGGCGTCAATGACATAAAATTTGGTCGAGGTTATCAGGCCCCCGAATTGGAGTGTTAGGGTCACCGCACCCATGGCTTTCTGCGAATGTTGATTGAACCCATGAATGGTCACTTTCTCATTCGACAATGGTTTGGTATCCAACATTAGGGTTTTCAGGATCCTCAAGGGCATAATGTTTATCGATGACCCCGAATCGACCAAAATGCGATTCAATCTTTGCCCCTCACAGTCGCCAGTTACATACAACGGCCGGTTGTGATCGGCGGTGCCAGTCAAAAGGTCTTCATCAGTGAAATGGATACCCGTTGAACGGCTGTTGACGCATGCCGTCTCATGTGATTGCTTTTCAGCAAAGTAGGCCTGGAATTGCTCAGGATTTTGGAGCGCGTATATTAATATGTCGCGCATATCCTTCGACATCATCAATGCATCAAAGACACTAAGCAAGGCTGGGATCTTACGGAGATACGCCAGCACATTGTAATCTCCTACCGTGAGTTTTGACTTTTCACGGGTGGGTAGGCCATTTTCTGGTTCTTTGCTTGTACTTTTGGTCTTCGCGACATTTCGGTCAGACTCCTTTGGAGGTTGACGTTCAGGGATGTAGGTGCCCGAACGCAGAACGACCTGACATTCTGTCTTTTCCTTTTCAGAGGTAGTGGCCTCATTACCTTCTTCGGGATAAAATAGACTCCCGGGAAAGTGTGCGTCTTCTTCAGAATCGCTATTATGATGTATTGCATGGCACCATTCTTTTTGGTTAGGCGCGGAACGGGTGTATTTGTGAGGATTTGATTGCCCTTCCTCCCTGTTCTCTATTTTAAAAGAGCGTTTTCGGCCGTCGACGGGCCTACCCTCTTCCCTTGATTCAGGGTTTATTGACCCTCTCCTTGGGTTTACAACGGAGAAATTCCTGGCTTGAGTAGAAACGGCCTGAGACTCGCCACCTCTTTCCTCACTTGTGGTTTCAATCGTCAGCCTTTTTTCGTGGCCGCAATCTTGCCATGCTATGCTTTCCAACATCTCTTTGTCATCTATGTTTACTAAAAAGACATTGAGAGGTTTCCTTCGGGCTTGACCCGGCCGAAACGCCTCATTTCTGGATTGATGCCCATGAGAAACTATGATCACCATGTCCTCTTTCGGGCGCCCCGAAGATGAGTTTCCCTCGTCTCGGGTAAATCCAACTCTAAGGAACGCATTCATTTCAGGTCCCTTCTCGCATTCTTTTCTCATTCGACAGGGCATGTCTTCCACTAGCCCTTTTATGCCTTCGGGTTTGAATTTCCGAATTGTCGACTTTGAGTCTATGCTGGTTGTCTTTTTGCTACCATTCATAAAATGGTGAACTTGCCCGAGAAGCTCGTTGAGATAAAGCTCCTCCCGACAAGGGAGAGTATCAGAGTCTTCTGACTCACTCACCTCATGAGTTTCTACGTGGGTGATGACACAGCATTCTTCATCCCAGAACTCATCTCCTTCATCTGTGGTTTCGTCTTCATCGACTGTACCCATTAATTTGTTGAGAATTCGTTTAGGAATGAAGTCTCGAAGCATGGCCGGTATCGGTTGACCTTGTTCGTATTCTTCGAGCGCATCAATGTACTTCTGGAGTTCTGACTTTTCCGGATACTCCTTTGGCTTTACTGGCTTCTTGTCCCGTTTGCGGCTGCCATTTTTGTTCGCTTTCTTGTAGAAGGCCACCGATTTTCTTGGTGGTTCAGGGATAGTGGGAGTTACATCATTCTTCCACAAAATACCTGGTTCTTTCTGAATGGATTTGAGGAGTTTCTTTGCTTTCCGGGACAGGTGGATACTCCAAGGTTCGGTCGAAGAATCCTCAATATTGATCTCTATATGAGAGACCGCGTTCACCTGCTCATGCGGGGCTGGCGTTTGGAGGATACTATCAGCCAGAGTTATCTCGCCATTCTTGTACCTCCTTTCTATCCAGTCTTTGAACACCCAACAATCTTCTATGGGGTGCCCAAGCACTCTGTGATATGGACAGTAGTTCGGGTCACTGGATTTCTCCATGTCGGCGGGCCGTTTGCATTTAGGTAATTGGAGCCCGTCCTTCAAGGCATCTTTGAAGAGTCGCGCGACTTTATCCCTTTTGAATGAATAAGGCTTGCCCTTCAATTCCTCCAGACTTTTAAGAGGCTGCCCGCTTCCATATACGGGTTTTGCACTGCTGCCGCCGTCATTTTTATTTGACGAGCCACCATTGTTTACAGTGTTGACATTAGCGGCCGCGTTTTTGCCGCCGGACTTGCTTGTACTGGCTACCTTGGCCTCGGCTTTCCCTCCTCTTTGGAATCTCTGACCCGAGTAGTTGGGCCATGAATTTGGAGGTGCATTTTCAAGCCTAGACACACAGTTTATCAAATCCTGATATGTCGTAATCTTGGCTATCCCTAAGAATGGTGTCATCCAGTTGTCAACGTTCCTGAGTATTAGTTCGACCGCCTCCCTTTGGGTTATTGGGCGATCACACCTGATGCTGAGGTTTCGCCAGCGACTAATGTACTCCAGAACTTTTTCATTCTTCTGGGGCCTGGTATTGGCCAAGTCCGCAATGCTGATTTTGTCAGTCATGACCGCGAACTTTGCCCTGAATGCATCGGTCATATCATCCCATGTTTTAATACTCCCATTTTCTAATGAGTAGTACCATTCAAAGGCAGGACCCGTTAGACTTTGCGGGAATTGACGCAGCAACAAGGCATCATTGCTCCCTGTATTCCCACACGAGGCCATGAAATGGGCCAAGTGTTGATCTGGGTTTGTGTCTTTTACACCCTCTCCCGAGAAGGATTTAAACTTCGGGACTATATACCCCTTTGGGTAAGGTATAGCGTCGTAATCGGCTGGGTACGGCCTCCCCGTTCGTTTCAAGGGTGAGACGGTAAATCCTGCGCCCGCTATTTGAAGTTGTTGACTAATTATCTCTTGGATCTCCTTCTTAGTCAATCCTTGATTCTCGTTGGTATATATACGAGTGTTGGAGCCCCGAGCAATATTGACTCGAGAGCTCTCTCCTCCACATGGGAGGTCTTCTTTGTGACCGTCGGGGTCTCTGAAGCTTGGATGTTGCGATGGTTGAGGTCCCGTATGTTTGGAGGGTCCTTCATCTTCCACTCTTTCATTTGTGATCCCCTTTTTGGTCAGGAAGTCACTTAAGGACTTGATCAGGCTTAAAGCCTCTTGATTTTGCTTTCTGAGCTCTCCCATTTCTTGCTCATTTTTCTGTCTATACTCCTCCATTTCTCGTTCTCGTATAGACAACTGTCGTTTTAGTTGGGCGACGAAGTCATTCGCGGAGCCACCGGTGTCTTCCATTTCTGCCTCATTGTGGGCTGATTCGTCGTCAGTTGGAGGGCCCCCTTTTTGCTCTCTTTTGGTCCTGGCTCTGGTCCTGGCCGCATGAGCATTCTCGACATCTCGACCAGGTGGTGGGTCATGGGATGGGCCCACTTCTTCATCGTCAGCCATATATGTGGCGTGACGTTCTTCTTGATCGTCAGAGGAGCTTTCGTCATACGCCCCCACAGTATAGACTGTGAAGTGTTCTTCTTCGTCATCAGCATAGGGTGCCAGACGAGAGACCCGCCTTTTCTTTCGGGCCTGATCAGGAACAGTGATAACCAGTCCTTTGCTTGACTTTAATGGCTTAGGGTTTAGTTTTGGCCCTAGCCTGTCAAACACAGTCGTGCTCGAGGCTTGGGGTTTTATCTTTGACCCCAGCCTATTAAACACGTTTTCACTCTCGATATTTTTCGAGAGAGCGGTGGTTTTGACCGTAGCCCGTGTTTTGGGCTTAGCCACCTTTATATAGGTGGATGGTGTCTGACTTGTTTGGGTCAAACGAGATTTTGGGATCCATGTTTGTTTGGTCCCTGGTGCCCGTTCATATGGGCGGTTCCCCGATTCCCGGGGGAAATGAACCTGTCTCCCTTGGGCCTGAGAGGCAGAGGCTTGGAGTTTGTTTCGGCGCTGTTGTTTACGCGCCTTAATGGCTTGGTGAGTCTCGTATAGAGACTTACCAAGGTCGGCCTGTTTGAGGCCTAAGGGTCTTCCCGACTCGGTCGAGAAGTTCTGGTTTAGGCGAGGTTTTGGTTGTGGAACCTCCCAAACGCTCCAGATACGAGCGGTTGGAGAGTTCCTTTTCACAATCCTTAGGGATGTGAAGGGGTTGGAGACGGGAAGATTTGGCTCAGCCACCAATTCATCCTGGTAGGCTTGGAGAGCCCGTTTCTTAGTGACCTTTGGGGCCACCGGTGTCGGAAGGGTCGGGGAGACTTTGTTCACTAAGCGTTGTCTCCTGGGGCGCTGAGGTTTTGGAGGGAGCGCCATGATTTTGTTGTCAATCCCCTTCTGGGTGATCCTGAAGGAGACTTCATGGTCCTCATCCTTGACCAGAGTTGGTGTCGGTGATGGTGAAGTAGGAGGAAGAACGATCATTTGGGGAAAGTCCCCAAACGAGAACACCATGTGGCCCGCCTCGTTGAGAGAGACGGGGACGGCGATCGCAAACGGAGAATTAACGCCAGACATCATTTCCTGAAAAATATAGACTCCACAAATCAATTAGCCATATTTCATGCAAAATATATATATATATTTTTTTTATTTGATCCATATATTTAATTAGTTTAGCCCAAGAGATGAGAGGAGAAAGATATGTCCCACCGGGCGTGCCAGAACCTGTGCGGCCCTTTTTCGCGGCCCACGCGCGAGGCATCGGCGTCCTCGCTCACGGGGGAAGAAGGTGCAGGTACATCCCTGTGCGTGTTTGTGCGCTCAAGGACTTATTATTTAGGTGATTGTGGGAACTTTTATTTTCCGACGGGCGCAAGCCCCCGCCGTTAATTACCCCGGCTCTCGCCTCGGGAACCTCTGATTAATGGGCTAAACTAATCAAAATATATGGATCAGATTTGTGGCTTTATTTCTTCCTTCCAATTTATTATAATGCATACTTAAAATAACCCAAAGGTATAACTTTGGATAATAAGACTAAAGACGTATGATCTAAAGTCAGAGAAACGTATAATTTCTCATAAATCAGAGATCGAGGATGTATAATCCTATTGATCTCACGTAGTTCGAATGTGAAGCGCACTGCCAACTCGATACTCAAAGAACCAAAGATGCTTGATCTCTAAAAAGGTTCATGTCAAAGACAAGGACGTATAATCCTAAACAGTCTATTGACCTTCCAAGTCCCGAATCTGAAGCGCTATGCCAATTCGAAACTTGGGAGAATTGGAGGATCGGGAACATATAATTCTTTATCGATTTCCAAAATGAGGTACATTAAACCTGAAGCGCACTGCCAATTTAATGTTCTCGAAACACGATTTGATATGATTTGGTATGTTGGTATGTTTTCACCAAGTTTTGGACTTATCTGCATATTTGGCATGTTTGGCCAGAGATTTGGACATATTTGCATATTTGACCTATTTTATCAAGAGTTTGGACATATTTGTATATTTGGCATGTTTGGCCAGAAATTTGGGTGTATTTGTATATTTGACATGTTTGGTCAAATGTTTGGGTTTATTTGCATATTTAACATGTTTGGTCAAAAGTTTGGTCATATTTGCATATTTGACATGTTTGCTCAAGTGTTTGGGTTTATTTGCATGTTTGACATATTTGGTCAAATATTTGGACATATTTGTATTTTTGACATATTTGGTCAAATATTTGGGTATATTTGCATATTTGACATGTTTGGTCAAAGATTGGGACATATTTGTATTTTTGACATATTTGGTCAAATATTTGGGTATATTTGCATATTTGACATGTTTGGTCAAATATTTGGACATAATTGTATTTTTGACATATTTGGTCAAATATTTGGGTATATTTGCATATTTGACATGTTTGGTCAAAGATTGGGACATATTTGTATTTTTGACATATTTGGTCAAATATTTGGGTATATTTGCATATTTGACATGTTTGGTCAAATATTTGGACATAATTGTATTTTTGACATATTTGGTTAAATATTTGGGTATATTTGCATATTTAAATATTTTGATTTGTTTATCAAAATATAACAAAGTTTGATTATTTTGAACATTTTTATTTGTTTCATAACATGATTCAATCATCTTTGAATATTTTGATTTGTTTTATCAAAATATAACATAATTTTGATTATCTTGAATATTCCAATTTATTTTGTCAAAATATAATGTAATTTAATTATTTTGAATATTTTGATTTGTTTTATCAAAATATAACATAATTTGATTATTTTGAAAATTGCTGATTTGTTTTATCATAATTTTCACTTATTTTTAAATATCCTATTTGGTATTTTGAATTTATTTTATACATATATCATATATCTTGAACTTTCTTTTATTTATAATATATAAAAAAAAGAAAATAAAATAAAATCAAAATTGACATTTTATAGTCTTAAAAATATTCATAAATGAAATCATGATTTTTGATATATTTTTCATAATTTATGGGCTTGAGAAATCATTTTTATTTGGTGTTCAAAGTTTATTTTCAAAACAGATTAATATGGGCCGTCAGATTTGGGCCCATGCATCAAGATCTGAACTTAAGTTCAGTTTTTAAAGCATCTTTTAAACTGGGCCGTTGGATCTCTGGCGCGCATCAAGCCTTCTCTGGGCTGTTTGAATTTCATCAAGATTCGCACTTTGAGATGCATCAATATTCGTGCTCATCCTCCCCGACACTGATCGAGGCCCTGCCGGCGTCGGATCTCCGATCAGGAGGCATGGCTGGCATCGCCGGAGCGTGGGGAGTCCATCGGCGGTGGTCTCGGCGACGGCGGCGGCCTGGATCGCCGGAAATGGGGGTAACCACCTGGTTTCGGTTGGGAAGTTGGCTGAGATGAGATTTTGAGGGATCTGAGCTGATTTTTGACAAATTGACTCGATTCCTTTATCATATAGCATCGTTAGAACATGTTTATCAAGATTTTGAGGCTTAATTTGAGTTTAATCCATCAATTTTGCAACTTTGGCCATTTGGTACCAAACTGGTTTCGGGGCTTTGGTACCAAATGGTATTTCATAGCTTTCCTTTGCAATTTTCTTTCAATTAACCTTCCAAACAGTGTCGTTTAGTATGTTTGAACATGTTTGGATGATCAATTTCATCAATTTAGATGTGCATTGTCCTTTATGCACATTGGGTCATTTCTGGTTTTATTTTCAATTTGGTTTCATTTTGATTTCATCACATTCTTCTCAAATTGCATGTTTGATTATGTTCATTTGGGTCAATTACATGTTTTAGAAAGGTTTTATATCAATTTCACACATGAATTTCACTTGAACACGAGTTAATTTCATTTTTTGCACTTTTCTGGTAATGGTCCAGAGCCAACTCAATTTCAATTTTGACAGACCCAATTTCAAAAATTCACAGAAAATCACAGAAAATCCCAAAAATGGTAAAATTTGATGAGTGAGTGCATTAAGACTTGTTCTAGATGCTCATGAAATTTTAAGTTAATTGAGTGAAAAGAAAGTATGATTATTGTATTTTTAGCAGACTGGACAGAAATGCCCTTTCAGCTTTATTAAAACCAAATTTGGCTTAACCTATGGATTAAAGCCTGGTTTAATTATTCTAAATCCTTTAAAACATCACATGAGGTGTCATAAAGGTGAATTAATCAAGGAATTTTGGATTTTTTGAATCAAAAGAAGAATGAACTTCTCAGTTTGACCCAAAGTTGACCTTTTTGGAGTTTTTGACAGATGAGATTGTAAAATTCATAACAATTCACAGAAAATTCCAAAAATTATAAAATTTATATGGTAAGTTGGTATAAACCTAATCTACATGACTGTGAAATTTCATAAGAAATTAACAACCAGGCTGAGAGATATGGATTGATCTCTCAGCTGGCCAGAAACAGGAGTTCACTGGACTCAAACCAGTATTGATGTTTATTGCTTTTCCATTGCTCAATTATGAACTTGAGCTATTAAGCACATCAGAGAACATGAAGGAAAGAACTAAAAGGAAAATAAAACCAATTTGCACCAAAATATCATATATTATAACAAATTGAAATACAATATTCATATAAAACATGGGATTTTGTTTTTCCATGGAATTTTGACAGCATAACAGCTTGTATAAAGCCATTATTGAGCTTTACACAGCCACTGCACATGTGCACAGGGCTTGAGAGAGAGAGGGGATGAGCATGTGCCCATCCCCATGAAACCAGATTGGCATGTGCCAATTGGCTGGAGTATGCTGCCAAAATCCATGGTGAACTCACCATGTGAGCTCCTGAGACTCAAGCTCAGCCACCAATTGAGCTCTGGAAGGAGGGAGGCACATGTGCACCTCCCCAGCCATGGGGCTAGCCATCTCACCCAGCAAGGTGAGACTGACTCCTTGAGCTCAATTGAGACTGAGCCAAGCTCAAGGCTTGACTCCTATGGCTCTTACCTAGCTATTCAAGACTTGGTTTCTCCTCAGCTAGCTTTTTTTTTTTTTGTGGAATTTGGTGGAGTTGAGATTTTGGCAGAGTTTTGGCTATGTTGCTCTCTCTCTTTTTTCTTCTTCACTAGGGGTCTATTTATAGCCCAGAGGGCATGGTTTAAGCCTCAGGGCTGAGCTGGCATCATCCCAGCCCTTGGTTTGATCAAGTGGCCAGGATTGAGCCAGCCAGGCCTGTGCTGGCCTGAGGCTTGTCCTTGGAAGATTCCTCCAGCTAACTGGCGCTCAGAGCTCTCCATTGAGGTGCCTACATGTGTCCCTGACACAGGCCTGGGGAGAGAGAAGGAGCCGTTGGCTTTGTCTTCTTCCTTGGGTCAGTGTGTCATGCCTTTCGGGTGTGAGCATATCCCGAATATTCCTTGGCCTTGCTGGCGCTTGACATGTCACCAAGGTGCCACTGAGTGTGCCTAACGTGTCAATTTGGCTGCTTGAGTGCTGAGTTGTGCCAACTGACCATATCCAAATCAGACCAAGGTGCCAAGTGGTGCACCTGCCAATTGAGTGCTTTTCACCCCAAATTGGCACTTCAGGCAGCGTCGTGGAGGTGTCTTGAAGCTTCTCCAGGTGTTGGCTTGGCTTCTAGAGCTCCCAATTGCTCTGTCACCTTCAAGGTCGAGGTACTTTCTCCTTCGATTTTCTCTTTGTTTACTTTACTATTTTCAATGCTGTTTGTGGCATTGAACTCCCCTTAGGATGTAGATTAAGTCCCTAGAATGGTTTAAGCCAACTCGCATTGTACACCTAGACTCCATTTTCGAAGCTCCACTGAGCTCTGGAGCTCGAGGAGGAAGAAAGGAGGGAGAGAGAGAGAAATTCAAAAGGTTTCTCTCGCTTGGGTTGGGTGCACGTGAACCGTGCTTTGGTTTCGGGCTTGTCAGAGGGAGGGAGCGCTTGCACCGCGCTCACCTCTCTTTCCCTTCTTTTCTTTTCGCTGGCCAAAATAACTCTGGGCGCTGGGCCCCCTTGGCAGTGAGACTGAAGGAGAGGGGCCCAGTCGTCAGGTTTAATGAGACACAGCCCCAGCGAAAAACTGAGGGTTGGGCTGTGGGCTTGGTCCTTGTGCACCAAAACGTATTGTCAGTGGTATGGTGCATGTGTACTGGGTCCACGCAAAGCGCCTTTAACACTTTGTGTGTATGACAGGCGGGTCCCAAGGGCAGAAGTCGTGTTTGAGCTCCCCAGATTGCACCCAGAGTGTTGCACATCCCCCAAATTGCACCCAGAACTATCTCCAGTTCTGATTTTTGGTATTTTCTTTATTCCTTTTTCCATTTTATTTTATTCTTCATGCAAAAATCCATGAAAAATTACTGAAAAATCACAGAAAATATATTCCATGATTCTGTTATTTTGGGTAATATTTTTGGTATTTTTGGGTGTGAAATTAGGCATTAATTTCACTTAAATCATTAATTGTATATGATTAGGCATATTAATCTTATACAATTAATATTTTGGCATGATTATCCCAAAGAATCATTTTTTAATTCCAAGGGATAATATTTGGGGCATTTTTCATGAATGAAATTCATGATTTTTGGATTTGGCATGTTTAATTATATGAAATTGTTTCTTGATTTCATATAATTAGGGTTTTGTGCATATATTTTTTTGCACACATGTGTATATATTTTTTGAAGGGGGTTTGGTATGATTATTTCATGAAATTATTTTTTAATTTCAAGAAATAATTTTGGGATTTAATAAATCATGAGATTGGACATAATTTCATGATTTAATATTTGACATGGCTATTTCATGAAATTGTTTCTTTAATTTCAAGAAATAATTTTATGAAATTGAACATAATTTCATAATTTCAAATCTTTGGTATAAAAATCACATGAAATTATATCATTAATTTCATGCAATTTAATTTGTGTATTTTTCTGGCAACTTTTACACAGCAAACAATCATATCAAATCATGTTTTAAGGACATTAAACTGGCAGTGCGCTTCAGGTTTAATGTACCTCATTTTGGAAATCGATAAAGAATTATATGTTCCCGATCCTCCAATTTTCCCAGGTTTCGAATTGGTATAGCGCTTCAGATTCGGGATTTGGAAGGTCAATAGACTGTTTAGGACTATACGTCCTTGTCTTTGACATGAACCTTTCTAGAGATCAAACATCTCTGGTTCCTTGAGTATCGAGTTGGCAGTGCGCTTCATATTCGAACTCCGTGGGATCAATAGGATTATACGTCCTCGATCTCCGATTTATGAGAAATTATACGTTTCTCTGACTTTAGATCATACGTCTTTAGTCTTATTATCCAAAGTTATATCTTTGAGTTATTTCAAGCATATATTATAATAAATTGGAAGGATGAAATAAAGCCACGAATCTGATCCATATATTTTGATTAGTTTAGCCCATTAATCAGAGGTTCCCGAGGCGAGAGCCGGGGTAATTAACGGCGGGGGCTTGCGCCCGTCGGAAAATAAAAGTTCCCACAATCACCTAAATAATAAGTCCTTGAGCGCACAAACACGCGCAGGGATGTACCTGCACCTTCTTCCCCCGTGAGCGAGGACGCCGATGCCTCGCGCGTGGGCCGCGAAAAAGGGCCGCACAATTTAACGTTCTCATAATATTATTTGGTATGATTTGATATGTTGGTATATTTTACCAAGATTTAGACATGATCTTGGTCGATATTTAATTGTGTTTCGCACGTTTGAACATAATGACATGTTTGGTCAATGTTTGAATATATTCTTGCACATTTTGATATAATGACATGTTTGGTCAAGTTTCAAGTGTGTTTTGCATATTTATTACCCATAATGACATGTTTGGTCAAGATTTGGACATATTTGGTCAATTTAAGTATGATTTGAATATTTTGACATTTTTGATATATTTCATTTACTTTATCAAAATGTGACACGATTTTGTTATTTTGAACAACTTTGAATATTTTTATTTGTTTTATCAAAATATAACATAATTTGGTCATTTTGAATATTTTGATTTGTTTTATCAAAATATAACATGATTTAGTCATTTTGAATATTTTGATTTGTTTTATCAAAATATAACATAATTTTGATGAGTTTGAACTGATTTTGACCATGGTAGTCTCATCATCGGCGTCCAACGGTGGTAGTCTCATCATCGACGACTGCCTAGATCGCCGGGGTTGAGGGTAGCCACCTCGGTTTTGACCGAGGTGTTGCTGAGATGAAATTTTGATGAGTTTGAGCTGATTTTGAGCTAATTGGTTCAATTCCTTTGGCATATAGCATCATTTAGATATGTTTAATAGGTTTTCGAAGTTTAATTTGAGTTTAAATCATCAAATTTGCAACTTTCACCGTTCGGTACCGAACTAGTTTTGGGGAGTTCGGTACCGAATGGCATTTCATGTCTTTTCTTGTAATTTCTTCTCAATTAACTCTTTCAAGAGCATCCTTGAGTGTATTCGAGCATGTTTGAATGATCAATTTCATCAATTTAGTTTTCTTTTAATTTTTGCCACATTTTTCTCAGATTATATATTAAAATGTATTCAATAAAGTCACTAACAAGTTCTGGGATGTTTTGATATCAAATTTACACATATTTTTCATTTTTACGCGATTTTATTTCATTTTTAACTTTTCTGGTATGAAAACCAGAGCTAGCTCAGTTTTAATTTTTGACAGACCCAAATTGAAAAATTCATATAAAATCACAGAAAATCTCAAAAATGGTAAAAATTTGTGATTAGATGCATTAAAACCTATTCTAAATGTCCATAAAAGTTCAAATTAATTAGACTAACAGAAGGCATTTTCCTGAATTTTTATTGAACTGGACAGAAATGCCCTCAGCTGAATTAGTGCTGAAAACTCAGATTTGGCCTACCCTAGATGTTAAGGCCTGGTTTAATTATTCAAAACCCTTTAAAACATCACATGAGATTTAATTATTCAAAATCCTTTAAATTAGATTGAGAGATATGAACTGATCTCTCAACTGGACAAAAAAGGGCATTGTTGGATTCATACCAACATGCTTATTTATATGTTTTTTCTTTACTCAAACATGGTTTTGAGCATCCATACATGTTTAAAAAGCAAAATAAAATATCAAGGAGACTAACAAAATAAAATATCGAGCAAAATTTGGCAGCATAACAACTTGTATAAAGTTGTTTTGAGCCATTGTATAACCTCTGTACATGTGCACAGGGTTTGATAATAGGGTATGAACATGTGTCATTCCCTTTTGAACCAAATCAACATGTGCCGATTGGTTATCGTGTGCTCATCAAATTTCATAGAAAACATATCTAATTGAGCACTTGAGACCCAGTTTAGGAATCAATTGAGCTATGTGAAGAAAGAGGCACATGTGCATCTCTCAAATCCGAAGGTTTAGCCATCTCACTCATCAATGTGAGACTGACTTCAGAGCTCAAATGAGACTAAACCAAACTCAAGGCTTGGCCCCCTCTGCCCCTTACCTAAGTATGCAAACTTCTTCTTCTTGTGCTGAGCTTCTTTTTTTTTTAATTTAGGGTTGGGTTTCGGTTTTAGCAGAGCTTTAGCTTATGGAGATCTCTCCTTTTTTTGATTTTCTTCTCTGAGGGTCTATTTATAGCCTAGGGAGCATGGTTTGAGTTTGAGGGCTGAGCTGGCAGCATTCGTGCCTTCGGTTTGATCAACGGCCGAAATGGAGCCCAGCAGGCAACAACTGGCCTGTGAATTGTCCTTGCGAGATTCTTCCAGCTAATGGCGCCCATGTCATCCCATAGGATGCCAACACGTGTCTCTATGTGCAGTCTGAGAGAGGAAGAAAAAGGCACTAGCTTTGTTTCTTCTTTGGGCCGGTTCACCACGCCATTCGGGTGAGGGTATTTCTCAAAGATTCCTTTTCCTGGCTGGCGCCTTTCATGCTATTGGAACATCACTAAACGTGTTCAAGGCATTATTTTGACCACTTGAGCATCGGGCCGTGCCAACTAACCACACCCGAGTTGGACCCGAGCACCAAGTGGTGGACCCATCGATTGAGCGCCTCTCACACAGAATTGGCACCTCAAACAGCATCGTGGAGATGCTTTGAAGCTTCCCCAAATGTTGGTTTGGCCTCTCGAGCTCTCAATTGCCCAGTCCATCTCAAGGCCGAAGTACTTTCTCCTTCGATTTTTATTTCTGTTTGTAGCATTGAACTCTCCTTAGGGTATAGATTAAATGTCCAAAATGGTTTAATTTAATTCAATTTGTATACCCTAGCTCCATTTTGAAGCCTTGGCCGAGCTTCGGAGCTCGGGGAAGAAGAAGAGAGAGGTAGAGAGGTTTGAACCTGAGATTTTGTCTGTTTGAGCTTGGTTCACGTGCACAGTTCTTTGATTTTGAACTCGTCAGAGAGAGAGGGGGGGTGCGCCGCGTCCACTTCTTTTTCTTTTTTCTTTCTTTTGCTGGCTGAAGCGCGCCTGAGCGCTGGGGCCCACATGCAGAGAGAGAAAAGAAGAGGGGTCCAGTCGTCAGGTTTAATGAGAGATAGTGTTGAGCGAAAAAAATGAGGGTTCGTGTGTGGTCTCGGCTCACATGCACCAAAACACAGTGTTATTGATATGGTTCATGTGTATTAGGTCTATTTAACATTTTCTTTTTGTTTTATTTCACTGACAGTGGGTCCCAAGGGTGAATAAGGAGCAAGTGTCTACAGAAGGAGCCCTGTTACCACCTTTCTTGTATAGCGAGTGCAATGCAATAGTCAACAAAGAGTGTGGCTGTGTATACGCATGCTACCACCATCTTCTCTGGTGCATCAAATTAGTTTACAGCATGGAAGCCGGTTTATCTTTGATATTTGATTTTGCTTCAGCATATTTGGCCTCCACAGGTTTGGTTGCTTGGGCATTTTTGGCTTTCATAAGTTTGGTTGCTTCAACATATTTGGCTTCCAGAAATTTGGTTCTGATTCGGCATTTTTGTTTTCACTTGTTTTTGAGAGTTCTCAAGGTTGGGACTTATAAGGTTTTCATCTGGCCGAAACCCGTAAAAGGAGAAGTTTAGTTTTAAGGGTTGGGGCTTATATGATTTTTATTTTATCAAAGCCCAATGTTTGATTTGGTTTTAGCATGTTTCGCTTGGTTTGATTTGGTTTTGATTATAACATGGTTTGTCGAGGTTTTCACAATTGATCCGTGCACAACGCTACGACCTATTTTGTTAAGCACAAAAATATAAAGCATGTTCATCCTTTTATGACTGGTTGGATGAACGAATTAGTGTCAATTGTTTATAGTACAAATTGGCAAAACCATTTTGAAGTAGATTCTCTCATTCTTTCCACTCATATTATAGGTTTGACGTGGAATCCTCACTTTCACTCATTCTCCACTCAATTTTATTTGGTGTAATTACCTTCAAAGGTCTATCTCATCATAAAAATGAAATAACCATTTCGTTAGGCAGCAATTTATTTTAAAGGGACAAATTGCTAACACTTGTCCATTTTTATATTTATTATGTATCAAATGGACGAACCCAATGGTAATTGTATTAAAGACACAAATACCAAAGTCATTTTATTTGGTGAAAACTTACATTCGCTCTCCTTTATTTATTTATTTGGTGGAATCTTGCATCGCTCCCCTTTACTTATTTACTTGGTGGAAACTTACATCGCTTCCCTTGTATTTAATTATTTATTTATTTGGTGGAACCTTGCGTCACTCCCCTCTTATTTATTCATTTATTTGTGTGGAATATCGTCCTTGATAATTAACCAATCTTACCATAGGGATAAGTCGGTTTTATTTATCGTAGGGCTTTTTATTTATGCTTTCAATATTTTTTCTTATTATTAGTTAATAAGATAGCGTTTTATCCGGACCATTTATTGGTGTAGCTTCACCCCTTTTTATTTTATCGGCGTTCTGTAATATCAATACCGGTAGTGACCCCCGCTTTAATGACCCTAGTATACGGGTGTCGACTTCATCCGACGATGTAGACAAGGGCCTTTCCTTTTTGGTTTGTCTGGGATTTTGGTAGCTTTTATATCAGCCACCGCATGTGTTCCTTGATTAACGGCTCAAGGCAACAAGGCCGATTTGTACCCAACGAGATAGTCTGGTTCATGGTATTTCTTCAATGGATACCATCCACATCCCTTGATTAACGGCTCAAGACGACAAGGCCGATTTGTGCCCAGCGGAACAGCTTGGTTTGTGGTATTTCTTCAGTGGATACCATCCACGTCCCTTGATTAACGGCTCAAGGTAACAAAGCTGATTTGTACCCAGCGGGATAGCCTAGTTCGTGGTATTTCTTCAGTGAACACCATACACGTCCCTTAATTAACAGCTCAAGGCGACAAGGCCGATTTGTACCTGGCGGAACAGCCTAGTTCGTGGTATTTCTTCAGTGCACACCATCCACGTCCATTGATTAACGGCTCAAGGCGACAAGGCCGATTTGTACCCGATGAGATAGCCTGGTTCATTGTATTTCTTCAGTGGACACCAAACATGTCAAATATGCAAATATGTCCAAATCTTTGGCCAAGTATGTCAGAAATACAAATATACCCATCTTATGATAAAATATGCTAAGTCATGTTATATTTTTTATAAAATAAATTTAAAACATTCTTTTTATATTTTGATAAAACAAATTCAAATATTCAAAATGACCAAATTATGTTATATTTTGATAAAACAAATCAAAATATTCAAAATGACCAAATTATGTTATATTTTGATAAAATAAATAAAAAGATATTCAAAGTGACCAAACTATGTTATATTTTGATGAAATAAATTAAAGATAAATTTAACATATCAAAAATGTCAAAATATTCAAATCATACTTAAATTGACTAAATATGTCTAAATCTTAACCAAACATGTCATTATGGGTAATATGCAAAACCCACTTGAAACTTAACTATACATGTCATTATATCAAAATGTGCAAAAATATATTCAAACATTAACCAAACATGTCATTATGTCTAAATATGTGAAACACGCTTAAATGTCGATCAAATATGTCATTATGACAAAAATGATCAATGTGCCCCTGAATGACACAAGATGGTTAAATGTCAATCAAAATTCTCAGATTGCCCCTTGGAAAGTCAAACACTAACTAAAATCATGTCTAAATCTTGATAAAACATACCAGCATGCCAAATCATATCAAATCATGTTTTGATGACGTTAAATTGACAGTGCGCTTCAAATTTGATGTTTCTCATTTTGGGAATCGATAAAGAATTATACATTCTCGATTCTCCAATTTTTTCCAAGTTTCGAATTGGCATAGCACTTTAAATTCGAGATTTGTAATGTCAATAGACTGTTTAGGACAACACATCCTTGTCTTTGACTTGGACCCCTATAGAGATTAAACATCCATGGTACCTTGAGTATCGAATCGGCAGTGCGCTTCATATTCAAACTCTGTGAGATTAATAGGATTATACGTTCTCGATTTCTGATTCATGAGAGATTATATGTTTCTCTGACTTTAAATTATACGTCTTTAGTCTGATTATTAAAAATTATATGTTCTGGTCACTTCAATCCTTTGAGGCGTACCATTAAGTATAACCTAAAACAAATAAAAAAAAGGGGGGGGAAGGTTAAATAGCCATAAATAAACCACTTTCACACAATTTTATCAAAAATAAAATAAAATTGAAGGGAGAAAATAAGAGCCATGAATTCAATCCATATGTTTCAATTATTTTAGCCCATTAATCAGAGGTTCCCGATACGAGAACCGGGGTAATTAACGACGGGGGCTTGCGCTTGTCGGAAAATAGAAGTTCCCACAATCACCTAAATAATAAATCTTTGAAAGCACAAACACGCACAGGGATGTACCTACACCTTCTTCCCCCGTGAGCGAGGACACAGATGCCTCGCGCGTGGGCCGTGAAAAAGGGCCGCACATTTGAATATGAAAATGAGGCCAAATAATATAAAATGTGTATAAGCATTTTTTTAAAATGTATTTTATTACAATTTGAGGTGAAATATTGCTTAGTCCAAAAAACACGTATAAATGATAATTGAACACATGCAGAATTGAAGCTAAATTATCTTAGCTTCAAAAATATATATAAATATTATGTGTGAATTTTGGCAGTATTGGAATCATAATTGAGGCCAAATTAATAAAAAAAAACCAGTATAAACATGATCATAAGCATTTTAAAAATATTTTCATGTAATTTGAAGTAAAAATATAGGTTTTATCTTTTTAGTTTGGCTGTAAAAATACATGTAAACATTTAGTAAACTTATATAAGAGATTATGTGGGAATTTGGACAATATTTGAATTCGAAATGAGGTCAAATTGATTAAAATTATGCACAAACTTGTTCTAATGCATTTTTATGTTATTTTTGGCAAAATATTGGTCGTAACTCTTTAGTTTAGCTCTAAAAATATATATAAAAATTTAATAATCGTATATGACAGTTAGTGCATGAATTTGTACAATATTTGAATAAAAAATGAGATCAAATTGATTAAAAATATTTTTTAATTCAAAAGCTTTTTAAATATTAGGCAAAATATAGGTTGTTTCTCTATATTTTAGCTCCAAAAATATATAAAAACATTTAATAAACCTATATAATAGTTTATGTGTTAATTTGGATAATATTTGAATGTGAAATATGGCCAAATTGATTAAAAACATGGATAAACATGTTCAAAAACGTTTTAAACACATTCTGATGCAATTTTATGCAAAATATTGCTCTTAACTCATCAATTTAGCTTCAAACACATATATAAATGATAAATGATCATATGTATAAGTTTTTGTGTGAACTTTGATGATATTTGAATCAAAAATGAGATCAAATTGATTAAAAATGTGTGTAAACACGGTCAAAAGTGTTTTAAATACATTTTAATGTAATTTTAGGTGAAATATATGTCATATCTCTTAAATAAATATATCTAACAATTTATGTTAATTTTGGCGATATTTGAATTAGAAATGATGCCAAATTGATTAACATGTGTATAAACTTGATCAAAAACTTTTTAAACATGTTCTAATGCAATTTTAGATAAAATAAGGTCATATATTTTTAGTTTAGCTCCGAAAATACATATAAATATGTAATAAACATATGTAACATCTTATGAATTTTGACAATATCACAATTAAAAATGAAATCAAATTGATTAAAAATGTATATAAACATAATCATCTAATGCAATTTTAGGGAAAATATTGGTCTTATATCATTAATTTAGCTCTGAAAATACATATAAACATTTAATAAACATATCTATAATAGTTTATATGAATTTTTACAATATTACAATCAGAAATAAAAATAGGGTCAAATTGATTAAATATTTATATAAACATAATCAAAACTATTTTAAATTCATTTTAATATTATTTTGAACAAAATATTGCTTCATTAGTTTACATTAGTTTATCTCGTACCTATAACTTATCTTACACTCCGATGTAAAAGACTTCTGTGCTTAAGAGTTAGAGCAAATCACCACTAAAAGCTAAAAATATTTGCACAATTTGCTTTGATGAATCCTGCCACATTAAATCTGGATCATATGATTCAGGGAACTTCCCAAAGATTGTTCTTACTCCTGGTCCCCTCAATATTTTATTTATTCATAACCTTCAACCCATCAGTTAAATACTGAAGCCGCGTAAAGAAATCAATATCAAGCGCCTCTCTCTAGACTCTTTATAAGAAGGTCAAGCAAGTCTCTCTAATCACACCACCACCATAATCTCTCAGTTTCACTTGCATTACTCTTCCAACTGCAAACAGAGATGGTACTAATTGAGCAATCAATTGAGGAAGCTGAAGCGAGCTGCCCTCCGACCGGGGCCGGGGCCGGGGCCGGGGCTGTGGCCACACCGAGGAAACGGATTAAACGACCTTTGTATCTGTAAGTAATTACTATCACAGGAAGGACATTTTCAAAGGATGTTTAAATTATTCTTGATTACTTGAGTTCCAACTAATATGAGCTGATCTGAAATGTTGTGAATCAGCAATTTTAGTGCTGTTTTTGTAATAGTTGCACTGAACTCAGAGATCAACAGTAAAAATCTGAGGAAGTTTTTCTTTGATCTGCTATCCATGAAATTATTGCTATTCATTAATAGTATGCTACTGATATCTGATCCTTTCATGATCATCTAGTTATTCGATTATCAATTTAATGAAAATTTAGTCCCGATTAATCTTATTTTCGACCATCAATTGGGCAAAAAGCCCCCCAAATTTACCCACTCAGACTGCAATTGATCCTCATTCCTCAAGGGGTTGACTTTGACTTATTGTTTCAAAGTAATGTATTAATAAAAACACGTGGCACATGAAAACAATACGAATTGCACGTGTTCAGATACGGTCAAAATACAGCACACGTTATGTCGTATTTCTATAATTATCATGTTAAATAATAAGTGCACCGAATACAGTACGACATGTTTAAGTATCTTACTGACACGTAGTACGTCTAGATGTCTATGAAATTTTAAAAAATAACTGTTATAATGTGCTTTTAATAGCTGCTACAAGCATACTTTTAAAAAAATATTATTGTAAAATATTTTTCATCCCTTCTATGAAATTTTTCATATTTTTTCTGATTTCTGTATTATTTTTCGAATTTTTTAATATTGTTAACAATTAAAAATCAGAAATAAAATAAAAAAAGTTAAAACATATCCAAACACGTATAAGTACGTACAGACATGGTGTGCTAAAATGTGTCGTATCATTAGAAGTGTTGTCTTTAGTATTATTATAAAAAAAAATACGACACGGCACAATATATATTAATTTTTACACGTCTTTGTACTGCACACACGTCCAGCTGGTACATACGTGCTTGGCACACGCAAGCACGGCACAACATGTTTATAGATTACTATTCCAAAGTAACTAACACTTGTATTTTCCTTTTGCAGTGTGATTAAACATGCTTATGTTTATGAAAAAATACGGAATAAACTTGCTCCGTGGATACAAGAAAATGAAGAAGATGGCATTATGCCATTAATCATCAAGGAACTGGTAAAATATGGTCATGTTGTCAATAAAATTATACCAAAGTTACTACTACGTATAGAAACAGTACTAAATAAATCATTTTTTTCATAGGCCGAGGATTTGTCACCTCATATGCATTTAGCTGTGCCAAAAAAGAAACATATCGAGCCACAGCCGGCTTATATGCTTAGGTTCGTTAATTTTCTCCCAGCCGAAGTATTCACGAATCAACCGTTGGTTGGTGCTGACGACAATCCTCTCCAAATCGAGCTCGTAAATATTGAATCTGGAGAAATCTGCACAGGAGCACTCTCATCTGTGGGAGTGGAAATTTTTGTCAGTACAGATGATTTTCCCTCAGAAAATCAGAACCTCAGCACATGTTATAAAGCACTGAGTCCAAGGAACAAAGCGGCAAAGCCGTTGTTGGTTCAAATCTCCGTCACAAGAACTGCAAGAAAAGGTCTCGGTTGTGAAAATAAATTTGTTGTGAAGCTACACAATGGAAGAGCTGCTGTCAGAGGCAAAATAACCGACAATTCGAGCTGGGTCTGGAGTGGAATGTTCAAATTGGTTGCACGTGCCGTCAAAGGGAGTTATGAAGGGATTAGCATTAAGGAAGCTTTGTCAAATGCCTTTCCTGTCTTAGAATCTAAAGTAAAAGGTATGGATTCTGCAATCTGTCAAAGAAACCTGTGTCAAGTCTTTTTTTTTTTTTTTGAGGTTGGAATAATCAATTTTATTTTCATTTTGCAATGAGTCTTTGACAGGGCGTAGGAAGCATGAAATCCCATCCCCTGAGGATCCAACCTGGAGGCTAATTAATGTCGGAAACGAATATGTTCAAAGATTGCAGGATATCGGCATCAGTACTGTCAAGGATTTTCTGAAAGAGTTAAACTCTGACCCTAACAGGCTAAAAAGGGTACCAGTAAATTATATAATTCACCTTTTCTTTTGCTAATATTTGGATAATTATGACAAAGCCACCTAAAATTTAGTTTGTTTGTTTTTGTCCCCTTTATGTAGGTCCTTTTTTTTATTTTTGAGGTAAAAAAGTGAGGGTCAAGCCCTCGATAACAAAAGTACCGGAGATGGCAGGATGGTTTAGTACAAAGCTCAATAACTTTTGTTTTTTAACAATGTCTTTTCCTGATAGTAAATTCAATTTTGTGTTCCAAAATCAGAAACTGGGTATGCAAAGTGCAAAGTGGGAGTCAACTGTAGAACACGCAAGAAAATGTCAAATTAGCGAGGATGATGTAAACATCTTCAATTTCGAAGGAAATGGACTCAGTGATTCGGTATCTCCTAATCTTGATGTTCAACCAGGAAATATAGAAGACGCCAATTTAAACCACATGGTAAATTACACTTTTGCTTGCTGCCATTTTACTCAAATTCCAGGTACAGTACATAGTTCCTATGGACAATTTGTATATTTCGGTGTCGGACAGTCATATACTCTTGGATTTTAGGCAAAAGTCTTTCAAATAATGGAATTGTGACAGTATGCTCTGGCAGTGGAACTGGAACTATATATATCTGGAACAATACCTAGTGTTTGGTCTATTTCATGCTAAAATTGTTGAAAGGCTCTTAAGAAAAAAACTAGCAGAGTTGTTTTCTGTCCGGTAACAATACAACAACCAGCAATATTAAGATCAACAATCCCTGCAATATACTTAAAGTTATATTGAGGTGTAATCTCAGCTTGTATTATTTTCTGAAGGGCACGGGGGGACAAATGGCTCCTGAGTCGAACTCCGCATCAGATCAGATGGAGAGAGCCCCCTCAAACACATCTTACAATGGAAATGATGAACCGAGTAAATTATCACATTTATATTTGGAAGAATTTACTTTAGTTGTCTTTTCAATTTTTGTCAATTAATCTATCATCCATTGTCCTGAGTTTCCTCTTAATATACCCATAATTACTGCCAAAATATTGCTTTCTAGCTAGCTAGAAGCATCAATTTATTCAATAAAAAAGGGCATTTTGCAATATATCAAGAAGAATTGGATCCAAGATTCTATCTACCCGAACCGATAGCCCGATGTTTATGTCTTCTTTTGGTGACATCATTTCCTATTTGTCCTACTATATGGTACATCAAAGAATATACAAAACATATCTGATATTTCTTTCATCTGATATTTCTCTCTCCAACTATAGTTCAATTTGCAGATGAGACCTTTGAAGGAATGGGGGAATATTCAACTATACATCCGAATTTCGGCCGGTTGGAAAGCAATCGATGTAATACATGCAATAATTTTTAATTTTCCTGAAGTTTTATGTAAATTATTCTTTTTAGTTTCTGCATCAACATTTGCTGATTGCTGTTTCTTTTGGGTCTCTAGGGAAACATGATTTCAATTATCCAGAGTTGGATGAAGGTGCAAATAGCCCTTTGTACTTTACTGACGAATGATGATCAAGCCCTGTGTAGTTCTTCTTTAGATGAGATTTAGTACTCTCCTATTATGTTGCTCTTTATCATGATATATCGTTTGACTTTTTCGTAAACATGTACATATAGTAGCTAAGTTACATCATAACTACAGATTTGCAAATTGTAAGAGTGGTTAAATGTTCTTTTTCTCTTTGGTTAGAAATGCCTTTATGGGATGCTTGTGAGTGCTCCAACTTTTCGTATATATAAATATGAACGTAAACTTTTGAGTGAAGAATTGTTTCTCTATTTCCTCTTTTGTTTTGTTCTCTTTTTGTAGCATTTCACAAATGAAAAAAAAAATGGAATGTAGACAGTCAATTCTAAAATCCGGATGGTCCAAATCAAAGCATGATGAGTTCCATTGGCAGATTGAATGGGTAAGGGAGTAGGGACAGATAAAGGGAATTACGTAATTTTGTTGGACCTTTTTTTTACTTTACAAGGCCGGAATTTCACTGAATTTTGAATTCAGTAGTAATGTTCATCAAATTGCATCAAATATCACTGACACATACCAGTACATGCAATGTTCACCAAATTGGATGTACTTCAGGAAAAAAAAAAAAAAAAGAGAGTCAGTTTTGATGCTACAGATAACTATGGATAGATGAAGCTGTTGATCTAATTGATACCATATTTTCAAATGATTTGCAAAAGTACAGGTAACAACGTTATTGTACAAGGGAAGCGATATAAAAGAAAAAAAACAATCGCAAAATATAATGAGAGGTTAAAGTAAAAGGTTACTCATGGCTTCGGTTCGACTTTTCTAGTACGACTTGGTGAAGGCACGTTCTTAGGGTTAGTGAACCAGGTCGTATAGAGAAACTGCTTGTGGGGTCCATTGTGACAGCATATTTGCCTCAGTTTCTGTCTCTCTCTCATCCACCTCAGCATGATCTTCATTTGCCTCTTGCTTGTCAAACCTCTCAATCCCATTTCCTGAATAAAAGAAAAATGTTATTATTATAAAAGTTATTCTAATTGTACATAATAGAGAATGTAATGACAGCTGTCATGTCATTCTATTTGTTTGAAATAGATGCTTTCTTTACAAGTGCTAGTTCTTTTTATTTTGTTCCTTCTTTTTTTAAGTTCAGTGGAACCAGATTCCAACTTTCGATCAATTTGGTAATTCGAAACAGAATCAGATGCCAAATTATCATATTACAGTTAATATTATACAAAGATCAATATTGTTTAAGGGGAAGGTAATAAAAAGCTCTTCACTCAGACAAATCAACAAACAGGTCATGTTCATCTCTCAATTTGACAGTGTTATCACAAGATCAGGGATGAAATAGAGAAAACCATACAAATGCTTCACTAAACAAATCAACTGGACGCTGATCAAACCATGAATGGCAGATTCTACGTGAGTGTTGTAAACAAATTGGATACAAACTAAGTAGACTAATAGAAACATTCTTTGAGACATTTCATCGAACATGTTGTGTGCACACTTAAAACACACCAACCCAACAACGTAACTAGAGGGGGGTTATTGGGAGAAAACCTTGACGTGGTCCCAGGTGTCAGAGATGGTGAGGGGACCGTGCTCCTTGACGACATCGAAAATGGCGCGAGAGATGGAGAGGGTTTGCTCGGGAGGTGACGTCAGCTCGATTGGTTTCATCTTCGGCTTCCCCTTCTTCGCTGCCCATCTCACCACCGTCCCAAATACCATCTCTCTCTCTCTCTGTCTCTCTCTGTCTCTCTGTCTCTTTTTCTGACTCGCTACAAATTGGCGCCAGAGATCTCTGTTGTAAATGCGCATCCGTTAATCAAGATGTTAATTTGCTAACGGGCTAACGGCACGGAGTCATAAACCATGTTGCTTTGATATTCTCGCCACCGTTTGTGAGTTCATATCCGCTGTCATTAAAAACTATAACACGTTAATTCAAGCGCACACATGAGCACATAAATAGGTAAAGGAGTTGCATCGGTGTGCATTATTCGAATAAAGAAACCATCTGAATTCCTTTCTCCAATGAACTTTTTCTCTATCATGTTCACAAATCATAACCTCCTTAAATGAACTTACATGATGCTTTGATGCTCCAGTCAAATTCTATAAGGATTAATCAGTAATCAAAGTCTTCATATCTTCCAATGTTTCATAGATAAATTTTTTCTTTTTTTTCATTTTGGAAATTATTGAGTTGGTTGTCTTGGTTGTCAAACAATTTTATTATGAATACAACTTTTTTTTTCCTCTAATTTTTGCCATCTTTTGTTGAATATTTAGACTTCACAACTAAATTTATATTTAAATCAACCATACATTTATCCGCTATTTAACCAATGACAAAAGTATATGTCTCAAATATATGACGCAGTTGTCACGAATTGATTAATTAAGAATTTGACTCGGTAACAATAATTAGATGCAGTGTGCATAGACGCACTGGATTTCAAAATCATCGTTTAAATTAAATAATGCAAACTGCACACATGACATCAAAGTTTACAGCTCGGAGAACCCAAATTATTTCAATTATGAAAGTTATAATCAGATAAAAAAAAATTATATATATTTACAACATAGGATGCTGAAACAGTCGACAAAAGAGCAAAAAAAGAAAAGCAAATGCCAGAAATGAAATCCAAGCACCCGTCAATTCTACATCTCTCATCCAAAGAAACTCCAGACTTTCTATGGCAATCTCTATACGCCCATACATATATTAAATTAGCAGTCTCTTCGACTCGAACGCCTGAGATCCTGTCTCAAACCCACTCACAACACAAACCGCCACAAGAAATCGGAATAGAGGAACCGAGGCACTGTGTTCGTTCGCTGCTGTGGAGAAAATGGAATTCCAATTCAAGAACAAGAAACAACCATGGAATTGCAATTCCAGTGTTTTTATTCAGGAATTGCAACGAGCACAGGTCTCCAAGCTCGTCTCAGCAACCGATTCCTTACTCCGACGAATCTCCATCCACCACCACCACCTCCACTTCTACCTCCGACGGAGGAGATACCTCTTCCGACGGAGGCGCTACCACCACCACCACCTCCGCCATCTCCTCCTCCCTTCCCCTTCGGCGACGACACAAACAGATCCCTCAAAGTACGGCTGCTATCCCTCAACAAGCCCCTCCTCTCCTCCTCTCCTCCTCCTTCCTCCCGATACGAGTCCGGATCCGCGTCCTGATCCGTATCATGATCCAAATGGTCGATTGGGAAGGGGTCTGGATCCGGGGAGGAGATGAGCCGGCGTAGGGTTTTGGATTTCTTCTTGAGGTGGTGACGGCGGTGGCGATGGAGACGGAAGCAAGGCGGAGCTGGACTCCGAGATGGACTCGGAGGTGGCGCCGCCGTGCATTGCGTGGCGAGGAGCTTGAATCTCTGTAGCGCCGCCATTTCTTGGCGTGGATTTCTGTGAGCAGCCTCTCTCTCTCTCTCTCTCTCTCTCTCTCTCTCCGAGAGTGGAGAAAAGGAGTGTTTTGCGCTTTGAGTTTTATTATGGGATGCTGTGTATGTCTGTTGTAGTTTGTACTGAGATTTTATTTTTGTTTATTTATGTGGGAAGAAGACTTGGAGCGTCTAATCACTTCTTTGTTTCAAGTGGGGGTGTCTAAAATACACTATTTAAATTTAAGTGGGATGGAATCTCACTAATCACTTTATAAGAATTCATTATTTCTTAAAATGTATTGAAATAATTATGAAAATAATTATTTCTTAAAATTTTAAAAAGGAATATTATGTCACGGATATTGGTGTTCGTGGTATCTGCTTTATTATTTATATTTTAGTTAATATATATAAACCGTTTATTATTTATATTTTAGTTAATATATATAAACCGTTAGATATATTCTAATACATCTCAATGAGACATATATATATATAAATATTGAATTTTAATTTTGTTTCGATGGTCATTAAGAGAGTGAATTAAATCACAAAATTTGGTCCGGTCGATTTTTATTAGTACTTGATGCATATTAAAATAAAGTTGAAATGATTTAATTTTTTATATACTTATATAACATTATATATACAAAATGTTCAATTAATTAGTTTTCTTATTTAAAAATTTAATAAATATTTATTTAAAATTTAATTTTGTAATTATTAATGTGATATCAATAATAAACATTGAATCCCTCCTCTAAAATATAATTTTGGTTCACAACAAAATTCCTCTTTATTCAATTATTGTTTGTGTTGCTATAATATGAACCATCATTTTCGTTCATCCATCATAAAAAATAAAAAATGACTACATTTATATATTTCTCCGTGATTTTACTACTTGTATTACACACGGATTGAGAGTGTTTGACAAGTACAAACACAAAATTAATATTGAGAATTTTTTTTCGTATTTAATATTTATGTTTAGGCAAATTCATTATCTTGTATTTAATTTATCAAATTTTAAATAAAAATTATAAATTGTTGACGATTTTGAAAATTAAGGATGGATACTAGTCTGAGCTTGTCCCGACATGGATCCGTCCTTGATGACATGAATATTTTATGAAAATTTAATCCAAATCAAATTTTTTGAGTATATGATTTAGATTATACATTCCATAGAATTAGGAACAAATAATTAATTGTGTTCATTTTCTACCAACGATCCAATTATTTTGAAAAAAAAAACAGATCAAGTTGATTCTGAAAATTCATTTATACTAATTTTGTCTTTAAAACTTCAAAATAAATCTAAGTTGATCCTTTTTATAATTGCAAAAAAAAAAACTTAAATCTTCTATTAAGAGCTAACTTTAAATTCTTTTGATAAAAAAATAAGAACTAATATGATAATATGACACAAATGATTTTTAAAAATATTATCTACTTTTAATTTAGAAAAATTGAATGACTAAATGTGCATTTTCCTCATCCAAGAGATCTAAAATCTAATTGGAATTTATTTACAAGGTAGAGGCACCAAACACACTCAATTATTATGCATCAACTTTTATTATCCCATTTAAAAAATTGAAAAAGAAAATAATCCTTTACCTGTTATTAACTTGTCACGCAAAGCATGTTTTACTTGGTCAAATATCATATCAAACTCAAAATGAGCGGTTTACAAACACCAGTCGCATGGAAAATTTTTACCACATCGCCTAGGGAATCGAGCCAGACAAACCGCGCCACGTGCCACGCAGGTGGGGCCCATCACTGCTGTAATCCTTTTTGCCCTTTTTCGTCGAAACGAGCATAATCATTGCGTAGACCGTTGTATGATGATCATTGGTTACTGAGGCCCACCTTTTCATGAGGTCTATACTGGACCATGTCTAGGGGAACATTTGTATCAAATTAAGAGGCACGTGACTGACGTGAGAGAGAGGCCGCTAACAAACGCAAGGAATATAACATCAACGGGTGAAATAATTCGGGTTCGGATCTAAACCCGGGTTATCCGTGCCTCCGATTGTTTTGATGTGACAGATAACTTGCTCTACACTAAAGATATATATATATATATATATAATATGAAGAAAACAGTATATGGTTACATTATGAATTTATTACGATATAAAATGAAATCCGTGTGAGTGAGGATTTGTACCCGTAAAGTGACAGTTTTATCGGATCTTTGTTCGCAACTACGACACTGAAAGGTGCCCGTTAACAGCCGTGACGTGGACTTGTTACTTCTCTGCCTGTCTATTTTGAGGCGGCGGTTGATATTTCAATGGAGGAGATACATGTGTTGTTTTGAAACACTTTTTTTTTTTTTGTTTCCTTTCTTCTTAATATGGTAATTAAAAAATAAAAAATTTGAATAATTAAATCTGAAATTATAACTTTTAAAATTAAAGAGTCCGTACACATTGTCTATGAATTAAATACAGGTAGTATTCATTATTTGTGAATTAGTTTTATAAATCTATACATTCGTTATATATGATGTTACGTAGTCACGTTCGCAGATAAAATTCACGAATAAAAAAAGATTTTTTAGTGAACTTACTAGTTTTATAAAATATTGATTTCGATTTTCAATGTATTTACTTTTTATTTTTAAATTCTTATTTTAATAAAAAAAAAGTGATTTTCAAAGGGGTAGATAAATTTTCTTCAAAGAATATTTGTGACCACATTTTTTATAGTTTTGGTTGGTGGATAATATTTTTTTTGGTATAAATGTATAATAGATGATGTAGATTATAATAAAAGGAAAAACAAGAATAAATTAATAGGTGCATGATAATATTTGTTCAAACTTTGTTGTCTATTGACTGACTAATTGTAATGTTTTTAGTTTACATAGAAAGAAATTCAAATTGTTTTGAATCTTTTAGTACAAAGATGTGCTAAAATTATATATCTTAAAAAATTAATAAAAAATTAAAATATTATATTTAGTATAATTATATATCTTAAAAAAAATTTGGTAGGGGAAAGGAGACTGACTATAGTATAATTATAATAAAATATTTTAAATATTTAATATATATGATTACTTTTTAAATATTTAATATATCTTAAATATTCGTCTCCACTAAGCTCTATCTCTGAAGGTGTGAGAACAAATTAGATTTGTGTGTACATATTTTTGTGGGAATATTTCTTTCTGTTTCAAATTTGTGGCACTGTAAATACTTGTCAGAAAAATAAGTAAAGAAAAAAAAGGAAAAAAAAAACAAGAGAATTGGACTGTTGGATGAGCACATGAATTCATGATTTCTCTAACGTTATAAAATTGAGAACACTCTTTATTTTAGTAATTAATTAGTACTTATAATTAAAATTAATAATATAACAACAAATGTAATTATAATTAGCAGTAGCTGTCATCATCATCATTTTTGTTTTATTAGGAGCACTTTATTAAAGGGGAACATGAAAAAGGTTTATATATGGGTCCTATATACACATGTTCCTTGTGATATGTAAACAAAATATATAATATTATTGTTTTGGAGTAATTTCATTCAATTATAGTGCGATTGCAAATTTTAAAATTGGAGATTCAAAGTATGAATGATATAAATTTTATTATTTTTTGAAATAATAAAAAATTTCAGAGAAAAAAATTGTGACATGACATTGTTGTAGTATTATAAAGATATTTAAGTACTTAACTAGTGTACTAATTATTATTGTTACTTATTTTTTTATTATCTTTTTTGAAGTATTAAACATAAAAATGCATTACTTGATCAGAAATATGAGAAGGAAGTCAATTTTATTGACATTATTTTGTTGTATAATTCAAGTCCATCTAGCTAGATTTAAAACAGAAATTGCATCTTTTTTAAAATTATGAAATTTGTAAAACAACGCAAGAATGAAAAAGGATTAATGCAATTTAAAAAGAATTGATACGCTCCAATCTCCAACTTAATTAAGATTTAAATTTCTTAGAACCAATTTTTGATCTACTCACAAAAAACAATGTTCTCCATATGAGAGGTTACTGGTTCGAAATCTAAATAAATTTTTTATAAACAATTTAAAATTAAATAATTTAAACCCTCATCTTTTATCAAAACAAATTGTTGCTACTAGGATCCACCATTTCTCACTTTTTTAGGTGTTAAATTGATGTAGGATTGTGATTTCTTTTTAAATGAAACCAGTAGCTATGCTACCTTTCAAAAAAAAATAAGATTTATGTTTTCTCACTGAAAATTGTTTATCAACAGAGAACCTCGGTCATGCATAATTACTATAATTATTTCTAAACTGAAATTTCTTTTTTTTGCCCCCTTTTACACATGGATGTAAATATTTAGTCAAATTATGCAAACTTAGGTCAATCAAGTAATATCTTGCCTGAACACAAAGCACATGCTACAATTTTTATAATTAGATGAAAAAAAGAAATTGGCTGGTGCTCTCAACTGATAATTTTATACCAGAAAAGTAGCATAAAAGTTTGGTAATTGTGTTATTGACATCAATTTCTTTCAATTCCTAATACATTATTTTGTATTATCATAAAATTAACGCTCTCTGAATTCACGTCCTCTAAAATACTTCACACGATGAAGTATTTATCCCATAAAATTTTTTTCTTCAAAACATTATATGCGAATTTTTTATACACTACAATATATGATATAATACCATTCATTTTTTTTTTTTGTCCACTTCAGAAAATATGAACTCCTCTTATATGATAATGATAATGATGTAGGTTTTTTTGGTATGGGCCATGATTGGGACCCAAATGTGGCATGGCAACTGCCTCTTTTGGTCAAGACAAGGTTGGAGCTAACAACAGTTTCATGGATGTTTCAAGAGAGATTTTGGATCACACAATTCTAGGTAATTATTGAGCACTTTTTTTTTGTTTTCTTTTTCTTCCTAGCTAGTGGAGGAGCACATTACTTACATGAAATTGGAAATATCAAGAATAAATATATAGAGAGAATTTTTATCCAAAGAGTTAATTTCTCAAAATTATCCTCAAGATAACTCATGTTTGTACTCCTTTTTTTAAGCTATATTTTTATTTTTGATAATTTTTACATTTTATAATTATGAATAAATACTCTAATAACTAGATATGAACACTTATATGATCAGATATAAACACCTATGTGTCAATATGAACAGCAGAGTATTTCGTATTTGTCGTTAGGGCTTAGTATTGTAGCCCGAAATATTGTGTTGCAATCCATAGCAGACACACTTGACATGTATGAACACTGCTGGTTGGAGGTATGAATATTCAATTCTGAAAGATATGAATACTTTATTATAAGAGATATAAACATACCTAATTGAAAGGTTATAAATAGGGTGTTCGTTATTCATAAAAATGATTTTCGATCCATTCGGGGTGTACATATCTGTTAGTTACGGTGATCATACTAAAAATCGAACGTGTTCAGACATGTTACGTATGCAATAAAAAGTCAGGGATATTTTTAGGGGGTTTTAATAAGAAGACAGTTAGTTTGCCCCAAATATATATGGCCCAAGAAAGTTAAAATTAGAGATCTAAATTTGAGTCAACATGGGCCTAAAATAATGGGCCTGTATGAAGCTTGGAAAGGCACAAAATTAAAGAGAACTAAATTGGTTTCATAAAGAGAGTATATACATATATATATATATATATATATGAGATATATGCTCTAATGCTAATTATCAAGTAACAAAGATGGACATATCTAAACTTGTGACATGCTAATTTAAATTTAGGTGTTAAATCTTGTATATTAAGTTTAAACTAAGTGAACTGTAGGTCTAATACTGTGAAGATGGATGTTGTCTCTTTTATGACGGTCTTGTTAATTTTCACAAGATTCTTCTAGAACGAAACAGATAATTGTAACATACATTTAACTTTTTTGATATATTTATTTCAAAAATATTACTCAAATTAAAAATAATTAAAATTATGAATGTATTTTTTATTATTTAGATAGGGTGCATTAGATTCAGGTCAATTTGAAATACTTACGTCAATCAATTTTATTTTTTAATGGTTGATTTTTAATGGTCTTATAATGAATGATCAATTAAATTCTAATTAATTCAAACTCGATACACTCCCTATCTAATTAATTGCGAACATAATCATAATTTTCATTTTTTTTTCATTTCAACAATATATTTTAAATATATAATTTACCATTAAAGTTAGATATACACTAGAATTATCTAACCAAAAGCACATAGATACAAAAAATAATAAAACCTTATTTATAAAAGAAAATTTTACTAGATTGAGTTCATATTAACCTAGACAACAAATTATGATTTTTTCTAATGAAAAAAAAATACAATAAAGGATTATACTTTTAAAAATTATAATTTTGATTCTAATCCAGAGAATCCACTCATATAAATCCCACACGTCCTTAAATTTTGAATTTTTTTTGGGTTCACAAGATAACCATGCGCTATAATAATAATTGAGAAAGGGATATAATATTAATTAATATATCATCCCAAGTTGAGGTCAAAAAAATCAAATTCTAAGCACATCTTTTGATGATAGAGACACAAAGAAACACCAATTAAATATGCATCGTTATCAGATATTAAGCTTTGGAAAATATGCCTATCAAATCTAATGAAAGTGAAATAATTGTTTAGAATAATTTTAATTTTAGATTTTTCTCAATTTGGTTCTTGGGAGAGGAGAGGTGCTTGGTTCAAAATTAATTGGTTGTTAATTGGATATTATTTGGATTTGTTTGTGTAGTAGGTTAGCTTGCCACTCCTAATCCACTAATTAATGCACTAAAAAATAATTAATTAATGTGCCTTAAGGTTCACAATTAGAGGAGTTGACCTAATTACCAAAATAAAATAACAAAAGAAAAATGAGACGAGTTGCATATTTTTTTTCTTCAAATGCCTTTTTTTTTAAGCTCAAAATTTATTAACTTTTAAATATTTTTTTGAGATTTGAAGTTATATAATTTCATAAAGAAGCTAAATTTATCATTATCTGGATGACGAGTCTCATTTTTCTATGAAAAAACGTAAGTTCAAATCTCACATAAAATATTTGAAAAAAATAAATACCGGAGTTTAACAGAACCCTTATTTCAAAAAAGAAAAAGAAAGAAGAAGTACTAGATCCTCTACATAAATAGACACACAGTAATGGACACAGAAAACCGAAATAAAAGACAAAAGTAGAGAGACTGAGAGTCATACTAGGTACACTAACACTTCATTATTGTTGGTACAAAACCACAAAATGCTAAAAATCCGATCCACTTTTTTTCAAATTTAAACGCGCTGGATTGGGTCACACATGGTGAGACCAATCAGCCACCTTTGTCGTCTCTCAACCGGACATGTCCATTACTGTTATGGATATTGCTTCGTGTACCCATAATGTACATAAGTAAAATATTCTCAAGATGTATAAAAAATATTTAAATATAATTATGCTTTAATTATGAAGCTCATTATATAATCACTTCTAGCATAAACACCAACGAAAATGACATGACATGACAAACAACTACAATTATAAACATATGTAAATAACTAAACAACAAAATCTTAATAGCAAGTATAAATGATATAGAACATTAATGTAACATATGTAGTACTAAATAATTGTACGTGTATAAATATAGAAAATAGCCCACACAAGTTAAAAAAAAAAGAATTAGTACATAAAAGATGCTACTTTAAGGTAGGAGTATATCTTTCCTAAGGTTCATTTTTAAGAAAATACATTACCAACGAAAACATAATTACTTGATAAAATAAACATAATTACTTACGCTTGTTAATAAAAACACCAAACTAGGTGTATGAAGGTGGATCCATACCTTTTGTCTGTATAAGTCGTGACTCTTAAAAATGAGAAGAGAGTTTGCATTTTGCACAAGTTAGCGTAATAAGATTATTATCTATTTTTTTCTGACTTATTGGTTAAATTATAGATATGAAACAAATTTCACTTTAAAAACTTTAAAAGCTAAATAAGACTCTGCATTTTGCACAAGTTAGCATAGTTTTTTTGGAGATAAAAATGAAATCTGAGCCATCTAACTTTAAATATCAATAAAAAATTTTCTATCTATATTTTAAACCTACGACCTCTTACATAAAAAACATTATCATTATCATTAAATCAAAAACTGATTCTCAAAATTAGTATAGTTATTGGATATATGATTCCACTAATTATTGTTTTTGCTCAACCTAAATTGTTGTATTCAACAATTACAATTTTTCCATAACACTAATTTGTCCCAAAAAAAAAGAAAAAAAGATTCAAGTTTTCCTTGGTTTTATAAGCTGTGGTATTTCCCTGGGGAATCTTAGCAAATAGCAATGTTCATTTTTTTTATCAATATTGAAAATATAAAATTCCTTTGGGATCACTAAATCCACCTTCCTTAAACATGAGGATTTATTATGATCAGCTCATTTATAGCCATGCGTGTGGCTGCAAATCTCCTTGCATGATTTCCTAATTTTTTTCTTCTTCTTTAACACATATAACTATTTAAATTTATGGGATTTAAGTAAACAATGTATTTAATATATATGTGTTTAAGGAAAAAAACAAGCTTAATTTTTTCATCATCATTCTAATTTCTTTTACAAAAAACCAAGCTTTGGTATAATTCTTCTTCTTCTTTTTTTTTTAGTTACATGCACTCAATGTGCAACCTACAAACAAGAAACAGTTAACAGGTCAATTAAATTTTCTTTTTTAAGTTAGAAAGTTAGAATGAACTTTTCATGTGCTTTTTCAGGTGATATTGACAGTAACTATATAATAATTTCAAATTTCAAATCCTTACATTAAATTTATTTATAGAAAATGTTAGGGAAATATCATTATTAATATCATTATCGATATTCACTTTATTATTAATATTAACGATTTTATTATACAATTTATTTTGTATATTATTTTATTATCAACTCAAATACCACTAATCTGAATAATAACTTACTTAAGTTGAATAATAAAAATATTATATAAAATAAATTGTATAATAAAATTATTAACATGAATAATAGTTTATTTAATCTAAATAATAAAATCAAATCGATATCGATAATAATATCAACGATTATATAGGTATATTACCCTTTATTTGTTTGGCACTCATATGATATCATACCTTGCAAACTAGGGTTGGCATAAAAGGAATTAAATAGTAGTGGGCCCCGGACACACAGTGCACCGCCTCCATTCCATCTATTCACCAACTGAATCTTACAGTGGGGTCCACCTTTCAGTCCCCCATAGTTAAAAACTGGATGTCTCCAGTTAACTTGACTGGAGGTAAAAATAACATCCTCAAATTAATTAATTGTTTAATTTTCTTTCGTAATCCCTTCACTTCTTTTCGGATTCGCCATAGAAAACGGTAGTATTTGTTCTCTCTCTCTCTCTCCTCTCTCTCTCTCTCTCTCTCTCTATCGTAACCATTTCCTCTCTATTTCCGACGAAAATATAACAGCGTATCATACAATCTCCATTTCGTAAAGACGGGTCGAGTTGACGAGCACTGTCAGGAGCCGTTGATTCGTCGGGTAAGTAAATCATTTATACTCGATTACTTTTTCTAATAAGTCGCGAGGAGTTTGAATTCGTCAAAGGAAAATGTTATGTTCTCGGGTGAATTCTTTAATATCTTGACTTAAACTCGAAAGTGTACTGTTAATTTTCTCCTTTCTGGTCTTTGATTTGTGTCGGAGACCAGTTTGAGAGTAGGTTCTCTGTAATTTCGAGTAAACCCTAGCGAAATTTTGTTGTTTAGATTAATTTACTGTCAATTGTTGTTATGAAAATGCCAATTTAAGAGTGGTGACAAGTAGTAACCATTGATGAATTATCAAATTCATGCTGAGTTAGTTTAGGGTTCTTGTTAGAGATGCAATTGCTTGATTAAGTTTTAGGAAAACCAGTTCAAAATAGGCTTAGAGATTGGTCTTGTTTCTTGTAATACTGCCAATTTACAAGACCATAAACAGTTCAAGATTCTGACACATATTCTAATGTAAAATGTTTGCCTTGAGCAAAATTAAGGCATGCTCCTACAAATTATAAAAATTATTTTTCACAAATCAGTCTGTCTTTTTGATCCACAGGTACAAAATGACATTTTCTTTAAATTGCCCTTCTTATTGTATGATAAATTTTGAAAAGAAATTATTATAAAAAAAATATTTGTCTTCTTTTTCTTTATTTGTGTTTGTAATCTTTTTTCAGAATAAAGAAATGGCTGATATTCAACTTGGAGTTCACACTATTCGGTCACATGGCTCTACAGTGGCGAGATTTCACATGTATGACTGGATCATACTTATTTTGTTAGCCGTGACCGATGGTTTGTTGAATATAATTGAGCCGTTCCACAGATTTGTGGGCAGAGATATGATGACAGACCTGAGGTACCCACTAAAGGGGAACACTGTACCGTTCTGGGCTGTGCCGGTAGGTTGTCATTTCTTCTTTCTTTGTGTAGTTATGTAATTTCATTACTGGATGCATACAATATTATATATGGATCATGATTTGGTGTGCCACAGTACTACTTGTTGGTATATACATCCCTATATTTTGATTGGAGTAAATTAATTTTTTCTGTGTTATTCTTAGGTAATAGCAATATTATTGCCAATGGTGGTATTTGTGGGGATTTATTTCAAGAAGAAGAATGTGTATGACTTGCATCATGCTATACTCGGTAACTATTTTTTATCTAAATTAATTTTCTTTTTAACTAATCCTTGATTGAATATTTGTGACATTTGACAACCTAATCCAATATTTTTTCTCACTCTTTCATCAAACTTGTAGTATTTGTTAGAAAGTCATATATGATACTTGATTGATATATTTTTGTCATGGTAATGAACTACTTCCCATTGGTTGCCAACAAAAATTCCTCAGTTTTCATATGCATTTGCCATAATCCAATTGAGCTTATCGTTAGACAAAGATGATCTATATATTGGGTTCTGAGATGGTATTTACTGGTCAGAACATGTTTTAGTTGAGTCCATACAAACATATTGGAGGAAATTGGTCATTTCACATCATACTGCTGAAGAGTCGGGTGCAATTTGCAAATTATGGAAAAATGTCCAATCTTAGTTGCTACTGTGAAAAATGTTGAGTGCTCTATGGAACCACAGTAATTGATTGAGAAAAGCTTCCTTAAACCCAGTAATTTGTTAAATTGACAGTCTTAACTTCCCTCGTTATAAATCAGGACTTCTATTTTCTGTTCTTATAACTGCGGTTATTACTGATGCAATCAAGGATGGGGTTGGCCGGCCAAGGCCTGATTTTTTCTGGCGCTGTTTTCCTGATGGCAAAGAGGTAAATATCCTTTTGACATGGACAATATATCAAGCGGAAATAATAACACTTTATATTCAGATTTGTCTTGTACTGGAAATTTTGTGGCCAGGTAGTTGACCTTTGTACTTGTTGTTTCAGGCTTATGATAATGTGACAACAGATGTTATATGCCATGGACAGAAGAGTGTTATCAAGGAAGGTCACAAGAGTTTCCCTAGCGGCCATACTTCATGTATGCCATATTTTCATTCGTAAATCCATAAATTTTTTATTTTTACTACAAAAACTTACTTAAAAAATGTAAGTTTTTCATTTTCTGAGGAAAGCGTGTAAATTTCTTCCTTCTTTTGTTAAATTTTCTTAGTATTTCATAACATTAACTCATATTTTTTTCTCTTTACTTTGCAGGGTCTTTTGCGGGATTAGGATTTCTTTCCTGGTATCTAGCTGGGAAAATAAATTTGTTTGACCATAGGGGCCACGTTGCAAAACTGTGCCCGGTGTTGCTCCCTCTACTTTTAGCAGCACTTGTGGCGGTATCTCGTGTAGATGACTACTGGCATCACTGGCAAGATGTTTTTGCTGGAGGGCTTCTTGGTAAATTTTCTTCCTTCACTCTGCTTTGAAAGGAAAAATTTTCAGATCATCACCTCTGAAGTATAAAATAATTTCATGAGGACACAGAATATGGATTCTTGATATATCTGTGAGATTTTGTTCCTAATGGGACTTACATGTAATATCCCTGTGCATCTCTGGATTTTGTACTGTACTTTTTAACTTGTACAAACTTTTTTGTAGGAACCGTGGTAGCATCATTTTGTTATCTGCAGTTCTTCCCTGCCCCTTATGATGTAGATGGTACTTTGAATCTCCTCTTTAGAAATACTTGTTATAACAAGAATTTGATCTCAGCTTTTAGTTCTTATATATAAAGAGACAAGCCTCCTATTTCACCAAAAGAAAAAGTTAAATTACTGCACTGAGCAGTAGGTAATTCAAAGATGCAAAAAAAAAAGAAGATAATAGCGCACCTTAATTGAAAGTCGTGTGATTTTTTATATGTGATTCAAGTCTTTGAATATTTAACATTTTGCCAGGGTTCTGGCCCCATGCGTACTTCCATGAGTTGGCAGAAGCACAAGGTGGCAACTCAGCTGCAAATAATACTGGGTCGTTCAACATGAGAAGAACTGAAATCGAAACTGTTTATGTGTCAAGTCAAAGTCGCAATAGGACACAACCAAGAGATACCAGCCCAATTCTAGACTCGATGGAGACGGGTCTCAGGCAGTGAGCCATCTCTCTGGTGTGTTGCACCTCGTCTTGCTGTTGGTTGCTGGTGTGCCATAGTAACAGATTCTAAATCTTGACATCTTACTTGATTTTGTTTCTTTGTTTTTTATATAAAGTTGGGCCTATGGTTTAGTGTAGTTTTTTTTCTTTTTCTTTGTTCTTGGTTCTTGGTTCTTTTGCTTTTGTTGATTATATAGTAGATAACAGAATGTGTGGCTTTCTTGTTTTGTTCGGGTTGAAATACTACTATCTTTAACTTACCGTACCGGGTTATTTTCTAGTTATTTCCTGTTGAGCATATCATTCCTTTCCTTTTTCTTACCAAGTTCAATTGATTGACGAACTGACAGAGAGAAGCTACAGAGTTTAATAATAAAGAAAACTAAATCAAAACTAGTACATGTATAAGATAGAAAAGGTAGCCAAGACCACAGCTTAGATCCCTGCCTTAAACTGATCTTAGGGGAACCTGGAATGGATTGGAAAATTCGGTGTCATGATACAAACCATGTATTCAAATAATTGAGATTTATTTGGAATTGAATTGTAAGATTCGTTGAATATTGTTGGAATTAAGTAGAAAAAAAATATTTTCTTAGATATCCAACTAGGTAATAATAATACCAAAAAAAAAATGTTAAAAAAATGTGTACGAGTTGCACAGTGCTATAATCCATAAGGTGGTACATTCCTTTCTTCAAATTTATATGAAATTTACTTCTATGCGAGCTAAACCCAATATTTGTGATATTTGCCAATAAAGCCCATAATTACCCAAATTAATTTTGCATCTGAAATCCTATATCTTTTCACACGCATTTATTGCATATATATATATAACACAACTTCATATTGATATGTGATGGCAAAGCCTACTTCCAATCAGATGTTAACAACTTTCTCTCTATTTAATTTCTTGAGCAAATTTCCTAATCCAAATTAATTAAGCATAAACTGCTTAATTAATTTGAGATGATCTGTGCACTCAGTACAAAATTTACTTTTACAGGTTAAGAAACTGATTTAATTAGCTGAGGCCTGACTCAAATGTCAGGGAAACAATTTAGTCATTTCATGTTAATTTATTTCTCAAAACTAGAATTCTCTTTGTAAATAAACAAAAATGCATGTATGACAATTGATGAGAAATGTTGATCAGGCTCTGTCCTTGATTGATTGAGCAATTCTAGCACTGTCCTTGATAGCAAAAATTAACCAGTGTCATCAGTAAGTATTTCACTTATATGGAACAACCAAATAAGATATATAATGTAAAATTTTTCCAGATTTGATCTTCTCTAGGAAAATTATTTCTGGCTAGAATTAATGACTGTTCATGTTCATTTAATCATTTAAGATTTTTGTACAACTGATGTGATAAGCCATGGAAGGAAAGAGAGCTTTCAAAGAAGGTAGCAGTAGCTTCCCTTGTCATACTTTTTATAATGTCATATTTCATTTATTACAAGGTCCATAAATTTGTTTTCTCTACTACAACATATGCATTAATTACCTTAGAAATTCTTCTTCTAGATTTCTGAGTTAGTCATGCATTTTTTTTTTATCTGATATTATTGACTTCAAAATTGGACTATTTCATACATAAGTTAACTCTATCTTTACAAGATATATCAGCAAATATCCAACCTAATTAACAATGCAAGAGGGGAAAAAATGAGTTTATGTTTTGCTCTAATCGGCATTTAGACGATAATTAACGATGGTTTAGTGATTCTCTTTAGTTTGAGTGAGTGAGCAAACAAAACCTTTCCTTAGCAAACCCCAGATTATTTGTATATCTCCTATCTATTAACACAAAAAAAAAAAAGAAATACATCTCATGAAATGAATGAATGAAAAAATTCTAGATAATTTTAATTTACACCTTTTTATCAGAATGATCTGGCAGCCTGACATATGCCATAATGGTGAACACAGTCATTATCATTGTGCAAGCAAACATGAAAAAAATCACCAATCCACCAAGCCACACCCACAGATTGCCAAAATGATTCCTGCGCACACACATCGCACGCCATTTTCTGGGTCTTCTGTACCGTTCCTCTAGTGCCTCGCACACCGGGCTCAGGTGGTACTCAGATTCAAAGTCGAACATGACTTCTCTCGCCAGGCTGGAAAAGAGGGTCGACACATGTCGGTTGCTGCCCAGCTGGTGCTGCACAATTCCTTTCCTGCCGAGCAGAGCCACGTCATCTTCTGTGGCCATAAGCTGTGACATGAAAACGACGTACGCGGTGACGTCCTTTTCGATCGAAGCGTTCGTCTGCTCGAATGCTATCAGGTTACCGAAGAGCCAGTACGCGGACTCGTCGACATGAAGTCGGGGGATTTCTAACACATCCTTAGAGATTGATATATCTAACAATGAGTGTCTTTTATGTCCCCTGCCTTCTTTCGTCCTGAACTTGATACCGGCTTCTTCATATTGCACCGCTCGGTGTAGGTGCAGGTGACAATGAGACGTTTGTTGGGAGGTACAATCGCTGTTCTCGATTTGGTGGTGTTGGTTCCGGTTGTAGAAATTGTATGCCCAATTTAAAAAAACAATAGAAAGTTTGTAAAGGAAACGACCTGCCACCCGACCAACCGAGTATCGGCTCATATTCATTAAATTCGGAGGTCTACCTGTCGGTGTATGGTCCCCAGCAGGTGGAATGACAGGGTTGCGCACATTGCTAGGCTTGAAGTATGCATGCAACAGATAGAGCAAATGCTCAAACTTTTCAGGTCTTTGGCTCGGATCGATTGCGAATGGAATTGATAGGTTGCACAACACGGATTCAATCGAGCTGGCGGCTTGTTCTCTGACCATTCCTATCACAATTTCGCCATCCTCGCCGGCATCCTGTGCCCACTGTTCACAGATGCGCTCAACGATTATAAAAGGAATTTGATTTTCCAGCAGGAGGAGATCGTGCCATATATCGACCGCGTCATGCGCGTCATTGCTTTGGATTCTGACAAAGGACAAGGGGTAGAGTAGGCCCAATATATAAAAGCCGTCGAGCAGCATCATGCTCACAAACGCATTGGTATCCATGGCGTTTACTCGGTCGGGATAATACCTCCTCGCATCCGCTTCCAGTTTTGCCATCACCTCAACGTATCCATTCCAGGTTTTCTCATCCTTTGACCAGAGATTGAGCTCGAGGAACTGACGCTTCTCAACCTCCATACCTTTCAGGGATTGACTTCCCCAGTGGTACGGCCCGATGGAGATGATGGTCGGCATGTAGGCCCCGGGATTGACACTTGCCATTCTATGAGGCACTTTGGAGAAGTGACTGAGACGTCTCAATCTCCCGTGATCGATCGTGACCATTGGGCACTCGATCTTCAGATCGGACCTGATGGAGCTGGCCAACAACTGAATCCTGCCGTCGCCGCCTTCTACTGCAGCGGCTTCTTGGCATCCACCGCTGCTGCTCGCTCCTGCTTCAGGAATTTCGGTTCTTTCTCGTTTCTCATTGCTTTGGTTGTGCTGCTTGGCGCGGTGATCTGTAACAGTATTTTTATAGCCATATTTGAAGAAGAAAAACATATTTCTTACAAATTGTATTTATGATTCTGACAAAATTTTAATTTGTAAGAACTAAAAAGAAGAAATTTGTAGAGTTGCAAAAGTAAGGCAGGGCATGATTTCTAATTATATGCATACTTAATTTGTGCTAATCTAAGACAATTTTCTCTGTAATAAGAAATTAAGAACATGCAATTCCTTGAACTAATTCCCCTAAAACCCCCACATGCTACTTAATTAAACCAATATCTTATTCTCTTTTCCTCCTCCTTCACAAGCAAAAAGTACATCAAAACACAAATAACATTCAAACAGTCTTGAAAAGAGCTTTAATTAATTAGAGAAAAACCTAGTTATATAGCTACTAACCTGGCACTGGCACTGGTCTCTTGCCTCTTGCCATGTGTCTTCTCCTCTCTTCATTCTCTTGTGCACTTGGTGCGTTTCCCATAGCATGTATGTGTTTACAAAGAAAACAAATAGTATCTTGCTTTTGCTAGCTATATGGTGTAAGCTAGCCTTAACCAAGATATAGAGATGTATGTTTAGTGATGGAGTCTAATTCTCTCTATGTTTTATAATTACTGAATGATGACTATGTCTCAAAATTAAGGTTGTAGTTCTCTAATTCAAATTGTAAATACCGTGTGGGCTCACTCACAAAAAGTACATGTGGGGCTCCAATTAAATTGGTATTATTATTGTGAGCATTTACATGACAATATCTCTTTATAGAAATTGATGGTTTTTTTTTTCTTGTTGTTGTTGTTATTATTGTTATTATTATTATTTTGAATTGGGAGGATCCATTTTGGACTTGAATGCAAAAAATACATATATTTTGCCCTTTAAATTACTTTCATTTCATTGTTGTGGTAATCATACTTAACTTTAATTAACATAAATTCTATCCCAATATGCAATGGGTATCATGTGTGATTTAGTAATATCTTGTTGTTAGACCTAATGAGGCATAGTTTTTAACACTCAATAATCATACATATTATCTCTAAATGTACCTACACTCATTAGTAAAAGTAAAACTAGGTTTTTTTTATAAAAATGATAATCAACTCTGCTTAAACATTATTTTGAAATTATTTAAAAATTCATTATCAAGATTGTCAAGTTAACGGTCGTCAAGGGACCTTCACCCAAATTATTATCCAGGCTTTTCCTTGAAGAAAATCTATCTGAGAAAAAAAAATTCAAAATAAGACTAAATGAAATAATAATAATAATAATCATCATCATCATTGCTGCTACTGCTGCTGTACAATTCCACCACTATAATATAATATATTATAGCTAATATTTTACCAAAAAATATTTATTCTTTCGGATAATACAAAAATAACTATATTAATTTTAACTCGTATTCACTCACTATTTTGCTTTTATTATTTGAATAGTAATATTCTAGCTTTATTTCTTGATATGTGATGTGTCAAACAAGCCACTCAGTTTTAAAATATTTAAAGCCTTCATGTCAACTAAAAACAAAACAAAATGTATATATACCTTCATGCATAAACTCTAACTGAACCTATTTATTTAATAAATATTCATCATGAACACATCTGCTTGAAATTTTTACCACACACCTATTTAGAGAGTCTTGACAAGTTAATCTCTCATATCCCCAACTTAATTGGATATTATTTTTAAGCTAGATACATGTGTTCAACTAAATCATTTATTCAAGAATTGACTTAGGTTTGGAGAGGAAATGCTAATGAGAATTGATGATCTTCTAGTTTGCTTAATTTTGTGCCTTAGTTTGGTACCAGTTATTACACCATTTTTCAAAAAACTAATATAGGCAACTGTGTTTTCTTTTGTAATAAATTTGTTACCAAATCCGTATTAGTAATGACTGCATTTAATTTGTATCAATAATTCAATATCAAATCTTTGTAACTATGGAATTTATATTATGTTAAAGATCAAACTTGTAATGAAGGATTTTACTGTACAAATTAAGAAGTAACAAACTGTGCACAAACGTAATTTGTCTCAAAATACTAACTAATATTTATGAAAAATTGTCACATTAATGCACCGCATACAATTAATATTTATTTTAAAACATTCAACTGAATCTCAACATGTAATTAATGATTTCCATTAGTACAAGGATCAAAAAAGGAAAAAAACTGGGACAATAAATTTAATTCCTAATTCCACACATTTCTTCACAGAATTACTTCTTTAAAATTACCCTACTAACTTTGCCTACCTTTAACAGTAAGATTTTTAATTAAATTCCAGCCATTGGATTAAATTCATTTGGACCATTCAATATATTTTTTTAGTGTATTGGAGACTCACAAATTGCAAAAAGAATTATCAAACTCAGCTTGATAATAAGAATGAAGATGTGGAGAGAATATTTTGAAGAAGACTAATGCAATTTAGATCTTGTTTTGAGAAATACTTATGATACCGGGTTATGGTATCAGCTTTTGATTTTTTTTTTACTGTGTATCAGATAATTGCATGTCAGTAGATATTAGACAATAGTTTAGAATAAAATAGTTATTCTTATAGAAGTAAATCCCTAAAGTATCTGTGTATGATACTCAAAACAATTTAGTTTCTAATGAAACTGGTGGTATGTACCACTTTTTTCCAAAAAAAAAAAAACTTGATATAGTTTCATAAAATTGAGATATTGTTCTTATTCATGTAAATTTCTTCAATAAAACGAATAAAAAGTTTTAATTCAAAAGGCCATCTGCATCTGTGGATTTCTACTTGAAGAAAGAAAAAGAACAAGGAAATGAGATGAACATTTCTAACACAACTTCTATGCAGAAATTTAGAATTATATGTATTTGTCAGTGATAAAGGAAAAACTTAATATATGTCAGTGAGATCAATATATACAATTTCAAAGTATATAAAAGAGATTTTTCATACACACATATATATATTTTGAAATAAGAGTTCATATTAGTCATGACATTTATTTTATTTTTAAATATTTTTTGCGGGATTTTAACACAATGTGTTGAAGATAATTCATACACATATTCTTAAGGTATTTTCATAAAACTGAGTAGTCAATTGACCCCACTTAACTCTTATGTGGCATGTGGCTCCATTACTAACACTTGTAATTTCCTATTTCCTCCATTATTTCTTCTTGCTTGTTTACACTTGATCAATTTCTGGCTCTTAATTTGTGCTATGTGCTATATTTCTAGAACCACTATCATATTCCAAAAGAAGAAAATAAAGTAGCTATAGGTGGTTAACAATTACCCCCTTGGTCATTACTCATTAAATTGATCTTGATAATGAAACCCTCTTAATTAAAGAGTTTGGTTTTGTGGGGGGGGGGGGGGGGGGGGGGTCTTGTCACTGTCACATATATTCAGGATGCAACATCAACAACATACTGTTAATCCATAGAAGCAAATATTGTTCACGGTCACAATCACATTTATTCTCCACGCGTGTTTTTATTGGCACATTTATGGGGATTATTGATTGATTGATATGTACATATAATATGAGCAGGAGATGAGCCATAGTTACATGATTAAGTTTTTTTTTTTTTGTATTACTAATAGGACCACATGAGAAATTGTATAAATACGACATATAATGAGTCTGTATCTGCTGTCATTATGAAACTATAACAGTTCGTTATCATAGAATCACAATGGTTTGTTTTCATTATAACGGTTCAGATTTTAACTTATAAAGGGATTTTTCAATAATTAATTTGTGAGTCTCATTTACTATTGACTCAACAACAGTAAGTTATCGTAGAAAACTATGACAACGGATGCGAATTCACCGTGTAAGTAGAATGGTAGTAATTAGTTGTGTATATTATTTTTGTTTGCCTATTCCAATAAACATCTTAGCTAGACATGTACTCACAAGTGCTCCCTTAACAGGCAAACTAAACCTAGCTAATTGAGAATTGCATCTAATTAAGCAAATTAATTAATTAGAAAATGGGTTCTGATAACTAGCCTGATAATTTTTGCTCTATATTTTGCCCCAAATCCATATTAGAAAAGTGTATAGTTAAATGCAGTTCAAATATAAAAAGTCATTTAAAATGGAACTCATAGTTATTGCTTCATTAAATGCAATTTCTTTCCAAAATTTGCATCACAGTTACTTGTTGCGGCCTGTAACAATTTTGCTGCGGCCCGTAACAAAGGGTGTCGTTGTGACATTATTTTTTTATTTTTATAAGTAATTATTATATAGTAGTGAAGTGATTATTATTTAGATAAAAAGTGATTTTTATTTGTAAGACTAAGTCGCATCACAATTTAAATTTCTGTTTTCACAAGTTATTATTATATAAGAGCGACGTGATTATCATATATATATGAAGTGATTATTACCTGTGAAATTGTATTACAATTGAAAGATTTAAAAAATATTGAGAGTAAGACAGAAGTTAACAAAACATTTAATGAAGTTAAAGTAGATCATTATGACAATAAGATTATGGAGTAAATTAATGGGGCAAATTATGTGAGGTAAAAAAAAATTTCTCTAAAATGATCTGATTTGTGAGTTGAGAATTTTTTCCTGTTATGATTTAAGAAAATTGATCTAATTAAGCAGATAAATTAACAAGAAGACTTGAACACACTATACAAAAAGAAACAAAAAAAGAAAAGAAAAGAAAGAAAACTGAATGCAATTATTGGTCAATAGAACTTGCCTATATATAATTAATAACCATGCTCAAAATAATGCAATCAAAAACTTTGATACATCTTGTCTGACATATGAGAAACACATGTCAATTATTAGTGTTAATTAAGATAATTTCCGAGCAAATATATGTTGTTATTTCAGTATCAAGTGATAATTCAAATAGTTCAATGTAATCTATGTATTGAAACTTTGTCAGAATTTATATGTATATATATAATTTATCAATGTTTTGTTAGAATTTTGCTTATTTCATGTTGAAGCACCATTCATCTCATATAGTATATGAGAGAGAGCAAATTAAGATTGCAACATGCTTTATTTCCTTAATCTTTCTAAGCTTGTAATTTAATTCATGTTGCACAGAGGTGAATAAAATTACAAGTATAGAAACTAAAATTCAAAAAATAGGATAGAAATTAAAATGGAATATAAAGCAATAAAATATAATATAATGAAAAACCCAACTCTATATATAAGTTGTATTTCAAAAGAAAATAACTAAGAAATAAAATTACCCCTACCACTCACAGAAGAATTTTTACCTCTAATTATCTCCACAGAAGAATTTTAACCTCTAATTATCTCCAATTTATCTCACCTCAAATTGAACCTATAAAGAACAAAACCAACATCAATAAATATTAATTTATTGTGTTGAAGCCACATGTTCCAAAACAAAACAAAAACAAACAAACCCAAAAAAAAAAAAATAGAAAATGGAACATTGTTTCCCACAGTGACAAAACATCCCAAAAACCTAATTACATGAAAAAAGTATAAAATTAAATTAATGAAGAAAATTCTATGGTTAATTGAGAAATTTAATTAGGTAGATATTGTTATTAGTTATGCTTTGATATGGTTTTTGTGGTACCAGTTGTTTGGTATTCTATAAAACCTCCAAACTCTGTATTTTTTTTTTCTCATTTTCAATGAATTAAGGTGTTTTTTGTTATATCTAGTAAATATTTTATGGACAACATAATTTTTTGTTGATTTTGTTGTATTATAGATTGTTGTGTTGTACTTTTTTCTTTTTTTTTTCTCTTTTTTACTATGTACACTCCTCATTAACCTAATTGATATGGTTTGTGAATTGAATTTGAAAAATCTATCTGATTGACTTCAAACGATGACAAATTCAAATTATTGGAATCGATCTATTATGTGAGTAACACATCTATATGCTATAAATTTTTGAGTTCAATCAATATAAAGTCAAGTTGTCACAAAAAAAAATTTAGTATGTAATGTTTTATTATCATTTTTAAGTGTTTGACTTTATACAAAATGAACTAAAATATTAATATTTCAATACCTTCACTCTCTAAAAAAAATGCAAAAATAAATTTATTGAACTAGTAGTTGGAGAGTTACTATAAGAAGAGAAAATCAGAAGCAGCATGAGAAAAATGTAGCAAAATGTTTTCTTTGCACTCTCCATAATACCAAAGCAAAAAGTAAGCTTTCAAATTTTATAATTCAGTGTGGAGTATATAAAATGATTTCTTCTAAGTTCACATTTCAGTGATTCTAAAGCTATATATATAATAGTTGTAAGAAAGAATATACTTAAATAATTTGATATGGCTGGAAAAATATGCTCCTAATATGCGCTATTTTATTTGGAAAATTCGGCCTAAAAATATATAAAAGCGACATAAAATAACAATAGCATGTACTAAATGTAGAATATCAAATTATTAGTTTTTTTTTCCTTTATCTTGTTTTATTGTTAGATATATTTTTTAACTTATAGATTGATTGTGTTTCAAATTTTATGTAATTTAAGGATCATTTATTATTCTATCAAAGATCGTTATATATGGACCGTTGTAAATATCATATAATTTTGATGGTTTTTGATGGAGTATCAAATAATATTTAAATTATATAAATTTGAAACACAATCGATTTATAAGTTAAAAAAATATTTATAATTTTTTCTAGTTTAAAAAATTTTAAAATTATTTAAAATCCGTCATTAACGTTATTAAAATAATAGTCGTGAAAGAATCCCTATCCCACTACTTCTATAGCCGGATTCACATCCGCTGCCATACTTGTTCTATAAAACATTTGTATCATATTTTTTTTTTTGCTCTATGACACATGAGACCCACTAAAATATAAATAACAAAACACTCTCTATCAATCAAATCTCAACCGTTTAAATCAAATCAAACGGTTTAAAATTCAATATCAGCTAACATATCACAAAATTTATTGCAGCAGATCCGGACCCTCTCTATAGCGCAGCCCCAGCCCAAGAAAAGAAAAAAAAAGGAAGAGAGGATTTCGGACAGCTACACTTGAAGCCTTTCTTCCTCCTCCGATCCATCATCCCTTGCGAATTCAATCCCTCCCTCTTTGATCGCGACCTCCGATCGATTTCTTTTCTCCATTGGAGTGAGAAATTTGTGTGGAAGGAAGAAAGCAATATATAGCAAGCCACGCTTACACGCTCGCCTCGTCTTCCCTCCGCCACCAAATGAGCACTCCGATTCGTTCCCTCGCTCTCTCCTCAAACGTATCGTCTCCCCGTTTTTCTCTTCGCAAAACCCTACTTAAACCTAGACCTCATCAAGCTTCCTCCCGCTCCCGCTCCCTCTTCAACGAATCGCTCCCTCGCGTACCTTGCTTTCGCGATCGTAAGCTCAATTCGAGCCCGATCGTCGCGTCAATGGCTTCTCTCAGTACTCATACCACTGATGCAAACAGCGTTGCACCTGTTCCTCAGCAATCCCCATGTAAAATACCCTTTGTTTTGTTTAAATTCGCCAGTAATTTGACTGAAATCATAGAAATTGTGAGTTAACCCCTCCGTTTGAGTGATTTAAGTGTTTTAAAGGTATTTTAATGCATTAAATGGAGGTTATTTAAGGTGAAATAAAGATAAAGTGCTCATGGATGGAGGTAAAGTTAAATCACTAAATTTTAGTTTATAATATTTTTTATTTTTATTATCTCATCTACTTACTTCATTGCTACCAAACATCAATACTTTAGAGTGATTTAATATTTATTTCGTTTTAAATTTACTTTAGTGGCCAAACAGGGGTAAGTGAGTGCTTGATCTGTACTAAAACTGTAATTTGATATAAGCAGCTTGTAGGATTGGTGAAGTTAGAAGAGTAACCAAGGAAACTAATGTGCATGTTAAGATAAATCTCGATGGTACTGGAGTATCAGATTCAAGCACTGGAATACCTTTCTTGGATCATATGCTAGATGTGAGCATATCTATTAATTTTGTCATTTATATATATTAATATGTATATTTTCTGTTTATTGTTATCATGACTTGATGATGCTTTTTTCTTCTCTCTAGCAACTTGCTTCACATGGATTATTTGATGTCTGTGTAAAAGCGTCAGGTGATATCCACATTGACGATCACCATACAAATGAAGATGTTGCACTTGCTATTGGCACGGTAATTACACAAATTTTGAGAGTTACGCAAATAGCCAAATTTGCAAAAACGACCTCTAAAGCTGTTAGCTGTAGCACCATTAGAATTATGCTCCATCAATATGCTTGTGTGGGCTGTTGATAGAGCCAATTGTATAATTGTAAGGTTTTTGTTATAGTCAAATTAGTTTAAAAATGAAGGATTATATTATAATGGCAACTAAGGTTTTTATTTCTATAAATCTGTATTCCTTTTAATTGAAAGATCCAATTGAGTATCTTATTCTCTTTTAGAAGTATGTATTACATACTGTTCCATTATTGGTTGATTTGGTCATCACGATTCTTAACACCTTCTAAAATTTTTAGTAAGACCACCTTTTGACTTTATTTTGCAGTGTGAGCTCTTTTGTATATAAAAAAGCCACAACATTTTTCCAATGTGTGATTAATGCAGTGCTTTTTTTGCGTTTTTTTTTTGTTTTGACACAATATTCAAATATAGTTGATTTTATGGTTGAATTACTCCTTGTACAGGCGTTTCTTCAGGCACTAGGAGATAGGAAAGGAATAAACAGATTTGGCCATTTTTCAGCTCCACTTGATGAAGCCGCAATTGAAGTTATACTGGTATAACTTGTTATTCATTTACAGTCTTACAATCTTTTAACTGGTTGGTAGTGTACAATATTGATTGCATATTATCTTTGCAAAATGCATATTTATTCTCTTTAATTTTTTTTTATACTTCCAGGATTTATCGGGGAGGCCCCATTTGAGTTGTGATCTGAGTATACCAACTGAAAGAGTTGGTACGTATGACACCCAGGTACCACCCATTCTTTTGCTAACAAGGAGATGGGTGATTTTTGGAGCGTTATTTATTGACTTGTTTGTTGTTCAGCTAGTGGAGCACTTCTTCCAGTCTTTGGTTAACACATCTGGCATGACACTTCACATCCGTCAGGTAATGATCTCATCCTAATTCATGAAGATGTCAGAATTAAGCATGTATATCATTTTTTTCATTAGTTAAACATGTGTATGCCATATGATGAACCGAGATGTTTTCCTCAATGTGCAAACAGATGGTGTGTTTAGTAGAAAGGTTTATTAATTATTGTCAAATCAAAGAGCAACATAATGTCCAGACTACAATTAAAATACCAGTAGGTAGGGTCGAACAAATATTTTGAACTATACCAAACTGGAATTGGTACTGGTATGTGGTCTAGCAACCTTTTGGTTTCAAAAAAATTATAGGTCTAAGTTCTTAAATATTTAAATTTCAAAAGCTTGCTGGGAAGAACTCGCATCATATAATAGAAGCAACTTTCAAGGCATTTGCTAGGGCTCTTCGTCAGGCCACTGAATTTGACTTGCGTCGCCATGGCTCTATTCCTAGGTTTGACTTCTGCATCCTTTTCTTTGTTCAAAGTTAATATTTTTAGCCAAAGTTGAATGCCACAAATAGTTCTAAATTTCCTGAAACATCTTTTTTTGCCTGTTCTCTCTTCCAAATTGCAGCTCTAAAGGTGTTCTGTCACGGTCATAACCAGTTTGAACTGCGATATGATTGCTTTCTGATCTAGGTACTTCCAAGTGGGAGAACCTTTTTTTTTCATTTTTAGAGTAGATTTATGCATCTTTTTAGTGCTTTAATAATGCCAATCGGCCTCTTCTGGTGCCTTAATGATGTTAATGGGCCTCATTTTGTTTTACTTTCATTTTACTGTGAATACTCTTTTGGTATATTGAGTGAGCGCTATCAAGTTTGTCTGGAATAGATATTGGTATTATCTGTAACCGTTGTCTGGTAAACATTTTTGTCTCAGTTTGGTCTTTGGTAATTTAAGATTTCACTTTTTTTTTTGTTTTACTAATAATCTGGTGCTATTCACAAGCTTCATACTTAATTAGAAAGTCCAATTGAAATTTATTTCCTAATTAAGTAGGATTTTTTCCCCCTTGTCTGGGGGCCATCATCCGTCTTGTCAAATTAGTACTTGTCAATGGATCCTCATTCTAATATAAAATGCCAAGAGATGAAACATAACCTGAGCCTATTTGACTTCATTCGTTGGTTAGTGCACTTTTGAAGCTTTTGAGGCATGACTTGGATGGCAAAAACATTCCCTCTCCCTTCTAGCACTATCATTCAAGCTTTTGGGTGTTTTTCATGATTACAATTGGAATTGTAATCCTGTCAAAAAAGAAAATTGCCACATTGGTAGAGGCACAAAACATAATAATCTGAGGTAGGGATGTGTCAAGTGTGTTCAGACCATGGATCTGAGATCTGATCTATGCATCAACTGGTTTTACTACTGAATCTAACTGAGGTTTACTGTGTTACCAGGCTTGTCAAGGCCAGTAAAGAAGAAATCATTAGTTGTTGCCACTTTCTGAGTCTTTGCAGATTGACAAACACTACATCCAAAATGGAGTTTCTAACTTTTTATTATCACCATTGTCAAGTTAACTATTGTTAATGGATATCCCACACATATATATTATTATATTTATACATATAAATTAGGATCTAGCTATGTTGTATGGGTGTGTGTGTGTAGGCATTATATCTGATATGATGTGGGTACGGCGATACGGCGATTTTGAAAAATCTTGGATAAAGATACGGCTATATATAATCAAATTTTATTTAAAAATAATATAATGTAATAAACAAGAATTGGTTTCATGTAAAAAGTAAAAATAAAAAATATAGATATATTATTGAATTTATAGATTGATTGTGTTTTAAATTTCATGTAATTTGAATGTTATTACATATTTTATCAAGAATCACCAAAGTTGCATGACAGTTGTAAATTCTTGATTTAATAATCTTTAATAGAAAATATCAAATGATAATTAAATTATGTGAAATTTGAAAATAATTAGTCTTTAATTTGAAATATATATATTTATAGTTTTAAGTTCATTGTTATGATTGTAAAAAATAACCACAGTAACAAAGTTCCAAACAATTTCTGTGTTGTATCCAAATTATTCTTAAATTTGACAAATATACAAACAACAATATTTATGATTTCCCATATAATTGATAATTCACGAACTTTATTATTTATTTTTATAAATATAAATTATTTTGATACATTCTTTGAATTAAGATAATATGTTCAAATAACCAAAAGTAGGCATAGTTTTCAACATTCATAAAACTAAAGAGACCTACAAAATATTCCTTGCACGATGTACTACTGCTTGAGTCGTCCCAAGAATCTGAATTTAAAAGAGAAATTATTGTTGCATTTTATATTTTATATTTCTTATTTGCGTATTAAAAATATTTATATTAAATAGATAATTTATTTATATCTAAATTTGTAAGTATTTATAGTTTATAAAAATTATTTATTATTCTTTTCCTAGATGATTATAAAAAAATTGAAATTAAAAATTTTATTATATAAATATAAATATAATTTACATAACTTTTTATTTTAATAATATAAATATTTTTATCATTAAATATAAATATTTTTTTGAAAAAATATAAATATATTTAAAATATAAATAATTGATATAATTAAAAAAATACAATTATCACTCGATTTATTGATGGGATTGATGGGATGATGAATTTGAAATCGGTGAATGATGAGCTTAGAAAAGGTCTGGATTTGTATTTCACAAAATTTGAAGGGTTATTTCATAAAACTGTTCGTTCTCATCTCATTTTTGCCAGCGAATTTTCTCGTCGTCAAATCGATTCTCTCTCTCTCTCTCTCTCTTTCGAATTAGTTTCGATTTAAACATGCGCTAGTTTGGAATCTTTTCTTTCTTTAGAAGGCAAATTTGATCAGATCGTGTTAATTCTTATTTCTCTCGCGCACAAATCCTTCGATCTGAGCGATTTTCTTCCCCCGTGAAACGCGAAATGGGAATGGAAATCCGGAAATCCGGAAATCGTGCGTTCAGTCTGATCGGAATGGATGAAAGAGGAGATCGCGATGATCTCACTTGGAGCGATTTCGGAAGGCACCAAATCACGTTTTGAAATCCAGTGAAAAAGGCAAGGTATTGAACATTTGGTGTCTGTTATCCAACAAATTTTTAAAACATCTTAATTATGCTTAAAATCATGAACCTACAGGTTTTGGTTTCCTTTGTTATTTAACTTATCATTGGGAGAAGGAAGGATACTTCTCCTCTAGTCCTATGCTTCTTGACTACTTTCCACATAGTTCATTCAACAAACAATTGAACACTTGGTGTCTGTGTTATTAGCTTAGCAAATCAAGTTATTGTATTGGTTTAGTATGTCCTTTGTACCATGATGATTTAACTTTTAATTACCTTGATGATGTTATGTGCTGTGTCTGGATTGGGGATGTGGATCCGAGGGCAGTTTTGTAAGAGTTATTTTAATACATTTCTGACCAGACAGTCTTCATACAACTTACTGAGATATCTCAGGTTATGGAAGTAAGTATCCAGTTGTTGTAATCATAATATAACCATTTTTGTCTAGGATTGAGTTACTGTGCTTATCAGGTTTAGTTCTTGTATGCACTTGAATGGAGAGCCTGGTACGGTCTACTGTTTTGGGTTCCTGGTGGGATATCGATTTATTTTTCTTTTCTTTGCTTTGCTTATTATTTGTGTAATTGAGGTTCAACAAAAGATGATAAAATAAAAGACCGAATCTCTCTCTATCATTTCTGGCTAAGAAACAATATCTGACAATGGTATTGCAGCTCAGTTGCCATCATGTTGAGTTGCACTGAGACCTGGTTGTCCTGGTGCAAGGAAGACCCTGTATACAACCAGGGAGATTCCAGCGAAAACATGTTTTTGATCCGCATACTTCTGAGAGAACATCTTGCAGCTGATATGGAAGTGCTACAATGGGAATTCCCTCTAAGTGAAGTGTACAATTCAACCCAGGCTATGGAGTCACCAAATTGGCAATGGTTCCTAAGGTATGTAGCAATATTGTTGACGTACATGGTTGTTTTGTTTGTTTGTTTGTTTTTATTGAAAAAAGTAATAGTCAAGTACCAGAATGAAAACATATAAACGGTCTGATACATAATATGTGGAAATAAAACCCTGATGTTTCCCTAAATACCAGTTAGGCAATTAGGCAATTAGGCAATTAGGCAAGTCCATACAACTAAATTGCAGCCCACATAACAAAAATCAGAACACAAAACAAAAGTAAGTAAAAATGCCCAAAACAAATAGTTATTATGGCATGTGGCTTTAGCTGTGGTAGGAGTCTGTTGTATCAAGTGTCATCTAAGCATCAGAGCTTTCCTCTTACATGGCCTCCAACTCAACCTCTCTGTCACAAGTCCTGAAATCTGCCATTGGACCAGTGCAACAAATATGAAATAGTGAGAGCATATAGGGATCTACTGGGCCTAGGCACTTTATAATCCTGTTTCTCTCAGGCCACACTACCCACATCACAGCCCCAATGACAAAAATACCCCCGTGTCTAGCATTAATGCAAAGCTGGGAGCAGCTGTCGCATAATTCAGACAAGCTATGTGTGTTTAGATGGAGGAAATAGGCATGTGTAATTTGCCTCCAAAAGGGGCCTACTATCTGACTATCCAAGAATAGGTGTTGGGCACTTTTCTAGCATTGATAGAAGGTGCAGCAAGGGTTGCCATCTCAGCCTCTCTTGAGAAGTTGGGTCCCTGGTCTAATTAGTTGAATGTCTTTGAACAGGGAGTTGATAATTTATAAATGCTAGAAGTTTACAGACAGGGAGTGGTTTGGTGTCTGGTGTTTAAAGAAAATTAATCCTATATGAGCCAACGTAATACATCTGTCAACTTATAATACATCTGCCTGTACAAAAGTTAGCTTTTTTTAAGGTTGGATTCAATTTAAGTGGTTAAGAAGCTTAAATTAACCACTCCTTGATTTTGGTACATTCAGGTTGCCCCTACCTGATTGTTGCTGGACGCCTGTACCTGGTGGAAGTTCTACTTTTACACTTTTTGCACTTGACCTAATGGTATAAGTCAGTAGTTAGATCAAGCCGCATTGCTCCGTCATATGTCTTTTACTAGATCAATACCATAATTGACAAATTTGACTGGATCTGATCAATGTTTTCTCAGCAGTATCCTTTCTACCTTGTTCTGGTAATTAGTAAGATACTGGTATATAGAGATTAGTTTATTTATGTCTAGTACCCTTGCTGGGTTTTGGTGAAAGGGCTGAGAAAATGGTTGGGAGACATCACTATCAGTAATCCAGAAATGACATCAGGTCTCTAATCCCTGCTAAAATCTTAGCTTTATGACTTCAAAGTTGATCCAGTCATGCTCTACTCTTTTCATTTGCTTTTATCGCCTTCAGTCTTTATCTAGGAATTAGTTTCTTATTTACCCTTAAAAACCTTAGGCTGCCCCTAACTTCCTGAGTACTAAACCATTTTTATCCAATTTCTACACAAGTATGACTAATGGGTTTAACATTTTTGGTGGAAAATGGATTAAGAAATTGTGTTAGGAATAATTCTTGCTTCTAGAGGTGGTTTCCTGTATGTGAGGTTTCTGTAGGTTATGACAGAAATTGTCCCCATTATTATACATATTTAAATTTGGATAGAACTCACTATAGATTTTATTGTTTACAAAGGTTTTTGAGCTTGGCCTAACAGAATCCTGAATTTGATTGTTATGTTTAAGCACAAACTACTAATGCTCGCCAGTTGCATTTAAAAATTGTTGTCAGTTAAGATTTCGAGTTCAGAATTTTGGACGAAGGTTAAGTTTCTTGGGTCATAAGTATGAGATAAGTGACATTCTTTTTAAGGAACAAATTTGCTATGAGAGTTATCTAAAGAATTCTGAATGTCAAGAATACTTATTATCAGTTTCATTCTGTGCAAAACATGAGAAATCTAACATGTGAGTTTCTTTGTGGCATGTCAGGTCGACTTTAGGAAAAAACAGATAAAGCATGACAGGTTTCTATTAGCAGAACTACTTACATTCCAATATGGATCCAGGTAAGTGGCATGCTTCTACAATTTACTTATCGAAAATAGTTAAATAATATGTATGTGTATTATAGTGTTGTTACCAGACCAATCCTCTACAGCTATACTTGTACAGACTTGCCATTTCTCCTCACTAATTCTTGAAATGATCTTGTCCTTTTTGTTATGTAATTTGCTATATGAAGATATGTATATATAAAGAGTTAAAATGAAAAGTGAAAATTGAAAATACATAAGAAAATTGGTTGATATGCTCAATAGTTAAAATGATATATTGTCTAAAAACAGTGTGCTTCTTATGTGAAGTGGGTATGAATTTCGTGGCAAAAACTGATAAATTGTCCAAAAAAAAAAAGGAGATTCCTATGTGCAGTAGATAGGAATTTCGTGCCACTGAATTATGAGTTTGCTCTTGGATATGTAGTTGTTTCTAGAATATTTACTATAGATCTATATAGTGCTAAATTCATAGGCTACTCGTTTGAAGGGACTCTTTCTTCTGGTCGGTCTATTTATTTCTTGACATAAGTGTCTTACAGTGCACATTTATATCAATATCCTAATTTGACGAATCTCCACAACAATGTCATTCAAATGTTTATCCACAAGACATAATCTTGACATCATGTGAATTTGCTGACCAATGAAAATAAAAAAAAACAAATTACAAAAATGAAACAAAAAAAATAACACATTAGTAATTGACTATGTTTCTTTTTAAGTAGGCAAAACACCTATCATAAAACAAAAGAATTAGTGTAAATATTAAAAGATTGCTCCGAAGGATATACATTAGCAGTTGACTATTTACATTAAAGATCTTTGGCTCGTTGTACTGATAATTTGGAAGTTCTTATAAACTTCCAATTGTACATTTACAAATAAAAATAGAAGAAAGATTACTCTTGAGAGTCTGCACATATTTTATCTTTTATTAAGGGTACAATAAATAATAAATGCTCCAAACAAACAACTCGTACTACAACGATATCCTACAATGATATTTTTTAACATATATGTCATTAGTTTAACGCTCACAACAGTTATTAGTACTGAACTTAATTATAACAATTAGTTGTTACTAAATAGACGTAAAATCATGGACTTATTACGTTTTGCATTTCGGTTTAGTGTTATAATGATCCTAGTACTATCATGTTTGAACATATTGCTTAGTAGGGTAAACTGTTTCAATAAATTTGCACTGAATTTAATCATCAATTTGTGGAGTCAGAAGTAAAGTCAGGACGTTATAACAATTTAGATCTTAATAAGTTGCTACTTTAATATTTTTGGAACCGTTACCTTTGATGAACAGTAAAACCATTCACTTATGTTTGATACCCAAAGACAGTGGTCAATAGATATCGAATTAAGTTCTATTGTCGCCTAGTTTGCAATATGTTTAATACCATTGATGAACAAGAGACCATTTTAGTGTGAAGCCAACAGCAACACTTACCTCAAATTAATTAAAAATATTTGATAAATGCATGAGCGATAAACCATGACTGGATGCTTTTAAATATACTTGTGGAAGCATGCATTCAGAAAATAGGTATAAAGTTGTCAAGCATTTGAAAATGGGGATGTTTTTTTTTTTTATTCAGCTAAGAAACTGGCATAGAAAAATATTCCTTCTTTTCAATGTGCAGGTTTCTAAAACATAAATTTAGATCATCATCCTACCATATAGATCTCAGTCAAACCTATATTCATAGAACTTAAGCCTTGACATATTCATTAATAATATTAAATTCAGTTATATGGAAATAGAAATAAAGATATTATATGTACTAATGATAATTATTAAAGACCTTTTACTTCTTGTGCAAGTTCTATTGAACTAACAATAAAGATAATATTCTTGAGGACTGTCTAGATATTTATTGTTCCTAGCAAGGATATGTTAATTTATTGAGAAATTGTGCAAATCAAACTGCTGGCGCTAAAAGCGTTGAAGGCATTTATCATCAATTTAAGTGATTTCAACATTTAAATCATGCTAAACATAATGAAGAATTTTTGAATATCAAGTTGAAGCAAACACAAAGTTACTACAATTTGGATTTGAATTAATTTGTCGTTAAATGATGAGGTTATTTGCATAACTACAACATTGACAAACAATAGAAACAGTCAACCATTGATGCAAAGGCGATACAACCAATGCATGCAGCATTAAATTAAGAATTTATTGTCTATAATTTGGCAGTACTATTAATATTGTCGATGAAAAAAAAATATTTTAATATGAAGCCCACTTGAATTTGCACCAATACGGATGGTGGGACTAAATTAAGAATTGATTATGCCCGCAATGGGAATAACATATGAATGAATATTTCCTGCTTCACAAACCAAGAATAAAGCTAAAGATATCGGTTGAGGTATTAATAGTATATCTTATCTAAAAGTGTGATTATACAGACCTTATCAAAAAGAGAGGTATGTTTGAATCTGATTGATTTCGATAAAAATGTACAAGTTCAATTCATTCAATTGCAGCTTAAGTTAAACTAATTAAAATTCTAAAAAAATTGGGCGGTGGTAAGATTCAAATACAAGGCAGCCACATGCAAAGCCAACCTACACTCTAACTACAGATACTTTTATTATTACTAGTGGTTCTTTTTGAAATATACTCAGTACAACTTAGAATACAGTAACACCAAAATATATAACTGGAATCCGAATTCATCTATTGCAATAAGCAACCAGAATGGCTGCGGGAATAGATTAACAAGCTTGTTAATTACCTATCAAGTCTAATCTGCTTCCCTAGGCGCAAATTACTTTGTTCATCTTAAAAGCCTTTTTCCATAAAGGAAGCAAAAGACTCTCTCTCTCTATCTATCTATATCTATTTATCCCCCCCACTTTAACTGAAGGCAACAATAAACTCCACTTCCTCACTCTCTCTGTCCCCCACCCCCCGCAATGGATGGCATGGAGGAACAAAATCTCAGAGACTCTCCAACCCCTGATAAAGAAGAATACCAGAATCAAAGCCATATTATGAGAGAAAACATTCAAGATCAAGACCAATTGTGGGGGCAAGCTGAAAATCTAACAGCGTTCCAAGATTTGATGGCTGGATTTGATGCCATATCCTGGTTGGATGGTGAGGATTTCATCTTCTCCGAGGAGGCAATCACTTCTTCCACAGATTTTGGCTGCCTCTCTTCTCCTTCCTTTTCGCTTCCCCACAGCTGTGCCATGCACCCTCAAAATAAGGCCCTTACAAACCCCACTGCCAATTCCTACCCTTCTTTTGCTTTTTCTTCATCCTTTCCGTCTTCCACCTGGGCTACCCTTCAAGCTTCCTCTTGTGTCCCAAGATCTCTCCCGCAATGCTCCTCCAAGATGAGTGTGCAATCCCTGGTGTCCAATCCAATTCCAATAGCTGACATGCAACTTGGTGTCAACTCATCTGAGCAGTTCCCGGGTGATGTTCTGATGGTGGATGAACTGGGTGAACGCACTATCCAACCATCTAAATATGACTTGTCGTGTGCTGGATTTGGCAAGATGAATAACAACGGTGTAATTGAAGGGGAAAAGAAGGAAAGTAATGATGACGTAGCCAAGTTTATTCTTGAGTGGTTGGAGAAAAACAAGGATGTTATTTCTCCAGAAGATCTCCGCTCGATACGCCTGAAGAAATCTACCATAGCGTGCGCGGAGCGCCGCCTTGGGCCAGGCCCACGTGGCCGTATGCAATTGGTGCAACTTATTCTTGCGTGGGTGCAAAACCATCACCTCAAAAAGAAAAGGCGGAGGCTGCAAGAACCTGACAAATCAGATGTAATTTTATGGGGGAACCCTTTGCCACTCTCTAATCAGGTCCCTATTGATTCTATCTTAAACCTAAACTTAAATCCTAATATAGGCATAGCTTTTGAGATGGGTCAGGTTGCAGACAGCCTGTTGATAATTTAGGCTCTGTGATTCTATCTCTGCATACAATTAGGTACAGATTAAGAATCTCAAAGGTTTGATCTTGAAGTTCTCCGTGAAAAATAAAATTCAAATCTGCTTTTGACGCCTACATAAAATAGGTCATGAAATGTTAAAGAACTCCCAACTCCAAATTAGTTAAATAGCTTGTCTCAATATTGAAACTATGCAATTCATGATTTACAACTGATCTGTATGGCTTCATGCAGGATTGCAGCACTTATAGTGGGTTTGTTACCGGCCAGCTGTTTAAGAACGAATTACAACCAACTCAATATTCTGCGGCCCCAATTGATCCCTTGTATTACCAAGAGCAGAACATGACCAGCATGTCATTGGCTGCAAGGGAAGCTCAAGAAAAGCGAATGGTACGGAAAAGGAAGATGGTATTGCTCAAACAGAGCCGTGCACTGGGACAGAGTGGCACCACAGTGCAGCATGGGTCAGTTGAAGAAGGGAAAGATGATACTGGGAATTGGACCTTTTGGTCTTCTCTGGCCATGAATTCTCAGAGAGGGATGGGATTGATGGAGCCAAGTCTGCTGTCTGGTGGTTCCAGCTCTAGCTCACAGATAATGCAGACCATGTACAGGTCCAGTCAACATGTGAGCAGTGTGTTGTGGTCTGGAAATTCTGCCACAGTGAGGCGGCAGGTGCATCCTTTCTCTTTGATCTACTTTGGCTTAGTTGATTTCCCTAGGGTTCTAATTACTTTTATATAGCTTTCTCCATAATTGTTTTTTTTTGTTCCATGCTGAAGAAGCAAATGCTACTACTGGTCTTTTAGTTGGGTTGTGTGAGTCCCCACATCTTTTGAAGAGTTCCTGGGATATTGTGACTTGGTGTAGGAGATTCTATGATTCTTCCCCACAGACTAAAATTTGGGGCTTCTAAAGTTTTGCTTTGTTATTCCTTTGGTCACCAAAAACACCCTCGTCAGATCAATGAAATCAGTACTGTTGGACCCATTCAACTATTTAGTCTTGTGAAATGTTATTTGATCTCTATCTGGGTTGATAGTCATATCGATCTTATAGTACAATGATATAGATTGTTCTTATAAGAGTAAGTTCTTTTTGTTATTTGTTATAATATTAAGTTCTTTTTGTTACTTATTTTTCCAGATGCTAAGGTGCAATTTGTTCCTCACTTTTGAGATGCAAGCTGGACTTTGACCATTTCCTTTCTATGTTCTCAGTCATATGCAAGTTGAATTCACACTTGTCTTTTGTGCATGTACAGGATCTGAGGTTCCATGATAGGAACTTGAAGTTTCTTCTTCAGAAGGTGTTGAAGCGAAGTGATGTTGGCACCCTCAAACGAATTGTGCTACCCAAGGTGAGTACTAATTAATTAGTTAACCTTTCTGATCTAATGTTGCATTATTTGAAGTTCTAAGAAGTAATCTGGATTTTTGATCCTTTAATTGCAAAACAGAAGGAAGCAGAAATTCATTTGCCAGAGCTGGACACAAAAGATGGCATCGTCATTCCGATGACGGAAATCAGGACATCACGTGTTTGGGACATGCGCTACAGGTAAATGCCTATTTCTTTTTGTTTTTGGATTTTACTCTTCATGCACCTTAAACAACATAAATTTTCTTCTGGCAAATCTAGATCATGCACCTTTGAAATATAGAGAGTAGTGGAATAGGAAAAAATATTATTGGGTTTCCACTCTAAATTTGTGAAGAGTTTTGATGGTCCCATTGTATGGATGCCTCCGTTTTTGGGCCTTCCAACCTCCAAAGTTCAATGGGTTTTATCTTGGGAAAAGGTATTTGCTGGTTATTGGATTCTCTTTGATGGATGGAGAACTTTACTTGTTGCTGATACAGAAAAGTATAAAACACAAAAAAAGTTACTGGGTTTAGGGTTTATGAAGATATCAGCATATATCCTAAATAGGATCTAACCAAACCTAACCAAACCGGATGCAATGCAGCAAAATTACTGGTCAAAACTTACTGGGCATTCATAACCTAATCTAACCTCAAAACGAATTTTTGAAATATCACGTCTTTTCTTGGATAATCATCAGAAGCTATTTGAACATGAACTCGACCTTGCTAATCTTATACTATGCAATATATGCTGATATCTTCATAAACCCAAACCATACTGTAATCAGCTGACAAATCCAGAGATACTTTTACCAGCATTTATTTTGACTGGTGTAGTTTGTTGCCTCAGTTTGACAGTTACATACACCTATATATGAAGTTAGGAATCACACATGGGATAACTCTTGCTACTGCTTGTGCTTGTTGTAGTTTATGAATCTCCTCTCATATGATTAATAAAGAAAGAGAAAAAAGGAAGATACAGAACTGCACTATCTGCCTCTTGAACAAAATTGGGTACTGATGACCCGGATCTGAGTTTATGTACTCATTCTAGAAAAAAGAAAGGATATTTCCTTCTTTTTTTGCGTAGGATTCTTTTTATTGATTGAAACTAGTGTAATTTTGCAGTTATTAATTATCGAACTTATCATTCTGTTGTCCTAAACTTAAAATTGGTTTTGAGTAGGAACAATTATAATAAAACAAATTCATACCAACATTCCTTGCGAGTTCTCTGAATTCTTCTCCATTCTTTAAGTTTCTAATTTTAATTGTAAGCTATGTTTACAAAATTAAATCTGATCTTCTGCAGGTACTGGCCGAACAACAACAGCAGGATGTATGTCCTAGAGAACACAGGTATGTCTGAAATTTGCCGATATTCAAGCTAATCTCTCTTTCCCACTCTATCCTCTGTAATTAGGCAATGCCCCTAAACAAACCAAACCATTTTATTTTGTAGGAGAGTTTATTTGTTCAAATGGGCTAGAGGAAGGCGATTGCATAATGATCTTCTCTGATTTGGAGTCTGGCAAATATGTAATGTTTCTGGATTTTATTTTGATTCTTTTTGAATTGGTAATTTTTGTATACATCAGTCCACACCCTTAACAAGACCTTTTAATTTTATTGTATGTGATTTTAGCTAGTACTTAAGCATTGATGTATCAAACCATATTACATTCATACATGGTACTTAAGTTCACAAAGACAAAAAGGAATATTAGTCTCAAATCATGTTCAATTGTTTTTGTTTGTCATTGGGTTAATAGCTTGAATATACTAATAGATTATTTTAATTTGTGCCAATAAACTTAGATGATAAAGGCAGCGAAAGCTAGGAAACTGCAAGGCAGTCGCGGCAGGTTCTGAGGGTAACATGGAGATTCAGAGAAAAATATTGAAGGCATTATTGTCAGCTTATTGAGGGGTGTGTGTGTGTGTGTGTGTTTGGTTTGATGGCGTGACTGCACTTGTGTGACAATTTAAAACCTTAAGACCATAATTGCATGTGTGCTGGTGTGACTTTAATTGTATGTGTTGCTTGTGTTTTGAACTCCAAACACTAGACTGGAGTTTTGAATATCATTTGTGTGTTGTGACTTGTTTAATTGGTAGCCATGTTATGGATTTCATGATAGCTACGTATCCTTGTAAAAAATCTGCATATGTTTTGCACTCTCAGTCTCTCTCTGCAGGTTAATTTTCTATGGAATTTGAAAAGAGGTTCCTTTTAAGTTGGTGGTGGTTGCATAAGATCATCAAAATGTCAAATCTTTCATAAAACGCCTAGGTGATAAGATATATTCTAAAAAAAAATGTGCATGTCGTAAATCTTGAATATAAATAAATATTTCTCTTGAAATAGTAAGAATTTATATAATAAAGCACAAGATGATAAGTCACGTGATTATTTTTGTAGATAAATATAAGAGAGTTGTATCACTTTGAAGGATTTATAACTTAGATACATAAAATATATTTTTTAAATAAAAAAGGAAGCATGAAAAAAAAACAAGTTATTATATCTGAATAAATATGAAGAGAAAATAAAATTGAATAAATGTAAATTATGATATTATAAAATTTAAGATAATATATTATGATAGATAATATCATGATACGTCATATCACGACACACGTGATCTCCACTAATCCTCACGTGAGGTAACGGACATGACTCATGACACGATCCCTTTTGACCAATATTAGCACATCAGAAAAGGAGTAGTTGCATCCATAAATAATTAATTTATTGTCCACTTAATATTCTAGCCATTCAATTTAAGGCAAGATATCGTTTAATAACTAGTTTTTGATGATCTTAATAATTATTTTTTAAATAATTTTAAAATAAATTTTAAAAAATTTTAATAATAGAAAAAAATTATAAATATATTTTGTAACTTATAGATTAATTGTAGTACAATTTTTATGTAATTTAAAAGTCATTTGATATTTTGTAAAAAAATATTAAATTTAGACCGTTAAAAGTTTTATGTAATTTTAATTATTTTTTATAGAGTATCAAATGATATTTAAATTGAATACAATTTGAAACACAATCAATCTATAGCTTCAAGAATATGTTTACAAACTTTTTTTATTTTTTAAATTTATTTTAAAATTATTTAAAAAATAATTGTTAAGGTTATCAAAATATTAATTGTTAAGCGCTTCTCTCCCTTAATTTAAAATATCATTTTTTATATTCCTTTAAATTATCTCTTCTCTCTCCTTTTTATTAATTGCATACTTTTTTTTTCTCTCACCAAATTAAGACGAGTTGAAATGGTTGTTCCTGGTGGTATTTTTTATATGAGTGTTATCTGCATCTTGCATCTCAGATTTATTTGTATTTTTTTAGAAAATATTTATATCTAATTATAAAAATATTTATATCTAATTATAAAAATATTTATATTTTATATTATTATTATACAAGCTATATTTTTATTTAAGTAACACAGTTTTTAACCTGAATTTTTTTATAATTATTTGGAAAAAAATTAATAAATATTTTCTATACTAACTATAAATATTGACAAATTCAGATATAAATAAATGACGAGTGATAACTGTACCCCTTATTTGCACCCGAAATATTTGAAGCTAAATGATGCAAAAATAGAGATGCAGAACTTAAATTTTGAAATATATATTTTTGAAAAGTATTTATACTTAATATTTGGTGCAGATAAGTGGTGCAAAATTTGTGGTATATGAATATTTTTTCTAAATAAATTATTTGTATAATATTTTTGATGTGCAGATAAGAGGTGCAAAATGTGAGACGTAAGAATAATTTTTTTTTCATATAGTCCAACCTTTTCCATTTAAATAATTTTCTTTTCTCATATGAAGAAGGTCTAAATTATGTGCTAATTCATCTCATTAACATGTAGATAAACTTTAACTTAAGATTTTCTACTTTTGTTTAATTATTAGAAACTGAAAATGTTTCATAAAAGTTTTGGTATTTTTAAAATACTATGATGAAACTAAAATCAAATTTAACAATGTGATAATGAAATTCATAAAATTACACAACATGAGTTTTTAAATATTTTAACTAATATATTGATAAACAAGGAGAGATTAATTAACAATAGTTATTTTAATAATCTCGATGGTGATTTAAAAAAATTAAAATAAACTGAAAATTGAAAAGTAATCTTTTAGCTATATTATTGCAATATATAGATAGTTTAATAATCAAATTTTATATAATTTAAATATTATTTAATGGTGAATCAAGAATCATTAATTTTTTTAATATTAAAATTTCAAGTCACTGGATGATATATAATGAAACGTCTATCAAATCTTATTATTTTTTTATAGACATAATATATGAATAATAAATTACTTGTAGAATGTTGGATTTCAAATTTAATTTTTTTTAAGATTATTATAATAAAAAAAGTGTCAAGTGATCCTCCCTCTAAATAATAAATATCATACCTATAATTAGTGGATATCTCAATATAATACAGACTTAAAAATATTTTTAACTACTACATAGACATAGGGAGAAATTGATAAAAACAAATTAAGAAATAATTATTCAAATGTTAATTTTCAATTGCAGTTTGTTAGAATCAAATGTGAACATTTTTTTAAAACAAATTAAGGAACATTTTTAATTACAAATAAACATAGAGTTATTTTTTCAGTATATGGCGGAATTTAATTAGCACCAATATCTACTCTAATTAAACTTAGCACCAATATCTACTCTAATTAAATTTGGCACCAATAAAAAGTGATTTATGACAATTTATGGCGTTGGTACATGGTCAAGATTCATGACATCTAAAAATTCAACCTTCAATCTGACAACTATCATTTCAAGCACTTGTCACTATATCAGCACAGTTGGATTTTGTAATAGCATTTTTTTTTTCTATTATTTCAGTACAAATTTGTAGGTACATGTACCAAGCATTTGCATTTGTATTTGCACACCGCTAGGCATGAATAGAAAAACTTCATGTCTTGTGACGTTTTTTTAATAAAAATATGGTGTATTTTGAACGTGTGAAAAAATTATAAATTTATTGTAAAATTTGGAAAAATGTTAGAAAATTTTTTATGATAAAAATTTCATATTTATATTAAAAATTAAAAAATATTTGAAATAACGGGTGTGTGACTTTACGTAATCATGTGACGTGTCATAAGGTGATGTATCCGTAACACACCGTGACGTGCCTAAATAATTTCACGTGATTTATCGTGATGTGTTAATTTTAGTTGAAAGAAGACACGTCACATGACACATGAGATACGTTACGTAATATGCACGCATGTCGTGATGTATCCGTAAGATACTGTAATGTTTCATGATGTGATTAGTTACGGCATACTATTTTTTGAACTATATCACTAAAGATTTATAAACGTGCTGTCTTTTCTGTACGTGTCAGCTGTGTACAGGTAAGTATAAAAATTAACACGTGTCGTATCGTGTTATGTTTTTCTATAATAGTGTTAAAAATGATATTTTTAATGACATGACATGTCTTGATACACTGTGCCTACACATGTTTATATGTGTTTGGACATATTTTAACTTTTTTGTTTTAATTTCTTATTTTAATTATTAACAATATTTAAAAATTAAAAAAAAGGAAAATTTCATAGAATAGAGGAAAATATATTACAATCATATATATACATTTTTTAAATGTGCTTATAACAGCTATCAAAACACATTAGCATATATTTTACAATCACATATTTTTTTAAAAATATGCTTATAACAGCTATCAAAACACATTATAACAATTGTTTTAAAAATTTTATAAACATAATTAGACGTATCACATACAAATTAAACACTTAAATATATCGTACCGTACTCGATATATTTATCACCTAATACAGTATTTATAAGAACGTAATACGTAACACATAAAATACGGTACATCCAAATACATCCAAGTATACGTGTAGTATTTTGTCAATACCGGACATGTACAATTTACTTTTGTTAATACCCTTTACACCACAAAATAAATTCCGTGAACTACGCTCTCATTACGGTACATTATCCACATTTAATAAATGGGCCCACATACAGTCTCAAATTCCTCACGGAGCCCACCTCATATAAACTCACTACAGGAAATTCATCAGAGAATGTGTAACAGAGAAACCTTGCCACAGACAAAGAGTTTGCGCCAAATGCACAGCCAAAGAGATCTCTTTCTCCCTCTTTCTTTTTCTTTTTCTTTTTCTATCCCTCCTTTTATAAGTAAATAACATTAATATTTTTCATTTTAAATAGTTGATAATTATTTTTTAAACGTAAACGTTCACGATATATATTCAATATTATTAAGTTCGGAGATGAAAAATTCTGAATGTATGTGTTCACGGAAAAATTGTAAATATAGGAAATTTTGCATGTCATATTGCATTTAGAATCATTCAGATATTGCAATATTGAATGTTACGTTCGGATACTGAATGTCTAGACTCTGTCTTCAGATACTATATTTAGATTATACGTTTAAACTCGTACGTTCAAACGCACAAAAACTAAATTTTCTGTCTTTACATGTTTTCCGTGAACGTCTGCGTTTAGAATCATTCAGATACGAACTTAATCATATTAGAAGTACATTGTGAACACCTGCATTTAAAAAATAAACATATAGTTACCAGAAATAAAAAATTAAAAATATTATTATTATTTATTTATAAAATGAGAATAAACACAAAAAAAATTCTCTTTTTCCATCCTTTTTTTGGTTGAAACTTGAAACTTGAAAGAAGAAGCAAACTTATACCAGTAGGTATACTTCAAGAGATGTTAAATGCTAGCTTGACTTGATTTGACTGGAGAGAACAAATACATAAATGCTAGCTACAGTTTCAACGATGTGAAAACTGAAATGGGGAGTATTTCATTAATGAAACTTAATTTCTTGCGTTTCAATTTGTGTGTGTGTATATATATATATATATATAGATTTGGAGGTGAAGATCAACAGTTCTTGCACCTTTTTCTTGGAAAAAAAAGAGATCATGAAAAAGGGTGGCGAATTGGGTTCCAAAATGAATCATTTTTATGTGGAGATGGATGCTTCCTTTGTGCATCAAATGGTAAGTTACACCTGGCCAAAATTTTTACCTCTGATATTTTACAATTTTACTAAATATATATTTGGTTACTGATTTTTTTTTGTTCCCTTCAATGCCTCAATGTTTTTTTGGTTATTCTTTGTTGTGCAATAAATAAAATGATTGCTGTCCTTTTTTATTTGCCAATGATGTTACTTATTGCAATAACTAAACTAATATGGTACTTGACTGCTCTTATTTGTAAATCCAGTAGTTCAACAAAATGAAATTAGAATGGAAATTTGAAGATTATAGTAGTTACTAATGTAGTTTATATTTTATTATCCTACATTTTTATATGAAAGTTGTTTTTAGTATTTTTTTTTGTTCACAATAGCACTTCAAATTTTGTAGTTAAAATTTAATTCTTTAGTAGATTTTTTTTTTTACACAGAGAGACAATATATTCAGAACAGTTTAGTTGTACATTATACTTCTCCCTGATAAAAGAAAATAAAAAAAATAAAAAAAATTGTTTATCTCCTCATGCATATATGCAGATCATTCCAAAGAAGTTTTCAGAAATCATTAAAGGATCTGTAACCAAAAACATCAAACTCGAAGGTCCGAGCGGAATTACTTGGCATGTTAAAATGATCAAGTCTAATGACACATTGATTCTCCAATCTGGTTGGAAAGAATTTGTGACTGGTAATAAAATAGATAGAAATGATAGTTTAGTTTTCACATACAATGGTAATTCCTCTTTCAATGTGGTAATCTTTGATCCAACCGGATGCGAAAAAGCCGCGCCGTTCTTTGCAAAGAAGATGGAGATGGAGTCAGACGAGTCGGATGACAGTTCGGTACCAGTTGGCGCTGTACCTCACAATGAGGTTAAAAAGGAGATCATATCTCTATCCTCTAGTGAGGAGGTTTCATCACATGCCGCTCGAGGGACTGGAGAAAGGGTTTGTTGTAAACGGAAACTAAGAGGTACATTTTTTTCATGATATCCTTTATTTTTGTACCTTTTTTTTATCTTCTATACATCAAGGGTTTATTTGGTCAAGGATTATAATTCTGCAAAGGGTTTATTTTTTAACTTAATGCCATTTTCTTGTTTCTGATTTTCTTGAAGAATCAACCGAGAGCAATGAAGGGAACAGACCTGTCAGAATATCAGAGGAGAAGAGAAGGTCTAAGAAAAAATTCAGGTTATATTTGGTACCACTGAAGACTCATCTGACAAAAGCTCAAGAAGAAATTGCTGATAGGATGGCCCGGAAAGCTCAAAAGGGGAGCGACTTGTTCGTGAAAATCTTGTCTAAAATCAATACTTATGCACATAGATATTGTGCGCTGGTACGCATGCATTTTTTTTTTTCATTTTTACTTTTACTAGGAAAAAAAATGATATGATCCTGGAATTAAAGAGGAATAGAACGGATGAATATAATAGATTATTGACTATACTCATTAATTTAATGAATATTGGATCACACATACTAGTATTCTTGAAACCCAATTTCCTCAAAGCATGAATTATTGATATAATTGCAGAAATATTGGTCAACCCTACTTACAAACAAAAAAAATGTAAATGAGCTAGACTTCTGCAGGAAATCACACCCCCGCCCGCAACAACACCCCCACCCCCCCCAAACAAAAAAAGAAAAAAACTCCAATGATTGTTGGAAAATAGAAAAGGTAGACAAATTGTTCATAAAAAAAAAATTCAGAGAAGTGATTGAGTTAACTAATACAAGAAATTATCCTGCTACTTCAACTAACTTACACATTTAATTCTATATGATCAGTGTTCAATGCTAACAACAAAATCATTTTCATATTTGAGTAAAAGAAGGGCTAATGCTCTCTTTTTTCATAAATCCCAACAGTTAACGACAAAATCTTTTACCAAATTAAGCTTTAATTTAATTAAGTTATTTTCTTTCAGCATTTTCCTAGCAGCTTTGCGTGCGAAGTCCTTCAAGGCAAGAAGCAGACGATTATTCTGTTACCTGCCGATTTAGATAAGAGCAAGGGATGCATTGCCAAGTATTACAAGAAGAAAAGTACGAGATACATTGGTAGTGGTTGGCGCGAATTCGTGCACAAAAACAGATTGGAAGAAGGGGATCTTTGCATTTTTGAACTAAGGAAGCAAGAGATACGAGGACAATTAGTTCTGACGATGCTAGTACATTTTGAGATGAAGTCAGAGGAATCTAATGACAGTTCAGTAAGAGTTGGCGGCGCACCTTGCCATGAGGTTAAAAAGGAGATCATATCTATATCCTCTGGTAGTGACCCTGAATCTTCCAGTGAGATTTCATCACGTGCTGCTCGAGTTCCTAAGACCAGAGAAAGGGTTTGTTCTAAACGGAAGCAAAGAGGTACATCTTTTTTATGTTCTTTATTTTTAAACTTTTTGATCTTTTATGCCTCAAGGGAATAATTTTGTCAAGGATTGTAATTCTGCAAAGATCAATGTATAATACTATATTTTGTTGCATTTAATATGGGTAGTTAACATCCTCTAGGTATCAAATAACCCCAGATTTCCATGTATATATATCAAGCATCTCAAGGAAAACGATGCATTTCTTTTAAAAATATAGAAGAATTTAACACTTCTTCTAATTGAACAATTTTAATTTCCAAACTTTCCTGATAAATTAAGTCGATAATAGTATGGTTTTTGGAAGTTCAAAAATCTTAACCATATCAGCAATATACTCTTGCTGGACCTATAATTAGTTTAGATAGATACAGAGCATCAGCAAGCAAATTCAACATTTCTAATTACATAATTTCTTTCTGTATTCCTGATTGCTCTTAGCATCTACAACATTTCTAATACTTGCAATGTAATCGTATACTTCTTTTTGCTTTTTCAATTTTGAAGGTCAACAAGAAATGAACTCATGCCATTTTCTCATTGCAGAATTGGTACAAGAATCAACTGATAGCGAAGAAGGGAGGCACAGAACTGTACAAAAAAAAAAGCACAATAATGCCAAGAAAAATTCAAGGCTATATATCGTACCCCACAAAACTTTTCTGACAAAGGTTCAAGAAGAGAATGCTAACAGGATGACCCAAAAAACTCAAAAGGGTAGCGAGTTGTTCGTGAAAATCTTGACTGCATTCAATACTCGTGCACTTAGGAACTGCGCACTGGTACATAAGCGTTATTCCATTGTTTACTGTTAGTAAAAATTTAATTTGCAAAGGTGCAAACAATACAGATACCAATCTTACTATCTTGTTGTACCATGTACCAGAATTTACCATCTGGCTTTGCGTGCGAAGTTCTTCAAAGCAAGAAGAGGAAGATTGCTCTGGTACCTGCTGATTTAGATAAGAGAAGCAAGGGGTGTATTGCGAACTACCGCAAGAATAGAAATATGAGATGCATAGGTAAAGGTTGGGTCAAATTTGTGCGTAGAAATCGACTCAAAGAAGGGGATTTTTGCTTGTTTGAACTAAGGAAGGAAGAGAAAAAGGGAAAATTGTTTCTGACCATGGTAGTTCATTTCGATCACGAGTAGCTAATATATCGATTATATAGCGGTTACAGTTTGTTTGCAAAGTACACCCCCTTGTTACTGTGCAATTGAAAATTATTCCTTTGTTAATTTCTTTTGAAAGTAGCAAATGGGGTGTAATTTGCAAAGGCCTCGATGCTAAATATATGCATCTGTAATGCTAGCTAATGACTAATGTATGCTTTTGCCTTATGTTAAAAGTTAATTAAGTTGTAATTGTCAGACAAATCTAGGTATAAATATATAAAGTAGTGATGATCAGTGTTTAATTACTTGTAGTGTATGTAATAAATTATAGAAGCTATCATTTGCTACAAATAGTTATCTAATCAGTAGTGTTTCTTCAAAACAGAAAAAAAAAGCCTTCTTAGAAAGAAACAGTGTTGCACAAATAAGATTTCTTTATTACCAATCTCTGAGAAAGGCAGTGACCACAGAATTTGGGTCAAAAGTTGATTAATGTTTACAGGCAAATAAAATGAATTTAAAAATTTTTAATATTCTTGATAAATTAACCAAAGAATGCAGTTTAGAATCAATTAAGAAACAAAACTGGGAAATGGACTCTTCTAAATCGGTTACAAGCCTCCAAATTGATTCATCATTTATCTGTAAATGAACATTTAATTCTACATTCTTCCATATTGATCTAATCTTTTTTCCCAAAATTAATTGAAATACTTCAAAAGACAGATGGGATATATCTTCAAAAATATCTCACCACATTGTCTTACAACAAAGTTTCAAACACAAATCAAATCAATCCGTTCAGAGTTTAAAATCTCCTAATTAATTAGACAAGAGCAAAGTTTTCTCTATTCCAATTACTAGTCACAGAAAAACGGATCCCACAAACAGACTTAAATTACTTACGGAACCCACCATAAATTTGGGTAGGTGTGATCCACTTAAATATAATTCCTTGTTACAGGAACTTACAAGAGAACATGTATATATATATATAGAACCGTACAAATAGAACTTTATTAACCTCCAACAGAGTTTGCTTAAAATTTACCTGGCAATTGAACTTTTTATTTTCTCTTCTCATTTTGTTTCTGAAAAGTACACAAGCAAACATAAAGCAGTGGTACTCTATTTCATGACTCCCTCCTGCTTTTGACTTGACTACACATGCACAATAAATGCTAGCTAGCTGAATTAAGTGTTATTAATGGAACTTTTTCTTGCCTGTCAATACATATAGATATGTAGATTTGATGTGAAGAGAGGCACAGATCTTGTATCTTTCCATGATTCAGTTGTTTCTCAAGCTAGTGAAGAACCAGTGTCTGTGAGAGAGAGAGAGAGAGATCATGAGAAAGAGACACCATAAGTTGGGTCCAAAGATGAAGCATTTCTGTACCAAGATGGATGCTTCATTTATGCACACAATGGTAATTAAGTTGTATTTATCCTACATTAATTCTACCACTGACATTAAACAATTTCTACTATCTCCTTGCTATTTTTGTTTCTTCAATCCCTTACTTATTATAGTTTTAGTTGTACTTAATTACTACTTATATGTGTTCAGAAGTTCAGGAAAATGAAATTAGAATGAAAATTTAAAGATTTTATACTAACTGTTAATTTAATTTATTTCTCTTTTGCTGTTATTTCTACATGACATTAAGTGGGTTTTAGCATTTGAGTTCTTCACAATTTCACTTGAATGTAATTTGTTAAGAGAGAGTTCTTTTCACACAGCTATAATTGTTTATTGGGAATATTTGCATTATATTGTACCCCTAAAAAAAAAGGAAAAAAATACATACATAATGCTGTTTTTCTCCCCCTATGCAGAATATTTCAAATACATTTGTGAAAATCTTCAAAGGATCAATAAGCAAAAACATCAGACTTGAAGCTTCAAGTGGAATTACTTGGCATGTCAAATTGATCAGGTCTAACAATACATTTGCTCTTCGATCTGGATGGAAAGACTTTGTATCTGACAACAAAATAGATGAAAATGATGTTTTAGTCTTTACTTACAACGGCAACTCCTCTTTCAAAGTTCTAATCTTTGATCCAAGTGGATGCGAAAAAGCCGCTCCTTTCTTTGCAGTAAAGATAGGGACAGAATCTGAGGAGTTGAATGGAAGTTCGATACAAGTAATCTCTGCACCTCACAGTGAGGTTAAGAAAGAGATCATATATTTATCCTCTGGTAGTGACGTCGAATCTTCTCGTGAGATCTCATCCTGTGCTGCTCGAATGCTCATGACTGGAGAAAGGTTTCATTGTAAGAGGAAGCGAGGAGGTACATATCTCTTGTTCATTGTCAGTTCTTTTTTTTTAATTTTTAATTTTCTATGCATCTGATTTATTGGTCAAGGATTAAAACTCCGGAAAAATCAATGTATAATGGTATTTGTCAAACATATATGTAGGTATATCTCAAGCACCTTGAGAATAAATGATCAACTTGAAATACATGTATTTTTATGTGAATAGAAAAGGATCCAAAATGAAAAACCACGTCAACTTGAATAATTTTAAGTTCCAAAATTCCCTTCTTAAATTAAGTAGATGATCAGAAATACGGCACAAGCAAGGGAGATTTTCTTGTATCATCTACTTAATTTATGTAATCTAGCTAGCATAGGAACATGTAAATTCATATGCTATTCCAATCCTGATTGCTAACATCTACATATGCATCAATTTCAATATTCAACTGTTATTGATTGGAGTAGCATATGAACCAAAATTGATGCAAGATTTTTTAATCTTTGCAACCTGAATCATATAGTTCTTCATTTTGAAAGAGGAAAAGAAATAAACTGAAATGAACTTGCACTATTTAATTTCTTGTTCAAGACTTTTTACATGAATCAACTGAGAGCGACGGAGGGATCAAGCACAGACCTGTAAAGAAAACAAAGGAGAAAAGTTCCAGGATATATATACTACCACGAAGGACCTATCTGACGAAAGATCAAGAAAAAACGGCAAATAAGATGGCCCGAAGAACTCAGAAGGGTAGCGACTTGTTTGTGAAAGTTTTGACTCGAAGCAATATTCACACACATAGAAGCAGCTTGGTATGTATGCATTTCATTAGTTATTGTACTGGTACTAACGATTTTAGTTGTCCTGGAAACTAGAGAGGAAAAAAAAATATCATCCCCGAATTGTCCTAACAGTTTAAAAGAATTATTATTATGCTCATTTGATTCTGTAAATATATGATGTTTAATGGGAGTAATATTAGCCCATGCATAGTGGTACCCTGAGATTTAATTTCCTTCAACCATGGAAATATTGAAATAATTGCAGAAAAATGTATGAACCAACAATAAATTTAGCAAGCTCATGTTGTTTCTTCTTAAGTTCCAATATGTTACTATTGAAATAATTAGGTACTGATCTGAAAGATCATAACATATGAATCACTGAGTCTAATACAAGAAGATGCCCTCCTAACTAATGGCAACTTACATTTTGTATTCCATGAGATACATGTTCAAGCTTTGTTAACAATCGAATTATTTACTGAAAGTTTTAATATCATTTGTGTACATATGAGATCATTTACTATATTATCTTATTTAACTATGTTACCATGTGCCAGAATTTGCCGAGTAGCTTTGCGTGTGAAGTCCTTCGCAGCATGAAGCAGAAGATTGCTATGTTACCAGCTGATTTAGATAAGAGCAAGGGATGTACCGCCAAGTTCTGCAAGGCGAAAAATGTGAGACGCGTAGTTTCCGGTTGGTGCAGATTTGTAGCTAAAAATGGATTGAAAGAAGGGGATCTTTGCCTTTTTGAACTAAGGAAGCAAGAGAAACAAGGAACATTAGTTCTGACCATGGTAGTTCATATCAATCATAAGTAGAATTAGACTAGGGTTCTACGCCTAGTTAGTGGCAAATTTGTGCTACGAGTTTCAAGACTGTTTGATCTGCTTTAAGATTCGTGCATAGACTTTAAAATTCGTACTTGAAATATTTTGCACGAATCTTTAAGCAGATCGAACGGTCCTAAAATTCATAGCACGATTTTTCACTAACTACGCGTACCACCGCAGCCTAATAGTCTTATATATATATAGTTAAGTCTTATATTTTGTTTGCAATTAAATTGCTTGTTAATTGCTTCTGAAATTACCAAATGGGGTGGAATTTGCAAAGAGACCTTGGTGCTAGATGCATGTGCAATGCTAGCTCATGCCTTATATCATGACTTAATATGCTATGTTGAAATTTAATTAGAATTTAGTTCAATACTGGATATGGAGAAAATCATTAATGCTAAAATTTTACATTGTTCAATAAAATGAATTTTAATTTGCATATTAGAAAAAAGTTATTGAAAATTTTTAAAAAATATTGGTTTCTGAAAAGGTTTTGATATGCAAATTGAATTGAATGGCTAAAATTAACTGTTTAAATCTAAAAATCAAGACTTGAAATTATATATGTCAATATTAATTTTAATACAATCTATATTATATTAAGATTTGAGGTTATGATTAACAGTACCAGCTGACTAACTCTTCATATATAGATTAATATTAAACTGAACAAATTAAGGATCAGAACAAAAGAGGGTTTAATTAATTAAGCCAAAAAAAACATTATATATATATATATCTGAAGGATGAACTAATTAAACAGAAAAGTCTTCATAACGGACAAATTCAAAGTTATAAAGTTCTTCAGAATCCTCTTCATACTCAACACGACGAGATCGTCGTCGAAAGTCGAAGTCGGGACGACACTGAATGCGGATTGATCTTTGAGTGGCCTAAACTCAATGCCTTGAAGAAATCAGACTGGTTTTCCGTTTGCTGCCTCTGATCTCCATCAATCTTACTTCCACTTCTCCATTATTTCCATCAGGGTTGTAAAACCTCCCGATCTCGACCTCCTTCCACCCATCACCTCTCTCCTCGGGCACTCTCGCATCCGGTCCGATTTTCTTGGTATCCGACAGCACTACTCCGATCTTTGTCATCCTCGTTCGAGCCATATCTTTCGAATCAAGGCACACCCAATGCTTAGATACTGTCATCCCGTCCACGATTACGGTAGTTTCTTGCACGGTGTTGCCTAGCCAAGATTCACCATTTTTTACGCCTTCAATTCTGTAGATGACATACGCCGCATAGGCGGTGTGTGCAGAAAGAACTCCACACTTAATCTTGCCATGTATCTCCGGCCGACGTACTTTACGGAGCTTGATCGCTTCAGAGAACCTTGTAAGTTGAAAAAAAAAATGGTAAAATGAGGTAATTAGTGTCATGGTTAATTCCTAATTTTAAATTTTTTACTTGTGACAGATTGCTACTCTAGCTTTGATTTATTTGTGACAAACTGACAATCACCATTTTAAATTCTCCACTGTATGAAAATTAATTACCCCACTATTAGAATTTTCAATATTAGCGTGAGTATACAATATTAATTGTGTGGGTAGTTGAATACGCACGTCAATAACCTTAATTTTAAACTATATTTACGTGCGTATACCTATATAACCAGACATTAGCGTGAAAAACATTTGTGTGCATAATTACACACGTAAATACTTTTCACGCTATTGTCTAGTATACGCACGTAAATATAGTTCAAAATTAAGGTTATTGGCGTGTGTATTGAACTACCCACACTATTAATATTGTATACCCACGTGAATATTAAAAATTCTAGTAGTGCCCCTCCTAAAATTTAATTTTACTTAACGTTATTAATACTTAGTTATTTACCATAAAAAGACAATAGCACCTTCAATAGTTTTGTTTTTATTTAAATTTCATTATGAACTACGTGGGTACTATTCATTTTTTTTCAATATTCATTTCAAATCGAAAATATACGCTTGTTTAATATTATTTATTATTTTGTAAAATAAAATTAATTACATGAATTTGGTTGTTTTTCGGGTATGTTACAAAAGATTTAAGACAAATATAAAATTTTAAATAATCAAGGACTGTTTGATCATTTCTTATTCAAGTATAATTATTATGAATGAAATTAACATGTGGGATGTTAATTAATTGTTAATGAAAGGTTTAAAGAGAATATGTGACATTTTGTAAATAAGCAAACATACATGCACTGAATAAGCTCCGACCGATAGAGTTTATTACCATTTTGCCGTCATCAATTAGAATATGACGATCGCACAATTGGCGGAACGGATCTTTTTTCGAGGCATACTCAACCGGATAAACTGCACGAGATAGGAAGGAGCGGTAATCCGGCGGTAGAAAGTGTTCCCGTGTGGCATCTGAATCTGTCGCTGATCGGAAAGCAGACGATGCCACATAGCAAATTCATGTCTCGCATGGCGTGATCAGAGAGAATGTTTTCAAGATGCAATTCTCTGGTAGCTGATCGATATCGCTACCGTTCGGTGTATTACGTGGCGTGGCCATTGATCGACTCTCTTCTTCTTCTTTCTATCTCTATCTCTTATTAGATCAAACTAAAAAAATTTGGTTGTGACAACAGGAAGAATACTAATTTTCTAGACGCTCCAAAATTAGATGCAGAAATTATATCGTTGGTTGGTCAAGGAGATTTAGCTAAATTAAGAAATTTAATTTTGAAATAGTAGAGTTAATTAATTAAAATTCCTGAATAAGAACCTAGTAACGTAGTACGAGTTATCAAATTTTAAATTATAACATTTGATCATGAACTTTTTCATAAAATAGTAAACGTAATTTGTAAAATATAGTTAAAGATAATTAATTTTAGTGTAGGTCTAATTTTTATGATATGTCAAACACTTATGGTACATAGTTTGAAAAATATTATTCAATTATAAATAGAAAATTTTGATATTTTATGAGATTTTGATATGTAAAATTTATTCAGCAACTAAAATTAAAAATTTTTAAAAACAGAAAATAAATCTTGCATGGCCGGTCTATTAAATTCATGCTTTGCTGCATAACTGAATACATTCTGATTAAAAAAAACTTTTAATCAAACAAAATTTAATCTGTCCGGATCTACAACTAACTAATCACTAATTCTAATACATTGAAAAATAAAAAAATAAAAAGAACATATATGAAAAATATAAAAAGGAATAGCTAATTAATTGTGAGACGGATTCGATTTGCTCGACGGAAACTTCTTCAAGCTCTGGCACAGTCCGTTCTCCGTCCATCCATAATTCGTATCTCCGATCAACGCCAAACGATCAGAATCGACGGCGGTGACGGATCGCATCAGTCGTCTCGGCTTAATTCTTCCTCTCGGTGAATCTCTCTCTCTCGCAGTGGCAGCGGATGAAAGGCTTATACATGTTGATGTTGGTGAGCAGATGAGAAAGAAAATGGAGAGTACAACTATTGATAATGTTCTAATAATGCTTGTTTTCATGGTTTGTTTTGTGGAGAAGGAGAACACTAGAAATGTTTTATGGAGATATAATATAACTAAGAGATTATTACTGTGTTGATCTAATATATAGACATAATATTTCTTGTTCTTTTGTGGCAAGTACCCCTGTGCCTATACATGTATCAGCAGATAGTAGGTACAATTACAATTACAATTAGGGGATAGTTGGATACAAATTTGGTACTTTTTTTTACAAACAAGAAACCATGAAATCATGTAGAATTTTGTTGATTTCAATGTATAAACCACTTATTAATTTTTTTTTCCAATTCTCTGCCAGAATTTAATTAGCTAGAAGATGACTCGTTTCATGGGTTGCTACATGGATGATGCCACAAAAGACTCTTAAGTTGTGGAGTTATTATTAAATTACATTCCCCAGCTCAGCTGATTTAGCACATGATCCTCAGAAATTCCAAATGCACACAATGGTGCTTTGTACAATTGCCAGCTAACCTAACTCTTAGATCAGGAAATGTTTAATCACTCTACAAAATAAAAGAAAAAGGAAATGATTCATATCTCCATCTAAAAGCACAGTATATAATTAATCGCATGCCAATTAAATTTATAACTATACATGCATGAATACAAAAATTAAAGTTTTATAATGTATTACATGATAAAAGCGTATATGATTAATGTTCATGTCAAAAAAGTATATATATTTTAAAAATTAGTACTTTGACATACATCATAGTATCGTACGTTTATTTCATACAAAATTGTATAGCAACTTTATGTTCGTCTAAAAAATGAGTTGTCATATGATGTAGTACTTCATTTATAGTAGGTAAAAATCTCATCTAAAAGCCTTTCTTGCGAATCTCGATGTTAGTAATCACGTGGAATTTCTGCTCACTTTAAAAGATATGGAGGCCGTTCAGCAACACGTTGAGGATTAAATTTTAATCAACACTAAGCAGTTCATGTTCAATAGTCTTAATTCGTGAGTGAATACTAAGAAATCTTAATTCAAGAGGGGTTCCTTAAGAAACAGATAGAAAATAAAAATTCGAACAAAAAAAAGTTAAACGAGGTGTTTTAAACCAGTACTAAGGAATACGTATTCAGAAGAATTAAATGATTAAAAAAACTAAAAAAAAACTTAAAAAAATTCAAAGAAGAAGTTGTCGATCAACACCATAAACTCCTAAAAACTCAATGCTTGGAGCTTGTAATCATTTCTTAATAAAACAAGTCTTTGGCTTTTCTAGTCTTGCTAGTAGTCAGGTGAGATGAGTGACTCAAGTCATGTGGTGTTATCCCTTGACTATACTAAAACATCTTTTTGACTAATGAGGTTTTGTGACTGTTATTATCATTGTCATGTTACCAATCACATGACAGTGACACCAACCAGCTTGAATTTTAGAATCCTTTTGCACTTTTGTGACTGTTCATTCATGAGGTTTTGTGACTGTTTATTCATTGGCCCTTTTGTTTTCATTTTTACTTGTATTTTTAGAATCCTTTTGCACTTTTGTGACTGTTCATTCATGAGGTTTTGTGACTGTTCATTCATTGGCCCTTTTGTTTTTATTTTTACTTGTAAGAACTTTAGAATCCTTTTGCACTTTCAACCTTGTGTTTCATTTTGGAGGAAATTTCCTAGTTGATCTATTCAATTATTTCTATTCCATTTATAGATATTTTTTTAATTATGACACTTATAATTATTATTTTGTTTGCAAATTTTTTTGCCAATGATATATTTGCAATTGTAAAGAAAATATTTGTTTTCTACTAATTAAAAATTAGCATGTCAGTCAATTAATAATTACAAGGATGTAAGTATTATGAAATTAATATGTAGAAAATTACAAAATTAATGATGTAACAAATAAATTCAATTTATATAATTGAAGAGATGGAAATGCTCTTAGTTGAAATTTGCCCCCAAAACAAAAAAGAAAAATGCCTCCAAATAAACTAAACTAATTGCAAGAATTTCATTTCCGGTGAATTATAAACTAAGGAAGTTCTTGGAATGATGCATGAAAATTCATGATGTTTCTTTTTTTCTTTTTTGTTTTCCCTTTGAGGAGATTATTTTGAACTATCTTTTCATTTCTAAAAGTGTGTAATTAATTGTTTTGAGCTGTCTTCAAATGACTCTTTTTTTTGTAATAATAAAAATGGAATATTAATTTATCTCCAAAGAAATATTAAAATGGAATAAGCAAAACAAGCTGATGTTGATTAATTAACCACTAGGAAGAAAGCAAGAAGCTACAAAGATGTGGGAATAGAATCCCCCCCCCCCCCCCCCCCCCCTCCCTCCCAGGAACAAAACGATGAACCAACACACGAAATACAAAAACAAAAAAAGAAGAAGAAGAGAAAGAAAAAAGAAAGCTGAAAAGAGAGAATGACAAAACCAATGAAGCAACCAGGAGATGAGAACTGCTGTTGGGGACTTCTTTGCTGTCTATGCTACGCTATAAGAGAAGCCGAGAAGGGAGAGAAGCCCCGGCCACCAGCAGCTCCTCAGCCACCGAGAGCTCCTCAGCCCAGTCCAAAGAAAAACTCCGATGGTCCCACCGGTCAATCTAAGCCGGATGACTCAAAAGATGATGTACAGAAGAAATCTAATAGCAGCAGCTCCGGTGACGGAGGCAACAACACGGAGCCTCGAGTTTATAATTTGAGAATTGAATAAATGTCAGAATATATATATCCCTTTCAATAAAAAAAAATATATGTCAAAATAGATATATATATATATATAATGTTAGAACATTACCCGTGATCCTCTAGTGAACTCTAAATTAACATAAAATTACCTTGATCCATGCTGTCGGTCTTCTGGAGAGACACAACTCCGTTGATCACCGGATTCCTTAAGCCTTCGCGGTGATCCTTCTTTTCTCCGATGGAGAGACGAAGAGAATCGGCCCGGCGGTTTTCTTTTCTTTTCAGAAAACCCGAATTTGTTTTGAGAGAGGAAATCTGTTGGTTGCCTTATGACGGTAATAGAAAAAAGAACGGTTCTTGATCCCTTTATAATGGGTGTCAATAACCGAAAGGTTGGCAAACCACTGGTTATGCCTTAGCGGATCCATACCAGATCCAATTTCTCTCTTAACGGGTTTACTTTCAAAATCAGAAAATTGTCTATTAGTTGTATTCTCCAGGGACCAATAACATAATTGTATTATTACTAAACTTTATATAATTTAGACCATCACTAAATCATAAAGTTATTAATACGTATTCTACACATTAAGGGCCCCACTTCTCATGACACATATTGAAACCCGATAAATAATACTTAATTTGATCACTTCATAACGGGTCTAATTAGATATTTGACAGTCTATTATTCAATATATATTTATATTACATATAAGCCCATATAATTTTGTAATTAATAGAAATTAATTCCAACAATCTCCCACTTGGGCTATATGTATATCCAAATAATATATATATTGATAAAACTGAATTGAGTACTCTAACTGTGCTGTCATAGCCTTTTGTGTCATCAACCAATTCCGTCCATCAATTATATTCACAAGGATTTAAGTAGTATTTGTTTCATAATGCGAAACCAAACCAATATAAATCACCGTGTAAATATAACTAAATGACATGAATCATGAAGGGGATGTGTAGTTTGAAAATTACATGTAATGTGATCCACATGCCTATCTTCAATTTGGTCACCTTAAAATAATTTTGAGATCAATCACAAATTCAGAATGCCAACTGAAAAACTGAATATCTGAAAACTTTATAACTGAAAACTGCATGATACATACAAAAGTATATCATATAAAACAACAAGCACAAGTACAATAATCTCCCACTAAACCTGTAAATCATCTGCTACACAGATACCCATATGAGCGACATGCTCATGAAACTGCTTGGGCACTAAACCTTTAGTCAGTGGATCTGCAATCATGGAAGCTGTTCCAATATGCTCGATATTGATTAGTCCATTCTGAACTCTTTCCTTCACAACAAGAAATTTTATATCGATGTGCTTTGACTTCGATGAGCTCCTATTGTTGTTTGAATACAGTACTGCAGAATTATTATCACAATACAATTTTAGTGGTAACTTGATAGTATCCACTATGCGCAGCCCCGTGATAAAATTTCGCATCCATATTCCATGATTTGATGCCTCAAAACATGCAATGAACTCTGCTGCCATGGTGGATGGGGCAATAAGCGTCTGCTTTGCACTTCTCCAAGAGATAGCTCCTCCGGCTAACATGAAAATGTAACCGGATGTAGACTTCATGCTATCTTGACAGCCCGCAAAATCGGAATCAGTATACCCAATGATCTCAAGCTTATCTGATCTTCGATAGGTGAGCATATGATTCTTCGTTTTTTGTAAGTACCGTAGTACCCTTTTGGCTACTCTCCAGTGATCCAGTCCAGGATTACTCAAATATCGGCCCAGCATTTCCGTAATGTATGCAATATCCGGACGCGTGCAGACCTGAGCATACATTAAACTCCCAACTGCTGAAGCATATGGAATTTGCTGCATTTATGACCTTTCAAGTTTTGTATCAGGGCATTGTTTGAGACTAAATTTGTCTCCTTTTGCAACCGGGGTATTATCTGGTTTACAATGTTCCATGCGATATCGCTTGAGAATTTTGTCGATATATGTTTGTTGTGAAAGGCCCAAAATACCATCAGCGCGATCTCTATGTATTTTTAGACCTAACACATATGATGCTTCTCCAAAATCTTTCATTTCGAAATTTTTGAAAAGAAATTTCTTAGTATCACGCAACATATTTATATCGTTCGTGACAAGCAATATGTCATCAACATATAAAACCAGGAACATGAATTTACTCCCACTGAACTTGTGATATATACATTCATCCACCAAATTAGCCTCAAAACCAAATGAGACAATCACTTGATGAAATCGAAAATACCACTGTCGAGACGCTTGTTTGAGCCCATAGATGGATTTCTTTAATTTGCAAACCGTCTGCTTTGGGTCATCCGACTCAAAATACGGCGACTGCACCATGTAGATTGTTTCATCAATGCTACCATTGAGAAACACTGTCTTTACATCCATCTGATGTAACTCAAGATCATAATGTGCCACTAAAGCCATAATAACTCTAAAAGAATCTTTCATCGACACAGGTGAGAAAGTTTCCGTAAAGTCAATGCCTTCCTTTTGTGTAAACCCCTTAGCAACAAGTCGTGCTTTGTATCTTTCAACATTACCTTTGGAATTCCGTTTGGTTTTAAATATCCATTTGCAACCAATAGGTTTCACACCTTCAGGTAATGAGACGATATCCCAGACTTTATTGTCATGCATCAACTTAATTTCATCATTCATGGCTTCGATCCACTTCTGTGAATTTGCACTTTCCAAAGCTTGACGGAGGTTGACCGGATCATCTTCCATCATGCCAATGTCAAATTCATTTTCTTGAAGATATACAACATAATCATTAGATATTGCACTTCTTCTCTCTCTTGTGGATCGTCTTAAAGGCACTTGTTCTTGAAGTTCTTGAGGTGGTATAGGTTTCTCTTCAACATCAACATTGTCTTGTACCTGATTCTCTTCCATTTCTGGAGGTTCATTCACAGTAGGTTCATTCACTATAGGATTCTGAACCAATGAGTCTCCAGATATTCTTATTTCAATTGGTACCGATGTTGGTGCTCCTTGTATAGGAAAATCATGTCTTTCTTCAAAGACAATTTGATTTGCATTTCTCCCTTGAACCATAACATCCTCAAAGAACTTAACTGTATTTGTCTCGAAAATTGTTCTATTAGTGGGATCATAAAATTTATACCCTCGGGACCTATCCGCATATCTGACAAAATAACAGCTAACTGTCCTTTCGTCCAGCTTTTTCTCATATGGCCTGTAAGGCCGAGCTTCAGCCGGACAACCCCAGATTTTAAAATGTTGGAGACTGGGCTTCCGTCCAGTCCACAACTCATATGGAGTCATGTTTGCTGCCTTAGTCGGTACCCGATTCAAAATGTATGCTGCTGTCTTGAGCGCTTCTCCCTAGAGGTTCAATGAAAGCGAGGTATGAGAAATCATACTTCGCACCATCTCCATTAACGTTCGATTGCGCCTTTCAGCCACACCGTTTATTGCGGGCGAACCCGACATTGTATATTGTGGCACAATTCCACTTTCCTCTAGAAATTTAGCAAAAGGCCCTGGACGTTGTTCTCCTGAGCCGTCATATCGACCGTAATATTCACCACCACGATCCGATCTGACGTTTTTAATCCTTTTATTGAGTTGTAACTCAACTTCAGTCTTAAAGGATTTAAATGTGTCCAAAGCTTGAGCCTTTTCTTTAATTAAAAATATATAGCCATATCTAGAATAATCGTCAATGAAACTGATAAAATATACATGTCCATTCCTAGTAGATGTAGGGAATGGCCCACATACATCCGTATGTATCAGCTCAAGGACGTTCGTCATACGATTAGCTGTATATTTACGCATGCTTGTTTGTTTGCCCTTTGCACACTCAATGCATGGACCAAGATCCGACATGTCTAAGGGTTGCAGAATTTCACTTTGAATAAGACGTGTAATTCTCTGTTGAGAAATATGACATAAACGCCTATGCTAAAGTGCAGCTGAATCCTGATGTGTTACCTTTTGTCTAACGTTTCGAGTTTCATTGTGCAAGGTCTCATTATATGAAGCAATAGTATCTAAATCATAAAGATTATCCAAAATAGACAGAAAACCAGAAGCAACCAATTTGGAATTTTGATACAAACTAAACTTTTTATTTCCAAATGAACAAGAAAAACCTAATTTGTCCAATGCAGAAATAGAAATTAAGTTCCACCTAAAAGACGGTACAACAAAAGTATCAACCAAATCAATATACAAATCAGTTTTCAAAAGTAATCTAAAATGCCTTATACCTTCAACTTCTGCCTTGTTGCCATCGCCCACATAGATATATCTTTTACCATCACTTGGCTTCCGATAACTTCGGCAACCCTGCATAGACACAGATATGTGAGCAGTTGCACCCGAATCTATCCACCATGTGTCTATTGAAACTGAAATCGCATTAACTTCTTCACAAACAAAAGAAAAATCAATACCTTTCTTGGCACGCCATGCGTGATAGTTGGTACAATTCTTCTTCACATGCCCTTCAGATCTACAAAAGAAACAACCCTTCTTCTTTTCCTTATTCGGCTCCGATCCGGTAGCCGATTTTTTATCCTTGAAGAGTTTCTTCTGCGAACTTGTAGTTGCAGCATCTGAATTGGCCTTACATTTCTGTTTCCCTTTTCCCTTAAACGTAGAAGCAATGTTTGCGCTTTCGCTCTTGTCCGACTTCAATCTCTCTTCCTCCTGAACACAGTGCGAGATGAGCTCATTAACTGTCCATGATTCCTTCTGACAGTTGTAACTCACCTTGAACTGTCCAAATGAGGCCGGAAGAGAGTTAAGGGCCAAATAGACCAGCATATCATCCGATATGTCTAGCTTATGTCCCTTCAGTTTCGAAGCGGTATGCATCATTTCAAGAATGTGCTCCCTGACATTGCTCTTGCCATTATACTTCATTGTGCAGAGTTTGTTTAATTGAATGCCTATTTCAGCTTTCTCATTCCTAACAAACCCCTACTCAAGTTCCTTAAGGTAATCTTTGGCAAGAGTGGAATCAGAAATCGGTCCCTTAAAACTTTCAGGAATGGTCTTCTGCATGACCCGGAGACACAAGCGATTTGACCTCATCCACCGTGCATGTGCATTTTGTTCTTTGTCAGAACTACTTTCATTAGGCACAAGTGGTTTGGTCTCCTGTAACGCTATTTCCAGATCAAGGCACCCAAGGATAATCTCCAGATTATCTTTCCAATCCTTGAAATTAGAATCCGTAAGCATCGGAATATTATTGATGCCGGCCGTAAGATCAGTAATTTTTGCTGGAAAAATATTGGTAAAAGAACGAATTAAAAAGTCTGAATTATAATAAAAAATCAAAATAAGGCATATTCTATCAACTAAATATCCTCGAACAATAAGTGCTCTTTGGAGTCAATCATTATTCTAAGATAAATAGGTGTAGCAATAGAATATAACAGTCCATTTTGATGTCAATAAGTCAACATTCCTTTGGGCCGATTTAACTAACTACATCAAAAAACATTATGACCATTACCCATTCATCACTACATGTATACACATATAATATTTGATCATTGTTTTTCCTTTGGGCTAATCCAATAACCAAACGTCATATGTATATTTTCTGTGTATAAATTGACAAATGATTAACTCAAGTATGAGAGCTTACTTTGGTAAGTTGATACCTTTATCAATCATTTTCCAAAATATATCTAATTCATAAGCCTTCATATTGATTCAATATTATCCAAATAAAATATATCAGGATTTGGCTTAACCGATTTAACCATGATGGGCTCATGAAAGACAGAAAATAAAATAATAATTAACATGAGCCCAAAACACCACTGAGATAGTATGACCCAATGCACGATAGTCTCCATTGTAAGAATGTACACGACAATGACCTTCATCCATCTTCTTCAATGTTCTTCATCCTAACTAAATTACTACTCTAATAGTAATAAATGAAAAATTTACATTAAAGTCCTAAGGATGACGGCTCGCAGACTGCATAAATGATACACATAAGCGACATGCAAGTCACCTTTAATTACGAAATTTAATTAATTCAACGGGGCACCTTAGGCCGCATTTACACACATTATTCATGCATTCATTACAATTTTTCACATAAGGCAACGGGGTCATACTATCTCATATATCCACCACTGCAAAACAGAGTTAGGCATGCAATACAAAATAGGCTTCGTAACAACGGCAGTCCCACAGACTTAAGTTGAGCGATTACAGATCAACAATTCTGGTTCGGAAATAACCGCAACGGAATACAGATCAGAAATTTGTACCTTTGATTTGAACCATAAATTTTCATAACTGATCATAAATTTAACATAGTTTCAAATTTGATTGACAATTTTGAAACGTAGAGATTAAAACTTAACTGAATAATAAACAGAGAATTAATTCCCAAATTGAATAACCAATTAATTGTCAATTTTGAGTTTCGGAATCAATTTTCAAAACTATATTTTGATTTCTGAAACTAAAATACTAACCAACAGATATACTGATTACCGAACTATTTGAAAAATTAGATTTGGTTAAATAATTTGATTTAAACCAACAAATCAAAATTAACTAAACAGATCTTCAAAAGCACAAATATCTTTTCAATTTCCGAACCAAAATCATAATTTGATCGTTCAATTAGAGTTTGCTCTGATACCACTTGTTAGAACATTACCCGTGATCCTCTAGTGAACTCTAAATTAACATAAAATTACCTTGATCCATGCTGTCGGTCTTCTGGAGAGACACAACTCCGTTGATCACCGGATTCCTTAAGCCTTCGCGGTGATCCTTCTTTTCTCCGATGGAGAGACGAAGAGAATCGGCCCGGCAGTTTTCTTTTCTTTTCAGAAAACCTGAATTTGTTTTGAGAGAGGAAATCTGTTGGTTGCCTTATGACGGTAATAGAAAAAGGACGGTTCTTGATCCCTTTATAATGAGTGTCAATAACCGAAAGGTTGGCAAACCACTGGTTATGCCTTAGCGGATCCATACCAGATCCAATTTCTCTCTTAACGGGTTTACTTTCAAAATCAGAAAACTGCATATTAGTTGTATTCTCCAGGGACTAATAACATAATTGTATTATTACTAAACTTTATATAATTTAGACCATCACTAAATCATAAAGTTATTAATACGTATTCTACACATTAAGGGCCCCACTTCTCATGACACATATTGAAACCCGATAAATAATACTTAATTTGATTACTTCATAACGGGTCTAATTAGATATTTGACAGTCTATTATTCAATATATATTTATATTACATATAAGCCCATATAATTTTGTAATTAATAGAAATTAATTCCAACATATAATTGTATGAATAATAAGCCTGGTATCTATGTTGTAATGATCCAATTCAATTATATATATACATGCATTAATAACATTTGTCACTTATTTTTTGGATGCTGATTAGTTGTAATGTTGGTACTATATACCGTTTTTCTTTTCTCTTTTCTTTAATTCCTCCCTTGTATTTGTTTTGAACACTTCCAAATAATAAGGAAAATTTTGGGTCGTGATTTTCTGTTGCGCTACGCAAAACAGCGTATGGACGGATATAGATTATAAAGGTATTTTTTTTAAGATTTGCTTTATACAAATATTAATATTATTGGATGGATATCATGTTGCGTTGCATCGTGAGTTTTTTATATTTGTGTTGCATGAATTTTCAAATGATCGGACGGATGTCATACTGTATTGTACAATATAGTGCAACAGAGAACATGAATCCAAAAAAATTGTATACATAGGACATACTACTATATGGCTCTCTATCTCTATATTTATACTCTTATTAAGCGCATAGTTGTCCCGATTATGTAACAATTGAGATTAATTAATTAATTTTCAGAGTTAATTTCAACAATTAATTATGTTATCCTAATTCTAGAAGGATTGAGATTTACTCATCTAATTTTGCTATTCTTACACAAATCCTTACCACAAATTTGTGCCTCCCTAATTTAAATTCAAACCTAATTATAATTCTTACTTTCTTTTCATTTGTTGAGATGTCATTAAGGAATATTTTTAAATTGATTGATGATTGATATGGTTATAATTATAAAGTTACAAATATTATATGAAAAAACATCAAACAATATTATTTGACATTTAATGAGTTGATTAAATATAATAAAGATGACATTAAGTAAATATTCTGCCAAATAAAAAGTAAGCACATTTTTATATCTATTTTAGGATGTGCTCAAAGAAATAATTGTTATCTGGATTATGACATGATTTTTGTTTAGTACATTTTGATTTTTAATTTCTCTATTGTCTTATTGTATAGTCTTTCAATTTTATGAGTAATTTTGTATGTTAAATGAAATAGATGGTATTAATTTTTTTTTTGTCAAAACGATTTTATAGTATCTGAAAAATATTTTTATATTTGAAAAGTTACCCGTAATAAAACACGGGCATGATACTAGTATAGTATAATGATTTTAATATATCATGTATTAATATTTTATACTAACGGACAAGTAGCACACTAAAAAAAAGAAATTGCATTTTATCACTATTTAAAAGCATATAAATAAATCACCATTATTGCTTTCTTAATTAGGTATTAAGATTATATGTACAATGTTTAAATTTATGTTTTTAATATTAAATATTAACACTTTTAAAATTTAATATAGTAATTTATATATATATCCAGTATTAATACTTTATGCTGGCTGACCAACAATATATTGCTGACAATGAAAATATTTTTGAAATATACAAAAATAATGAAAATATATTTTCCACTATTTAATAATATATAAACAAGTAACTATTATTACTTTCATAATTAGATATCAAGACTAATTTTTTTATTGTTTAAATTTATGTTCTTTAATGTTAAATATTAAGACTTTTACTTCTTAATATAATGATTTTCATATATATAGTACTAATACTTAGTGTTGACGGACTCGCAGTATACTGTAGAATATGAATCGAATATTAATATAGAAGAATGTGAAATCTTGATCAAACTATAAGATTTAACTTAGAGAGACAATTATCACGTTCCTAATAAAAATGGAATAAGCAAAACAAGTTGATGTTGATTAATTAACCACTAGGAAGAAAGCAAGAAGCTACAAAAATGTGGGAATAGAATCAACCCCCCCCCCCCCCCTCCTTAATAAATATACAGGAACAAAATGATGAACATACGCACAGAAAATACAAAAACAAAAAAGAAGAAGAAGAAGAAGAAGAAGAAGAAGAAGAGAAAGAAAAAGGAAAGCTGAAAAGAGAGAGTGACAAAACCAATGAAGCAACCAAGAGATGAGAAGTGCTGTTGGAGACTTCTTTGCTGTCTTTGCTACGCTATAAAAGAAGCCGAGGAGGGAGAGAAGCCCCCGCCACCGAGAGCTCCTCGCCCCAGTCCAAAGAAAAACTCCGATGGTCCCACCGGTCACCAGGATAACGCTCCTCAGCTCAGTCCAAAGAAAAACTCCGATGGTCCCACCGGTCACCAGGATAACGCTCCTCAGCTCAGTCCAAAGAAAAACTCCGATGGTCCCACCGGTCAATCTAAGCAGGATGACACTCCTCAGCTCAGTGCAAAGAAAAACTCCGAGCCATCTCCGGCACTTCCACGTGAAGAGCCTCAAGAAAACTCGGCCCCTTAGAAATAGCAGCTCCGGTGGCGAAAGCGCCGTCAGCAAGGGGTTCCCTTACAACGATCCGCCGGAAGTTTAATTAGTTAATTAATTGAATAAATGTCAGAATATGTATCCCTTTCAATAAAAAAAATGTAATATATATATATATATATATATAATTGTATGAATAAGTCAGATATCTATGTTGTAATAATAATCCAATTCAAATATATATCTCTTTTCTTTGATTCTTCTCTTGTATTTGTTTTAATTTGAACACTTCCAAATAATAAGGAAAATATTGTATATGTAGAACCTACCATTATACATCTCTCAATAAAAAATAAAAAATAAAAACAACAAGAAAAAATCTTTATTGGATTATATATGTTATTGCTTATTAATTTTCTAATTTTTAATTTTTATTTGAATTTTTCTTCAAAAAAAACACTTAAAAAATTCATATTAAAATAATCATCGTCAAATAACCCTTCATTAAATAATAAAATGGAACATAAATTAACAAAGGTGAGCAATTAAATTAACAAACACAAACTTATTGGCTGAATTCTGATGTGAACGTACATGGAAAATGAGATTCGATTCCACAAGAGATGCTGCCTAAAAAATGATATAGACGACCTAAAAAGTTATTAAATAAATAGTGGTAGAAGCTAATGCAGCGAATGCATGAGCATCAACTGTCATAATTTTCAATAATATATTTGTTATTATTAGATTTAATTGTTATTATTAGATTTAAACGGTTCGAATTTAGTTATAAAGAATATTTTTTATTTATATTTTAATAGATTTTATATGTCATGACTAAAAAATTATGGTCTCACAATATTTTCATGAGGATATATATTTGTGCAACTTCGTATTTTTTTTATAATAGTATCTCAAAAATGGTACCGGCTGTCATTTCTGTTCGAAAGCTAATATAATGTCTGAATAGGCATAGGAGATTCATGCCTTGACAAAATTCTGAAAATTAATATTGTGGAAATTAAAAAAATCTAAAACATTATTGTTGTTGCAAAAAAAAAAAATCTATAAACTAGTAGCACTACAAATTAAAATACCTTTATAATATATATTAACAATAATTTGATAATTCATAAGTATACTTTCTATTCTTCATTGGAGGAATTGCTTTTCAAAAATTTTAAGTTTGTGATTGCCAAACTCATCAATACAATTCTTTAATCATGGAAAGTTTTTTCAATATTTGAATTAAAGCAGTATGTTCATACTTAAGTACCATTATTGATTCCATTTTTTTTGTTACTATCTTGTGTTATTTTCCTTATCAATTATCAGTTCATGTATTTGATTTCAGTGTGAAACTTTTACAAAAATATACAACATATCAAATTATTCCACAATTAAAAACTTTTACAAAAATATACAATGGCAAAACAAATAACATAAGTACCAATATTTCTGTTTAGAAGCTATTCTAAAATTAAAAAACTCAAAATTTTATTCATAATATAATTATCTCAAAATTTATTTATTTATTTATTTTATTTTAAAATGATTAATTTTATATAATTATTATGAACTAGCAATCTTTATAGGAAAATTGATAATATGCAATTTCAATCCAATCTATAACCGAACTAAAACGTTTCACCCATCCATTGCTTTCAAAAAGTAGTAATAATAATAGGAAAATGTTATAGAGATACTATTATTAATACCGTCGTCGATAAAGATTTTATTATACACATTAAATGAGTTATTATGTATATAAATGATTTTATTTTATATAATAATTTTATTATTCAACCTAAATATCACTAATATATATAATAAAGGGTATTCTCTAGAGGAAATTAATGGGGAGAGAGAGGGGAGAACTACTGTACATCTTGTTTCTAAGTTCTGATTTTAAGAGGTTAAAAGAGCTGAACAAAAGGAAATCGGAAGAACTTTTCTATTCGTTTTTTCAATAATTATTCTCCTCTAATTTAGGATGTAAAAAATTAACCTCCCCCTGAATGAAAGGAAATTGAGAGAATTTCTCTATGTATTTTTTCAATAATTATTCTCCTCTAATTTAGGATGTAAAAAAATAACCTCCCCCTGAATGAAAGGAAATTGAGAGAATTTCTCTATGTATTTTTTCAATAATTATTCTCTTCTAATTTAAGATGTAAAAAAATAACCTTCCCCATTTTCTTCCCTTCCCCCTCAAACTCGGGATCCACAGTCTAAGTTGAATAATAATAATACTGTACAAGATGAATTTGGATAATAAAATCATTAATATATATAATAACTCATTTAACGTATATAATAAAGTCTGTATCAATAACAATATTAACAATCATATATATATATATATATATAAAAGCTCCCTAAAAATAATAATAATAATAATTAAGTTTGGAAGAATATAAATATATCCGGTATGTCCTGTTATTTATTTGTCTCAGTTTTCTCCCCCTCTCTTTCCTTTCTTTAAAATTTTGAAGGATTAAAGACAGAAGAAGAAGCAGAGTGTAAGCACTTGCATTTCTAATTTTGCCACATCAAACAACTTAGCAATTTAACAATTTTGAAATACTGTAGCGCGAATTTCCGATCAATGCATGCTATAAAAGAGAATTGCGTTGTGTTTAAAAGAGAGATATGAAGATGAGAATAATAAGGAAATAAATTATCACCTCTGATCTTCAGTTAATCGTAGCAGATACGCATCCCCTCTTTCGCTTTCTCTCGTCTCCACGAAGCCGACCTCTCCTCTTTCTCTCGTCGCCTTCTCGTCTTCTCCGGTCTCCACGCCGCGCAGTCAACCTCAGCCTCAGAGAAACCCCCGCCATCGACCTCGCGCGCTCTCGGTCGGACAGTGAGTAGAGCAGAGTAGAGAAAAAGGCGGTTTGTTATCTCCTATTTCGTCGCTCGGGGTTTAGGGTTCAGGCGAGGATCACTCTCTCTCTCTCTCTCTCTCGTTCTCTCTATTTTTCATCTTTCCTTAGGTAATAGATGAATGGATGAATAATGCTACGATTTCGTTGGGGATTTTGAAAGGTAGGCAGAGGAGGAGGAGATGGTGTACTGCAGTCACTGTGGTGATCATTGCCCGGCTATTGTCGACCCCGACAAGGGCTACATGTAAGTTATCTTCTCCTCCTCCTTTTCGCTGTAGTGTATCGGTACGTGTCTATATGTTTCTACTTAAGTACAAGGATTGCCGCATTGGGATGTCATTGTTCGGTATCATATGCAATTGTCTCGGATCGTCTTACTTGTTGTAATTTATTTGCATCAAATTGGTTTGAGTTGCGATAATTGAACCATCTTATGGAATATTGGTTTATGCTAAAGATGAAGTGCTTTACTTGAGGTCCGACTAGGTTTTTATTGTTTACTCAGTGAATTTGCATATTTTCATGTCATTGTTGTTAACTTCTGGCCTTCTGGCCTCTCTGTTGCGGTGTTCAGCTGCTGTGGCATGTGCGGAAAAATTATCGACCAAGAGATCTATTCTACTGAACCTACTTTCATTAAGGATAAATCTGGACAGGTATCGTGATCTGCTCTTAAGAGAATAGTTTCAAAGGCTTTGGTAACATTCTGATAGGTTTTGGGTTTTGAAAGGCCAATGTGAGATGTTTTGTTGATAGAATTGTAAAATTCATATATAATGTACAAAAGAGTACACATTCAGTATTTGCCTTCTAATAATGTTATCACAGTTTTCTTGTTATGTTTCAATGATACTTGGCAAGGCGACTTTCTCTATCCTACCACAAAACCAAAATTTATGCTCATTGGAAGTATGTGATTTTGGAAAATTAATAGGAAGTAGTGAGATGGGTTGTGTGGATTAAAAAATTTTAGTACTTGTTGGTTTGAGTAAGTTTGGTAAGTTCGCAGCTAAGAATAGTTTGAGTTTCTAAGCTTTTAGTTTTGAAAGGGAATCATAGGAAGCGTACTCATGATTTCTAGTTTGTCTAGGATGAACTTCTAGTATTGCCTCGATTGAGTCTTCTTGATATGACAAATCTTAATCTTGGTTGTTTTGCAAAATACAGAGCCGTTTGGGCGGTACAATCCTTAGGAGTATTGAGAGTGGCTATTCAGCTTCACATGAAAGAACATTGGCGAAGGGTGATTACATTCTTAAACTGTTTGATAATTATTTATTAGTTATCGTACCATTAATAATGTTTCTTAGGGCTTTCATCATTTATTCCTTTGTTTGATTTATGTTTATTAGGTAACTCACTACAAAATTTAGTCAAAAATTGACCCTCGTTCTTATTATTGAAATTTTGTGCTTTATTCAGGCAGAGATGAGATCAGATACATAGTTAATTGCTTAGAAGTGGCTGGTGGAGACTCAATCATTGATGAGTCTCATAAATTTTATCAAGTAAATATCTCAATTTAGTCATGTTTTACATCAGTATGAGACATCAAAGAATATGAATTATTGCAGAACAACCTTGTATTCTGCTTCAGGCATGGTTCTCTTGCATTATCTAATGTTCAATTATTGTTGAGTTTATTATGCTTTCTGTACCATCTCGTGTGTACTAGCACCCTCCACACTCCACTCTGAAGACACAATATGAAACAGCAGATACAAAAACATACCCTATAAAATTCCTATTTAGGTTCAATCATTCTGGCAACTGCCTACTTTTATTTTCTGCAGAAATAGGAATTCTAATGGCATACCTGCAAAAGTTATTGGTCTAATTAATAAACGTTGTTGTTGCAATTAGGGTTCTTAAATCTTGTAAGTTCGCAGTTTGAAGGGTAATTCTGCTAGTACCTTTATGCAAGTGTATATTGGGAAAATTTTTGAATTCTCTGAATATTAGGCATGCTGATTATTTTCTACTGTAGTAACATATAATGTTGAATTAAATGTTTAATGAAGTGAAGATAGCCGTTGACAAGAATTTTACAAGGGGCCGAAGAACCACTCATGTTGCTGCTGCTTGTCTTTACATTGCATGTCGGTATGTAGTGCTTATAGATAACATTATCAGTACCTTCCACTTTCAAAAGCATGTTGTGGGGCTTATTAAGACTGTCACCTGTGGTTTATGGTGCCATAATGCCATTATTAAATTTCTGTAAGCAACACATACACCTGCTGGCTCAGGAAGAAAGTTCCTCTAACCTCAGTGCTTGACCACAAGATCAAGAGAAGAAACAAAAATAAGATATTGTGTTGAACTTAAGTGTTAGGTTCATACTGGTACATGCAAATACAGTTTCCTTGATAGAAAGTTCCAATAAATCAAAAATTACAAGGTACTGATGTATAGGGATTTTTGTAGGAAAAACAAGAAGGCGTATCTACTAATTGATTTCTCTGACTATCTGCAAGTAAATGTGTAAGAAAAAAATGTCTCTATTTTGCTGCATAAAGTAGATTTATAGATCTTACAACTAACTCTTGAATTCTTATTCTAAATTTTTGAAATTTGTCATTTCAGATATGTGCTTGGTGCAGTATTTTTGCAACTGTGCAAAGTTCTGCAGCTTGCAGAGCATCCAATTATACAAAAGCTCATTGATCCAAGTCTATTTATCCACAGGTTTACCGAACGTAAGTATTATAATGTCAGTGTACCAGTATCATAACAGTCAATTTGGGGTGGCTATTGTTGATAGACCTGACATGATGGCTCTATCAGTCGTGTTCAGGTTGCACCTCTGACCTGCTAGTTCTACTGACAGGTCACGTCATGACCCTGTTTGACCTGACCTGTTTCTGATTTCTTTTTAACGGGAGAGTGGGAAACACGGACAGTGTACTGGAGAAAATTGAAACGCCCACATCTGGGACTGGAATTTGAGATAACAGGGTTAATACCACCCCGACCACTAGCCTAGGAAACTTTGTTGTCAAGTCATATTATTTGATTGATCAATTTAAATTAATTTGGAGACCGAAAAGGGTCAAATCTGGGTCGGGTCTTCTCTGACCCAATGGTGGGTTACGTTAGGTCTATTCCCATTTGAGAAAAGAATAATAAAATATTGGGGAACTGACATGAGCTGAAAATTTTCCACACTCGCAGTTATTCAAGTAAATCAGGCCCGCATGGAAGACGATCTTTTTTTTTTTCAATAGACAATTGGCCATCATGGTGAAGAGACCTAAACCAAGGCAGACTGGAACAGTACATATCTACTATCTAGCTAGGCTATTTGTACTGTTCTGGGAACAATGGTGCATGTAAAGAAAAATATATTTCAACTATGCTAACAGTATTTTTTTTCCTAATCTTTTAGGTTTATTGGGTAAAAAGAATAACTCAGTATCTGAGACGGCTCTAAGGATAGTAGCCAGCATGAAGCGTGACTGGATGCAGGCTAGTTTTTCTCTTTTTTATTATTTATGTTGAGGAATTTTCTTTGAAATTGGTATGGTTTTTAGTTAACCTGCATATACTAATAGCATGAACTAGATTTTTGTGATACTTGTTTTGGTTTCCAAGGTCTAAAAAACTGTTTTTAAGGGCATAAATAGAATTTTTGCTATTTATGGGGAGACTAATGCAATTTCCTTTCTAATAATGCAAAACTTCGACATGTATCTCTTTTTGCTGACTTTGTTGTTCAATGCAGACGGGGAGGAAGCCTAGTGGATTATGTGGTGCTGCCTTGTACATTGCAGCTCTTTCCCATGGACTTGATTATTCAAAATCTGAAATTGTAAATTATGTTGTTTCATCAGAGAATATAGTTTGTAACTCGGAAATCCCCATTCTAATACTACATCTCTTTGTTTAATCAGGTCAATGTGGTGCATGTATGTGAAGCAACACTGACGAAACGGCTGATTGAGTTTGAAAATACCGAGTCTGGTTGCTTATCGGTCTCTCTCTCTCTCTCGAAATTGGTTTCTGTTTTAGTTAACCTCCATATACTAATAGCACGAACTGGCTTTTTGTGATACATTCCTTTGTTTATAGAATGCTCCTTTGGTCTCTCTCTCTCTATTTTTTTTTTTTTGAATTTTCATATATATGGCACATAAATATCTCAGGGTCTAATTCATTTCTTATTTTATCAAACATATATATGACTTTGTGTGAAGATGTTAATACTTAGTAGATAATGTCAACCATGTGGTCTGAAGTGATTTAAAATTTGATGTCTTCGTTTTTTATTTCTTGTTTGTAGATTGAAGAGTTTATAGTTCGGGCAGATGAATTAGAAAAAGAGGTGACTCAATCAATTTCAAAACAATTACCAAAAGATGGTGGGCTTCTTTGCAAACACAAGGAACAAAAAGGCATTGTCCATTTTGCACACGGCCTTTGCAAGAAGTGCTTTGAAAAGGTATTTGTTTGCTGGTACAGTTTCAGTACTTAACAAAGTTAAAAAACTTTCTTGGTTGTTTATACCTTTTTTTTTTATTTCTTTTGCCTGCATTCAATGCTTCATGCTTGGCCTTAATTTAACAAGATAAAAAGTCACTTCTAAGCACACAAAGAATTGCCTATAGTAGATGGGAAAATGAAAGAAGCTATGACAATATCAGATTGTTTGCTTGTACATTATGAATTGCAGAAAACACTGACAATATCAAATACATGCTTCCATTCCGTGCATGATTACATAAATTACAACTGATTTGTTTGATTACTGTAAGTAGTTAACCCTAATTATTATTTGTTTTTGACAGTTCATGAAAATATCAGGGGGATTAGATGGGGGTGCAGAGCCACCGTCCTTTCAGCATGCTGAGTTGAAAAGAAAAAAAGCTGAGGCCGAGATGGAAGAATCCTGTTCAAACTTTTCTCTCTTTGATGAAGAGAGTAGGCCCACTATGCAAGTAAGACCTTATCGTATGGCTACTTGTTTTGATCCAATTGATCATGCCTAAGTCTAACCTAAGTTAACCTAGCTGTGGTTAACTTAGTGGTTAATGGGTTGGTCCCACTCATTCATCTTAAAACAAAAGGATGAGTTTCAAAATAAGTCAATTATTTTCACTAAGAACCAAGGAACAGGGAAAAAAAGTGAGTAGATTCTAATACTTGTACAACACCAATCAAATTTGACAATTTGGCAGTCCGGTCTTGTTAGTTTGACCTGACTCAATATGTTAGCTGGTTTGTCCTGGTGATACACTAGAAGATCGGGTTGAGCCCATAAACATTGTGTATTGTACATGTATTGTACTTGATCTTTACATGGTAAAGGAACTTTGGGCTCTGTTCTCTTCAGTAAGTTTTTTTCTTTTTTTTTTCTTATGTTTGTTTTTTTGTTGCTGTATAGGAGAAGAACACTGGAGCAAGCTGTTCTCCAGATGAAACACAAGATGAGACACAAGCATCCGGAGTTACTGATAAAGATGGTAACCTGACCCTTTATAATCCTGACTTTGTTGGCGTTAGCTTTTTTTTTTCCAGTTAGATTTATTAATAGTCGGATTGTTTGGTAAGTTTAGTATTTAGATGGTTACATCATACAAGGAGCTTATAATTTTTTTGAAAAGGCTGCAAAACTTGTGTATTTTCACATGCAACTAAGTAAAATTATCTCATCTTTTGAAATTTATTTGAAGGCCTTGAATCTGATGTGTTGCTTGATGAAGTTGATAAAGGGGATGATGAACCTGAGACCCTTTCTGATATTGACGATGCTGAGGTAATTACAAATTTACCATCCTCCCATGTCTCTTTCTCCAACTATTTGATATTTGTTAAGTTGCTTAATCTTCTCTTCTCCTTAGATGAATGAGTACCTACACAATGAAGAGGAGAAACACTACAAAAAAATAATCTGGGAAGAAATGAACAAAGAATATCTTGAGGTTATTATTTGACTACATCCCTTGACTATAACTGAATGCCTCTCTTATTTTTTGTTGCTGTTGAGTTTGAATTCTATTTACAATATGTCAAATTAATAGGAGCAGGCACTGAAAGAAGCTGCAAAGAAGGAGGCTGAAGAGAGAGAACCTCGAAAGGTATTCATTGCTTTTCTTAAGCATCATATTTTTGTTGTCTTCTATTGTGTATATGCATGTAACTGATTCTAACACGAATAATCTAGGGAAAACACCTTAAGCTTAAAGAAAAATTAAAGGGAGTGATCTCCAATATTTCAATTTATAATGAATAAAAATGGATTTTATCATTCTAATTGTAGGTTAGAAAGAGGAAACCTGAAGAAGATGATAAGAACGCAGGCCCTGCCAAAACTCCTTTTGAAGCGACGTGTAATGTGCTCAAGAAAAAGGTACTAGTTTACCTTTATTTGGATAAATAACTGAAATATTTGGTAAGGAGCAGTCATATTTAGTACCAGTAATGCATTTAATAAGCATGATGTATGCATCAACTACATATTCTGCTCATCATGCTGTTACCATACCTTGGGACGGTTCTGGTGCCCTACGTTTTCGTTTTGTTCTTTTAAATATTTAGTAGAGTCACTATATTTTTATCTCTTTTCCATTTTCAGGGCCTCACATCAAAAGTTAATCTGGATGCAGTGGGAAGTTTGTACGATGTAAGTCATTTTCTATTGCCATATACTGGTGCTGCTGGAACCAACAATTGTGGTACCATGCCAGTTACAGTACTGACAGTAGTTATTTAAAATTTCCTTTTGTCTGTTGATGGGACAACGTAGATTAGTCGCAACCAGTATTGGTATTCTACATGATACATCTGTACTTGTCGTGGACCAAACAACCTTGGTATTGAGATCAGAGACCGGCCAAATGGAATGTGGCACATGAGATTTCATTTATGGCTCATCTTTGTTGAGACTCCTTGTTTTCTAAGTTCTATAACATTTATTAAAGTCTACTCGGTTATCTAATTACTCGCATTCTATTTTGATTGAAAATAGATGGATGGTACGACCTTTGAGAAAGAGGAAGCAGGAAAAGAGGAGAAAACTTTCAATGAATTTTCCGAGTTCGAAGAAAATGCTGAAAATGGACTTGATGAGTTCAATTTTGTTCAGGAATTTGTTTTTGATTAGCTTCCCAAATTGGATTTAGGAAAAGTTTATGATAGGGTAGCTTATTATCTACGATATATTTAGCGCCGGTACGTTCATTATTAATATTGATTAGAGGTCGGTATTTAAGCCTGTCAGAACACTTACAAGTATTTAGTTTTTATTGGAGATTTTCTAGTACACTAGATTATTAGATTTCTTGCACAAGAAAAAAATAATAAATAAATGGAAACAACCTCGACTTCACATTTTCTTTTGGACTCTGCACAGTGCACACGCGTGCATTTATCATCTCATTTGTGTGCATGCACAGTGCACACACATGTTTGTGTTTTTCCTGTGCAAACTTAAATCTAACAAGTCGATTTGCATTGACACAATCTATTTTAACAACTACAACATATACATCTATCTGCTATTGGTCACGGATCTTCTGTGGCCATTCACTTACTGAAAGTACGACTCCGTCAGTGTAATTTCGTCTTGTAAAAGAGACTGATGAAGCGTGATGATTGTTACTAGATTCATTCTTATCAAATCCATTTATTTAAATTAGATTGATGGTCCGGGCTTGGTTATATTTATATACTGCCACACAATCGTTAGAATCGTTCCATACTTAGCTTCATCTTTGTTAATATAATATAGCCCAGGTAGCACTCAAGTCATGGTTCATGGACCGGTGGTCCCCAACGATCCAGAGAAAAAAAAAAAAGAAAAAAAAAGAAGAAGAAAAGATCGAGAATATAATACACGCATAATCATGTATTCATATCATTGCCATTTTAACAAATTTCGGCTTTGGGTTTAGGGTTTAGGATTTAGTTAAGAGGAAAAATGTTATCAGAACATCATTATGATTTTATTATATATATTAAATGAATTATTGTATACGTTGATAATTTTATTTTATAGAATATTTTTATTATTCAATTTTTTTTATATAAGGGCTTCTATTAACATTAGTATTTATTTATTTTTAAATGCCTCTTACGAGATTTGAGCCTATAAGACTTATAGTTCTTTATTATTCAACTTAAATATTATTAATATACATAATAACTAATTTAAATTGAATAATGATAATATTATACAAAATAAATTTATATAATAAAATCATTAACATATATAATAACTCATTTAACGTATTTAATAAAATCTACATCAGTATCAATAACCGTATTTATATATCACCTCCCTTAGTATCAATAACCGTATTTATATATCACCTCCTTTAGTTAAATTAACAAAATTAACAGCATCCTTACTCCTATAAATAAAATGAATGAAAACAACGCTGCGGATATTTAATTGAATTTCAATATTTCCATACTTATTCAAGAATCAAAATACTAAAAAATTCTACCTAGGCACAAAAAATCAGTTCGGATTTAAAAATCGCTTCTATTTTCTTCTCATTCCCTCTCTCTCTCTCTTTTCAAGTTTCACCTTCCCCTCACTCCCCTCTCCTCTCCTCTCCTCTCCTCTCCTCTCCTCACCACCTTCAATCTCCGACGGGCGCGGCGCTCCGGCGAGGATCGTCCGCCGCGAGTCTCCTCCTCCTCCTCCTCTTTCTCATCACTCTCTCCGTTGGCTCAATTCTCCATTCCTTGAGCTCTCGACGCGGTACCTCAACCCTTCTTCATAAACCCTAGCTGTATCCACAGCCACTTTTCGCTCCTTCCCCAAGTGTCAGGCTCTCTGACGCGGCGGGCCCCACCTCCGCCACCTACCATGCTCGATTCAGTGAGCGTTGAAGCTTCCTCTCCTCTCGCTCCCATCACTAAGGTCTCTTTTTCTCTCTCTCTCTCTATTGTTTCCTAATCTCTGTGCTAGTGAAATTGTTAAAGCATCTATGTGGAATAATACAAATTGGTTGTTCTATTTATAGGTTACATTTAAGGGACATAGGTCACATACATATACAGTAACCGACTTATTATGTTGGCAAGAATTTATTAGGCTATGAACATAATTCAGGTGTCATTCTTGCAAATGCCGGTCTGTTAATTAGGATATCTCACCATGTTTCAACTTAAGAATTGATTTAAGTTCTTTTTCTTCAAGAATTGTGGCAGTCCAATCACGGTTGCTTTTCCTTTTTATAGAACGTACTTCTATTAGGGAACTATTATATCCATACCTAAGAGGCAATTATCATGTGGTCGAATTGTAACTATTTTTATTCTTCAATTAGTGAACTTTTGGTTGACTGCTGAAAACAATCAAAATAATTTTGGATTTTCAGTAAAGCCCGGTATAGCTGCAAGTTTGTAGAGTGGAGCATTGTTTGATGCATCTTTTAGTTACTTCAATCAGTTTTTATTTTTTATTTTTAGCATCAGCAGGAAGGGGAAAACACGATTGGGACTGTATTTGAAGAACTTACAAGAGGACTTTCACAAATTGAAGATCAAATTGAATTTTCTCTTCCTGATGATTTTTTTAGAGGGGGCGAGAGTTATATTGCCATTAAGCGCAGTATCCTTTTTTTAAGTTCTAAGTTGATTTTAAAAGAACCTTTTCTTTCTTTTGTAGCTTAAAAATTGTAGGTACTGTATTATTCATGTTAGTACCTATGACTACAGTATGGAATTGGTTGATTTTTAAGTACCACCACTAGTAGTTCCAATGCTTGTAAACCGGCATGTACCATTTTGGGTATTAAGTACTACTGTCGTTTTAGTTTAGTCTTTTACTTTTCTTGGAACCATGTTGTATTATAGTATATTTGCTTTTCTAATTTTGGATGAAATCTGAAATCAGTCAATCAACCTTGATATGTAAAAAGATATTTATCTGACTAAAAGGCGACCTGAAGATGATGGCATCTTTTGTGCATGTGAACCTCTAAATGGATCTTCTACCCTTTGTGATGGGGACTGTCATTGCACGTAAGCTTTCCTGTAGTAGTTTACTTGTTTATTTTATTTTATTTTTTCACTTTTTCCTTTTGTGTTGATTTATTTGATTAGTGCAGCAAGAAAAGTTGCATGATTTCATATTGCAATAGAGAGATGAGTTTGTTAAAATAGGATAGCGTGGTTCTCCCTGCTTGCTTATTCTTACCGAATGTGTGCTTTTGTTAGATTTCATGGTTATGCTATTAATGCCTTGCTGTGAGCTTCTGGCTGAAACCAACTAGCAACTTTAATTGGTAGTATACAAGTCTGGTACTGGTAGAAAGCCCTACCATTGTAAAATGCAATGGAGCAGGAAATGTGTCTCCAAACCACATACTCATTGTCAATTAATTTTGATTTTTTTTTTTAAATAACTGATAGGATGTTGTTCTCTTGTTGCTCTGGTAATTGCAAGTGCAACGGCACTTGTGCTAATAAACCCTTCCAGCTCAGGCCTGTTAAGAAATTGAAAGTGGTCAAGGTACTCTAGCCCCTCTCTCTTTCTCTCTCACAGCCCCTCCGCCCTGCCCTCCTGTGTGAGAAAGATAATATCTGTATATTAATATCTCTCCCCTCCAGACAGAGAAATGTGGGTTTGGCTTAGTAGCAGAGGAGGATATAAAGCAAGGCGAGTTTGTTATAGAATATGTGGGAGAAGGTATGTTTATCCTTCATTTATAAATAATAACATAAAAGGTGGGGCTAAGTTGAATAAGTCCTACTTTCATGTCCCTTCCAATATTCAGTCCCTAGAGACTTACTTATGATACATTAGTCCGGAATGAGTAACTATCACATGTATTACTGTAGAAGCAATACATAAAACAGTATTTAGATGAGTACTGGAATTAAACTGATTGTTTCACATGGTAATTTGCTTTGACATAAAAATTAATTTCTGTTTTTCAAGGGCTAATGAAAGGTTTAGGTATCTATTGTGCAAACATTAAGAGTTCTCAAAACTTGTGGATGTTTCTTCTTTGAACAGTTATTGATGACAAAACATGCGAAGAGAGGCTATGGAGAATGAAGAGAAGAGGTGCCACAAACTTCTACCTCTGTGAGGTTAATAGCAACATGGTAATCGATGCAACATATAAGGGGAATAAGTCTCGTTTTATTAACCATAGCTGTGATCCAAATACCGAAATGCAGAAATGGTACACTTATCTTATCACATGACCCTTTTTTTTATTTGCCCATTTCTATACAAAATTATTAGTTTTCCTTTCTTGGGAAATTGCATCTGATTTTTTTAACGTAATTGCAAGTATTATCAGACTTCTTTTTGCTACCCTGCATTATTTGTTCCCATTTCTGCAAGATTTGTAAATGACATGACTGCCAAAGTTATGGTTAAGTCATGAAAGTATGACTAAGTTGTCTCTAATTATTTTTTTAATCCAATTAAATTGCTTCATAACCTTTTAAACTTTTAAACCTTATGTTAAACCCAACATTTTAATATATTTTCGGTTTAAGGAAATAGAGCTTCTTAGAGTCAGTAGTAAAATTAATGATTATTTCTAACCTAACTGCCAGTAGCAGTTGTAAATATCTGAAAAAAATATTATGTTAGATGCAAATATTAGAATTAGTTCTTTTTGGAGTTGACTAATCATGTAACACTACTAGATGTTTTGGGTTACTCGGAAGTATGGTTAAGCATTATGTATTATTTGCAGGAAACAGTTCATTTTGCAATTTATTTATCACATGTACATTTCTGTTCCTGTAGGAGAGTTGAGGGGGAAACTAGAGTAGGCATTTTTGCCCTACGTGACATAAAGAAAGGAGAAGACGTGACCTACGATTACATGTTTGTTATCTTGCCTCTAATAATTACCTGTTAAAGAAATTTTGTTTTGTCATATTATAAAATGTGGAAAAAAAATTCAGGTTTGTGCAATTTGGTGCTGATCAAGATTGTCACTGTGGTTCTCTCCATTGCAAAGAAAAGCTTGGCAGTATGGTTCCTTTTTCTTTTATAATTTATTCGAACTTCTAAAAATCCAATAGTTGGGTTTCTTGTTTATAAAAAACGAGGCTCGAAGTTTATTTGTTTTAGCAGAAGACGTCCTTGATTTTGTGTAGTGCAAAGAGTTCAAACAATCTAACAGACGAATCCACCGTCCATAAACCCCATATTATCTTTGTGTGAAATTGTTATGTATTGGTTTGAGTTGAGATATTGTTTGTAGTTTTCTTGAATCCACTTACTGCTGTAACTTCTTTTTTTTGGAAATAACATAAAATATGTTTATTATTTGCAAAAGAATGATAAGTACTTTTATTTTTGTCTTTTCATAAAAAATTCTATATTCATTGAAAAGGTGACTTAAAATGTGAAAAATTTTAATGTGTTGAATGACATTTTTTAAATTCAGGAGGTGTAGATTTAATGCTGCTTAAAAGAAAAAGAGCCTTGACCAAGGATTGTATACAGTCCCTTGTACGAGTCTGGCGTCATAGCCATCAAATGTACATTCCTTTTCGTCATCCTTTCTATTTTATTTTATTCCTTATTTCCTTTCTATTCAGATTTTCTCTTTTTACTTAATACTTGCTTCATTTCTTTTCATAAAATGATTTTCTTAGGTGGGTAGAAGGATATATTTACAGTTATGATGATGAGAGACGCATGCATACTGTAAGTTATATATAGCATCATTTCATTTCTTTGTTTAGAGGCTGGAAGAATTGCAATGGTATAGTACCTGACTGGTACCTAGTTGAAGGACATCAGGATGTGATTAAAGGGTTGACATGTCCAGCAACTAATTTATAAGATAACTGCATTAAAAACAACAGAGAAGAATTGGTCAGTAATATGTGATACTGGTACAAGTTTTTCTGGTATGATCTGAGTTTGTAATCTACAAATGTGGCAGATAATGTATGGTGATGGAAGTCTGGAGGAATTAGATTTGGAAATTGAAACGTGGAATTTCTTGCCCCAAATAAAGCATTTCAGAAGATAAGGTATACATTTTGTCTCATTATTACTAGTGCATTTGTTGGTCTAAATTTGATGCCATTATAATACTTATTAAATTGCTACATGAAGGGTTGTTAGTGTCTTGGTATCATGAAAGACTTGCTTGTAGTTAAATTTCTAATTTGGTTTTATCACTTTCTGCAGAAATCTGCTGATGCTCATGTTGTTGTATTGCTAGCTACTATTTTACTTAGCATTTCTTGTTTATTTTTACTTTTTACTTTTTACTTTTCTTAGTTTTATGGAAACCTCCCTTGGGCTGTAAGCATTTTTCTGTTAACTAATGTTCTTCAATTGTATTAATGTACTGTAGTCAGAGAGCTTTGTGCCTTGATTAGTGCTTGCAATGTTAGATAGTTTGCAAAACTATCTTCCTTTTAAAACAAATATTAGTAATTTAGCTGGGAACTTTTGTGAGTTCAAACTTTTTTTTACCATAGAACATCCGTGAGTGCATATTTTGTTGTAAGTTGATAGAAGGGATATTGCAATATAAAATCTCATCATATGCAATCTCAAAGCTAATTGAACATAACCGCTGTATCAATTAATTAATTAGTTAATAATATTTCTTAACTCTTGTCGCTCAAATATTTGTCAGCTTCCATAAGATTGTCATAGAACTATTAAAGCTGCAATGTAGTTCCCAAAAGGAAAAAAAAAATTAACTTAGAGGGAATCAATGGGTAAAATTACTACATTGCAAGAAGTAATCTGTGTTATATCTATATGACTAATCTCTATATGAGAATATAAGTTACTGTTTTCACTTTTTGGGGCAAAAAGAAAGGAAATGATCTCTTTTTACCTCAAGGTTTCATACTTCATTGTTTCTCTAATATCATGCTAACAGATCTCTTTTTACCTCAAGGTTTCATACTTCATTGTTTCTCTAATATCATGCTAACAGATTGTGCAAAATTCTCAGTGTAGGTTTATTTCAAAGTGTCAACACTGGATGCTGGAGACTCCAGCCCAATAGATCACCACAGGCTTCAAAGACACAACCCAACATGAAATTCATATACTACCATGCATGCAAACCCATATCTCATGTCAATAAAAAAGTAACATTAGTGACTAGCTAGTGGTGGTTGGATAAAAATATATATTATACAGTTGAGCTAGCTATACATACTAAGGGGGGAAAAATTAAAAGACATACAATGTGATTTTGGCAATGATTTTTCAGTGGAAAAAGCATATCCTTCCTAATTGTGCTCTTGAAGTTTATAGTGGAAAAGATACGGATGTGAATACAAATATAACGATACATTATTATTATTATTATTATTATTATTATTATTATTATGAGAAATTATCTTTACACTCTATATTTTGTATTACTTATCTGCACATCAAATATATTTTTATTAAATAAATAATTTATTTATATCTGAATTTATAAATATTTATAGTTAGTATAGAAAGTGGTTATCACTTTTTCTTTCTTAGATGATTATAGAAAATTTGAAATTAAAAATTTTGTTGCACAAATATAATTTAACTTACATAATTTTTAATCTGAATAATGTAAGATATAAACACTTTTATCATTAAATGTATTTTTAAAGAAGTATAAATATATCCAAAATACAAATAAAAAGTACAGTTAATAAAATTATTATTATTATTATTATTATTACTTGCTGCTCCTACTACTGCTTCTTCATAGATAATAAAATTAAAAAAATTAATGTGTTATTCAACTCACCTATAATTAATTACCTGATTGCATTTGTTTTATACTAATATTTTATGTTGTGTGTGTTAATAATTTAACTTGTGCAATAGTACATATGCTCACCACTTTATAAACTCTTGCACTGGTAATTTTTGCGAGTCATAAGCTTTGTCAGGTTTAAATTGTGTCTCACTCCACTACAATTCTAGGATGATGCAATTGATTAATTATCTCTAGCCTAACTAATCAAATCAAGAGATCATTAACCAGCTCTTACAAACTTAAAAAAGAGCAGTCAATACCAGTTTTGAAATCAGAAAAGGAACAGCATATATATATATATCATAGAGGCCATGCCAGTACAGTACAACAACAAACTTAACAAAACTCTGTGCTGTGCTGTGCTGTGCTGTGCCGTACCGTGTCATGCCGTGCTGTTAATTGTAAAATGTAAATTGATGGAGCGTTTAATTTGCAAAGCGATGAGATGGCAGGGAAAGGGAAAAAGGAAAAAAACACACAGAAGCATATATGCTGCATTGCTTTCCGTGCAAAAAGCCTCTTTTGACTACAAAAATATGCATGCAAACACTCCTTCAAAATTAACAACACACACAACAAAGCCTTTCATTTACCATACCGTACGTACCGGCTAGCTGGGTCATCTTGATTTTTATCAGATCAGACAGAGAAAAAGAAAACTCAGACAAACACATGCTTACAAGACACTCGAACAGCAAGATAACAAAAGATCAGGAAAAAGAAAACTAAAGAGATAAATATATATGTTTATGTTTATATATACATATATATATGCGCATTCCATGCATTGCGAGGGAGAGCCATTTGACATGAGAACAAGCCCCCTTTGGAACAACCATCTTGGACCGCATATGCATGCATGAGAGAGAGAGAGATAGATAGAGAGAGAGAGAGAGAGAGAGATTAGAAAGATGCTGTCGGAAGCTAAGAACAATAACACAATAAAACACTTCTGAGGTCAAGTCCTTGTCATGGCATGCATCAAAGTGAGAGTTACTCAGAGCTAGAGATTTCAAAACTGAATAATAACCGCCGCGCTTTAATTTCGTATATGCTACAATTTTATAAGTAAAGGGAGCTGATATACGGATATTGTTATTGGTATTATCGTTGATATAGACTTTATTATTCAGATTGAATGAGTTATTATTCATGTAGCGGCTTTATTATATAACTTATTTGTATAATACTTTTATTATTCAACTTAAGTGAGTTTTTATTTAGATTAATGGTATTTGAGTTGAATAATAAAGTAATGTACAAAATAAATTGCATAATAAAGTTATTAATATATATAATAAATCATTTAATTTTTATAATAAAGTCCATATCGATAATAATATTAACAATTATATATGTGTATCAGCTCCCATATTAATAATTTATTAAGGAATGCATTCAAACAACCATATATGTCCAAAATCATCAGCACTACTGTATTAAAAATTATGTCCATATAAAAAATTTTGTCTATTAAAACTTTTTGAAAATTGTACAACAATACCTTTGTTATCAAATTTTAACATTTTTATTAGATGTCGAACACATAAGTTCAATATATATAACTTATTAATGCAATGCATTTAGACAATTACATATATAGTATTATTGCACATTTCAAAATAGGCAAACAAAACTTTTACAAAAACAAGCAAATTAATGATTTTTGATAAATGTAATCAATTCATGGTAGGATTAATATCAAATGATGCAAGTGGTGCTTTACTACTTTTGATTAAATTTATGAGAAGAAGAAACTGATACATAGCATGCAGATTCATGACTTGATTTCTACGACCATCGAAATTTCACATCAAGGAATCTACCTTCATTTTTTTCTTCCTTTTTTACTTTTTACGTCATAGTAGTTCGTTTTAGAGATGTGATACAACACAAGTCTCTCACCATCCCAATTACACACAAACACACACACACACACACACACACACACCATGCATTTTTATTTTCTTGCATTCAACAAAAATGACAAATTTCGATCTTTTAAGAAAGTGCCTGTACATTTGTAACACGCAATTTTTGTCAAAAAGCTCTCCTAGCCACTCACTCATTCCCCCAAGGAAAACCCCAATACACAAACCACCTGATCTCCTGCGGCACCCGGGTCCTAGCAGTCCCTGTGGCATGTCGTTTCCCCACCACACCTAACCCGCTTCACGAATCCTCACGTAGCACCAAACCATGTAAGAACCGGCACAGATGCAATTAAAAAGCGAGAGAGGAAGAGAAGCACCGAAAGAGAGAGGAGAGAAGCGACACAGAGTCTCAGAAAAAGTTGGTTATTATAAGTAAGAGAGAAATGGGGAGTTGGGCCTTGGCGTTATATGGCGTGGCCCATGGGCCCACGGTTTTAGTGGGGGCCCGCACGCGTGACTAGGGCACGCTTTACACACGGATGGAGATGGATCCTTCTAAAGGTATGTGGGGCCCACTCACTTTTGCTAAACTCACCCCAGACTTTTCCCCCCTCTACAACAAAGCTGCTCTCATGCTGCCTCCCTCTCTGCAAAGCTTTTTTCTTTTGTTTTTTTTTTTTTGATATTTCGTCTCATGACTTTCTTTTTTTCTTTTCTTTTTTTTGCCTCTCTCAATGGAGAAATATATGATGATTCATTGATTGTTTCATGGATGGAGTTTGATGAAATTGAACAGGTGTGAAATTGATTGGGTTTTCTGTGGATGGTGTTTTATAATTACCTCTCATCACATTTGAATGATTTATGATATGTAATGATGTGTTGTTCATTACTCATCTTAAAAGTTGGATGTTGTTATATTAATTTGAGACATATGGTCTAATATTAATTGACTATATCTAACAAGACCATTTGATTGAACTTTCTATAAATTCAGTCCATCCATTTTTGTCTTAAATTTATATATTAATAATATATAATTACATGACACATTTTTGTCTTAAATTTATATATTTCAAATTGCGAGGTTCTTAGATAAAATTCTTTGTCCACAAATTCAGAGACATAATCATCATTGTTATTACACTTTTATGCTCTACTTTATATTTATATATCTTACATATCCTGATAGAAAATAAATGCATATGTTCATATTCCATTGAGAATTCTCATTTTAAAGATTATAATGATCAGAAGGTAGAACAAGATGACTGAAGATTTTATTCACTGAGATTTCCAAAAACTTTTATTATGATATGACAAGAATTGAGTCATATAAAGTGAATCATCAAATCAATCTCTATTATTACTCCCAATTGTTTGGAAGAGAAAACAATGCAAGCAGGATCTTGTTGTTCTACTCCAACTAGATCACTAGCTTCTTCATATTTCAATGTTGATCAATTATTTAATTTTTTTTTTACCTTCCCTTCTTCTCTCTATATAAGAATCTTTTTCTTTTAATTAGAGTTTATATTTGCGGTACTTTTTGATATAAAAATGAACGTTAAATTATCTGTGAATTTAAATATCCACACAAAGAATCTCTATTTCAAGACCTTCAATCTCACGTACAGAAAACATTGTCTTTTGTCACAAGATAAAAGATTTGTTTTTTTTTCATATATATTTGTGAATTATACAAAATATAAGGCAAACTCAATTCTTTCTCTATCAAACTTTGTGAACTTCACTCCATTTATTATTATTTCCAGCAAAAAAAGTTTTAATTCTACATTATCTTCATTTTTTTTTCTTTTTTCCCCTATTTAATTAAAGCATTGAACTTATCCATTCCTTGTAAACATTTGTGTGGATACACATTCTGTGCACTGAAGTGGAGAAGCCTAGCAAAAAGAAAGAAAGAAAGCGAGTAGCCTCTTCTAAACCTTTCTAGTTTCTCCTTCCAGGGTCGTTGTTTTGTTGGTCTCTTCAGGAAATTAATTAACCCACCATCCAATCCAATCCTAGTAGATACATATATAGATATACATGCACCGTGTGCATATATATATATATATATATATATATATATATAATATAATATATATATATATATATATATATAATATAATATATATATATGTTTGTACTTCTGTGCATATATAAAAGCATGCTAAGCACAGCGCACCCAATGGATGTGGTCCACGTTGTCTAGTACGACCTGACATGTACGGATCTGATACAAAGTTTCTACATGTCGTACAAAATTACTCAAACTCATCAAGAGAGAGAGACACAGAGAGACACAGAGAGAGAGAGAGAGAGAGACAGAGAGACAGAGAGAAGGCCTTGCTCTTGCATTACTCTTGCTCTGGGTTTTTACTATGCAGCTTAATTGGAGGCTGACAAAATAGTATTTTAATTAATTACTGTGATACAAATGTGAGTACCCACATATAAGTAAATTGAGTTTGTAATTTTTAGTGCATTTGTTTAGTTAATTCTTCTATATATGGATGAAAATTGAAACCTTTCAATTATAGCTAGCATTACACACGTATCTATTAGTTGAAAAAAAATCCTTTAACAAAAAAGACGTTTTGATCATATCAAAACTTGTTAAAAAAAATAATTTTGAAATCTAACATTATAGGCATATGTATTTGATGCATATATTAGAAATAACTATTTTGTCTATCCTATTTTTTTATGTGTTTGACAATTCCATACCTAGTTTTTGGAAGAATGTGGTCACAAGTAATTATAATATCTTGATGCACATATATATCATGTTGCATCAAGGATCTGCTTAAGTGTTGAATGTATATATGCTACAAACAACTGTAGTTCAACACTTAAGAAAAGAAATGAGGATATTTGAGATGTTCAGACATATATTCATGATTCAAAATTTGAGTTAAAATGAAGATATTTGAGAGATAAATTAAAATGCTTGAATACAAACATCTCTATAATATAATACTTGTTAACACATTCATTCATAGAGTAAGCATAAAGTATCAACATTTGAAAACAAAAACATTACTATCATTCATTTACAAGACTGGAATATACAAAAAAAAAATTCCATATATCATGCGTATAAAAATGTTACAATTGTGATGTATGTATTATCAATTTATCATTCATCAAATAATTAAAAAATTCCATGCTTAATATATCATCATCAAGAGATACTCAAAGTAAAATATGTTCTACTTACAAGGTTGTACTAAATTGTTGAAATGCATGAAAGAAAATCTGGAAAGGATAATTTAGATGAAAATCATGAAATTTGATTGATGGATAATTTATATGCGCAAAAACATTCATCCTTTTATGTTCATACTCTTTTAATTGATTTAAGAAATATCATCAAGCTTACCCTCAACTGTCAAGTCATACCTCTCCTTAATTATTTAGTTCACATTTTAAAATTTTCTTGACTTCTCAATTCTAACTAATGATCTAGTAATTAACTCTTTCTGTCTCTCCCTCTCTTGCCTAGCTATGTAGAGAGAGAGAGAGAGAGAGAGAGAGGTGAACAGAACAGTGAAGAGAACAGAAAAGAAAAGGAAAGAAAAAGCAATTAAGAATTAAAATGAGTAGATGAATGCTACATAGAGACACAGTGCCAGACCATGTTTCAGTCTCAGCTCTCACAAACCTAGCATTAGATAATGTCAGCTCTCTCTCTCCTCTCTCTCTCCTCTCTCTCCCTCTCTCTCTCTGTCTCTCTGTCTCTCTCTCTCTCTCCCTCTCTCTCTCTCTCTCTCTCTCTCTCTGTGTAAGATATATAGCGCCAAGTAGAGCCGCAGCCAAAAGCTGCAGCCATCAAATTATAGATTGAAATATTAATTAGGAGCACACACTATATATATGACCCACACTTTAGTCTTAACATATGATTTTCACCTCCACGGTTTGGAAAATAAAATGGCAAAATATCTACAAATTTATATTTATGACATCAGAACTTGGTCAAATCTGAATTCTGATGATAGAAATTAATTAGACAAAAGGACACATATGCACCATTAATTGGAGGCAATCAACTAAAGGATTTTTTTTTGTGTACATCAAGGAAATGTGATATATATTATTAGTTATTTTCCGATTTGTAAAATTTTACTTCTCTATTATTTAGCATTCAAAATGTAGAAACATGAAATTAAGTATAACGCTTACTTGTTCATGGTAGGCAAGGAACAGTGAATGGAATATCATATATACTCTTAAGTTAATCATTATATATATATTTTTTAATCAAGGTATATATATTTGTGTGTGTGTGTGTGTGTGTTTTATATATATTCTATGCAATAAAGGCATGCATATGGGAGATGGAAACTGACAGTTTTTACTTGTTTAAGTTGCAAGTGGGGAGATATCTTTGCATTAAGAAATAAATAGGAATAGGATTGAACAAGGCACAAGAAAAGCCAACTGCTCCTGCTTCAAAAAAGTGACCATTAAGATGATCCTTTCTTGCTTGCATTGCTACACAAAAACACAAACTGTCTCTTTCTCTCTCTCTCTCTCTCTCTAACCCCCCCCCCCCCCCCTTCTGTTTCTCTCTCTCACGAGACACTATGACTGCAGATACAGTACACTTTATCCAGAGGAAAAAAAAAGCAGCTAGAGAACCATAGAATACCATCTATTTATCTCCTTCTGTGTATCTTTCATGTCTTGGTTGCAAAATGGAAGAACCAAAAACATTGGTTAAGTACTCCATGCATGTTATTCAGTACATATTGTTCATATGAAAATTAAATCATATATAGTACTGTTCTAGTGCTTCTGTTTTGTGTACAGTTATATATAATGCTTGATTTCAGAGTCTTCTTATTTTTTTTTCTTCACTGGATTAATCTCTGACAAAAATTCATACTGATACTTAGAATTATAAAGTTTTGACTTTGACCCAATAATGAATTAAACATCAGAGAGCAGTAATAATTTGTAAATGAATGATCAGAAATCCAAATATAACTAGTATATATAATGTATCCTTTCAATTAGTTTTTACTATTTAAGGTGTATCCATATATTTCACTAATATTCCATCACATATGAAATACAAGGGAAACAATCATTAAATTTTAGCAGGTAAAAAATGTTGACTTCTGAGGTCAAAACTGTTCCTCTAGTAAATAATGACAGACAAGAAGATATTTAATGTTTTCAGATAATAGCCATTCGGATGCAAATCATCTTTCAGTACAGATTAACAAGCAAATCTCGTGATTCTAGCAAAAATCTTACATCAAAAGCTGAAATACAAGCAATTAGCTATGATATTAATATTTGTGTTTATATCCTAAGACAAGTTTCATGCGTGAGGTACCCCTTCAACATGTAGAATTAATATATTAAATGATCATCACCTTAATTATATGCTTCAAGTCTCCCACACATCTCAGTTATTATTTCAGGATGCATTAGGAGAGATAAACATCTGATGATCTTTGTTCTACATTGCTACAATAGAAAATGGTTGAGCATATAATTACCTGAACTAATTAATTACTTACCTAGCTAGTCCTCAAAGCAATATCTAAAATATCATATGATCATGATCAACAGTATCATCTGCATTGGCACCATCATCTCCATCCTCTCCTTCTTCATCCTCATCATCACCGTCACCATCACCATCACCATAACCATCAACATCATCTCTCATCATGTTATCGCCCACAATCATCGACTCAATCATATGTGGTGCATGACCATCCCCAAACGAACGAACATGGTCCTTCAATGACCTCTTGTGTCTGAAATCCGAGCCACAGATGCAGAACCACAAACGACCACAATTTTTCTCGTGCGTACGCCAATCTCCACGAACCGCAAATGGCTTTCCACACCGCCGACATGCAAAAGGCCTTGGGCAATGCTTGCGTTTGTAGTGTGTTTGAAGCGTGCGAAAATCCTTGAGTGGTCGTGCACGTGGGTGATCGATGTTATTTCTGCAACCTTCGGCACAACAATAACATGGCAACCGCATCAATGATGGTGAGAGTGCTGTAGGTGCTATGATCGGGCCTGGCCTGATTGGCCCTCTTAGTGAATCGGAGCCTTTACGATATTGCGATCCATGTCCCCACATGTGCATCTGCTTTAGGAAGAGAGAAAAGGTAAATATTCATAGTTCAAGTTCACATATTGCGACCTACTTTCATTAATTTGATAGTTGAGAAAATATCAAAATACTAATAGTTCACATATTGTTCAATTTTCACTTTTGACAAATATAAATGCTAGCTACAATGTTTACTATCTCTATATATGTACCATTATACATGGAATAGAGATGTTGTATGCATATTCAAATTAGAGCTTTTAAAACCTTCCACAAAATATTACGAAGGAGCACAAAAAAAATAAGTGCAACAAAATAGTGCTGGAGCTATCTGCAGATTCAAAAGTTAATATACAACTTGTTTAACTAATTATGTCTCCGACATCATGTTATTTTTTAATTGTTATTAATTTCAAAGAAACAAAGGGAAATACCTGCATGTTATTAAAGCGATTGAATGTCTTATGGCATACAGTGCAAGAGAACTGTGTGGTGCCGACAAGGATCTCGGCAGGGGACGGTATCCAGTACTGACTCGGGACATGATTGTTGCTGCCGGGTGTGACAACCGGATGGTTCTCACCATTTGTAGAGCTGACACCAGGCGGCGCTATGGATAGTGCGATCGTTAGGTCGGAGGGCTCAGAAGGAAAAGCAAAGGCAGTAGCCGAGACAGAAGCGGAGGCCGTAGAAGAAGAAAAGCAAGAAGAGGTGTAAGAAGAGATGGAGTTAGGGTTAGGGTTAGGGTTTTGGTGGCCAGGTGGCCAAAGAGTGAGAAGCAGCATGGACTGATCTTCTTCTTCTCCTTCTTCAAGATTTTTGTGGAAGTGCATTGTTAGGTTTTGGAGGATATTTAGGGTTAGAGGTTTTGGGCAAATGATAAAGATAAAGGAGCTAGTGATGTGGAGTTTGTCCAAATAGCTGGGTAAGGTCTGTTTCTATATATAGATGTAGAAAGAGAAAGAGGGGAGGGAGTAGAATGAAATCAATGATTAATTGGTAGATGGATTTAGTAGCAAGTGAAAAAATGGATCAAAATGTAAAATAAAAGGAGAACTGAAAAGCAAAAAAAATGTATGGGTACCAGTATGGGCTGTGGACAGCATTGTGGGTCATGTGAAAGTTATGTAAATTGCATATGTTAAATTACCTGATGGCTGTAAGTTTTTCTAGTTGCAAACTTCTACCATGATTCTTTATTAGGTAGTAATATATTATCCAGCTATGATCATATATTCATTGTAAAAACATTAAGCATGTTTTCAGTACTTAATTAAGGATACATTTTTCCAGTTTGAAAAAACAGTCAAGTTAATTCATATTTTCATATGTAGAATCATGATTAATTAGTTCCTTAGAATATCTTAGAAATTAATTTGAATAATAAATGACAAAAAGAAATTTAAAGGATGGAGTTTTCAGTACATTATTGAAAATGCTTTTTTATTTGAGAAAATATCATCTGCATCTATATGATACCTTTTCATAGTATTGTAGGTGTTAATTTATTTTGGTTGATTATGTAAATTTATTTTGGTTTATTTTCCAGGATTTATATTTTTCATAAAATTAAAACAAGGATAAATTTTAAATAGTAGGATAAAATATGACCAGCAGACATGATGCAATGACTGGTTATATATGGTAAAAGAAAATGATTTCCTGCCTTGCATGATCTAGTCACAAATTAAATATTTCAGTAAATAAACCTATGACATTCAAATCCCGTAAGAGGCATTTGAAAAGAAATAAATGTCGGGATCAATAGAAAATCTTATATAAAAAAAATAAACATGTGACAATCACAAAATGTAAAGATAATTAAGAAGCAGATTAGCTAGCTTTTTTTTAGAATTTTGCTATGGTGTTCTCCTTTTTAGAAAATATAGAAATAGACTAACATTAAATGTTATCGACTCTTATATATGATTTTTGTCAATCAATGTTTCATAGTAAAAATAATTAAATGACAATGATGGTGGGTAACATTATAAAAGAATTTACATGAAAAATATCATAGCCAAATTCTTTCATTTAACATACAAAATGAAATGTAGAGAATTTTGGGATAAATCAAATTAGCTCATTTAATTAACTAAATTCAACTGAGTCATATTTATAACTGCAATATTTAATTATTACAAATTATTAATTTCCAAATAAGAATTTGAATTATTTTATTTTCATATTTAAACTGGAGAGCTTAATTCCAAACAAAAAATCACACTATTACATAGGATACCAGGTGCAATGGGCTGGTCATAATTTACAAACCAAAACCTAAAATCAAGGTACTTTGGAGGGTTCTGGTAGGAGAGGAGACAGAACCCCAGCAAAGGAAAGTATGTGGGACCCAATATGGAAACTGGGCCCACAAGATGCAGTGGCATGCAGGTGCACGATTTCCGATGCACACAGGAAAAATAAATTTGGTTAATTAATTTTATGTTTAATTAGCTTTGATGTTAGTTCTCTCCACCACTTGTACATGTATGTGTGTATATATATATATATTATATATATATATATATATTATATCAAGTAAAGTTAGGATAAACTTAAATTCATCAAGATTTTTGACGACTTTAGTTTAAAAATTTATTAAATTGATTTTAAAAGAGAAATTCAAATTTTTTAATAAATTATTTATATTAAAATTTTGTAGGATACCAAGATTTTTTTTATTTTTAAAGTTTTCTCATTATGTTTTTTAGATTTTATGAGATGGTTCTAAAATAATAATAAAAAAATTAATATTTGTATACAAAAATAGGTTATTTTTAAAAAAAAATCTGAAATAAATACTTAAAAAACTGTAAAAAATTTTGATATCGTACAAGATTTTATTATGAAAAATTTATTGAGCAATTTAAATTTGTCGTTTGAAGTCAATTCGATATTTTTTTAGTTAAACTCATCAAATAACTTGATGAACTTAAACTTACGCAGTAACCCTAGCTTTACTCATATTATATTATATGATATATCTCTCATCTCTGGTTATTGGTTCATCAAGTTTTCCTTTTCTGGATGCATTCAATCCTGCCTTTATCCCTGCCTGGTTTTAGCTAAGTTCTCTTCTTTATTCCTTGAGAAAATATTTCTTCTTTTCTTTTCTAGACTGGTCCTACCATTATGTAATATGTGACTCTGCATGGTTAATTATGGACTGAGAAAAGAAAATTGATCTGTTCTGATCTGTGGTGAAAACTGAGAAAACTGAGAAATGATGAAAACTAGGTTAGGTTTTTTTTCTTCTGAGGTTGGGGTTGAGTGAGTACTTGAGTACTGATTCCTCTATATATATATATAGTGTTGAAAGATTACTCGTGATCCTCTAATGAACTCTAAATTAACATAAAATTATCTTGATCCATGCTGTCGGTCTTCTGAAGAGACACAACCCCGTTGATCACCGGATTCCTTAAGCCTTCGCGGTGATCCTTCTCTTCTCCGATGGAGAGACGAAGAGAATCGGTCCGGCGGTTTTCTTCTCTTTTCAGAAAACCCGAATTTGTTTGGAGAGAGGAAATCTGTTGGTTGCCTTATGACGGTAATAGAAAAAGGACGGTTCTTGATCCCTTTATAATGGGTGTCAATAACCGAAAGGTTGGCAAACCACTGGTTATGCCTTAGCGGATCCATACCAGATCCAATTTCTCTCTTAACGGGTTTACTTTCAAAGTCAGAAAACTGCCTATTAGTTGTATTCTCCAGGGACCAATAACATAATTGTATTATTACTAAACTTTATATAATTTAGACCATCACTAAATCATAAAGTTATTAATACATATTCTACACATTAAAGGCCTCACTTCTCATGACACATATTGAAACCCGATAAATAATACTTAATTTGATTACTTCATAACGGGTCTAATTAGATATTTGACAGTCTATTATTCAATATATATTTATATTACATATAAGCCCATATAATTTTGTAATTAATAGAAATTAATTCCAACATATAGAAGCAGCATTACTTAATTGCTCCTTTTCCTCTCAAATACTACAAACCATCACTGTCACATTTTAAGCAAACATGGATTGCTCGTGTGAGAAGATTGGAAGGTGCATATTTGATATTTATATATATCTTTAGCTTTCATTTTCAAGAAACTGTTTTTTTAAGTGCTCAGTTTTTAATGAATTATTCAATTAGTTAGGTGTAATATTGATCGTCCCACTAGAAACCAACGCTCAGGATCTGTTTAAAATGCTCCAATAAGTGAAGTGCATAGAAACATTTTTTTGTACAATTTAATCTCAATTAATATATAATTAATCTTAATTACAGTGTAAGATTCTTTTATTTGGTGGGTTATATCGATCAGGTCGTTCGGCATTACTTTTTTTTTTTTTATGTGTCATGTCTAACCAAACCCAACAAAGATTGAAATTCATTGATCCCAATTGAACCAACTCATGTAACTTAACTATATAAGTATTTAACAAGTCTTTTTTTCTTTATTATGCAATTTATTCTCAATTAATATATAATTAATTATAATTAGAATGCAAGTAAATCTTAAAAAATGCTAAATTTCAAATTAAATCTAACAAAATATAATTAAATGGATCAACCAAACCTAATCAAGACAGGCCAAAATTTTAAACTCGTACCCGAGCCATTTAACCGTCAAGTATAATTCAAGTCGGATCAGAAATTGATATCCCTAATATATACATGCATAAAATTAAATAAACAGTCAATAGTCAATGTGAGTGAAACGATTGCACATACAGGTCATTCCATATTTTAATTAAATTATACATAACAAAATAATTGCATACAATTAGTATCTGATTAATACTTATTGCATATATATTCTAATGATGCCTAAGATGGAATTAATCTAGCAAATTTCTCCAAGTTTCTGTTATGCCAATACTTTCAATTGTTACTTAAAGGTTAAAATTTTTTTAAGAAAATTATAATGGTTGTTTGTACTAACCTAAGGGTCTAGAAAAATGAAAAATAAAAATTTTGTAATAAAATTTATTATAATGCATACTTTAGTCCTCCGGTCATAAAATTAGAGATCCCCTGACAACTATTTAACTGGACAATCTTGACAACGTATTTTTAAATAATTTCAAAATAATTTCAAAATTTTTAAAAATATAAAAAAGTTTATAGGTATATTTTCGAACTTATAGATTGATTGTTTTTCAAGTTTCATATAATTTAAGTGTCAATTAATATTCTATCAAAAATCGTTTAATATAGACCGTTATAAATGTCATATAATTTTAATAGTCTTTAATGAAATACTAAATGACACTTATATTGTATGAAATTTTAAACACAATAAATCTACGAGTGTAAGAATATGATTATAAACTTTTTTAAATTATTTAAAAATTGATTGTCAAAATAATAATTGTTAAGGGATCTTTACCCTATGAAATATAGGAGTAAGCAATGCTACTATTATAGCAATCAGTGCTCCCTTCAATTTTAGTCCTGAAAGACTAATTAAAGACTAATTATTATTGATACCATTATTGATACTGATTTTATTATTCATGTAAAATGAGTTATTATTCATATTAGCGATTTTATTATATAACTTATTTTGTACAGTACTTTATTATTCAACTCAAATATCACTAATCTGAATAGAACTTACGTGAGTTGAATAATAAAAGTATTGTACAAATAAATTACATAATTAAGTCGCCAATATAAATAATTAACTCATTTAATATGAATAACAAAATCGGTATTGACAACGATATCAATAACAGTATCTGTATATCATCTCCCATTAAAAGGATGTGCTGATCTTGATCAGCTGATAACAGTTACATACTAATTAATGATTTCAATAAAACCTTATTAGTTTATGAAGTATGACAATTATTGCAATAAAGATTGAATTATGGAGACTGAAAAATTGAAAATTAATAGGGTAATATACAGTCTGCGGACTTGCACCAAAAAAAAGAAGAAGAGAGAGAGAGAGAGAGAGAGAGAGAGAGAGAGAGAGAGAGGATATTTCATGTATGAGAGAATTTATTATTTAACTAGGAGTTGGGCCTAACAACTATATATTACAATTTAGGCCCAATATAATGATACAAAAGTACTAAAAGCTTCTCAATTGAATTCGGATCACTCCAACCCAAATCCAACAGGGTCTTGCTAAACCCGACCCGATAAATAAAGTTTGGGAATGCAAATTGATCTTCTTTTTCTTGAATGATTTAAGCCTATAAACGAACAAGAAGGCTGATGTTTCACCAGCTGATATTATCCCTTCATTACTACTAAATATATGTTGTTTTATCATTTAATTAGGTATTGCATTAGCTAATTAAATTAACCCATGTAATTCTATGTAATGGCTTGTGCTTAATTAGTAATTAATGGTCTTTACATTTATCCTATATATATTCGATATTTCGGTACTTGTTTCTGTTAAAATTTCAAAAGTAATTATATAATATGATATGATAAAACTTCTATATTTGAGCCAACTAATATTTTTCAAATTTTAGTTAAGTATTATATTATCATCTAAAGCGAGCTAGCAATTTCTTACTTTTAATATGTTGTAGTACTCTTAGATATTATCATGATAAAATTGATGTTATGTTAATTATGGTTGTTTTCTTAATTAAAATATGTTATTATTATTTTTATATAAAGAAGCAAAATCCTTTATCACTTCTGTTGGATTAGTGGTTCAAAAAAATAGATATTATTAATTAATAATTACTAAGGTGATTTAGACTTGAAAATAAACTTATTTTAAATAAATATGGTAAAATATTTTGTCATCACTTTATCATGCTAAAAACATTAAAATACAAAAACCTTGCTTTAGAATTAACTTACCAAATGCTTGTAATTAAAGCAATCTATTAATTCCATATTCCCTTTTGAAAGTCTGACCAAAGCTAGAAACGGTAGCTTCCACCACAAATTCCATTGCATATATCTACATCATCCTAAGTCTCAATTTGGGTTTTGTTATTAACATAACAGAGAATAATATGTTGGCCATTTGGCATCCTAAAATATAATTTGAGACCCACCAAATTAAAAAATATAACGAAATTTGTCTGCTGGCATGGCAGTGTTAAGGTAGTTGGAGAGGTCAGAATCAAGAGGTAGCTTAATTTGTTATCATGCAATTTGTTAATTAATGGAGGTTCAAATCAAGATGCTATTTATGGGACTGATCAGCTCTTATATATAATATATGTATGTATGACCAACTTTGATTTATGACAACCATGCATATATGTAGTTTAATTAATTTTCTCTCCTAATTTAATTTGTTAGAGAAAATAATCTGGTCCAAATTGTGATTAGTTAGGTGTTTAGTTATGAGCTGCTACATCTCTCCTCAAAGCTAGCCTCAAGGTATCTCCAAATTAAGAGCAAAGAGGCGCACACCGATAAGGCGATCGATATAATGCGGGATTCTATCAAGTTTTGTTACAAATTAATTAATGGATTACAATGTTATTGTGCATTGTAATCTATGCATAATATAATTAAGTAGTGGAGTTTCACATTATGTATTCAGAGAATTTTTCTACTTCCAATATTTTTATGAAAAAATAGTAGAGTATATATATATCTCTGTTTTTCAAGTAGTACCAAAACAATTCATGAAACCCAAAGATGGTGTTTGGGAATTCACACATATATGTGTTCTGAACTTCAGGTGCAATTATCCAATTTGTTTATTTTCTTGAGCTCCAATGCATGATGCATGTGTTTATATTTCAATATTCATACATTTTCATTTTTTTTTCCCAAAACTAGAGAATTATTTTAGTAAAACAAGGAGTACTCCAGCCTTCTTTTGCACAAAAACCTTGTTTGTGTTAGGTTTCAAACTCAAATGAAATACATGTCTTATAACATATAAGTCAACTGTGCAAGACATTATTTTCAAAGCTAAAAATATTTCTATTATTTTCTATAAAAACAGGGAAGAATTTTTTTTTAAGAAAATAACGTATCGTTTTAACTAATAAGTTAATCATTATTACTTATCCTATATATATAATTTAACACATTATTAATTTTAGGGGCCATTTTCAGCCAGAAGAAAATTTTCTGCTGTGAGTTTATCAGCAAATCTCATTTGCTGTTCCAAACTTTTTCAATGCAAAGCATCCTACAAGAGATCTCTGATGGCATTACCTTTCTTTAGCTTGCTTCACATGCACATTCTAACAGGTTTAGTGATAACCATTTTTTGTGATTAGGTGATAATTAAGCTAATAGAATAAACATAAGTGTCAAATATTTTTCATAATTAAATTGCTAGCACTTGATCCATAATATTTTTATCGAATTATACATACATCAATTAATGAGGCAACCACCCTTGTTTTTTTAATGGAAAATGTTTGGGAGATACCAAAATCGATATCGATTTTGTTATTCATATTACATGAGTTATTATTCATATTAACTACTTTATTATGCAATTTATTTGTAACAGTATTTTTATTATTCAACTCAAATATCACTAACATAAATAATAACTCAATTAAATTGAATGACAAAAGTGTTGTATAAATAAATTACATAATAAAGTCATGTAATATAATTAACAAAATCAGTATCGATTTTGATATTTGCATATCAGCTCTCTTTTTTAATTACATTGAACAAAGATATGTATACAAGTTAATATAACAATGTCTTTCTATGTTGGTACATGAATAGATTTTTTTTTAACTTCTCATTTTTTGCATTCACATAATTATATAGGTCCTTATAAATGATGTCATGAATGCATATATTTAGTTCTGTTAACATGGCAGTGTTTAGTCTGTTGGAGTGGTCAAGTAGTTCAAGGGTACCTTAAGTGCAAAGTTAAATTTTAATAGTTAATCCCATGTTGGAATTAATTTAGGAATTATTTATTACTAATCAGGAGTAATTAGACAAACTCAAGTATATGACAATTTTTGTTTGCATATTTCAAGTACATAGCAAATTGAAGAGTAAGTTCAAAAGGTATATAGCAAATTGAAGAGTAAGTTCAAAAGGTATATAGCAAATTGAAGAGTAAGTTCAAAAGGTATATAGCAAATTGAAGAGAATTTATATATATATATACTTATGAATTTGTTCTCTTTAATTCATAGAAGTTTGGATTATGAGCATTCAAGTGCAGAAGTTACCTGATTCAAAGCATTACAAGTACCAAAGAGAAGATTGCAAATGTGGAAAATATTTTTGCATTTAATTAACTAGAATAATTCCAAATTTAGATATTTCTCATAGTTAACAATTTTTCGCACAACCCTCCATAATTGATGAAGTTCATAATTAATTCATGCATATGCAATTAATTTAATTTGGTACATATAAAAGAAACAAAAAGAACCAGGTTCCCCATAATAGTGCCATATTTTCTGTTAGCATGCCAGTGTTATGTTTGTTGGAGTAGTCAATATCAAAGGGGTAGCTTAATTAGGTCATGTAATAGATTATTAATTTATGCTCATATCATATTCTGTGTTATGATAAAAAGACTCACTTCCTACCATAACCAACTATGATAAGTGACCGCGTTGTCGACATGTTGATCTCCTTGCGAGGTATCGATCCCTGATGTAAAACAGGATGCAAGATATGCATGTAAGGCCATGCATGCACAGAAATCTCAGTCTGAAAACCCAAAAAAGTTTGTGTGTTTGTTAGTGTGTAACAATTGATGTTTGGTAACACTACTTGAACATTAAACAGTGTTAAGACAAAAAAAAATATTAGGTTGCTTCAAATGGATTTAGAGCATATGAAGGAAACATGACAGATCTTATTATCTAGCTAGGCTCGTTCCATGCATCGATCACTTGGCTTAATTACATTCTGGTAATAAAAATAGTTTGAACTAATATCATTGATTGATGCTTAATTAGTGTAATTCTTTTGAGTGCAACGAAATAACAGTGCCAGTAGCAGAAAAATTTTGAACTTCTCTAGAGATTCACTCATTAAAGTTAAGAAGAATTAATTGCTGGTACAAGTATTATTCATTGGCCAAATTAAGGAACCAGGGTGAGAGTTTATCAAACTAAAAGTGTTATATATGAAATTATACGAAAACTATATTAATTAAGCACTTACAAACTTAACTAGCATAATCTCCTTTATTCGGGTCATATATATTAGAATCAATATATTAGATAATTAGTTCGACATGCACGGCCTATCTAGGAAAAGTTTACGAAATTTTAACATGTCGAACATCGATAATTATTAATTAATATTGACCATGTAATGTTGTGGTAAGCTAGGTCTAGCTAAAAGGATTACTCTTGTAAATGGCTGGTGAAATGGCAAGATGACATGAAAGCCACACTAATTATAGTCTAGTAGGAGTTGGGGCAGCTATAAATTGGGGTTGTAATAATAGAGGGAGGTACTTCATATCTCAACTTGACAAATTAAACATCTAAAATGGTGGAAGAGATAACAACCAAGTTGCTTCACTCACCAAAGGTTAGCATACATAGATAGCATGCAACTTTGTGTTGTACATGCTTCTTCTTCACTTGCTTTAAAATGTCCTTTGAGCTCTCTTAATTAATTGGTTGCCAAATAAAACAAACTTCGAATTAATTGCAAATAGAGTACTATATGTACTTTGAAAGTACTTACCAGCACATGCATGAATTAAGTATGGGAATGTAGCATGCATGTGTGTACTTTTCTTTTGCATTTTTTTAGAAAAGGGTTGCAAGAATAGGTAAAGAGATGATGATGCTAATAAATATGTGTTGAAAAGTCAATCTGGTTGTCAATTAAAGATGCATGATATATAGAAGCATTTTGCAATGAAGCATATATATGAACTTCCAATTAAGACGTAAATCATATATTTCACTTAGACCATTCATGATTACTATACATTTTCTTTATCATAATAAACTAATGCAGTTATAAATTGACTTAATCTGTGATATGTGATTGCAGAGTCCAAAGCAAGGTCCGATGAGCCCGGCTATGAAGCGCTCCAGCCCCACGAGGAACACTCAATCTTTGTCTTCTAAACTGAGCAATACCAATCAAGTAATATGAATTGATTAACTAATAATTAATTCAGTGTTTGAATGTACTTAATTAATTGATAACTTCAACTCCACTGTTAAGTTAGTGCTCTGATAAGATATACTGTTTGTAACTTGTCAATAATTGGAATGTTGAAGCTAATGATAACAACCTTTCTGATCACTTTAAATGTCCCTTTCTACCCAGATAAGGTCTAAATGATTTGCATACTTTACAGATGAAATCATTATTATTACCAAACTTAAAAGGTGCTCCAGAAGCAGATTTGGATATAATAACTATTTCTCTTTTTTGATGATTTGGATATATTATTACTAATTGATTAATTAATTGTTATTCAAAGTTAGCACAGAAGAAAAGAATTATCTACAGTGCTCAGTCTGATAATACTAATTAAATAATACCACGTGATTTCAATGTATTTATTTTTTTGTATGAATTACCAAACGAATGACTTTTTCTATATATATGAATATATGAAAGATTTAAATATGAAAATTGATATTGTTTATCCAATGAGTCCTATTTTAACTCATTTTGGAATTGGTTTGGCTGACAGAAACCGGGACAAAGAAAAGAGCAAACGTTCACAAAAAGAGGTCCCGGATCGCCCGAAAAAGAGCCTAAACAACACGTCTATGCGCATAGGACACAAGGATCACCACCAAAAGATGTAAAAACTAAGGTTTGATCTATAATCATATCTCTATCTATTGCTTGTATTTTATGTTTATTAAGGAATTTTATTTCCTTTTCTCTTTTTTAACTTGATGTTCATATGACATATTGTAGTATTCACTGAAGCTGGTACCTAAGGAGAAAACTACAAAGGCAGAGAAGATTTTTAGGCTTCACAGCGAAGAGAGAGCTCTACGGCGTGCCAGTTTCGATTACATGGTGCGACAATTAACAAATATAAATCCATTTTATAATGAACATAATCAATAAAAGTGCAACTAATTAATCCAATTGATGTTCCTTCAATTCCATTTTTTATCTAATGGTACAATGTATATATGGTTTAACATATAGATGGCAAGCAAAATAAACTCCTTGGAGATAATTAGGAGATTTGAGGAGAAGATCCTGAAGGTACTCAATCAAAGCACTTAATTATCTAAATTAAAGGCCTAAGCAAAATAATTATTTTTTATGACAAATTTCAACTCAAAATAAAGTGATAATAAGGTCCTCAATCTGTATGTTTGATTTATGTTTTTACAATGGGTGTTTATATATATCCGTTAAAAGTATGCATCAAGTGACACAGAAGAACTAAACCAGGAAAAGTAATCCAATAGAAAATCTAGATTTTCTGTGGCGACAATTGGCACAACCTTGCCGTGTGGCATGTTACTGAAAATTGCAAGAAAAAATTGTACAAAAATAAATTTTGTGTTAATTTTAATGATGATAAAAATTTGTACAAAATAAAAAAATTTGTCATGATCTCCGAACCTTGAAGAACCATATGAAGTCCATGTCACCAAAAAAAAAATCTATATAATCCTATATCTTAATAAAATTGGATGCATGAATCATGAATGGCATCTTTATTAATTGTAGGTTATAGAAGAAGAAGAGATAAAAGTTATGAGAAAGGAGATGGTACCAAAAGCCCAACTCATGCCCTTTTTTGACAAGCCATTTTCCCCTCAAAGGTAAAATATTCAATTAATTGAAAACCTTATATCTCTTTCCTTCCTTGTTTTTCCTTCTTATTATTTTATTTAATTAATTATAGAATAAAATTAACACTCATACACCTTTTTATATAACTAAATAAAAAATAATACTCAAAATTCACAATATTAATTGCAGATCTACAAGACCTTTGACGGTTCCGAAAGAGCCGAGTTTTCTCAAGGAGAAATGTTGTATTGGAGGAGAGTTTCATCGTCATTTCTGCTTCAATACGAAGGCAATCAAATAGCACGACCGCAACTTACTCACGAGATTTTACGCATTAATTAGTATATACTTACAAAATGCCTATTATATAGTTCTTTTTATATTTGCTTATTTTCTTTCTTTTTTTTTCTCCCTTTTTGATGGGTTTAATGGTAGATATGTCATGGCTATATATACAAGTTTGCTTGTATGTTACATAGAGAACTGGCTTTAATTTAGGCCATATTTTGTAAATCTTTTTGGGCTGTTGGAGTGGTTAACTATAAATAAAATGTTTACATTTTTAATATGGCAACATGTTTTACATTTTTCAAATAGATCCTTCTAGCAATGTGCAAAACTAAAAAGTGCACCAAATGTGAGACTATATATGGCCTCTAAAAGTTGTGGGACAATTCTCTTCCTTGTTCCTTTTTCTTCATTATTCCTAACAATCTTTTACCAAGAAATCTAAATGATCCCCATATCTGTTAACATGGATAGAATAATCATAGAAAAATGATTGTAAGGAAGGTATAATAATAAAAGCAATATGGCCAACTTGCTGTGCAGAGATGAACCCTGAATATATATAGATAAAAGAAAGTAGTCTTTTATATTTTGGGTGAAAAATTATGCAAACTTTTTATATGCTATAATGAGCTTTTTTTTCCCTTTGCCTAAGGATGTGATTTGTGAAACTGTGTGGACTTGGCACACATTGTTGCCTTTTGCTAGTAAAAGCAATCACATGCATATTAATTACCTAACTATAATGGTGGTACCAAAAAATTTGGCGCCTCTTGTGAAATTGGAACAATTAGTGATATGTATACTTTCTTCCTTTACACATGGAGATTATAACATGCCCATCCTCTGTATGTATTGTATCCAACGAACAAACAAAAATTAGGTAACAACTAGAAAACTATGTAAGATTGTAAGAAAAGAAACTAGTTCATTACATGAATATTTGCAAAGTATAACCAATACAATTATACAATATTATAGAACATTTTTTAAAATAAATCAATAATTGTGCACAAAAAAAGGAGAGAAAAAAGTTGGCCCATGTTGCGTTGATCCCAGGACCAGTACCAAACAAAGACACAAACCTTAATTTAGAAAGATAAAATAAGGTTTCTTTAATTATTTTGGGTCAGATATAGCCCAAGTTTCAAATTCAAGGCCTCTACTATTGGCCTACACTTGACTGGTTGGTAAATGGTAAATGGTAAATGGTAAATGGTAAACCACAGAATTTACTGGCGCAGGAATCAGGAATTTTCTCTTTCTGCTAAAAACAGTGAAGCATTCAAAAACCCAAAGAAAGCATTTGCCTCCTCTTTGTCCCTCTTGAGCAATTATTTTACAGTCTCTAAATCAAGATTTATTTTCTTATTTTATATTCAACTTTACTGAGTTGGAAACAGGAATTGTAAGAGATTTTTGGGTCTAGTAAAACCAAAAATCTTAGGCTTGAACTACTATGAGCCCACTTTAATTAAGAGAAGAGAGATTTGTATGATCTTACAAAAAATATTTTTATAGACTTACGGCTAGGCCGGCGTCATACTTCGATTTTACCAACCAAACAAAAAGATTTTCAGTACAAGAAAGCTAATATTATCTAGAGAAGAACTTGTGTTGCTTCTCAGAAAACCTTACATGCATGATAGTAATCCGGCACTGTCGATAGAGAACTTGTTCAAAACTACTAACAAAAAGCATACACACAGATAGAATTAATTCTCACATATAGAGGAAGCAACAACATAAAACGGGTAAAAGGAAGAACCTCACTAATTATTATGAAGGAAAATTTTTACAACATCTGTACAAAGTATAGTTATAATCTCTGTTGGTTTCTTTTTTTTTCTTTTTCCAGAAATTAGGGTGCAGTTTGTGAAACTAGACGAACTTCATACAAATCATTCTCGCCTTTTCCTACAAATCACACCAATGCAAACACAGTTAATTATTTATTGCAAGAATTGGGTACCAAATTTTGCAACAGAGATGAGCCTGTCAGGATTATAGTAGTACTTTGTTCTCTCATGTTCTCTTTTTCTTTTTTTTCAAGTAGTAGGTGAATATCCTTCTATATTTCATTAACCTTTTCTTTTCTATATTCTTTGCTTGCTTTGTGTTCACTTTCTTTATACCCTTTTTTTTTTTTGCTCACTTTGTTTGGATAGGAAAGAATAGAATCCAAATATACAGATTATGCTGTATTGAATTAAGTTGTGCCAATCAGACGAGGCATAAGAAAACTCACGGATTTCTGCATTGACCCCTGGTCCAAAGAAAGATGTGAACTTCGGCTGAAAAGGGAAAATAACCACGTCACAACAATTTAAAATCAACCATAATCCTTTTCTTTTTTGGACAATAATTGGGTTCTCCATGTAAAATGTACCTAGTTCAACATACATGTAATTACTCAACCGACATGGAAATTAGGGGCTTCACCAATATTGTATTAAAATATAATTTGATCTTCCAAAGCTTTATTCCATACACAGTTTTTAGTTTTACAACAAGGTTTTGCTCTTGAAATGTAATGTCATTAAAAATGAAATGATTATATCAAAATACAAATTTCAGGTTTTCTTTGCTATCTCTTTCCACAATTTGCATCACCACTGAAATCAGATGGCAAACTACTATTCAGATGTGGCAAATTTTGCTAGAAATTTCATCACAGGTGTGATTGGAGATAAAACTCACCTGTCTCTTTTCAAAATCAGATAGCTGCAATGCTTTTGCTTCAAATGCAAGCACCAAAGAATATTTTCCCTCTTCAGTGACCTAAACAAATGAAATTGAAAAGGAACAAATGGAAACAAACAATTTAACCAAGGTTGCTTGATCGATATTACAAAAATGCGTCGTTTGGTAGAAATATAGCATCTATTCCTAAAATCTTATTTTAAAATATATGCTTATACCAATCTCCCTAATATAGGTAGGAACTTCTGGTATTATTATAAAATTGGTTTGTGCTCTCATCAATTATTTAATAATACATTCAAGAGAAAGAATTATAGAAAAAGCTCCAACTTACTTCTTCACGGATCATTTCTAGCCTAGGTGCACTGCGCCTTGGAATGCCCCCTCCCTGAATTATTTTGGATTAAAATTAAAACAAACTGAATTATGGTTTAACACTATGATTTCCTACAACCCTTGAATTCGACTAAAGAGATATGAGTAAGGTAATTAGCTTCTCCTGGTAAGACAGGTGATGAACCTCACTAATATGGCATCACATTATATAGTATGCTTCAGATTGGAGGCTCTTTACATAAGATTTATGAACTTTTGCAATTAACCCTGATAATAAACTGTCTTCGCCAATAACACCCACACATTTCTAATTCTTTGAATTTATCACCAACACTAATCTGGATAACGTAACACCCAATTTGAATGAGGCCTTGGTCAAGCAAGAATAAATAAATTAACCGAACCCTAACTTTTCTATATTGACCCAACAAAATCAATATTCAAGTAATTTCAAGACCAATATTCAATTTCAACTTGCATATTTTTACACCAGTTAATGGTTAACAATTGACACTTACAACTAAAGATACCTCCTATAGTCAAACATGGTTAAATATTCAGAGATTTGTTGGCTGTTATTTTCAAAATAAAATATTCGGTTTGATTTACAGGTGAAAAGTAAAAAAGCCAAAATAATCAGAGAGCACTTTTATTTTGGCCTGAGATAGCCCGAATAACTCTAAATTAAGCTATCAGATAACAATAAAGATGTAAGGTACATAGTGAATTCAGGTACATGATACATACCAGTCCGTATTGAAAGATCCTTTTAAGGGCTTCATCCAAATGTTGCTCGTCACCATATCTGAAACGGATGACATCACTCCTTACCTGACAATTGTAGAACGGAAAATTATCAAGTTCTATTTTTAACATACATTAGTTTTGTACAAAATATAAAGAAGGAAAGATATCGGTACCTGCTTAAGGATAGGTGTCGCACATTTTTCTCTCAAGGCTTGAGCATCAGAGAAGGTTATGCAGGGCACTGGCTTTAATTCTGCATACTGATTTTTTGAAAACGGGAAGTGAAGAAAATCAATAATTAAACAAACAATGCAAAACCAACATGCACAATTGCAATCAATTTAAGTTTTGATCTGCATCTCATTCCACTAAATGCCACAATATTTCAGCCATAGCTTATAAAAAAAACTGCATTTGTTTTCCAGATTTGGCACAAATCAACGAATATGTAAAGAGATATAACCGGACCTTGAGTGCCATGCCGATGATGGTAACAGGAAATCCGTAAGTAAGCATTATAGCCGACCACTCTGAGCCAGGGAGTATACTGAAATATGCTCCGAATCCATATCTATCATACCCAAACAATAAAAGTAAACTTCATTTACAAAAGAAAGGATGGTTAGATGGAAAAATTGCAGTTATAACCCTTCAAAACCTAAGAATTACAGCCTATGAAACCCAAATTAAAAAGAGGAAACAACAGCTTTGTGTCTCCCTTTTCCTCCTAACTTATATGAGTTCACATAATTCACATAAAAAAAAGAATTATATGGAATGAGTTTGCTTACGAGAGAAGTGTGCCTCCTACTGCCAAACCAATCGTACCAAATGATACCTACAATGGCAAAAACACACTAAATATGACAAGGAACTTAATTATGCATTTATGCATGTATCATACAGTTATCAAAGTAAAATTTGACAGCGCTATCATATCATAAAGGAACCTTAATTTTATCTCACTTATCAGAGAACTACATGAAGTAATTGCCAATTTCTTCAGGGGTATAATCGTAAAACTGAGAAAATCAAATCAAATTAAGGGCTCACTTTAGCGAGGGAGAATTCCTCGTCTGGTACCACGGCCTTATCGCCAGCTGTCGCGACGGAGGCTGGAGTAGTCGACGACGACGACTCAACGGCGCACGTGACGATCATGTGCCTCGCGTGGGGGGCACGTGCGCCACCACCAAGCGGCGTCAGGGCAAGGCGCCGCGCAGCCACGGAGGCGAAACCCCGGCGTACGGGAAGTACGGACATGGCTGATGACGTGTACGAACAGGAAGCCATAGCCATGGATTCGAGCTCTGATCGTGTGTGGGCACAGAGCGACTGAAGCGGCCTTTTTAGTTCTTCTCTCTCTGTGTTTGTGTATGTGTGTTTTTTTTATTGGTTAGTATTCGTTTGAGAGAGACGAACGAGATAATCAGTTACAGTTCCCTCCGTTTCACATCGACTGGAGGGAAGAGGGGGAATTTTAAGAACCAAAATTTGATCGACGGACAAATAATCGTTCGATAATATTAAAATTCACATAAAAATACGATATAAAATAAATTATAAAATAAATTCACTAATATCAATAATAACTCATTTAATATAAATAATAAAATCAGTATCAATGACCCTATCTATATATCAGCTCCCATTTGAAAAACTTGCAAGGTGTCAAGATGAAGGCAAGTAGATTTAAATTTTGAAAAGGAGCAATATAATGATATAACTACCAAACAATACTCCAAATACCATTTATTAATATGATCAATGTAAAACATGTGTGTGAAAGTATATATTATTTTGAAAAAGAACGCATTTAGCTTGTTAAATTGAAATTTTTTTTAATTTTGGATTCAGAAAGTTCCAAAGAGCTGGAGACAGGAGACAATAACCTCTATGACAAACAACAGCAAAAATAGAAACTTTCCATGACATAATCAGCAACTCGGCAATTGGCATTAATTATATAGTATAGATAACCAACGCCTATGATATCCATCTCCTAAAGTTATCCTAATTAGACACCACCATACATAAACAGTTAAACACACTGCACTCCTATTTCTGCTATTAAAATGGTCTACCCATAATTTATCTCACCAAACAATCCTTCTCTCTCTACAGATATTCCTTTACAGAATTTCCTTTCAGAACCCTTCTTAGACTGTCAGAATTACATCTCAACCCCTCGATTTTATATACTGTAAAAAGGAGGGATTAAAATGCAGTTACTCTAGCCAGACATCGGATTTCTATTGCATAAAGCCCCCTCCGCTCATGGGACCGGGAGGTTTCCCCTGGGGCATCATCTGCGGCCTACCATGGCCTTGCATGAATGACTGGCCCATCCCTGTGCTGATCATCTGTGGCTGCTGTTGCGGCTGCTGTTGTTGCTGCTGCATCTGCGGCTGTTGCATCTGCTGAGGCTGTAACTGTTGCTGCTGCATTTGTTGTTGCTGTTGTGGCTGCTGTTGTTGCTGGGATGAGACTTGGGGTTTGAATACCACCATGTCCTGAAAACAGAGAGCAAAATGGTTACATTAATTCAGAACCCTACTCCTTACTATTGTCGCCAAGTTATCCGCGATGCAGTTTGGGACTTTAATTTGATATGGTCAGCTTTGTCCCCCCTTTAGGTTGATGTTTACTTCAGACAAGTATTGCAAAAGAGTAAGGATAGAGATATATATATTGGACCAGCATCAGTCCAAATGGATCCAGCACAGTAATGCAATATACTAGATACAAAATGGTGGCAAATTTCGAAGTTCAAAAGGTATTTGGGTTGTAAAAAGTGTTAGAATAATCACCCCAGGAAAGAGCATCCCAATTAGGCGGCCAGCCTTGTCAGAAACTGAGAGAAGCAATGTCTGAGAAGGCAGTTGTATTACAGCACACTGAAAGGAAAACAAATAACTAAACATCAGAAAATTTTCAATCTTTTCAAGCAACAAAAAAAAAAATTAACACAAATGTGGAACATACTGACCAATTTCTTTTCTTGCAGTTGCCCAAGGAATCCATGCTGATTCAAGGTTCGAAATACCAAAAAATCAGCCTTGCCAACATATTGCCTACACAAAACATGAAATAGAAAAAGAATTAAATATTGGAAGAAAACAATAGGGTGCATGAATTTTCCTAAGAAGAACATCCTAGTACATTGTATCCCCCAGTTCCAAAATATTGACATGAACAGAAATTTAGAAATCAGATCCCTCCAGAGAATTGTTTTTAAAAAGTAAAAAAGTAGAGAGACAATAGATAACTTGTTATTCATATGCTCCTGGGCAATGAGCCGAACTATTTGCATAGTTGACGGCCAATCAGCTGCCAGCCTGTACATAAACATTTAATTAATTAAACAATAATACTTCAAGATTGTCATTATGTGAACACAAGAAAGAAAAGAAAAAGAAGACTACAAAACTCACGTGTCAGATGCAGAAGCACTTCTGTAACCCTATAATAAGAAAAACAAAAACATGGTAAGTGACAAAAGCAGAACAAATTTTTTCGAAGGCCAGATACAATTTAATTGGTCTATTAATTCTTGTATATAACTTTGAGATATGCTGTCAGATACTCAAAATGTATGGAGCCATGGCTAACCAAATAATGTGAAGCCAAATTATTCCCGTACCCAAAAAATATCAATTCTGAGAATTTCCAGTCCCCTCTCCCTTTCTGATAGGTGATATAAATTTAACCAGAAAATTCAGATGAAACAATTTATCATCCATCAACTTACTTCAAGTTTACAAATGAATACTGGCTGCCCTTGCCTCTGTCCAGATAATGTTCCCTACCAAAAGTCAATAAATAAAATAAGTAAACTAGTAAACAAATCCCTTGAATGCTATATATAACATTCTCATTGCCAACTACAAAACTTCCTTCAATCTACCAAACAGAACTTAGATAATAGAAATAGTTTCGATGTGGTCCGGTGAAATCTCAAAATGTTATGTCCCCTTCAAAATGTTAAAAACACTTGTGCTGTAAAACACACAAAACACAAAACATCCTTGCAAAATTTTTGAATCCACACCTCCCAAGTTTTCTGTGTAGGATGCCAAAACTACCGTCTGTCCTCTACATTCCTATTAGCAAAGCAATAGAACAGGGGCAGCTTCAGCCGTTTTTGAAGATTTCATAGAGATAGAAAATATATCATTTCTTCAACGGTTCAGAAAGACAACATAAACATTTTTCTCATCTTGTACGAGTGGTTTGTCATAATATACAGCATGCCCTTTATGTTTTATTATAGAGTCATACTTCGCAATGAGGGTAATATCACAAAACCTACCTCCCATATTTTGACATATTTAGACTGCGACTGTTGTGCATTCTGATGCTGAGTAAGGGGCATATTCATGCCTGAGTTGCTTCCCATCCCCATAGTGTTCACACCACCTGGCTGCTGACTCATACCGGGTGTAGGCATCATATTACCAGGTCCCGATGCCATGCCTGGACCCGCTGATCCAATACCACCCCCCATCACGGCTTGGTTCATGACCATGCTCCCACTACCTGGGCCCATTTGTGATCCCACATTAGGCATTGATTGTCCCATACCTGTTCAAAAGTTGCAAAGCCAAAGACTTCAATTGGGTTTCCTTATAGATACATGTAAAGCACAAAAAAGAAAGGAAATTAATCATGAACAACAACATGCACATGCACAGAACAAGAAGTAAGAACTAAAAGGTACCTTGAAGGTTGCTTGTATTTCCTAAGGAGGCTGACATGTTGGAAGTGGGCGGGTTGAAGGACGCAAGGCCCGCATTCTGGCCGACCTGTGTCCCTGACCCAGCTATCATATTCGACATGTGCACTGCTATCGGAGTCCCTCCCATGGTGGGTAGGCCAAGAGAGCTGGGCCCAGCCGCAAGAGAGGTTGACCTAACAGCTGTGCCCAGTGAAGATAGATTGTTAAGTATATTCACATTCCCAGGGGCACCACCAGGTCGGATTGGTTGGCTTATGGGGTTCGCTGCTAATGGTTTGAGGTCTTGCATGGGGTCTGCATTGTTCACGGTGTTACTGTTATTCATCATAGTACTGTTACTATTGTTTATAGTTGGCATTTCTTGTTGAATGGGGGAAGGAGAGGATGTTTGAACTGTCGGAATTGGCTGAGAAGAAATGCCAGGTGCAGGCCCCACGTGATGAGAGAATCCTGACCCAGGGCCAGTTACCATGGAAGAAGATGCAGTGACCGGCTCCTGTAAAATAAGTAAAATAATTAAATGGGTAAAGTCGTCAAAAACATTCCAAATGGGACCAGTTCGAAACGGTATACTTCACCAATATGACCAGCACTTTATGCAAATTATTGCAGCCACCTTTCTTGTGTAAGAGCAACTTCTGTATGCTTTCAAAGCTGGTCCAAGGACTATTAGTTCTAACAGAAAAGCCCTTAGTTTCAACTTGCAAATTCTTGCAGCATCGGTGGTTTTTTCAAAACTAAATTCAAAAAAGAAAGAGCTAAAAATGTAGAACAAAAAACTTACAACTTTAATATTGGCAGTCGGCATATTGCCACCTGTTGGAGGCCGGTTTAGTAAGGACGACCCGCCCACTGGGTTAAAAAAAGAAATGGAATGTAATTAATATGTTACATTTTGATAACAAACAAACAAAGAAACGGTGGATGGTAAATACGACACAAATCATTGGTGGTATGAATTTGGGCACGGTTTCAAGTAAAACCCAGATTTTACCACAAGGTTTACCCAAATATCAATGGACATTTGTGAACGGAGATTTCTTGCACAATGGGCCACAATTCAACAGCCCAATTTATTTAAAATACTGAATCCTCTAAACAATTGACAGATAATCATCCCCTATTTGCAATCAACACTATACGTTAGCCGCATCTTACGCATACAAGATGCATCCCTTAATACAAAGAAAGCAGAAGTTAAAAAAACAAAGAAAGAGGAAATGGCAAATACATCACTAAATTATACCAACATCTTTTAAGTCATTTATCAAATATAACAGTGCAATATTTTAAAGCATCAACTGGTATGCAAAACTTGAAGTAACTAAAACTCAACCAAATTGTTGTAGTAAAATATTTTGCTCAATTTATTTGGTTTTGTTTATTTAAAAAATAGTATGGTATTTTCGATTAAAAAAGTATAATGTTAATTCAAAATTGGCTGAACCGAAGAAGCTGAAGAAACCATTTTGCTAATGGTTACACAAAATATATGAAATGATATATATATAGTAACATTATAATGCATATGCAAGCCAGATTTCATAATCAAGTATTGATGGAGTATAATTCATATTAACAATCAACAGCATGACTAAATTTAATTAAAAAAAAAACCATTCTAAAGATTAGATTATTCCATTCAAATCTCCAAACAGGAAACGATAACCAAAGCTGATGGAAGGAAAAAGAGGATTTCCTCAACTATAGCTTCTCCACATTACTAACCAAGTATTGATGGAATAAAATTCATATTAACAATCTGACCAGGTTCAATTTAAACCAAACCATTCTAAAGATTAGCTTATTCCATTCAGACCTTCAAACAGGAACAATTACCAAAGTTGATCAATAAGTAGAAGGAAAAAGGAAGAGTCCCTCAATTATTGCTTACAAGCTATCTACCACTAGTGATTACCACCATAACAAGAACTTGACAAGAAGTCACTAAACTTTGATTTCAAAGAAGGAAAAGATTACTCTTTAGTACCAAACTTTTTTCTTTACTTTGACAGCATTAATTTAATGAACTACCACCTGAGGAACTGGAGTTTTGCGGTGTGGATCCCGGTACTGGTACCACAACCGGAGCACTGGTGAGCCCATCAAGTTTTCCAACTCCAGGATTTGGTACCAGGTGTGCACTTATCGGGCGGTTCAAGGCCGATCGTGCCTCCAAAAAACTATCAGAGAGCAACACCAGGTGTTGAGCATGCTTCACCTGGTCAACAGATGGGTCAGCTGGCCTAGCACCTCTCTTTCCCTATCAAGAAGAGGACAGATTTGTTACTTAATTAATACAAGATTTGTTGCTTAAAAAAGTTTGCTTTTGCCAGGCTTAGTTTCTTATTTTATTCATCCCTTAAGATAGTTTATTTTATGGTATTTCAATATTTTATTCATCTTGTATGTGAGTTCACACAGCATGCTTGGACTAATGAAGCATAGGTACCATATGGCATTTGTGTCATTGCTTCATTGGTCATCTCTGTAATTCATGGGCCAACCACCTAGCATGACCATAATTCAACATAGTTTATGAAAAATAAATAAGTATAGCAAAATTGAATAGAACAATGTATATTAGAGAGGAATATGTCTTGAGAAAAAAAGAAAAAAGAGATTACCGCATTGTAGATATCTCTCAATTTGGGCAACTGTTTTGGTGAAATAACTGACAGAGAAATTGAGCACTGCACATATTCCAAAAGAATCCTTAAAAAAATACTAGTAAAAACAAATTTAACTCATATAAAGTGACAACTGCAGAAAAACTAAAGCACCAAACAATATAAGCAAAAGTAGAATTAAACCTGTGAGAAGCACTTAGCAACAGCCTCAGCATCGGCCAGGAAAGAAGGTTGTATTGGCTCACCATTGTCATTTTTCTCTACTGATGGCCTGTAGACAGGAGTTGGAAGCACGTAGGGATTGCTAGCGCAAGCCAGCACACAGTGCTTGTTCACCTCACTAGTAACAGCCGGACTGGATTCCGGATCATGTAGCATCTAAAAAAGACAAATCAATTACTCATATCACTGCTCAGTTTACAATTTCTTCATAGGATGTACCTTTTTCCATGCATTATGCAATTACAGATCAAAGTAAAGTGCATATTCTTTTTGATTTAGTACTAATAAGTAAAATTTTGCTTGAAATTGCACAAAAACTAACTGTAAGTTATCGAGATCACTGCCCTCTTTTAGCTTACTTTGAAAAAAATACAGGATAAAAGATGAACTGAATAATGAATAGAAATGGACGTACCAATATTGCATCAGAGAGGCCTTCGGCAGTACAAGCGTCACCAAAACCGCCGCCAGAGAAAGGGAGGTTTGTCAGCCACTGCAAAAACCTTTCCGCATCCCTTGTCCATCCAGTTCTCTGCACCTTAAAACCTATTATAATAAGAAGGCCAAAACCTCCAATTTCAATTCAATTGGTCTGCCAAAATTTTGAAATTTTAAATAGAATGGTGAATTCTCAGTTAAAAGTAATGTAGATATGTACAGCTATATGGTCCATGTGCACTGAACATGACCAGAGCAAACTCAGGAATTGGTCCAGCCAATTTCTGCACATCAATGAAAAAAAGACATGTCACGTTTATCATGAAATAAGTTCCATATAGTTGTACTTGTTTTTCTTACAAAAATCAAGAAATGAAAATGAGACTTGCTGAAAGATAATTACCTGCCCAGTTGCCTCATTTCCATTAAAGGACCTGTAAAGTTTCAGTGAAACATCAATATCAATCAGTATAATCAAGCAACATAAATAAAAGTACTAATCAACCTCTCCAAGACAGTATCAGAAATGTCTTGGTACGTTATGTACTGTTCAGTACCAAGATACACTGGATGGTATCATAAAAAGTGTAGCAGGATTTTCAGTACCATTAGAAAGTGCATTGATACAAGAAGGGATGCTTTTCAGTCAAAATAGCTATTGTACCTTAAACTTATATGATTATATCAGACAGTGCACTTAAATGGTAGTACAGCAGATTATTAACATAGTCTACCACATCAACAGTGCATGGCTAAATCATAACAATTAATGTGTTTTATTTAGTCAGATTCATTTGAATTTCTCTTATGTTTTAAAACTTTAGCCCTTTTGAGGATGAAAATATCCCATCAGATTGTCTGAATTTCAGGAAAATAGTCCTGAAATCAAGCTCTTTATTAAGTGATAGATTCTTCTAGCTTTAGTTAAAGGCGCTACGTAATTCGGTTTCTGAAAATTACACATTAGAGGATTAAATTATAAAGTTTCCATCTAGATAGAGACCGAGTTACAGAGGAAAAATTTAGCTGTAAAAACCTCAGATTGCAAATTTCCCTATAAATTGCTCCTCAAGTACGCAATAAATGCTGCTAGATACTTCTTCCCGGACGGACTATTTTGCGAAGCGAACAACATCTACTTCCGAGTTCTGATCGAAGAATAAGTACCACTGAGAGAGAGATAGAGAGAGAGAGAGAGAGAGAGAAGTGTGAAATAGACCTGATGATCTTCTCGAGATAATCGGAGAGGATTGTGCTCCAGTAAGGTCCCATCGCGGCCGTGCTTTCCACCACCACTATCAACTGCTTCGCGTCCGCCATGACTCCCTCCCTCTCTCCCTCTCCCTCCCTCTCTCTCTCTCTCTCCCTCTCTCTCTCTCTCTCCCTCTCTCTCTCTCTATCTACTCTCCTCTCGCCATCATCTCTCTCTGAGGTTTTTGAAAAAGAGAGAATTAGAGAAATTGTTGAGAAAGGAGTCCGGAGATGATCTCCAATTTTCGCCCCAGGATTTTAAAGAGGAGAAGAAACTCTCTCCGGGGCCGGGCAGTGTGATTTTTTGTCAAGTAACCCTTCCAATTTTTCGAAATTGTATAATTGTTAGGGAACATTTCGATAGTTTCAATAAAACATGTGGGTTACCCATTTTTATTAAAAAAAAGGAAATATATATATGTGTGTGTGTGTGTAATTGTTAGGAAAAATTTAATTTTTAATCCTTAAATTTTCTTAAAAAAAGTTAAGTTGGTCTCTAAATTTTCATTTATATTATATTGGTCCTTAATTTTTTTTTAAAAAAAAATAAATTAGTTCTTGAATTTTTTTCAAAAAAATTAAATTGATCTTTAAATTTAAATTACAATAAATAAAATTCTTGAATTTTTAAAAGAATATAAATTTTAGCTCTGAATTTTTTTCAAAAAAATTAAATTAGTCTCTAAATTTTTATTTATATTTAAAAATATTAAATTTTGATCTGACCTGACAAATCGATCTTATTTAATACAATCCCTCCATAATTTATTAATTTATAACAACTTGAACTCGTCATGAGACAGAGAGAAATAAATAATCAAATAATAAACGCGTTTTCACTTGGAAATGGTTTCGTTAGGTAGGAAAATTTTATATGAGCTTGTTTATTAATTCTCTCGAACCACTTTTGAATTTTATTTAGCCAAACATGAGAAAAAGAAATTCGAAATTATTGCAAATATCGGAAAAGAAAAATTAGAGCTCATTACATTTTATCTGAAATTAATATTTAGTTACTAAAATTTAGATTTCATTTTTATTTTTATCAAAATTTGATTCTTCCATTATTAGTTGGCTAATTTTGAACTTCAAATCTCTCATTTCAGTTATTGAAATATAAAAAAGTATATTAATTTTGATTTGTGATAAAATTTCAAATCAATTATTTAAATTTTAAATTTTAAAATTTGGGAATCAAACTACCATCACGTTTTTAATTCGTGAAGCATCATTCTCAACTTTTTTTCCCATTAAATTTATATCAATATCTACATATCAATTCAACATTTAAGATTTATTTTCTATTATGTGAACAATATCAATAGCAAATAATGGTGTCAATGGGTCAGGTCAGGTCGGTATTATTTTATTTTTTTATTTGATCTGACCCAACTCTAAGTGACTTGTGTCGAAATTCTTTGACTCATTCTCCATCTAAACAAGTCATGGGTCAACCCGAATAAATTAATTAAATATTTAATAATTATTTTTTATATTTTTATGTCACTTAATCTTAATTAATGCAAATTTCAAAAGTAATCCAAAAAATACAATTAAATGGGTTCACTCGATCTCAAATAGATTAAAAATTCTAGATCCATATCCGATCAATTTACTCTTGGATCATTCCAGATCAAGTCGGATTGATCCATTGAATCAGGTCAAAAATTGACACCCCCAATATAAATAAAGAACTATACATATTTTAAACAACAAAATATAATAAAATGATAAAAAAAATGATGATTTTATTGCAATTATAATATTATAGAAAATATAGATATATATGAATTTTTCTATCCTCATAATAGATCATGCATTAACTCCTACCATTATTAGAAGGTTTGAATTATTCCCAATTGTGAATTTTTTATCATGCATTTTCTAGCAATAAAAATTATTAATTTTCAATTGAACAATTTGTAAATCATTTTAATGTGCAAACTATACAAGATAATTTTGATGAGTGATATAATTTATTCAGTAGTTTGACATCTTTACTTCTTTGAAATATATTAATCTCAAAAATCTCAATATAGAATGATTATATATTTTTTTTTGGATGTATATATATGCTTAATCTTAAATTTTTTTTATCAAGTTAAATCTACTTTAAAAAAAATGTTTGTGTAGACTATTCAAAGAAAAATAAATTCTTTCATTATTACCATCTTGATAATTTTATGATATATATACTTTTTATATTGAACCCATAAATATAGAAAAAAAATATGAAAACAAATTATAATTGATGAAAACTAATTCAAACTTTTCTCCAAGACAAATTTATTTATGCTTGAAAAACCCCTAATATGAACACATTTTAGTTAAATTTGTCAATTAAATATTCATTGAAATTATATTTACGTCTATATTAACCTTTAAAATAGCATATTAAATTGTACTCAATGGTATATTATGGATGTCAATTATAAAGATGATCTTATTATGCATAATTTTTATAAACTTTATGAAGAATATTTTTTTTCATCCTTGAATAAAGTATTACTTTGTTATGGATAATCAAGTATGTAATTTGATGGTGAAATTATGTAACTAAATTGTGATGTTATTCTAAATGGTCAATATATAGTCTATAGTCTTTTATTATCAATTGAATTATTTAATGATTTTATATATTATCATGTAATTTAATTGATGCTATTTTTTATGATTCATGAATATAAGATATCAAATTAATCATATGGATACATGATGGTGTGTACATAATATTATTCTTCATAAACACCAAGATGATTATTATATAAATGTTATCAGTTGGTTTCAAATTTGTTTGCTCTTTTGACCTAAAGCCACTTTAGTTTTCTTATACAAAAGTTATATATTTTGATATTATCAAATATCAATCTTCATCCAATAATGATAAAGATAATCAATCTTGAGTATTAGTTTTGGATTTATATCATCTGTTACGTTATAATATACAACTCAGTATATTATCTGTTTAATTATGTTAAAATTCATACAAAGTAAATCTCAACTATAATTCATTAGTCTGTATGTTGTACGGTGTAGTACTATGCAGCAAAAAATCAAAACTAATTTTATATTGAGACTCAATCATTTATAAAGTCAATTCAATTTTGAATTCGAGAAATTAAATATTAAATCATGAGGAGTGATAACTGCTATTTATTTACATTCTAAATATTTAAAATTAATTAATATAATTTTTAACTTAAAAATTTAAATATATATTTTTCAAAAATATTTATATTTAACATTGGTTCAGATAAGAGGTGCATAATTTAAAGTGTAAAAGTAATTTCTGTTAAAAGATTATATAAGAATAACACATTTTCTGCCAATAATTCAATAAAATTATCGAGTGTTAATCTTCTGCTGTTCAGTATTGTGCTGTACGATGTACGAATAGATGAATTATGAGATTTTTTTTTAGATTTATTTTATATAAATTTTAATGTGATCAAATAAATAACATGATGTGCTGTACGGGGATATGAACTCTAGTAGGACCAGCAAGTACCCATCATAGATTACGGAGTTTTTGTGGCCGGCTCGAAAAACGCGCAGAATGTACAATCCATGAATTCAACCCGTTACATCACTCATTTTCCACCCGCTACACATTTGATTACATAGCATATGCTTCCGACAAAAGAAAGAAAAAGATAAAATGAACCTGAGCGGTCAGATGATGATCGTTCACGAATCTTAAAGCAAGATTGACGCTTATAAATAACCCCTGAGCACAGATCCCTTCCTTTATCATGGGAGGGGAGACGTTCCAACGCCCGTTAGACCAAAATTTGGTCTAATAGGCAATAAACCGTTCAATGGTATCAAGATTCGTACAAAAGTTTACTCTCACGCTTTAACAATCGTGTAAAATATCAGATTTTATGATCCAACGGTAAATTTTCCATCGGACCAAAATATGGTCCGATGGGCGTTGCAACGCCTCCGGTTCCCAAAATCTCACCACACAAGAACTGAGCACACTATCCTTTCCTTGTTCCATTTCCACTGGCGCTTGAATTGCTCCAAAATCAAAACCAAAGAGGAGGAGATGGTTTTCGCCATTTCTCAGCTCCAACCAAGCGGCATCGTCGCCACCATTGGCTCTAGATCCAGACCTAGACCATCTCGCGCCACCTTTATCCGATCCAGCAAATCCCAGCCTTCCATTTCGGAGATTGAACGGGCTATTGGTATTGCCTCTGATCCGGCCAATTCCCCTCTTGACATCAACACTTCCCTCATGGATTTGTTGGAGTCGACTCCGATCGGTCGAGAGGGGCCTACTGAGAGGGCACTCAGAGAGGCTGCTGAGAAATTCACCGATCATGCCGAGGCGCACACGGCCAGCGGTATAGAGGATTGATTCTCTTTAATAAATTATGGTTGATTTATACTTTCTTGTTTAGTAGTAAGGGATTGTGTTATCAATTGGTACTCGAGTTCGTTCCATTACCATTTCAATGAATCGGTTATTGAACGTACCGAACCAGAGGCGCGCAGATTATCATCGATACATTGACATGTTTTTTAACTCATTTATATGAGGGGGATGTCTATGCTGATATATTTTGGTCTGACATAAATCTTTTTTTTTTTTTTTTGTTATGATATGAAGTAGTAAACTGTTCAAATTTTGAGCTGTCAATTGTAAAAGCCAATGATTGTGGGCATCGACACTTTGATTGAGGGTATGCCCGGGCAGGTTATTAAGAAATATCACTAATTTGGTTATTACAGTACCAGATAGGGAATGGAGCGGTGTTTTAGGGGTTAATAAGATGGGGAGGTTTTATACTGGTACTGGTACATTCCCAATGCATAGGTAGTAGAAAAGGTGTATAGAGTTGGGTGCATATGCAGGTCTGTATCGGGAAAAGATTAGTGTAAGGGATGGTGCGGAGTATGATTAGAGGTTATAAAAATAGCTTCACTTAGTGAGAAACCAATGATGCTTGGTACCACTTTTTCAAAAGGATAATACCGAAGCTTGCGGAGATATTGGGGTAGTGTAACAGAAGATCTTATGGAAAGCTATTTTTCCTTTAATAATTACAAAATAATCAATTATTTGATTAATTAATACCATTTGAATTAATTATTACTGTCATTTCTTTTCTTTTTCTTTTTTTCCTGGTTGCAGTGCATAGATTTGTTCTGGAGCTATTCATGAAGATACTACCTTTATGGTTACTTGCCGTGGCTATTGCATCTGGTTTCATTAAACTTCCATTTAATGTTCCTTTTATTGACGATCTAATTATGTAGTTACATTATACAATGGAAAAATACATTCACTTACTGGTATGCTGGGTGTAAAATGTACAAGTTGTATGTAATATGTGGATCCTTGATATTTTAGCATAAATTTGATGTTGTCAATTGACAATGTAAATTATACACACGTGTTTATTTTGTTGAATTACATAATATTATCATTATTATGACATGTTATACTATGGCTGTTGATATAGCACACATCTTACCAGCTAATAAACAGTAAATACCTGTAATTTTCTAGAATTGAAACCCAACTGTTCTTCATGAATGAGGGGCAGTCAGCAAAATGGTTGGTTCCAATATCATAGCAAAGTGGCTAGTTCCATATAAGCATAATGGTTGCCAGCTAAGCGGCAGTAAATATTAGTAATTTTCCAGTTACTGGCATTGAAATCCACCTGTACCAGGAAATTTGTTAAGTTCTGAGGGGGCAGTACTCGACAAAGTGGCTGGGTCCAGAACCATGGCAACTGAATTTAGACCATCTGATCAGAAATAAATTTGATGGCTGGGATAGGCAGTAACAGCTATATGATCATTAGACCAACTTTAATCTTTTTTTTTTTTTAATGAATAGAGTACGGCATCTTAAAATACAGGTTTCCCTCTTCTCTCCCCGTCCAAGGCATCACGCTATGTATCAAGCAAATACTATGATACTAAACTTGCATAGCGAATCTTTGTCTACCAGTACAAATGAGCAGTTTAATAATGTAAGCAGTTTAATTTAAGCCTCCTGGTTAGATTTGAAGAGGAAACTAAAAGAAACAAGAAAGAAGCTTGTGAAAGTGTGCACAGGGCATGTGGGGAAAGGGGATGGATATTTAACAGTCAGTGTAAGGCATGTAAGCAAATTAAGCACATGTTCCATTTTGGTGGAATATTGTTTCCACCAATTAAAGGTCCAATTAATTCGGCCACATCTTTGGCTTTGAGCAAATCATTAAAAAGGTAAAAGAAGAAAAAGAAAGTCAGAGAGAAAAGAATCTGTTTTTATTCTCAAAGCAGATGTGTCCGCATTGCTTTTATGATGCTGAGGACTGCATCAACAAGTTCAGGTATTGTGTTGATAAACCCTGTGGGAAAGGTCTTTTTGGCATAATCCGCAAGAGCACTCATGTGCTGAGGACACTAAAAGCACGCCACCAGATTGCCACTGAGGTTCAAGAACTTAGAAGGCGCACCTGTGAAGTGAGTGAGAGGCAATTGCGTTATCATGCACCTGCCGGTGTGCCATCCAAGATAACCTGCCCTACTGGTGATTCACTGATCCCGTATCCTCAGCTCCAAGCCCTGTATCCGGAACAAGTCCAGCCTGTCGGTTTTGATGAGTGTATAGATCAAATCATTTGTTGGTTAATGGATGAGAACCGACCTCAACTTACCGTCATCTCTATTGTTGGATTTGGCGGTTTGGGCAAGACCACGCTGGCAAAAATGGCTTATGAAAGTCCTATGGTGAAGGCCGGAAACTTTGAATGTCGAGCCTTTGTAGCTGTTTCTCAACGATACGACGTTAAATTGCTTTTAGCAGATATACTTCGACAAGTCCACCGGGTAAGCAATTTATGAAGATGCTCTAGATCTATGCCAGCTAATTTCACTTCTTCTATGAATTAATGTTTTAGGAAACTTTTGTTTGTCTCAACAGATTTCAAAGAAAGGAGCTGCAACAATTAGAAGTGATGAAGTTTTGGAAAATAATAATCTACAGGAGGATCTAGATCTCCACGCACTCATCGGCAAATTACGGGAACTCTTGGACAACACGAGGTATGTTATCATTCTTGATGACATATGGGCTGCAATGGCATGGGAGCACTTGAAAATTGCTCTTCCCAATTGCAGGAACGGTAGTAGAATAATAGTGACCACACGAATCGAATCTGTTGCTAATGAAGTTCAAGTGGTCATGAGCCCTACATTTATAAAATGAAACCTTTAGATTTCGAAACCTCCAAAATGTTGTTTTACAAGAGAATATTTGGTACTAATGATCAATCCCCAAGTGGTGAGTTGGAGCAAGTTTCTAATAACATTCTGAAAAAATGTGGAGGCGTGCCTCTAGCAATTAATAGTGTAGCTGGCTTACTGACTAGCAAACCACAGCAACCCAAGCAGTGGGAAACAATACACAACTCTTTAGGTTTAGAACTAGAAACTAATCCCACTCTTGAAGGAATGAGGAGAATTCTATCCTTGAGCTATCAGGACTTGCCTCATTATCTGAAGAGTTGTTTCTTATACCTAAGCATCTATCCTGAGGGTTACAAGATCAAGAGGAAAAGTTTGATGAGGCGATGGGTTGCTGAAGGCTTTGTCAGTAGAAAGCGTGGCTTGAGTGCGGAGGAAGTCGCAGAAAGCTATCTTTATGAGCTTGTTAATAGAAGCATGGTGATACCAATAGATATCAGTATCACGGGTGAAATAAAAAGTATCCGTGTCCATGACATGATGCTAGAGACCATCGTGTCAATGTCACTAGAGGAGAACTTTGTGTCTTTAATTAGCTGCGAATACAATTTGATCCATGATAAGGTTCGAAGGTTATCTGTTCATTCAGTTGGGCAAAAAATATCGGTGTTAAGCACAAACATAAACTTAGCTTATATTCGTTCGTTATCTATTTTTGGTAATTCAAAGGAGTGGATTGAATCAAAACAACTGAGGTGAGTAAGAGTAATATATTTAGAAGGGAACAAAGAGATAAGCGATGGTCATCTCAAGTACTTATGTAACATGTTCCAACTCAAGTACTTGAGCCTTAGAGGAACCTACATTAGCCAGCTCCCTCCTAAATTAAGAAAGTTGCAAAACTTGGAGAATAGATATAAGGGATACAGATATAATGGAGTTGCCATCTGATATTGTAAAATTACAGAACTTAACTCACCTCTATGGTGGTTCAAGGAGAAACTATTCCTTTTCCAGAGGAACCATCTATTACTTGAAACTACCTCAAGGGGTGCAAAACATGAGAAACATTCAGACTTTAACTCGAATTTATCCAAATAAGAGTTGTTCTGTGATTGAAAAATTAGGCGAGCTAGCAAAAATCACAAAGCTGGGAGTTGGTTTCCCTTAAAATTTATGATGATGAAAAGGAAGCAAAGATACGGAGATCATTCTGCTCCGCTCTGGAAAAGTTAAGCATGTCGCTGCGCGCATTGACAATATGGCTCGAGTATTCAAGAAACAACTCCTTGCAGTTTCTGGACTCGTTAAAATCCCCACCAACTCTTCTCAGGAGCTTGGAGCTTTACGGCTGTCTGGAGAAATTGCCTCATTGGTTCCCTTCTCTGAACAATCTCACAGAACTAAAACTTTAAGAAACTCGACGTTTGAATGAGGATGCTTTTCAGGTCCTTCAAAAGCTTCCCAATCTTATGTCTCCGCCAAGCCCTCGCCTACACTGCAAAGGAGCTTCTTACTGTTGAGGAAGCTTTTCCGTCTCTTAGAGTCTTCATATTTGAGGGTACCGAAATCCCGGTATTAAGGTTAGAGAAACAGCTGCACCCATGCTAGAAAAGATTGCATTGGCATTCCTCGAAGATATCGGAACTTTCTAGGGTATAGAGTACCTCCAAAGTCTCGAGGAAATTGCTCTGAAGATTCCAAAATGTTGTGATCTTAACCGAGTTACAAAGGATTTCAAAAATGCAGCTGATCTTGGTCTGAACAAATTCAAATTTACAGTTGACTATTTGTAGCTGAAATCTCTGTCATGCAGAGGATCACACTTGAAATTTCTCTTTTATGTACTAAATTCTTGTTGTTGCAGTTCAACTCTGATTAATTGAGCAAATTCCTTGTGTTATGTTGTTCAGTACCTGAAGATTTGTTTTCTTTCTTTTTTCTTTTTTTGTCATGTTGACAACATTGAGTTTGTAAGTTTAATTTTCAAATTGGTCTTTATAATATATTTTTTAATTTTGTAATATGTTGCCATTGACAAGATCCATCAGACTCTTTATCTTTATAGTATCAACATTGGGAAATTTTTATTAGGCAGTAAATTGTAAAGCCAATAGCTTCATAAAAATTCATAACAAAAATGTCATCAGATAAAATTCCATAGAGACCAAGCCATCATCCTCTTTTAGAATTCAAAATGGTTCCATTTTTTTCTTCACTTGAAACACACCAAAAAGAGGACCTAAAATTGGTTTTCACTAATCTTTAAAAGACAAATAAAAGAAAAAAATACTTTCTGAAATATAAAAAAAAACAAAATTATTTTTATCCTCGGCTCATAAATTTTAATAAAGACCAACTTTTTGTCCTTTTAAATTACTTTATGCAAACAATAACTGCAATTATGGTTGTATTTCGCTAATTAGGGGTGTAAGTCTAACCCGATTAACCCGATTGACTTGATCTGAAAAATAATGGATTTTGAATTTAATTGGTTGGGTATAGATTGGATTTTGAATAACTTGACAACTAAAGTTTGAATACGGATTTTATAAAAAAACATTGAGTAAAATCCGACCCGACCACTGTACATTATTTTTCTTAAAATTTTTATCTTTTATAAAATAAAAATAGCAATATCATTATAAAAATACTATGGTATTTTGTTAAACTTTAATTTTTTAATTGAATTTTTTTCTATATTATTTCTAGTTAGAATATGTTACTTTTTAGTTGTATTTTTTTTAATTTATTTTTACTTTTATTTTTTTATAATAAGTTATTAAAAAATAAAACCCGTCAAATTCGTGAAAACCGACAACCTAATATGAAATTCGAATTGAATGATTATTTTTATCAATTGATTAGTTATGAATTGAAAATATCATAACCCGATTATAATAAATCATATTGACTCAAATACAACCAACTCTACTCATTTACACCCCTATCGCTAATAAAGAATAAAGAATGTCCAAAAGAAATGGACAATGCTACTTCTCCACAAACAAACAACATTGTATATATATATTTATTTAAGAACTACATACATTATAATAAAATTTATAGAAAAAATGTTAACAAAAAAAATATTGAAATACAAAAAGGTCAAAAAATAGAAAGCGGAGAAGTTCCAACACCCATCGGACTAAATTTGAGTCCAATGAGCAAAAAACTGTCTGATGATATCAAGATTCACATAAAAATTTTGCTTCCACATATTAATAATTATATAGAATATCAAATTTAATGATCTAATTATTATTTGATCCATCAAATTTAAAATTAATTCGTTAAATTTAATTCGATGTACGTTAAAAATTCTCAACCCAAAAAATAAAATCCTAAAATCACATCCCAATTAACATATAATAAAGCGGTTCTGGGCCTTACGGTCTATCTAAACCTAACTCACCATTACATCTAACTTGAAAAAAAATATATATTTTCTCGACATAATGGGCTCAATGATAAGCTTTTTAACGCTTTTGATTTCCACAAATTTTCAAATTAACCCGGTTCACTCCGCACTCAGCATTCGCCCGGCCGGTTTGAATTAAAAATAAAAACCGCTATCGTTTGAACCTAGTCCGGTTCGAATTTAGTTTCAAATTAAAGCTAGGCGGTTTCTCTGATCTCTCTCCCCTCCAACTTTTCTCTCCATCTCCTCTCTCTCTCTCTCTCTCTCTCTCCTCGCGCCTCTCTCAAAGCACTTCAGACTAGTTCCATCTCCGATCTCTATTTGACGAATCGTTTGCTCGTTTGGTGAAATTGGATGAGTGAATTAGGGTTCAGGATCTAAGATTTAGGGTTTAGGGTTTAGGGTTTAGGATTTGGTTTACTACTGTCAGGTTTTTAGTTCTCAGCTTCCATGGGGTGTTTCGTCTCGTGCTTCCGTAGTAAGGATCGAGAGCGGAGAATTCAACTGAGATCCCGTGCTCGATCTAACTCGGATTCTCACTGTGTCCAGGTTAGGTTTTCTTTGATTTCAATTCTTCTTGATTTGGTGCGTATTTAATTCGTGATCAGCAAAGGTGTGATTATTCTTAAAATAAAAAAAAAGGTGATCAACTTTTTGTGATACTTCTATTGCAGCAGGGTTTAAAGGAGCAATTTGTTGTAGAGGAGGAGTTAGGTTCTCTATCTCTCAACGGAGAAAATGGTGCGATATCATTTCACTGTAAACATAGTTTAAAATCATCAGTGATGATATGATTTTTTGTGATAATTTTGTTTGCACCAGCTTTTGATTTACTTTTTAGTTTTATACAGATATAGAGAAGAAGATTGTTCGTCCATTAAGCTCGGACAAGCAGCTTATGCAAGAGGCATGTCTGAAAACTTCCAATTTGGATTCCTTTTGTGAGGTATCATTTCACTGGGGTAATTATTGTTATACTAAACCGGACCTATTAGTGCACCGATGTTGGAGTTCAATTTGCCATAATGGGAAAATTTGCTGCTTCTATTTTAATTAATTTTTTATTATGGATTAAGCAAGTTTTACTGGAAGAAAACTGAGAGAATTTTGTTTTTCTTTTAATATGAACTCCGAGCAATGTGCTATCTTTTACCAGTACCAGAACCAATGCATTTCTGCTGGTATTAAGTCTCATTGTCAAATTCAATTAAACAAGACTACAAGAGTAACAAAAGATAACTATCTTAATTTCTGCGAAAATAGACACTTGAAGCCAAGCGATGTTGTGCAGGAGACTCCAATGGAAATTTGCCAATTGAACAAAAGAACAGCTCTTCAGGAGCTTAACGGGTCGGATCAGTCTTCTAAGTCTGCTCATACCTTGTTCAATAAGAAGATCCAGTTGGTTGTGCAGTGTGAGCAAGAAAGCAGCCCTGATCAAGCAATAACGAGCACACCAAGTCTGGAGAAGGAAAACTCAGCTTCTAGTCAGAACACACCTGGGACTGGAAGGTATGAAATTGCAAAGGATACATAAAGAAATAAAGAATACTGCCTTGTATAAGTTGGTACAGATCAGTTCATAATAGGCCAAATTGAGCACTGATAAATCTGTTATAAACCTTAATTTGAAGTTAAATCTAAGGTAGAAAACTGGCTAGCTCTTTGGAATGATTAAATGGTTCTGTGCTATTTGCAATAATTGCAAAGGTCTCAAATATGTTGGGTCTCAAAAATTTGCTATTTGAATTTGCAAATGTGACGAGTGATTAAGTGGTATTGCTAATAACTAGAGAGAAAAGATACCTTATTCTAATTATTCTTCTTATAATGTTGCTATAACAGTTCTGAAGAGACCAGAGCTTGTAAATTGGATCTGACACAGGTCAGAAATGGCATAGGAGTTCCGGTTTTGGATCCTAATTTACCGTACCCGACTGCAATGACTCTGAATGGTGAAATGCAAACACCAGCAACTGTTTACTCATCTTACAAGGACACCCCAATGACTGGCAAGCAGGTCTATGCTGCATTGGAAACGACACACCAAGTGGAGATCTCCAGTGGCATTGAGTCAGTTGAGTTGGAGAAGGAAAATGAGGTGGCTCGAGAGTGCTTTTCTCATACCAAGAAGTGCTCTGAGGATACTCCTAAAGTCGTGGTTCCAGCCATTTCACCGTGTCTGAATGGAATTCCAAACACCACGACAAAATATAAGGAGGTATATATATCATTCCTTGAAACATATTTTCTACGGAGGACTTAATGGTGTAGAATAACATAGTAAGTAATTTAACATGATGAGTTTTGATACCATATGGATGAGGTTGCTGCTGGTATGAGATAATTCAAAAAGCAGTGCAAACTGACCTACTACAGTCCGATATAAGCCAATATGTAATCTAGAATTAAGCATACCTTAGATTTTCAATTCAAAATATACGGTTTTCCTTGTTACTGTTAGAGACCTTACATTTTTAAAATATATCAGGATCAACGGGTAAAGTGGCATGCTACCCCATTTGAAGAGAGACTTGAGAGGATTTTATCTGATGAGAAAATGCCTCCTCCAAGGTTTTGGCTATTATTGTTCCTTCTTTTTTTATTTTTTTATAGTTCTCGACCTCCTAATTATTTTGATCCAGATAATTGAACATCTTTTGCAAATCTTGAATTGTTATTTGCACTGTGGTTACTACAGAAAGAATATTGGATTTAAGTTTTAATGTTAATTTTATTTTTGATAGAACGCTCATTTCTGGGAGGCTGATTCAGCTTGAGGAATAGATTGATGAAACAGGTATGTGCTGGCTTTATGCTGAAATGATATTAGGTATTTTTTTAAATAATGTAATATATTGGCATGAGAAATATGTTCCATGCAGAAAATTAGATTTAGTTTGTATAAATGTATTATTCGTTAAAGAGTTGAGCTTGATTGACAATAGATTTAACTTGACAATATTGATAATCGTGAAAAGTAACTTATAATTTTGAAATCAGATATTTAGAATATGATCTATAATACTTTGATATCATGTACATAAAAAATGATGGAATTTAATTGAACTTTTACATTTCATTAAATAATTTGAAAATCATATACATCTAAAGGTTTTTGGTGGAGTATATTCAATAAAATCAAATTGTATGAAATTTGGTACACAATCAATCTACATGGCCAACTGTAAACTTTTATTTTTTTCTTTGAGCTGCTATGATCATGCAGGAGGAAATTAAAAATGTATTATATCAGACTCAGTTGTAGCTTGCTTAGTCACTGCCTAGTCTATTGTACTGGTCATTTTGACCTGATACATAAAGAAGAATATGTGATTGGGTTGTCACAGATTTTTTCCTTCTACCTGAAATTGCATGTTTCTGGAACCTAAATTTGAACCGGTAAGTCACTATTATCTAGCTTGATACACCTATAATAGCAATTCATTGATCAGGATTGACTTGGCAAACTGACACAGTCCAGAAAAAGTAGATTGTAACAATATTGTTCATTTTTATGAACAATAGGTGAAGGTGTTTCATAATTAAGTAGACACATGATTAATGAAGTTATTAATGTTATGAAACTTAAAAAAAAAAGAAATTAAACAAATGAATTGCTGTTGAAGCTGTCTGAATAGGTGAGAGTATCAGAGTCAGCATTACACAAGCAAGGATGTAATTTCATGTTTGAAAATCAATATTCATGTTAGGAACCATAAAATAGAAACAAGAATATTACTCAATCTGATGCTTCAAAGAATTTAATTAGAAACTGCAACTATCCATATAATTGCAAAATTGCAACAACCATTTATAGCATCTCAAAGAATTGAGCAAATGAATTCCATACATGTATTTTTTTTTTCTCATCCTATCCTATATTTTAGGAGGAAAAAAGATTCAAAACTATCTATGTTAGTACTATACTATTGTACAATCCTGGCCCTGCCACAATGCTTTACAAGCATTCTGACAAAGTTAAAGGGGGAAAAATTAAGAAGGAAAATAAAATTAAATAGAAGTAATTATGTATTTTTCCATAGCGAATCAGTCATGCCAGCAGAGAAGCATGATGACACATCGTCGAATAATGTAAAGCTTTGCTCTCTGTTCTCTCAGGGCTCTGGTTGCCCCTTTTCTTTGCTTCTCCAGAGCTCCTAGCTTTATATTTGAAATTGAATTTGAGCTGTTAATCCAATTAGGAAGAATTCAAATGGAGATTGAAACTGAGATAGTTTGTGTGGTTTTGATTGAATTTGTGGGTTTTCTTGGGGATGAATTGGTTGCTTTTATACAGAGAAGTAATGAGAAAGATCCAATGTATTTGAACTTCTCTGTGATTTTTACTTTATTGTTTGTTAAGTATTTGACTAAGATATAACTTACCAGTGCATTTAAGTCCACATTTAATTTATCTTAGTTTAGTGATGAGTGATCTCAAAGATTGAAGGAACATGATAAGATTCCCTAATGTCAACCACATAAAAATAAAAAGAAAAAGAAAAAAAAGGTCAATATTCTAGCTTAGCTAACCTGACCCTAATCAGTGTTTTGCTTCTCAGCACATTTTGTATTTTTTTCAAGTTTACACTGATTTCTTTTGAAAATTAATAAGCTGAAGCTAGCCATATAGATAATTTTTGCATTTTCTTAATAGACATGAAAAAAGAAATGCTCTTGATGCTTATCACATCCATCAGTTTTCTAATGTCACAATCAGATTTCTTATTTTATACATATAACTCCTGTTACCAGCATACAGATAATATAACAAAAAATCTTGAGGATATATATTAAACATATTGGATTGCTGTATTTAGAGAACAATTAACTAAAGTAGATAAAGAATTTTCTTATAAATAAGCCTTAGCTCAATTTTCTTATAATATATAATCCATTTGCAGATTGCTAATTTATTGTTGCCTCTCATAACTCAAATAAGGGGACCCAGTTGGGGTTATATAGCATTATTTGGCATACTGGGGTTTTATTTATAATTTATCAAGAGATCATTTACCAGAAAAACCAAACCGGGTTCTCAGTTTTTTTCAACCTTGGTTTCACCTGAAAATGTGGTTTTCAATCCCTTGACTTTACACTTTAATTTGTGGTCAGAGATATTAATTTTATGTACTCTATCTACTCATCTGCAGGGGTTCACAGCTAATTAATGAATTATATTATTATTATTATTATTATTATTATTATTATTATTATTATTATTATTATTATTATTATTATTATTATTATTATTATTATTGTATAATAAAGTCAAATTGCCCATGAAGAGAATGCTGCACTGACTAAGGGTACCAAATTGTTAAATTTTTTAATGAAAATATTTTGATTGTGAAAGTACTTTTTTTCTGAGAAAAATTAGTGAAAATGTTTTGGCCATTGTTGATAAGATTGCCAAAATAAATGGAGGATGTTGGGTTTCAACTTGTTTTATTAAGGACATTTTAATAAGGGTCAATTATTATTTATTAATGTACAATATATGATTGTAGAGGCAGAATCTATGTTGGCAGAAATCCTGACTCAATAATAAGTTGATTTTAATTTTTTATTTTGCTTGTGATGTTTGAAGAGAAAATACAAAATTACTTTTATCACAAAAAACATGTTGAAAACAATATTTTATCCTCAAAATTGAGATATAAATATGTTTTCAATTAAGTAAAATAATGGTGATGATTAAATATTATATTATTTTATTTTGTTTCAATTTAAAATATTTTCTAGCTCCTTTTCAAATCCAAATACAAAGAGACTGTTTATTACAAGCTTTTTATATGGCACTGGTCTTCTACAAGTCTATCTAGCTAGCTGTTAATGTAAATAATAAAAGTTTATAAAATCAAATATTCATTAACATGTGATAAAGACCAAAAATTAATAACAAAGATTAGAGAATCATGACTCAGCTTTGCCTATTAATTTATCTTCAAAGCTTCAATATATGAGGGGGCAAATATTATCTTCAAGATGCCAAGAAATCTTGGAATCAAATCATTTAGATTTTGTTTCTTCAAAAAAAAAAGAGAATTAATTGGCTTACATGCATGTACAAAATGTGCTATAATAAAAAAGAAAGAAAAAAAAAGTAATAAAAATTGATGGAAATTGGAGGTCCAACTTTTTTTCTAAAGTTCAGAAATTGCAAAGATCTGAAGATAATTAATTTGGCAATACGGATTAAAAAAATATAAATAATTATCACAAAATAAATCACATTAGAAAGTTGTTCAAAAAAAGTCTATCTGGTGATTATGGATAAAAAAATATAAAGGTCACAGTTTTGAAAGGCAATAACATTAGAAGGTCCAGACAATAAAATAAAATAAAATAGGATTTAAGTCTGTGCGTGTAGGTCTATGTAGTCCGTGTTAAAAATATAATTAAAATTAAAAATTAAGATTTTTATTAAATGCATCAAAATATCTAAATCTATTATTTTTTTTATTTTACGGCTTGACTATTTACTCTCCACTTGGAGCATTTTCATCCCAGTTGTAAAGAAATTATGAACGTAATTGATCTAACGATTATAATTTTAATTGTAGGAATTGGAGCAATTGTTAATTCAATAATCTTGGTAAATAATGTTATGGAAGTGTTACATTAGACTTTTTTAAGTACTAATTTCAAATATGCAATGCAGTTGCATAATTATCAATCTTGATAATTAATTTTTTTGTCATATTAGTGAAATTAAAATTGTAGGGATGAAAATGTTTTAAATTGATATGAAAAATTGCTAAATTATTCATATGACAAATAAATTATTTTTTTACGATTGCTAGAATGAAAATGCTCTCATGTTCTTCCTTTGTTTATACTACTAAAATAAGGAATTAAAAGAAATTGTGTCTTTAACACAATTAAATATACATTTAATTATCGGAAGCAACTAATAGTATTCTAAACTAAATCTGTCACAAACTTCTCCTAACTTACTTTTTATTTTTGATAAAAAAAAGTACATCCACGTATACTAACTTTTTATTTTTGACAAAAAAATACATTTAGGTGTTTTCACGTATTTCAATCCAACTCAAGTGTTTGTATTATGTACTACTCGGGTGTTTATATGAATAACTCAAGTGTTTATATTTTTGACTCATGTGTTTATATATGGAACTCGGATATTTATATAAATCGCTAAGAAAAAAATAACAAGAGAGAGAAGAGAGAGAAAAATAGTCTTAAGAATAAAAAAACATGAGATAAAAAGTCAAGACAGTGATATGAGAGTGGAGAGAGAAAGAGAAAAAAATGTGTCTTGGAAAATAAAAATGTGTGGAAAAAAAGAGTCTCAGGAAATAAAAAACGTGTTGAGAATAAGTTATATGAGCTATTCAGATGTTTGTATAAGTAAATCAGATGTTTATATATTGGACTTAGGTATTTATATAATTGAATAGCGAAATTAATTTGGAGATAAAAACTTTCAAAAAGCGAAAATGACAAAAGTCACGTGGGCCAAACATAGTAAAAAACGTGTGGGGGATAAATCTGGGGATATAAATATTTTCTCTTAATTATCATATGTAATTCATAAGAATATTAATACAAGTAATCAAATTGTTACTTTAAAAGCATAAAATTAAGGGGAAATTAAACTAACTTGGTGGAACCTCTTTAATTTAAATATAACACAAAATCTCAAGAGGAATATTATTTAATAATTACACAATCATATAGCATATATGACAATGTTACAAGTTGGAGAATCTAATTAATTTTACACATGAGATTAATTTTACATGTTGGAGAATCTTGGACCAGACTTGCTAAGATTTATGTCATCCAACTTGCCATGTTTTCACAATTTTTCACATGTTAAGCTTGACAAGATGCCAATAATTTTAATGGCTAGCTAGTTGGTTTCAAATGTATTATAATATTATATTATGTCTTTCAATCAGTTCACATATAGTACTTAAAAAAAATTATTTAATTTCAGACAAATTTTTTCAGCAAAAAATTTCAGATAAGTTTCTTTGGAGATCAATGAGCTTATCATGTCAGCAAAAAGACTACATATATCTACATATGCAAAAAGATTCCCTTATATTTGTTATTAGTTTTCATAGGATATATAAATATGTAATGAAGTAGTAATTTTTTTGAATAAAATGTAATGAATTAGTAAATATTGGAATAACTTTGATTGTTTGAAGAGGATGATATAGAATTTCATGACGAAAGCATGTCATATAGAGAATAAAAGTTAGTTATACATTAATTGAAAGATATATTGATCTCTTTTTTTTTATGGCATATCTGATTTTTTTTATTAATTAATCTCGCATATCTGTTTATTTAATTAAATTGTAGGTCCACCAATCAAACAGCCAAAAAACAAAAGTATGAAATTTTTTTTTTCAAAACTAAAGCTTTTTTAACATACCAACTACAATGCTTCTAAAATAGTATACAAAAAAAAATAGAAAGAGAGCACTAATAACCAAAAAGTAAATTAATTTACATGTACAACTATCATCTCTCTCTCTCTCTCTCTCTCTCTCTCTCTCTCTCTCTCTCTGAAACAAAGCTTGTCCTCAACAATGAAAAGAGAAAAGCAAATAAAAATACAAAAGTTGAAGCTAGCTAGTAGATGTATATAGAAATGTGAGCATCATATATATCATCACTCATGCCAACATAAGAGCATGACAATACATCTGCGTATGATATAAAGTTTGCTCCTTTGCTCCTTGAGAGTTTGGTTTAGACAGCCTCCTCCTCCTCCTCCTCCTCCTCCTCTTTGGTTTTCTTCACTACTCATCTCTGCTGATCTCTCCTTGCTAATGCTATCCATGCACAACTCAAAGAGTAGCTATAGCTATAGCTAGCTAGCTAGTATAGTTGTTTGAAGTTAGAGAGGGATCAAAAAGTACATGTGTTGCTTGATCTCTTGGTTTTGGTCCCACTTGTATATAGGTAGCTAGCATTGAGTAGCTTTTATATATAGATAGAGATGATATGATTAATTAACATGTGAAGTGCAATGGTTCAGTATCCGCTATCATTAAAATCTACGACACATTAATTTGATGTCATAAATTTTAAACGGTTTAAATTTATCCATAGGAGATGTTTTTTTATTTATATTTTAGTGGGTTTCATATATCATTGACCCAAAAAACCTATGAAAACTTGTGCCATAGAAAAAATATATGATAGCAAATGTGTCGTACTTGTATATAGGTAGCTAGCCTTGAGTAGCTTTTTATATATAGATAGAGATGATATGATTAATTTATTTCTTTTAATTACTCTATCATGTAATTAGTATGTGAAGTGCAATGATCAGTATCCACTATCATTACAATCTACGACACGTTAATTCGTTGTTATAGATTTTAAACGGCTCAAATTTAGCCATGGGAGGTGTTTTTTATTTTATTTATATTTTAGTGGGCCTCATATATCATAAACCCAAAAAAATCATGGAATACTTGTGTCATAGAAAAAATATATGACAGCAGATGTGAATCCAAGTGCATCATCATAGATAGCTTACCTGAATACTTTAAAATAAATAAATATTTTATAGGGACTTCTAACTGTAATACATTGATTTAATTAATTAATCATGTTGTAGGGGTTTAAAAATAAAAATTAAGGACAAAAACAAAAACAAAAGCAAAAAGATTAAACAATTAATTAAAAGTAACCAATGTGAGCCCTGAGAAAGTCAATGTGCTAGATGTGAGGGTTAGTTCATGCATGTCAACCAAATTAGTACTTTAAAAGGAGATTTAAACCTAGCTTAAAGACAACTTCAAATAGTATCCAAGACAATTTCATTGAAAAAGGAGCATTATTATAATCTTATATGCTATTTGGGTCATCATTTCGAAATCACAGCTATTAAATGCAGTTAACTTTTGAGAACTCATTAAGCGCAGGTTTGAAATTCGAATGGAGAATGAGAAAATATTTATATATATTTAAAATTGAGTGATTTTTATTTTTATTTTTATCTAAAAAAATACAGTTAATTTTTGTATATATAATAAAGAAATTAATGGGAGAGTTCATGGTACCATGGAATTAATTTGGCATCAACATCCTCTTTTAACTTAATTAATTTTGTAGACTGTTTTTGAAGACCATTAATTGGATAAAAATTAGAAGGCAATTATTTAATTGCAATATTGGATATATAAATTTCAAAGAATCCAGCTTTTTATTCTTATGTGTTACCAAATTTTTTTTTTTGAAAATTTGCAAATTTCTTAAGTTCACACATTGCTCGCATGTAAAGTAAAATTAACTATAAAAATTTGTTAATTTGATCTTTTTTTTACATTATTCACGGAATAAAATTTTATGACTTGTATAGTTGTGTACCAAAAAAAAATGTTGAACCAGAACTTATACATAAATGATAAAGAAGAGGTGAATCTATGCAAATTTAACCTTGTAACTAATTATATATACCATTGTTAAATTTTAACAGCATGAACATGAATTTTTTAGGGATAAGTGAAAATTAATATTTTTATATTGTTTACCAGAATTCAGAATTAAGAAAATAAGTACGAAAACAGAAATGTCAAACATCGAAGTTTAATAAAAAAATTAATTTATTCAAGTCAAATGCATGAATAATTAAGATTACTTATAAAAGAGATTTAATTAGCTTAGTTTGAAGAGTAAGCATAAATATTTTAACCCTTCTGACCTTATTACAAAAATTGCCAAAAAATAAAAAAAAATGTACATCCAGTCATATTTAGCTTAAGTTTCAAGAGTAACATGCATAATAAAATTTTGTCTCTTTTGACCTAATTACATGAATTGGAAAAGAAAATTATATTTGACAATTAATTAGCAATGAGGATATGCATGGATTACTCTACCTAATTAAATATCAGGTTTAGTATTCTTGCATTATCTTGACAGGTGGCTAATTGCTTAATTATTGATTTTAATTATCCTTGTATGGGAAGAAAATAACAGGCTGATTTAATTTGTAATTGAAGGTACCACTTAATTAGCTGGTGAAAATACTAATTTTTTTTAACAAAAAAAAGAGTTGTTTTTTTATATAACGCGCAATTTTGATATATATTTTTTTTCTTTTTTTCAGATAAAAATGAAGGTTAATTAAGTCTTCCAATTTTAAATATTTATGAAAAAAATTGTAATCGGATTTCATACTTATGATCTCTCAGAACATTATATTAGTTATTAGATCAAAAATTGATTCTTCAAATATGTTTTAAAATCCAGTAGCTGATTTTGATTCAAGCAATCAAATCCATTACTGATCAGAATATAATTAAATATAACTAATGCTCAAATGAGTCTAGCAGAAGTTTATAATTGAAGAATAATCAAATCTTACAATTTATTAGTTGTGAGTTCTTCAAATTGCTATAGCAGATGATATCATAAATTCAAAAATCAAATATAACTAATGCTCAAATGAGTCTAGTCAAAGATTTTATTGGTCAATCATAATTCAAAAAAATAAAATAAAATAATAAGGATTCTCTAGGTCAAAAACCAAAAGATAACAAAAAGAACAATAAAAAAAAACAAAGTAACAATTAATAAAATATTGATACCATGTGAACAAACAAAGATTGTTTTTAAATTTCCAATTGGGTTACAATTTGTGTAAAAATAAATTTTCAGTAATACCTGACAAGCCTGGCTATGTTTCCTGTCTCCTAGGCAGTTTGGATGCTTCATGCAAGTTGCATGCAATTCCACTTACCGCAAGTGAAAATCCAGCTACAGCTACAAAACAAATTAATCCAACCTGTTCTGACAGATAATGTAATTTATTCTTTTTAATTGCAAATGCACATTTATTTTTTTATTTTTTTTCCAGCATGTATGATTGCAAAAATGTACTTAGTTTCCTGTGTAGAGCTTGCTATTTTTTTTATTTGTATATATTTTTTATCAGATAGTTTGTTCTGCAGGAGGCATGTGTTTGTATTTTCAAAAGTAATTTTAATTTTTTTTTGGTTATTTAGCAATCTTTTATGATTTGTTGGTTAATGGAAGTTTTAGGTATTAGAATTGAAAACTGAATTTTCATTTTTTTTAAATAGAGAGGATTTTCATTTATATAAAATTAATTTGTTTAGAAAGATATTTCTTACATACATTCAATTTTTATGATAGATCTTACTCTTATGTATATATATTTGGAAAAAAATATTACTCAAATTATGTAAATAAAATTGTACATTATTATGTATATAGATAAAATATATGTAGTGTATCAAATTAGGATCAATTCAAAAAATATTTAATTTTTTATCAAATAATTAAAAAATTTAACAATAAAGTTTGAATGGATTTATGATGAGTGACCAATCAAATTTTAAATTAACTCAAATTTGATACATGTCATATCTAAATAATTAAGAACACATTTACATCTTTTATAATGAGTGACCAGTCAAATATTAAGGAAGTAAAAAGTTTATAATCTAAATGTAAAATTTATCTTACAAGCAAATAATAAGCCAAAGACAAAAAGAAATAAAATTAATATATATATCCAGGGGCAGAGGGAAACCAACCTCCCCTATGAATCATAAATTGCAAAAAAAAAAAAATTTACATTTTAATATTTTTGCAAAATACAAATAATAATACTTGTTGGCCCCCTCATAAAATTAAAATAATACTCAACTAATTATTAGCACTTCTAATTAATTAATTTTCTTGGTCTTCTCCTGATAGGATTCAATGATTGACAGTTGACCAAACACAATATAATATGTTCTGATTAATTCACTTAATTTATGATATTTAGATTAAAGTGAATTTCTTGCAATGGTTGAAAACCAGATGAGCTAATTCAAAGTTTTAAATTATGTGGAAATTAAGAGAATATTACATATAGGCATCATAAAATAATAAAATTTGACATTATTTAACAATTAATTGCATCTCCGTTTTATTAGAGGGGGACAGGCAGACAACATTGTGTAATTTTCAGTAGTTAACAAAAAATAATATTTAATTATAACAAAAGAATTATACACAAATTTCTTGAAATAAAATAAATAAATAAATAAATAAACCATGCCATAAAGAGCATACTCATATTAATTTAAAAAAATGTACAGTGATGGGTTGAATGATTCTTAATTTTTTCCTGGAAAAAACATTCTTGTTTTGTTTAGACTGTAGGCTAAAATTAATAATTATTTACACATTGCTTCTCTTGTTGTAGATCCATATCTACATATATATGTTCATATATAATTGCTGTGTTTTCTTATTTATTTAATTTGTGAAGCAATTTATTGTTCTTTCTTGAACTAGCTTTGTTAAATTAAATGTATTTAATTAACTTGATCCCAAAATATGATTGTTTAGTGTATGATAAAAAAATACTAATTATCAACAGTAAATAATTCAGAAAAATAAAATAGAATAATCAACCTTTTCCAAGGAAAATAATAATTAAAAAGGCATAGAGAAGGAAAACACTAATTTAAACCAATAAGCTAGGAACACAATTAATTAAGATATTTACAATCACTATTAATTCCTTCAACCTAAATTAAACCCTAGCTATGTAATCTAATTACACCCAAAAAAAACAAAAAGAAAAAAGAAGATGGAAATTAATTTTACTCAAGATTAGTCATGCCAACATAGAAGCATGACAACACATTGCCTAATTATATACAACTTGCCCCTTTTCTCTCTTAGATTTTTGCTAACCCCTCTTGCCTTCTCTTGGCACCTTAGCTTCATCATACTTTTAGAGATAGAGAGAGAGAGAGAGAGAGAGAGAGAGAGTGAGAGAAAGAGAGAGAGAGAGAGAGAGAGAGAGAGAGAGAGAGAGAGACAGAGAGAGTGTATATGGTGTGGTTAATTTGAATTTGAACTTGGCATAGATTGAAGGGGTTGATGTGTGAGCATATATATATATATATATATATATATATGTATATGTATATATATGTAAATAGATGGTGCATTAATTGATGAAGATAAAGTAATGGTGAATATAGTAAGAAACATGATCATATGACATGTCTATGGGTTGCTAACAACCAAACAAACATGTTACACCTATTTTAGGTATGTGTCTACTCCTTTTCCTCTTTGACCATATTTTTGTGGGGCGAGTGTATTCTTTCATCTCTTAAAATGTAAAAAAAAAATGTCATCTTTTTTCATATCTATTAATTATATTATAGTTATAGGGTGCTAGAAACCACATAAATTAAGCACTATAATTGATAGGAGTAAATGACAAACTAATGTCAACGGTGAAAATTAATCAAGTAAAAGTTAGTAACTATATAATGTGTAACTTCTATTACTTGTAAATAATAATTTAGTCATGTCATGATAAGGAAAAAAAAATTATCTATATCATTAATTATAGATGAGATAGATGTTGAAATTTGGGAGTGCCTTGTAATTAGTTGTTGATTTGCTCAAATTTTTAATATTTTTTGTAGTAATTGTTTCTCTAATATTTTTTAATATTTTCAGTTTATTTAATGAAATATGTCCGTTGGTAAAAAAAAAATATAACTATATCAGTCATGTTCAGTTCTGAAAATTAAAAAAAAATCAATGTTGAATGGTAAACATTTTTCTAATTTATAAATATAGAAGCAACACTTCCTCTTTGTCTTTTCTTCTTGTTAATATGCCTTGTGCAAGATGCTCCTTGCAAGAATATAAATATTGAAACATATATATGACAATGTAAGATTCTCATTGCAACTTGGCAAGAATTAATATAAATGTTTCAAAGATATTGTCGGTATATATCTGATTGCATGCAATCTCAGTTAAATAAATAAACAATTATTATCTATTTCAAACAAACAAAGTGCAATTCACATGACGAGATTGTTATTTAAGAGAAATTATTTTTGCATCCGAAGTCCTGCCTCCTTTATTTTCACATTAAAAATATTTATATTTAATATAATTATTATTTATTTTATTATTGAAAAATGTTTATACGTAATATATAAAGTATTTATTATTTTCTATGTTTTAAATGGTCATATAAACTTAAAAGTTAAAAACTATGTTGAGTAGTTTAAAATACATATTTCAAAAACTTCAATCCTACCAATATAAAGTATAAACACTCTTACTATTAACCATAAATACTTTTCAAAAAATATATAAATATATAAGAGATACGAATAATAAATACAGTTATCGCTCATCTTAAATTAAATACAATATACTCCCCTAATTAGTAATTAAACCATTGATTGAAAAACCAACCCCCAACAAAGATAATGATGCTCAAACCAGAATTATCTATTTCAACTAACTCCCCTGCTAGCTACAATTAATCATTTGGATTGGACCAAGAAACCAATCAATTAAGTAGTCTTGTTGTTGAGTCAAGGTTAGACCAAACTTCAAAATCATGAAAATGAAGCAAAGTGTACATATGTAACAATCACACATGTGGTTAGTTGAACTGTTTCTGTCTTTAATTTGCATGTCCAGTGCATATTGTCTTTTTTTCCCCACACACATTCATGCACTCAGTTTTGTACTATTGCACTAATTTTGATGCTTGTGTATGTATATTCATCCATGGTCCCATTGACATATACAGTGACTTTAGCTTTCATACTATTAATCAATTGTAAATAAATTAATACATATATATATATATATGTATGTATGTATGTATGTATGTATGTATGTATGTATGTATGTATGTATGTATGTATGTATGTATGTATGTATGTATGTATGTAGTGTGCAAAGGCAATGTTTTTTATGGATATTTAAAGTTGAGTAGTTTTAGTTCTTATTTTTATCTAAAAAAATATATATGTGGTGTGTCTGATGTAGAATTAATTTATGCATTATGTAATAAGTATAATAGTATTAATTTGAAAAATAAATTAATTAAGAAGAAATTAAGTCACTGAGAATTAAACAATCTTCTCATTAGTAAAAGGCTCTCAATTAATTTTTATTTCAATAAATATTGAGATATTGTTAAAATTAATTACAACAATACACCATTTAGAGATAAACATGAGTTATCTACTGAAAATTAGAACTGCAATAACATCCAAAAATACTTATGACAGTGAAAATAATTTTGAAAAATGAATGGGTTGAACTGCAAAAGGCACCTTACAATCCACCTTGTCGATTCCCCACTTCTCCTGTTGACACGTGTCCAGACTCTTATCTGCTAGTCCACGTCAGGAATAGAAAGCAAAAAAGTGAGAAAAATAAAATGATGTGATTGCTAACCATTTTGAATACTGATTTTAATTTAATTGGCATGTGTAATTTGTTATTTTTTCTATAATTTGTATTTTATTTGCTTAATTGATTGATTGTAATTGAATTATAAGAACACATTTAAACATTTAATGAGTTAACAGGCTAAACTGTGTTTGAGATTGAAATTATTTAAAAAAAAATTAAAGAAAGTAAATTTTTTTTTTGCTTGATTAAGGAATTTAGAAGAAGAGTTAATTGCCCCATTAAGGGACTCATATATAATGAAAGAAAGAAAAATAAATAAATAGAAATATTTTTATGAAATATTAATCTCAATTATTTCTATAGTGGGTTAATTTATGAATAAGTATAATATATCTCTGTGAATTAATTTGGTCTCTTAAAAAAATTGTGTATTTTATTAACAAATTATAGGGAAGTGGGTCGTTAAATAATCAATCATTGAGTTTTATAAATGATTTTATTTTATTTTTGTTTGTTTTTATTGAGGACGAAGATTGATAAATTCTTGAATGAATATAATTTTTTTTATTGTACACCTGTCAATATTGTCTTTTTTTCTAAGAAGAAGAAAGAGGATAATATTAGTAGGTGTTATTTAATCAGCAAATAGAAAATATAACAAAAAAAAATGTCTTTTTCTTTTTAAGAAGAAGAAAGAGGAAATAGTATTGGTAAGTGTTAATATTTTTTTCCTAACAAAAAAATCTCTTTTTTTTTAAGAAGAAGAAAGAGGATATTAATTACTATAAAAGTTGAGGTTAAAAGTAAAAAAATAGAATGTTAATATGGGACCATATTATAGGAATAAAGACAATATTGACAGGTGTATATTGCTGGAGATGTTAATGCAACTTAAAAGGGAATTACAAGAATTTAAAATAGATGTACAAAAAAGGGAATTACAATTCTTGTTTCAGTAATTAATTTATTTCCTTCTTTACCATTAGTAAAAGTTTTTTTTTTTTGGTTTTTTTTCAATTAGGAAAATGTTTGGAAAATACCATCATTGATACTTTCGATATTAACTTTATTATTTATGTAAAATGAGTTATTATTCAGATTAATGACTATATTATGTAACTTATTTTTGATAATATTTTTATTATTCAACTCGAATACTACTAATATGAATAATAGCTCACTGAAGTTGAATAATAAAAATACTGTAAAAATAAGTTGTATTATAGAGTCGTTAATTTGAATAACAAAATCGGTACCGATTATGGTATCAGTATATCAGCTCCCTTTTCATTAACTTGTTTGAGACAAATTGATTAGTGATAATTATACATGACATAGACAAATTTACCAAGATGAAATTATATTTGATTAGTATATATTCAAGCGAAATTAAATGAAAAGATAATTAGTGGTAACATGAAGGGCATAATTGCAAAGATTTAACTTTAGTTTGGCCTCAATTACACTTCACTTCAAACATAATATTACAAAGGCTTATAAAATTTGATTTAAACTTTAAAAAGGGAATTAGATCCAAACAAATTAAAACAGGGAATTATTTCATCAAAGAATAAATGGGGAAGGGGCAATTCAGAACTGAAATAAAAACTAAGTTATTTATTGGATCAATTATATGGGAATAATCTAATCTAATAAAACAATAAAATGCTGAGAAAATATATATAAAAAGAATGAAACTTGGACAAAATAATAAGATCAAAATTAATTGGCACACAATATTGTTCTTCCAATTTCATTTTTTTTTACTGAATTATCTCCAATTAATTACATGTCAAAACACTATTCATCCTTGCTTATTCTCGCAAGAAAATAGAAGGGATATATTAATTCCTAAATTACATGTACATCAACTAATTTAGCAGAAGAACCTACACTACAAAAGAAAGAAGAAGAAGAAGAAGAAGAAAAATCCCAAAAAACCCACAAAAAATTCAAAATCGACGAATTAATCGTCCGATTTTAGAAGCATGAGAATGCAACGGCGAATTATGTAGAGCTTGGCTCTCTTCTCCTTCAAAGATCTGCTCATTGCTCTTGTTCTTCCTTGGCTCATTAGCTTCATCATTTCTTTCTCTCTAATTAATTAACCAAGTAAGTGTAATTAATTAGTGAAATAGGAGGAGGAGGAGGGGGGGGGGGGGGGTATGAGAATTGAATGTGGCTTGTTTCTTCTTCTTCTTCTTTCTCTTGTTTTGGAAATGGTGGATACAAGAGGGGGTTGATAGGTATATTTATATACATGGAAGGGATGGAGAGACACATTTAATTAATTGATTGATTGATTGATTGATTAATTATTTTAAAGAGAGAGTTGACAAACAAACCCTTATGGGGTTGTTCAGTAATTGTTCCCCATTAATTGTAGCCTTAATTAAGTGTTTATTTGGTGAATTGTTTATTTCATAATCAACTAATTAATTGCAATTTCTTTTTCCTTGTCTCTGGTCCCCTAGAGAGAAGAAAGAGACTTTTTTTTTTCTCATCAGAAAATCTGTCTGCTAATGATAAGTTTATAATATCTTCTTCTCCTATTCATTTCATTTAAATAATTAAAAAAAATGACACAACTGATTGAAGCTAATTATTAAATTTCCTTATTTTTTTTTTGAAAAAAAATAACAAAAGTACAAACTACATAATGAAGGAAAAAAAATATTTAAGCACAAAAAAAAGCAATAGGAAAGTTAGCTAATTATACATGTAGATATTCTTTTTTTTTTAAGATTTTCATCAATATAATTTTGTTTTAATTAGGTAAGATTTTTGCAACAGATGCAGAAGCATTGCAAAATTTAGTTTATTATAATATTAGTTGAGTAGAGGTTATATATGTAAATATGACATATATAAAATTCCCTCTGACTAAACTTGGGTTCATAAAATAAATATATAATTCCCAAAGTGGTTAGTTAGCTGGACTTTGACTAAATTAAACTTGTAAATACATGAACCATATTTTGCTTCATGGGAGCCAAATTGCAATTTAGTCCTATTAGTTTGATAAAATTACCCAACATCTCTAATCAAATAAAAAATTGAAAAGTTTAAAAAAGGGACACTAATTAATTAAGGACCAAATTGTGTGGTTCTTTCATGGCCATAACTATCAATGAAAATATAAATGACATGGATCTGAGAAATTTTAAAAATGTCATATAAAAATTTTGCTAATTAGACATGCATATGCTCTTTCATAACAAGAAACTAGCATAAATTAAAAATTAAAACTTGCAATACTGATTGTACCAGAAAACTTTCCTTGCATTTCATTCCATAAAATTTATCATCAAAATGGAAAACCTCATACAAGTCACAAAAACCAATCTTGCCTATTTCAGAACAAATCTAAAACAAAATTCTACAAAAAAAAACATGACTATTGTATCTCAGTCTATTTACAATCCGATCCGATTCCCCTCGGCCATAACAGAGAGAAAGAAAGAACACACAGCTAAAAGCTAAAAGCTAAAAGAAAAAACCCTAAAGTTTCAAACTTTTCTCTCTCGTTTTCTCCGTCGATTAGTTATTCCACGGGAGGAGCAAGACGATACACCGTCGGATGATGTATAGCTTTGCTCTCTGCTCTTTCAATGTCTTGCTAAGCCCCTCTCTCTCCTTCCTCATTCTATTATGACCTCCAAGCTTCATCTTTTGAGAGAGAGAATATATGCAGTGCAATTCCCTCTTGAAAATGGTTGGTTTGGTTTGGTTTGGTTGGTTTTTGGAGAGAAAAGGGACTTAACTTATTTATATATGAAAGTTTTAGGTATGGGCTATGTGGCAAATTATAATAAAACAATGAATGAAATTACATTAGGAGATGATAATTAATTAGGTGAGGTGTCATTGTAAAACCCTCGTGTGATGTCTAGCACATGTCTCCTAACAGACAATGATAATTAATTTGGTTGATTTTGTGTCCCCTATTTGATTCCTTTGACTAAGTATTGGGACTATATAATTAATATATATATATATATATATATGATGTATGTTTATGATATTAATTCATTGGTTTTGCAATCATTAGAGAATTGCTTTAAATAGTGGTCGCGTGCGGTGTGGGACAATTATTTAAATGTAAATAGTAAGTTGGATAAGATGGGGTTGGGTGTGTGGAAATAAAATAATAAAATAATTAATTAATTGATTAATTAATTAATTAATTAATTAAGCAATTAATTAGTATATGGGTGACATGAAATGTTGAGCAATTAAGACCCAATTGTTGGGTGCCATCAAGTGTTATGACATATAATTAATTTTGGGTTTGTCTTCTGTTCATAACATAATATGTATAAATTATAATATAGGTTAATTCTGTTATGGATCAAAATTTATAGTATAGATCAAGAGATAAGGTTGAAATTAATAGTCGTGATTTATTAACCATTAGAATTTTTGATACATAGCAGAATTGTTCTTATATATATTTTGTCTAGCATAAAATTAAATATAATTTTTCTATAAACTTTGTCAAGAATAAATTCTATATAAAATTTGAATTTACACATATTTTGTACTTATATATACGAAAATATGAGGAATAAATACTTTGTTAATTTTATGCATTTTTTATAAGCTTTATGGTGCTTGATGGTCAAAAACAAGATACTCCTTTTGGATATAATAAAAATTAAAAAGTCAACAAGGAAAAAAATGTTGGCTTCTGAATTCTGATACATGTAATAAGATTATATACATGCATATGATTAATTAATTAGCATGTCAACGTTTTCCCTTTGATTTTATTATCCGCAATTATATGGTCAATTAATTGTATGGATGCATATAATTATTAAGTGTTGACACGTCAAACACAAGAAATATAATGTAATGTAATATAATAACCTAACTTCAAGAAATTCAATTAATAATGCATGCTCCCCAAAACATATAGTAGACATTTTAATATGCATACATATTTCAGCACAAATACCTAGGTTTTTATTTGGTGTATTTAAGTGGTGTTATATTCTGTTATGAAACAAATTTTGTATTATAAATGAAAAAAAATAGATCGAAATTAACGACTGTAATTCATTAATTAGTAAAAAAAATTTGATTCATATATAGCAGAAATGCTCTTTTTTTGTTACCTAGATTTTTTCCTCTAGATTTGTTCACTATTCAAAATTCGGCATGTATGAATTTTATTTTATCAAGTATAATTTTTTCATATATAATTTGATGTGAATTATATATGAAAATACATTTAATTAAGCATTGAAGGTCGAACCCATAAATTAAATTATAATAGCCAAACTTCAAGAAATTATTGATACATGCCTCCCAAAAACATGTGTTTGTTTCCTTGATTCCTTGTGAAACTTTCAAGAAATTATTAATTAATGCATGTTCCCAAAAACATGTCTTGTTTCCTTGATTCCTTGTGAATATATAACTGACATATACTAGACAATTTGACATGGAAACACATTTTTTGGGGCAAAGAGTGTTTTGTTTGGTTTTTGGGTTTTCTTATTGTCACATTTCACTTGAGGATTTAAACTTTTTTTAATGATAAATTGATATAATAATAGTATTGATCATAATAATTAAATTATCTTTCTCTAAAAATTCTATGATCTTTACACAATTTAATGAAACTTGAGAGCTAGTCCCTCAACCTCCCCCCCCCCCCCCCCCCCCCCCACCCCAAAACCCAAAAAAAAAATTTACAAATCTTATAATAAGAATGTTTGGTCCATTATATTGGTATCATTTTAATATTTTGAAGACAAAAACACTCATAATTATTTTTCTTACATTTTATTTTTGTTAAAGTGACACCTTTATAAGGGAATCCATGATATTTTTATAGACCAAATGCGACATATTTTTCCACTAGCACAAGCATGTATGTAGGTTTATAAATTAAACAACATTTTTCTAATTGCTTTGACATGAATTTATTTCAGCAATTATTTTGAATAGATATTGCCAACTCAATAGCTATTGGGCCTATTAATTAAGGGCCTAAAGAAATTTCCCTCTCAAATTTGCCAATTTTGTGATATAATCTCATGTGACCATGTCAATTAATGTTGTAGCCCATGGTTTTCATATCCTAAAAATTCAATAGTCAAAAGTATATATAGATTCCTACAAGCATTGACCATGAAATCTCAAAAAAAAAAATACAATTGACTAATTAACTTAAATTAATAATAATAATAATAATAATAATAATAATAATAATAATAATAATAATAATAATAATTGGGAACATAATTTGACTACTTGGTCAATCCTGAGGCAAGAGAAACGAAAAAAAAAGGCCCAAAAACATATAGAGAATGTTGTCTGGTTTAGTTTAGGAGTGCACAAAATATTCGTAGCTCACGGTTCGTTGGGGATTGGCTTGGGAAAAAGCTCACTTATAGCTTTCTCGACATCAGCTTGAGTTAGATTAGAGTTCGTTTAGTTCGTGAGCCGAGTTCGAGTTGTGGTTAGCTCAATTGAGATTGATTCGTCTAACTCGTCACGACATTAATGTTGACGTATCGTACCTTGACAACTCACATCCCTCAACATGTCTTTCTCTCTCTCCCGTCATGGCATCGGCACATCGCCTCCCAGCAACCTGCTTCCCTCTCTCTCCCCCCAGCCTCAAATCACCCTCACGAACTAAATTCACGAACCACGAGCTAGCCCAGCTATAGCGAGCTGAGTTCGAGCTGGATTTTTTAGCTTGTTAGTACTTCACGAAACTCACTTGACTTCTCGTCATATTCATGATCCGAATTTGAGCTGACCTCAACTAGTTCGATTTTGACTTACTACTCTGGTTCAATTCAAAATCATCTCATTTCATTTTCTTTTATTTGAGATTATATTTAGAAGAAAAATAATTAAAAATAATGTTATCTCCACCTCTATTTAATCAATCCCAACTTATCATCTTTTAACTTTAGAGTTCATTTGACAATTCCAATTCAAGTTGAAATAGCAAAATAATATGCTATTTTTGTTAGTATGCGATTTCAAAAATATAATAAAAATGTGGAAAAGTGAGACACATAATTTATTCAGCTATTCAATCATTTTGATCGGTAAAATTTTTTATACTAAAATAACATTTTTTTAATTAATATTTTATCAAACGACATATCATTCTTCTGAATAATTAAAAAATAATATTTTTTGTGTACTATACAAACAATATTACTTTACCACTCTTTACTTTTATTATAAATAAAGAATATTATTCTAAATTTATATATAAAAAAAATGAACCCTTAAACAAATTGAACATAATTCTTTCCACCGCTGTTCTGATCACGGTTAAATATTTGATATTTCATTAAAAAATAACTTTTTTTTATGATTCCATTCCAATTGAATTGAATCCTCTCTCAAGTGAGAAAGGGAAAGAGAGAGAACCTCCATCGCCTCCGACCTCGGTGCATCCCTCCAAGCTCAATCGCAACTCGCGCTGAAGAGGAGGTCGAAAGAGGGGGAATGAGATCGTGTCGCTGATCAGATCGCGCCTTGATAGGGGTAATTTCTCCTTCCTATTTGCTTACTCGATCGGTTTGGTTCTTTAGCTGCTACTGATGGCTGAGCTTGTTTCTATCTCGGGTTTCTTTGTTGAAATGTTGCATGCGAAGGTTTATTAGGTCTAGGTGCTAGGATATGCTGCTAAATCAGTATCAGTGATACTGGTGAGCACCCCATACCAGTGGTGTGCCAAAGCTTTGAATTGTGCCATTGTAGGACTAGTACTGGTACTGTTACATCTAGGGTTAGCTGTGAAACCATTGGATTTGGTGATTTTTCTGGTAAGGCAGGGACTGTTTCTTATCATCTGTTACAGTTTTTAACTCAAATTATGATGGACTGGGTGTTTGCCTGGTTTTTGTATTGTTTGTTACAGATTTTAGTATATTTGTTGATACTTAACTGATTATATGTTTCCTTTTCTATTCAGATATTCTTCTTGTAAGTAGACATTGGAGTGTAAATTTGAAGATCAGAACTTCCTGTCCCGGTTGATTGGTTTTGGACATAGCTTGGTCATACAATTTCGGAATCCTTTTGCACGGCCAATCTTGTGGGGTCTTAAAATAATTGGAGAGCTTAGAATTGTACTACCTGATTGGGCAGTGAACCCTGTTAAATCATTAGAGAAGGAGCAAAAGAAATTTTAACTCGATTTCTACAAAAAAGTTTCTTTCTTCCCAACTCATCTTTTCATTCCAGTACCGGTAGAGAGCAAAAGTTCCATGGCAGGCGAAGGTATTTGTCTTCAGACCCCTCTAAGCGCCTATCTTATAATTCTAATATTTTAGTTCATTTTCCATTTCAGGCTATGGTGGTCGTCCACTCAAGAAGCACAAGAGCTCGACCTCTAAAGTGCCGGTTATAGAAGAAGAAGAGTATGAATACCCCGATGATTTTGATGAAGACGCACGAGATGGTATACTCTTTTACTTAAGCTTTAGATCTTAATACAGTCAATATGGGAATTTGCATTATGGAAAAGCTCTAAGGGGAGGGGAAAATATTAAGATTAAGCTACTGGATTAATTAAATGATGCATAAACACTTAGCAAGCAATTTATTTTCTTGTCACAAAGATGTATTAGGACAAAAATTTGAAGTAAGACTTTTCTTTTCCCTTTTCCTTTCCCTTTTCCTTCTTATCTTTTCAGACTTTTACTCATAGATTATCAGTAATATTCGTAAATAATTAAAGGCCCATGGGCCAAGCACCAATCCTATCAAATCAGACTCTATCTAGCTTTTTATTTATTTGTAAAAACATAGTTTAGTATTATAAAATAATAAAAGATGCAAGATATTTTACTAAAGATCCATGATGGGGCACATGCCTCCTTTGTGGTAGCTTGGCTTCAATGCCTGTTAAACCCTGTTTGCATTTGTGTTTTGTTTTCTTGTTTTGAGAAGAGAGTGTGTCATGTTTCTCTGGTGATCAATGCAGTAGAAAAGGAAGCAAAGAAAAGGGATTTCAGCAAGTTGGAGCTTAAGTTAGATCATGCAAACCGACCATTATGGGCATGCGCTGACGGCCGTATTTTCCTTGAGACATTTTCTCCCCTCTATAAGCAAGCCTATGATTTCCTCATTGCAATAGCAGAGCCTGTTTGTAGGTAAAAATTCCAAACCATCTTTATAGGAGACTATCATGGTTTTAGTTCTCGGGCAAATTACAACAATTATGTTGCTGCAAGCAAATAATACTTAAAATTTTCCATTTTTCAATTTACATCTTTAAGATATTCGCATGTAAGACCTAAATGGCCCTTTGTTATATTGGTGTAATGTATATAACCAAGGGTTGAAACTTCTGATTTGGAACTGAAAGATACGAAGTTCAGATGAACTAATTTTACTGAATTTTTGGAAGCCCAAATCAAATTGAGATAGATCTAGGAGTTCTGATACTGGGTCATAAATTTGCATGTGTTGACTTTTAGAGCAATTTATTATTTCATTCCAAAACTTCACAGGTTAATATTTTGTTCCGTTTAACCTTTGATGTAGTTTTTATTCACAAATATCCATGTTAGATGCAAATTTGAAAAGTATTAGTCCAACCTTGGAAAATACTTAAATTATTTGTAAATTTCCAATACTTTGGATTTTGATATTTGTAGGCCTGAATCGATGCATGAGTATAATTTGACACCTCACTCTCTTTATGCTGCCGTGTCTGTTGGATTGGAGACTGAGACCATAATAAGTGTCCTCAATAAGCTATCCAAAACAAAATTACCTAAGGAGATTATAGACTTTATTCATGGGTCCACAGCTAATTATGGTAAAGTCAAGCTGGTGCTGAAGAAGAACCGGTATTTTGTTGAATCGCCATTTCCTGAGGTATGTATCGTATTGTACAAGTTACCAAGATATTAGAAGAACCTTTCTTTTTTGTAAATTATGTCAAATCAACCCTTGTTTGCACTTTCTGGTTCTAGTTTTAAACATTAGAAGGGGCTATTTCACTTTATCTCTGCAACATGTCAAAGTATTACATTTACCCTGAAAACGAGAAATATATCTTACTGAACGTTATAAATCATCTTTCATCACCCTAAAAAGAGTGAAGATTATCCACGGTGCCTGCCTTCCCCATCTCTAATCACGATTGAAGAAGAAAAGAGGGCTACCTTTGTTAGTTTGGTAAATTTAGAAAAAAAATATATAGGAGGGATGAATTCATGAAATGATGCTTGGGGTTTATGCTAACCAACCTTGAAGAAAAAAATATTGTTGCTTGGGGATACACATGATACATGAATTTTCTTTTATTGGGATCAATAGGAAAGAGTTCTGTAAATGTTAGGTCTGAGCCTAAATTTTAGTCCTTGTATGTATGTTTATTTTTTATTTTCTTTTTGGTCCTTGTGCCAGTTTCATCTTCATTCAGCATATGATGAATTGATGATAAAATTGTTCTCGAGAAGTACATTACATATACTTTATTTTTATTGCAAGTGCAATATAATATTATTTTTGTTATCATATTTATTAATTTATTAAAAAATAAATAAATGAATGGTACAAACAAATAAGTTTAAGGACCTGAGAATCTGAGATGATATGGCCCAAACTTGAGGGATTAGAAAAAGGGAACTGTGTAAAGCACATATTAGCAATATACTGGAACTTGTTTTCTTTTGTTCTTTTTGTTAATCACTTGAGGCTTTCCGTGCAGGTCCTTAAGACATTGCTTAGAGATGAAGTCATCTCAAGAGCAAGGTTATTTCCTGAGGTACTCTATAATATATTTAAAGAATGTTTCCCATGCAGTACTTGGTTGGTCCACTGTTCATATAACATATAGTCATATACCTTTAAAGCCTTAAAGGAGGTAACTTGTTGGTACTTAGTGTCTCTGTTTGTGTCTGTGCTGATAAGCTAAAAGTGGCTATCTGAGAGCTGTTGATGTTATGAGATGGTCAATAAATCAAAATTTAAAAACTAGGATCATACTGTATCCATACCAGTTCGATTGTAACCTCTCCTGGTTAACACTGGTCAACAGTTATGTCATAGGATATTCAGCTCGAACTTCCTTTCCAGCTTACGTTGGTTTGCACTGCTATTTTGGTCAGTTGATGTTTATGAGTTGGTCAAATAAATCCAAAGTCCACAGTATACTGTATCTGTACCTTTGGTGATGACCTATGCTGGTTTGCACTTGTCAAAAGTTTTGGCCACCTTCATGAAAATCTGCTTTAACACCTTCCTTGCTTTATGACACATCTCTTTTCTTTAATGTGCAGTTTTTCCCGTTACAAACTCTCATATTAGCTACCACAATAATTTCTTTTTCTTTCCTCTATTTACATTATACATTATAGGCCACATGTTCACAATTCAATCTTTTACCTTAGTTCATCTCAATTTAAAATTCTAAGTTTGCATGACCCTGTAAACAAGCATTGGATTGAGTTACAAATTTCTTCATGTGTGGGACAATAATAGTCATCGTCTTCTGGACATTTTTTTTACATTTAGTGGTCATATGCCTTTTGCACCAAAGCCCAAAATAGTTTGGGCTGGGTCTTATTAAATTGGTTAAAACTTTTGTTTAGCATGCTGAAGACCCTGTATTCTTCTTCATTTCTAGCGTTTCATTTTAAATTGTTGCTTGTAGGAATCTCAAGGAGAAGAATTTGCTGTTAGTAAATCCATCAGGGATGTTGGAACTGGACATGAGGAGCTATTGAATGGAATGGAGTTGGCTGCTGCAGCAGAAGAAAATGAGACTCATTCTTTTGAAATTGACCCTGCCCAAGTAATTTTTTTCCTCCCATTTATATAACCAAATATTACATACTCTGGCCTTGCTAGACTATATCTTTCTTTATGTGAGATCCCATCTAACTATCTAAAAAAATAGCTATCTGTATTAACAAACATTTAAATTCTGTTTGAATGTGTCCAATCTTGAATTGACAACAAGTCCATAATGTCTTGGGGTGCTATAAATGGTTACTGCCAATAAATCTGCATGTGTGCTATTTGAAAATGCTGTGAACTATTGTCTATAATTTGCTAAAACCTCCCAGTTACATAATTATATTCTCAAAGTGAACTGTGTAGGTGGAGAATGTGAAACAGAGGTGCTTGCCGAATGCTTTGAATTTCCCTATGCTGGAGGAGTATGATTTCAGGAATGACACAGTAAGCTCTGTAGTTCATTTTTTCTTTGAGCTAATTGTAAGCTACTTTTATGTATGCGTGTGTGCACAGATGTACTAGTAATGTTATTGAATGGCAGCTTACTAAACCTATGATGTTATTTAATTTAGTGACTAAATGTTAAAAACTTGTACTGATGATTGGATGGTAAGAAGGCAATAGTTGTCTGATTCTTGTCAGCAACTTCATATCTATGGCTGCAAATATGGTAGATGCCGGATAGCAGAGTTTTCTAAATTTGCTTTATATTCTTCTGTACATTTCGGCTTTTATATTATTAAGATTTGTCATGGAAAAATATAGGTAAATCCAGACTTGGACATGGAATTAAAGCCGCAGGCAAGGCCGAGACCTTATCAAGAGAAAAGTCTTAGCAAGATGTTTGGCAATGGTTGGTTCTCATTTTGCTCAAGGCCTTCTTTTTTAATAATTAAGTGGATATGGATTATAAGAGCTGTTCAATGTGTTAGGACTAAAATTTGATTTATAGCGGATGAAAAAAAGCTCAGGCTACAATATTCATTAGTTTGATCATTTTTTCAACCAGCACAACACCTGGTACTTGTCAGCTGCAGATAGGATATGTAGGTACCACTTGTAGAGCTGGTATCTCCTCAAATTATTGCTGGGAAAACAAAGGCACGCTTTGGTATATTTTTATTTTTTCTTTCAATGGGAGATAAGCATTGCAAAACCTCAGCAATTTAAGCTTCATATCACATGCTGTAACTACTTGCACTGTGAACTGTTAGGGAGAGCAAGGTCTGGCATTATAGTGCTTCCTTGTGGTGCTGGTAAGTCATTGGTGGGTGTGTCAGCTGCCTCCCGAATCAAGAAGAGTTGTCTCTGCCTGGCCACCAATGCAGTGTCCGTCGACCAATGGGCATTTCAATTCAAGCTGTGGTCAACCATCAGGGATGACCAGATCAGCCGCTTCACCAGTGACAACAAGGAGAAGTTCAAGGGCATGGCAGGTGTTGTTGTTACCACCTATAACATGGTTGCCTTTGGTGGCAAGAGGTCTGAGGATTCTGAAAAGATCATTGAGGAGATTAGGAACAGAGAGTGGGGTCTGCTCCTCATGGATGAGGTAATGCTCCTCATGGGGTCTGCTATAAGAAAATTCGGTTTTCTGTTATTTGCACCTAACAAACAGATGCGGAAATTAAAGGTTTAGCCGAGAAAAATTATCAAAAATTTGGATTGTCCAATTATTGCACTGTCACTTGATGTTAGTTTGGACTTAACTAATTGGTAAAGAGAGCCTATTAGAATTGGGTACAATTGTCAATATTTGATGGCGCATGCCTGTCCTCTTATGCTGGTCTAAGAGTTGAATGTGTTATTGGGTGTCATCTGCAAACAGAGTCATGTTATGTGCTTGAAGTCCATCTGGTCTTTTTCATTTCTTGCAATTTGAGGAATCTGCTAAAAATGGCACAAAGAAGACCAAAATCTATGTAAGAATAATTTGCTGGACTGGAATGCAATTTTGGTGAGTTTATGTGGCATTTGAACTAAGAATAATTTGCATACTCTCCATTGATATGTCTTTTCAGGTGCACGTGGTCCCAGCTCACATGTTTCGTAAAGTTATTAGTATCACAAAATCACACTGCAAGCTTGGTCTCACTGGTATATTTTATTTTTGCTAACATTTACTGAACTAGCACTTGCACACTTGAGCTAGACCCAACCCCTTTCTTGTAGTTGTTTTCGGATTAGTTAGCGTATGTATATATTGAGCTAACCTTACATTTTATTTTCGTAACTCCAGAAGGTTTGATGCAAGACCAGGGTCCTAAATGTCAAGTAAAATTTGGGCCTGGCACTTATTGACCAGACTGAACAGTCATGGTCAACCTGGTAGGAACCAGGCGAACTTTTAAATAAATGATTCTTTCCTAATATGACCAGTGGACATTAGATCTGATTGTTTTTATGAATAGAAAATGCAGATCCACCTAACCCAATAGGCCTCAAGGTGGCAATCAGGTTGGTTTAGTCTGGTCGATCCATTTTCAGCCTAGGTCAATTTGGGCTCAGTGTTTAGAATCCTGGTCATTCAAGTTTTCCTAGAGTTTGCATTATCTTGATGTCAGATCATCGTTCTCCCTGCTGGGTTCTCTCTTGTTTGATTCATTTCAGATTAGGCCAGTTTTGGGTATGAGTCATTTTGGTTTCCGGTCTGCGGGCTCAGTTTTCAAGTCGGTGCACTTGGGGGCTGAGGTTCTTTCAGATTATCAGTTTTTATTACATTGAGTGGTGAGTTCTTCTTTTGGGATCAAATAGGGAAGTCAGGTTTAGTGGGTTTGGGTGCTGTGTGTCTGTTGTGTAGCATTTAGGTTCAGGTCAGCTTGGGCTTGGATTGCCTCAGGTCACTGGTTGTTTGGTTCTGGTCTTGTTTGGGGTTGTCGAGTTTTCAAGAAAGGCTGGATTGTATTGTGTTCAGGTTTGGACTGGTTGCTGGTCCTTTGATCGGGTCAGATACCCACTTCTATTACCACGCTAATCTTTAAATTAGTCCTTTGCTTTTCTCATGAAATATTGCAAGTGCTTGACTAAACTGCAAAAACCACAGCTACACTTGTAAGAGAGGACGAGCGTATAACGGATTTGAATTTCCTTATTGGCCCAAAGATGTATGAAGCCAACTGGCTTGACTTGGTGAAAGGTGGCTTCATTGCCAATGTGCAGTGCGCTGAGGTCTGGTGCCCCATGACCAAGGAGTTCTTTGCTGAGTACCTGAAGAAAGAAAATTCCAAGAAAAAACAGGTATTTGTCGCCATTCTTGTTGAATTCTTCTCTCGGATTTATATCTAAACCTTCTATGAATTAGTAAATAATGGGAATGGTTTGGTTTTGGTATTGGTTTGACTAAAAGAATTGTCCTTCCAATCCTCCTGGCATTTTGTCTGCTGCTTAATTTTACCTTTTAAAGCACAACTTCAGGTTAGTTGGGTTGACTTGAGGGTACAGAAGACTTGAAATTGGGGTTAATTTAACATTCGGGCTAAATCGAGGTTGAAATGTACAGTTTTGGCCTTGGTTGGTTAAATTATGGCTTAATTGCACAGTTGGGGGAACCTATGAAAAAAAAACATTGAGGACTCAAATCTAGTATTTATCTTTATACTATCTACATTTTATCCTTCATAAATGAAATTATATTGTGCAGGCACTTTATGTAATGAACCCTACTAAGTTTAGGGCTTGTGAGTTCCTAATCCGCTTCCACGAACAGCAACGTGGTGACAAAATAATCGTGTTTGCAGACAATCTCTTTGCACTCACTGCTTATGCTATGAAACTTCGCAAACCTATGATCTATGGTGCCACAAGGTTTCCTTTTTCTGAAGCTTTTTTCTTCTCTTTAATTTGTGTTTGTCAACTGTGAGAAAATTTGCAGCTACTTAATTGCATAGAGACTGTAAAAATTTCTGTGTTTTTGTTTGGAAAACAACCCTGAAATTTTGGAGAAACTTTTAGGGTGCGCTCCACAAAAGAGCAGTTGAGAGGGAGGGAAGGGGGAGGGGAAGGAATGGGTGAGAGGAAGGTGAAATCTTACTCCCCAACTTTGAGGGGTACAAAAATTGTCAAATTTTTATATAGTGTTTCCTCTTGGGTAGGTGTGGTCCCTCCCCTCTAAACTCTCCTGGAGGTATGATTAGGGGGCTGCTGATGAGATAGCGATTGATATTGTCAAAATAGATATCTCCAACAGTGTGGTTTACCAAGAGATAATAAGAAACAATCTAATAGAAGGTAATTAAGCCCCTATTTGAAGATCCAAAATACTAATACATTGTAATTAAGTACTTTTTCTTTAGGCGCTTACTATAATCTCGAGAATAATTTTGTTAATAATGACCTGTTTGGTCCTTGCATTAGTAATATGTTTTTATTCCATAATCCCGTGTTCAAGACTACTTGTAGGTTTTTTTTTTTTTTGAAGAACGGAGAACTTTACAGAACTGTGATAACTCGGGCTTTTGTTAATATTCCATAAAACAGGCACTTTATGCAACTTTCTCATTTTACTTGTTATTTAACCTGTCTTTTCCTTGCTAATACAGCCATAATGAGAGAACGAGAATTCTTCATGCATTCAAAAACAGCCCTGATGTTAACACTATTTTCCTTTCCAAGGTAAACCTTGAGCTTGAATTTAAAGCAAATGTGCTGAAGGTTGTCAATAATGGAGCCTATTATGGCTTCTATTAAAAATATCATACTTTGGGTTTGCAGGTAGGAGACAATTCCATTGATATTCCAGAAGCAAATGTGATAATCCAGATATCTTCACATGCTGGGTCACGTCGTCAGGAGGCCCAACGTCTTGGTCGTATTCTTAGGGCTAAGGTACCAGATTTCGATTTAAGAGCTATTTCTAGTTGTTGCTTTCCAAGTTGCAAACTGATACCATATTTTTCAACTCTTTAACTTTCTCATGTTTTTAGGAACCAAAACCCTTTTTGCTTATTTGCGGATGCTTAGTTGTTGAGACCAATGTTTAAGTAAAAAAGTGACAAACTGATCTCATCTGGTTCATATTAAAGATGATATATAATAATTGTTTGTGTTGAACATCCATTTCTGTTTAATTCTTTTAGAAAAGGAGAACAACAAATGATTTCTAGTTCTTTCTCTATCCAGGGGAAACCGCAAGATAGGATGGCTGGTGGCAAAGAAGAATACAATGCATTTTTCTATTCTCTTGTGTCAACTGACACACAGGTGTGACCCCCTTGTTATTCTAATAGCTTTCATGTTCTTCTTTTTATTTTAGCATGATACAGGTCTTTGACCAGTTGTTACAATTTTAGTGTTTTTTGCTGTTTAATTTGTTCTGGTTTTTGTCCTAAGGCTGACACAACGAATTTGGTTTTAGCAGACATGGTAATTGAACTATACCTAATGATTGCAGTATATGTTAGTTGCAAACTAGCATGTACTTGCCTTATTGGAAATTGTACGAGTCCTGGGAAGCATTGATGGAATTGTTTACTATAATTTTTTGTCATGGTAAAATTGTTTTTTCATTGTTCACAGGAGATGTACTACTCTACTAAAAGACAGCAGTTTCTGATTGACCAAGGTTACAGCTTTAAGGTTGGTTCTTGTTAAATTATAAACAGTTTGGAAACCTTGAATCTGACACTAAAGTAAAATATTCATGGAATATGGCACAAATTAAAGCAATGCGTTTTATTTTTTTTAGGTGATTACAAGTTTGCCACCGCCTGATTCGGGGCCAGAGCTTAGTTACCATACTCTTGAGGAGCAATTAGATCTCCTTAGCAAGGTTCCCTCACTTTCTCAATATGTACTTCTAAAATAATATTATTATTAACAAAACAGACAAGATCATCCTTAATAAAACCTAAGAGCGCTAAAAAAAACACCAAGTAGGTTATAAAGTCGATCAAATTGTCATAAACCTGATAAACAGTTTGACTGTATCCTTATCAGCAGGATGTGGAAGTAGGTAGGTCTGAGAGTACTTTGACCCCAAAATAATTACACTTGAACAGAGGTGCATCATGTCCAAAAGAGTGTGTACTCGGCAGTTTGGACAATGCTTTGATTGTAAACTGGAACAATTGCCTAAGCATTGGTCCCTAGCCTATTTGGTTAATTTGTTGTTATGAAGTACAGACCCACAGAGGTTTCTCCTCCAATTAATCAGACAAAGAGAGGCAAAGATAATTATAATATTGAAAATAATCTCTATGTTCTGTTGGGCACACCCAAAATTAAAGCTACTAAATGCTGGAGATGACATGGTGGGGCTGGAGCAGTTGGAAGAGGATTCTGACGGGAAGGCCCTAATGAGGGCCCGCCGTTTGACCGGTTCCATGAGCGCTTTCTCTGGTGCTGGTGGCATGGTTTACATGGAATACAGGTACATTTCTCTCCCCCTAGTCAACACTCAATTGCCCACTCAAGGCTTGGTTTTATGGGTGCACACTAATTGTAATTTACTATTCCTCAAAATTAATTTAAATCAAACAGAATAAAAAATGAGTCCGGTATGAAATGACTTAGTGCTAAACAGTTGGCTTCATAATGTTGGTTCATGGATTGAGACCGAGAGTTATTGGGTTATTATATATGCCACTCGCCCATAATTTTGGTTAATTTTCAAGTTGAACTTTCTTGTAACATGAATTTGCATAGCTGGCTGTCTTTTATGTCGGTTCTAATTTTTTGTGGCATTAATAAATAATTACTAAGTTTTCCTTCATTTATTTTTGCAGCACGGGAAAAGGCAAAATGACAATGCAAGGGAAGAATAAACCCAAGGATCCGAACAAGCGGCATGTTCTTTTCAAAAAGCGCTATGGATGAGATGCATCTATTTAACAAAATGAGAGGTGTTGTTGTGTCGATCTAGATGGAACATGTTCTATACTCTATTTATATTTATTTTTTTATTTTGATAATTGTTTGATTAATTGTCATGGTTGGCAAACAATTTTGTCAACATAACCTATCCTTTTGTTCAAATATCAAATGACACTAAAATTTTATGGAATTTTGACAATTTTTTAAGAAAAAAAACCATACATGTGAACGCAAAGCAATTCAAGTTCGGACCATTTGATGTAGCAGGACATTTCTATGAAATTATCAAAGGTCATATACATTTTAGGTTAATGTTAAAAGGGTTGGGATTTCTTATTTTGACAATGTACCACTCTGCAACATGGACAATGGTAGACCAGCGCTCTCCAGAGTTGAATGGAGGCCGGCTGCCAAGGCCATTAGCCTTTCTAGTTCTAGTTTTTGTGAAAATGTATCATAAAACTTATAAACTCCAAGGTGTATAAATCTTAATGTGCATCAAATGATACTAAATATACACAAAAATGCATTGCATAATGCCAGTCCACCATTGGGTTAAGTGGCAATGATGATGACAACTTCATTTGAAGACAACAATGGTTACTTTACAACTAATATAGAACTTCAAAACAAGGAGATTACTGAGGTAAGTTATACACAACTAATTTACAATTTCAAAACAAGGAAATTACTGAGATGAGTTGTATATACAGAACCATCCTAGAAAGGTTATATTCTTCTTCACTCTAATGAGATTACATCCCATTTTTTGATTAAAACATGTACCTCCACTTGACCTAACACTGAAAATCCTGACGGCACCAAAAGGAAAAAACCGTGCAGTTCCCCTTTCTTCCATTCCTTAATAGAACCAACTTGTGACTTCAATTGCACAGAACTCGTACCAGAATCAGTACCCACCATAAGTTCATATGACAAAACATTCTTGCAGAGATGGGGCGGATCGATGCAATACAAGGAGAGAGCATTCCCAATTTTCAGGAAGGGTTCATTAACAAGCAAAAAAAGATTTTTATCAGGTCCAGATAAGGTAAAATAAGGATCCCCTTGGTTGAACATTATAGCGCAGGATTCACCGTAAATGAAGTGACTATGAGGGAACCTGTGGTCTTCTAGAAAATGTCCTATCCATTCTCCTACAATATTAAGCATAAACAAATAGAGGAATCAAAATAATAAGGTTTGATTTTGTAGATAAAATATTTGTCAGAAAAATAGAGATATTAAGATTTAAGCTATCAAGGTTTGCATGCCACAATTGATTTTAGTAAGCTGTGCATGTACCGTTTAAGTTTCGATCAAGATCAGTATAAATGTTCTGTACGGACCAATACCTGGTATCCACTGCCGATCCACAATATTTATCCAGGCATTATAGTGCTTCTGGTTATCATTTTGTTTATGTGAAAGTGGATTAGTTGTACTAATACCAGGACAACACAACCAATCAAGCAAAAAAATGCACCTGAAAAGGCCTTGTGAGTACAGCCTGGAATTGCACATGAAGACGGGCCGAATTCACATGTACCATCGTGCACTTCCCTTTGTGAGTAGGAAACTGACTTGCGGCAACCCAAGTAGGCATAATTGCAAGGGAGATGTACTGATTCCAGAACCTTCTCGAGTGCGATATTACGGGACAATACAGGAAGAGTGCAGATGTGGCACTTGTCTTTTAGTTTTGACCAGCATGAGGGACACGCCACATGACCATTCATACACTACCAAAAATAGATGAATTTGCTCAGTTTTTGCTTTTGCAATATAAGGTAAAACAAAAAATGCTTTAGGTTGTACCTAATTTAATTAAAAATTTCAAAGGCAATTCTTGTTTGTGATTAAACTTGCCTTTACTGGATTTCCAAATTAAACATGTAAATTAAGAATCTCAAGCACAAATCTCTTACATTTGTGTGGTCATCCAATGTTAATTCTCTGAGCTAACTGCAAATGGCATCTGAATTGTTTGAATAAAAATCAATCAACAAACGGAAAAAGAAATGAATAGATATACTTGTCATCTTTTTACCAACCGACTTATTTTCTAACAAGTGCAAACAAACTCAGAATCCCGCACACAAATACTCTTGTTTTAATTATTAGCTTATTCTGTAACTATGATATAATCACTCGACAGTAGTAGAGCTGACTGTTATTGATCTATTTTCCATGCATAATGCAAAGATTGGGTTGTTATTTCCAGATATCCAAACAAAAAATTGGGTATCAGTTGAATTTGAAAATCCAAGGAGCTTCTTGCAAATAGTGCAAAACATGTCGGTATTGTTATAGAGAAAATCTTTGGTAACCTTGGGCATATTCAACACCAAATCAAGGTGAAAACAATTGTACTTATATCATTTGAAAAAATGAAATGCAACTTGTTTCCTAATTTCAGAGAAGTGAAATAAGCGTTCCCTGTAGAAATTTCGTCAGAGCGTAAAACCTTAGAACCCAGAATAAAATTCGATTAGGTTGTATATCGATATGCAAGTACATTAAGATAACTTAATACATTTAATAGAACACAACTCCCATAGGTATTCTATATGGTAATTAGCATTTTCAAATATGAAACAATACTTAGTTATCACAATACAACTTACCAGTTGAATGTGCAAATATCAGGTGTTCTATGCAGAAGTGTAAATGATGAAAACTACACTCAGCTATCATTTGATAACTTTGGGCATAATCCACACAAAATTGAGATTAAAAATAATAATAACAAAAACAAAGAATCACACTTAGGTCTAGGTCGTTCAATTGTTGAAGCCGAATTGGTTCACAAGCTATTGAGAAAGTATAAAAGGAGGGAGAGATAAATTTCAAGAAAAAGAGAAACCTGATAAAGTGGGGGGCGCAAGGGATCGAAGCAAATGGAGCAGTCGAGTAAGTCGGGATCGATTGTGACTCCAATCTCTTCGCCTCCTCCAGTCTCAACTGTTTGAGGAGGAGGAGGAGGAGGAGGATTGGAAGTCTCTCCTCCTCTGATCGCCTTTTGAGACGGAGAACTCGATGTCTCTGTTCCTTCGCTTTGAGTCTTTCTCCGTTTCGCCACTCCTCCGCCATCCTCTTCGACGTCGTCCAAGGAGAACTTCGCCATGGAAACCTCTCTCACCACGCCACCAATCCCTTATAGCTGTCTCCCTCCCTGTTCAGACAAAGAGAGGTGAGTCTTTTCTTCTTCTTTTTTTCCTTTTTCTTTTCTTTTCGACCAAATTACATAAATAACCCCTAAAATATCACTCTTTTATCATATTGGTCCTTACAATTTTAAAATTATCAATTTAATCCTTAAAATATCATTTGATTATCATATTGATTCTTAAAATTTTAAAGACACTAATTTAGTTTTTAAATTTTTTAATTTATACCAAGGTTGATACTGAAAAAAATAAAACATGATGGATCTTGTCAATGATAATTGAAATTCCAAAAAAAAAAACATTAATTTGAAAATTAAACTTACAAACTCAATGCTGTCAACATTACAATAAAAGAAGGAAACACATGGCAGAGAAAGTACAGTGCCTTTTATTTAGAAATAAAAAAACGTTACATAATAGCTTCTAGATACTGAACAACATAACACATGGAATTTACTCAATTAAACAGAGCTACACTACGACAACAAGCATGTAATATAGGAAAGAGAAATTTCAGGCATGGCAGAGATTTCAACTAATCATATTCGACTGTGAATTTGGGTTTGTTCGGATTAGAATCAGCCGCTTTTCTCAAATCCTCTACAACTCTGCCAAAATCATCCCCTTTTGGCAACTTTAGAGCAATTTCCTTGAGATTTTTGAGGTACTCTATACCCGAGAAAGCTCCCATATCTTCCCAAAATCCCAATACAAGCTTTTCTAGCATGGGTGCAGCCCTATCCTTGAACCTTAATATCGGGATTTTGCTGTCAGAAAAAATGAAGACTCTAAGAGATGGAAAAGATTCCTCAACGAAAATAAGTTCCTCTGCATCGTAGGCGCGGACTTGGTGGAGAATAATAAAGCTAGGAAGCTTTTGAAGGACCTCAAAAGCATCGTGATTCAAATGTCGAGTTAAATAAAGTTTTAGTTCAGTGAGATTGTTCAGAGGGGGGAACCAATGAGGCAATTTCTCCAGACCGCCACAAAGCTCCAAGCTCCTGAGAAGAGTTGGAGGGGATTTTAACGAGTCCAAAAACTGGAAAGAGTTATCACTTGGATTCTCGAGCCATAATTCCAATGTGCGCAGGGACATGCTTAACTTTTCAAGAGCAGAGCAGAAT